>CM077664.1:326078199-327314032 GCA_039707655.1 Elymus sibiricus
AGCGGTCAACTTCATTAAACCAAAGGCATGTGAAGAGATTGGTGATGGGTATGTGCTCTCTTATTATTACACAGCCCTCTGGGACATCTGTTCAAGGTAAATGTATCCGTATGTTATCAGGAGAAATATTGCTATATCAGAATTCAGTGAGAAGAACCAATTACCGCTTGTAATAGGAAGCTTAGCTGACGAATAATGGGTTAAACCCTCTCTCTTGTAGAACTCTATTTGGTTGTCAATTGAAGCATTATCATACTTCCCACCAGCCTTGTTCGCCTCAGCTTCCTCAAAGACGTCAAAGCGTCTATAATGCCTGGAAATAGCGAAGCTCGCATTTTTCCTCCATAAGAATCTGCAACATAACAGTGTATACAGAATCAGAAAATAACATGCCAAAATCCAGATGAGAGTAGACTCTGAGAAAAAATATGAGAGTAAGAAGAATATGATGCAGGTTGGAACTTAATACAACATATAGAGCATAAGTGGCACTGAGTTATGTGCAGAGTAGTTACAACAAGTAGCAGACAGAGCTCAGTGAGAGAACATGATGTTTACCTCTCTAATAGCTGATAAGGATCCTTCACAAGTTTAAGTTTCCCATCGATCCAGAGTGAATACCGCACATTAGGAAAGAGCCGATGAAGTAATAGTTTTGGAATCTGTTTGAGAAAAATATCACAAGGGATTCAGGTAAAATATCATCACAAGGGAAATAAACGATTAGAAAAACAAATCGCGAATGCTGATTCGCATTAAGCATGGCATCCTCCTCTCGTGATTGTGCAATCCAATTTTTCACATACTCATCCAATGCAGAAAGGAATGAGAACATGTTCGTCTCGGATGGATCAGCTATCTAGATAAGAATGCATGTTGGTTTTAGCAGATTGTGTAGAATTATCTTTACAAGTAACTTCTAGTTTACATTGCCTGCTACGCTGAATTTTAACTTGTGCGCAATCTCCATGCCAGAAGTAACTGGCTCTCCAAAGATTCGATTAGGAAAATCAAATAACCAAATATACAGTACAGGTACCTTTCCGTTCCGCCTTGCATCCGAATAAGGAAGGTTGTGCACAACAACCACCCGCCACAGCCCGATTTTTTTCGTCCTATCAACAGCAGTGGTGTTCTTTATTGCAGCTTCTGTTTCTTCATCCAGAAACATGAAGAAGCAAACAGTATCTTTTGAAAATTCACTGATGTTTTCTGGTTGTTGCATTATATCATAATTCCCTGAGAATAGTTCACACAAAATGTGCAATTAGCACCGACATGGAAAGATGATGACATGTAAATATAACTGGCATAGAAAGATGACGCAGTTACCGAAAATAGCAGAAGCAACAACTGTCCCCTGGCACTGCCGCATCTCAGACAGATCAGCTTCATCTACATCGAATCCAGTATTGAGACCTGGTATCTTCCCCCTCACAAATCTTAATATAAAGAAAAGGTTAGTGATACAGCACACAGTCATCATATAAACATACAAGAGTTAAAGCATTTGAGTCATACAAGGACATACCCACAATGTACTGCCATCGAGTCTTTTATGTCAAAAGACATATCTCGTTGTTCCAGAGATGGATAACCACCAAACAAAGAACCACTGTTGGACTCTTTGAGTACCAAATTGTCTTCGGACAAATAATTTAAACTTTGAAGGATAGGAGATGCTGTTGGAGCAGCTGGCATCAATGCCAGGGCCTGGTCAACAGGCACATAACAAACAGGACATGCTACACAAGTTTAAAATAATATAATCAGATTCAGAACTTTTTTGTAACTCTGAATTGGACTGGTGAGGAACTTACGCCGTGGTCCAGTACGTTTCCTATCACTAGGTGGAGGAGAAAATGAGAAATTTTCACAAGGATGGTGCTCCAGATGAATAGCTGGCGGGAAACTCCGTGAAAGACCCTGAACCTTTTCATGACTGATGTCCGACTGTTTTACTGTTGGTGATGTTGTATTCAAATCATTTCCACTCAAAGAAGATGTCCATACAGGATTTACAAAGCTCCGGACATGATCAGAAAATCCCAGCATGGTCTCGGTACCAGGTGCTGCAACTTCATCTACAACCAACCAAAAGAAGATTTCGTGGTTCAGTACTCAAAGATACATAAATAAAAACATAGAAATAACACAACAGTTAAAGGTTATGCCTTACTTTGTTACAAACTAAAAAGTAGATTAGATCAGTTTAGCTATTACTCAAAACAAAATGTTTAGCAGACAACATTGCAGGCAAACAACATATGAAAAGAAATACCATGTTGACCTATCAGGGTTAGACAAACAGATATTCAGTAGAATCACCAACATCTACTACATACATTTAGAAGGCCTGCCAGCCCATGAAAAATTAGCACAAGCCAATGAAATCCTAAGTAATACACTGGAATGATTAGATCCAGAACAACCTATTGTTATCAAAACCATGCTATTTGTACAAATTGACTGCTAGATGAAATGAAGGACTTTCTCATTTTAGTCAAATTCATAAGGCATACATTAGCCTGTCAAAGTCAAACAATATGCATATTGGTAAGAATAAAATGTAAAGGAACATGTGCTAACACATGCCTGCAGCTGCCTAAATGATAGCGTACACTAAGCCAAACGCCTGCCTAGAAGATACCAGAAAGGCACAGATTTTGACAGCACTGTCAACATTAGCAATTTTCAATTTGTAAAGCCTCACCTCGAGGAATACTGTATCATATATTCATATTAACTGTATCACACAACAAAAAACCCAATCAAAGTCTGCAGCTCAGTTCCAAAGAACTGACTGAAGTGACTCAAAACCAAAGATCATCCAACAATCTCTAATGCAGCCTTCTCTAGCTTAACTATAACAGAAATATCGACACTGCTCGCCTGATTTAAATTACAAAATAATACCATGCTAATCCATTTGCATCACATCAGTCAGCTATAGTCAAAGGTGATGCAAAGTGGTCAAATATTCAAATGCTTACACAATAACCAATCCAAAGGAAAACATGGTTGCCAGCCAGCACAGGAATATTCAAGCATCCATCCATATACTATTTCTTATCCATTACTCAAGGTCTTGCTGGCATTTCCACTTCACTAAACCTTTTACAATTTGAAAGTCAACTATGAGCTCAAATCTTCCTGTGTACTTGAAGGCCGCCCACACTAATACTTAATGATAATACTCATGAACATCCTATAACTTGCGAATAAAAAAGGTGAAGTATGCACAGGTAACAGGAACCCTGATGTTTTGTACTCCTAGTGACGGGAAACACCTACATGAATCATACAATAATACTGTTTGCAAGTAGCATCGTATCATTCCGATGAACTCACTGATCAAATGATTGAAAAACAAGATAACAGTAAATGGTAAGCATTTCATCAAGTCACGATAGCAGTCACAACAAGGTTTAGGAATGAAACATGAGGCTAAAGCAACACAACCACCACCTTTACTGACAAGTGATGAGAAGAGGAAGCAGACGACGACAGCGACGGCAACGAGGAGGAGCAGGAGCATCCGCCGGCGACGGCCTGCGAACATACAGATCCGGGCGAAGAGGAGGCGCTCGCCTCCGCGGCCACCGGCGCCGGGGCCGCCGCCAAGGGACATCTTCGCGGGCTTCCGGACCGCCACTGGCGGCGACGGGGAGGGCGACTGGCCGTTGGGCTGCTGCAAGGACCCATAGCTCCCGGACGTCCTGAGCCCCAGCGACGCCCCGCCGCTCATGCCTCCGCCGCCTTCGGGGCCACGGCGCCAGCTCTCATCGCCCCGCTACGCTGTGCCGGCGCAGCGGCGCAGATCACGGACGCCCCACCCACCGAACCACCGCCCACCAACCTCTCCTGTCTGGTCCGATCCAATGCCGCGACGCGCCAACAGCACTCCAACTGCAACCGCGGCGCTGTCTGAATCCGCTGCCGGGGCAGTCCGAACTCGTCGTGGGGGCCGGAATCGCGCTGAGATCTCCGGCTCGGAGCAGAGAAAAACAGCTCCAGACGGCAGGAAATCCCGTGACGGATTCGGCAGAGGGGAGCACCCCGCCCGAGATCCGCCGCCGATTCGGAGGAGCGCGAGGACGCGGGGGGCGGGGACAGACTGGAGCGAATGCGGGAGGGAATCTGCGGATCGAGGGGGATTGGGGATTCGACGGGGGAGAGGGGAGGGGAGAGGGAGATCGGTGCGCGTGGCCGTAGTGGGAGATTTTTGAATTTATTTCGGGGAGACGAGCTCCGGAAATGGAAGGAGAGAGCGGTGACGTCAGGTTGGTTGGGTGCTTCCGATTATATACCTACGGTCTCATACATACGCAGATATATTATTTTTTTCAAAAACTTTCGATTCATCAAATGTAAGGTGGTACAAAGAATACCAAAAGTAAAAATTACATCCTGATCCGTAGACCACCTAGAAACGACTACAAGCAATGGTGTGAGCCGAAAGCGCGCCGCAGTCATCACCCCTCCATCACCGAAGCCGGGCAAACCTTTTTTAGTAGACAGTTAGGAAGTTGCCGTGCTAAGGTACCAGAGAACCAGCGCACTAGAACAGCAACCGCCGTCAATGAAGAGAAGCGTAGATCGAAAAAATCCAACTATAGACCCATGAACATAGACAAACAAAGACTGGATCCAAGCGGATCCACCGAAAACAGAAGCCAACCGAATCCCGTGAGATCCGCCGGAGACAAACCTCCACACACCTCCGATGACACTAGAAGCACCACCGAGACAGGAGCTAGGCGGGGAGAACCTTATTCCATCTTCAGAAAGCCGCCGCCGCCTCGCTTTCATGAGCAGGACACAAACCCTACCAAAACTCAAAAAAATACCTAAATGAAGCCCTCCCACCGGCAAGGACCGGGATCCACCGCACCTCCATGGCCCTAAGGCCATAAGAGACGAGGTAGGCCGGTGGCTGCGCGGCGGGAGGCAGCGAAACCCTACCGCTGGGTGCCTTGGGCGTGAGGATGAAGGGATCTGACGGTGTTTGTTAGTGGAGAAAGTTTGTGATAGTATCTACCTATACGCACATACACTCAACCCTATGAACGCATGCACACCTTACCCCTATGAGCACCTCCGAGAGACTGAGCTGACATATCATTTTGAGAATGACGAAGTCGCCACAGACGCCTTTATAGTCGACAGGAGCGTCTCCATCCATTGAACATCCAGGAAAATGCGACCACCAATGTAAAGTGTAAGACTTGAACCTTGGTGGGTTGGTTCCACCACAAGAAATCTAACCATCAGAGCTACGCTCAGTTCGCATATACCTACAGTCTAGTCTATTCGTGCACCAGGGTACAAGAGGGTTAGCCGAGATTGCATACATCAGTGTGGTGTGGCATAATTTATACATCTGTGGACACGTTTGATGTTTTGTTTGCAGTCTGAACGTGTAGGCGTATGTTTTGTTCATTATCGTAGCTGAGAAGGGTCATTTTTGTATGAGATGAGCATAGCCGAGATTAAGAAGGAGCACCCTACTAAACATCCCAAAGTGATTAAAAGTGGGTCGAGGAGAGAATATATGTGCTCATGCATGATGGCCATTTTGTTCGTCATACTTTTTTGTGTCAGCCATAGTTTGTCAAAGTTTAGTTGTGGGAAAGTTAGTCATGAACCAAAGATGCCCTACAGCTTCAGTGAATTTTATGCAATAATCGTGATTTGTTGACATGCGAGAAAAAGAACACAAATGGCATGACCAGATTTTTGATAAGGTGCAATTCAAACATATTATATACTATTTAAAAATCTCAACATTGTTATTACGAGTCGACATGACCAATTTTTTGGATAAGGTGCAATTCAAACATATCTATATACTCTCATCGTTTTTATTTACTCCGCATATTAGCTTTGACCTAAGTCAAACTTTTTAAAGTTTGACTAAGTTTATAGAAAACAATTTAAACTTTCACAATAACAAATATACATTATATGAGTCATGGCTTAGCGAGACTAGGTAGAGAACAGGTGAAAACGGCAGTCTGGCTCCGCAATCCCCCCCCCCTCCCCAGAAATTGCCTCTGCTATGAACTCTGATTGTATCTCTATTGAATAGCTAATATAAATACTCTTTCCCCGCAAAAAAATGAAATATACATGATATTAAAATATACTTAGTGATGATTCTAATCGTATTGATTGGTATTGTGGATGTTAATATTTTTTTATAAACTTGATCAAAGTTTACAAAGCTTAACTTGAGACAAAGCTGATATGTGAAGTAAATAAAAACGGAGGGAGTACTACTAAGTTTTTTAAAAAAAATCTCAACATCTCTACAAAACTTAGCATTTTGATACTAATCTAAATAAAAAAAATATTTAATTATTATTGCAAACGTCATGTACTGCAAAGGGCTTTGCTAATGAACCAAGTAAGGTGTGTTAGGCGAACCAACCTGGTGTTGGATGGTTAGGAGGACAGTGGTATCCCCAGCCCACCAGGGTTCAGATCCTGGTGCTCGCATTTATCCTGAATTTATTTCAGGATTTCCGGCGATACGTTTTCAATGGGAGGAGACGTTCCCGTCGACTACGAGGCGCCTATCGTGACTTCATAAAATCTCAAGATGACATGCCGGCTCAGTCTGTCGGAGGTGCTCATAGGGGTAGGGTGTGCGTGTGTGCGTTCATAGGGGTGAGTGTATGCGCGTATATATGAGCGCTTGCGTCTGTACTGTGTTAAAAAAAAGTAAGGTGTGTTAGAAAATTCGAGGTGCAACCAATCACACGAAAACAACAAATCACATCAACACGACAGATAAGATTCATTAACGAGGTACAATGAACTCATCTACTCCTCGATGCATGTGTACGAGCACTACTCTCATGTACTAATGCCTCTTTGGTTCATAGGATAGGAATATTATAAAAATATAGGAAAATCATAATAAGGAAAGAGATATCATATGATGCATATGATAGGAATTTTTCATTGAGTCTAGGCTAATGTTTTTTTTTCCTTTAAAATGTGAAGAATTGATTTCTATCCTACGTAGGAATGGGAATTCATTCCTACAAACCAAAGGGCTCCATAGTAATTTTTCCTTTTAAAATCCTATCCTATGAAATTCCCACAAGATTCCTACAAACCAAACGAGGCCTAAATAGGCGACAAACTCGCTGACGCCATCAAACAACATCTCTACTGCTCGCCATGGCTAGTTCGGTCACCCTTGCCATGGACGTTCGAATTGTTTTCTCTCGTGACATGTGTTTAGCCTATCAATTTAATTTAATGTATTTTAGCTAGCTCATTGTGCCTATATATATAGGCCGGATCACACATGTTTAACTTTTTTTGAGAATTTACACATGTTTAACTTAAACACCTAGCTATTCACAAATTATAGGTCCAATTATAACAGGGGGCAATACTTCCATTGTCGCCTCCTCTCAAAAAAACGACTAGGGTTCCCCTGCCTCCCGTCGGCGCCACCGCCGGTTTGCCTCGTCTCTGGTGGCCTTAGGGCCATGGGGGCGTGATGACCCACAAGTATAGGGGATTAATCATAGTCTTTTCGATAAGTAAGAGTGTCGAACCCAACGAGGAGCAGAAGGAAATGACAAGCGGTTTTCAGCAAGGTATTCTCTGCAAGTACTGAAAGTAGCGGTAACAGGTAGTTTTGATAGCAAGATAATTCGTAACAAGTAACAAGTAACAAGTATAATAAAGTGCAGCAAGGTGGTCCAATCCTTTTTGTAGCAAAGGACAAGCCGGAACGAACTCGTATAATAAGCAAAGCGTTCTCGAGGACACATGGGAATTTCATCTAGTCACTTTCATCATGTTTGTTTGATTCGCGTTCGCTACTTTGATAATTTGATATGTGGGTGGACCGGTGCTTGGGTGCTGTTCTTACTTGAACAAGCCTCCCACTTATGATTACCCCCTCTCGCAAGCATCCACAACTACGAAAGAAGAATTAAGATAACTGTAACCATAGCATGAAACATATGGATCCAAATCAGCCCCTTACGGAATAGCGCATAAACTAGGGTTTAAGCTTCTGTCACTCTAGCAACACATCATCTAATCACTACTCCACAATGCCTTCCCTTAGGCCCAAAGATGGTGAAGTGTCGTGTAGTCGACGTTCACACGACACCACTAAAGGAAGCACAACATATATAGCATCAAAATATCGAACGAATACCAAATTCACATGATTACTTATGATAAGACTTCTCCCATGTCCTCAAGAACAAAAGTAACTACTCACAAATCATATTCATGTTCAAGATCAGAGGGGTATTGAATAGCATTAAGGATCTGAACATATAATCTTCCACCAAATAAATCAACTAGCATCAACGACAAGATGTAATCAACACTACTAGCAACCCACAGGTACCAATCTGAGGTTTTGAGACAAACATTGAATACAAGAGATGAACTAAAGTTTGAGATGAGATGGTGCTGGTGAAGATGTTGATGAAGATTGGTCCTCCCACGATGAGAGGATCGTTGGTGATGTCGATGGCTTCGATTTCCCCCTCCCGGAGGGAAGTATCCCCGGCGGAATCGCTTCGCCGGAGAGCAAAATAGCTCCTGCCCAAGTTCCGCCTCGAGACGGCGGCGCTTCGTCCCGAAAGTCTTCTTCTGATTTTTTTTCTAGGGCAAATGGCTTCATATAGTAGAAGGAGGGGGCCAGAGGCCTGCCAGGGGCCCCACAAGCCAGGGGGCGCGTCTAGGGGGGTAGGGCACGCCCCCAGGCTTGTGGCTTCCTGGTGGGCCCCCTTCTGTTGATTCTTTCGCCAGTATTTTTTATACATTCCAAAATAATTCTCTATAAATTTTCAGGTCATTTGGAGTAGTGCAGAATACCTGTCTCTGTTTCACCCCTTTCAGGTCCAGAATTCCAGCTGCCGGCATTCTCCCTCTTCATGTGAATCTTGCAAAATAAGAGAGAAAAGGCATAAGAATTGTACCATAAAGTGAAATAATGATCGAAAACATAATAATTATTAGTAGGAAATCATGATGCAAATTGGACGTATCAACTCCCCCAAGCTTAGACCTCGCTTGTCCTCAAGCGAAAGCCGAAATCGATAATCATGACCACATGTTTAGAGAGAGAGGCGTCGATAAAAAAATAAAATACGGACATGGAGCATCATGATCTTTATTATAACAACAATATATCATCATAAAACTTCTCATGAAAAAGTGACAATTCATCCACAAGTTAAAGTATGAACCATAAACCAAATTGAAAACTAACAAACTATGATCTCAGTCACTGAAGCAATTGCAGTTCATCATATTATAAGAAAGAGTCTATGTAAGAGCTTTGTTTAACAAGTTCACATACTCATCATTTAGTCTTCTATGATTGCTGACACTCACGACATACTTATGGAGCAAAAGTTTCAGTCGAACACATAGAAAGATAGGGGCTTATAATTTCGCCTCCCAACGTATTTACCTCAAGGGTAATGTCAACAATAATAACTCATGATCACCTACATTCAACTGGATATATATGCATGGATCAATCCCCACCACATGATGTTTGCCAAAAGAGAAAATAAAAACGGAATAGAGAAGAATACTATTGACTCTTGCACTAAAGTAAATACATAAAGTAAAATATAGGCCCTTCGCAGAGGGAAGCAGAGGTTGTCATGCGCTTTTGTTTTTGGATGTGCAAGCTCTTAATGTAAAGGAGCGTCACTTTATATTGCCCCTTGTGATAGCAACCTTTATTATGCAGTCTGTCGCTTTTATTGCTCCACCATCACAAGATCGTACAAAGCTTATTTTCCCTTACAATAAAAGTTCATACATATTTAGGAGCAATTTTTATTGCCTTTGCACCGATGATAACTTACTTGAAGGATCTTATTCAATCCATAGGTAGATATGGTGGACTCTCATGGCATGAAACTAGGCTTAAGGTTTTGGATGCACTAGTAGTACCTCTACTTGGTGCGGATTTTTGGCTAGCAAAGATAGGGGCAAACACCACATGTTAGAGGATCCAAAACAATATAACTTCTATGTGAATATAAGCAAACATAACCCATTACGTTGTCTTCCTTGTCCAACGTCAAGTAATTGACATAGAATATTTGATGGGGGCTCACAATCATAAAAGATGTCCAAGATAGTATATTTATATGTGAGACCTCTCTTCCTTTATTACTTTTTCATGAATTGCTACAATGACCAATGCTATGTTTGTCAACTTCCAACAAGTTTTATAAATTATACTTCTTTTATGTGAAGTCATCACTCCCCATGGGATTAGCATATGGTTTTATTCTTTCTTTATTTCTAAGATTGGATCATCAAAAGCAAAACACTCAACTCAAACTACTCTTTATTATATAACTTTCACACACGATTACATAGATAGATAGATCACAAAGCAAGCACTCGAAACTAAATCATACTAAAACTTTATTCTTCTAAATCACGAAATAACTAAGGATCGAACTAAGATAGATAATGATGATGAAAAAGTGATGGTGATACGATACCGGGGCACCTCCCCCAAGCTTGGCACAAGCCAAGGGTGGTGCCCATACCCATGTACTCAAATCTCCTTCTTGGGTGATGGTGGTGATGTGGTGGTAGGATTGTCCTTCATGACATTAATTAGGATCTTCTTTAGGCTCTGAATTTTCCGGAGCACATGCTGTATCATCTCGGTGTTCTTTTGGACTTCGGCCATAATATGCTTATTCTCTGCCCCCAAGCATTCTTTCCTGCATCACTTTCACTTGGACGAGAGATGTCCCAATTGGAAGGTATGTGCATACGAGGAGTATTTTCAACCCCATAATTTTGAACCAAATTATGAAAATTGTTCTGATGTAACCTGTGTAAGGGTCTCCTAGGAGGAAGCCCTTCTTGCACCTCTGGACTCCCATCGTTTGTCGTGCTTCTAATAGCTTGATGAGGATTTGGAGTTGTGGAGATTCCGACAAGAGCACCCCTCTCGGAAGCCGGGGGGTGGACTTCCAGCGAATCTCCATCATCTTCTTCCATGGTAACTGATACGTCTCCAACGTATCTATAATTTTTGATTGTTCCATGCTATTATAGTATCAATCTTGGATGTTTTTATATGCAATTATATATCATTTTTTGGGACTAACCTATTAACCTAGTGCCCAGTGCCAGTTGCTGTTTTCTGCTTGTTTTTGGCTTTTCAGAGAAACAGTACCAAATGAAGTCCAAATGCCATGAAACTTTTTGGAGATTTTTTTCTGGACAGAAGAAACCTTGGAAGCTTCGGGAGGAGGCCAGAAGCCTCACGGAGGCTTCACAAGGCAACAGGGCGCGCCCCAGGGGGGTGCGCCATGTTGCCTTGTGGGGCCCACATGACTCCGTTTGACCTAATTCCACTTCTATAAATTCACAAATATTGGGAAACCCCCAGAGAGCCAGAAGAGAAAACCTTTGCGCCACCGCAAGCCTCTGTTCTTCCGCGATCCCATCTGGAGGCCTTTTCCGATACCCTGCCGGAGGGGGAATCGATCACGGAGGGCTTCTACATCAACCTTGCTGCCCTTCCGATGATGTGTGAGTAGTTTACCACAGACCTATGGGTCCATAGCTAGTAGCTAGATGGCTTCTTCTCTCTCTTTGATCTTCAATACAATGTTCTCCTTGATGTTCTTGGAGTTCTATCCGATGTAATCTTCTTTTGCGGTGTGTTTGTTGGGGTCCGATGAATTGTGAGTTTATGATCATATTATTCATGAGAAATATTTGAGTCTTCTCTGAACTCTTTTATGCATGATTGTTATAGCTTTGTATTTCTCTCCGATCTATCGATTTGGTTTAGCCTACTAGATTGATTTATCTTGCAATGGGAGAGGTGCTTTGTGATGGGTTCAATCTTGCGGTGCACAATCCCAGTGACAGAAGGGGACATGACACGTATTTGTATTGTTGCCATTAAGGATAAAAAGATGGGGTTTATTCATATTGCTTGAATTTTCTTCTGTACATCATGTCATCTTGCTTAAGGCATTACTCTGTTTTTATTAACTTAATACTCTAGATGCATGCTGGATAGCGGTCGATGAGTGGAGTAATAGTAGTAGATACAGGCAGGAGTCGGTCTACTTGTCTCGGACGTGATGCCTATATACATGATCATTGCCATGAATCCTTCATAATTATTTGCTATTCTGTCAATTGCCCAACAGTAATTTGTTTATCCACCGTATGTTTCTGTGCTCGAGAGAGAAGCCTCTAGTGAAAACTATGGCCCCTGGGTCTATTTTTATCATATAAAAAACCTAAAAATACCTTGCTGCAATTTATTTACTTTTATTTTAATTAGTATTTTAGTTTATCTATTTACCTCGATAACATTTAATCCTTGCAAGTAACCGCTAAGAGGATTGACAACCCTCTTATTTGCGTTGGGTGCAAGTGTTTGCTCTTGTGTGTGCAGGTGCGCTTAACAAAATTTTGCTTGGTTCTCCTACTGGATTGAGAACCTTGGTTCTTAACTGAGGGAAATACTTATCTCTACTGTACTGCATCATCCTCTCCTCTTCGGGGAAATACCAACGCAGACTACAAGTAGCAGGAAGAATTTCTGGCGCCATTGCCGGGGAGACATCATCAAAATTACCAAGTACCTTCGCACAAATTATCATTCACTTGCATTTACTTTATTTACCTTTCATTTGCATTTGCCTCTCGTTTTCATCTCCCCCACTTCTAAATGAAAATTTTACAAAAACACAAAAAAAAATTGCTTGTTTGCTAGTTTGCTTGCTTTGTCGCGATGTCTCAAGAAAATACAAAATTGTGTGACTTTTCCAATACTAATAATAATGATTTTATTAGTACTCCTATTGCTCCTCCCACCACTAGTGTGGAGTCATGAGACATTAATGATGCCTTGCTTAATCTTGTTGAAAGAACAATTTTCTGGTAGTCCTAATGAAGATGATGCATCCCATCTAAATACTTTCCTTGAACTTTGTGATATGCAAAAGAAGAAAGATGCGGATAATTATATTGTCAAATTAAAATTATTTCCATTCTCACTACGAGACCGTGCTAAAACTTGGTTTTCATCTTTACCTAGAAACAATATTGATTCTTGGGATAAGTGTAAGGATGCCTTTATTACCAAGTATTTTCCTCCCACTAAGATTATTTCTTTAAGAAATCAAATTATGAATTTTAAGCAACTTGAGCATGAACATGCTGCACAATCTTGGGAGAGAATGAAATTAATGATAAGAAATTACCCAACTCATGGTTTGAATTTATGGATGATCATACAAAATTTTTATGCGGGACTAAACTTTGTCTCTAGAAATTTGCTAGACTCTGCCGCAGGTGGTACTTTTATGGAAATTACATTGGGAGAAGCTACAAAACTTCTTGATAATATTATGGCAAATTATTCTCAATGGCACACTGAACGAACTCCAACTGGTAAGAAGGTAAATTCTGTTGAAGAAATTAATAATTTGTGTGATAAGATGGATGCT
The DNA here is from genome assembly GCA_039707655.1 of Elymus sibiricus. Classification (NCBI taxonomy): domain Eukaryota; kingdom Viridiplantae; phylum Streptophyta; class Magnoliopsida; order Poales; family Poaceae; genus Elymus; species Elymus sibiricus. The sequence goes on from CM077664.1 coordinate 326,091,708, forward strand.
CTATTGAAATTGGTCGCTAGTAAAAATGCTCATATTGATCCTAATGATGTGCCATTGTCTACTTTGATTGAGCAAAATAATGATGCTATTGATGTGAATTTTGTCTCTAGAAATAATTTCAACAACAATGCTTATAGGGGTAATTTCAATGCTAGACCGTTTCCTGAAAATTCCTCTAATAATTATGGCAATCCTTATTGTAATTCTTATAATAATAATAATAATAATAATAATAATAATAATAATAATAATAATAATAATAGGATGCCCTCTGATCTTGAAACTAATATTAAAGAATTTATTAGTTCGCAAAAGAATTTTAATACCATGATAGAAGAAAAATTGAATAGAGTTGATGAATTGGCTAGGAACATGGATAGAATTGCTCATGATGTGGAAAACCTCAAAACTAAAATTTTGCCATCCAAGCATGATATAAATGAGTCTATTAAAGCTATCTATGTCTCCATTAATGAAAGTAAAGAAAGGACCGCTAGGTTGAGAGCTATGCAAGAATTTCTAGAAAAAGCGATTCCACCCGGTTTCTATCGTAGTAATGATGAAGATATTGAAATGATTGGTGTCACTCCTATTGAATCATTCTTTAGTAATATAAAATTTGATGAAAAAGGGGCTGGAGAAGAGTCAACTTTAGATAGAAGGAGTCCCACTTGCTTGGAGGGTGATAATCTTGATCATAAAAATGAAAAAGTGGGTTTGGAGAGGTCAAAACTTTAAATAGTAATGCACCCACTACTTTGGATTACAAGGACTTTAATTATGATAGTTGTTCTTTAATTGAGTGTATTTCCTTGTTTCAATCCATGATTAATTCACCAAATGCATATGAACAAAATAAAGCTTTCACTAAACACATTGTAGAAGCCATGATGAAAGCACATGAAGAAAAGCTTGAGTTGGAAGTATCAATTCCTAGAAAATTACAAGATGAATGGGAACCTACTATTAAAGTAAACATTAAAGATTATGAATGTAATGCTCTTTGTGATCTTGGTGCTAGCATTTCCACTATACCAAAGTCTTTGTGTGATGTGCTAGGTCTCACCGACATGGATCCTTGTTCCCTTAATTTGCATCTTGCGGATTCCACTATTAAAAAGCCATTGGGTAGAATAAATGATGTTCTTATTCTTGCAAATAGAAATTATGTGCCCGTGGACTTTATTGTTCTTGACATTGAATGCAATCCTTCTTGCCCCATAATACTGATGACCCACAAGTATAGGGTATCAATCGTAGTCCTTTCGATAAGTAAGAGTGTCGAACCCAACGAGGAGCAGAAGGAAATGACAAGCAGTTTTCAGCAAGGTATTTTCTACAAGCACTGAAATTATCGGTAACGAGTAGTTTGATAGCAAGATAATTTGTAACAAGTGACAAGTAGCAATAGTAACTAAAGTGTAGCAAGGTAGCTCAATCCTTTTGTTGCAAAGCACAGGCTGAAACGTTCTCTTATAATAAGCAAAGCGTCCTCGAGGACACATGGGAATTTCATCTAGTCACTTTCATCATGTTTGTTTGATTCGCGTTCGCTACTTTCATAATTTGATATGTGGGTGGACCGGTGCTTGGGTGCTGTTCTTACTTGAACAAGCCTCCCACTTATGATTAACCCCTCTCGCAAGCATCCGCAACTACGAAAGAAGAATTAAGATAAATCTAACCATAGCATTAAATGTATGGATCCAAATCAGCCCCTTACGGAATAGCGCATAAACTAGGGTTTAAGCTTCTGTCACTCTAGCAACCCATCATCTAATTACTACTCCACAATGCATTCCCTTAGGCCCAAAGATGGTGAAGTGTCATGTAGTCGACGTTCACATGACACCACTAAGAGAATCAACAACATACATATCATCAAAATATCGAACGAATACCAAATTCACATGATTACTTATGACAAGACTTCTCCCATGTCCTCAAGAACAAAAGTAACTACTCACACATCATATTCATGTCCAAGATCAGAGGGGTATTGAATATCATAATGGATCTGAACATATAATCTTCCACCAAATAAACCAACTAGCATCAACTACGAGATGTAATCTACACTACTAGCAACCCACAGGTACCAATCTGAGGTTTTGAGACAAAGATTGAATACAAGAGATGAACTAGGGTTTGAGATGAGATGGTCCTGGTGAAGATGTTGATGAAGATTGGTCCTCCCACGATGAGAGGATCGTTGGTGATGTCGATGGCTTCGATTTCCCCCTCCCGGAGGGAAGTATCCCCGGCGGAATCGCTCCGCCGGAGAGCAAAAGTGCTCCTGCCCAAGTTTTGCCTCGAGACGGCGGCGCTCTGTCCCAAAAGTCTTCTCCTTATTTTTTTAGGGCAAATGGGCTTATATACCAGAAAATGGGCACCGGAGGCTGGCCAGGGGCCCCACAAGCCACCAGGGCACGCCGGGGGTGGGGGGGGGTGGCGCGCCCTGGTGCCTCGTGGGCACCTGGGTGGCCCCCTTTGGTACTTCTTTTCTCTAGTATTTTTTATTTATTCCAAAATAAATCTCCGTGAAATTTTAGCTCATTTGGAGATCTGCAGAATAGGTATCTCTGACATAGCTTCTTCAGGTCCAGGATTCCAGCTGCCGGCAATCTCCCTCCTTATGTAAATCTTGCACATTAAGAGAGAAAAGGCATTAGAATCACTCCACAAAGTGTTATATTGATTAAAAACACTATAAATAACAGTAGGAAAACATGATGCAAAATGGACGTATCAACTCCCCCAAGCTTAGACCTCGCTTGTCCTCAAGCGAAAGCCGATATCGATAATCATGTCCACATGTTTAGAGAGAGAGGTGTCGATAAAAACAAAATACGGACATAGTAGCATCATGATCATTATTATAACATCGATATTCATTATCATAGATCTTCTCATGAGCAAGTAACAATTCATCACAACAACAAAGTATAAGACATAAACTTTCTTGAAAACTAACAAACTATGTTCTCAGTCAATAATGCAATTGCAATTCATCATATTTTCAGGAAGGGTCTCATGTAGGAGCTTTTTTACAAGTCCACATACTCAACCATCATTTAGTCTTCTATGATTACTAACACTCACAACATATATATGGAGCAAAAAGTTTCAGCCAGACACATAGAAAGATAGGGGCTTATAATTTCGCCTCCCAACTTATTCACCTCAAGGGTAATGTCAACAATAATAACTCATGATCACTCATATCCAACTGGATATATGTGCCTAGATCTTTCCCCACCACATGATGCTTGCAAAAGAGAAAAATAAAAAGGAATAGAGGAGAACACTATTGACTCTTGCATAAAAAGTAAATACATAAAAGTAAAAGATAGGCCCTTCGCAGAGGGAAGCAGAGGTTGTCATGCGCTTTTTGTTTTTGGATGCACAAGCTCTTAATGCAAAGGAATGCCACTTTATATTGCCCCTTGTGATAGCAACCTTTATTGTGCAGTCCGTCGCTTTTATTTCTTTATCGTCACAAGTTCGTACAAATCTTATTTTCCCTTACAATAAAAATTCATACATATTTAGGAGCAATTTTTATTGCTTTATGCACCGATGACAACTTACTTGAAGGATCTTATTCAATCCATAGGTAGATATAGTGGACTCTCATGACATGAAACTGGGTTTAAGGGTTTTGGATGCACAAGTAGTATCTCTACTTGGTGCGGATTTTTGGCTAGCAAAGATATCGGGCAAGCACCACATGTTGGAGGATCTATGACAATATAACTTCTATGTGAATATAAGCAAACATAATTCATTACGTTGTCTTCCTTGTCCAACATCAATAATTTGACATAAAATACTCAATGGGGGCTCACAATCATAAAAGATGTCCAAGATAGTGTATTTGCATGTGAATCTTCTCTTCCCTTATTAATTTTTTCATGAATTGCATCATTGACTAATGCTATGCTTGTTAACCTTCAATAAATTTTACCACTTATACTTTTCTTTATGTAATGTCATTACTTTCCATAAGATTAGCATATGATCTTTTTCATTATTTTCATTGCTAGGATTGAAACATGAAAGTGAAGAAGCAAAACCTCAAACTACTCTTTATTATATAACTCTCAACTCAATTACATAGATAGATAGATCACGAAACTAGCACTCGAAAATAGATCATACTAAACTTTTATTCAACTAAATCACGAAATAACTGAGGATTGAACTAAGAATAGGTAAAGATAATAAAAGTGATGGTGATACGATACCGGGGCACCTCCCCCATGCTTGGTACAAGCCAAGGGGAGTGCCCATACCCATGTACTCAAGTTTCTTTCTTGGGTGATGATGGTGGTGATGAAGTGGTGGGCTTGTTCTTCAGTTTCCGCTTGAGAACGCAGTTTTCTTCCTTCAACTTGCTAATTTCTTGCTCAAGCTCCACTATCTTCTCACACAATACATTCTTATTTTCCTGTAGAAGATGGAAAGGGATAAATTCGATCTTAGATTTGTTTACTGTGTTTGGGAGGCTCGACTTCTTCAACTCCACATGCATATCTCCCGGTTGAGGTAGAGGGGCATCGTCTTCATCCGAGCTCGCGTCTTCCATTCCCTTCAAGTTGACATCTCGCTCCTCCTCCGTGGACCATCCATAAGGATCTATATCCCCATAGATCCTTGGATTTGTAACATAGTGTGATATGAAGCTCTCTCCATCTGAGTCTTGAGACGACATACTTTCGGATCTGTCAGAAAAATAGCACGAAACAAGAACAGAGGATATTTCTGCGATACGGTGATCAAAACGTCCAGGAGTATATATAAAGAATTTTTATCTTGCAAAACAAATATTCCAGAAGAAAACGGAGTCGGGAAGGCTCACGAGGGGCCCACGAGCCACCAGGGCGCGCCCAGGGGGGTGGTGCGCCCTGGTGCCTCGTGTGCACCTCATGGGTCCCCTCGACTGTTTCTTATTTTTGTATTTTTTCTAGTATTCCAAAACTGACAGAAAGTATTTTTATGGAATTTTTGGAGTCGGTTTACTTACCGTATCACGTACCTCTTCCTATTCATGGTTCTGGAGTGTTCTGGAAGGTCTCTCTTATGTATTCCTCCGGTGTCATAGTTTGAATAATGTTAGTTTCAACATTAATAGGTGTACCTGAGATGTAATGCTTAATTCTTTGCCCATTGACCACCTTCGGATTAGTGCCTTCGGCGTTATTGATCTGAATGGCTTGAGAGCGATAAACTTCCTCGATGATATACGGTCCTTCCCATTTAGAGAGAAGTTTTCCTGCAAAAAATCTAAAACGAGAATTGTACAATAGAACACACTCACCCACTTTGAATTCCCATTTTTGAATTCTTTTATCATGCCATCTTTTAACTTTTTCTTTAAACAATTTGGCATTTTCATAAGCTTGGGTTCTCCATTCATCTAGCGAGCTAATATCAAATAACCTCTTTTCACCGGCAAGTTTAAAATCATAATTGAGTTCTTTAATTGCCCAATATGCTTTATGTTCTAACTCAAGAGGTAAATGACATGCTTTTCCATAAACCATTTTATAAGGAGACATACCCATAGGATTTTTATAAGCAGTTCTATAAGCCCATAATGCATCGTCAAGTTTCTTAGACCAATTCTTTCTAGATCTATTGATGGTCTTTTGCAAAATTAACTTTATTTCTCTATTGCTCAATTCAACTTGACCACTAGATTGTGGGTGATAGGGAGATGCAATTCTATGGTTGACATCATATTTAGCAAGCAGTTTACGGAATGGAGCATGAATAAAATGTGAACCACCATCAGTCATTAAATATCTAGGGACTCCGAACCTCGGGAAAGTAACTTCTTTAAGCATTTTAATAGAAGTGGTATGATCAGCACTACTAGTTGGAATAGCTTCTACCCACTTAGTAACGTAATCAACAGCAACTAAAATATGTGTATACCCAATAGAGGAAGGAAAAGGTCCCATATAATCAAATCCCCAAACATCAAATGGTTCAATAACAAGTGAATAATGATGGAAATATGCCCTAGAGGCAATAATAAAGTTGTTATTATTTTATATTTCCTTGTTCATGATAAAGGTTTATTATTCAGGCTAGAATTGTATTGACCGGAAACTTAAATACATGTGTGAATACATAAACAAACACCGTGTCCCTAGTGAGCCTCTACTAGACTAGCTCGTTGATCAAAGATGGTTAAGGTTTCCTAACCATAGACATGAGTTGTCATTTGATAACGGGATCACATCATTAGGAGAATGATGTGATGGACAAGACCCATCTGTTAGCTTAGCATATGATCGTTCTGTTTATTGCTACTGCTTTCTTGAATGTCAAATACATGTTCCTCCGACCATGAGATCATGCAACTCCTGGATACCGGAGGAATACCTTGTGTGCTATCAAACGTCACAACGTAACTGGGTGATCATAAAGATGCTCTACAGGTATCTCCGAAGGTGTCTGTTGAGTTGGCATGGATCGAGACTGGGATTTGTCACTCCGTGTTTCGGAGAGGTATCTCTGGGCCCTCTCGGTAATGCACATCATAAGAAGCTTGCAAGCAAAGTGACTAAGGAGTTAGTTACGGGATGATGTATTACGGAACGAGTAAAGAGACTTGCCGGTAACGGGATTGAACTAGGTATGGAGATACCGACGATCGAATCTCGGGCAAGTAACATACCGACGGACAAAGGGAATTACGTATGTTGTCATTGCGGTTCGACCGATAAGATCTTCGTGGAATATGTAGGAACCAATATGGGCATCCAGGTTCCGCTATTGATTATTGACCGGAGAGGCGTCTCGGTCATGTCTACATCATTCCCGAACCCGTAGGGTCCGCACGCTTAACGTTCGTTGACGATATAGTGTTATATGGGTTATGTGAATTGGTAACCGAATGTTGTTCGGAGTCCCGGATGAGATCTCGGACGTCACGAGGAGTCTCGGAATGGTCGAGAGGTAAAGATTTATATATGGGAAGTCATATTTTGGGTTCCGGAAAAAGGTGGAGTTTTTTCGGTATTGTACCGGGAAGCTTCCAGAAGGTTTCGGAGGATTCCGGAGGGGTCCGGAAGTCCACAAGTGGGTCCACCATGTCCCAAGGGCTGGCATGGGCTAAGCGGAGGCGCCCTGGCCTTATTGGGCCAGGCGCACCAAGTCCTCAAAAGCCCACGCAGCTAGGGAAGGAAAAAAAGGAGAGTCCTAGTAGGAATAGGATTGGACTTTGGAGTCCAAGTCCACGCGTGTACTATTCACGTGATACTGTTCACGTGGTACTATTCACGCGGTACTGTTCACATGGCACTATTCCTTCTACTCCAAGCCCCTACAAATATATAAATAGAGGAGAGGGGGCGCCCCAAACAAGACACAACATTGTCTTAGCCGTGTGCGGCGCCCCCCTCCACAGTTCCGTCCCTCGGTCATATTTTCGCAGTGCTTGGGCGAAGCCCTGCGGAGATAGCATCACCATCACCGTCACCATGCTGTCGTGCTGCCGGAACTCATGCACTACCTCGCCGTCTTGCTGGATCAAGAAGTCGAGGACGTCACCGAGCTGAACGTGTGCTGAATGCGGAGGTGCCGTACGTTCGGTACTCGGTCGGTTGGATCATGAAGTTGTTCGGCGACATCAACCGCGTTGTTCTAATGCTTCCGCTTACGGTCTACGAGGGTACGTAGACACACTCCCCCTCTCGTAGCTATGCATCTCCATGGATAGATCTTGCGTGTGCGTAGAAATTTTTTGTTTTCCATGCAATGTTCCCCAACAAATAATTCATAGGCATTTCCTGACGGCTACTAATATTACCAATCCTTTGACATTCGTCACAAGGTAAGACAAACTTACGAGCATCCTTGAAAAGAGTAGGCCAATAAAAACCAGATTGTAGTACCTTATGTGCAGTTCTGTCTCCCGCATGGTGTCCTCCGTAAGCCTCGGAATGACACTTCCGTAGAATTTGTTTCTGTTCATGCTCAGGTATACAACGTATAATAATACTATCCACTCCTTTATAAAGATGTGGGTCATCCCAGAAGTAATGTCTTAAATCAAAGAAGAACTTTTTCTTTTGTTAGTATGTGAAACTAGGTGGTATAAATTTAGCAACAATATAATTAGCGTAGTCTGCATACCAGGGAGTATTACGAGAAGCATTTATGACAGCTAATTGCTCATCGGGAAAACTATCATCAATAGGCAGTGGGTCATCAAGAATATTTTCCAACCTAGACAAGTTATCAGCTACGGGGTTTTCAGCTCCCTTCCTATCAGTAATATGCAAGTCAAATTCTTGTAGCAATAGAACCCACCTAATGAGTCTAGGTTTAGCATCTTTCTTTTCCGTAAGGTATTTAATAGCAGCATGATCGGTGTGAACAATTACTTCAGAATCAACTATGTAAGATCTGAATTTATCACATGCAAACACAACTGCTAGAAAATCTTTCTCAGTAGTAGCATAATTTCTTTGAGCACTGTCTAGAGTTTTACTAGCATAATTGATAACATTTAATTTCTTATCAACTCTCTGTCCTAGAACAACACCAACAACATAATCACTAGCATCACACATAATTTCAAAAGGCAAGTTCCAATCAGGTGGTTGAACAATAGGTGCAGAGGTTAAGGCTTGCTTAAGTGTTTCAAAGGCTTCTACACAATCATCATCAAAAAGAAATGGAACATCTTTTTGCAAGAGATTAGTAAGAGGCCTAGAAATTTTAGAGAAGTCTTTAATAAACCTTCTATAGAAACCAGCATGACCAAGGAAACTTCTTATACCTTTAATATCTTTAGGACATGGCATTTTCCCAATTGCATAAACTTTAGCCTTGTCTACTTCAATACCTCGTTCAGAAATTTTATGCCCCAAGACAATACCTTCATTCACCATAAAGTGGCACTTCTCCCAATTCAAGACAAGATTAGTTTGTTCACATCTCTGCAAAACTCGATCAAGGTTGCTTAAGCAATCATCAAAACAAGTCCCGTAAACGGAAAAACCATCCATGAAAACCTCAACAATCTTTTCACAAAAGTCAGAGAATATAGCAGTCATACATCTTTGAAAGGTAGTAGGTGCATTGCATAAACCAAAAGGCATACGTCTATAAGCATAAGTTCCAAAAGGACAAGTAAATGTGGTTTTCTCTTGGTCGGCTTGTGATACAGGTATTTGAGAGAAACCAGAATATCCATCAAGAAAGCAAAAGTGTGTATGCTTGGACAATCTTTCTAACATTTGATCAATAAAAGCTAAGGGGTAATGATCTTTTCTAGTGGCTTTGCTTAATTTTCTAAAATCAATTACCATCCTATAACCAGTTACAATTCTTTGTGGAATGAGTTCATTTTTATCGTTAGGAACAACAGTAATGCCTCCTTTCTTAGGGACACAATGAACGGGACTTACCCATCTACTATTAGCTATGGGATAGATTATACCTGCTTCCAAAAGCTTTAATATTTCAGTTCTTACCACCTCCTTCATCTTAGGATTTAATCATCGTTGGTGGTCGACAACTGGTTTAGCATCAGGCTCCATATTAATTTTGTGTTGACATAGAGTGGGACTAATGCCCTTAAGATCATCAAGAGTATATCCAATAGCAGCACGGTGCTTCCTCAGAGTTTTTAGTAATCTCTTTTCTTCATGCTCTGAAAGGTTAGCACTAATAATAACAGGATATATCTTCTTTTCATCTAGATAAGCATATTTCAATGTATCAGGCAATTGTTTCAATTCAAATACAGGGTCACCTTTAGGTGGAGGAGGACCACCAAGAGTTTCAACAGGCAAATTGTGTTTAAGGATAGGTGGTTGATCAAAGAACATCTTATCTATTTCATTTCTTTCATTCATGTGCATATCATTTTCATGGTCTAGCAAATATTGTTCTAACGGATCAGTAGGAGGTACGGCAATAGAAGCAAGACCAATAATTTCATCTTTACTAGGCAATTCTTTATCATGAGGTTGTCTACGAAACTTAGAGAAATTAAACTCATGAGATATATCACCAAAATTAACACTGACAGTTTCTTTAGCGCAATCAATCTTAGCATTAACAGTATTCAAGAAAGGTCTACCAAATATAATGGGACAAAAATTATCTTGTGGAGAACCGAGGACTAGAAAATCAGTGGGGTATTTTATTTTTCCACACAAGACTTCAACATCTCTAATGATCCCAAGCGGCGTAATAGTATCTCTATTCGCAAGCTTAATAGTAACATCAATGTCCTCTATTTCAATAGGTGCAATATCATTCATAATTTCTTGATATAAGGTAAACGGAATAGCACTCACACTAGCACCCAAATCACATAAGCCATGATAGCAATGATCTCCTATTTTAACAGAGACAACAGGCATGCCAACGACAGGTTTATTCTTATCTTTAGGATCGGGCTTAGCAATTCTAGTAGCTTCATCACAGAAGTAAATAACATGCCCATCTATATTATCGACCAAGATATCTTTAACCATAGCAACATTAGGTTCAACTTTAATTTGTTCAGAGGGTCTAGGTGCTCTAATATTACTTTTGTTAACCACAGTTGAAACTTTAGCATGTTCCTTAATCCTAATAGGAAAAGGTGGTTTCTTAATATAAGCAGTAGGCACAACTGGATCAACATGGTAAACAATTGTTTCTTCTTTAACGCTAACAGGTTCTTCTTTCAATTAAATAGGTGGATGATATTTAAACCACTTCTCCTTAGGGAGATCAACATGAGTAGCAAATGATTCACGAAAGGAGGCTACTATCTCAGAGTCAAGTCCATATTTAGTGCTAAACTTATGAAAAGCATCGGTATCCATAAAAGATTTAGCACAATCGAACTCAAGTGTTATACCTGACTCATTACCTTTATCGAGTTCCCAATCGTCAGAGTTGCGTTTAATTCTTTCCAGAAGATCCCATCTGAATTCAATAGTTTTCTTCATAAAGGAGCCAGTCGAAGAAGAATCGAGCATGGTTTGATCATCATGAGAAAGCCGAGCATAAAAATTTTGTAAGATAATTTCTCTTGAGAGCTCATGATTAGGGCATGTGTACATCATATACTTCAGCCTCCCCCAAGCTTGAGCGATGCTTTCTCCTTCACGAGGCCAAAAATTATATATATAATTCCGATCACGATGAACCAGATGCATAGGATAAAACTTTTGATGAAATTCCAATTTCAATCGATTCCAATCCCACGTTCCAATATCATCACATAGACTATACCATGTCAATGCCTTTCCCTTCAAAGATAAAGGGAAAACCTTCTTCTTAACTTCATCTCCGGGTAAACCTGCAAGCTTAAATAATCCACAAACTTCATCCACATAGATTAGGTGCATATCAGGATGTAGTGTTCCATCTCCTGCATAAGGATTAGCTAGCAGTTTCTCTATCATACCTGAAGGAATCTCATAATAAATATTTTCAGTAGGTGCAGTAGGTTGAGGAGCAACTCTTTGTGCTTTCGGTCGAGGTGAAGATACCCCGAACAAGCCCCTCAAAGGATTACTTTCCATAGTGACAAGTGACAATAAATTTCAGCACGTAATATAAATGTTTCCTTACCAAATTCCACTCACCAAAGGCGCTTCACTCCCCGGCAACGGCGCCAGAAAAGAGTCTTGATGACCCACAAGTATAGGGGATCAATCATAGTCCTTTCGATAAGTAAGAGTGTCGAACCCAACGAGGAGCAGAAGGAAATGACAAGCGGTTTTCAGCAAGGTATTTTCTGCAAGCACTGAAATTATCGGTAACGAGTAGTTTGATAGCAAGATAATTTTTAACAAGTGACAAGTAGCAATAGTAACTAAAGTGCAGCAAGGTAGCCCAATCCTTTTGTTGCAAAGGACAGGCCGGAACGTTCTCTTATAATAAGCAAAGCGTTCTCGAGGACACATGGGAATTTCATCTAGTCACTTTCATCATGTTTGTTTGATTCGCGTTCGCTACTTTGATAATTTGATATGTGGGTGGACCGGTGCTTGGGTGCTATTCTTACTTGAACAAGCCTCCCACTTATGATAAACCCTTCTCGCAAGCATCCACAACTACGAAAGAAGAATTAAGATAAATCTAACCATAGCATTAAACGTATGGATCCAAATCAGCCCCTTATGGAATAGCGCATAAACTAGGGTTTAAGCTTCTGTCACTCTAGCAACCCATCATCTAATTACTACTCCACAATGCATTCCCTTAGGACCAAAGATGGTGAAGTGTCATGTAGCCGACGTTCACATGACACCACTAAGAGAATCAACAACATACATATCATCAAAATATCGAACGAATACCAAATTCACATGATTACTTATGACAAGACTTGTCCCATGTCCTCAAGAACAAAAGTAACTACTCACACATCATATTCATGTCCAAGATCAGAGGGGTATTGAATATCATAATGGATCTGAACATATAATCTTCCACCAAATAAACCAACTAGCATCAACTACGAGATGTAATCTACACTACTAGCAACCCACAGGTACCAATCTGAGGTTTTGAGACAAAGATTGAATACAAGAGATGAACTAGGGTTTGAGATGAGATGGTGCTGGTGAAGATGTTGATGAAGATTGGTCCTCCCACGATGAGAGGATCGTTGGTGATGTCGATGGCTTCGATTTCCCCCTCCCGGAGGGAAGTATCCCCGGCGGAATCGCTCCGCCGGGGAGCAAAAGTGTTCCTGCCCAAGTTCCGCCTCGAGACGGCGGCGCTCCATCCCAAAAATATTCTCCTTATTTTTTCTAGGGCAAATGGGCTTATATACCAGAAAATGGGCACCGGAGGCTGGCCAGGGGCGCCACAAGCCACCAGGGCGCGCCGGGGGGGGGGGGGGTGGGGTGGCGCGCCCTGGTGCCTCGTGGGCACCTGGGTGGCCCCCTCTAGTACTTATTTTCTCCAGTATTTTTTATTTATTCCAAAATAAATCTCCGTGAAATTTCAGCTCATTTGGAGATGTGCAGAATAGGTATCTCTGACATAGCTTTTTCAGGTCCAGGATTCCAGCTGCCGGCAATCTCCCTCCTTATGTAAATCTTGCATATTAAGAGAGAAAAGGCATTAGAATTACTCTACAAAGTGTTATATTGATTAAAAACACTATAAATAACAGTAGGAAAACATGATGCAAAATGGACGTATCAAATACTTGGTAGGCCTTTTCTTCGAACTATTGGTGCTATTATTGATATGAAAGAAGGTAATATAAGATTTCAATTTCCACTAAAGAAAGGGATGGAACACTTCCCTAGAAAAATAATTAAAGCACCTTATGAATCTATTATGAGGGCCACTTATGGAATTAACTTGAAGGATGACAACACTTGAGACTATGTATTATGCTTAGCTAGGGGCATAAAACAATAGCGCTTGTTGGGAGGCAACCCAATGAATAAAATAAATTTTTGCTTTTACCTTCTGTTTTTGAGTGTTTTCACAATTATATATTATTTTATGATTGTGGTTTTATGTTTTAATTAGTGTTTGTGCCAAGTAATGCCTTTGGGATGATGTTGATGATAGTATAGTTGATGTTGTTTGGAAAATAGAAATTTTTGCGTCCAGTGCTGGATTTTTAATTCTGTACTGTAGCGTCAGAAAAATCTGAAATTTTTACACAGTATTGGTATATGAATTTATTACGTTTTCCTATTTTTCAGAATTTTTGGAGTTACATAAGTATAGATTTTAAATAGATCTTTACAGACTGTTCTATTTTAGACAGATTCTGTTTTTGTTGCATAGTTTGCTTATTTTGATGAATCTATGGATCGTATCGGGGGGTATGAGTCATGGAGAAGTTGGAGTACAGTAGCATTATGCCAATATTAAATATGAATCAATTTACAACAGTACCTAAAGTTAAAGATTTATTTGTTATACTAACGGATCTCACGAGGTTTCTGTTGAGTTTTGTGTGCTGAAGTTTTCAAGTTTTGGGTGAGACTACGATGGATAAAGGAATAAGGAGCGGCAAGAGCCTAATCTTGGGGATGCCCAAGGCACCCCAAGGTAATATTCAAGGAAGACTCAAGTATCTAAGCTTGGGGATGCCCCGGAAGGCATCCCCTCTTTCGTCTACAATCTATCGGTAACTCACTTGGAGCTATATTTTTATTCATCACATGATATGTGTTTTACTTGGAGCGTCTTGTGAAATAGTTTGTTTGCTTTTGTTTGCTTTTTAGTTTGTCACAATCATCTTTGCTGAACACACCTTTTTGAGAGGGACACACATTATTCGTGATTTGTTAGAATACTCTATGTGCTTCACTTATATCTTTTGAGCTAGGCAGTTGCTCTAGTGCTTCACTTATATCTGTTAGAGCACGGCGGTGGTTATATTTTAAAGAAATAGTTGCACTCTCATGCTTCACTTATATCTTTTTGAGATTCTTATGATAGCAATGGTAATATGCACGGGTTATGAATTTGGTCCTGATATGATAGGTATTCAAAAGGGATATAATAAAAACTTTCATGTAGATCATTGAATATGATAAATTTGATTCCTTGCAATAGTTTTGTGATATTAAGATGGTAATATGGGGGAGGTATTAGTAGATAATTGTGGTTTAGTAAGAATAATTGTGTTAAGGTTTGTGATTCCCGAAACATGCACGTATGATCTGTCGTTATGCTAAGAAGTTGGAGCATGATTTATTATTGATTGTCTACCTTATGAGTGGCGGTCGGGGACGAGCGATGGACTTTGTCCTACCAATCTATCCCTCTCGGGGCATGCGTAGTAGTACTTTGCTTCGAGGGCTAATAAACTTTCGCAATAAGTATGTGAGTTCTTTATGACTAATGTGAGTCCATGGATTATACGCACTCTCACCCTGCCGCAATTTGCTAGCCTCTTCGGTACCGTGCATTGCCCTTTCTCACATCGAGAGTTGGTGCAAACTTCGCCGGTGCATCCAAACCCCGTGATATGATACGCTCTATCACACATAAGCCTCCTTATATCTTCCTCAAAACAGCCACCATACCTACCTATCATGGCATTTCCATAGCCATTCCGAGATATATTGCCATGCAACTTCCACCGTTCTGTTTTTATGACATACATCATCATTATCATATTGCTTTGCATGATCATATAGCTGACATAGTATTTGTGGCTCAGCCACCGTTCATCATTGTTATACATGTTACGCTAGCATCATTGCACATCCTGGTACACTGCCAGAGGCATTCATATAGAGTCATATTTTTGTTCTAGTATCGAGTTGTAATGTTGAGTTGTAAGTAAATAGAGGTGTGATGATCATCATTATTAGAGCATTGTCCCAGTGAGGAAAGAATGATGGAGACTGATGAGTCCTTGAAAAAGTGGGGATGAGGTCCATGAGATCGTTCTAAAAAAGAGAGAAAAAAGAGGCGAAAAAGAGCCATAAAAAATGAGAGAAAAAGAGAGAAGGGGCAATGTTACTATCCTTTTCCACACTTGTGCTTCAGAGTAGCACCATGTTTTTCATATAGAGAGTCTCCTATTTTGTCACTTTCATATACTAGTGGGAATTTTTCATTATAGAACTTGGCTTGTATATTCTGATGACGGGCTTCCTCAAATACACGAGGTCTTCATGAGCAAGCAAGTTGGATGCACACCCACTTAGTTTTCATGTTGAGCTTTCATACACTTATAGCTCTTAGTGCATCCGTTGCATGGCAATCCCTACTCCTCGCATTGAATATTATGGTTGTCATGAATATTATTGTTATTATTATGGACTAACCGTTTCTCTTATTTTTATTTTCTGAGTATCTCATGGGCTGGCTAGACTACCCGGGATACTCATTTCTTTTCAAGACCTCTCGTGGCGTCGCTTGAGTTCTCGGGCGGTCCTGTCTCGCCCGATTCTCTTTTAGACACCCGTTTGGCATTTCTTTTCAAGACCTCTCGTGGCGTCGCTTGAGTTCTTGGGCGGTCCTGTCTCGCCCGATTCTCTTTTAGACACCCGTTTGGCATTTCTCTTGGATACTCGGGCGGTCTTGTCTCGCCCGATTCTCCACTTTATATTTTCTTTTGGATTCTCGGGCGGTCCTGTCTCGCCCGATTATCCACTTTAACTTTCTTGGTTTGTCACTAACATTTCATATTTATTCTTCAGCACCGTATTAATACTCATCATGCCATGCTTTAATTTTGTTTAGCATATGCATATAATTTAACCCATCATGATCATATGCATTCGGTATATCTTTTGTTCATTATGTTTGCGAGTACATTCCAACGTACTCACTGGCTTGTCCCTGGCTATTTAATTGGCCAGGTCAGGATTTCAACAAGGAGTATTACCACGACGTCCATGCGGAGCCTAGGATAGCAGCCACGCGGGATAGGAGTTATCCGGGTCAGCTGTTCTTGTGGGAATGGAGCCCCATCGACGTTGGAGAACCACGAGTCGCTTCCGTCATCCTCACTAGAAATCATTGTTGTATCATTAGACCTTTATGGTCTTGTATCCAATTCTTGTAAATGCTTGGTAATCTGTAACAAGGACGTGTCCACCAGTAACAGTAATCCTGGGCTGGTGACGACACGAGGGGTTAATTTTTGGGATATCATGTCCCGGAAATCCGGCCCCGACAGCCTTGGTATCAGAGCCAGGCTGACCACTGGCTAAACCTATCTTAGCCTGGTCATTATCCTTAGGTTTCCACACCGTCCAAATCTTTTCATGTCCGTAGCCAAGCCATCTCATCCGATAAGCCTACACTGTGACCAGCCGACATCTTTTCACAGTCGGTGCCCAACCTACCGGCCCTGTTCATAGGCCGTGTGCCTGTGGCCGACACCTGAGTTGACCCATTCACAAGCGTGCGATGGAAGATTCCACTGACCTATAAAGGAAGCCTTACCCCAACTCAGCACATCACAGCCTCACTCTCAGTTCGATATCCAACCACTAAGATGCCTGGCCCCATCATTCACAATGAGACCACCGCAGCCGAGCTTGGTGACTTTGTGGTCATCCTCGCCAATCTCACCCGTCGTGCTTTCGGCATCGAAGAGCCGCCTGAGTATGTTGTGTACCAGGAGCACATGAGTGATGCCATCCACCACTTCTGGGCCACGGTGCACATCTACGGGAGGGGCACCGCATCGGAACGCCCTTACCGGTTCATCGGGAGGATGACCTCCGACGAGCCCCAAGCCATCCAGCTTGCAGCCCGAGAGGCTGTCGTTCAACTCCGTTATCTGTCGCCGAGAGTTAACATCCGCCCCTTCTACTACTACCCTAGCCGTGAAGGCTATGGTAGCCCGACCCAGGTTGCCAACGGAGACCATGAGTCGGATCTTGCCCTGGTGCATCTGGTGCGCTACCTGAGAGCGCAAGAGGCACTATTCGATCAGGTCACCCTTGATTTGATTGCGACCCGCAAGACGCTCGCTCTCCTGACCCCGGTGAGAAGTGAAGCTGCACCCGCCACCGACACCCCGATAGTGCTGCTTGGGAGGCATGTTGAGCCCCCAAGTTCTGCCCCTGTTATCTACCCGGGCAGTGCCTTCGCCTCCCCCGAGGAACTCCGTCGTCTCTTAAAGACCCACTCCAACGGGACGGTGACCTCGACACCCCGCGAAGGGCACCACCGCTACCCCAGCCCTATAGCTCCCCATCCGACCCCGGTCAAGTCCGACACTGAAGCACACGGAGAGGCCTCGACATCTACAAGACGCGCCCGGCTTGATGTCGATGAGGTGGACTGAGTCCACCAGTAGTGTTGTAGAGCCTTAGTGGCCCTGTTACCCTGTATTTCCATAGTAGCGGTTGTATGGTGTAGTAAGCTTGTAAACCACTTGTGTACCAATGGTAGTATGCGTGCCCTGGCATAAATTGTTGACGTGTGGTGACTGAGTAAATTCTGGACGTGACTGCCGACCCCCCCCCGTAACCGACACGCACAGTAATACATCACATTCCTTGTTGGGATCGAGGTCTGAGATTTTGACTCAGACAACCCTACGCCGGAGCCGATACACAAGTCGTACTGGCGCCGCTTCATGTTTCCTCACCCAGGAAATCTATAAGAGGCCATATCCGCAAACCAGACCAGCCATCATCACCTCGAGCACTGCCTTTCCCCATCCATCCATCCATCCATGTCTCACCCCGGAGCTTACCTGAGAACCCCCGATGCAAGCCCTGGTAGTTTTGTTAGGATTTTGTGGGATTTTACCCGCAACACCCTTGGTTACATCCACCCACCCCAGTATGAGCTGTACAAGATGAGGATCACCTTTGATTGCTCGAAATACTGGGCAGTTGTGCACATCCCACTAGCAGATTTGAACCAAGGCCCTCCGTATGTTGTCTTCATCGGGAGATCCATGCCAACCTCAGGCATGGCCATCGAGGCTGCTGCTTACAAAGCAGTTACCTGTCTTCGATTTGCGGTACCCTGTGCCAGTGCAAGGGAATACTGCTATTTCCCGAGCCGCGCAACTTTTGGAGCAGAAGCTACGTTCTGCTGTGAACGTATAGAGAGCGATCCAGCTTTGGTCTATCTCATTTAGTATGTGATGGCCCAGGAACGTTTCACCCAGCAACTACTGGAGTATCTCCACTATCTTGCTGTTCTGAACCCCCGGATCGCCATTGGCAGACCCCCTCTGCCAACTCAGGAGGGACGCGTTCTTCGTCTGCTTCCTCCACTTCCTCCACTCCCTCCGGAAGAAGAAGAATGTGCTCCAGCACCCGGAACCCTTCCGCAAGACCCCGTAGATCTTACCTTCGAAACGTAGATGGTTATGAGCGTGGTTGCTGCTGCATCTAGCACTTATTTTCGTGATGCGATCTTTGCGATGTATTTTAGGGCATATGTCATAAGTGCATTGCTATGTTTGCATTCTGCATAATATTGTTTGTTGTGATATGCATTTAATTCTTCCGCCCTTAACAAATCTCGAGGATGAGATTTTCTTAAGGGGGGTAGAGTTTGTAACACCCCAAAAATTTAACCATATTTTTATTAAGTAAAATTTGGCCAGAAATAAAATTTTGAATTATAACGGGTCTTTTATTATTTCAGAGTATTTTCTGTCTTCTGTTTTTCAAAATTCTTCCCTCCATATAGAATATTTTTTGGAAAATATTGTGGACTTTGGTAGTTTTCTTGAATCATTTCATTTATATTTTAATAACAACAGGAGTTATTTTCATAATAAAATTTTGCCCAAGATAATCTTTTTATAGCATTTTCAACTCTTAATTGCCTCTGTTGCACTACAACTATTTTAAATAATTCTTTAAAAATTCCACAAAAATTATGAGGGGTCATGTGATACCTATAGATCACTTTTATGCAAAAACCCAACTTAGTCTTTTGTAAATTTTGAGCAAAACATCCTCATTTCAATTCTGTTCCATTCCTAGGTTTTAACTGCAACCCTAATTTTTCCTTCATCGATTAATTCTGAAATTTTTCCCACTTAAATTCCTTCCAACCAAACCCTTAAGTCCAGAAGATCATATCCAATTAACTCTTTTTAGCTCACCAAATAATTCCCTCAAAATCTGGTCCAGAACTGATTTTCATTCAAACTTGCACTAACAAGTTTTTCCTTTTACAAAACCAACTGCACCACATTATTTATCATTCAAGGATACCTCATCCTGCCACTTTTCATAGATAACAAAAGTGCCTAAGACACCTTAGCATTTCACCAAACACCTGGTGGGCATGGCTGAAATCTTGTAGCTCCGTGACCTCCACATGGCTCTAGTTCCATTTGCAAAAACAACATGTCCAGCATCTCTTTTATCCCCATTAGCATCACCATGCCAAAATCCACAGCCATAGGATCAACCTAGAGTGCTCTGGCATTCTGCCGAGCACTTGACGTGCATGCCCAGGGCGTGCCCGGAGCACGCCAACTGCAGCCAGAGCACCGCGCCTGCGCCCGAGCCCTGCCGCCCTCGCTGCTGCCTCCCCGAGTTTTCCCCTGCCCCCAGCTAGTACCTGCAGACCGCCGCACCCCGCCTGCACCTCCACTGGCCACTAGCGCCGGCCAGCGCCGACCCAGCCACCATCCAGAGCCGCCACCAGCCGTCGCCCGTCGCTGTCACGTACCTACCTGAGGCCCTGGACGAACCCGAGGCCTCCAGCACACCCCCTCATTCAACCTCCATCTACCAGAGCTCCACCGTCCATCGCCGACCCCGCCAGCTACCTCAAATCGCCATTAATGGCCGCCCGCAGCCATGTCCGATTCTGGAACCGCGGAACCGACGTCTTCGGTGTATAAATACTCGAGCCGGAGCTCGCTCAGCTCATGACACCTCTCCCCTTTCCCTCCAGTGCTTCCTTGGCTGATGAAACGAGTGGAGACCCCAGTATCCTCACCTACAGACCAGGGGACCGACGGCAATCTCCAGTCGATTATGAACCAACCGAGGGAACTCCTGGCCAAATCAGTGAGCAGGTAGAATAAGTGAGGCTAGAGAAAGATTTTGGCGCGATCAGAACGAAGCTCCGCTTTCTCTGGCCATGATTTCGACCTCGGGCAGCCATGGCCATGCGCGGTGAAGAAGGGGGTGTTGCCACCAGAGACCCTCGCCG
Organism: Elymus sibiricus; assembly: GCA_039707655.1. Lineage (NCBI taxonomy): Eukaryota > Viridiplantae > Streptophyta > Magnoliopsida > Poales > Poaceae > Elymus > Elymus sibiricus. The sequence continues at coordinate 326,112,318 of CM077664.1, forward strand.
GCCGTGAGCTACCTTGGCGAGGTGCGGGAGGTGCAGCGGTCCTCCCAGCGCGGTCTCCGTCAACGGGGGCCTCGCCTATCGCCGGTGATGGCCGTCGCCGGAGTCCCCTGCTCCCCTCCTTTGTTCCTACGCGTGCAAGAGGGAGGAGACGACCGGTTTGACTGGTCCAACCTGACCGGTGGGCCCGGCGGAACCCACCATCAGTGACCTACGGGCGCGGCTGAGTCGGATAAGTGGTAACGCATTCGCGAGAAAACGTTTTCTCCACTGGAAAGCATAAACCCGTGAATACGTCTTCAACGTCGTCAGCTCTCCCGCGCAGCCGAGCGGCTGGGCCTGGCCCAGTAGCGCCAGACGGCTAAGTAGCGCTCAGGGCGCGATTCTGCCTTTCCTCTTTTTCTTTTTCAGTAATTTTCAAATAATTCCACAGTGTCCATTTCAAATCCAAATCTGATGATTCAAATGTTTGCATGCTCATAAAATCATGCTCTATTAGTCCAGCTAGGGTGAACATTTTTCCTATGCATTGTTTTGTTGGATCTATTAAATAGTCCATTCCTTTATTTATTCTGGCTTAGAAAATCCCTAGAAAAATCATCTGGACTCCAAATGAATTGATTCTTTTTCTGTTATTCTTTATTTGTCCTCTAGTTTATTTTAGTATTTAGTTCAAAATTTTCCAATCAACTTTTTATTATTGTTTTGGCTTTATGTGGTAATTGCAATATTTTTGAAAATAGGAAATGGAGGGAAGATATTATTTTCAAAACTTTTGGAGTGCACCCAATATTTCTGCATGATCAAGGCAAGCATCTTGAACACTTGATATGGTGATTGCATGGTTAAATGTTTGCAAAAATAATTGAATCATGCATATGTTGAATTCAAATAAAATTTGCATGCATGTAGTGTTGACATGTTTCCTCGTACCGTGCAACGTGTGCTTGTCATGACTAACTTGCAGGAGCCGGCATAAGAGAAATACCGTTACCGGCAGAAGGGTGATCACGTTGGAGCGTGATCATGCCTTGTTGGTTATGCATGTTGGGACATGCAAGGGCTGTGGCCCTGTTTTGGTGTTACTGTTGAAAGAACACTTTATTGTGCAAACCACTGCAGGAAAACTTAACCTCCTGAGTCGACCGTAGATCGAGTCTTGTTCCGGTAACCCCCATACTTGAACCGTGCTACCACATGTCCCTGCCGCAGGTAGGGTACGGTTCAGTAAGTTGTTAACCCCTTTCCTGCACACACCGTACAGAGAGGCCATAGTGAAAGATACCATTGGCCCATGGTAGGCATGTCACTTGGTCAGGGGGCATGGGTGTCTCCGGTTATAGCCGGAGAGGGGTAGCACCCCTGTTTGCGCGCCGATATAAATATAGTGATCCCATGCTATTCGAGATTGTAGTCTCCCCGTCTTAGAGTTTAACTTGAATGATGCCTTGGGTGATTCCTGGCATCAGGAAGGTTAATCTGGTATGTGCTGGTTAGGCATGTTTTCAACCCAAAGACCGTAATGGGAATTAGTCAGCGTCTCGATGCTGGCTAAGGAAATCCTTTACTTGTGGGTAAAGAGTACACCCTCTGCAGAGTTATACCTATTCGAATAGCCGTGTCCGCGGTTAAGGACTACAGTCTGGGTTGGTCAAGTGTCGGTCTCCGGAGGAAAATAATTAAAATTGAGCATGATTTATTTTGCAGGATAATTATTGTCGCCACTGACGCTATCATGAATATTATGGTTGTCATGAATCTTATTGCTATTATTATGGACTAACCGTTTCTTTTATTTTTATTTTCTGAGTATCTCATGGGCTGGCTAGACTACCCGGGATACTCATTTCTTTTCAAGACCTCTCGTGGTGTCGCTTGAGTTCTCGGGCGGTCCTGTCTCACCCGATTATCTTTTAGACACCCGTTTGGCATTTCTTTTCAAGACCTCTCGTGGCGTCGCTTGAGTTCTTGGGCGGTCCTGTCTTGTCCGATTCTCTTTTAGACACCCGTTTGGCATTTCTCTTGGATACTCGGGCGGTCTTGTCTCGCCCGATTCTCCACTTTATATTTTCGTTTGGATTCTCGGGCGGTCCTGTCTCGCCCGATTATCCACTTTTAACTTTCTTGGTTTGTCACTAACATTTCATATTTATTCTTCAGCACCGTATTAATACTCATCATGCCATGCTTTAATTTTGTTTAGCATATGCATATAATTTAACCCATCATGATCATATGCATTCGGTATATCTTTTGTTCATTATGTTTGCGAGTACATTCCAACGTACTCACTGGCTTGTCCCTGGCTATTTAATTGGCCAGGTCAGGATTTCAACAAGGAGTATTACCACGACGTCCATGCGGAGCCTAGGATAGGAGCCACGCGGGATAGGAGTTATCCGGGCCAGCTGTTCCTGTGGGAATGGAGCCCCATCGACGTTGGAGAACCACGAGTCGCTTCCGTCATCCTCACTAGAAATCATTGTTGTATCATTAGACCTTTATGGTCTTGTATCCAATTCTTGTAAATGATTGGTAATCTGTAACAAGGACGTGTCCACCAGTAACAGTAATCCTGGGCTGGTGACGACACGAGGGGTTAATTTCTGGGATATCATGTCCCGGAAATCCGGCCCCGACACATACTCTATTCCACCCATAGTGCTATATCCATGGCTTGCGCTCATGTATTGACTGGGAGTTGAAAAAGCTGAAGCGCGTTAAAAAGTATGAACCAATTGCTCGGCTTGTCATCAGGGTAGTGCATGATAAATACTTTGTGTGAAGAAGATGGAGCATGACAGGATTATATGATTTTGTAGGGATAACGTTCTTTAGCATTTTTATTTTGAAAGACATGATTGTTTATTAGTATGCCTGAGTATTGATGTCTTTATGTCAAACTATAGACTATTGCTTTGAATCATTTGGATCTTATTATTCATACTGTAAGAGAGAGATTACATGATGAAACATGATAGGTAGCATTCCACATCAAAAATTCTATTTTTATCATTTACCTGCTCGAGGACGAGCTGGAATTAAGCTTGGGGATGCTTGATACGTCTCCAACATATCTATAATTTTTGATTGTTCCATGCTATTATAGTATCAATCTTGGATGTTTTTATATGCAATTATATATCATTTTCTGGTACTAACCTATTAACCTAGTGCTCAGTGCCAGTTGCTGTTTTCTGCTTGTTTTTGGTTTTTCAGAGAAACAGTACCAAATGAAGTCCAAATGCCACGAAAATTTTTGGAGATTTTTTTCTGGACAAACGAAACCTTGGAAGCTTCGGGAGGAGGCCAGAAGCCTCACGGAGGCTTCACAAGGCAGCAGGGCGCGCCCCAGGGGGGGCATGTTGCCTTGTGGGGCCCACATGACTCCGTTTGACCTAATTCCACTTCTATAAATTCATAAATATTGGGAAACCCCCAGAGAGCTAGAATAGAAAACCTTTCCGCCGCCGCAAGCCTCTGTTCTTCCGCGATCCCATCTGGAGGCCTTTTCCGGTACTCTGCCGGAGGGGGAATCGATCACGGAGGGCTTCTACATCAACCTTGCTGCCCTTCTGATGATGTGTGAGTAGTTTACCATAGACCTACGGGTCCATAGCTAGTAGCTAGATGGCTTCTTCTCTCTCTTTGATCTTCAATACAATGTTCTCCTTGATGTTCTTGGAGTTCTATCCGATGTAATCTTCTTTTGCGGTGTGTTTGTTGGGATCCGATGAATTGTGAGTTTATGATCAGATTATTCATGATAAATATTTGTGTCTTCTCTGAACTCTTTTATGCATGATTGTTATAGCTTTGTATTTCTCTCCGATCTATCGATTTGGTTTGGCCTACTAGATTGATTTATCTTGCAATGGGAGAGGTGCTTTGTGATGGGTTCAATCTTGCGGTGCTCAATCCCAGTGACAAAAGGGGACATGACACATATTTGTATTGTTGCCATTAAGGATAAAAAGATGGGTTTTATTCATATTGCTTGAATTTGCTTCTCTACATCATGTCATCTTGCTTAAGGCGTTACTCTGTTTTTATTAACTTGATACTCTAGATGCATGTTGGATAGCGGTCGATGAGTGGAGTAATAGTAGTAGATGCAGGCAGGAGTCGGTCTACTTGTCTCAGACGTGATGCCTATATACATGATCATTGCCATGAATCCGTCATAATTATTTGCTATTCTGTCAATTGCCCAACAGTAATTTGTTTACCCACCGTATGTTTCTGTGCTCGAGAGAGAAGCATCTAGTGAAAACTATGTCCCCCGGGTCTATCTTTATCATATAAAAAACCTAAAAATACCTTGCTGCAATTTATTTACTTTTATTTTAATTAGTATTTTAGTTTATCTATTTACCTCGATAAGATTTAATCCTTGCAAGTAACCAATAAGAGGATTGACAACCCTCTTATTTGCATTGGGTGCAAGTGTTTGCTCTTGTGTGTGAAGGTTCGCTTAACGGAATTTTGCTAGGTTCTCCAACTGGATTAATAACCTTGGTTCTTAACTGAGGGAAATACTTATCTCTACTGTACTGCATCATCCTCTCCTCTTCGGGGAAATACCAACGCAGACTACAAGTAGCCGTAACCTCCTCCTCCTCCTCTCTCCTGAGTTCCATCTGTAGTAACCAAGCATTGTCTCCCACGTTGTTGGAGGAAGAGGAAGACATGATGCCCGGCCTCGAAAATCTGACAGGAATCAACACGAAACAAGAACAGAGGAGAAACTTGCGATGCGGTGGTCAAAACACCCGTCAGTATATATAATGAATTTTTCCCATGCAAAACAATAAATATGGAAGAAAAACGGAGTCGGGAAAGTCCACGAGAGAGCCACAAGCCTGGTAGGCGCGCCCTGGGGGGTAGGGCGCGCCCCTCAGGCTTGTCCCTCCTCGTGCACTGATAAGTCCAATTTGCATCATGATTTCCTACTGTTATTTATTATGTTTTTATCATTATTTCACCTTATGATACAATTCTTATGCCTTTTCTCTCTTAATTTGCAAGATTTACATGAAGAGGGAGAATGCCGGCAGCTGGAATTCTGGACCTGAAATAGCCACATCAGAGATACCTAATCTACAGAGCTCCAATTGACCTGAAATTTCACGGAGATTTTTTATTGAATATATAAAAAATACTGGAGAGAAGAAATACCAGAGGGGACCCACCAGCTGCCCACAAGGCAGCAGGGTGCGGCCCCCCTGGGCGCGCCCTAGTGCCTTGTGGGGCCCACAGCTGGCGTCTGGCCCCCTCCCTGTGCTATATGAAGCCATTTGCCCTAGAAAAAATACAGAGAAGGCTTTTGGGACGAAGCGCCGCCGTCTCGAGGCGGAACCTGGGTGGGAGCTATTTTGCTCTCCGGCGGAGCGATTCCGCCGGGGATACTTCCCTCTGGGAGGGGGAAATCGAAGCCATCGACATCACCAACGATCCTCTCATAATGGGAGGACCAATCTTCATCAACATCTTCACCAGCACCATCTCATCTCAAACCCTAGTTTATCTCTTGTATTCAATCTTTGTCTCAAAACCTCAGATTGGTACATGTGGGTTGCTAGTAGTGTTGATTACATCTTGTAGTTGATGCTAGTTGGTTTATTTGGTGGAAGATTAAATGTTCAGATCCTTAATGCTATTACATACCCCTCTGATCTTGAACATGAATATGATTTGTGAGTAGTTACTTTTGTTCTTGAGGACATGGGAGAAGTCTTGTCATAAGTAATCATGTGAATTTGGTATTCGTTCGATATTTTGAAGATATGTATGTTGTTGCTTCCTTTAGTGGTGTCGTGTGAACGTCGACTACATGACACTTCACCATCTTTGGGCCTAAGGGAAGGCATTGTGGAGCAGTAATTAGATGATGGGTTGCTAGAGTGACAGAAGCTTAAACCCTAGTTTATGCGCTATTCCGTAAGGGGCTGATTTGGATCCATACATTTCATGCTATGGTTAGAGTTATCTTAATTCTTCTTTCATAGTTGCGGATGCTTGCGAGAGGGGGTAATCATAAGTGGGAGGCTTGTTCAAGTAAGAACATCACCCAAGCACCGGTCCACCCACATATCAAATTATCAAAGTAGCGAACGCGAATCAAACAAACATGATGAAAGTGACTAGATGAAATTCCCATGTGTCCTCGAGAATGCTTTGCTTATTATACGAGTTCGTTCCGGCTTGTCCTTTGCTATAAGAAGGATTGGGCCACCTTGCTGCACCCTTTGTTACCGTTGTTACTTGTTACTTGTTACGAATTATCTTGCTATCAAAACTATCTGTTACCGCTACTTTCAGTACTTGAAGAGAATACCTTGCTGAAAATCGCTTGGCATTTCCTTCTGCTCCTCGTTGGGTTCGACACTCTTACTTATCGAAAGGACTACGATTGATCCCCTATACTTGTGGGTCATCAAGACTCTTTTCTGGCGCAGTTGCTGGGGAGTGAAGCATTTATTTGACGTGCTGAAATTTATTGTCACTTGTCACTATGGAAAGTAATCCTTTTAGGGGCTTGTTCGGGGTATCCTCACCTCGATCGGAAGCAATAAGAGTTGCTCCTTGCAACTTGTGATCTGCGTTGGTTTTTCCTCGAAGAGGAAGGGATGATGCAGTATAGTAGAGATAAGTATTTCCCTCAGTTATGAAACCAAGTTTATCAATCCAGTAGGAGAATCACGCAACACCTCGTTAACAGCACATGCACACAAACAACAAATCCTTGCACCCAATGCTTACAAGGGGTTGTCAATCCCTTGGCGGTTAATTGCAAGATTAAATTGTATGGTGATAGATAGATAGATAGATTGAACTAAAATATAAAATAAAATAAATAAAATAAAAGTGCAGCAAAGTATTTTTAGGATTTTTAATATATGATAGAAGTAGACCCGGGGGCCATAGTTTTCACTAGAGGCTTCTCTCATGAAAATAGCATACGGTGGGTGAACAAATTACTGTTGGGCAATTGATAGAAAAACAAATAATCATGATGATATCCAAGGCAATGATCATGTATATAGGCATCATGTCCGAGACAAGTAGACCGACTCCTGCCTGCATCTACTACTATTACTCCACACATCGACCGCTATCCAGCATGCATCTAGTGTATTAAGTCCATAAAGAACGGAGTAACGCCTTAAGAAAGATGACATGATGTAGACAAAGTAAACTCACACATGAATAAACCCCATCTTTTTACCCTTAATAGCAACGATACATATGTGTCATGTCCCTTTCTGTCACTGGGATTGAGCACCGCAAGATCGAACCCATTACAAAGCACCTCTCCCATTGCAAGATAAATCAATCTAGTTGGCCAAACCAAATCAATAGATCGGAGAGAAATACGAAGCTATAATAATCATGCATAAAAGAGTTCAGAGAAGACTCAAATAATATTCATGGATAATCTGATCATAAACTCACAATTCATCGGATCCCAACAAACACACCGCAAAAAGTGATTACATCGGATAGAACTCCAAGAACATCGAGGAGAACATTGTATTGAATATCAAAAAGAGAGAAGAAGCCATCTAGCTACTAACTATGGACCCGAAGGTCTGTGGTAAACTACTCACGCATCATCGGAAGGGCAGCAAGGTTGATGGAGAGCCCCTCCGTGATCGATTCCCCCTCCGGCGGAGTACCGGAAAAGGCCTCCAGATGGGATCTCTCAAGAACAGAAGCTTGCGGCGGCGGAAAAAGTATTTCGTGGACTCCTCTATTGGTTTCCCGATTTTAGAGAATTTATAGTGGAGGAATTAGGTCAAACGGAGCTATGTGGGCCCCACGAGCCACCAGGGCGCGCCGTGGTGCCTCGTGGGCCACTGCTTCATCTTCACGTCTCCTCCCGAAGCTTCTAGTGTTTGTTATGTCCAGAAAAAAATCTCCAAAAAGTTTCGTGGCATTTGGACTTCATTTGGTACTAATATTCTGGAAAACCAAAAACAGGCAAAAAACAGCAACTTGCACTAGGCACTAAGTTAATAGGTTAGTCCCAAAAAATGATATATAATTGCTGTAAATGTATATAAAAACATCCAAGATTGATATTATAATAGCATGGAACAATCAAAAATTATAGATACGTTGGAGACGTATCGAGCACCCCAAAGCTTAATTCCTGCTTGTCCTTGAGTAGGTAAATGATAAAAACAGAATTTTTGATGTGGAATGCTACCTATCATATTCATCATATACTCTTTTATCTGTAGCATGGACATTTGGACTTGAATGATTCAAAGCAATAGTCTATAGTTTGACATGAAGATATAAATACTCAAGCATACTAACAAGCAACCATGTCTTTCAAAATATCAACGCTAAAGAAAGTTATCCCTAGCCCATTATGCTCAATCATTGATCCATTCATGAAACACACTCAATATTAGCTACGCACAATGCACAAGTATGACAATAGTGCTCTCTAGTTGGTGCTTTGTAAGAGAAGCTGGAGACTCAAAATAAAAATAAAAATTGCATAAAAGTAAATAGATAGGCCCTTCACAGAGGGAAGCAGAGATTTGAAAATGTGCCAGAGCTCAAAGCTTAAATTAGAGAGATAAAATTATTTTTGAGAGGCATGCTTTTCCTGTCAACGAAAACGACCGAGAATTCCCAATATTTTCCATGCTAGACACATCATAGGCGGTTCCCAAACAGAAAGTAAAGTTTATTTCCTTTCCACCATTCTTTCACAATTCATGGCTAGCTGTATCCACGGGTGCCCTCCATACCAACACTTTCCAAGGAATTTTGTTGTTATTAATTTTTGATTCATTGTGGGACTGGGCATCCCTATTACCAACCACTCTCTCGTGCAATGACAAGTGAATAAACACTCATCGTGAGAATAACACACCTAGCATGGCCACCCCCTGCCGCTTCATGAGCGGTATGGGCACACAAAACGGAAAATTATTTTGAAAATTAGAGTTGGCACATGCAAATTTACTTGGAATGGCATGGAAATACCGCATATAGGTAGATATGGTGGAATCATTTGGCACAACTTGGGTTTAAGGAATTTGGATGCACAAGCAGTATTCCCGCTTAGTACAAATGAAGGCTAGCAAATAGATTGAGAAGCAACCAACCAAAAAGCGAAAACAGTCATAAACATGCACTGAACATAACTAACATCGAATAATGCACCATAAGTAGGATATAATTTCTTTGCATAACTATTGACTTAATGTGCATGCATAGGGAATCACAAACCTTAACACCAATATTCTTACTAAATCACAATTACTCACTAACATGACTCACATATCATCATCTCCATATCGCAAAACTATTGCAAGGAATCACACTTATCATATCCACTGATCTATATGAAAGCTTTTATTATATCCCTCTTGAATATTCATCACTTTGGGACCAAATTCATATCTTGTGCAAATTACCATTACTATCATCAACTCTCAAAAAGATATAAGTGAAGCATGAGAGTGCAAATATTTCTTCAAAATTTTATCAACTCTCAAAATGATATAAGTGAAGCATGAGAGTTTAAATATTTCTTCAAAATATAGCCACTGCCGTGCTCAAAAAGATTTAAGTGAAGCACTAGAGCAACTGCCTAGCTCAAAAAATTTAAGTGAAGCACATAGAGTATTCTAACAAATCATGATAAACGTGTGGCTCTCTCAAATAGGTGTGTCCAGCAAAGATGATTGTGACAAACTAAAAAGCAAACAAAGAATAGACTCATATAATACACGACGCTCCAAGCAAAACACATATCATGTGACGAATAAAAATATAGCTCCAAGTAAAATTACCGATGGTTGGTAGAAGAAAGAGGGGATGCCTTCCGCGGAAGGCATCCCCAAGCTTAGACGCTTGAGTCTTCCTTGAATATTACCTTGGGGTTCCTTGTGCATCTCCAAGCTTAGGCTCTTGCCACTCCTTATTCCTTCATCCATCGTGATCTCACCCAAAACTTGAAAACTTCAATCACACAAAACTCAACAAAACCTTCGTGAGATCCGTTAGTATAACAAAATAAATCACTACTTTAAGTACTGTTGCAAACCCATTCATATTTTATTTTTGCATTATACCTACTGTATTCTAACTTCTCCATGGCTTATACCCCCCGATACAATCCATAGTTTCATCAAAACAAGCAAGTAGTGCATCAAAAACAGAATCTGTCAAAAACAGAACAGTCTGCAGAGATCTATTTAAAAGCCATACTTTTGTAACTCCAAAAATTATAAAAAATTAGGAAAACGTTGGAAATTCATATACCAATACTGTGTAAAAAATTCAGATTTTTATGACTCTCCAGTACAGAACTAAAATTCCAGCACTGGACGCAAAACTCTCTATTTTCCAAACAGCATCAATTATACTATCTTCCAAATCATCCTAAGGGCTTTACTTGGCACAAACACTAATTAAAAACACAAAAAACACAATCATAACAGTAGCATAATTGTGTAAACACACAAGAACAGAAATAAAAAGTAAAAATTTATTTTATTCATTTGGTTGCCTCCCAACAAGCTCTTCCTTTATAGCCATTAAGATAGGCTTGAGATTTCAATGATGCTCTCTTGAAAGATAATAATAGAAACACAAAGAGAGAATCATGAAGCATGTGAAAAACACATTGAAGTCTAACATACTTCTTATGCATAGGCATTTTATAAGCAAACAAATTATTAAGACAAGAATAACCTAGCATATGCAAGGAAGGAGAAAGAAACAGTAGCAATCTCAACATGAAGAGAGGTAATTTAGTAACATGAAAATTTCTACAACCATATTTTCCTCTCTCATAATAATTACATGTAGGATCATATTCAAATTAAACAATATAGCTGTCATATAAAATTTTCTCTTCATGATCCACATGCTTAAAAGTCTTATAATCTTCCAAGACAGTGGGATTAACATCAACTAAAGTCATGACCTCTCCAAACCCACTTTTATCAAAAAAAATCACAAGATTGATAATTCTCCAAAGTAGTGGGATCATTATTACCTAAAGTTGACACTCTTCCAAACCCTCTTTCAATATTATTGCAAACATTATTATCAATACCATAGTCATCATGAGGCTTAAATAAATTTTCAAGATCATAAGAAGCATCACCCCAATCATGATCATTACAATAAGTAGTGGACATAACAAAATTATCATCCCCAAGCTTGTGGTTTTGCATATAATTAGCACAATTGACATTAATAGAATTTATAATAACATTATTGCAATCATGCTTTTTCATTCAAGGAGCTATCATGAATCACTTTATAAATTTCTTCTTTCAACACTTCATCACAATTTTCAGATTCATGATTTTCAAGCAAAACTTCATAGAGATAATCAAGTGCACTCAACTCACTAGCAATTGGTTCATAATAATTGGATATTTTAAAAAGATTAACATGTGGATGAGGATCCATAGTGATCTTAAACTTTTGCTTTTACTTTCTGTTCTTGTGTGTTCGACATGAAGGCAATAAAAGCAAGCAAGTAAAGAAGCAAACAAGAAAAAGGCAAACGAAAAATATTTTTGTATTTTTGTAAAAACTTTTTAGAAGTGGGGGATATGAAAACGAGAGGCAAAGGCAAATAAAGTAAATGCAAGGAGATGAAGGTTTATGCGTAGGTACTTGATTGATGTTGATGATGTCTCCTCGGCAACGGCGTCAGAAATTCTTCCTGCTACTTGTGATCTGCGTTGGTTTTTCCCCGAAGAGGAAGGGATGATGCAGTATAGTAGAGATAAGTATTTCCCTCAGTTATGAAACCAAGGTTATCAATCCAGTAGGAGAATCATGCAACACCTCGTTAACAACACCTGCACACAAACAACAAATCCTTGCACCCAACGCTTACAAGGGGTTGTCAATCCCTTGGCGGTTAATTGCAAGATTAAATTGTATGGTGATAGATACATAGATTGAACTAAAATATAAAATAAAATAAATAAAATAAAAGTGCAGCAAAGTATTTTTAGGATTTTTAATATATGATAGAAGTAGACCCGGGGGCCATAGTTTTCACTAGAGGCTTCTCCCATGAAAATAGCATACAGTGGGTGAACAAATTACTGTTGGGCAATTGATAGAAAAGTAAATAATCATGACGATATCCAAGGCAATGATCATGTATATAGGCATCACGTCCGAGACAAGTAGACCGACTCCTGCCTGCATCTACTACTATTACTCCACACATCGACCGCTATCCAGCATGCATCTAGTGTATTAAGTCCATAAAGAACTGAGTAACGCCTTAAGCAAGATGACATGATGTAGACAAAGTAAACTCACGCATGAATAAACCCCATCTTTTTACCCTTAATAGCAACGATACATACGTGTCATGTCCCTTTCTGTCACTGGGATTGAGCACCGCAAGATCGAACCCATTACAAAGCACCTCTCCCATTGCAAGATAAATCAATCTAGTTGGCCAAACCAAATCAATAGGTCGGAGAGAAATACGAAGCTATCATAATCATGCATAAAAGAGTTCAGAGAAGACTCAAATAATATTCATGGATAATCTGATCATAAACTCACAATTCATCGGATCCCAACAAACACACCACAAAAAGTGATTACATCGGATAGAACTCCAAGAACATCGAGGAGAACATTGTATTGAAGATCAAAAAGAGAGAAGAAGCCATCTAGCTACTAACTATGGACCCGAAGGTCTGTGGTAAACTACTCACGCATCATCGGAAGGGCAGCAAGGTTGATGGAGAGCCCCTCCGTGATCGATTCCTCCTTCGGCGGAGTACCGAAAAAGGCCTCCAGATGGGATCTCTCAAGAACAGAAGCTTACGGCGGCGGAAAAAGTATTTCGTGGACTCCTCTGTTGGTTTCCCGATTTTAGAGAATTTATAGTGGAGGAATTAGGTCAAACAGAGCTGTGTGGGCCCCACGAGCCACCAGGGCGCCCCCTCTGGGGTGCGCCGTGGTGCCTCGTGGGCCACTGCTTCATCTTCACGTCTCCTCCCGAAGCTTCTAGTGTTTGTTATGTCCAGAAAAAAATCTCCAAAAAGTTTTGTGGCATTTGGACTTCATTTGGTACTGATATTCTGGAAAACCAAAAACAGGCAAAAAACAGCAACTGGCACAGGGCACTAAGTTAATAGGTTAGTCCCAAAAAATGATATATAATTGCTGTAAATGTATATAAAAACATCCAAGATTGATATTATAATAGCATGGAACAATAAAAAATTATAGATACATTGGAGACGTATCACTCCTCCACCTATTGAACCTACTGAAAATATTTATTATGAAATTCCTTCGGGTATGATAGAGAAATTGCTAGCTAATCCTTATGCAGGAGATGGAAAGGTACATCCTGATATGCACTTGATCTATGTGGATGAAATTTGTGGATTGTTTAAGCTTGCAGGTTTATCCGAAGATGGAGTTAAGAAGAAAGTATTCCCTCTATCTTTGGAGGGAAAGGCATTGACATGGTATAGGCTATGTGATGATACTGATACATGGGACTGGAACCGGTTGAAGCTGGAATTCAACCAGAAATTTTATCCTATGCATTTGGTTCATTGTGATCGGAATTATATATATAATTTTTGGCCTCGTGAAGGAGAAAGTATCGCTCAAGCTTGGGGGAGGCTTAAGTATATGTTGCATACATGCCCCAATCATGAGCTCTCAAGAGAAATAATCCTTCAAAACTTTTATGCTCGGCTTTCTCATAATGATCAATCCATGCTCGATACTTCTTCTGCTGGTTCCTTTATGAAGAGAACTATTGAATCCAGATGGGACCTCCTTGAAAGAATTAAACGCAATTATGAAGATTGGGAAATCGACAAAGGTAATGAATCAGGTATAAATCTTGAGTTTGATTGTGTTAAATCTTTTATGGAAACCGATGCTTTTCATAAGTTTAGTACTAAATATGGACTTGACTCTGAGATAGTAGCTACCTTTTGTGAATCTTTTGCTACTCATGTTGATCTCCCTAAGGAGAAATGGTTTAAATATCATCCACCTATTGAATTGAAAGAAGAACCCGTTAGTGTTAAAGAAGAAACAATTGTTTACCATGTTGATCCAGTTGTGCCTACTGCTTATATTGAGAAACCTCCTTTCCCTGTTAGGATTAAGGAACATGGTAAAGCTTCAACTGTAGTCAATAAGAGTAAAATTAGAGCACCTAGACCTTCTGAGCAAATTAAAGTTGAACCTAGTGTTGCAATGGTTAAAGATATTGATGTTACTATTAAGCTTGCAAATAGAGACACTATTTCACCGCTTGGTATTGTTAGAGATGTTGAAGTCTTGTGTGGTAAGATCAAATACCCTACTGATTTTCTTGTTCTTGGATCACCACAAGATGATTTCTGTCCCATTATATTTGGTAGACCCTTCTTGAATACGGTTAATGCTAAGATTGATTGCATTAAAGAAATTGTCAGTGTTAATTTCGGTGAGATGTCTCATGAGTTTAATTTCTCTAAGTTTCGTAGACAATCTCATGATAAGGAATTGCCTAGTAAAGATGAAATTATTGGCCTTGCCTCTATTGATGTGCCTCCTACTGATCCGCTAGAACAATATTTGCTTGAGCATGAGAATGGCATGCATATGAGTGAAAGAAATGAAATAGATGAATTATTCTTTAAACAAGCACCTATCCTTAAACATAATCTGCCTGTTGAAACCTTGGGAGATCCACCTCCACCCAAGGGTGATCCTGTGTTTGAATTGAAGCAATTACCTGATACTCTTAAATATGCTTATCTTGATGAGAAGAGGATATATCCTGTTATTATTAGTGCTAACCGTTCAGAGCATGAGGAAAAGAGATTACTTAAAACTCCGAGGAAGCACCGCCACATTATTGGATATACTCTTGATGATCTTAAGGGCATTAGTCCCACTTTATGTCAGCATAAAATTCATATGGAGCCAGATGCTAAACCCATTGTTGATCATCAAAGAAGGCTGAATCCTAGAATGAAGGATGTGGTAAGAACTGAAATATTAAAGCTTCTGGAAGCAGGTATAATTTATCCCATAGCTGATAGTAGATGGGTAAGTCCTGTTCATTGTGTTCCTAAAAAGGGAGGTATTACCATTGTTCCTAATGATAAAAATGAACTCATCCCACAAAGAATTGTAACTGGTTATAGGATGGTAATTGATTTCAGGAAATTAAATAAAGCCACTAGAAAAGATCATTACCCCTTTCCTTTTATTGATCAAATGTTAGAAAGATTGTCTAAGCATACACACTTTTGTTTCCTAGATGGTTATTCTGGTTTCTCTCAAATACCTGTATCACCTGAAGATCAAGAAAAAACCACCTTTACTTGTCCTTTTGAAACTTATGCTTATCGTCGTATGCCTTTTGGTTTGTGTAATGCACCTGCTACCTTTCAAAGATGAATGACAGCTATATTCTCTGACTTTTGTGAAAAGATTGTTGAGGTATTCATGGATGATTTCTCCGTTTACGGAACTTCTTTTGATGATTGCTTAAGCAACCTTGATCGAGTTTTGCAGAGATGTGAAGAAACTAATCTTGTCTTGATTGGGAGAAGTGTCACTTTATGGTTAATGAAGGTATAGTCCTTGGGCATAAAATTTCTGAAAGAGGTATTGAAGTTGATAAAGTTAAGGTTGACGCTATTGAGAAAATGCCATGTCCTAAAGATATCAAAGGTATAAGAAGTTTCCTTGGTCATGCTGGTTTCTATAGAAGGTTTATAAAAGACTTCTCTAAAATTTCTAGACCTCTTACCAATCTCGTGCAAAAAGATGTTCCGTTTGTTTTTGATGATGATTGTGTAGAAGCCTTTGAAATACTTAAGAAAGCCTTAATCTCTGCACCTATTGTTCAACCACCTGATTGGAACCTACCTTTTGAATTTATGTGTGATGCTAGTGATTATGTTGTTGGTGCTGTTCTAGGACAAAGAGTTGATAAGAAATTAAATGTTATCCATTATGCTAGTAAAACTCTAGACAACGCTCAAAGAAATTATGCTACTACCGAGAAAGAATTTTTAGCAGTTGTGTTTGCATGTGATAAATTTAGATCTTGCATTGTTGTTTCCAAGGTTACTATTCGCACTGATCATGCTGCTATTAAATACCTTATGGAAAAGAAAGATGCTAAGTCTACACTTATTAGATGGGTTCTTTTGCTACAAGAATTTGATTTGCATATTGTTGATAGAAAGGGAGCTGAGAATCCCGTAGCAGATAATTTGTCTAGAATGGAAAATGTTCTTGATGACCCACTTCCTATTAATGATGATTTTCCTGATGAACAATTAGCTGTGATAAATGCTTCTCGTAATACTCCTTGGTATGCAGACTATGCTAATTACATTGTTGCTAAATACATACGACCTAGCTTTACATATCAACAAAAGAAAAAGTTTTTCTTTGATTTAAGACATTACTTTTGGGATGACCCACATCTATATAAAGAAGGAGTAGATGGTATTATTAGATGTTGTGTACCTGAGCATGAACAGGAACAAATCCTACATAAGTGTCACTCCGAGGCATATGGAGGACATCATGCGGGAGACCGAACTGCACACAAGGTATTACAATCTGGTTTTTATTGGCCTACTCTTTTCAAGGATGCACGTAAGTTTGTCCTTTCTTGTGATGAATGTCAAAGAATTGGTAATGTTGGTAGACGTCAGGAAATGCCTATGAATTATTCACTTGTTATTGAACCATTTGATGTTTGGGGTTTTGATTATATGGGACCTTTTCCTAAATCCAATGGGTATACTCATATTTTAGTTGATGTTGACTACGTTAATAAGTGGGTAGAAGCTATTCCAACTAGTAGTGCTGATCACAACACTTCTATTAAAATGCTTAAAGAAGTCATTTTCCCGAGGTTTGGAGTCCCTAGATATTTAATGACTAATGGTGGTTCACATTTTATTTATGGTGCTTTCCGTAAGTTGCTTGCTAAGTATGATGTTAACCATAGAATTGCATCTCCTTACCATCCTCAGTCTAGTGGTCAAGTTGAATTAACTAATAGGGAAATAAAATTGATTTTGCAAAAGACCGTTAATAGATCCAGAAAGAATTGGTCTAAGAAATTTGATGATGCATTATGGGCTTACAGAACTGCATATAAAAATCCTATGGGTGTGTCTCCGTATAAAATGGTTTATGGAAAAGCATGTCATTTACCTCTTGAATTAGAACATAAAGCTTATTGGGCAATTAAAGAACTTAATAATGATTTTAAACTTGCCGTTGAGAAGAGGTTATTTGATATTAGTTCCTTAGATGAATGGAGAACCCAAGCCTACGATAATGCTAAGTTGTTTAAAGAAAAAGTTAAAAGGTGGCATGACAAAAGAATTCAAAAACGGGAATTCAAAGTAGGTGATCATGTTCTATTATACAATTCTCGTTTGAGATTCTTTGCAGGAAAACTTCTCTCTAAATGGGAAGGACCGTATATCATCGAAGAAGTTTATCGCTCCGGAGCCATCAAAATAAACAACTCCGAAGGCAATAATCCGAGAGTGGTGAATGGGCAAAGAATTAAGCACTATATTTCAGGTACTCCCATTAATGTTAAAACTAATATTATTGAAACAATTACACCGGAAGAGCACATCAAAGAGTCCTTCCGAAACACTCCAGAACCCTGAAAAGGGGTAGGTATGTGATACGGTAAGTAAACCGACTCCAAAAATTTCATAAAAATTATTTCTGTTAGTTTTGGAATATTAGAAAAATTACAAAAATAAGAAACAGCCGAGGGGACCCACGTGTCGCTCACAAGGCAGAAGGGCGCGACCCCCCCTGGGGCGCGCCGTGGTGCCTTGTGGGCCCCACGTGTGCCTTCCCGACTCCGTTCTCTTCCCGTATGCTTGTTTTGCGAGATAAAAATTATTTATATATACTCCCGTATGTTTTGACCGCCGCATCGCGAGTTTCTCCTCTATTCTTGTTTCGTGCTGTTTTCTGCCAGACTCTTGGGGTCGAGCGCCATGTCATCTCAGGACTCAGATGGGGAAAGCTATGCCTCTCATATTGTCGCAAACCCCAGAGTCTATGGGGACACTGCTCCCTATGGTTGGACCTCTGATGAAGAGGAAGATGCTGATTTGAGGGAAAGGCAAGGTCATTCCAGCGAAGAGGATGATAATCCCCCACTACCTCAACCGGGAGATATGCACATCGAATTCAAGAAGTCCATCTTACCTGACACAGTGAAGGTTCCTAAAGTTCAATTCACCCCTTTTCATCATGTGCAGGAAGATTCGGATAAACTACGTCGCAAAATTTGGGATCTCGAAAGAGAGAATGACAAATTAAAAGAAGAAATTCGCGTCCTCAAGTGGAAGACGGAGGACAAGCCCACCTCACCATCACCACCATCACCTAAGAAGGAGACTTGAGTACATGGGTATGGGCACTCCCCTTGGCTTGTGCCAAGCTTGGGGGAGGCGCCCCGGTATCGTATCACCATCACTTTCTCATCATCATTACCTATCTTAGTTCAATCCTTAGTTATTTCATGATTTAGATGAATAAAGTTTTAGTATGATTTAGTTTCGAGTGCTTGCTTTGTGATCTATCTATCTATGTAATCGTGTGTGAAAGTTATATAATAAAGAGTAGTTTGAGTTGAGTGTTTTGCTTTTGATGATCCAATCTTAGAAATAAAGAAAGAATAAAACCATATGCTAATCCCATGGGGAGTGATGACTTCACATAAAAGAAGTATAATTTATAAAACTTGTTGGAAGTTGACAAACATAGCATTGGTCATTGTAGCAATTCATGAAAAAGTAATAAAGGAAGAGAGGTCTCACATATAAATATACTATCTTGGACATCTTTTATGATTGTGAGCCCCCATCAAATATTCTATGTCAATTACTTGACGTTGGACAAGGAAGACAACGTAATGGGTTATGTTTTCTTATATTCACATAGAAGTTATATTGTTTTGGATCCTCTAACATGTGGTGTTTGCCCCTATCTTTGCTAGCCAAAAATCCGCACCAAGTAGAGGTACTACTAGTGCATCCAAAACCTTAAGCCTAGTTTCATGCCATGAGAGTCCACCATATCTACCTATGGATTGAATAAGATCCTTCAAGTAAGTTATCATCGGTGCAAAGGCAATAAAAATTGCTCCTAATTATGTATGAACTTTTATTGTAAGGGAAAATAAGCTTTGTACGATCTTGTGATGGTGGAGCAATAAAAGCGACAGACTGCATAATAAAGGTTGCTATCACAAGGGGCAATATAAAGTGACGCTCCTTTACATTAAGAGCTTGCACATCCAAAAACAAAAGCGCATGACAACCTCTGCTTCCCTCTGCGAAGGGCCTATATTTTACTTTATGTATTTACTTTAGTGCAAGAGTCAATAGTATTCTTCTCTATTCCGTTTTTATTTTCTCTTTTGGCAAACATCATGTGGTGGGGATTGATCCATGCATATATATCCAGTTGAATGTAGGTGATCATGAGTTATTATTGTTGACATTACCCTTGAGGTAAATACGTTGGGAGGCGAAATTATAAGCCCCTATCTTTCTATGTGTTCGACTGAAACTTTTGCTCCATAAGTATGACGTGAGTGTCAGCAATCATAGAAGACTAAATGATAGTTGAGTATGTGAACTTGCTAAACAAAGCTCTTACATAGACTCTTCCTGATAATATGATGAATTGCAATTGCTTCAGTGACTGAGATCATAGTTTGTTAGTTTTCAATTTGGTTTATGGTTCATACTTTAACTTGTGGATGAATTTTTACTTTTTCATGAGAAGTTCTATGATGATATATTGCTGTTACAATAAAGATCATGATGCTCCATGTTCGTATTTTATTTTTATCGATGTCTCTCTCTCTAAACATGTGGTCATGATTATCGATTTCGGTCTAAGCTTGGGGGACTTGATACGTCCAATTTGCATCATGATCTCCTACTATTATTTATTATGTTTTTGATCATTATTTCACCTTATGATACAATTCTTATGCCTTTTCTCTCTTAATTTGCAAGATTTACATGAAGAGGGAGAATGCCGGCAGCTGGAATTCTGGACCTGAAATAGCCACATCAGAGATACCTAATCTACAGAGCTCCAATTGACCTGAAATTTCATGAAGATTTTTTATTGAATATATAAAAATTACTGGAGAGAAGAAATACCAGAGGGGACCCACCAGCTGCCCACAAGGCAGCAGGGCGCGCCCCCTGGGCGCGCCCTAGTGCCTTGTGGGGCCCACAGCTGGCGTCTGGCCCCCTCCCTCTGCTATATGAAGCCATTTGCCCTAGAAAAAAAATACAAGGAAGGCTTTTGGGATGAAGCGCCGCCGTCTCGAGGCGGAACCTGTGCAGGAGCTATTTTGCTCTCCGGCGGAGCGATTCCGCCGGGATACTTCCCTCCGGGAGGGGGAAATCGAAGCCATCGTCATCACCAACGATCCTCTCATCGTGGGAGGACCAATCTTCATCAACATCTTCACCAGCACCATCTCATCTCAAACCCTAGTTCATCTCTTGTATTCAATCTTTGTCTCAAAACCTCAGATTGGTACCTGTGGGTTGCTAGTAGTGTTGATTACATCTTGTAGTTGATGCTAGTTGGTTTATTTGGTGGAAGATTAAATGTTGCTGCACTTTATTATACTTGTTACTTGTTACTTGTTATGAATTATCTTGCTATCAAAACTACCTGTTACCGCTACTTTCAGTACTTGCAGAGAATACCTTGCTGAAAACCGCTTGTCATTTCCTTCTGCTCCTCATTGGGTTCGACACTCTTACTTATCGAAAGGACTACGATTGATCCCCTATACTTGTGGGTCATCATGCACTTTTCAGACTGTTCATTATTTTCCTAATTTTTTATATATTCCAAAACGGACAGAAAGTACTTTTATGGAAGTTTTGGAGTCGATTTACTTACCGTACCACATACCTACTCCTTTTCAGGATTCTGGAGCATTCCGAAAGGTTTCCTCTATGTGCTCTTCCGGTGTAATTGTTCGAATAATATTAGTTTCAACATTAATGGGCATACCTGACATATAATGTTTAATTCTTTGCCCATTAATCACTCTAGGATTATTGCCTTCGGAGTTTTTTATTTTGATGGCTCCGGAGCGATAGACTTCCTCGATGATATACGGTCCTTCCCATTTAGAGAGAAGTTTTCCTGCAAAAAATCTTAAACGAGAATTGTATAATAGAACATGATCACCTACTTTGAATTCCCGTTTTTGAATTCTCTTATCATGCCATCTTTTAACTTTTTCTTTAAACAACTTGGCATTTTCATAAGCTTGGGTTCTCCATTCATCTAAAGAACTAATATCAAATAACCTCTTTTCACCGACAAGTTTAAAATCATAGTTGAGTTCTTTAATTGCCCAATATGCTTTATGTTCTAACTCAAGAGGTAAATGACATGCTTTTCTATAAACCATTTTATATGGAGACATACCCATAGGATTTTTATAAGCAGTTCTGTAAGCCCATAGTGCATCATCAAGTTTCTTAGACCAATTCTTTCTGGATCTATTAACGGCCTTTTGCAAAATTAATTTTATTTCTCTATTAGTTAATTCAACTTGACCACTGGACTGAGGATGATAAGGAGATGCAATTCTATGATTAACATCATATTTAGCAAGCAATTTACGGAAAGCACCATGAATAAAATGTGAACCACCATCAGTCATTAGATATCTAGGGACTCCAAACCTCGGAAATATAACTTGTTTAACCATTTTAATGGAAGTGTTATGATCAGCACTACTAGTTGGAATAGCTTCTACCCACTTAGTAACATAATCAACAGCAACCAAAATATGAGCATACCCATTGGATTTAGGAAAAGGCCCCATATAATCAAAACCACAAACATCAAATGGTTCAATAACAAGTGAATAATTCATAGGCATTTCTTGACGTCTACCAACATTACCAATTCTTTGACATTCATCACAAGAAAGGACAAACTTACGTGCATCCTTGAAAAGAGTAGGCCAATAAAAACCAGATTGTAATACCTTGTGTGCAGTTCTGTCTCCCGCATGGTGTCCTCCATATGCCTCGGAGTGACACTTGCGTAGGATTTGTTCTTGTTCATGCTCAGGTACACAATGTCTAATAATATCATCTACTCCTTCTTTATATAAGTGTGGGTCATCCCAAAAGTAATGTCTTAAATCAAAGAAAAACTTTTTGTTTTGTTGGTATGTAAAACTAGGTGGTATATATTTAGCAACAATGTAATTAGCATAGTCTGCATACCAAGGAGTATTACGAGAAGCATTTATCATAGCTAATTGTTCATCAGGAAAATCATCATTAATAGGAAGTGGGTCATCAAGAACATTTTCCATTTTAGACAAGTTGTCAGCTACGGGATTTTCAGCTCCCTTTATATCAACAATATGCAAATCAAATTCTTGTAGCAGAAGAACCCACCTAATAAGTCTAGGTTTAGCATCTTTCTTTTCCATAAGATATTTAATAGCCGCAAGATCAGTGTGAATAGTAACCTTGGAAACAACAATGTAAGATCTGAATTTATCACATGCAAACACAACTGCTAAAAATTCTTTCTCAGTAGTAGCATAATTTCTTTCAGCACTGTCTAGAGTTTTACTAGCATAATGGATAACATTTAATTTCTTATCAACTTTTTGTCCTAGAACAGCACCAACAGCATAATCACTAGCATCACACATAATTTCAAAGGGTAGGTTCCAATCAGGTGGTTGAACAATGGGTGCAGAAATTAAGGCTTTCTTAAGTACTTCAAAGGCTTGTACGCAATCATCATCAAAAACAAATGGAACATCTTTTTGCAAGAGATTAGTAAGAGGCCTAGAAATTTTAGATAAGTCTTTTATAAACCTTCTATAGAAATCAGCATGACCAAGGAAACTTCTTATACCTTTGATATCTTTAGGACATGGCATTTTCTCAATTGCATCAACCTTAGCTTTATCAACTTCAATACCTCTTTCAGAAATTTTATGCCCAAGAACTATACCTTCATTCACCATAAAGTGGCATTTCTCCCAATTCAAGACAAGATTAGTTTCTTCACATCTCTGTAAAACTCGATCAAGGTTGCTCAAGCAATCATCAAAAGAAGTTCCGTAAACGGAGAAATCATCCATGAAAACCACAAGAATCTTTTCACAAAAGTTAGAGAATATAGCAGTCATACATCTTTGAAAGGTAGCAGGTGCATTACATAAACCAAAAGGCATACGACAATAAGCATAAGTTTCAAAAGGACAAGTAAAGGTGGTTTTCTATTGATCTTCAGGTGACACTGGTATTTGAGAGAAACCAGAATAACCATCTAGGAAGCAAAAGTGTGTATGCTTAGATAATCTTTCTAACATTTGATCAATAAAAGGTAAGGGATAATGATATTTCCTGGTAGCTTTATTTAATTTCCTGAAATCAATTACCATCCTATAACCAGTTACAATTCTTTGTGGGATAAGTTCATTTTTATCATTAGGAACAACGGTAATACCTCCGTTCTTAGGAACACAATGAACATGACTTACCCATCTACTATCAGCTATAGGATAAATTATACCTGCCTCCAGAAGATTTAATATTTTAGTTCTTACCACATCCTTCATTCTAGGATTCAGCCTTCTTTGATGATCAACAACGGGTTTGGCATCTGGCTCCATATGAATTTTATGCTGACATAAAGTGGGACTAATGCCCTTAAGATCATCAAGAGTATATCCAATAGTAGCACGGTGCTTCTTCAGAGTTTTAAGTAATCTCTTTTCTTCATGCTCTGAAAGGTTAGCACTAATAATAACAGGATATATCTTCTTTTCATCCAGATAAGCGTATTTAAGTGTATCAGGTAATTGCTTTAAATCAAACACAGGATCACCCTTGGGTGGTAGAGGATTTCCCAAGGTTTCCACAGGCAAATTATATTTGAGAACAGGTGCTTGTTTAAAGAACAGCTCATCTATTTCATTTCTTTCATTCATATGCATATCATTCTCATGGTCTAGCAAATATTGTTCTAAAGGATCAGTAGGAGGCACAACAATAGAAGCAAGACCAATAATTTCATCCTTATTAGGTAATTCTTTATCATGAGGTTGTCTACGAAACTTAGAGAAATTAAACTCATGAGACATCTCCCCAAAATTAACACTAACAATTTCTTTAGTGCAATCGATCTTGGCATTAACTGTATTCAAGAGAGGTCTACTAAATATAATGGGACAAAAATCATCTTGTGGTGATCCAAGAACAAGAAAATCAATAGGATATTTGATCTTACCACACAAGACTTCAACATCTCTAACAATCCCAAGCGGTAAAATAGTATCTCTATTTGCAAGCTTAATAGTAACATCAATATCTTCAATCTCAACAGGTGCAATATCATTCATGACTTCTTGATAGAGAGTAAACGGAATAGCACTCACACTAGCACCAATATCACATAAACCATGATAGCAATGATCTCCAATTTTAACAGAAATAACAGGCATGCCAATTACAGGTTTGTTTTTATCTTTAGTGTCTGGCTTAGCAATTCTAGTTGCTTCATCACAGAAATATATGACATGTCCATCAATATTATCAACCAAAAGATCTTTAACCATTGCAATATTAGGTTCAACTTTAATTTGTTCAGAAGGTCTAGGTGCTCTAATATTACTCTCTTATTAACCACAGTTGAAGCTTTAGCATGTTCCTTAATCCTAACAGGGAAAGGAGGTTTCTCAATATAAGCAGTAGGCACAACTGGATCAACATGGCAAACAATTGTTTCTTCTTTAACACTAATAGGTTCTTCATTTAATTCAATAGGTGGATGATATTTAAACCATTTCTCCTTAAGGAGATCAACATGAGTAGCAAAAGATTCACAAAAGGTAGCTACTATCTCAGAGTCAAGTCCATATTTAGTACTAAACTTATGAAAAGCATCGGTTTCCATAAAAGATTTAACACAATCAAACTCAAGATTTATACCTGACTCCTTACCTTTGTCGATTTCCCAATCTTCAGAGTTACGTTTAATTCTTTTCAGAAGATCCCATCTGAATTCAATAGTTCTCTTCATAAAGGAACCAGCAGAAGAAGTATCGAGCAAATATTGCTCATTATGAGAAAGCCGAGCATAAAAGTTTTGAAGAATTATTTCTCTTGAGAGCTCATGATTGGGGCATGTGTGCAACATATACTTAAGCCTCCCCCAAGCTTGAGCGATACTTTCTCCTTCACGAGGCCAAAAAGTATATATATAATTCCGATCACGATGAACCAAATGCATAGGATAAAATTTCTGGTGGAATTCCAGCTTCAACCGGTTCTAGTCCCATGTTTCAGTATCATCACATAGCCTATACCATGTCAATGCCTTTCCCTCCAAAGATAAAGGGAATACTTTCTTCTTAACTCCATCTCCGGATAGACCTGTGATACGTCTCCAACGTATCTATAATTTTTTATTGTTCCATTCTATTATAGTATCAATCTTGGATGTTTTTATATGCAATTATATATCATTTTTTGGGACTAACCTATTAACCCAGTGCCTAGTGCCAGTTGATCTTTTCTGCTTGTTTTTGGCTTTTCAGAGAAACAATACCAAATGAAGTCCAAATTCCATGAAACTTTTTGGAGATTCTTTTCTAGACAAAAGAAACCAAGGAAGCTTCGGGAGGAGGCCAGAAGCCTCACGGAGGCTTCACAAGGCACTAGGGCGCGCCCCAGGGGGGCGCCGTGCTACCTTGTGGGGCCCACGTGACTCCGTTTGACCTAATTCCACTTCTATAAATTCAAAAATATTGGGAAACCCCAGACAGCCAGAAGAGAAAACCTTTCCGCCGCCGCAAGCCTTTGTTCTTCCGCGATCCCATCTGGAGGCCTTTTCCGGTACTCTGCCGGAGGGGGAATCGATCACGGAGGGCTTCTACATCAACCTTGCTGCCCTTCCGATGATGTGTGAGTAGTTTACCACAGACCTACGGGTCCATAGCTAGTAGCTAGATGGCTTCTTCTCTCTCTTTGATCTTCAATACAATGTTCTCCTCGATATTCTTGGAGTTCTATCCGATGTAATCTTCTTTTGCGGTGTGTTTGTTGGGATCCGATGAATTGTGAGTTTATGATCAGATTATTCATGAGAAATATTTAAGTCTTCTCTGAACTCTTTTATGCATGATTGTTATAGCTTTGTATTTCTCTCCGATCTATCGGTTTAGTTTGGCCTACTAGATTGATTTATCTTGCAATGGGAGAGGTGCTTTGTGATGGGTTCAATCTTGCGGTGCTCAATCCCAGTGACAGAAAGGGACATGACACGTATTTGTATTGTTGCCATTAAGGATAAAAAGATGGGGTGTAACACCCCGAATTTTTGGCCCTTTCTTTTTCTTTTGATTTTCTTTGGATTCTGGTTTGGTTTTCTTCTGGTTGGGCTCTATGGTCTTGAAACCTGGGAAGATCTTCTCTTCTTCCTCTCCCAAGTGGCTTGTCACTCTCAACTCTTTCTCAAGGCCATGTCATTTCCATCTTAGCCCAACCCTAATTTTTATTTCTTGGGAATATTCCTTTTTCTATTAAAGGAATAGTCATGTTTGCCCTAGGTTGTGAAGCAACCTATACTTCAGTCTTTTCTAAAATTCCCACAAAATTCTCATAAATTTTTTGGATCATATCTTCCACCAATATGTCAAAACCCATCCTTGCCTAGTTCAAAAATAATTCAGAAATATTCATTTCCTATTCTGTCCAGTATGGCACTTTGTGAAGGAAGTGCTATTTATCTTTTCTTGATTGATCTCAAACTTTTTGAGCACTCTTTCATACCCAAATAATAGCCACATGCCAAAATTCAACTCCATTTGCCTAGTAAATCTTCCTCAGCATATTTCCAAAGTTTCTGACCAGAGAGAAGCTTTGTGAAGGAAGTACTATCTAGGCTTATCCAAATGATTTGAAATTTTGGCAGATCATTCATATGATCAAATCATTACTCTCCACTAAATTTCATCTCCATCCAACAATCTATGTGAGCACACCATCCAATCTCTGTTTCCGATCATAATTTCAGCTTGTGAAGCAACTATATTTTATATTGTTTCATAAAATCTGAAATTAATCCAGAACCCAAACATCCCTATATCCTTTGAGCATGCCAAAATTCACATCATTTTGCCAATCCATTTTCTCCACAAAATTCCCCCAAGTTTCTGTCCAGTAGAAAGCATTGTGAAGGAAGTACCATTTATATTCATCTAAATGGTATGAAATTTTTACAGTGTGCCTTCATATGCCCAAATCATAATCCTCTACAAAATTTCAGCTCAATCCAATTATCCATGTGAGTGCAACTTCAAGATCTAGTTCCTGGACCAGATTGGCAGTTGTGAAGCAACTATGACAAATATTGGTCCAAATCCTTTCATACTCCACAGGACTGTAGTCCTTCCTACCCTAAACCCCTGTGACATCCTGGATAGCCTTTACCCCCTCCATTTTTACCACAACTTCATGACCAAGTTTGCTACAGCAAACTGTAGATGATCCCTCCCATCAGCACACAGTTGAGTTCTTCGAATTATCACCTCAGGGAGGTCCCACTTAGGAAGGACTACGCGGTAGACATGTTTTTGCTGGCTAGAGCGCACCGCGTGCGCCTGTGCACACGGTGACCATGCGGCTGGGAAGCCATTGTCGTGCTCTGGATGTCATTTTGCTTCGGGCGTCTTCCTTCTGCCCGTTCTCTCGTGTCCCTCGTGCCGTCCAGCTCCCTCCTCCTCCCACGTAACCCCCTGGCCCCTCTCCCCCTCCTCTCCCTTGCCTGACGCATCGTGGTGACCGCGTCTGGGAGCAGACCGCGTCTGCTCCACCATGGCCGGTCGGCCACGCCATCCCTGAGCTCTCCCGAAGCACCCCCGTGGCCTCTCCGCACCGCGTGAACCTCCCTGGCCCCTCTCTCCCTCCCCTCCGCGTGTCCCCGAGCCCCGGAGCGTGGCACGTGCGTCGCCATGGCTGCGACCTGGCTGCGGCTATATAAGCCGTTCCCGAGC
Organism: Elymus sibiricus; assembly: GCA_039707655.1. Taxonomy (NCBI): domain Eukaryota; kingdom Viridiplantae; phylum Streptophyta; class Magnoliopsida; order Poales; family Poaceae; genus Elymus; species Elymus sibiricus. Next base: position 326,140,438 of record CM077664.1, read on the forward strand.
CCGCTCGACCTCACCAACCTCTTCTCCTTCCTCCTAGCAGCCTCCCTGACCCCTCCAACGAGCTCCGGAGCCCCTCCTCGCTCCGCATTGCCGCCATGGCCGCCGTCGGTCCCCTCCTAAATTCGGGCAAGGCCGAACCCCTCCCTCCATTACACCACCACCAGAAGACCACCTGGAGCACGCGGAGCCTCCCCACCTCTTCGTCTCGTCCCCAGAGCGACCATGGCCTTGCCCCCAAGTCCGGCCAGCGCCCTCATCCGCGACCACCCCAAGCCGCCGCCACCCCAAGCCGCCGCCACTGTGGCCCTCTCCGGCGCATGTGCTGCCCCTAGACGGATGCGGCGCTCCGCCCCGAGGCCACCGGTGCCCTCGCCTCGGTCGGAGGTGGCCGGAGCCGCCGGGGCCAGCACCGGCAGCACCGCGGCCTCGCCCCTCCTCTGCTCCGCGTGGAAACGACGGGAGGAAGGCGATGACCAAGCCGGCGGACCCCACCTCCCTGCGGGCCCCGCATGTCAGCCGCACAACGCGTTGACTCAGTCCGCTGACGTGGATAAGTGAAGACGTATTCTTTCGAATACGTTTTCCTCCACCGAAAGCGCCTTCCAGTTCTTCTTCAGGCAATAATATGCTTCCTCCTCTGGAAAGCGTACTCTCCAGAATACGCTTTCTGTCTTTCAGCCGCCGCCGCCGAAACCTCTAAATAGCCGACGTTCGTCCGTTAACAGCAGAAATAAACAGTTTTCTGTTTGTTTTCTGCCTAACGAATGAACGGCCGTATTTTCGCAACCGTGACTCCGATTCAGGTGATTCCAAAGCCCACGTTCTCTACTCGTCGAGCCCGTTCTGTTGGTAACATTTTCACCATGTTGTAACATTCTGAAAATGACCATTTTGCTCCTGCCCTTATTCAGCCCCCTTCGAGAGGGAAACGTTTCCGACAAAAAAAAATCACGGGTGCCTCGCACTTCTTCCCGGTGAATCCTTCATCCCTAGGCAAGCCACAACAACCACTTGCATGATGGCATTGCAGTAGCCATGGTTTCCACTTGAATATTTAAATAATTGCTTACTCATTTAATGATTTTGTTAATGCTTCGAATATGCTTGTGAATCCATGTCCATGCTTATGCTATGCTCTTGTGCATATATGATTCTTCCCCATTATTAGTGTTATTGTTATTATTATCATGCTTTATTCTTGTAAGCATTTCCGATGCTAGTGATAATGATATGCTCACATGAGTAGTTACGGTTTGTTATGCAAATACTTGTGATACTCATGATCCCCTTTATGCCATGCTCATGTGCATCCCGTAGACTAAGTGATTTATTGTTGTTGATGTTATGATAAATGGTTATTTTTCCCATCCATGGTTACACTGATAGCATGATCATATGCATTGTTATTTTATTATGACTCAGCTCATCACCTTTCAAGTTGAGCCTGACACTAATTGAACTTGAACAAATCTGTTGGCTGAGTCATGGTGCCACCGAATCAAGCTCACCAGTGCAACCACACTTGCCTGGATGGGGAGGCCCTAATTCGGTCTATTGTCATGCCTCTTGCCGGTACCTCCAACTAGGGAAGGTTATGTGCGCGTGCTACCCTGATCAGGTAGGCGGCCATAATCTTGTGTGCCCGAGTTTTACGGTACCGAGGTCCCCGTTTGGGACAATGTTTTAGTTCTGGCCACGACGGTGGCAGCCACAAAGGTGGCGGATGTCACGAGTTGACATCGGGGCCACCCATGACATAGCCCAAAGGGGAGTTAGTCGGAGTGGCCGGGAGAGTGTCATGCAATAGATTGGTTTTGTCAGAATGTCGTTGGTCCACCCGAATGGGAGCACGAGGCCATGAATTCCGTGGTGTGGGTACAGTGTACTAACCTCTGCAGAGTGTATAATCTATCGATAGCCGCGTCCTCGGTCATGGACACAGTTCGTAGTAGGTCACGCTATGGGTCAACAGTAATAAAACTTGGATAATTAACAACCCCGGTTCCATGAGGAAAGAAGTTGGTTGATCTTTATGTGATCATGCGATTATCACAGGTAGAGATCAAGCTCCGTGTGGTCATGTGATGATCACGATGGTATCGTTGATACCGAGCTTGGTTGATCCTGAGGTGATCGTGTGATGTTCGCGATGGTAAGTTTGAGACATATGGTGGTTACGAGCTAACCTCCGAGAAGAGTAAGTTGGTCCAAGGGACCTTAAACATCGACCCCCCCCCTTGCATGTTAGTTCCAGTATCATCATCTTCATATCATGATTAACATGTACATGCCATGTTCACTCTTATGTTGTTCTAGTAGCATCATGTTCATCATTGATAATTAACCTGTAATTGCCATGCTGTTGTTTGTCTTGATTGCTTTGGTTGCTGTGAGCTTGCGAGTACATTCAAAGTACTCACCTGGCGTGTCATGCCAGATTGCAGGTGATGCCGTGATTGATTGCTTGTCAAGGATCCCGAGTTTACACTCTAGGACGTGTCCCAGCCAGAGTCCCTGCGGAGTGGAGTTCATCACCGTTGTCGTTGTTCCGCTGCTAGAAGTTATTCCTCTGTTACGAGTTGTTTCGCTGCTAGCATAGAGCTACCTTAGCAGGCGTAGTGTCGCCGTGCCGATGGAATCTTTTGTAATACTCGAACCCTTGTACTCGTATCATTTGTAATAAAGAGCTGATTTGTTCTATGCTAAGCAGTGCCGTATTCCAGAAGACTTAATCTCTGGGCTGGAATACGGGGTGTTCCGGTCTCTCTGAGCCGGGCTGCCACATGGGGTTTATTCATATTGCTTGAATTTGCTTCTCTACATTATGTCATCTTGCTTAAGGCATTACTCTGTTTCATACTTAATACCCTAGATGCATGCTGGATAGCGGTCGATGGGTGGAGTAATAGTAGTAGATGCAGGCAGGAGTCGGTCTACTTGTCTCGGACATGATGCCTATATACATGATCATTGCCATGAATCCATCAAAATTATTTACTTTTCTATCAATTGCCCAACAGTAATTTGTTTACCCACCGTATGTTTATGTGCTCAAGAGAGAAGCCTCTAGTGAAAACTATGGTCCCCGGGTCTATCTTTATTATATAAAAAACCTAAAAATACCTTGCTGCAATTTATTTACTTTTATTTTAATTAGTAGTTTAGTTTATCTATTTACCTCGATAAGATTTAATCCTTGCAAATAACCGCTAAGAGGATTGACAACCCTCTTATTTGTGTTGGGTGCAAGTGTTTGCTCTTGTGTGTGCAGGTGCGCTTAACGGAATTTTGCTTGGTTCTCCTACTGGATTGATAACCTTGGTTCTTAACTGAGGGAAATACTTATCTCTACTGTACTGCATCATCCTCTCCTCTTCGGGGAAATACCAACGCAGACTACAAGTAGCAACCTGCAAGCTTAAACAATCCACAAATTTCATCCACATAGATCAAGTGCATATCAAGATGTACTGTTCCATCTCCTGCATAAGGATTAGCTAGCAGTTTCTCTACCATACCCGAAGAAATTTCATAATAAATATTTTCAGTAGGTTCAATAGGTTGGGGAGCAACTCTTAATGCTTCCGGTCGAGGTGAATATACCCCGAACAAACCCCTCAAAGGATTACTTTCCATAGTGACAAGTGACAATAAATTTCAGCACGTAATATAAATGTTTCCTTACCAAATTCCACTCACCAAAGGCGCTTCACTCCCCGGCAACGGCGCCAGAAAAGAGTCTTGATGACCCACAAGTATAGGGGATCAATCGTAGTCCTTTCTATAAGTAAGAGTGTCAAACCCAACGAGGAGCAGAAGAAAATGACAAGCAGTTTTCAGCAAGGTATTCTCTGCAAGTACTGAAAGTAGTGGTAACAGGTAGTTTTGATAGCAAGATAATTCGTAACAAGTAACAAGTAACAAGTATAATAAAGTGCAACAAGGTGGCCCAATCCTTTTTGTAGCAAAGGACAAGCCGAAACGAACTCGTATAATAAGCAAAGCGTTCTCGAGGACACATGGGAATTTCATCTAGTCACTTTCATCATGTTTGTTTGATTCACGTTCGCTACTTTGATAATTTGATATGTGGGTGGACCGGTGCTTGGGTGCTGTTCTTACTTGAACAAGCCTCCCACTTATGATTACCCCCTCTCGCAAGCATCCGTAACTACGAAAGAAGAATTAAGATAACTCTAACTATAGCATGAAACATATGGATCCAAATCAGCCCCTTACAGAATAGCGCATAAACTAGGGTTTAAGCTTCTGTCACTCTAGCAACCCATCATCTAATCACTACTCCACAATGCCTTCCCTTAGGCCCAAAGATGGTGAAGTGTCATGTAGTCAACGTTCACACGACACAACTAAAGGAAGCACAACATATATAGCATCAAAATATCGAACGAATACCAAATTCACATGATTACTTATGATAAGACTTCTCTCATGTCCTCAAGAACAAAAGTAACTACTCACAAATCATATTCATGTTCAAGATCAGAGGGGTATTGAATAGCATTAAGGATCTGAACATATAATCTTCCACCAAATAAACCAACTAGCATCAACTACAAGATGTAATCAACACTACTAGCAACCCACAGGTACCAATCTGAGGTTTTGAGACAAAGATTGAATACAAGAGATGAACTAGAGTTTGAGATGAGATGGTGCTGGTGAAGATGTTGATGAAGATTGGTCCTTCCACGATGAGAGGATCATTGGTGATGTCAATGGCTTCGATTTCCCCCTCCCGGAGGAAAGTATCCCCGGCGGAATCGCTCCGCCGGAGAGCAAATAGCTCCTACCCAAGTTCCGCCTCGAGACGGCAATGCTTTGTCCTGAAAGTCTTCTTCTGCTTTTTTTCTAGGGCAAATGGCTTCATATAGTAGAAGGAGGGGGCCAGAGGCCTGCCAGGGGGCGCGCCCAGGGGGGTAGGGCGCGCCCCCCAGGCTTGTGGCTTCCTGGTGGGCCCCCTTCTGTTGATTCTTTTGCCAGTATTTTTTATATATTCCAAAATAATTCTTCGTAAATTTTCAGGTCATTTGGAGCAGTGCAGAATAGCTGTCTCTATTTCACCCCTTTCAGGTCCAGACTTCCAGATGCCGGCATTCTCCCTCTTCATGTGAATCTTGCAAAATAAGAGAGAAAAGGCATAAGAATTATACCATAAAGTAAAATAATGATCAAAAACATAATAATTCTTAGTAGGAAAGCATGATGCAAATTGGACGTATCAGGGCACGGTGGATCCCGGCCCTTGCTGTTGGGAGGGCTTTGTTTATAGATGTTTCTTCGAGTTTTGTTAGGGTTTGTGTCCAACTCAGGAAGACGAGACGGTGGCGGCTCCCTGAAGATGAAATAAGGTTCTCCCCGCCTAGCCCCCCGTTCCGGTGGTGCGTCTGGCATCGTCGGTGGGCGTGTGGAGGTGTGTCTCCGGCGGATCTGTCTTTGGTGGATTTGCTCGGATCTGGTCGTAGTTCGTCTACGTTCGTGTGTTTTGAAGTTGGATCCTTCCGATCTACGCAACTCTTCATCGACAGTGGTTGTTGTTCTGGTGCGCTGGTCCTATGAGGGCAACTCTAACTGATCCCCTAAAAATAGAGGAGTAAAATGGCGGAGTAAACCTTAGTGGAGTAAATTTACTCCACTAAGTTTTGGCCGTTTCTAGCCGATCCCCTAAACTTAGTGGAGTAAAAAAAATTCCCCATTTGCATCACATATTCGGCCACCGAAACACATTTTCTTGGTTTTTTTATTTCATTCAACGACATTGGAGTACATAATTCACCAATTCTTCGCCACTAGAGCAAGACCAAAGAAAACAAGAAACACAATTAGACATTTTAGAAGATTTCCAACTTCCCTAACGCTTCCCACTAGTTGGATTAATATCTTCTCTATGTCTTCATTGTTGATCTGCGGATTCTTGAGATTCAACACTTCTTTCTTCTTCGATTCTAAAGAAGTAGATGTTGCTTCTTTAGTAATCTCATCTCTAGTCTCATCTCTAGCCTCAATTCTAGCAACGAGTGCACGAACATCTTTCAATTTTTGTGCTATCAATAGATCGACGTATTCTTCTTCCCAATACCAAAACTTGCATCCATTCTACACACATAGACGAGCTACCGAAATTGCGTGGAATCCGGTGAACAACCGAATCAAAACAATCACATACCCCATCATTTGTGCACTTGAAGAACACCCATCCGGGGTGTTGCGGCGTGATAGAAACTCGGCGCACCACCTTCCGTGTGCAGTCGACGCACTGTATTACCGGCATCGGCGAGCCGGCGAGCCGCTGCGCCAGCGCCGAGCCCGGGCGACGGCCGGGCGTGTATTTGCCGGCGAACCTCCGACGGGAGAGATTTGGGTGGCTAGAGGAGGAACCGGTACCTGCATGCGGCCCGAAGGCGTCGCCATGGATGTGCAGTCCGCATCCCGGCCAATCCATGGCAAGGCGCAGTCGCCGGCGGCCGGAATCGCCAAATCTGGCGGCGACGGCAGCAACCGCAGATCCACCGCTTTTTCGCTGCCCACGTGACGAGGCGGCGCAAATCCAAGCGGTACGGTACAGCGGCGGAGCCTACTGAGCGTCCCCGGCGGCGGGCGGGCGCCGGCGGGGGGTAGGGGGCGGCGCTGGCGCAGATGCGGTTCGGGAGGGGAGAGGTGAGGCAGTGGAGGAGAGGCGCGACTTTTACTCAGCCACCGCGCGGCGGAGTAAGGGAGAGGAGTAAAATTTTCCTCCCTTACGGCGGATAAGGGATCGGCTAGGTCCTGGTTAGAGGAGTAAAACCGCATTTTTACTCCTCTAACCGGTTATAAGGGATCGGTTAGAGTTGCCCTGAGGCCTTAGCACGACGACTTCTCAATTGTCTACTACAACAAGTTTTGTCCGGCTCCGGCGAGGGAGGACCGATGACGGCGGAGCGCCTTCGGCTCGCTTCAGTGCTTGTAGTCGTCGCTAGGTGATCTACGGATAGGTGGTCTACGGATCTAGATGTACTTTTTACTATTTCTGATGTCGTTGTACTGGCATGATTTGAAGATGAATAGATCATAAATTTTCCCGCAAAAATTTTTATAACAGGGGGCAGAATTACAAGATAACTTGCACACATATTTATTTATTTTGCAGGAAACTTGCGCACATTGGATACAGAATCAACCGAGGTGAATGGACAGAAGAAATGAACGTGTCCACTTCAAGTCTTTAACTCCTAATTATGAGCGTTGAAATGTGGAAGCTCTTAACTTCCGATTACATGCTGATGGAGATCGGAAGCAAATCCATGGAATTTGAGGACCTGGCCAGGGCCCAGCGGATGGTTATGATATTCTACGCGCGTTCGTAAGCAGCTCAGAGCATCTACAGCCGGACTTGCCAAATCCGGTACCCTATACGCCTGTGGACGCGGACAATGACCGGGTAGTCCCTAAATCCGCGCCTCCACAGCCACATATCTCATATCCGGCACATTATATCCATACAAAAGCATGCAACGTAGTACATAGATCACCGAACGACCAAAATCGACAGGAAATGGACATATGAACCGATACCAAACGGGCAAAATTCACATAAACACCACCAAAAGATCACCAAACGGGCATAATTCACACAGTTCATCGATCCGGCACATTCTAACTAGATACTAGAGCTAGATTATATAAAAGGAGAGAGGGCCGAGCTTCACCACTTCCTCGCCGGCCCTTTGCCCTTCCGGTCGCCGGCGCTGTTGTAGGCGTCCGCGGCAGGAGGTGGGTCGACGTCGGAGCCGTCGGAGGAGGAGGAGGAACTAGAGATGACGATGTAGCCCTGCAAGCGCCGGACGACGCGGTCCTGCTTGCGCTTGAGCTTGGCCACCCTCGCCGCCTCCGCCGCCTCCCGCTCAGACTGCTCAATGCCGAGTCGTAGCTGCTTCGCGTTGATCCTCCGGAGCCGCCGGGCGTCCGTCTCCGCCTTGGTAAGTGACTGACGGTACACCCACTGGAGGAGACGCTCCTCCTCGTCAGGCACCGGCATCACGCGGTGGCGGCGGGCGGACTGCGCACCCGCATCGGACGCGACGCCCATCTCATCTGCCCTCTGCCTCTCGCAGCGGGCGGCGCGTGCCTCCGACTCCGGAGTCCGCATCCGCGGCGCCGGTGGAGCGGGCACTAGAACCCACCGTTGCCCGCGCGAAGCAGCGGCCGGAGGTGGAGGAGGTCGTCGGGCGGGCGGCGCCGATTGGGCTGCCCTCGCAGATCCACGTGCGGGGTGGGAAGGGCCGGCGCCGGCGTTGGCGTTGTGGCGACAGGTAGCATCGCACCTGACCCGGAGTTGTCGCCCGTATCGACCCGCGGGCGCTCCAGCGCGATACGGAGCGTCAGCTCGTACTCGTCTCCGGAGCTGCCATCGGAGTGGCTGTCGGTGCTGGACATGGTCGCCGGCGGTACGGATTGGACGGATTGGGAAAGGGGAGCGTCGCCGGCGCTATGGATTGGACGGATTGGGGAAAGAAGAGCGTCGGGGAGAGGAGCGGAGCGGAGTGAAGTGAGCCTAGGGTTTGCTCCGGAGGGGGATTTTGTGGGGTCAGGGTGGGCCAGGCATACGCACCCGGGCCGCCTCATATCCGCCATAGATTTGGGCTGGATATGAGGGGTGCGGGTCAGCCCGGGCGTTTGAGGGTGGTTTGAGGCGTCCGGTTGGGTCGCTTTTTTTGCGACCGGTCAGTGACCGGACGGCCTGCCCGGGCGTTTGAGACGTGTTTGAGAGGTCCGGCTGTAGATGCTCTCACCGGCGAGTATTTAACGAAAGCCCACCACAATTCAGGCGACGGTCCCCAAAACTACCACTACGAGTTTTGCCTAAAAAATTCCAAGTTGCCTACAATTTTTTTTGCCTCCGTTTCGGGCATTTTAAGCTGGATTATGACACACCGGGGCCATCCGTCAGAGCTGACGTGGCATTGAGTTCTTTGAACGTTAAGTTGTAGGTGGGCTAAACTACGCATGCGCGCCGCCGCCTCCTCCTCTCCCAAGTTTAGGTTTTCTTCGCCTCCCGCCGGCGCCGCTGCTGGTCCGCCTCGTCTCCGATGGCCTTAGGGCCAGAAGGCGCGGTGGATCCTCACCCTTGCCGGTGGGAGGTCTTCGTTTTTAGATGTTACTTTGAGTTTTGTTAGGGTTTGTGTCATGTTCAAGAAGGCAAGACAGCGCCGGCTCCCTGAAGATGGAATAAGGTTCTCCCCGCTTAGCCCCCGTTCCGGTGGTGCGTCTAGCACCGTCGGTGGGCGTGTGGAGATGTGTCTCCGGCGGATCTATCTTTGGTGTATCTGCTTGGATTTGTTCATCATTCGTCTACGTTCGTGTGTCTTTAGATTGGATTCTTCCGATCTATGCTACTCTTCATTGACGACGGTTGTTGTTCTGGTGTGCTGGTCCTATGTGGCATTAGTACGATGACTTCCCGACTGTCTACTACAACAAGTTTTGTCCGGCTCCGACGAGGGAGGGGTGATTACGGCGGCGCGTCTTTGGCTCGCTTCAGTTTTTGTAGTCGTCGCTAGGTGGCCTATGAATCCGGATGTAATTTTTATTATTTCTAATGTTTGTTGTACTGTCATGATTGAAGATGAATAGATCGAAAGATTTCTCGCAACAAAATTAGTTGAAGGTGGGCTCACGTGTCAGAGTCAACCATTCTCTATATGACATTTTAACAAACACTTTGTGTGCACCCGGCACCTTCGGTCACCGACGAGCGGCAGTGCACGTCGGCCGAGGCCGGTGTGGTGGTGCAGGGCCGGAGATCGAGAGCGCCCGGCCCCGTGCTACTCGCACGCAGCACCATCCGCACGGCCGCCACGGCGAGCCCGTGCTCCCCGAACGCGAGGGCACTTGCACAGCCGCTTCAGGAGGAGGAGCGCGCGCTCGGTGACGTGGCGGTCGACTTCGGGGAGGAGCTCCACGAGCACGCGCACGGCCCCCACCTCCACCATGGTCCATGGCATTGCCTCGTCGCGCGTCCCTCGAGCGCGAGCGCGCCGTGGCATCGAGGAGTTCGTCGAGTCGCGCGGGAGTTGAGCTTCGAGGAGGTTGAGGAGGGACGGCGCCGGTGCGCGTGACGACGGCCGCGGATCCCCTCCGCACTCGCCGGCGCGGCTGATGGGCGCGCTCCGGTCGCTAGAGCTGCAGGTGCAGTACGCGCGTGTGAGCCGCGTGCAGGGCGTGATGGTGCAGGAACTATTGTGGACGTGCCCGCCGCGCCCGAGCACTGCGTCCGCCACGCGCAGCAACGCCTCGCCGCCCGCGGTCGCTTGGCTGCAGATCATGCTCGGTAGTTGCGGACTTGCGGTCACCACGTCCGGCACGCACGACACCACCTCGCCGGCCACGGTCGCTCGGCTGCAGGTCGAGCTCGGTCGTTGCGACCGCCGCCCCGCCTCCTTCGTCCATCGTTGCGCATCTTCTTGGGAGGGAAGTCGCCGTCGTGGGTTTGCTGAAGCAGCGGCGCGTAGCTGCAGAGTTTGCCATGCAACGACAGTTGTTCCTGTACGAGCAGCGGGCGCGCGGTGCTGGACGGGGAAGGAGGGTTGCAGGCGGTGCGCTTCCATGGAAAGGAAGGGAAGGCCCGCGGGCGATGCCGGTGGCCGAGACGGGAGAGAGGAGTGTTGGAGGAGAGGAGGGAACGGCCATAGGAAGGCGCGACGGGGTCAACCGGCTGCGCCATCGAGGCTAGGCGACTTGGACTAGTGGATTCTTTTATTGAGACAAACACGTGGGTCCCACATATCATAACGGTCAACCAAACGGAGTTGACCTTGTGGTGCCACATGAACCTGACCGGTGGGCCAGTGCTGTCATAATCGGGTTTAACTTTGGCCCAATCAACACCTAACCAGAAGCGGTAGTGATTTGTTTAATTGCCCTACTTTCCTTGACGTTGCTAGTAAGACTGGATGACCCGTTGCGCCAAATGGCGCAAAGTCCCATCTAAAACCATGTGCGCATTGAAAATATTTGTATTTTCTTAATAACTTTATGTTTGAGAAAGCACAAAGACCATGTCACACCTGAAGTCTTTGAAAATATTTGACTTTATAATAGAAGTAGGTTTTAGCAACCACTTAGGTACTAATTCAAACCCTTGAAGATGAAAAATTAAGGATACTCTATCTTTGAAAACATACACTTGAGCATGAAAGTCATGTTCTGCTCCCGAGCTCATTTGAGCTCGGGATGAACAGTAAAATCCAAAAAAAATTGAAAAACATTTCAAAAAAATATGAATTTTTTGGGTGCAAACATTGACAAAAGTTCTTAGTGCTTGTACATTTTCATCCAAAAAAGACATTCGTATAAGTCATGGCAAAAAAAAAATCAGTACTCTAAAATGTTTACGAAAATAACATTTTTGGAGTATCAATTTTGTTTTTTTTTCTACGACTTCCACGAATGTTATTTTGCGATGAAATTTTGTGAGCACTGAGAACTTTTGTCAATGTTTGCACCCAAAAAAATTGATTTTTTTTCTGGATTTACTGTTCACCCAAGTTCATTTGAGCTCGGGCTCAAATACATCACGTCCGCTTGAGCATGCATATTTTGTTATCTTATTCGGATAACATAGAGCCAAATGGTGCAAGGTCCAAATTCAAACCCGGAGTGTTTTGAAATAATTTGTGTTTCTTTAATATCTTCTAAGTTTTAGAAATCATTTAGGTGCATGGTAAGAATCAGCAAAAATGCGCCATTTGGACACCATTTTCAACTATTTATCCATATGATCGTTACATAGACAAATAAAAGAGGCCAGTGCCATAGTTAAAATGCAAGGAAAGGTCTAAACGAACATGCTCTTTTAGGAGCTTGAATTATATTGTTTTTTGAAAACAAGTGTGAAAGGATTCACGGAAATATCAGAGGGGATATCTCTGCCTGGACAAAGACCTACATCCTGACATAGACATCTAGGAGTTTGAATTTGATAGTTCCAATGGAAACACTTGCTACAGATAAATAACTTTTAGTAAGGAAAGGTCTGAACGAACATGCTCTTGTCAGAGGGGAGGTAAGTTATTATCGATCTTACGGCGGCTTCCCTCCTTCCGGTTGTCCCCGGTCACCTTTTCAGTTTCGTCTTGCCTACAAAAATAATTTTTGAGAGAACCCTTGCATAAGAAACAAATGAAATCAAGAGGACGAATATAGGACAACTGAAAGACAACATCTTCTTATCAGAAAGAATTTGTAAGAAAGAAATGAAATCAAGACAAATGGATAGGTTCGAATCGGAAATAAAACCGGCTATAACTGAAAAAAAAGACTAATGCGGTATGAACAAACAAAGCAAAGGACAATGCAAATGCCTAATATTGTCAAGATATACACCCCAAATAGATGAACGTGTACGTAGTACAAAGCATCAGTTTGACATAGTACTAGTACCCTGACACGGAAAATCATAGCGTTTGTTTCAGAAAACAATGAAGGATCAGAGGATTACTGTGTTGGTTTGATCCATCTTGCCTCATCAGAAGCAGAGGACAAAGCAAATACACATGCCAGACAAGGAACAAATGCTTGCCTGCTGCACTATCTGGTCCGGTGTGCTGCACGTAAAGGTGATTGATTCACATCTTATCACGCTCTCAAAGAGAAAGATGATGCTTTTTTTGTTGTTGTTGTTGTTGGATGTGGGGGGCTGGGAAGGCTGTTCTGCATCGGTCCCTAGTTGATGCGAGCCTACAGTTGTTCTGCAACATTTGGGAAGGATTCATCTGTTCATGAAGGGTTTCGATGCAAGCTTCAAACCGTGTGTGCGTCCATTAATTTTATACTGTACTAGAAAGAACAATAGACAGAGTAGTAAGCCCATTTGCCCCTGCCAGTGACCAAAGAATCGTCTCAGCCTCGGCCTTACCTTTCTTATCAGAAGCAAGCAGAGGAACATGCAATTCCAGACAAGGAACAAATGACTGCTGCACCTGAACAGCACTTTTAACAGAAGATCATAGAGACCGCACACCTCCCACAACAATGATTTTCTCTTCCAATCAGCAGCACAGCGGTGGTGACAGGTAACCTGGGAGAGCCCACACATAGGAATGCTTGGTTTAGTTTTTAGTTTGGGACATTTACATCTATGCCCCTAACTCGAACCCACTACTCAGTTTTGCCCCTAGTTTTCGGGTATGCTCAGTTTTGCCCCTCCGCCGTCAGTGCCACTTATAGAAATGCCCCTCCGCTCCGTTTTCGTCCAGTCAAGGTTGTTTGACCGCTAACTTGCCGTCAGTTTGACATATTTGCCCCTCCGTTCTTACATGTGGGCCCTCTCTTACCTCTTCGCTTCACTCTCTCTCTCTCTCTGCTCATTCTCTCGCTCGACCCTAACCCTAGCTCTCTCCCCCAAATCGCCCCCTCACCCGAACCCTAGCGGCTTCGATCCCCACCAAGGAAAACTCCAGATCAATGGTGGGCACGGTGGAGATTCGGTGGACCTGACTCTTTATGTGAGCTGTGCTGCGGTTCGGAGCCAACCGCTGCGGATGGAGGTCGACGGTGGTTGCGGCGCCGGCGGCGGCCATGAAGGGAGCACAAATCCGATAGGGTAAGTGCACTACTTTCAGATCTGAAGCATGCTGTAGGTATTGTAGTTCGATTTGATTCCTAGTGGTCATCTGCGTTCGTAGTGCTCATTTGGTTCGATTTTTTTTTTCTGTTTTTCATGGTCATTCGCAGGGTGGACTATATATGTTTGGATTGTAGAATGGAAACAACTCTTCTAGTTCCTGCGGGTACAAAAGCAGGGGAGACAGGATTTTCATTTCCTTTGGTAGTGGAGAGTACACTGAAGTTTGAGCAGTTTAGATCTCATATCTGTGCTAAATACCCGTGGGGAATACATGATGCAGTTGAATTCAGGTACTGGGATATTGATAGTTCTGTTTGGGTCCCAGTCCAATGTGATGCTGAGTTAGAAAAAATGTTTAGAACTCATGCTCATGTCCCAGTCAAATTAGAAATCAATGTCATACAAAGAAAAAGAGGATTGACAGAGAGCAGTGGCAGAAAATCACAATCTACTAGTTCCAGAGGTAGGAGCAGAATATCCAGGGGGAGAAAAAGAAGTGTTAGTGCTTCAGTGCTTGACAGCAGTTAGAAGAGAGCTTTAGATGCAGGAGAGAGCTCTATGCAGGTACCAGGAACACCATCAGAGCAAGTGCCTAGTTATGCAGGTCCTACTCAGAGCAGAGATTCTGTTGATCCAAATATTGAGGAGGGACTTCCTGATGACTGGCCTACAGATGATGAGGATGAAAGGCTTTTCCCTCAGTTTGTTACAAAACAGAAGGCCAAGCAGACAGATGATGATGGGGATGAAGATTATATTCCACCACCAGAAGGAATGTTTGATGAGGCAGGTGAAGATGAGTTGGAGGAGGACCAGGACATGGGATATAGTGAGGATTCAGATGATGGAAGGCCAGATGTGCAGTACAACAGAGATGATCCTTCTTTAAAAGAAGGAACTATATTTTCCAGTGCTTTAGACTGTAGGAATGCACTAGCTACATTTTCAATAAAAACTCAGAGTGAGTATGTAGTAGACAAGAGTGATCCTACCAGGTTGACTGTTCATTATGCTTATAAGAGGTGTAGATGGAGGATGCATGCCTCCTTAATGAGAAATAGCTCATTGTTTCAGGTACAAACAGTAGGTGCATATGTAGTTACATTGCAAATCTTTCAGTTATTTGTTGCAGCAAGTATGTCTGACATGTAATTGAACTTTCAATATTGCAGGTCAAAGTGAACCAGTCTGCACATACTTGTCCAAGTGTAAACAGAAGGCAAAGACTGAAGTCAGCTAAGAGCAGATGGGTTGCTGATGCAGTGAAGCATTGGGTTTTAGAGGATTCAGAGGTTGGAGCTACAGAGTTGAGAAAGAACCTGAAGAAAAAGTATGGCCTGCAAGTCCCATACATGAGAGTGTTCTATGGAAAGCAGATGGCACTGGACAACATTTATGGTAAGTGGACTGACTCATTTCAATTGTTGTACACTTACAAGGCAGAAGTTGAGAAAGCATCTCCTGGAAGTGTAGTTAACATTGACAAGCACACTGTAGAGTACAAAATAGCTGGAAAAACTAGACAAAAAGAGTGCTTTAGGAGAGTGTTTGTTTCTTTCAAAGCATGCTGGCAGGGTTTTTTAGATGGATGTAGGCCTTATCTTGCAGTAGATGGCACAGCACTGAATGGCAGATATAAAGGCCAACTTGTGAGTGCATGTGCAGTGGATGGTTGCAACTGGGTCTTCCCAGTAGCATTTGGAGTTTTTGAGTCTGAAAATACAGAAAGCTGGACATGGTTTTTCCAGAATTTAAAAAAAGTAATAGGGCATCCACCAGGTCTTGTCATCCACACAGATGCATGCAAAGGACTAGAGACTGCTGTTGAAGATGTATTCCCAGGAGTTGAGCACAGGGAATGCATGAGGCATTTGGCAGCTAATTTCTCCAAAAAAATTAGAGGAAAATTTTATGATGAAAATTTGTGGCCCTGTTCATTGACATATAGCATCAAAAAACACAATTATCATCTTAGACAGCTGCACAACAAACCTGGTGTGAAAGAGTACCTAGAGGAGCATCATAGCAAACTATGGGCCAGGGCCCTGTTCAATGAAATATGCAAAATTGACTATGTCAATAACAATTTAGCTGAGTCATTTAATTCCAAAATTAAGAAGTGGAAGGGGATACACATTGTGGACTTGCTTGACAAAATTAGGCAGTTCATAATGGAAAAGTTTGACTTGAGATAGCAGATTGCAGCTGGCACATACAATGGGCACATCATAATCCCCAAAATCATGATTATGCTTCATGCAAAATCAAAAGACCTTGATATGCCCATAGTGAAAAGAAGCACATTTGAGGCAGAGATTACTGCAATTGACAAGGAAAAAAGAGAGTGAAGATATCCTGTTAATTTGCAAACAAAGACTTGTAGTTGTAGAAAGTGGCAAATAACAGGACAACCATGCATACATGCATTGTACTTTATCACTTCAATGAGAGGTCCAGTGAGTGAGATTGATCAGTATGTTCATGAGTATTTCTCTGTGTGAAAATTCAATGCTACTTATGCTGATAATCTGCCACTTCTGGAGGGCAAGCAACAATGGGATGCTGTAGACCCAGGATTTAAATTGAGTGCTCCATTGCAAAATAGGCCCCCTGGTAGACCTAGGAAGACAATAATTAGGGCAAAATCAGAGGGAAAAGGACTTGGAGGAAGAAAGAATAAGTGTTCAAGATGTGGGAAGCTTGGGCACAAAGGCAGCCACTGCAAAGAGTCCATTGACCCTGCATTTGGAGAGGAAGAACATTGGGGTGCTGATAATGCTGATGATGAACCTCTGGCTAAAAATGATGAAGCAACTGATGTTGCTACTGATGCAACTGCTGCTACTAATGAAACTGTGGCAGATGCTGCTACTGATGATGTAAATGCAAATGCAAGTGCTGGAGATGCTGCAAATGCAAATGCAACTGCTGGAGATGATGTAAATGCTACTAATGAAACTGTGGCAAATGCTGCTACTGATGGAGATGCAACAACAGTCAGTAGTGCAGTCAGGTACTTTTTTTGGTTTATTTTTGAAGTTATTTCCTAAATTATTCAATGTTTGGTAACTGACTTCTCCCATTTATTTGTGACTTTGCAGCCCAAGAAAGAACTACAAAAGACCAGCTGGGAGGGGACAGTCACCACTTAAGAAGAAGTTCAAAATTGCAGAAGAGGAGACCATAGGTTCTGTCACTGGAAGCAATAATCCTACCAGTTCTTCTACTCCAAACAAGGCTGTGAGCAAAACTGTGAGCACCAGGAGGAGTTCTAGGCTCTCTTTAAACCCAGCTTGCAACACCAGGAGCAAGAAGAACAAGTAGATGTGGTGGTAGTTGTAATGCTGTGAAAATTTGTTGTGGATGTCAAAACTGTAAGGTCATGTACCAGATTTGGTGGTAGTTGTAATGCTGTCAAAATTTGTTGTGGCACAATGCTGTGAACTCTCTTATGTTTCAATGTGATCATGTCCTATGTTTGGTCCAGCTGCTGATGTGCCCAATTAACTGTCAATTTTGTCACATTACTACTGCACTGTCAAGTTTTGTCACATTACTACTGCATTGTCAACTTTTGTCACATTACTACATTGCTACCAAATGGAACACAAAATAGCAAACTCATTTCCAGATGAAACTTGTCACATTACACCAGATGAAACTCATTTCCAATGTGCTTTGGTCCAAATACAACTAATTAAGATAGCTCACACAACAATACATTACATTTCATTACATACCATAATCCAGTTAGTATGGATTCTTAAACCACTCAGAAAAAACTGATGCCAAAATGCTAATGCCAAGTACTATGAGAAATCCCCATGTTTGCATAAGCTCATTTCTCTTCTTGATCTTCAACTTGAGTTTCTTGTTCTTCTCTGTTAAGTACATCAACCTCCTCTCTAAATCATGGGCCTTTAGCCAGCTTTTCTCCAATCCAGCATGAAGTTCCTCAAATGCACGAGTAACACAATCTGTGGGAGGGGGGATCAATCCAAACTACCCAGTCGCATTCATCAGGGAGCTGCAGAATTAAATCTTACATTATACAAAAAAAAATTGGCAAATAATGAAAGCAAAATGAGAGGACAGACAGAGCGGGAATGAGAGGTAATTACATCTAGGGGGCAGCCTAAGAATCTTCTTCCCGTGCTTGCACCTCCCCAGGCGACGCGACGAGCGGGAATGAGACCGTGCCCTGGGCACCGCCGCGTCGTGCTCATCTCCAGCCCAGAGAATGACGGATGGGGGATGTAGAACTCGGATTGAAACTGAACAATCCCAACACCATCGACCTAAACGCAAGAAATCCCCAAACTGATGAACCCTAATTGGGACAGAAATCCCCCAGATCGATCCACCGACGAGCAACACTTACCTCGCAAGCCACCGACGAGCTCGACGTGCCCGACGTACCCGACGTGCACATGCCGTCGCCCTCCAAATCGACCCACCGTCGGCCTCCAAATCCTGCTGCGGTCGCTCTCCAAATCGAGCCGTCAAGAGGTTGAAGAAAGAGCAGAGAGAGAGAGAGAGAGTGAAGCGAAGAGGTAAGAGAGGGCCCACATGTAAGAACGGAGGGGCAAATATGTCAAACTTACGGCAAGTTAGCGGTCAAACAGCCTTGACTGGACGGAAACGGAGCGGAGGGGCATTTCCATAAGTGGCACTGACGGCGGAGGGGCAAAACTGAGCATACCCGAAAACTAGGGGCAAAACTGAGTAGTGGGTTCGAGTTAGGGGCAGAACTGGAATTGGCCCTTTTAGTTTTGCTATTACGGATGCTGTTTTGTGGTTCAAATCCTCACGAATGCTTGGTTTAGTTTTGCTATTACAGATGTGGTCTGAATCCTGAACAATGCACTTCTGTTTGTTTGTGGTATCAACAAACATGCAATGTATCTTGTCAAAATAAACAAGCAGGCAACCCTTAGCAACTTCAAAATTAGTATGGCAAGAAATTAACTGTCCGATTCTGAAGTGTCGATATAGATGAAACTGCCAAGTTATCTACATCAACCAAACTCTAAAAGCACAATCCTGGAACTATGGATTGGTATCCCTAGTCATCAACAACACTTTCTCCAAATAGCATGACCAGGTAAATATTTCTCAGGCACGGCGTCAAGGTCTCAAACAAAACAAGCCCTCAGGCTTCAGATAACAGAATATTTATATCGACGGAAGCATAGCAAAGAGACAACTCTCGCCGAACCGTGACAATGAAAGGCCACTCGGGATCAAACCACTCTACCATGTGAAGACAGCAAGCTGGGGAAACTGGTGTAAACAAATTCCTATAGTGGAGCCTAGGGTCCTCAGATGTATGTGTGATCAGTAGCGGATGATGTCGCTCAATATGCTAAAGAAATGGTTGAGGTCTATCTTTTCCTCTCCGGCATAAATGGCTTCCGCGCTTCCCCCTTGCGGCCCCTGCGCAGCCATCTCAACAAGTGTGTACAGCTTCTTTATCGGCATCTGCAATCGTTGGAGGATTGTAAGAATTTGGGCAAATATATGTAACCATTTAAGTGGGGGAATACAAGAATGTTAGAAAGAAGATTACATCGTCCAGTGCTTCTGCTGCTGTCTCAATATCCCCTTCATCGAACACATTCAAATGTCGCAACACCTGCAGGGTGGTCATATAAGGTTGATACAGAGAATAATTCCAAATTACTAAGGCCATAGAAGATGTATTACAATCATATAAGGTTGATATAGAGTAAAATTTCAAATTGCTAAGGCCATAGAATATGTATTACAGAGGACAGGACAGCAATCATCTACTGTTCAAAAATATGCAATGTGAAACAGTTACAGTATCTTGCATTTTAACCATAGACCTCAACGTATGTCTTTAGTAATTATCTTACCTTTGCAGCATCCTCCTTTGTCAGTTTGGGAACCTCGTAGGTCACCGAGAACACACCAGACATACCAATGGAGTCTAGAAATGTTGTCTCACTTGTTGTTCCAATAACAAGCAAGTTCTTGCCCTGAAAAGGATAGGCAAGATATGCGAGTCAAAGACAAAGTAAAGTCAAAGCTGTTTTTGCAGCCAAGAAAAGATTGGGCTCCAGGATACTACTGAAGAAAAAAGTGTGATTGTGCAAACCTTAGGAGGAACCCTCTTGAGGAGGACCATAAGAGTTTGCGATATCAGATTTGAAAAACGTGGTCCGATGGCAACAAACTCCAGTAACCTAAATGGTCATAAAGGAGCACCAAAGAATACTTCAATAAAAAATGAAAGGACAAATGACAGCAGACTTTTGTGGCGTTGAGGTTCTAATACCTTTCAATGTCATCAAGAATTATGATGCTGAACTGAGATTTGTAAGCATCCTCAAAAACCTGTAACCATCACAACAAAAGACACCTTATGTGAAAGCATACAGGAAGCAAACGGCATAACTAGAAAAGGCGTACACAGGAGCAATAAACAGGATACACGATTCAAATAGATTCTTCCATGTATCAACTAACTATCAAATTCATTATATTAAGAACATCCCTGACCTTGCAAATCTGTGCACACTTGCTGCTTTCACTGAAACCGATCATTGTCTCGGCAGATATCTATGGTGAAAACCACAATTAGAGATATGTGGCCCTATAGTTTGCAACTGAGAATGGAGGGAACCAGAAGTAAAGGAACTTACAATTTTGACATAAGCAAAATCACTGTCAATACCAACAGTAGCGGCCAAAGCTGATTTACCACTGAAAAGCAATTAATGTGAAATAAGCTTCCAGCAATATATTCAGACAACGATGATGTGTTTTAGAGACTGTACCTTCCAGCAGAACCTTGCAATAGACAGGTCACAAGTGGGCTACCTCTGCTAACTTTAACTTGTTCCACCAGAAGCATAGCTCTCTGAAAAATGTGCTGGTGTGCCTTGCCACAGTCAACAATACCATGTAACCTGTACAAAAAGTCACATAAAGGTAACATTAAAATTGTAGTAACTGAGACAACTGAAGATAAAATGAGATACATGAGGGTAAGGAATTTTAAAATCATATACGTGTTAAGCTCATCATTAAAAGATATTCTTATATGGCTGACAAGCTATAAGCATGTGGCTTGTTACAGTCAAATATCAAGTCTTATATTGCCTGAAGGAAATATTATTTTTCCTTCTAAACTCGCTAATGAATGTATTATAAAGCCCAACCCCTGAATTGCTGCATTAAGGGAGAAGAATGACAGTGCCCACAGGCCATAGCCAATGTTGAGCATATTACAAGGAAAAATTCCAAAGCACAAATAATAAGATGTACTCCAGGAATACCCCAAGAAGAAACTAATGATCGCCCTTCGGAATTTGTACTGATGGAAATCATTTTGTTACAAAATTGTTTAAGATATCAGAACACGCACCTGCATCTTTCAAGGTCATCAGTTGAAGCACCAAATGCGGGAGTAATTTCATGAAGTCCATGCACAAAATCATCCATAGTAACCTTAATGCTTTCCTCGTCCAAAGGTTTAGTGAGATCATCCATGCTTATCTGCCGGTTCAAAGCAAATGAAACTGCACTTTTAACAACACCTTCCAACTCTGCTCCACTGTAGTTCTTTGTCCGTGCAGCTTCATTGAGAAGATCATGTGTCATTTGGATGTGATTTTCACAGTTAACAATCATATATAGTAATATATATATATATACTGACAAATTTCCCACATCCCACAAACCCCTAGTTAGTCATACTAAAATATCCGACTGCAAAAAAATGGCAGTAAACATTGAAGGAAGCATCGCTATTTGCTAACAGCACTCACTTTTTTAAGAAAAAAAACAAAATATTTGAAGTACGGATAATAGCACTAGCATGAAATGGCCAGCTAATAACACAAATAAAAAATATGCTATAATAACATAAATGCCGCAGACAATATTACTTTGCAAAGAACATACCTAGCTCTTGAAGATTAACATCTGGAGAAAGGAAAGAGCTCTCCCTCATCTTGCTTGTATGAATTTGAAGAATTTGCAAACGACCATTCTCGTCAGGCAAGTTTATCTCGATATGAACTTCCAGTCGTCCTGGTCTGCAACAGATGTATCAAAGGGCAATGAATATATGTGAATAGTAGAACAGAAATGAACTAACAAAAGAGAATATGGTGTAGCCATCTATCTGCACAGCCTCTAGAGTGACTAGCAACCTTCTCTTTGTGAATTGCCCAGTAACATGCATCACTAGGAGTGATGAAGTGTACTAGATGCATGGCAACCAATATAATTCCAATAATCAAAGGCCTCATATATTATTGAGAATTCAGCATGAATGCATTTATGATGAAAGACTTGCTACATTAGTTTGTCTCGTCAGGAAACTTATTTGTTTCAGTACCACAGAGTTGGAGCTACCAATGACATGTTGCTAGATCAGTTTGTCATCAGGCAACATGGGTCAGAGCATATACCTCAATAAAGCTTCGTCAAGTAAATCCTTGCGGTTGGTCATTCCAATAAGCAACACGTTATTCAACGCCTCAACACCATCTATCTGTAAAGTTGAGAGTTCGGACATAACTCAGTAAAAGATATAAGCAAAGAACACAAAGTCTAAACTTCAAATTCTAGGAAAACATACCTTTGTAAGCAGCTGGTTTACAATGCTATCATGTACGCCTGTACCATCTCTGCTAGATCCTCTAGACTGCACAGCCAGAGTTTCATCAATACAGGCAGGTTGGCAATTTTGAATAAAACTAAACCAACATTGTACATGATGTAATATACAGTATGACGTCACATGCACAAAATAAAGTTGCAAGTTAAAGAGTTCGAGAATAGATGTTTAATGTGGAATCTTAGGCATAACTGAAGAAAAATAAAAATGATATGAGCATATGATAGGTTTCATGTAAATCTGTCACACAGAAGTTATGAGATAATCCTTTGGCAGGGGCTAGTACACAATTACCCACTGTCACAGCACACACTATAGAACTATTCTTGTTGACAGCACGCTCTTAAACTCCATTGAAACCCAAGTTGATAAGAATAAACCTGTACTATCTAGTAACTAGTGATAATCGCAAGCTAATTATTTGTTCTGTCATATTGACAAAGCCTGAGCAAGAGAAAATGTATATTATGGTGAGAGTTATAGTCAGAACCCACCTTGCAGATAGCATCAATTTCATCAAAAATGATAACATGGAGGTCACTATGATCACCTGTGAGAAGGAGGTACAAAAATCAAGTGTTGATAAGGATTCACCTCACACAGAAATATGAGAAGAATTCAGCTCATGAGATATCGTACCTTGCGCCTTCTGGTCATTTTCAGCATCAAGAAACAAATCTCTCACATTCTTCTCCGTTTCTCCAACAAATTTGCTCAACACTTCAGGTCCATTCACAATCTGAGGTCAGGAAAAGGTATTTAACCTCAAGTAAACATAATGGACAGGCATCTGGCATTGTAGTGTTAGCAACTACATGTCACTGACTACTGGTGCCTGTGCTACAATAAATTAAGTATGATACATGAAAGTTTCTCGGTATAAAATGGACTATGATACACAGTTCCTTTATTGAACTGAACTTAAAACAAGAGAACTGAGAACTGAAAAAATTAATTCAAAAAAACTATTTATCACTGCTGATAATTACAGAACTCCGTCAAGCCCGCGTATTAAATGCAATATTCATAAATTCGTACAGGATAAAGGGCCCTAAAAAGTAACAATGTATCTAAGAATGAACTAGATGATAAGCACTACACAAATGTTTAGACAAGTAACAAAGCTATACTCCATGCCCAATAAGAATATCCATACCTTCGGGTCCTTTCCATTCAACAGTTTTCCAATCTGACGGGCCATGAGGGTCTTGCCAGTACCAGGAGGCCCATATAGCAACATACCCTTTACGTGTTTAATGCCCAATCTAAAGTATTCAGTTGTGAGTAAAACATCATATGTTACCGATGGTAGAAAAATAAAGAAGCAGGAATGATACTTACTTGCTGACAACATGAGGAGGAAACACTCTTGAAGCAAATGCCCTACGGAAAATGTCTGTGAATTCAGAACTTAACCCACCTATCCCCAATTTTTCCAAGTTGAACTCTTTATCTTTGAAAAGCTTGCTGCTAGCTGCTTCCTTTTGGTTGATAACCTACAGCAGATTAACGGGTCTTATTGTGTTGCTTTCACAAGCCATGCAAAATGCTCTTGTCACATAAACTATTAATAGAACTGCTGATAACAACATAGAAGTTATTCGAAGGAACCTTGATTCCTGAATTAGGAGCCGCCTCAAATATGATGTATGTATCACTTGACAGGAATCCTCTGTCCAACGGCGTGGAACTTTCTTGACCCTCTAGCAAAGCTTGATTGACACTGAATATGTAGTTTGTTCCATAAAATTCAAATGGCACTCGTTGCCCACTTGTCATGACCTGTAAACAACCCCACATGTCACCGTTATGTGCACACAAGTGTTAGCAGTATTCTTATCAAACTGCAGACATTCTCAATCTAATCATGCATATGAGATTTTTCGTGGACAACATAACATACATATGTTTATACCGATGAAAGATATAAAGATAACCTCTACTCACAGACATAATGCTAACTGATTATCCCATACCTGATCCAGAAATCTCTTCCGGAGTTGTTGGGCAAGCAAGACGGCATCCAGCTGCAGAGCCAGGCTAATGCATGTCAAACCACAGTAAATAAAGCATAACTAAAACTGTAGTCACAGACAGACCAATGAACTTACATCCTCAGCTCGGTTGGACCTTGCCTTAGTATACTCTAGCTCCAATGTGAGCAATGCCAGCTTGAAATCATCAGGAGGAGCAAAACTGAGCAGAAATATTATTCACCACAACAGTAAGGCAACACAGAATCACATCCAACTAAAAGTATGATTCAGTCGACAGTTGATCATCCTACCTGCTAACGGTAATAGAATCCCCAGCCGAAACCTTCACCTGTCGACGCTGAATGGCATTCAAGGCGATGCTTCCAGTAGCAACGGCATCGTGGGCAGTGGATACTCATTAAGGATCAAACATGAAAGAAAGAATATATTATTCTAAAAGAAAATCGGCACAGAATATCATCAAAGCTCCATCGGATTCCACATGAAAGCAAGGTAAACACTTGAGAACAATAACATCTGGAAAGCCACGCCATGGTGATTCCAGTAGAGAAAACCAAAATTAAACCCCTACACTGGGATGATGTTCAGTAATGATGCAGGTTTATGTTAAGTGGAATTATATAATTGTGTGCCTATAATAATAAAAAACGAATGCCTATTGACAATCTGATTCATCATTCATCAAGGCTTCCACATCCCAAATAAATGGCATCTACAGAGCACGCTGAACTCAGAATGTGATACTGTGGGTGTTATTTATCCAAATTATTTGCCTTAACAGACAGCGCATGGATTAGAGAAGCACAATTTTGCAATGCACACACAATAATCGTATGGTACTGGTACGAACTACCAGCTAGAGCAAGCAATCGTACCGTTCCACATACATAGATCCTACGACGGCAAAAGTTTCAAAATACTAGCCAGCTTCACCAGCAGCCCGTCCCCGCGAGATCACCGAGAAAACGAAACCAAAGCGCTCCAGCGAGCAAAACAGATGCGCGCGGTGCTCTACACCCTCCGGGGTTTCAAGCTGAACCGACCAGCGGATCAGATCAGCGCGCCGGGCCACCTCAAATTCAGAGAGATCTCAGGGGCAGCACAGGCGAGATCGCGGGAGGAAGAACAAAAGGATATCGCAGGGCGAAGACGAGGACGTCGCCGACGAGGGCGAGGGCGGTGGGGAAGCGGCGGATGTCGGCGGGGGAGACGTAGGCGCAGTTGGTGAGCGCCAGCTCCTGGCTGGGCGTGCTCACCACCGCCATGGACACGCCGGCGCCGGCGCCGCGGCCCTGGTAGCCCCTCCCCGCCATGGCGGTCGCCGCAGCGGGAGAGAGATCTCGCGTGGGGTCGCGCGGGGGAGGAGAGTCGGGGGCGCGGGGGAGAAGAGGACTTCGTGGGTGCGAGCCGTGCGATGCGACGCTCTGCGGAGGCGGAAACAGGGCGAGGAGGGAGGTGGTTATTTCCCAGGCTGTCTAGCACCCCTTTTTCTACCTTCCTTCGGCGTGAAGGTGTTCGCAGCGTGTTTGCTTTGAATTAGAACTTTAGAAGTGGAATTTGAAATCGAGGAGAGATTGGACATCTGAGTTGAGAGTCCAACTCTCACCTTTATTATAGTAGAGGCGAAAATGTATAAATTAGAAAGGCGAGTACTTGGCGCCGGTGCGCCGGCCCAATAGTTGGGCCGATCGCACCCCAGCCACCCGACCCCTGTCGTTCGATCTGCGCGCGCCGTCTTCCTTCCATCTCCTTCTTCCACCGCCTCCCGTCGCCTGGACGTTCTCCCGGCCTCCGGCCACCATCCCCTCACCTGGACCTCCTTCCTCCGCCACCCCACGCCGCTGGATGCGCTCACCACCCTCCCTCACGGTGGCAGCACTGCCCCCCTTGCCGGTGCGGCTGTTTTGAATTATCGATGGCGGAAACAACTGTGGTTCCAGCAAAAACCAATGCCGTTGTAGCATTTTTCTGTCACTGGATGTAGCTTCGATGCGCCAACACTCGCCCTCTGCTCTTTATGGTTCCAGCAAAAACACAAGCGGGTTGTGGCATCGCCCCGTGCCGGTTGCAGCTCCTGACCTCGCCGGTTGCAGCTCCCGGCCCTGTTACGGTCGTAGCTCCAGGCCACGCCGTCGAAGCATCCTGCCTCGGCGGTTCCAGCATTATGCGCTGCTGGTTGCAGCTCTCCACACTGCCGCTTCCAGCATCGCCCCCCGGCCGGTTGCATCCAGCATCCCCGCATTCGTCGCCGGCCGGTTGCAGCTCGCTGCCCTGCTGGTTCCAGCACCTGATGCAGCCGGTAGCAACACCAGAGCTTTGGTTCCAGCATCTGACGCAGCCGGTTGCAGCTCCTGGCCTCGCCGGTTACAGCACCTGGCCATGTGCTGGTGGCAGCTCCTGGCCACGCCGTCGAAGCATCCTGCCTCGCCGGTTCCAGCATTATGCGTTGCTGGTTGCAACTCTCCACACTGCCGCTTCTAGCATCGCCGCCGCCCGGTTGCATCCAGTATCCCTGCATTCACCGCCGGCCGGTTGCAACTCGCTGTCGTGCTGATTCCAACACCTGATGCAGCCGGTAGCAACACCGGAGCTTGCCGGTTCCAGCACCTGACGCAGCTGGTCGCAGTTTTTGTCGGCGATGTCTCTCGGCACCGTAGAAGCTCGTTGGAGCACGACCGCTAGAGGTCCACCTTGCGCCCCCGTTGCAGCACGGACACTTGACGGTCCATCACCTCCCTGACGCCCACCGAGTGGTCTGCGGCGCTATGGGGGAGGAGCTGGCGCTCACGACCTCGCCGTCGTTGATGCGGCGGGGCATCAGTGAGAGCAAAGAGCTGCGTGTGGAGGAGAGCAGAGATAGATGTGAGATGTGCTGCGGTGAAAACGCGTGAAACGATAAGGATGGAAGAAGACGAGCGGTGGGTGGGCCCTGACTACCACGCACGTGGCGGGGTATCCATAGAGTTGCGTGCGAGCGAGACGGAGCGACCGGCCCGAGCGTTCGGCCGGCGGTCCGATTTTAAACGTTTTCCAATTAGAAAGGAGTTATTTTCATAATCATTACTCCCTGTAAATAAACATAAGAGCGTTTAGATCACTAAGAACGTTTAGATCACTATATAAGTATATCTTACCTTTAGGAGGCTGGATCGCGGGATAGTGTTGCTACTTGCTAGTTAGGAGCTCGCCCCATGTTAGCTCTCGCCCATCTCCCCGCCCCGCTTCCCGCCTCCCGACCACTGCGCCGCAGATCCACCACCACCGAGCCTCCCTTAGTCCCAGATGCATCTTCGGGTTCTCTCGAGGCTCGCGCTCCATTGTCGCGCTCTAGCGAGAAGAGGGCGGGGCTGCGGAGTCTACATAGGGAGCCAGAGTCACAATTAGCGCGATGCACCAGAAGACATGTGACGATGTCTTGGGACATGTGGCTCCTTCCTGGTGCTGTGTTGAGGAGTTCTATGAGGTGGCGCCCTGATGGTCATCTCGCAGTTTCGGCATGCTCTTCAGCCGAGCTTATTTTAGTTTATTTTCATTTTGTGGTACTCTTTAGTTGTTACTCCTTCCATTGCTAAATATATGGCATTGTGGTAGTTCAAATTGAACTACCAAAACATCATATATTTAGGAACGGAGGGTTGTTATGTGTCTTTGGGCCGGTTTGGCTTTGTTTCTAATGAAAGGAGCTGGGGCATGCTTCTCTTTGATTGAAAAAAATGCCATTATTATAACTTATGTTATTATCCCTTAGCTAGTCCCTTGTCAATTCTCATCAATCAAATAGGAGAATATAGCCCCCCCCCCCCCCCTCCCATCAATTCTTAGACATTATTTATTTTATTTTATTTTTGACAGTTTTTCACATATCATTATACAAATGTCAAACTACAACAAACTGCATGGAAACTACGAGAGACAATGATAGAGGACTCATGTCTAGAAAAATTTGTGGGAGAACTGCCCACACAAAGAAAACTACATTGAAGCTCTCTGAGATTTATGTGACCGCCGTTCTCACCACTTACGTCGTCGGAGGTGGAGGCGAAGGTGCACCATTTTCCATGAGGGCTTTGTGAGCCGACGATGAGGCACGTCGTCGACAAGGCCATTGTCATTGTGGCGCGTCGGCCGAGGATCATCCATGTGCTCTTCGAAACCCGGATCCGGCACATTGATGATGATGCCGTCTAGGCAGAACGCCGAATACGCCACCCTCAAGCCTCCCACCTTGTTCTTGGACCTTCGTCTTCCCCCAAACAAAAATGGCGCTGCACAAGATTGGATCCGCTATAGACACAATAAACACAACCAGATCCACACCAAGGGAACGATGGAATAAGGCTTCCACTGATCCCTCGAGTCAACCACCGAGGGCATCGTCGAGATGGTGCTGGGATCAAGGAAATATTATTAAAAATTCCGCCGTGGGCCCTAACCCTAACTATAACCGATGCAAAGGGCAGGAGTTCCCCCACCCTTCCATTTAGACCGGAGGGGGGAGAGAACCTACGGCCTCGCCGGTGGAGCGAGGGAGGAGTTGGTTGGCTCCATGATCATCTTTTTTCGAGCAAGGGTAACGAAACAGTTCGTATCGAATAAACAAAATGTCAAGAATAAAAGACACATCACAGTCTGGTGGATTGGTGATTAATTAGCTAGCACAACTTAATTATGTTACTGAAAACTGAAGATCCTAACAAGCATCCCTCATATCCAAGAGACCTACCTCCAAGGACAAACTAGTCATATTTTGTAGTTGGGCGGGTAAAGACCTTAGATGGCATGTCAATTTTGCATGATCAACGTTTATTCGGTAGTAGAAGAGGCGGGCAAACCTTGATGTCAGAATGACTCAAATTTGAACGCAGTATTGACCAAATAATTAATAAATTCTATAGTAAAACAAGGAGCAAATGTTCTTGATGATATCTTGCTAGAATAAATACTAGATGTGCTCTTGGGTTTAAATTGCTCATGGAATCTGTACCAACTTACCTGCTATCTAAAATTTGGAAGTCTCTCCAACATATCTTTCCTATAGTTTGGATGTGTAGGTATTATTACTGTTTTCTTTTGATTCAGTTTCCTTTATCGCTACAGATTTTGGAGACTTGCACACGAGAGTTCTGCCAAGCTGTGTATGTTTCTAGACTTCTGATTTTGTGTCATCTTACTCCGAATCCGTAAGCTGGGTCGGTTAGGAACGCTATGTAGTCTTAAAAGGCTTTCACCATATTAAATTAAACTGTCCTGATCTACCTGTATTTGGAAGTATAAATATGCGTTGGGGTTTGGATTAATTTATAAATATGCCAAAACACTACTTTTATGCAGATTTATGACATGTTAGATCCAAATTCTTTAACATCAAGTACGGGGACTTATTTTTGAACATTAAGTATGGGAACAATGCTCAGTGATAAGTTTCGTTTTTTACTTATCACCGAATCATACTAATTAGAGCGCCTATGTGTCTGTTTGGATCGTTTGGTTGCCTGAAGAGAAAGAAGAAGTTGTGAACAAGCATTTTAAATGGTGTACTTGCAGAGTATGAGGGTAATGTTATTTTTCTACTGCATTATATACTGTAGTCCACGTGAGCATTTGGAGTAATTACTTATGCTATTGTGGCGCCTCTTCATGCCAGGAGCGTTCATATCTACTCCCTCCGTCCCATAATATAAGAGCTCTTATATTATGGGACTGAGGGAGTGTGTAGTGTCAAAAACACTCTTATATTAACATGTTCCTAATGGTGCAGGATGGATATAAGTATACTTGCTTGAAATTCTCGTCCCCCTTCCCAATTATTTTCATTAGTAGCCAAGCAAAAAACACAATTATTGTCAAACGTGCCGTGGTGGATACACTCTATTGGTCATGGTCCTCCTAGCTGGCTATGACATTGAGGACGAGGAGACCACACAGCATCGGAGGCTTCTTCAAATTAACAGCTGTTAACAGTGATGTATTGATTCCATCTTAAAACTAAGGTTGATGCGTTTGTGCTGTCAAAAGAAAACATTGATTTGTTTGTTCAGTGTGTCCACGACTCTAGTGTTGAGGTGGCAAATCGATCGGTCCTTGTCAAGCTGGCCGACTGGTCAATTTAGGGAATAAATTTTCATAATTAAATTCACAGGCATCGACAACATCACTGAGTTCATCATATATCTCTGCTCGTTTGTGAAAAGCGTTTGAAACACATTGTTCCTAACAAAATTTGGTCACACGGACGGGTACAAACACACAACCTGAAGGGAGTAGCTACCCACTTCGTGGTCCAAGAGACAATCCTTCCTCCCCGGACAGAAATGCCAACGTCCTCAGCTCAACTTTCAGCCCTGAGCATCAAACATATTGTTTAACCAGCATACATCCACTGCCCATGTAAATAACGCAAGAGTGCAGATTCGGCCGGCCGCATATACTGGTTGGCAGAAAAAACGAACTCGGCTGCTCATGTGCTCAGTGATCATGCTGGTCAGGAACACAAGGATGATCTGTGTCAGTTCCGATTTTGCCAGACTTGAGAAACCACTCATAAAATATATTTGTGGCAATTGCAAACATAAAGATGAGTGAAATACTCACGAAATATGTGCCTACCATGGCCTAACTCTTTGTCCCAGCAGAGCTCAAATATTTGAGCATGTACTCAGTTAGAGGAACAAGTGTCCGCCAGATCCTGGTGTAGTTTTGTTATAGACTTCTGCAACGACTTGAGAGCGGGAAGCAAGGTCCTGGAGTTTTGCTGGATGTAGCTTCCGTCAACCTTGCATAGCTCCTGTAACGAAAATATATATTCAGTGTTTCACCAAGATCATCAGCTTCAACAACAAAGAAAAGAAAAAAAAGAGGAGAATGGTACCTGAGACCACAGAAGGATGAATTCCAGATGGGGGCAGCTTTCCAGGAGGTCAGCGAATGCATCGATCAATCTCTGAAGATACTTAAAGGGTACTGATGAGCAGATTGCTCGTACATTGGATGGATCCACAGCAAAGATGCATCTCTTAATCAAGGAGTCTTCGTTTAACCGGAGGCTCAGTAAAAGGGCTCTCTGTTGTTGGTTTTCTGCAAGAGCTTCCTCCACATTCTGTACAAACACGAAGCACAGGAATTTGTTATGGATTGATCAGCACCATTTTGGGACAATCAATTCTCAAAAAAGACATGAAGTAAATACCTCAGGAGTAACATCAATGTCAAGATCTGTTGGGTCAAAAATAAATGATTCATCGACTGAGTACAACAGAACACCATCAGTGGTCGCTGCAGCAAAAGATCTTCCTGTTGGAGCAAATTTCACACATTTGGTCCGAGCTATGGGCCTTCCACGATTTGCCAAGGATCCAGGTAAACCATGCCCCAGGCTACCTCTTGTTTGTTGATCAATTCCATCCTCAACATCACTGTCTTCGTCGTCGATTAGATCTAGTGGACCAGCATCAGTCATGTTTTTAGAGTTCAGAAAATCAAGAACTCCATCCAGCGAAAGATTGCGAGTGATCTGGAATCTACGCAACAGCACCTGCACAGATGGCATTGGCAAATACAGAAGACAATGAATAACTTCAATCATTACTGCGAACAAAAGGCATTCTTACAAAGTTACAATCATGTCAATCACTGAAGATAATGTCAAAGGAGCAATATTCTTAACCATATGCATCTTAGTTGTTACCACAACACGAGGGGCAACATTCAGATGTGGTTAGCTATTAGTATCTTATTAGTTTACGATCATGAGGTTACCAGGAAAATATTTCTGGTCACTAAGTCAAGCAAATATTGGGTACCAACTAATAATAGACAAAGTTTTTACCAAACTACAGTAATTGACACAAGTACATGACAGTATGGCATGATAACGGGATTGTAAAGAATGGGCATATATAAGATGGAGGCGCCTCTAAGATAGTAAAAAGAAAACAAATGAGGAAATGTGTGTATGCTACAAAGTTGTTTTATCACAAGAAAGATTTCCTGACCTGTTCTCCAATATCGTACATGCATATATATTTACTGTTTCCTCCTGCTAAAATATAGCTTCCATCAGCAGAATAGCACAGTGTCGTGAAGTACTTTCCTATACTTGTATTAGCTGCATATCTTCTATCAGTCATGAGGCGCCCGCCAGAAATATCCCTGCGGCCTTCAATTGTATACATCAATAAGCCATCAAAAGGATCCCAGAAATTGATTAGGCCATCTAGTGTGCTGCATGCAATCTGCCTTCCGTCAGGACGATAAGCCAAGGTAAGAACATCATGTGAGTGTTGAAACGTTTCCACAGCACCCTTGCTCTCAAATACATCCCAAAGACGAACGGTCTTGTCCCACGATGATGAAGCCAAAATAGCCTACCAAACATAAGCTAGTTACTCTTTCTGTGAATTTACAAAATACATAGAAACAATAATAGAGCAGTTTCAGCACAACTTCCTTGTGCGCACTAACAAAGTCAATTTGTTTCAAAAACAAAGTGTAAGTTCTAACAACAAGGAATGAGAATAAAAAAACATCAAAGCATGGACTTACACTAATTGGTGAAAACATTAGACCATGAACTGGTCCTTGGTGGCCACTGAGTACATCCAACAAACGACCAGTCTTCATTGACCAAACATAAATCTGCATGAAAAACGTTGTGGTTATCGAGGAACTAGAAGTAGAACATAGGCTACAAAAGGATTGCCAGAAAAATGTTGACTGCATACACCCACCTCAAATGAATCAAGTGTTCCAGCACAAATTACTTCCCCACTCTGATCTGCCGTTAAAGAAACGAATTGTCTAGGTGAAGGGGTCGTAAATGTCTTGAAGTTACGATAACGGAACAAATCCCATGCTCGAATGGTCCCATCAAGGGAGGCACTGAGAAGAGAATGGTTATTGGCCATAAAATGAACTGCAGTAACAGCATTTGTATGCTCGGAAAATGTTATGAAACAGAACCCAGTGGCTGCCGTCCAGACCTACAGAGAGCCAGTCACGTGTATCAAACTCGCAGTGCAGGATAATGATACTTAACAATTAAAACAATACGGTTTCAAACCTAGGAAAATTTATGATAGTTATCATTTCTGGTTTTCAATACACAGAAGAATAGGTGCCATTTTTCAATTCAAATGAACAAGATTGATGTAAGTAGTTCTTCAAAGAGGTTAAGAAAATCAATTACACCATCTCAATAGCACTTTATCTCAACCTACTTTATGAGCCAATAACTTGTATTACAGATAAAAAAGGCTTTCAACCGAATTTCAAACAAGGAAGTTTTTCCCCAAGACCCTAAGCAGGAAGGGTACATAATAGCGACTGAAACTAGCATTGCATACTTTATCTAAAAATACCCTCTAACAAAGTATCTCAACCTACTGTATAAGCACTACTTTTAACATAATTAAAAGGCTTTCAATACCACAGCAAGCAAGAACCGGCCCAAACAGAAAGAGGACATAACAAAGATTGCACATGACTACTTCAAACACACCTTCACTTTGTTATCATCAGCTCCAGTAGCAATTAACTAAGAATCTGGTGAGTATGCAATGCAGTTCACATCAAAGTAGTGCCCCTGCTGCTTCAAAATGTAGGTCTCTGACCGCCACTCCCACACCAGCAGTTGCCCAAGCTTGGCACACCCAAAAACTAGCCAATTCCCCAAGCTATTGAAAATAGCAGTAGTGATCTTCTCCCTTGATATTGACAGCTGGCAGTGGCACACAAAGTCCGGCATCTGGTACAGCCCAAATACCCCGTTAGAGAACCCAACCACCACCATGTCAAGGTCCCGGTGGTAATCACAGGCTGTTAACTTGGCAGGTGCCTGCATGAAGAAGTTCTTCTTCTGCAATTCCCACTTTGCCAAATGCAGTGGAGTAGTGCTGGGCTCTTCCAGTTCTCCCAAACTCTTCCTCTTCCTGCTCCCAACATCCAATTCCGGCTCACCATTCTGTTCTGATTCCTGCTCTGGTGTCCCGGGTGAAGGTGGAGATGCAGCATCATTGCCCTCCACCAAATTCCATGTAAAAATAGCTCCGTCCTTTGAAACTGTGTAAACACCGTGGACTCTGCCTGTCTTCTTATCGGTAGCGAAGAAGGCGCCAATGACAGCCGCGCGGTGGCCGAGGAAGAGAAAGGGCTTGTTCCCGGTGCCTCGCTTGACGGGCAAGAGGCGGACAGTAAGGTCCTTGCAGGCGACGAGAAGGGAGGCGGAGTCAGGGGACCAGTCGAAGGAGGTGACCCCGGCGGCGAAGCCAGGGAAGGTGCGGAGGAGGTGGAAGGGGAAGAACTCCTTGCGGAAGGAGGGCGAGCGCCAGATCTGGACGAGCTTCCCGACGGCGACGGCGATGAGCTCGCCATCGGGGCTGAAGCGGACGGCGGAGGGGGCGGCCTTGAAGGAGACGCGGTGGAGGACGGCGCGGCGGCGGAGGTTGGCGTAGAGCGCGCGGCCCTTCTCGTCGCAGGCGAGGAGGAAGTCCCCCGAGGGGGAGGTGGCGAGGCGGGTGATGTTGGTGGAGGACTCGAAGGGGAGGGTGAGGGAGGAGGAGGCGGTGAGGTCGGTGGTCGCGACGCGGTTCCCCACCGCGGAGAGGAGCACGGAGGAGTCCCCCGCGAAGACGGCGTCGCCGCCGCGGTACGGCGCGCCCAGCAGGTTCTGGAAGCGGTAGTTCATGGCGGGAGCGGCCGGGGGCGGGAGGGCGGGCTTGGGGGCTAGGGTTTTGGGGAGGGGAGGAGGAGGAGGGTGTGTGTAGTTGACGACGAGAGGGTTTTGCTCTGGATTCGAACTTTTGGTGGACCGAATGGGTCGGCTGGAGACTTGGAGAGGGACAGTCTCTGGCCCAAACCGTGGAACGGGCCAAGATGAAATTGAACATGATTTCTCGAAAATAAAAGATGAAATTGAACATGACCTGTCAGAGCGAGTTCTTGAGGTAGTGAGGGAGAGTTTTGCTCAGCAAAAAAGTGACGGTGACGGCAGTTCAGAAACAAAAACTGTGATAGGCAGTGGTATTTTCTGCACCCTGTGCGTCCAGATTGAACGGCAAGTATAAGAACGTACATTTAGGTGAGATGGCAGCAGGGGCGAATCTACTAGACATGCTTTAACAGGCTTGAGCCTGCCCTCCAACAGGGGTAATTTCTTTTTTACTACCAACGATCAGGCCCAGCGCAGCAAATCAGCTGCTTCCCAGCCCATCTCAATGGCACAATTAGAGTTGAGCCTACCCTCCATTTACTCCATAGATTCGCCACTGGATGGCAGGATCAATTCACAATTTCTTTTACTTCCTTCGTTTCATAATATAGTGTGCACTGGTTTTCGTATAAGTAAAGTTTTACAAACTTTGACTAAGCTTATAGATAAAATTATATACACATCTACAATAACAAATGTATATCACATGAAAATATGTTTCATGAATAATCTAATGTTATTGGTTTTATATCCTGAAGGATGGTAATTTGTTTTATAAACTTAACCAAACTTAAAATATATTACTTTAGAAAGGAGCGAATACTTATTCATTTGCATGTTGAGTTCGTCTTTCAGTTGTAAATTGGTACTCCCTCCATGTAATATATTTCCTTACAGAGAGAGTACCATGTAATATTTGTTTTAATTTATAAACGGACAATAACTGATTTTTTTCCTAGTATGCATGACCAAAGCGTGTCATTTACACTTTCAAGTATTGTTCGAATTTAATTAAAAGAAAAGAATGATTCAGATTCCATTATGAGCAGGTTAGAGCAGACTCCTCAATCAGCTTACTCCCATATTTCGAAGTTCTCATGCATTTTGCATTTCATTATTTATTTCAAAACTAATTCAAAATTGAATTGTTTTATTCTAAAATTTGATGATGCTGACTCAATTTTTTCTTGCCGCATGCACATTATCTCTATCTCTATCTCTACCTATATATTATATCTATATCTATATCTATACCTACCTACTAATCTTTCTTTACCTAATAATAAAGCACGGATGTGGTATATTATCTTTTATAACTATTTGTTTCATTTAGTGTTTATGAGAATTATGCCGACCAACGTGACATAGATGTTTTTATCTAGGAGGTACGTGAACCGGAAATTCCAACCGACCCTCTTGTCGAGAGGTTAAATTTAGTTGAAAAAGAAAACAATTATTTGAAAGAAAAATTGAAAAGAATTGAAGACGAGAAGATGAAATTGGAGTTGCATGTTGCCGATGTCGTCGATGATCACAAGATGCAGATGGATGCAATGCGCTTGAAGATTAGAAAGATTAGAAAATATGCCATTGATAATGAGGCTTGGTATCATTATGCTGTTGGATCAATTGTTACCTTCGTTGCGATTATGATCGCATTTGTTATTGCATTTAAATGTTTTACATAGTTGATAATGAGAACTATGTATGAACTTTATGTATTTATTTTTTCAGTAATAACATTTGATCACTACAGTACTTTGGTTTTAATGTGATGATGAACTTGTATTAATTTGGTCACTTCTCTATTCATGATGTTCTGTAATGGTTTTTGATATACTTAATTATATAATGCACGCAGATGAACCGGCAATGAATGTACGGTGACCGACGCACCTCCGAGTACATTGATGGCATGCATAATTTTCTCGAAGTGGCTGAGGCAAACAAGTAGAATGGTTTTATGTATTGTCCATGTACTGTCTGTGGGAATACAAAGGATTACTCTGACTCGAAAACCCTTCACTTGCACCTGCTTGAGAAGGGTTTCATGCCACACTATAATGTTTGGACCAAGCACGGAGAAATAGGGGTTATGATGAAAGACAACGAAGAAGAAGAGGATGATGACAACTATCCCCCTGAATACGGTGATACTGCAACGGGGGAAGCTGAAGATCAAGATGAACCAGACAATGTGCCCGATGACGATCTTCGCCGGGTCATTGTTGATGCACAGAGAGAATGCGAGAGTGAAAAGGAGAAGTTGAAGTTCGATCGCATGTTAGAGGATCATAAAAAACGGTTGTACCCAAATTGCGAAGATGGCAACACAAAGCTCGGTACCACACTGGAATTGCTGGAATGGAAGGCAGAGAATGGTGTATTTGACAAGGGATTTGAGAAGTTACTGAAAATAATGAAGAAGAAGCTTCCAAAGGATAACGAATTGCCTGACGGTACGTACGGAGCAAAGAAGGTTCTCTGCCCTCTAGGATTAGAGGTGCAGAAGATACATGCATGCCCTAATGACTGCATCCTCTACCGCGGTGAGGAGTACGAGAATTTGAATGCATGCCCGGTATGCGGTGCATTGCGGTATAAGATCAGACGAGATGACCCTGGTGATGTTGAGGGCGAGCGCCCCAGGAAGAGGGTTCCTGCCAAGGTGATGTGGTATGCTCCTATAATACCACGGCTGAAACGTTTGTTCAGAAACAAAGAGCATGCCAAGTTGATGCGATGGCACAAAGAAGACCGTAAGAAAGACGGGAAGTTGAGAGCACCCGCTGACGGGTCGCAGTGGAGAAAAATCGAGAGAAGGTGGGGGGACTTTGCAGGTGACGCAAGGAACGTATGGTTTTGTTTAAGTGCAGATGGCATTAATCCTTTTGGGGAGCAGAGCAGCAATCATAGCACCTGGGCCGTGACTCTATGTATCTATAACCTTCCTCCTTGGTTGTGCATGAAGCGGAAGTTCATTATGATGCCAGTGCCCATCCAAGGCCCTAAGAAACCCGGCAACGACATTGATGTGTACCTAAGGCCATTAGTTGAAGAACTTTTACAGCTGTGGAATGGAGAAGGTGTACGTGTGTGGGATGAGCACAAACAGGAGGAATTTGACCTACATGCATTGCTGTTTGTAACCATCAATGATTGGCCTGCTCTTAGTAACCTTTCAGGATAGACAAACAAGGGATACCACGCATGCACGCACTGTTTAGATGATACCGAAAGTATATATTTGGAGAAATGCAGGAAGAATGTGTACCTGGGACATCGTCGATTTCTTTCGACCAACCATCTCTTAAGAAAGAAAGGCAAGCATTTCAAAGGTGAGGCAGATCACCGGAAGAAGCCCGCCCTCCGTACTGGTGATGCCATACTTGATATGGTTAAGGATTTACAAGTAATCTATGGAAAGGGTCCTGGCGGACAATCTGTTCCGAATGACGCTGAGGGACGCGCACCCATGTGGAAGAAGAAATCTATATTTTGGGACCTACCCTATTGGAAAGACCTAGAGTTCTGCTCTGCAATCGACGTGATGCACGTGATGAAGAATCTTTGCGTGAACCTACTAGGCTTCTTGGGCGTGTATGGGAAGACAAAAGATACACCGGAGGCACGGGAGGACCAGCAACGTGTGCACGAAAAAGACGGCATGCATCCAAAGCAGTATGAAGGTCCTGCCAGCTACGCTCTTACCAAAGAAGAGAAGGAAATCTTCTTTGAATGCCTGCTCAGTATGAAGGTTCCGTCTGGCTTCTCGTCGAATATAAAGGGAATAATAAATATGGCAGAGAAAAAGTTCCAGAACCTAAAGTCTCATGACTGCCACGTGATTATGACGCAACTGCTTCCGGTTGCATTGAGGTGGCTTCTACCAGAAAACGTTTGATTAGCCATTGTGAAGCTATGTGCATTCCTCAATGCAATCTCTCGGAAGGTAATCGATCCAGATATCCTACCAAGGTTAAAGAATGATTTGGTGCAATGTCTTGTCAGTTTCGAGCTGGTGTTCCCACCATCCTTCTTCAATATCATGACGCACGTCCTAGTTCATCTAGTCCACGAGATTGCCATTCTGGGTCCTGCATTTCTACACAATATGTTCCCCTTTGAGAGGTTCATGGGAGTCTTAAAGAAATATGTTCGTAACTGTGCTAGGCCAGAAGGAAGCATCTCCATGGGCCATCAAACAGAGGAGGTCATTGGGTTTTGTGTTGACTTTATTCCTGACCTTAAGCCGATTGGTCTCCCTCAATCGCGGTATGAGGGGAGACTGACTGGAAAAGGCACGCTAGGAGAGGATTCAATAATATGTAGGGACGGGCATTCTTGGGCTCAAGCACACTACACAGTTCTACAGAATTCTACCTTGGTGACCCCGTATGCCAATGAACACAAGAATTTTCTGCGCTCCAAACACCCGGAGCAGTCTGACGACTGGATTACATGTGAACACATCAGGACTTTCGGCAGTTGGTTGCAAACACATCTCATGGGTAACAACATTGTTGGAGATGAGCTGTACTCGTTGGCCAGGGGACCATCTTCGACTGTATTGACTTACCAAGGGTACGAGATAAATGGGAATACATTTTACACGATCGCCCAAGATCAAAAGAGCACCAACCAAAACAGTGGTCCGCTTTGATGCAGCAACCAACAGGGGAAAGGATACATATTATGGTTACATAGTGGACATATGGGAACTTGACTATGGACATGATTTTAAGGTCCCTTTGTTTCGGTGCAAATGGGTCAATCTGTCAGGAGGCGGGGTACAGGTAGACCCGCAGTACGGAATGACAACAGTGGATCTCAACAATCTTGGGTACACAGACGAACCATTCGTCCTAGCCAATGATGTGGCGCGGGTTTTCTATGTGAAGGACATGTCTACCAAACCGAGAAAAAGAAAAGATAAGGAAGCGAATACATCATACGATGAGCCAAAGCGCCACATAGTTCTTTCAGGGAAAAGAGACATCGTGGGAGTGGAGGGCAAGACAGACATGTCTGAAGATTATGAAAAGTTTCATGAAATTCCTCCCTTCAAAGTGAAGGCTGACCCAAGCACCTTGTTAAACGATGAAGATTATCCATGGTTACGGCGCAATAAGCAAGGGACACACGCGAAGAAAAAGTGAAGACTTTCTCTCCACAACTATTCTGATGATGGCTTTGATCTAGAATATCACTGCAGTTACATGTCAAGAAATGAAATGCCTTTTGTAACATATGAGTTTTCGTCTGAAACCGTGATACTTCGAAAGAGATTGTCCATTTTGTACACGAAGTGCATCCAATTTTTGCCGTAACCCTCTCAACTTTTTAGCACATGCTATGTGGGTGA
Organism: Elymus sibiricus; assembly: GCA_039707655.1. NCBI lineage: Eukaryota > Viridiplantae > Streptophyta > Magnoliopsida > Poales > Poaceae > Elymus > Elymus sibiricus. Next base: position 326,180,782 of record CM077664.1, read on the forward strand.
AATGATGATACCATGCCAACTTTCAACCTTTTCAGAGTTTATTTGTACTACTTTTCAATTTCAGGGTCATTTAGCTAAAATAAATCAGTAAATGCATGAAAAATAGCAAATGAAGTCAGAAAGGGTTGAAAATTGATGATGTGGCTTTGAATGGTGCATGTTGAACGCACAAAAAGTCAGGAGTTGAAATAAGTTAAAAAAATGGAATGCCTTTGTAACATATGAGTTTTCGTCCGAAACCCTGATACTTCGAAAGAGATTGTCCATTTTGTACACGAAGTGCATCCAGTTTTTGTCATTACCCTCTCAACTTTTTAGCACATGCTATGTGGGTGAAATGATGATACCATGCCAACTTTCAACCTTTCAGAGTTCATTTGTACTGCTTTTCAATTTCAGGTTCATTTAGCTCAAAGAATGAATTAATAGCAAAAAGAATGAATCAAAAAGCTTTTATAAAACTCTAATAGCAAAAAGAATGAACTAAAAAGCTTTCATAAAATTCTAATAGTAAAAAGAATGAACTAAAAAGAATCAATTAAATATAATATTTTTCAATAGCAAAAAGAATCAACTAAAAATAATCAAAATAATATTAACTAAAATTATCAAAGTATTTATTTGTTAAAAACTTTAATAGTAAAAAGAATTTTCATAAAGTATTTTTTGTTACAAACTTTAATAGAAAACTAAAAATCTTTTATAAAACTCTAATAGCAAAAGGAATCAACTAAAAAGAATCAATAAAAAATAAAAGTTATGCAACTAAAATTATATAAAATTTATGCAACTAAAATTATATAACTAAAAATAACATATGCAAAAAATAATATTAAAAATTTAAAAACATAACATATGCAAAAAATAAAAAAAAAAGGTCCACCTACTAGCCACCACGGCCTGCATACGACTAGAAACCCTGCAAATGGGCCAGGATGCAGGCCCGCAGTGCTAGCAGGCCCAACAGGGCGTGAGATAGGCATGTACTGCCCACATTAGAGAGGAGCTCGAGAGGGCAGCGGCAGCAGCGCTTATAAACCACTCCGAGCCCCTCTCAACTAGCGAGGTGGGACTAAACTTTTGGCTGCGGCAGCACAGCGCTTTCGTCCCGGTTGGTGGCTCGAACCGGGATGAAAGGCACCCCTTTCGTCCCGGTTGGTGCCATCAACCGGGACTAAAGGTCAATTTCAGCAGCGGAAATTGACCTTTAGTCCCGGTTGATGGCACCAACCGGGACGAAAGGGGTGCCTTTCATCCCGGTTCGAGCCACCAACCGGGACGAAAGGGCTGTGCTATATAAGCAGCACTTAGCAGTTTTCTCCAAATCTCAGTTCTTCTTCCCCGACGCCGCCAGGCTACTCCTCCCCCGACCCCGTCGCCGTCCCTGCCCTGACCCCGACGCCGGCCGCCGCTCCCTGCCCCGACGCCGCCGAGCCCTGCCCCGACGCCGCCGAGCCCTGCCCCGACGCCGCCGCTCCCTGCCCCGATGCCACCCCCAGTGAGCTTCGCCCCCCTTCCCCTGCGCTGCCGCCGCCGCCCCTGCCCTGTGCTACCGCCGCCACTCCCTGCCCCGACGCCGCCGAGCCCTGCCCCGACGCCGCCGCTCCCTGCCCCGACGCCACCCCCAGTGAGCTTCGCCCCCCTTCCCCTGCGCTGCCGCCGCCGCCCCTGCCCTGCGCTGCCGCCGCCGCCCCTGCCCTGCGCTGCCGCCGCCGCCGCCGCCGCCCCTGCCCTGCATTTTTTTTCTTAAATTTTTTATGTTCATGTATGTAGGATGGATTGATGTATATAGAAAATGTTCATATGTTTGTAACAAAGTTAGAATTTTTTATGTTCATAGAATTTTTTTTCTTAATTTTTTTTATGTTCATGTATGTATGTATATATGTATGGATGGATGGATTGATGTATATAGAAAATGTTCATATGTTCATATGTTTGTAACAAAGTTAGAATTTTTTTGTCCATGTAAAACACTTATATGAAGTGTCTCCGTTAGAACTATAGATCAATGGCGATCATCTAACAAAGTTTGTAAAGCATAGCGAACCTGGAACCGTCCCCCTCCGGTTCATCTGTCCGAAAATGCAGACTTCGGGAAAACATTCCCGGATGTTATCCCCCTTCACCTATATCGTGTAGTGCCGCGTTAGAACAGCCCTAACTCTCTCGGGAATTCAACATATCCCCGATAACTTCGACATGAGGGGGGGGTCCGCAAAGTATCGTCGACGACCATGAGGGGGGAGGAGTCCTCGACGATCGTCTGAAACTGACTGTCACAAGCAGCTAGCATAGCGAACCTGGAACCGTCCCCCTCCGGTTCATCTGTCCCCTCTCCTGAAAGTATAACCCCGATAACTTCGACATGAGGGGGGACGTCGGACATGCATGAGAGAGGCGGTCCGCAAAGTATCCTCTCTCGAAAGTATAACCCCCGATAACTTTGCATGATGTTTGCGACTAATCCATTGCTCATATATGCATATGATTCCTTGTTGTGATTAGCTAGGTCTATGTTTGCCACTAATCCATCTCTCATGGTTGTAATATTTGCAGAAACTATGGACAGAGACTTAGAAAAAGAAGAGTTGTTGGGGGATATAATCCGCGACGGAGGTGATATCACCTTGTCGTTTCTCAACGACACCGATGGTCAGGAAAGAGAGGATGACGGCTCCGGTGATCCAATGGAGGAGGAAGGAGATCATGACGGCTCCGGTGACCGAACGGAGGAGGGAGCCTTAACTGTTGCAAAGTCCGGCGAGGTATATATACATATATTAGTTAAGCCTCTGCTGACTTGATGCATTAATTGTTTTGTATGTACATATATTAACGCTTCTTTCTTCTTTTAATTAGCCCTCCGGATTGAGCCAAACTTCCGTAAGGAGACGAGGCCCGAAGAAAAGGTTGCGCCAGGATGAAAGGTTCACGATCGAAGAAGTCGGTCGAGATGGCCAACCGATTGCTCCCAAGCGGAGCAGTGACACATTTATACATCAGTGCGGAGTGGTTGTTAGGGACAGCGTCCCGATCAGCATCCAAGAATGGAATAAGAAGAAGGACCCTGAAGTTTATTATGTCCAGGATAGACAGAAAGATGATATTTGGACCTCGCTGATGACAAATTTCAGCCTACCGCCAGAGGCGGATCCGAATAAGGTCAAGGCGTTTGCTCTTAAGAAGATGGCAGAACTATTCAAGAACTGGAAGAAAGATTTGAACAAAAAGTTTGTCGAGAAAGACAAGACTCCAGAATTCACCGGTCCATATGAGAAGATAAAAGATCACTGGCCCACATTTGTGGCCTACAAGAAATCGGACAAGGGCAAGCAAAGGTCAGCGACAAATAAGCTAAATGCTGCAAAGAAGAAGTATCACCATGTTACGGGGTCAGGTGGCTACAGCAAAGCCCGGCCTACGTGGGACAAAGCTGAGCAAGACCTGCTTGCTAAAGGGGTCTGTTCGCACACGAACACGTCACCGTGCACCCTCGACGCTGGGGGTGATGCACCGCAGCTCACGTCGAAGGAGACCCGTCCGGAAGCGCGGTACACAAGCAATCCGGCGGGCGCTTTTGTAGACCCGAAACCCCACACGCCCGGGAGGGACCCTGTCAGGGCGCGCGGCGGCTATGGGGTGCCCTAGGTCAACCTGATCGCCCCTAGGGCCTTGTGGATCGCTGGCCTTCAAGAGAAGAATGAACGAAGAACGAGAAGAAAGATACAAGGGTAGGAGATAGATGAACACGAAAAAGTAGTAGATGTGTTTGTTCGATTGGTGTTGTTTCAATCGGCCGTCACCCCCAACATATATAAGAGGCGGCTGGACTTCCCGTACAAGCAAAGGATTCATCTAGGCTTTCCTTACAAGAAAATTACATCAATACACGTCCTAGAGTCCTAGTTCTGGTCCCACTCGGATTCAGCCCAAATCTGGTCCAATCTTCTGTCTTGCTCCTTGCGTGGGCCGTGGAATCTGCATATGACTTCCGATGGAGACGGTTCAAATACCAATTTTGTGCGCTTCGACGAGGCCGACAATCCGTATGTAGATCACTTTTCCAAATAAGGCCATCTTGAATACTCTACGGGGTCATCTTTAATTTCGAGTCGGACTCGGTCATGTAGCTGACTGTACCGTCCGACTCTTGTAGTGTCTCTGCAGGTCGTATATTACGTCGGATGATGATGACTCCAAAAGCAAATTTGACCGTTTCGACGTTACGAACAACTTTCATGTTGAACATTTTTTCATCCAAAGCCATCTAGATAATCTTTTGAGTCCATCTTCAGCTTCTGGTCGGATTGGCCTTGACAGTTTCCACCCCGGCAAGCTTTTCCCGGCAAGCTTTCCACCCCGGCAAGCTTTCACACCGGCAAGGTTTCCACCCCGGCAAGCTTTTTCACCCGGCAAGCTTTTCACCCGGCAAGTTCTTTGCCCGGCAAACTTTCTGGCTGCACCTTGCGGGTCTTTTTTGAGGCAGTAAACGACCTCGGATGAAAATGCGTCCAAAAGCAAAGTTGACCGTTTCGACGAGACGGACAACTTTTATGTTGAACGTTTTTCAATTCAAAGCCATCTTCTAGGCCAAAACGGTCGTGCAAAACATCTGAATTGTGGCGCTACCCATCAGACATATGTCTGGTGGGGCGCGCCATATTTCGCCTCCTGGCAGGGCTGCCTTCCGATAGCTCTAACTTTTGTATACGAATTTGGATTGAGACGATTTTTATATCAAAATCGACCGTTTCGACAAGACGAAGACAATCCGTGTAGAAACTTTTCCCATATGAGGCCGTCTTGGGGGCGTAATCAGCCAAATAGTGTCCTGGATACAAAATCTCAGTACTTCGAACACAACTTCGGCCTTAGAGATGAGATCGGATGGCTATGGCCCAAACATCAAAGTTTCTCCTTTCGACAATACGGAACTTTCTCACTTTGAGCACGTTTCTGTTTGAGGCCTTCTTAAATATGTTTTTGACCATGCCAAAATCTGGTGTCAACACATGCCCCCCTGTTTTTCGGCGAAGCTTGCGTGCCGAAAAATAACTTGTTTAGAGTTTGTTCTAAGGATGATGTCAACACTCCATCGGCCATTTATATGCTTAGGGCGATAATTCTATATCGGCCATTGACTTCAAATTTTTGTTTACATCATACCTTGGAACCGATTACCACCAATCGGCTTTAAAGAGATGGGAATGAACCCGTTCCTTGTAGCACCAAGGAAATCAAACTCTGAGAGGTCACGCCCTGTTAAGCAGGTAACAGCGGGATGATTCCAATCCACTGATGCATCGGCCAAAGCAACACAAGCCGAAATATCCGCGTGAACGCCTTCTACTTCATCATCGACCCATTGTATTAAGAGTTGATGCATGGTAGATGGCACACACTGGTTAGCATGAACCCAATCACGACCTAATATAACATTATAGTTACCTTGCACCTCAGCGATGAAGAATGTGGTGGCCAAAGTTTTGCTTCCCACAGCGAGTTCCATGCACATCACACCTTTGGCCTCTGTCTTTTCTTTACCCTCAAATCCGTTAAGTACCATATTGGTCTTCATCAATGCATCATCATGTAACCCCAACTTCTTGAAGACCGAATAGGGCATAAGATTTACCACAGCACCACCATCTACGAGCATCCTAGCAACCGGTGATCCGTTAATATGACCCTTGAGGTACAATGGCTTCAAGTGTTTCACCGGTTCTTTTGGCTTCTCGAAGATAGCGTTCTTAGGACCAAAATCTAGCTGGGCCACCTCCCCTCCTTCACCTATAGCACGAAACTCGGCAGGTAAGTAATACACCATATTAATATCCATACCTTCCCGAACTGGCGTAGATTCATAATCCACCATCTCATCTTCATCTCCCAATGTGAATATTGGACTTGAAGTTTCCTCAATTGAAGGGAATGCTTCTGGTGGTGCGGACGATGCAATAGGGGTAGCATCACCCTCTTTTGGTGGTGTAGGTGTGGTTGTAGCTAATGTAGAAGCATCTGCGTCTTGTTTTTGTTTAGGCCTCCACACTTGTTTTGTGAGTGGCATGGGCCGAATTTTATTGAACAATTCGTCCCTTTGCTCCTCTTCTTTGCTCTCTACCTTCTCGCGATTCCTCATGCGCTGTAATCTCCTTTTCATGGTCTTAGTTAATCCCGGAGGACACCACCTAGGTTGAGCATATTTGGGATCCCTATGTTTGGCCTTGCTTGTGCTAGCCTCATGATCATTAGCCATGGAACCCTGCTGAACAATAACAGTATCACCATTAGAACTAGCCAGATTACCAACAATCGGCTCTTTTATCTCCTTTTGCTTGTCGTATTCTAAAATTTCTGCATTAGATGACTTAATACGCCACACTTTTTTATTGACCTTGCTTGGAGAAATTTTCGTTGGCCGATTAGCACCATAGCTCAAACGGCCTTTTGTGGGATAATAAAGCCTCTCACGAGTAAGCCTTCTAGGCGCTGCCCACCCCATAGGAAAAGTATAAGGAGGCATTGGGGGTTGCCCCCATCCTCCATTGAAGTCTCCTTTGTAATATGGCGCATAGGGGGGTGGTGACATCCATGGTGTTGATGCCCATGACCCATATGGCCTTGCATAGTGTCGAAATTCTTGCTTCGGAGGTGATCTTGAATGCTTTAAATATGATGGACTATTAGAGCTAGAACCGGCCGCTTGATTGGCATATTTGGATAGCAACATATCAAAAATTGGCTTGACTCGCTTGTCCTCAGCTTCATTCTTTTTCCACTTGCCAACTTCTGGATTCATGGGCTTGATAGTTTCAGCATGAGTATCCTTTTGTACTTGCGGTTGCCCCCCGAGTGCAGGATTTTTCATGGTGATCTTCAATACTTCCTTGCCATCGGGTTGCTTCTCAAGCACAACCTCTCTTCCCAAGACTTTGCCACCCTCCTTGCCTTTCCTGGGTTCACCAATAACAATATTATCTTTATTAGCAGATTCAGCTATGTTAGGCCAAATTAAAATTTTCTTCCCTTCCAAATCCATGGTGTTCATCGGGAAGGGTTGTTTATCAACTTGCATCTCTGAAAAATTCAATCGTCCGTCATTAATGGCCGATTGTATCTGTCGTCAAAAAACATTGCAATCGTTAGTAGCATGAGAAAATGAATTATGGTACTTGCAATAAGCACGCCGTTTTAGCTCCTCAAACGGCGGAATGGTGTGTGATATTCTGATCATCTTATCTTGCAATAGAGCATCAAATATTTTATCACACTTAGATATATCAAAAGTAAACTTCATCTCCTCATCACGATTCTTGCGAATCGGCTTAAGAGCGTTGCAGGTATAGGGTTTGGCCTTTGAGGACCAAACAAATTCAGTAGTATAAACATCAACCTCATCGTCCGAGTTATCATCACCATACTCAACCATATGCATTCTAGGACGATCGGCGGTAGACCTATGAACCTCTTTACTTCGACTCTCTTGAGCCAAAGCCTTTTGTAGGACTTGGTTAATACTTAAAAACTCATAACTTTCTAGCCTCTCTTTAATGTGAGTTTTCAAACCATTGAGAACAAGATCCGCCAAGTCTCTTTCGGCTATCACTAAGCTATAACATCGTTTTTTATATCTCTAAATCTCTTGACATAATCGGTGACCGATTCATCATGTTTTTGCCTAACCGATGTAAGATGTGACAACTTAAGCTCATTGTCGCCGCTATAAAAGTGATCATGAAACTTTTGCTCTAATTGCGACCATAAGAGAATTGAGCCATGTGGTAAAGCAGCAAACCATGAAAATGCGGTGCCGGTTAAAGATAAGGGAAATAAACGCACTTTCAATTCCTCTATGGAACCTGCTTCACCCAACTGTGCTAGATATTGACTGACATGCTCCCAAGTTGTTTTCGTGCCCTCTCCACTAAATTTAACAAAATCAGGAACCTTGTAACCTTGAGGGTACAAAACTGCATCAAAGTGTTCAGGATAAGGCTTTTGGTACACACGACTCTTTACTTTCAGCTCGTTTCCGAAAGTTTCTTGAAACATCTTATGCAAATCCTCCCTCAATTTGGCTAAAATTGGATCCGAGGTGGATGAAGATGCCTGTGGCAATGACATAGGACCAACTTGGGTACTAGCTAGTGGTGCAACTTGTGGGATGGGTGACGAACCATAATTCGGCGGAAGACCAAACATGCTTGTACCTATGGGTGGTGTGACAAAGTGATTCGGTGTTGACGCCGAATTGGGCACACTCATAATAGGATTAGGATATGTAGGTGCAGCCACAAGCTGGTTGGTTTGACTAGGGTAAAAATTCAACGGCATATTATATTGTTGTTGCATAGGAGGTGCCGATGAAATAGGTAAAGTTGGACTAGGGTTTTCAGATATACCAACAGTACCATTAGATGACGGGGGCATATTTTTCTTAGCATTAGTATTTGCCACAAAAGAATTGTACGTCATCTCATTACCCTTACTAACAAGACTTTCAATCACAGCCACTTGCTCTGGAGAAAAAACTTTACTCACAGTGATTTCATCTTGTTCGTCAATAAGAGGAGGGAAATTAACTCTTCCAACCGGAGTGATGTTGCCTTGACGGTCCTTCTTGAAACTTGCAAGAAACGCCTGCAAATCCTCCTCCTCACGCTTTTTCTTGAGCGCCTCAAAAGCCTCTTCGCGCTGTTTCTTGTGCGCTTCGTAGGCTTGAAGATGTTCCTCCGATAGTTCATCAAGACTGGGCTTAATGATGTTATCGGCGTTAACTTCTGAGGGCTGGGGAGATTAGACATGGTTGATGATGATTCTTGATCTTTCTTCCCCGGCGGAGTCGCCAAAAAGTGTGTTCGCACACGAACACGTCACCGTGTACCCTCGACGCCGGGGGTGATGCACCGCAGCTCACATCGAAGGAGACCCGTCCAGAAGCGCGGTACGCAAGCAATCCGGCGAGCGCTTTTGTAGACCCGAAACCCCACACGCCCGGGAGGGACCCCGTCAGGGCACGCGGCGGCTATGGGGTGCCCTAGGTCGACCTGATCGCCCCTAGGGCCTCGTGGATGGCTGGCCTTTAAGAGAAGAATGAACGAAGAACGAGAAGAAAGATACAAGGGTAGGAGATAGATGAACACGAAAAAGTAGTAGATGTGTTTGTTCGATTGGTGTTGTTTCAATCGGCCGTCACCCCCAACATATATAAGAGGCGGCTGGACTTCCCATACAAGCAAAGGATTCATCTAGGCTTTCCTTACAAGAAAATTACATCATGAGACTGTTGGAAATATGCCCTAGAGGCAATAATAAATTGGTTATTATTATATTTCCTTGTTCATGATAATCGTTTATTATCCATGCTATAATTGTATTGATTGGAAACTCAAATACATGTGTGGGTACATAGACAACACTGTGTCCCTAGTAAGCCTCTAGTTGACTAGCTCGTTGATCAAAAGATGGTGAAGGTTTCCTAGCCATAGACATGAGATGTCATTTGATAACGGGATCACATCATTAGGAGAATGATGTGATGGACAAGACCCAAACTACGAACGTAGCATATGATCGTGTCAGTTTATTGCTATTGTTTTTCTGCATGTCAAGTATCTGTTCCTATGACCATGAGATCATGCAACTCCCTGACATCGGAGGAGTACCTTGTGTGTATCAAACGTCGCAACGTAACTGGGTGACTATAAAGGTGCTCTACAGGTATCTCCGAGGGTGTCTGTTGGGTTGGCATGGATCAAGACTGGGATTTGTTACTCCGTGTGACGGAGAGGTATCTCAGGGCCCACTCGGTAATACAACATCACAATGAGCCTTGCAAGCAATGTGACTAAAGTGTTAGCCACGAGATCTTGTATTACGGAACGAGTAAAGAGACTTGCCGGTAACGAGATTGAACTAGGTATAGAGATACCGACGATCGAATCTCGGGCAAGTAACATACCGAAGAACAAAGGGAACAGTATACGGGATTAACTGAATCCTTGACATAGAGGTTCGACCGATAAAGATCTTCGTAGAATATGTAGGAGCCAATATGGGCATCCAGGTCCCGCTATTGGTTATTGATCGTAGAGGTGTCTCGGTCATGTCTACATAGTTCTCGAACCCGCAGGGTCTACACACTTAACGTTTGGTGACGATTAGTATAGTTGAGTTATTTTGTTGGTGACCGAAGGTTGTTCAGAGTCCCGGATAAGATCCCGGACATGACGAGGATCTTCGGAAGAGTCCGGAGGTAAAGATTGATATATGTGATAATAGTGTTTTGATCTCCGGAAGGGTTCCGGAATTCATCGGAAGAGGTTCCGGATGTTTACCGAAGTGTTCGGGTGCAGCAAAACTTTATATGAGCCAAAGGGGTAAAGCCCATGAGGTATTGGAAAGTGCAAAAGGAAGTTTTGCTGCTGCCTTAAGCGGTACTACCGCTGGTAAAGGCAGTATTACCGCGTAAGCGGTACTACCGCTTGTGTGAAGCGGTACTACCGCCCAAGCGGTACTACCGCTTGTGTGAAGCGGTACTACCGCTCAAGCGGTACTACCGCTCGTGAGCGGTACTACCGCTTGTGCGCGGTACTGCAGGGATCCGAGTTGGACTCTTTCCCTGCGGGCCAAACCGACCTTGTGCGGGCAAAACCGACCTGGAGGAGGCTTTTACTCCAAGTTTAGACCCCAAGGCTCAACATATAAATAGAGGGGCAGAGCTAGCACACGGTATTGATCAATATTTCCCAAGCCATGTGTCGGCAACCCTAACCCTCGAGTTCTCCCGTCATAATCTCCGTAGTGCTTGGCGAAGCCCTGCAGAGATTGTTCCTCACCACCATCACCACGCCGTCGTGCTGCCGGAACTCATCTACTACTTCATCATCGCTCGCTGGATCGAGGAGGTGAAGGCGTCATCAAGCCGTACGTGTGTTGAACGCGGAGGTTCCGTCAGTTCGGCACTAGTTCGTGATCGGATCGAGGGACGACTTGCGATTTGGATCGCGGAGACGTTCGACTACATCAACCGCGTTTCTTAACGCTTCCGCTTAGCGATCTACAAGGGTATGTAGATTCACTCTCCCTCTCGTAGATGCTCATCACCATGGATAGATCTTGTGTGTGCGTAGGAAAATTTTTGTTTCCCATGCAACGTTCCCCAACAGTGGCATCTGAGCTAGGTCTATGCGTAGATGAGATCTCGAGTAGAACACAAATGAGTTGTGGGCGTGGGTGTATACATATTGCTTGCCGTTACTAGTTGATACTTGATTCGGCGGTATTGTGAGATGAAGCGGCCCGGACCGACATTACGCGTACGCTTACGCGAGACAGGTTCCTTCAACTGACATGTAACTTCGTTGCATAAAGATGGCTAGTGGGTGTCTGTCTCTCTCACTTTAGTTGAATCGATTTCAATGAAGAGGGTTCTTTTAGAAGATCAAAAAGCAATCACTACACCACGTTGTGGTTTTGCGTAGGTAAGAACGGTTCTTGCAAACCCGTAGCAGCCACGTAAAATTTGCAACAACAATTAGAGGACGTCTAACTTGTTTTTGCAGGGTATGTTGTGATGTGATATGGCCAATTACATGATGAGATATATGTGATGTATGAGATGATCATGTGTTGTATATAATATCACGACTTGCATGTCGATGAGTACGGCAACTGGCAGGAGCCATAGAGTTGTCTTTAATTATTGTATGACCTGTGTGTCAATCATTAAGCGCTATGTAATGCTTTACTTTATCGCTAAACGTTAGCAATAGTCGTGGAAGCAACAGTCGGCGCGACAACCTCATGGCGACACGTTGATGGAGATCAAGATGATGGAGATCATGGTGTCATGCCGGTGACGATGGAGATCATGCCGGTGCTTTGGAGATGGAGATCAAAAGCACAAGTTCATGGCCATATCATGTCACTTATGATTTGCATGTGATGTTAATCCTTTTATGCATCTTATTTTGCTTAGGACGACGGTGGCATTATAAGGTGATCCCTCACTTAAATTTCAAGATAAAATTGTGTTCTCCCCAAGTGTGCACCGTTGCGAAAGTTCGTCGTTTCGAGACACGCCGTGATGATCGGGTGTGATAGACTCTACGTTCACATACAACGGGTGTAAGCCATGTTGCACGTGCGGAACACTCGGATTAAACTTGACGAGCCTAGCATGTACAGACATGGCCTCGGAACACAAGAGACCGAAAGGTCGAACATGAGTCATATAGTAGATATGATCAACATGAAGATGTTCACCATTGAAACCACCTCAACTCACGTGATGATCGGACTTGAGTTGGTGGATTTGGATCATGTTACACTCGAATGACCGGAGGGATGTCTATTTTGAGTGGGAGTTTTAAGTAATATGATTAACTAAACTCATTATCTTGAACAATAGTCTAAGTTGTCTTTGCTATATTTATGTTGTAGATCATGGCTCGCACAGTAGCGCCCCTGAATTTTAATGCGTTCCTAGAGAAAGTTAAGTTGAAAGATGATGGAAGTAACTTTGTGGACTGGGCCCGTAATCTAAGGATTATCCTTACGGCTTCCCAGAAGGCTTATGTCCTTGATGCACCGCTTGGTGATCCACCCGCTCCAGTTGAGTCTCTAGACGTTGTGAACGCCTGGCAGGCTCGTTCTGAAGATTACTCAATAATTCAATGTGCAATATTGTATGGCTTAGATCCGGGACTTCAAAGACGTTTTGAACGTCATGGAGCATATGAGATGTTCCAGGAGTTGAAGTTTATCTTTCAGAAGAATGCCCGGATCGAGAGATATGAGATCTCCGATATGTTCTATGCTTGCAAGATGGAGGAGAACGGGTCTATCAGTGATCACGTACTCAGAATGTCTGGGTACTCCACCCGTCTGGCTGAATTGGGGATGCCCCTTCGGCCAGAGGCTATCACTGACAGAGTTCTTCAATCATTGCCACCTAGCTACAAGAGCTTCGTGTTGAACTATAACATGCACGGGATGAACAAGTCAGTCGCCGAGCTGTTTGCGATGCTGAAAGCCGCTGAGTCTGAAATTCAGAAGGAGCATCAAGTGTTGATGGTCAATAAAACCACTAGTTTCAAGAAAAATGGCAAGGGTAAGAAGGGCAACTCCAAGAAGAGTGGCAAAGCAGTTGCTCCTCTCGTGAAGAAACCCAAGGCTGGATCCAAACCAGAAACTGTGTGTTTTCATTGCAAGGGAACTGGACACTAGAAGCGGAACTGCCCCAAGTATTTGGCTGACAAGAAGGCGACCAACAACAAACAAGGTATATATGATATACATGTTATTGATGTGTACCTTACCAACTCTCGTTGTAGTGCTTGGGTATTTGATACCGGTGCGGTTGCTCATATTTGCAACTCAAAACAGGAACTGCGGAATAGACGGAGGCTGGCAAAGGACGAAGTGACGATGCGCGTGGGAAATGGTTCCAAGGTTGATGTGATCGCCGTCGGCACGCTCGCTCTTCAATTACCATCAGGATTAGTGATGAACCTGAATAATTGTTATTTAGTGCCTGCGTTAAGCATGAACATTATATCTGGATCTTGTTTATTGCGAGACGGTTACTCATTTAAATCAGAGAATAATGGTTGTTCTATTTATATGAGTAATATCTTTTATGGTCATGCACCCGATGTGAGGGGTTTATTCTTATTAAATCTCGATAGTAATGATACACATGTTCATAACATTGATGCCAAAAGATGTAGAATTAATAATGATAATACCACTTTCTTGTGGCACTTCCGTTTAGGTCATATTGGCGTAAAACGCATGAGGAAGCTCCATGCTGATGGACTTTTGGAGTCACTTAATTTTGAATCACTTGACACATGTGAGCCATGCCTCATGGGCAAGATGACTAAAACGTCGTTCTCTGGAACAATGGAACGAGCAAGTGACTTATTGGAAATCATACATACCGATGTGTGCGGTCCGATGAGCATTGAGGCACGCGGTGGTTATCGTTACTTTCTCACCTTCACTGATGACTTAAGTAGATATGGGTATATTTACTTAATGAAACACAAGTCTGAAACATTTGAAAAGTTCAAACAATTTCAGAGTGAAGTTGAGAATCATCGTAACAAGAAGATTAAATTCCTACGATCTGATCGAGGAGGAGAATATCTGAGTTATGAGTTTGGCAGTCACTTAAGACAGTGTGGAATTGTTTCACAACTGACACCGCTTGGAACACCACAGCGTAATGGTGTGTCCGAACGTCGTAATCGAACCTTATTGGATATGGTGCGATCTATGATGTCTCTTGCCGATTTGCCACTATCGTTTTGGGGTTATGCATTAGAGACAGCTGCATTCACTTTAAATAGGGCACCATCGAAATCCGTTGAGACGACGCCATATGAACTTTGGTTTGGCAAGAAGCCAAAGCTATCGTTTCTTAAAGTTTGGGGATGTGATGCTTATGTCAAAAAGCTTCAGCCTGAAAAGCTGGAACCCAAAGCGGAGAAATGCGTCTTCATAGGATACCCAAAAGAGACAGTTGGGTATACCTTCTACCTCAGATCCGAAGGCAAAGTGTTTGTCGCTAAAAACGGAACATTTCTTGAGAAAGAGTTTCTCTCGAAAGAATTGAGTGGGAGGAAGATAGAACTTGATGAGGTTGTTGAACCTTTACTTCAACCTGAAAGTAGCGCAGCGCAGAAAGTTGTTTCTGTAGAGCCTACAATAGCTGAAGAGGAAGTTAATGATGATGATCATGAAGCTTTGGATCAAGTTGCTATCGAACCTCGTAGGTCGACAAGGACGCGTACTGCTCCTGAGTGGTACGGCAACCCTGTCTTAGAGGTCATGTTGTTAGACAACGATGAACCTACGAGCTATGGAGAAGCGATGATGGGCCCAGATTCCGAGAAGTGGTTAGAGGCCATGAAATCCGAGATGGGATCCATGTATGAAAACAAAGTGTGGACTTTGGAAGTATTACCTGAAGGGCGTAAGGCCATTCAGAACAAATGGATCTTTAAGAGGAAGACGGACGCGGACGGTAATGTCACCGTCTATAAAGCTCGACTTGTGGCAAAGGGTTTTTCACAAGTTCAAGGAGTTGACTACGATGAGACCTTCTCACCCGTAGCGATGCTTAAGTCCGTCAGAATCATGTTAGCAATAGCTGCTTTTTCGATTATGAAATTTGGCAGATGGATGTCAAAACAGCGTTCCTTAACGGTTTCCTTAAGGAAGAGTTGTATATGATGCAACCAGAAGGTTTTGTCGATCCAGAGAATGCTGACAAAGTTTGCAAACTCCAGCGATCCATTTATGGACTGGTGCAAGCATCTCGGAGTTGGAATCTTCGCTTTGATGAGGTGATCAAAGCGTTCGGGTTTATACAAGTTTACGGAGAAGCTTGTATTTACAAGAAAGTGAGTGGGAGCTCTATAGCGTTTCTAATATTATATGTGGATGACATATTGCTGATTGGAAACAATATAGGAATGTTGGAAGGCGTGAAGGAATATTTGAACAAGAGTTTTTCAATGAAGGACCTAGGAGAAGCTGCTTTCATATTAGGCATCAAGATCTATAGAGATAGATCGAGACGCTTAATAGGACTTTCACAAAGCACATACCTTGACAAAGTTTTGAAGAAGTTCAAAATGGATCAGTCCAAGAAGGGGTTCTTGCCTGTATTGCAAGGTGTGAAGTTGAGTAAGACTCAATGCCCAGTGACTGCAGGAGATAGAGAAAAGATGAGTGTCATCCCCTATGCTTCGGCCATAGGCTCTATCATGTATGCAATGCTGTGCACAAGACCCTATGTCAGCCTTGCCATTAGTATGGTCGGAAGGTTTCAAAGTGATCCAGGAATGGAACACTGGACGGCGGTCAAGAATATCCTGAAGTACTTGAAAAGGACTAAGGACATGTTTCTCGTTTATGGAGGTGATCAAGAGCTCGTCGTAAAGGGTTACGTCGATGCAAGCTTTGACACTGATCCGGATGATTCTAAATCACAAACCGGATACGTATTTATTCTTAATGGGGGTGCGGTTAGCTGGTGCAGTTCCAAGCAAAGCGTGGTAGCTGATTCTACATGCGAAGCGGAGTACATCGCTGCCTTGGAGGCGGCGAAGGAAGGTGTCTGGATGAAGGAGTTCATGACAGATCTTGGAGTAGTGCCTAGTGCGCTTAACCCAATGACTCTGTTTTGTGATAATACTGGTGCCATTGCTCTAGCCAAGGAACCAAGATTTCACAAGAGGACCAGACACATAAAGCGACGTTTCAATTCCATCCGCGATTACATCAAGGAGGACGACATAAATATTTGCAAAGTACACACGGATCTGAATGTTGCAGATCCGATGACTAAACCTCTTCCAAGGGCTAAACATGAACAACACAAGGAACTTCATGGGTGTTCGATTGATTACAATGTAAATCACATAGTGATGTGAACTAGATTATTGACTCTAGTGCAAGTGGGAGACTGTTGGAAATATGCCCTAGAGGCAATAATAAATTGGTTATTATTATATTTCCTTGTTCATGATAATCGTTTATTATCCATGCTATAATTGTATTGATTGGAAACTCAAATACATGTGTGGGTACATAGACAACACTGTGTCCCTAGTAAGCCTCTAGTTGACTAGCTCGTTGATCAAAAGATGGTGAAGGTTTCCTAGCCATAGACATGAGATGTCATTTGATAACGGGATCACATCATTAGGAGAATGATGTGATGGACAAGACCCAAACTACGAACGTAGCATATGATCGTGTCAGTTTATTGCTATTGTTTTTCTGCATGTCAAGTATCTGTTCCTATGACCATGAGATCATGCAACTCCCTGACATCGGAGGAGTACCTTGTGTGTATCAAACGTCGCAACGTAACTGGGTGATTATAAAGGTGCTCTACAGGTATCTCCGAGGGTGTCTGTTGGGTTGGCATGGATCAAGACTGGGATTTGTTACTCCGTGTGACGGAGAGGTATCTCAGGGCCCACTCGGTAATACAACATCACAATGAGCCTTGCAAGCAATGTGACTAAAGTGTTAGCCACGAGATCTTGTACTACGGAACGAGTAAAGAGACTTGCCGGTAACGAGATTGAACTAGGTATAGAGATATCGACGATCGAATCTCGGGCAAGTAACATACCGAAGAACAAAGGGAACAATATACGGGATTAACTGAATCCTTGACATAGAGGTTCGACCGATAAAGATCTTCGTAGAATATGTAGGAGCCAATATAGGCATCCAGGTCCCGCTATTGGTTATTGATCGTAGAGGTGTCTCGGTCATGTCTACATAGTTCTCGAACCCGCAGGGTCTACACACTTAACGTTTGGTGACGATTAGTATAGTTGAGTTATTTTGTTGGTGACCGAAGGTTGTTCGGAGTCCCGGATAAGATCCCGGACATGACGAGGATCTCCGGAAGAGTCCGGAGGTAAAGATTGATATATGTGATAATAGTGTTTTGATCTCCGGAAGGGTTCCAGAATTCACCGGAAGAGGTTCCGGATGTTTACCGAAGTGTTCGGGTGCAGCAACACTTTATATGAGCCAAAGGGGTAAAGCCCATGAGGTATTGGAAAGTGCAAAAGGAAGTTTTGCTGCTGCCTTAAGCGGTACTACCGCTGGTAAAGGCAGTACTACCGCGTAAGCGGTACTACCGCTTGTGTGAAGCGGTACTACCGCCCAAGCGGTACTACCGCTTGTGTGAAGCGGTACTACCGCTCAAGCGGTACTACCGCTTGTGCGCGGTACTGCAGGGATCCGAGTTGGACTCTTTCCCTGCGGGCCAAACCGACCTTGTGCGGGCAAAACCGACCTGGAGGAGGCTTTTACTCCAAGTTTAGACCCCAAGGCTCAACATATAAATAGAGGGGCAGAGCTAGCACATGGGATTGATCAAGATTTCCCAAGCCGTGTGTCGGCAACCCTAACCCTCTAGTTCTCCCGTCATAATCTCCGTAGTGCTTGGCGAAGCCCTGCAGAGATTGTTCCTCACCACCATCACCACGCTGTCGTGCTGCCGGAACTCATCTACTACTTCATCATCGCTCGCTGGATCGAGGAGGTGAAGGCGTCATCAAGACGTACGTGTGTTGAACGTGGAGGTGCCGTCCGTTCGGCACTAGTTCGTGATCGGATCGAGGGACGACTTGCGATTTGGATCGCGGAGACGTTCGACTACATCAACCGCGTTTCTTAACGCTTCCGCTCAGCGATCTACAAGGGTATGTAGATTTACTCTCCCTCTCGTAGATGCTCATCACCATGGATAGATCTTGTGTGTGCGTAGGAAAATTTTTGTTTCCCATGCAACGTTCCCCAACACATTTCACGTCCTAGAGTCCTAGTTCTGGTCCCACTCGGATTCAGCCCAAATCTGGTCCAATCTTCTGTCTTGCTCCTTGCGTGGGCCGTGGAATCTGCATATGACTTCCGATGGAGACGGTTCAAATACCAATTTTGTGCGCTTCGACGAGGCCGACAATCCGTATGTTGATCACTTTTCCAAATAAGGCCATCTTGAATACTCCACGGGGTCATCTTTAATTTCGAGTCGGACTCGGTCATGTAGCTGACTGTACCGTCCGACTCTTGTAGCGTCTCTGCAGGCTATATATTACGTCGGATGATGATGACTCCAAAAGCAAAGTTGACCGTTTCGACGTTACAAACAACTTTCATGTTGAACATTTTTTCATCCGAAGCCATCTAGATAATCTTTTGAGTCCATCTTCAGCTTCTGGTCGGATTGGCCTTGACAGTTTCCACCCCGGCAAGCTTTTCCCGGCAAGCTTTCACGCCGGCAAGGTTTCCACCCCGGCAAGCTTTTCACCCGGCAAGCTTTTTCACCCGGCAAGCTTTTCACCCGGCAAGTTCTTTGCCCGGCAAACTTTCTGGCTGCACCTTGCGGGTCTTTTTTGAGGCAGTAAACGACCTCGGATGAAAATGCGTCCAAAAGCAAAGTTGACCGTTTCGACGAGACGAACAACTTTTATGTTGAACGTTTTTCTATTCGAAGCCATCTTATGGGCCAAAACGGTCGCGCAAAACATCTGAATTGTGGCGCTACCCATCAGACATATGTCTGGTGGGGCGCGCCATATTTCGCCTCCTGACAGGGCTGCCTTCCGATAGCTCTAACTTTTGCATACGAACTCGGATTGAGACGATTTTTATATCAAAATCGACCGTTTCGACAAGACGAAGACAATCCATGTAGAAACTTTTCCCATATGAGGCCGTCTTGGGGGTGTAATCAGCCAAATAGTGTCCTGGATACAAAATCTCAGTACTTCGAACACAACTTCGGCCTTAGAGATGAGATCGGATGGCTATGGCCCAAATATCAAAGTTTCTCCTTTCGACAATACGGAACTTTCTCACTTTTAGCATGTTTCTGTTTGAGGCCTTCTTAAATATGTTTTTGACCATGCCAAAATCTGGTGTCAACAGGGTCCAACCAGCGACATTGCACTGGCCAGATCGGTCAAGGACTTGGTTCTTCGGGGTTGGGGGAACTTTGGATCCAGACATAGGGAAGTGTGTTTGGACGAAAGTTCAACTTGCAATACCCGTCAAGAAGCTTGAGGAAGCAATCCAGGCAGCGCAGGAAGGGAGGTTACATCCCGACAGAGAGAATGACGAGCTGACACAGGCCCTTGGGAATCCTGAACACCCTGGACGAACACGAGGCACATCAGGCTCCCTTCCGTGGGTGTATGGGTTTCCCGACAGCGGTGGTTATAGAAGCCGAGAGAGAAAGAAGAAAGCGGAAGCAAGCGAAATGCAGAAGATCAATGCAAGATTAGCGAAACTAGAGGAACTTGAGAGCCAGCGAGCTTCCGGCCAACCATCTCAGCGGCACGAAGATCCTTCCTTCGACACTGCCCCAGAAGCTACCCCACCATCTCAGCGGAGAAGCAGCGTGGCTTCCACGGAGCTCCTTCAGCCTGATTTCACGGCCCCTCGCTACCCCGTGGATAGTATCACGGAGGCTGAACATTGTGTGCTAATGGCGAAATGCCAGAACCTGACCTTGAAGGCGGCGGTCGGCTCTGTTTTACCTCCTCGAGCTGAGGGAACTTTCCATTGCCATCCGATTCCACATGGCTATGCTATTGTCACGGTGGATGAAATAATGGAGGGATTTGAGGGGCTGGAGCTTGACTACCCAACAGGTGAAGGGGATAATCTTCTGGAAAATGCCTTAAGGAGTACCTGTCTATGGAGAAAGGAGAACATCAAGCTTCCAAACTGGACGCCGCCTCAGCAGACGCAGCCGGATGAGGCCCCTCAGCAGACTCCTCACAGTCCAGCTCAGCCGGATGAGGCCCCTCAGCAGACTCAGCAGGATGAGGCCCCTTAGCAGAGTCCTCTTCCGCCTCAGCTGTCTCCGGCGCGTCAGTGGACTCCGCCTCCTCCTCCGCCTCCTCCAGCGCGTCAGCGGACTCCGCCTCCTCCTCCGCCTCCTCCGGCGCGTCAGCGGACTCCGCCGCCTCAGCAACAGTGGAAGAGAGCCGCCGCCGCTCCGGCGGCTAGCAGTACAAAAGGCGGGAAGAAATTCAAATTTGGTCCAAGCCTCAGGGTTCCTCCAAAGTTACCATATGAGATGACTGACAAGGAAACCGATGACATTGTGGAAGCCGAACTGCAGGCCCATTTTGAACGGAAACGTCCACCTCTGAAGGAAACAATAGATCCGGTGAAAGCGAAGCGCACTCTGGATGCCCTTAAGCGACCACCACCGCCTCCGCCGCAATCCAACTATGACGGCTGTATTGAAAAGACATATGATGAAGCGCGGCGGTCGGGAAGTACTACCAGTGCTTCAAGACGAAGAAGTGGGAAAACAATTCCCCAGCTCGGCGAACAAGAGAATCAATCGTGCCCCCCGCTCAAGGTGTCTAGCGATATCGCTAATCATCCGGGGCTACTGCCCGGTACCACTCTTGGTGATTACGTGGGCGATGATGTACAGTTTGAAACGGCTGAGGTAGTAGAGATCTTTAGATACGAGCACGGGAAGCCTCTCGTCAAACCTGATCATCCTCATCTAACAACGATGATGCGAAGATTGCATGAGTGGTACTTGGAAAGCTGCAGGAAGAATGTGTCCGATAGTTTGATGGTGAGAATTAAAGATGAGCACGACCTCATTGGAGTCGACCTGATGCCTGTTGAATTTGTGGAGTTATTTCAGTTATTCAATCAAGAGGCCCTCGACAAACAAGTCATGACTTGCTACTGTCTGTAAGTATTACTTCTGTAATTAAGTCTCTAGCTCAGCTCGTTCATTGCATGTATATATAATTATCCTCACTATATTATGCAGATTGAAGATCGTCGGATGCAAAAAAAGACAAATCTATGACATTGGGTTCATTAGCCCAAATACCGTAAATGAATGGGCGGTACAAAATAGAGTTAAAGATACCGAGGAAAACTTGCTAAAAGCGTTCCTTCGACATCAAAACAAAAGGGAAATACTCTTTCCTTACAACTTCAAGTGAGTGTTACTGTCTTGTGCATATTCGGTTTCGCTTACTCGAGGTTAAGTACTGTAATTGATGAGTTATGTGTGCGCAGGTTCCACTTTATTCTGCTATCCATTAAGCTTGACGGGGGAGTAGTAACTGTCTTAGACTCGAGACGTAAAGATCCCAAGGATTATGCGGACATGACTGCAATGCTCCAGAAGTAAGTTCAATCAATACCGGGACCATATCGGCAACTTTCGTTCATTTCCTGATATCAAGTAATCATTTTCTTTGCCTGGCAGGGTTTGGAAACAGTTCACCGGAAAGGTTCCGGGTCTGAAGAACGAGCTGCGATTTACACACCCCAAAGTAAGTAGTACTAGCTAGTTCCGTGCATCTCTCATTGATTCTAGTTTCATCAATACCATTATCATGCTTGATTATCAGTTTGATTGAACTCTATTCTCGTAAAGTGCTTGTGGCAGGCAGGCGGGAATAATTTATGTGGATACTACGTTTGCGAATTCATTCGCCACTCGACCACTGAGCGGGGCTTCTTGTCTGACAAACAATTTGAAGTACGTAAACAATATTCACAACATGTATTGACCCCCTTCTTTAAATTAGATGTGGCAGATGCGGGATGAACTCCTACCACATGATCGCATACGAGCAATTCAAGAGGAATTGGCGGGATTCTTTCTTGACCACGTCATACATGAAAAGGGAGAATACCATACGGAAATTCAATGGGAGTTTGGCGCTTGATGATGTCAGGGATGTTATATTGTATATATGTAGTAACGTCGGATAAATATACGAAAACTTGTTGTTCGACCAAGCACGGAGAAAGAGAGGTCACTTCTCTCTATATATGTTCATGACGATCTTGTGTAATTAATGGTTCCTTCATTGCTTACTAGCTAGCGTCGAGTTCTCTCTATATGTAGTAGCTAGCGTCGACCAAGCACGGATAAAGAGAGGTCACTTCTCTCTATATGCAGTAGCTAGCTAACACAATATGAAACCCGTGAACCCTCCAAAACCCCTAAACCTACCCCTTTCAAAAAAAAAACCCCAGCGCCTGGGAGCTGCTAACGCGTGGCTATCTTTTAGTCCCGGTTGGTGTTACCAACCGGGACTAAAGGTCCTCTTGCCTGGGCGCCCCACAGCGCCCACGTGGAGCACCTTTAGTCCCGGTTGGTGTTACAAACCGGGACTAAAGGTCCTCCTGCCTGGGCGCCCCACAGCGTCCACGTGGAGCACCTTTAGTCCCGGTTCGTAAGCCAACTGGGATTAAAAGTGATGGGCATTAGTCCCGATCGTTTTGTCCCGGTTCCAAAACCGAGACTAAAGGCCCTCTGGAACCGGGACAGATGCCCTGTTTTCTACTAGTGGCACGCGATGCTGTTCGGTGGGGAATAACGGCATGGGGCAGATGCCACAGCTTAGGTGTAGGGGAACGCAGCAGAAAACAAAAAATTTCTGACCTACGCACCAGCCCAGGACCACTATGGAGACTGCATACAAGGTTTGATCATTTTCGTTACCGACTCGTAGCGCAGCGGAAGTAGAGTCGATGACGAACGGCGGTGCAGATCCCCGCAGCTAGGATTTTACAACCTCCCAACCGTGAGGATGTATACCCTCATCTGCCCCGCGGACAGCCCTCCGGGAGGCGGTCGCACAGTCCCCCGGACGGTGTCGCGGACAGCCCTTCGGGAGGACCTCCGAAACTCGGACTGTCACTCGGACAGCCCTTCGGGAGGACCTCCAAAACTCGGACGGTCACACGGACAGCCCTTCGGGAGGCACTCTCGAACTAAGACCGAAACTACGATCTCTCTACAGAGTTGCACACATACGGTGTCATCTATCCGGCAGGGCTTCGCCGTCCAGAACTAGTTCCTGCCGGAACCCAGACAGCCTTTCGGCTCTACGAAACTATTTCGCTGGGAGGGAGAGAGAATGCCAGATCATGCATGGCTTGTGTATGAGAGTAAGGATGTGTCTTATGGCAGCCCACACACCTCCTATTTATAGGAAACCCAAGGGGTAGGGTGGTTTTACAAGAAGACCCAAAACCCACATGGAAAGGAGTCCTTCCCAAGGACCTAAAAGGTGAAACCAAGGAACAAGGGGGACTCCATGAAGGAGTCCACCACGTGGCCGGCCACACCCTCATGTGGGGCCCCAAAATTGGCCCCTATCCATCCATGTCATCCCCAAGATCTTTTGGAGCAAAGCCCCAAAAGGTGGCATTCCAAAAATATCCCAAAAAACACTTTCACTATTCACGACGACATTTTTCAGCGTCTGATCGAACTGAAAATATTCATGTGGGCTTAGAACAATTCTAGTACCCACCAAAATAATTTTCAACGCGAGCCGGAACAATTCCGGTTTAGTGATTTCATCTGCGAAAAGCATCTGAAGCGGTTTCGGCAGCTCCGGAACATTTCCGGTTTTCATCCCGGAAAATTCCAGAAAGTTTCCAGAATGATTCTGGCACCCTCCAAGAATTATCAGGCATGTGCCAAAACCAATTTGACTTTATGGTATCCCCTGAAACAACTTTTCAGTTTTACCGAAACTGTTCCGGTGTTCTCTCTGCGGAACTTTTCCGCTGTCCGAAACTTTTCCGGTGTCCGAAAACTTTTTCGGTGATTTTCTCTCAGACTCCCTGTCTAGTATTCAACAGATAGATGACCCTTAAGCGTGTGACCCTATAGGTTCGGTGAAGCATAGACATGACCCGGAACCCCTTCCGATCAATGATCAACATCGGAGCCGTGGACACCCATATTGATCCCTATACCCACACGAATGAATATTCGAGTGAACCTCCAGTTGCCGTGAGCTATTCCTGTTGCTTCGCGATATGTTACAATTACCCGAGGTGAGACATGTTGGCATCCCCGTGGATCAACACCTTGTCCACTATGCCAGTTACCTCGTTGCCAGTATTGTTCTCTTTTCTCGTTCCCGTGTTCCGGCATCCCTGTGATCAAATCACCCTGTGTCTGGCCAGACGATGATGGATACCGTAACACCGAGAGGGCCCAGAGATATCTCTCCATCGTCGGAGGAGCAAATCCCAATCTTGAGCTATCAAGTTACTTGACATACCTTTCCATGAACCCGTAAGCCGCCGTAATAGCCACCCATTTACGGATGACGTTTAACAAACCCCAAAGTTCATGAAGCAAGCATGAAGAAACTCGACACTCTCATGGTCTAAGGAATTATGCAAACGTTAACTTCTCTATGTTATTTACCATTAACTTATGACGAATGTATCTCATAGCATAACATCAATCGGGTCGATTCAACACAAGTGTTCTACCAACAATTGTGCCCTCAAAATTGCCGGCATAGCCATGCCCATGATCAGGAAAACAGGATCATCATGAAATACTTGAGCCAGTCATAGAGGCTTGACTAGGAATACATTTTACCGTTTATTATCCCACACGTGCACATGAGTTTCCCTCCAAGCCTCGTTTTATTTGTAGACTCGAGAATCATTGCAGTTATAGCATGGAACATAAACTTTAATTATGAACAGGGAGATAATCAATAACATTTATTATTGCCTCTAGGGCATATCTCCTACAGACTCCCACTTGCACTAGAGTCAATAATCTAGTCAATGCTAATGCACTTTACACCTATGTCATACTGGTGTAAAATATGCTTCGCTTGTGGTATAGCCTGATGTCCAACGGATCTGACAACTTCAGCTCCGTGTGTAACTTTGCAT
Source organism: Elymus sibiricus (assembly GCA_039707655.1). NCBI lineage: Eukaryota > Viridiplantae > Streptophyta > Magnoliopsida > Poales > Poaceae > Elymus > Elymus sibiricus. Next base: position 326,206,045 of record CM077664.1, read on the forward strand.
ATCCTCGCGTTTTCACGCTTTCACAAAATTCATATTTTGTGTGGACTTGGCTTTTCATATGTGTGAATCATTGGTCGAAACCTGATTCCTCAGACTGAGCTATGTAGCAACTATCTGCAATAGTGTCCATAGACCAAAGCCATCTTGGAATCATACTAAGTTCATTAATGAACTATATGATTCAACAACTTCTTTGTCGCTTCTTAAGCGTCAACATACTTAGCCTTTGTTATAGAATTCGCCACAGTATCTTGTTTGGAACAATTTCCAACTACCGTGTCACCATGTTGTGTTTTACACAAAACCCTTAACTTAAATCGAAAAATCGCATGGAGCATTGATGAAGACTGTATCGATGTAATTACTTACAACGAGTACTTCATAATCTCTGCTTGCGAGAAAACATGTCATCAGTACTACTCTAGTACTCAGTGACATCTTTCACTGTTGTCCTATGATCAGTACTTTGATCACTATGGTATCTATACTCGCAACAACTTTTGGAGTATCGGACATATCTGGTTGTTTTACATACCATGGAATACATGATTAATCCAAACACAAGAGTGTGTGGAATCACCATCATGTATTTTTGCTCATCTATGTTTCGAGACACCGAGTCTTGCAAAACTCTTCCCATGTGACTTTGGCAAGAATCACTCCTTGGCGTTTTAAATGCTAAAAGGTTTTAGCACCTTGTCAATATGTATTCATAGCTTAGCCCTATTAGGTAAATCTATCTCCATAGATCATCATGCCTAATATTGAGGCTATTTAGCCTAAGCACTTCATCGAAAAACTATTTTCAAATGAAGTCCTAATTCGTGTCAAGAAATTTATTTCCAATTAACAATGTGTCAAGTACACACGGTTTTTAGAAATATTATTATGCTCCCACTTACTTTCTTGAATCACAAGCATCTTCGATACCCATTTGATGAAGTCAAACCCCTTTGACCATTCCATCAAAACGAAGATTCCAACTCCACTTTGCTCTCTTCTGTCCATCGCTGGAACTCTGAAGTTTGCACACTTACTAGCATCCTCTGGATCGACAAATTACTTTGGACTGTATCACATACAAGTCCTAGGTTTCATTCCCATCAGATGGAAATCCTTTTGTCATCCATGTTTCATATCTCATGATTGAAATATGTATTAATTGCTAGTTCAACCCGAACCGACCTTAAGCATCGCTACGGTGAAACAACCTCATCGTAGTCAACTCCTTGAACTTGTTATTTCAACAAGTCGAGCTTTATGGATAAAACATTTTTATCCGTATCCGTTTTTAGTTCCATAAATATTCGTTTAGACTCTAAGTCTTGCGAAAGGTGTATCAAGGTTCTAATCTTGAATCACTTATATGGAAACTATCTCGGATTGTATTGGCATTTAGCCAATTCCGGAGTCAGGGCCCATCATTGCTTCCTTGTGTATCGTAGGTATACTGTTGTCCAACAACAATATCTCGTTTGCGCACCTGAGAGGTTTGCACGAGCCTTGCCTACGGGGTTCAGCTGCAAGTTCGACTGAAGTCCATACATTTTATTGTAGAGACTTCCGTATCAGTCGCAGTAGGAAACTCCGGAATCACTTCCAAGGTTCCTTTCCTTTGACCTGATGACGAAGATACCGGTTATCTCGTCGAGTTGCACTGTCCTCCCACTCACCTTTTGTAAGAACTATTCTCTTTAAAAGCATACCATTTTGTGGCAAACCTATTTGCCTCGGTATAGTGAGGGAGGAATACCCAATTACTTGGGATAACCTACAAAGTAGCACTTGTCTGATTTGGAATAGGTTTGTAACCTTTTACACAAGCCCCATATTCCAAATGTTAAGAAAAGATATAACATGGTTGGGCGTACCATACCATGACGTCATTTCAACAGACCCGATGGAGCTCTTTTCAGTGTAAAAGCCGCAGTCTCTAAAGCATCACTCTTTAAAAGGGATAATGGCAAATTTATTTATGTCATCTTTGATCTTACCATGTCATAAATGGTTCGATTACATCTTCACGGACTTTCCACTTGTAGTGGTGTTCCGGGAGGTGCAAGTTATGAAACCCCTTTCATAACTCATCAGACATTTGCTAAACTTGTAACTCAAATATTCCTTTCTGCAATCGAATTGTAGAAACATAATTTTCTTGTTACAATATTTTCTACTTCATTTTTGAAAACCTTATGAATGAATTCAAAAGATCCAGACTTACGTCTCATCAAGTAAATATCCATATATCTACTTGAGTCATTTCTGAAGATAGATAAATCCACTACTTGCAACAACATTTATTGGACTACACACATCATAATGTATGATCACCAATATGTTCTTTGCTCGTTCCTTATGGCCTGTGAACGGTATTTCAGTCACTTCACTTTTCAGAGGAAAGTTGCAAGTGTCAGATGATTCAAAATCAAACGACATCAAAATCCATCATAATGGAATTTTCCATGCGGGTTTCTCCAATGTGACCAAATGCAGTGCCACACATATGTGGTATTCTTTTAGTCTTGCGACATTTAGCGTCAGTGTTATGGATGTATCATATTACCATCAATATTCATAGCATACATCCCATCCTGTATGGAAGCATGGCCCTTCATGTTATTCATAACACCGAACATCAAAAGTTCTCTTATGAATAACCTTCTTGCAAAATACCTTATGCAAAGGGCTAGAGTGTATGAAACTCTAAATGAATTATGAAAGTAAATACAGAGGTAATGTATTAATATCAATATTCATAACATACATCTCATTCATAATGAAAGTATGGCCCTTATGTTATTCATAACATCGAACATCAAAAGTTCTCTTATGAATAACCTTCTTGCAAGATACTTTATGCAATGGGCTAGAGTGTGAAACTCTAAAATGAATTATGAAAGTAAATACAGAGGTAATGTATTAATATCAATATTCATAACATACATCTCATTCATAATGAAAGTATGGCCCTTATGTTATTCATAACATCGAACATCAAAAGTTCTCTTATGAATAACCTTCTTGCAAGATACTTTATGCAATGGGCCAGAGTGTGAAACTCTAAAATGAATTATGAAAGTAAATACATAGGGAATACACCGTTGGAAGGTATAGTAATATTTACTATGTCCCTGCGTGTATCTAAACCTCATTCTTGGCTAGTGTTTCAGGCCATAGTAGTTCTTACATCGAGTTGCAACAGAATGCAATCGAGCGGGTATCTTTGTGATTAACTCACAATACCCAAGAATTAGTGATTAACATGTTTAACCATAATTCCCAAGAACTATATCTCTGACCAGCCTTCTATACATCAAAAAACTTGTATGACATTCATACATGAGCTGGATATTCCAGTTATCTTTCCTATTGCTATTATACTTCTAACAGTTTCACTTTCAGTATTTCTCCTACTCTCAGAAGAAGTATCCAACTTAAGAGTGGCGTTAGCCCCGGACTTCCTAGGCGTGAAAGTCTTACTAACACCCTTCGGACACTTCCTTTCTCTTTAAGTTGTTGTTTTATTCACCTTTCATCATATGACAGGCGTTCTCCTGGATCCCTCTCTTATCAGTCTAATGCATAGTAAACTCCTTTACTAATAGTTTACAAACAAACATTGCTTTGGATATCTCATATCTTTTAGCCTTTGTCTGTCTCTGAAAATGATTTTCAGATTCCATGAATATCACATAACTATCCAAACTTTCGAAGTTCGGGTCTCATGGAAGCAAACATATTGCACTTGACTGAAAACGGAATTCTAGCTTTTTGGATCGAAGGACGAGTGTCACATGATCCATAGCATTAGCGGGAGAATACCGAAAGCATGCGATAGGACAAAATCCTACTCGGCACTCTAGAGGACAATCCTCACATTACGTTACCAACCGTAAAGTTTTAACCAGATATTTAACAGCTATTCAATTTTAATAGGGAAGGTGGAAACGCGAGCCATTCTTCTACAACTATTATGCAAATCACACTTAGACAGTGTTCAAAATTAATTGCATCGAGATTTAAACAAGTTAATTCTTCAGTGCGCTCCCACTCAAATCAATATCTCTCATAATTGATTTTGAGTGATACAAGACCCAACTTTCAATTCAGCATCAAGGATGCAACCATCTCAAGTGACGAGAATTTCAATTGGTAGGCCAACTTGCCAATCACATCTCTATGTGACTCTTGTTCATCTTTCGATGCGTGTGTTCCGAGCTCATGACTTTCATGCCTGAACGTCAAGACAACCAAGTGATCTCGCTGCGAGGTCTCAACTCACCCGCCTCACACTTCTCTAATCGTTCGTACCCATGCAACCATGTGATACCCCGAAGAGATAGGTGCCGTGACGGTGCTACACTTGGGAGAACACTAACTACTTGATATTTAAGTGAGAGATCATCGTAATAAAAAGTGACTACCGCGCAATCAAAAGGGTGCAACATAAGGGATAAACATCTCAGGCAATTCATAATTAGCATGATATGGTATAGCCCTTTCTGACGGAGAAGTCTCGTATTTCTTCGTCTCCGGCATTCGCGTCGGTGTTCACCTTTGCGAAGATTGCCACCACCTTATCGATGCACCAGATAATATTGCTATCTCTATAGCTAATAAAATAAGTGCATTACATAAGGTTGACACGCAGGTCATTAAAGTGCAATCATATGGCTCCAGCCATCATGCCGAATCATGACACGCAGGTCATGTTAATATTACATCATATAGTCATCTCATACATAATCAAATTATTATGAATACTGCTATACCACATCATATGCACATGCAAACCATCCTGCAAAACCAAGTTAGACGCCTCTAATCGGTTTATGCAAAAATTTATTTTACGTGGCTTCTAAGGTTTCGAAACAAACCGAAGCTACCAACGTCCATCATCAAGCATGATAATCCAAGTCGCTAGATTAACATTCCAGGGTGTATGAAACACGAGATAATAAAATCTCGAGCCCCATACTAAACTTCGTCATACGCGTGACCCCCGTGCAGATCACATCTGCATTGCCCTTTCGTCTGCGAAACATCCATCTTTCTCAACTATGGTGGAACCCAAAGAACTGTTAGCACTTCGTTGATCTGTCAATCAGCATACTCAGGAGCAGCATGAAAGGATCGCGGATTGCCAGAACTTTGTGAGATTCCACCATGCCGTCAAGATCAGGATTACGCAGATTCAGGGGAAGCAACAGGAACATCGGGTAACAGATTTCATCTGCTACCCGCACAAATAATTTTCAGCAATAGATCTCATCTACTACCTAATTATATTGTGCAACACCCATACATCTCTATGTATTCTAGATCGCAACCTGCATCTACGCATAGCACGGCTCTTGATGACACTGTAGGGGAACGCAGCAGAAAACAAAAAATTTCCGACCTACGCACCAGCCCAGGACCACTATGGAGACTGCATACAAGGTTTGATCATTTTTGTTACCGACTCGTAGCGCAGCGGAAGTAGAGTCGATGACGAACGGCGGTGCAGATCCCCGCAGCTAGGATTTTACAACCTCCCAACCGCGAGGATGTATACCCTCATCTGCCCCGCGGACAGCCCTCCGGGAGGCGGTCGCACAGTCCCCCGGACGGTGTCGCGGACAGCCCTTCGGGAGGACCTCCGAAACTCGGACTGTCACTCGGACAGCCCTTCGGGAGGACCTCCAAAACTCGGACGGTCACACGGACAGCCCTTCGGGAGGCACTCTCGAACTAAGACCGAAACTACGATCTCTCTACAGAGTTGCACACATACGGTGTCATCTATCCGGCAGGGCTTCGCCGTCCAGAACTAGTTCCTGCCGGAACCCAGACAGCCTTTCGGCTCTACGAAACTATTTCGCTGGGAGGGAGAGAGAATGCCAGATCATGCATGGCTTGTGTATGAGAGTAAGGATGTGTCTTATGGCAGCCCACACACCTCCTATTTATAGGAAACCCAAGGGGTAGGGTGGTTTTACAAGAAGACCCAAAACCCACATGGAAATGAGTCCTTCCCAAGGACCTAAAAGGTGAAACCAAGGAACAAGGGGGACTCCATGAAGGAGTCCACCACGTGGCCGGCCACACCCTCATGTGGGGCCCCAAAATTGGCCCCTATCCATCCATGTCATCCCCAAGATCTTTTGGAGCAAAGCCCCAAAAGGTGGCATTCCAAAAATATCCCAAAAAACACTTTCACTATTCACGACGACATTTTTCAGCGTCTGATCGAACTGAAAATATTCATGTGGGCTTAGAACAATTCTAGTACCCACCAAAATAATTTTCAACGCGAGCCGGAACAATTCCGGTTTAGTGATTTCATCTGCGAAAAGCATCTGAAGCGGTTTCGGCAGCTCCGGAACATTTCCGGTTTTCATCCCGGAAAATTCCAGAAAGTTTCCAGAATGATTCTGGCACCCTCCAAGAATTATCAGGCATGTGCCAAAACCAATTTGACTTTATGGTATCCCCTGAAACAACTTTTCAGTTTTACCGAAACTGTTCCGGTGTTCTCTCTGCGGAACTTTTCCGCTGTCCGAAACTTTTCCGGTGTCCGAAAACTTTTTCGGTGATTTTCTCTCAGACTCCCTGTCTAGTATTCAGCAGATAGATGACCCTTAAGCGTGTGACCCTATAGGTTCGGTGAAGCATAGACATGACCCGGAACCCCTTCCGATCAATGATCAACATCGGAGCCGTGGACACCCATATTGATCCCTATACCCACACGAATGAATATTCGAGTGAACCTCCAGTTGCCGTGAGCTATTCCTGTTGCTTCGCGATATGTTACAATTACCCGAGGTGAGACATGTTGGCATCCCCGTGGATCAACACCTTGTCCACTATGCCAGTTACCTCGTTGCCAGTATTGTTCTCTTTTCTCGTTCCCGTGTTCCGGCATCCCTGTGATCAAATCACCCTGTGTCTGGCCAGACGATGATGGATACCGTAACACCGAGAGGGCCCAGAGATATCTCTCCATCGTCGGAGGAGCAAATCCCAATTTTGAGCTATCAAGTTACTTGACATACCTTTCCATGAACCCGTAAGCCGCCGTAATAGCCACCCATTTACGGATGACGTTTAACAAACCCCAAAGTTCATGAAGCAAGCATGAAGAAACTCGACACTCTCATGGTCTAAGGAATTATGCAAACGTTAACTTCTCTATGTTATTTACCATTAACTTATGACGAATGTATCTCATAGCATAACATCAATCGGGTCGATTCAACACAAGTGTTCTACCAACAATTGTGCCCTCAAAATTGCCGGCATAGCCATGCCCATGATCAGGAAAACAGGATCATCATGAAATACTTGAGCCAGTCATAGAGGCTTGACTAGGAATACATTTTACCGTTTATTATCCCACACGTGCACATGAGTTTCCCTCCAAGCCTCGTTTTATTTGTAGACTCGAGAATCATTGCAGTTATAGCATGGAACATAAACTTTAATTATGAACAGGGAGATAATCAATAACATTTATTATTGCCTCTAGGGCATATCTCCTACATTAGGCACACCGGACGCAAGCGGTGCTACCCACAATAGCTCTCGCCTTGGCGCCGGCAACGGCGACGACCTCGAACGGCAGACCGCATCTCACCTTGTGCGAATTGTCTCCGAGCTCGAACTGAGGGGAACATAGGCAAGGGAGCAGCTGCCACAGTTTAGGCCCGGGCTTGGACGCGCCGGACGCGGGCCGTGCTAACTGCAACGCGTCCCTACTTGCCGCCGGCGTCGGCGAGGGCCCCGGACGATGGTTTGCATCTCACGGTCTCACCTTGTGGGAAACGCATCATGGAGCTGGAACTGAGGCAGCTAGAAGCGTCGAGGAGATAAGTTAAGGAAAAGGAAATAAGAAGAAAAAAAAATACGCTGTTTCAATGATGGGGCCGACCAGAACACGTGTTGGTCGCGGGACCCATACAGGGAAGAGAGAGGGCCAGAGGGGGGCACGCCACGCATGCATAAGAGAGGACATGCACGCCGCATTTACCCGATGAATTCGCTCTAATTAAACGGAATTGTGTGCTGGTTGCCTCTAATTAAATAGATTTATGTGCTGGATTATGAAAATTAGCTAGAGAGGGCACGCATGCATTTATTTGGGCAGTTCCGGATCTTCTTCCATCCTTGCAACGTGGGGCAAGATATTTGGGCGACACAATGCATACCTTTTTTAGTTAACTTTGTGTGCATACCTTTTTTTAGTTAACTTTGTATATTAATTATTCTGGTGCACTTTTAATTTAGGAATCTGATAATGTCCGAAAGTTAGGTACAAACACAGGACAAATTGAATGTTTCGATGGCAAGTTTAGTGACGCGAGGGTGACAACTTTAGTTGGCGGGCATGCCAACTTCGTGTTTCAGCTTATTTTTTTGACAGAGAATTGCCGTGTGTGTCAACTAATTTGCCATCCTTGCGTCAAGAATTGCTATCGAAAACGTTCGATTTGCCATGTGCTCGTACCTGACGTCAGGTACTTATCATTTCCGTTAATTTATTCATGTATTGTGCTATCGAAAGTATCATATATAAATCGTACCAAAAGTATTGTATATGTAGTATGGTTCTTAATTCATGGAGGCGTGTGCCTCCCTGCGGCATGATGGACATTTTGATGAGCACGTCAATTATTTCTCCCGTTGCAACGCACGGGCATATGTCCTAGTATATACGCAATTTTGCAAAAAAAACCCTGCAGTTTCTGTTAATTAACCCGCAGTACACACATAAGTCACAGCCAAACCGTTATTTTGCATTTTTTTTGAAACCCTCCTGACTTTTTAGGTAATTCACCCGCGGATCATATTTAATTAAAAAAATGTTTTTCTAAATTATCCATATCTTTTAAACCGTAACTCCGATTTTAACATGTTATATATGAAATTTGATTAGAAAAATGTGTAGAATCTGAATATGGTGTTATTTTTACCTATTAAATATTTTTAAAATATTATGTTAGAAGCAAACTTATAATCTATAGCGCACGGTCCGTTTTTTCTTTCGTACCGGCGGTGATCCGGATTGTAAATAAACACTCACTAAAACCATATAGAAACGAAAGAAAACATCGATAACCACACATGCACACCTCTGAAAAACATCGCAAGGGAAAAACAACAGATTTCTCATCGCGAGAACGCACGGTCCGTTTTTCTTTCGTACCGGCGGCGATCCGGATTGCAAATAAACACCCACTAAAACCATACAGAGACGAAAGAAAACATCGATAACCACACATGCATACCTCTGAAAAGTCTTGCAAGGGAAAAACAACAGATTTCTCATCGCGAGAGCGAGAGAGGGAAGAGGGAGAGAGAGACGCCTTAGTATTTACCACATTCAAACACGTTTTGGTTTGTGTGAACACTTAGGCCATCGCCGGCAAGGGTGAGAAGGAGGATAAGTGATAATAGAAATGTGATGCCCCATTAAAATAAAGGACGTGGACCTATGGTGGTCTTCAGTGGTTATTGGGTTAATAGCGTGCGCTATTTTTTTCTCCCGTTGCAACGCACGGGCTCTTTTGCTAGTCTTTCGTATGAACACCAGGAAGTTATTGCTTTAAACAGTAGTAGTATAATGAGGTTTTTGTAAGGACGGTGCTATACTTGTCAAAAAAATTGCTTAGGTGGAGAAGTTTATAGCTAGATAGGGAAGTTCCGAGTATACGTCGGTGCTCCCGGCCCTATAGCAAAAAATAATATAGTAATTGTAAAATAAACTTATATTTTTTTGTTTTTTAAAATCAAGTATTGTACTCGTATAAAAAGATTCGCCAATGAATACTTTCATGACATCGCTATTGCTATAAAAACGCGAGTTGGTGATGATGGTGTGCCTGCCTTCGGGCCATATGTACCGTCCGATCTTGATTCTAAGGTTGAGATTGAAACTGAGATGTGTTGTGCCGAGCCAACCGCCAAAACAGAATAGTCTGGAGGTTTCTCCTTCTCTCTTGAAACAGATCAATCCTTTCAGAAAAAAGATCTCTAGCGCCGTCACCTACCCCATCTCTAGCTGTAGCCCATCCCCTCCCCTGCCGGCGGAACGCTCCCACTGCCCCCCACCCACCCCGCCCCCCACATCGTACAGAGAACACTATCCCGAACTCGACCAGCCAAGGAGCACACCGACGTGAGAGGCCGGATCAATCCCATCCCCGCCGCCACGGTCGCCGGCCCGCCGCCCACGATGGCACTGACGCCGCCGCAAACCCAGCACCGACAAATTCTTAACCTGCGCACTCTCCTTCGTTGCGTCCCTCATGCCAGCGCGGGTGAGGCGGCGCCATTGGATCGATGGTGCGCGTGTTATATGTGTGTGTGCGTGCGCCTGAACGCTAGGGCGGCTTGTAGGAGCTCCCCCTTTCCCTATCTCTCTTGCCGCGCGCGGTGGAGCTTGAGCTGGGCGGGAGTTCTTGGGGGCGGAGGAAGAAGACAGTCTGGTAGAAGGCATGGACATTGGGGAGTGGCTGCGTGCGGAGGAGGGCGTGAACGCTAGGACGGGTGCTGGGCTGCTGGCTGGCCGAAGAATGCATCAAGGCTGCTCTAATGTTGTTAATTTTCCTGCTCTACCCTGATATACTGCTATTGCATATATAAAGAGATCATAGAGGAAAGCAGCAGCCTACTGCTGCGATTTAGTTCATGCTGCTGCTGGTTTTGTTCATGCTGTTACTTGCTTACTGATTACAATTGCTGCTACTGGGTATTTGCTTCATGATATGTTGATATGTATGCTTAACTCGTGAACATGGTAACAAGGGATCGGTGTTGCAGCAGTACGCGTCTGGTGGCCATGCAGTGGCAGCCGCTACTTAGATACGTAATCTAGCCGGCAATGGTGATAAGACTTTCATCTTGATATATTAGATGTAAGCCCCATATACCATAGGAGGTCCTCCTTTTGGTGATATGAGCCGGTGAACTTTCTCCATCTCCACTCAACACAGATTGGTTCTGCATTATGCATATGTTGCTTAGATAAGAAATGAACGTTTCTATCTGAATATTAACCAGTTATTCTTTCTTTATCTAAATCGATTTATGAGAAGAGATAGAGAGAAGACCAAGTTACTGGTGTGGTTCATTTGGGAAATTCAGTACTTTGTTTATACTGCTTTGTTTTAGGGGATGAAATAAAGAGAAGAAGAAATTCCTGTGATGGATCTCTATGAAAGTTGTTACATGAAGTATTTTATCTGGGAACGTCTACTTTGAATACCTCTGGTGTTGGGTTTGGTCTTCATTCAATCTCCAAATTATATGGTTTGGTAAGATTTTCCTTTTTGCAAATTTGATTGCCTAATGGTGTGTACGCCAACATCCGTCTCCCACTGGTTGTGTCCCTTGTGCGCTCATGGACAGCAGCGGCGTCTGCCGGAGACGAGGAGTATCCCGTTTTTATTATGACGAGCATTGCAAGCTCTGAACTGTACATGTTCCTGTGACAAGGCCGCCCCATCTCATTTCTCGGCTTCCAGGGATACGTGTTGCCAGCGGTAGCGTAATCACACTGGCACAGCGCGCCGCGTCGTGCCGATGCTGCTGTGTTCTACCTCCATGGTTCGCCACTGTGATTCCATCCGCCGGGAGGTGCGCGCACATATATTTCATCCCCAATACTGCTTACGTGATTTGCTTATTTGATTAACTTCAGGTCTGCAATAGTTGATATGATGTCATCCCCAATATTGCTTATTTGATCAGCTCTTTTTAGAGATATCTTAATAATTTATAATCACTTGGGCCAATTACCTGATGGGAGACAGGGAGAACGATTGTTGAAGAGGCTTAGGCAGTCTGCTCCCAGAATTTTGCATGGGTAGAATCAGGGAAACACGACAAGTTGCATGTACATAAAATTCCAGATAATAGAAGTGCAAATTTGGACAATACCTTTAGAGGAAGCTTGTATGTTCGACATGCTTGACCATGTCAAAGCTCATGCATGAGTAATTATATCCTCAGGTTATTCGTATTATCTGGAAGGTGAGCTTCAATTTTTTGTAAATTAGCGTTTCCAACAGTTCAGAGCTGCTGCTTTACTGTACTGTAAGTATTTAGATGGATGGTCTCTGCCTGATACCAGTAATGCACTTCGGCAAGTTCTATTTATCTGTGTCTTTGCTGCCAATAGCTGCTATAATTTCATCGCGAGCACGCAAGTATAGCAGCTCTATTGCCGTTCATGGCTGTTGTCCTATGCCCTACAGAGAGAATAATTAGTATAATTAGTATTTTCCTATCAGACTGTAGTTGTGCCGTATGCCTATTGTATCCTTTTCATCATTGACAGATGCAGGTAGCAAATTATCATTGCAAAATGTTGTGGCTGCAGTGTTTGTCTTGTTAATTCTGCATTTCTTCCTTTCTGATAAAGTGTTACTTCTGCGTTAATTATGTCCTATTTTTATCTATGTTCATTGCTTCTATTGAGTTTAGATTGTGCATATGTGGAGAAACATCCAATTTTTCAAGCCACATCCCGAATATTTGTTTCCTGTCTGTCTGTTATCAACATTTTCTTTGTAGAAACCTGGTTGATGTAAGAAAGTTAAAGTAGTCCAATGCTAATATTTTTGTATGCACGTACATGTGCACTCACCCCTTCTATATATACATATGATTCAAGAGCATCTTTTACTTTACATTTTGTTTCTTTGTTCTGTACAAAATGTACTGAAAGTGTTGTCCATTGGTTTTTTCGTTTGGCTAAATATACTATAGACCCTCTAAAGCTTCCTTTTTTTTTTCTTTGTCTAAATATTCTACATACCGTTATATATACTACATACCATTTTTAGGTGAGAAAGTAGATGAAGCGAGAGCTCGAGGGCTAATATTGTTTGCATAGATGTTTTGAGCAAACAAATAAAAGAAGGGTATACTATGCTTGGCGAATGACTCCATGGCCTCATAGATGACTAAGATATGTAACTAAGCATGAATGGGTCTAAAATGTTTTTCTCTTCATGGTGTTGGTGTATGCAGATTCTTCTAGCAGTTAATGGGGTGCAGACTGGAGGTGGATCCTGTGTTAACCAAAAGCTGGTTGGGGTCGTTGCAATTGCCAAACGTGTGTGGACGGATTTTCTATTTGCCGCATGCTCTCTATCCCCCTCAATATGGGACAAGAAGGAGAAAGGTGGGTAGGAAGAACAACAAGTCTTCTGCAAGATGAAAATTGAGAAGAAAATGTTTGGCTTGGATGAGGAGGTTCATTGGTCGGAAATCATATGTTTGATTTTGTTCAATATGTACTTATCAACAATATGACATCGATTGATGTCTTGGTACATCTTTTATTGTTCAGCGGGCTCTTGACACTTAAGTAAACAATTCACACTCAATCTTTTATAATTCCGTAGCGTAGCACGGGCATCTTACTAGTTTTGGGCGAAGAAAACAAAGCTAAACATACTATTCAAGTTACTTCTATTCAAGTTACTACTTTGTCATCATTAATTTATCCATCTTTTGCCCTGGAGTTAATGTGAAACAGTCCATGGAGCTTTTTATATGAGTATAATACTTGATCATATTTGATTTTAAAAAAATTGACTTTTTTACAGTTATGAAATCATTTGGCACATATACGGATCATATTTGACTTTTTTTTACTAAATTATTTGGTAGGGTGCGCTCGCACCAAATTCCCTTTGAGAAAGTTTCTTGACATGTCCGTCAATGGTTGGCTAAAATGGTCAGTCTCTATTCCTCGACAGATGGATTTGGATGTTGAATGAATAACAAACTCGCATATAATTCGTCAGTTTTTATCAGTCGATGCATTTGTTGCGATGATGATATAATAGATGAGGAGAAATTGAGACAAGTGCAACAAACGACCATTCCCAATTCGAAGGCAATTCACAAGGGCACTCTTTCTCTTGGCTTTCAACCGACCCACAACAACGCACAAGAAGATTATTCCCGAAGCTGTGACAGCTTCCGGCAACACGACACACGCGTCACAGAACAACATCCTCCAGAGCACACCACGAAGCGCCTGCCTCACGGCAACTCATCTACTACACACTTTATCCGATAGGCACTCCAGCAAGCCTCAGCTTCGGAGTTCAAACATCTTGGTCCATGCCGTCCTCGTCCCCGTCCTCCATGACCCTCATCTTCTTCACGGCCTTGGCGGCCTCGCCCCCGCCACCGAGGGCGCCGTTGGGCACCTGGATGAGGATGTCGGACCTCTGCCCCGTCTCGGCGTTCACCAGCCCGCCGCTGCGGTCCACCCGGTAGGCCAGCTCGTCCTTGTTGGCCGCGTCGATGTACACCGTGCAGTTCTCGTCGATCTCCTCCTGGATCAGCATCTTGGACAGCTGCGTCACCACCCGCTTCTCGATCCACCTCCGGATGGGCCGAGCGCCATACACCTGCAACGAAATGCAACGAATTCAGAGTCAGCGTCCGAGTCCAAAGATGGTGAAAATGTTGAGAAATTCCCGAGGATGCTGCCACGTACTGGATCGTAGGCCAGCGACAGGATGACGTCCAGCGCGGCGTCGGTGACGGCCAGGGCGACGCCCCGCTCGGCAAGCCGGACGGCCACGTCCTTCATCTGCAGGCGAGCGACCTTCCTCAGCTGCTCGTGGGACAGTGGGTCGAAGATCACGATCTCGTCCAGGCGGTTCAGAAGCTCCGGCCTGAAGTGCCTCCTCACCTGCACACACAAGCCACAAGAAGTTCAGTACTTATCACATTGCAGATTGGAGAGATACTTTGGTGGTTCTGGAAGGGGGATTGAATCGACGATCCATACATACCTCCTGCATGACGAGGTCGCGGGCGACCTTCATGGAGTTCTTGCCGACCATCCCGGCGAGGAGGTGCTCGGCGCCGAGGTTGGAGGTCATGATGATCACGGTGTTCCTAAAGTCCACCGTCCTGCCTTGCCCGTCGGTCAGCCGGCCGTCGTCCAGCACCTGGAGGAGCGTGTTGAACACCGCCACGTGCGCCTTCTCCACCTCGTCGAACAGGATCACGCTGTACGGCCTCCTCCTCACCTGCTCCGTCAGCTGCCCACCCTCCTCGTGTCCAACATACCTACATTCAGAAAAACAATTTAATCAGCACCCAGATTCAGTCTTTGTTTACACTCACAATTGCAGAGATGAGAGTGAAATGTGAATAAACAACACTAATAGCATGAATGTAGGATTCAGAAAAGTAAATTAATCCTGTGAGCACCCAATTCAGTCTTTCTTTACAGCTAGAAAAATCAGCGATGAACATTTAGTAGAAGCAAATATCAGTGGCTCGGTGTACTTACCCAGGTGGCGCTCCGATGAGGCGAGCGACGGAGTGCTGCTCCATGTACTCTGACATGTCGATGCGGACGAGCAGGTTCTCGTCGTCGAACAGCTGCTCGGCGAGGGCCTTGGCGAGCTCCGTCTTGCCCACGCCGGTCGGGCCCAGGAAGAGGAACGAGCCGGTGGGCTGCTGCGGCCGTCCAAGCCCTGCCCTGGACCTCAGCACTGCCTCTGCGACGGCGTTCACGGCCTCCGTCTGCCCGACCACCCTCGTGTGCAGCCTGTCCGCCATGCCGACCAGCCTCTCCTTGTCGTTCTGCCCGAGCCGGGTCACCGGGATGCCTGTCCACCGGCTCACCACCTCCGCGATCTGCTCGGGGCCGACGGTCTCGGTGAGCATCAGGTTCTCGCCGGTCTCGCCCTCCAGCTTCGCGATGGCGGCGTCGATCTCCTGAAGAGCGCCGTACTTGAGGTCGGCGACGCGGGCCAGGTCCATGCGCCGCTCGGCCTCCTGCAGCGTGAACTGCAGCTCCTCGCGCCTCTGCTTCAGCTTCCGGATCTCGTCGATCCGCTCCTTCTCCTTCCTGTACTTCATCGTCAGCGGCTGCAGCTTGTCCCTCAGGTCGTCCAGCTCCTTCCTCACCTCCACCAGCCGGGCCTTGCTGGCCTTGTCCTTCTCCTTCTCCAGCGCGTGGAGCTCCACCTCCAGCTGAATCCTCTTCCTCTCCAGGTTGTCGATCTCCTCCGGCTGGCTGTCCAGCTGCACCCTCACGTTCGCGCACGCCTCGTCCACCAGGTCGATGGCCTTGTCAGGCAGGTGCCGGCCCATGATGTACCTCGCCGAGAGCTGCGCGGCGACGACGATAGCGCGGTCCTGGATGCGCACACCGTGGTGCCCTTCGTACTTCTCCTTGAGCCCTCTCAGGATGCTGATGGTGTCGGCGACGCTCGGCTCTGCGACGTACACCTGCTGGAACCGCCTCTCGAACGCGGCGTCCTTCTCGACATACTTGCGGTACTCCTCCAGCGTGGTGGCGCCGATGCACCGGAGCTGGCCCCTGGCGAGCATCGGCTTGAACAGGTTCGCCGCGTCCATTGACCCCTCCGTCCTCCCGGCGCCGAGGACGAGGTGTATCTCGTCGATGAAGAGGATCACCTTGCCCTCGGCCTCCTCCACCTCCTTGAGCACGGCCTTGAGCCGCTCCTCGAACTCGCCGCGGTACTTGGCGCCGGCGACGAGCGCGCCCATGTCGAGCGCGACGAGGCGGACGTCGAGCAGGTTGCTGGGCACGTCCCCGCGCACGATGCGCTGCGCGAGGCCCTCCACGACGGCCGTCTTGCCGACGCCGGGCTCGCCGATGAGGACCGGGTTGTTCTTGGTGCGGCGCGAGAGGATGCGCACGACGCGGCGGATCTCCTCGTCGCGGCCGATGACGGGGTCGAGCTTGCCGGCCACCTCGACGAGGTCGCGGCCGTACGTCTTGAGCGCCTGGAAGTTGGTGTCGCCGGAGGCGGACTCCACCTTGCGCGAGTCCCCGCCGCGGAGCTTCTCGAGCTCGGCGCGCACCCGCGAGGCCGACACGCCGGCCTCCTTGAGGCAGTCGGCGATCTGCGAGTCCTCGAGGAGGCCCATGAGCAGCTGGTCGACGGCGAGGTGCGAGTCCCCGCGCTTCTTCTGCGCGGACTGCGCGCGGCGGATGGCCTTGATGAGCGCCGTGGAGGCCGGCACGGAGTCCGGCGGCGGAGACTGCGACGGCAGCTTCTTGAGCGCGCCGGTGAGCACGCGCTCGAACGAGTCCCCCGCGGACGCGTTCCCGCCGGACGCCTGCGCGACCGCCTGGCGCAGGATGCCCGACTTGTCCGCCGCCAGCGCCGCCGCCAGGTGCAGCGGCGTGATCTGCGCGTGGCCGGCCTCCGACGCCGCCTCGTGCGCCGCCACCAGCGCCTCGTTGGTCTTGTGCGTGAAGTTGTCCGGATTCATGGCTGCTGCTTCGCTCACACTCTACAACAATCGAACAGACAGACTTTGGCTTGGAAGATTGATTGGGATCGGCAAGTGTTCGTGGGATTGCTTTGCTTCTGGATTCTGATGGTGTTGGGGGCCAGAGAGCGGTGGGCATAAGAAGGAGGGAGCGGAGAGTTCGCCGGGAATCTAGAAGGTAGTGGAAGCGGCGAGATGGCACGGGAGTGTTCATCTGACACTGTGGGGCTGCGCGCTCTCCTGGCCGTTGGATCGGCAGGGGGAGCGCCTCCGATGCGCGACGTTTGTATCCGTAGTGGATGCGGTTGTTTGGTGTCGGCTTTCTCCGGGTCCATATCTAGACGGTAGTGTCTGACCTGTGGGGCTAGGCGAGTCCACGCCCTGTGTCAATGCCCAGGGTACACGCACACTGTGTAGCGGAGCTTCACTGGTGGCTGTTTGGATAAGAAGTACTACCATGTCTCGCTTTTATTTGAATCATAATTTTAACTAATGAAATGAAATTATTTGTAGCAAAAATATTATCATTGAAAACTACATTCAAATATGACTCTAACAATATAATTTTTGATGACATGCATTAATATTTTGCTAGTCAAATATGTGAGTCAAACTTTAACCCAAAATACGATGAGACTCACAACATCTCCAACGCTAACCCCAAATCGAACACCATATCCGTCCACGGACCGGTGGGACCAGTCCGATGATGTGGGAGCCGGCCATCCAAAGCTTCATGCATACATTTCAAATCAAAATTGAATAGACCAGACAAATTATATCGAACGACGGCTTTTAGCATAGTTCAGGCATAATTTATATGTAAAACGTACGATATCTTGATCATTTAACTAAAAAGTAGAAAAAACTAGGAGGCTAACTTGTAGTGGACGACGACCTCGTACGCTTGGTCGCCCTGCTCGGCCGCACCGTCATTGTCGTCCATGTCGTCGTCCCTCCAGCGATGGTAGGGCGCGTGGCCGCCAAGGTAGCGTTGCCCGGGCGCCGCCAGGCGCTCGCCAGGGAACCGGTCCGCTTCCTCCTGCGTTGTGCGGAGGGCCGCCGCGGCCAATGTCGTCCCCGTCCGCGGTGCCCTGACGGCGGCCTTGCCCATGCCAGCATCGACGGAGGTGTCGCTTAGCAATCATTCCTCGCCAATCTTAGCGAGCTCCTCGTCGAGGCGGCGCTTCGGTCGTCTCCGCGGTAGTGACGGGCCGGTCGAGAGCCTAGGCCGTCGCCAGGTCGGGGTCGTTGCGTACCCAGTGATGGGGTCACCTACCACCGGTAGGGATAAGGACCTAACATCTAGGGCCCACCTAAGGCCCACTATTATTCAGAGACCCCTGGGTCACAAGTGCAACCAGATGCACACCACGATAGATTCACTCGGACCCCGCATGGGCAGCACTCGGACAGACGTCTACTCTCCAGTCGGCCAATCATCATCACTCGGACACATGAGGCGTACAGACGGCGTAGAGCTGCAACGGTCGAGTAGTCTTCAACTAGACTTTAAGCATAGTTATGGTTGCCGTTACCGGTAACTGCCGTAGTCATAGCCGTGTTAATCAGAGTTAAACACCCTTAACCGCTGTACTTATTGTCATTAATGCCCGGCGACGTGGTGGCTGGGAGGCTGCGGCGCACTCCTATATAAGCCGCCCTCTCCCTCCGTTGCAAGGGTTAAGCACTCATTGTAATCAGATACCCCCAGAGAAAACAAGCCTCAGGGCACGAGACGTAGGGCTTTTACCTCCTCCGAGAGGGGCCTGAACTCGCTAAATCCGAGTGTTACACCTGCGCTGTAGCTATGCTCTGCTCCTTATTCGTACCCCCAGTACTTACTGTCAGACTAATAACCACGACAGTTGGCGCCCACCATGGGACTGAGCGTCTAGCGACTTTAGCAGTTCAGGTGAAATTCATCATCAACATGTTAGTCGGCGGCGAGATCCGTTTCGGAGCTCTTAGCTTCATCGCCGATGACTCCACGTGGCTCTCGGAGGCCCCGCTGGACGTGGAGTCGCTGCCCATCCGTGGCGCGGCACACTTCCGCGCATCTTCATTTGGAGTTCTCCTTCGACAGCCATCGGTTCCGTACCGAGTGGCTTCCGTCCTTCCAGCTGGACGTCGTCGCAAGCGCTCCGGACGCTTGCGGCTCCAACGCTGGATCAAGCACGCGGTGGCCGTCCAGGCCGCAGCGGAGCATGTGGCGGCTCTTGACCCTGACGAGCCTGCCCTGGACCTCTTCGCTCGGCTCCACGAGGACTCTGTCAGCGAGTCCGAGTGCGAGAGCATTGAGTCCACCGCCGAGGTTCTCATGGCCGGCACAGAGCCGCGCTGCCCTCCGGGTTATTCCGATACCCGCGACGGGCACGTGAGCACTTCGCACGGGAACAACAACGACGATCATGGGAACAACCGTTCGCCTCACCACGATCCTTACGTTCCGTAGGCTCTCACACGGGAGCAGAGTGACGAGCTCCGGCGTATAAACGAACAAGCTCTGCACACCCCCATCACCGGGACGACTCCCGAGGCCCTGGCCATGGAGTCAGCACGTTTGGCCACTCTGGCCGAACGAGACCGCTTAGAGCGGCTGCAGAGGGAATTGGATGATCGCACTCGCCAACAACCCAGTTCCAGTCGGCTGTGACGCCCCCGACTTAAACGTTCCAGTTAATTCCCCGCTTCATCTGCCACGTGTAGCACTGCATTAGGGCACCCCCTCGAATAACGTGCTATCATGCCGTGCATCTGTGTTATATTTGTCTGCTTTTTATTTATTGTTTCTTCCCCCTCTTCTCTCCGGTAGACCCCGAGACCGACGTTGCTGCCGAGTACAACTACGCCCCTGAAGACCAGACCATTTCAGCAGAGCTTCCAGGCAAGCAAACCCCCTTGACGCATGCCTATATCACCTATTCTCTCCCCCTCCTGCTTGCATTAGAATTTGTTGTTGTTATTGTTTTATCCTATTCTGATGCATAGCCTGTTCTTGTAACTGTTATTGATACCTGTCTGTTATCCTAAACTGCTTAGTATAGGTTGGATGGAAAACCATCTGTGGCCCCTCTTCCTTGTTGTAGTTGCCCCGCTTTAGTACTGGTGCCCCGATCGATGTGATCGAACGGGCTGAGTCCCGCACATCACTACACAACCCCCTTAGTGGCTCGACGCTGCAGAGTTAATATCGAGTGCCGAGGGTGATACCTCTTATCTCACTTCCGATGATGCCTCTATAGAATAGCTACCCGGTTGTGAGTTACCGAGGGTGATTCCTCTTTCATCACTTCCGATAAAGCTTCCGTCGTGCAACTCCTCGAGTGGGAATTCCATCGAGGGTGATTCCTCGGATTCCTTCTCGATACTTGGACACACAGTTACTTTGACTTTGTTACAGGCGGGTCGACCCCGAGGGGTACCCGCAGGGAATTATGAAGTCAGGCTCGCCAGGAGGGCACCCGCGAGTGATACTGTGGCGGAACGTCAGGGCAGGCGGAGACCACCCTGATCGATATCCGTGTGTTACCAAGTCGGAGCGACAGGTAGTCTGATCGCCTCTGCGAGTTACTAAATACGCCTAACGGATTTGGGTATTTGATCTGAGTGGGTCGTTGGCCCTATACGCACTACCACCACGTGGGATAATGGTTATGGGACCCTCTGCATCGTACGTTTCTCCCAAAAGCTCTTCAGACGTCACAACTCAGAGATGCGGGCTGATTGTTGGGGTTGGGCTGGTTACGTCACTGGTGTATTCAGTGTCGCGCCTGCTCCCCGGCCAGTCTCGCAACGTGCAGCAGTGCGAAGGGCGATGGCCCAAGACCCCTTCGTGCTTAGGATTTAGACCGGCGTGCTGACCTCTCTGCTGAGCTTAGGTAGGACGCTGCTTCGTGTTGATTACCCGAGGCCGGGCATTACCCAGCAAGTGTGTCCGGCCAGATGTAATCGAGCGTGCTGGGTAACAGTAGTGCACCCCTGCAGGGAAGTGATCTATTCGAATAGCCGTGTCCACGGTAACAGGACGCTCGGAGTTGTATCCGGTACCATGACAACTACAAATTGATGATGATTCATATTAAACTGTTAATACTGCTCTCAGGATCGCTTTCTCGCAGGGTGTCGAGAAAGGATCTCAGGGCATTGCTGTTGTATATCCACATGTATGCTACCATTATCTACTCTCTTCTGATGCTGCAAGATTGCTTGAAGATGCTAGTCTACGATAGGCTAGGCTTCTCCCCCTCTATTCTGGCATTTTGTAGTTCAGTCCAAAGATATAGCCCCATTCCTTTGATACCGATGCATATTTAGTATAGTTCTGATGTCAGTCTTGCGAGTACTTTGGATGAGTATTCATGGTTGCTTTGCCACTTCTTTTTCCCCATACCCGATTGCTGCGACCAGATGACGGATTCCAGGAGCCAGATGCCACCACTGGAGCCTACTACCAGGAGGGTCCCGATGGCACTTACTACTGGATTGAGCCAGCCGACCAGGAGTAGTTCGGAGGCTCCTAGGCAGGAGGCCTGCGCCTTTTCGATCGTTGTTGTTGTTTTGCCTCGCCTTCTTAAGGCTTATCTATTTTCTTTATATCTGTACTCAGATATCTGATGCTTCCGCTGACGCTTGTATGCGCAAGCTTATGTATTCGAGCCCTCGAGGCCCCTGGCTTGTAATATAAAGCTTGTATTATTTTATTTGAGTTTAGAGTTGTGTTGTGATATCTTCCCGTGAGTCTCTGATCTCGATCGTGTGCATTTGCGTGTATGATTAGTGCACGGTCAAGCAGGGGCGTCACAGCGATCACCGACGCCCGTAGGTTGAAGACGACGACGCCGGAGACGTTGTGGCGGCTCCGAGCTCCAACGGCTAGGTGTAGGCGACGTAGTCGAGGACGGGGAAGAAGCTGGACACGGTGCGGCGACGAGAGGGAGGCGGTGGCCGCGAGGTTCAACGGAGAGCGCCCATGGCGCCGCTCGGGTGAGGAAGAAGAGGGCGAGGGAGAGGGAGTGAGGCGGCTAGGGTTCGCCCACGGGGTCGATGGGGGAGTTAACCGGGCAGGGGCGGGCGCGCGCGACGGGCTGTCGTGCGGGAGAGAGGGGGAGCCGAGCGCGGCGAGTGCGCGCGCGTCGACAGCACGCGGGGAGGAGCAGTGCGAGGTAGGGGATAGGCTAGATGGGCTGGGCCGGCCGGTTGACTAGAGCCCAGGCAGCACAGTGGCCCTTTTCTTTTTTCCTTTGCCTTTTTCTGTTTTTCTTTTCTGCCTTTCTGTTTTGCAATTAGTTTAGCCACCAAAGCATTTTTGAAAAAATGTGTAAACTGGCCAATTAAATATGTTGCAATTTTAGACAGTGAAATAAAAAGGTTTGGAAGCAAAATAATTCCAAATGGATTTTCCATAAAGGAAAAGGCATTTAAATTGCTGTATTGGCACTGTTTTCAAGATGTTAGAGACATCTAGTGAATTTTGGTGATGTTGTTTTCCTGAACATAATTCACAATGGATTATTCCTAAAGTTATGAACATTTTAGTTCCTGGATTTGAACAACTTTTATTTTCACCTCAAATTTGAATTGCAATTTGAATTGGAATTTGAAATGAGATATGATTCCAATGTGATTAAGCAATGTAAATCAAAAAGACTTGGCATGATTAACAGATGATCACTGTGCTCATTTCCTAGGGGTGTTACAATTCTCCTCCTCTAAAAGAAATTCTCGTCCCGAGAATTCAGGAGGTAGAAGGAAAAGATCGAGGCATTCCGGGAAGTTCTTCTGGAAGTACCCTCTAGAAGTCGCGAACGACTAGAATGTTTCAACTCATCATATTTAATGCCAAGCATGTATGCAAAAGCTTATGATATGAATGAATACGATGCTCCCGAGTTAAAAGTAAAATAGGAGGTGGTATTGAGTTAACAAGAAGAATACCCTTCACAGTAGCCGGCTGACCATGAGCTTCATTCAGATCAATATGGTAAGCTTGACCACGACCATAGGAAGGTCTGGCATTGTTGTTGCGGAACTGGTTGTTGCCACGGCCATTTCCACAGCCAGCAGGGGGAAGTGCAAGCTGATTCTGGTTCTGAGAGCAGTCTCTGGAGTGGTGACCTGAACGGCCACACTTGAAGCAGAGCCTGTCCTCAGGACGGAGAGCGGGAGCTCGAGGCATTGGAGCTTGAGGTCTTGGCTGTCCCGGCGGTGGAGGAGGTGCAGCTGGAGGGTACATGCCGTGAGGGATCCAGATACGGCGCTTCTGCGAAGATGAGCCCGAAGATGAGCCCGCATCATGGGTGCGCTTATTATCCTTCAGACCAGTCTCAACCTGTATAGCCTTGTTCACCAAGGTGGCGAAATCAGAAAAGTCGTGGACTAAGAGTGTCATCTTGATTTCAGAGTTGAGCCCTTCACGGAACTTCTCTTGTCTGCGAGCATCAGTAGTAATATCCTCTTCTGCATAGCGAGATAGTTCAAGGAACTCCCGCTGGTAAGCTTCTACAGTCTTGCTGCCTTGGGTATGGTTGCGGAACTCACGCTTCTTCTGGTCCATGACTCCCTGAGGAATGTAACGGGCACGGAAAGCAGCTTGGAATTCCACCCAAGTGATGATGGTTCCAGCAGCTAAGGTCTGCCTGTGAGTGTCCCACCATTGGCTGCGGGACCCTTCAGAAAGTAGGAGGCAAAAGTGACATAGTTGGCAGGGGCCACACTCGCAGACTCCATTTCAAAAGCAATATCGCGGAGCCAGTCATCAGCATCAAGTGGCTGAACTGAGTTGCGGAAGATGATTGGATTGAGACGCACAAACTCTTGCAGAGTTAATAGGGCAGGTTGCTGATTCTGAGCATTCTGGTTTGGGTTTGGGAACTGAGCCATGAGTCCAGTCATGAACTGACGGTTCAGCTTGAATTGCTGCATCATAGCTGCCATATAGTCGGGCGACGGTGGATTGTTGGCACCACGGCCACGACCACGACCTGCTGGTCTAACCATCCTGCTAAAGATTAATAGGGGGGGGGGTAGTTTAGCAACGAGTATTGCAGTTGTATGGAATCGTTCATGAAGTAACACGCACCACAAAAGGAAGTGCAATAAATACATCATCATAGTCAAACATGACATACAGATCCATACATAGATTCGGTTACAAGCCAGCGTTACAACAGCGAAAAGGAAAGCTAGACAACTAGGCGGCACGCAGGCACGCGGTGGAGGGATACAACAACGGGACATAGCGATAAGCTACATCAACGCTGGAAAGGACCACTGGAGCCAGGCAACTCCAAGTGACGATGTAGGGTGCCCTCGATGTAGGGATCCTGTGCTCCGTGAACACTCTGGTGCAGAAACTGATCCCGGACTGGAAGAAGAGGACCACGTGGAGGAGTACAACCTCCAACAGCAGGCCACTGAAGACCTGGTGGCAACTCCGTCCTGCGCGGGTAAAGAATGTACTCTGGGTGCATCCGTGCACTGACTGCTGGCAGCAACTGTGTCAGAGCGTCGTAAAGACGAGCACGAGTGGCATGCAACTCAACAGCAAGAGCTCGGGCAGTGCGATGCAGAGCCTGAGTGTACTGAACCAAAACATGCGGGTCATATCGACGCGTCACGTAAGGTGTACAAACATCAGTGTAGTATCCGGTCTCGTCCCACGGGATGTATCTGAAAGCAGTCTCCTCCAAGCGACTGTTGTGCTCTCCACGGAGATGAGCAATAGCCGTATAGGCAACATCATGGACGGCCATATCAACAGTCACTCCAACACCGTGAAAGGTGTGTAGCTCAGTGATGGAGTTGTTCTGCCGATCAAAGATACGAACCACAGCGTGGTACTGCTCTTGGTTGAACTCGCGGTAATCCTCGTAAACAGTGTACTCGGGGTACCAGCGATATACCAGCCTGGTCAGAAGATCGACCAAAATGGCCGGAAACCCAGTCGCATCAACAACCATGGTCTGGCGCACAAGCTGCCTTGCGTGACGCATCTGAAACAAGGAGTGCAAGATGTCATGAGACAGTGTGAGAAGCATAAGATAACTTGGAAAGGAAAGGTTAAATAGACCAATGGAAAGGAAAAGGTGATTATCAGATTAACCAGACCAAAGGAAAGGATTAGTTGCAGACAATCCAGCTCTCCGGGTGAATGTGATTACGAGAACCTAGTGTTAGAGTTAGCAAAACTTTAACCCGAATAGAAGAGAGATCAGAGTCCCAGAGTAAGGAAGAGGAATAAAATATCCTAATACCACCCATTGCCGATGTGGGCCCGTAAGCCACACAGCCATGTTAGTAAAACAGTTTTCAATGACTAGACTCAACTTCGGCCAAGGAGTTGGAAAGGGGGATTTTACAGGCAGTCGGCTCTGATACCAACTTGTTGTAGGAGATATGACTGAGTTTGTAATGAATGTTTATGTTCCATGCTATAACTGCAATGATTCTCGAGTCTGCAATATCCACGAGGCTCGGAGGGAAACTCATGTGCACGTGTGGTATGATAAACGGTAAAATGTATTCCTAGTCTTGCCTCTAAGACTGGCTTAAGTATTGCATGATGATCCTGTTTTCCTGATCATGGGCATGTCTATGCCGGCAATTTTTGAGGGCACAATGTTAGGAGAACACTTGTGTTGAATCGACCTGAATTGATGTTATGCTATGAGATACATTCGTCACAAGTTAATGGTTTATAACACAGAGATAGTTAATGTTTGCATAATTCCTTAGACCATGAGAGTATCGAGTTCCTTCATACTTGCTTCATGAACCTTGGGGTTTGTTAAACGTCATCCGTAACTGGGTGGCTATTACGGCGGCTTACGGGTTCACAGAAAAGTATGGCAAGTAACAAGATAGCTCAAGATTGGGATTTGCTCCTCCGATGATGGAGAGATATTCTCGGGCCCTCTCGGTGTTACGGTATCCATCATCGTCTGGCCAGACACATTGTGATTTGATCACTGGGATGCCGGAACACGGAAACTAGAAAAGAGAACAAAACCGGTAACGAGGTAACTTGCATGGTGGACAAGTTGTTGATCCACGGGGATGCAGATAAATCTCACCTCCGGTGTTTGTAACATATCGCGAAGCAACATGAATAGCACACGGCAACTGAAGGTTCACTCGAATATTCATTCGTGTGGGTATAGGGGTCAATATGGGTGTCCATGGCTCCGATGTTGATCATTGATCGGAAAGTGTTCCGGGTCATGTCTATACTTCACTGAACCTATAGGGTCACGCGCTTAAGGGTCATCTATCTGCTGAATACTAGACAGGGAGTCTGAGAGAAAATCACCGGAAAAGTTTCGGACGCAACGGAAACGTTCCGGAGAGGACACCGGAATAGTTCCGGTAAAACTGAAAAGTTGTTTCAGGGGATACCATTAAGTCAAATTGGTTTCGGCACACGCTTGGAAATTCTTGGAGGATGCCAGAAGTGTTCTGGAAACTTCTGGGAATTTTCCGGGATAAAAACCAGAAATGTTCCGGAGCTGCCGGAACCGATTTGGTTGCTTTTCGCAGATGAAAATCACTAATCCGAAATTGTTTCAGAACGCATCCAAAATCATTTGTGTGGGTACTGGAATTATTCTAAGACCCACAGAAATATTTTCAGATTTAACGGTCGCGGAAAATTGGTTCCATGAATAGTGAAAATCACTTTATGGATATTTTTTTGGAAAGCCACCTTTTAGGGCTTTTCCCAAAAGGCTTCTAGAAGGGATTGGGGAGCAAAGAACCCCCATGTGGGGGGGGGGGAGCCTAGGGGTGGCCGTCCAAGTTGGAGCTCCTCCATGGAGCTCCACTTGCCTTCCTTTTATGCCCTTGAGGAGGATCCATGTGATGGGTTTTTTGGGTATTTTTCCCATATGGCTTTCCTATAAATAGAGGTGGAGGGGTGCTGTCCAAATCTCATCCTTGCTCTCATACACATGCCATAGACTTGTCTGGCTTCTCTCTCCCTCCCAGCGAAATAGTTTCGTAGAGCCGAAAGGCTGTCTGGATTCCGGCAGGAACTAGTTCTGGACGGCGAAGCCCTGCCGGATAGCTGACACCGTATGTGTGCAACCTCGTAGAGAGGTCGTAGTTTCGATCTTTTGCCCGAGGGGCTGTTTGAGTGTCCTCCCGAAGGGCTGTCCGAGTTACCGTCCGAGTTCGAGGGTCCTCCCGAAGGGCTGTCCGAGTTACCGTTCGAGTTTCGAGGGTCCTCCCGAAGGGCTGTCCGTGACATCGTCCGAGGGACTATCCGACCGCCTCCCGAAGGGCTATCCGACGAGGGAGTACATCCTCGCGGTTGGGAGGTTGTAAATCCTAGCTGCGGGGATCTGCACCGACTCTTCTTCCGCTGCGCTACGAGTCGGTACGGATCAGATCAAACCCTGTATGACATTTCCATAGTGGTCCTGGGCGTGCTCGCTGTGCCGAATTTTTTTGTTTTCTGTCGCGTTCCCCTACAGTGGCATGAAGAGCCGTGCTATGCGTAGATGCAGGTTACGATCTAGAATACATGGAGATGTATGGGTATTGCATAATATAATTTTGGAATAGATGGGATCTATTGCTAAAAATTATTTATGCAGGTAGCAGATGAAATCTGTTACCCGATGTTCTTGTTGCTTCCCTAGAATTTGCGTATTTCTGATCTCGAGACAGCATGGTGGAATTTGACAAAGTTCTGGCAATCCGCGATCCTGATTGATCAACGAAGTGCTATCAGTTCTTTGGGTTCCACCATAGTCAAAAGAAAGATGAAATTTCGCAGACGAAAGGGTAATGCAGATATGATCTGCACGGGGGTCATGCGTATGACGAAGTTTAGTATGGGGCTCGAGATTTTATTATCTCGTGTTTCATACACCCTGAAAAGTTAATCTAGCGACTTGAATAATCATACTTGATGATAAAACATTGGTAGCTGCGGTTTAAGTCAAAACCTTAGAAGCCACGTAAAATAAAATTTTGCATAAACCGATTAGAGGCGTCTAACTTGGTTTTGCAGGATGTGCATGTGATGTGGTATAGCAATGCTCATATTAATTCGATTATGTATGAGATGACTATATGATGTAAATTTATTAACATGACCTACGTGTCATGATTCGGCATGATGGCTGGAGCCATATGATTGTCACTTTAATGACCTGCGTGTCAACCTTAAGTAATGCACTTATTTTATTAGCTATAGAGATAGCAATATTATCTGGGGCATCGACAAGGTGGTGGCAATCTTCGCGAAGGTGAACACCGACGCAAATGCCGAAGACGAAGAAATTAAAGACTTCTCCGTCAGAAGGGGCTATACCATATCATGCTATTATGAATTGCCTGAGATGTTTATCCCTTATGATGCACCCTTTTGATTGCGCGGTAGTCGCTTTTTATTAGGGTGATCTCTCACTTAAAAATATCAAAGTAGTTAGTGTTCACCCAAGTGTAGCACCGTCTGAAATTCGTATCTTTTCAGGGTGCGCCATGGCCACATGGGTACGAACGAATCGAGAGGAATGAGGCTGGTGAGGTCAGACCTCACAGCAAGATCACTTGGTTGTCTTTGACGTTCAGGCAGGATAGTCCTGAGCTCGGAACACACCCATCGAAAGATGAACAAAAGTCACATAGAGATGTGATCGGCAAGTTTGCCTACCGATTGAAATTCTCGTCATCTGTGATGTCCACATCAATGGCGTTGAATTGAAATGTGGATCTTGAATCACTCATAATCAATTTTGAGAGATATTGATTTGAGTGGGAGCGCACTTTAGAATAAAATTGTTTATTCACCAGTGCCAAAAATCATTATGAACAAAGTCTAAGTGAAACTTGTGTTTTCCGTTGTAGATCAAATGGCTCGCAACACCGCGTTCAACTTAGGCCTGATGTTAGAGAAAGAGAAGTTAGCTACGACTGGAAACAACTATGCAGACTGGGTCTGTAACCTGAGGATTGTCCTCAGGAGCGCTAAGAAAATGTATGTGCTTGAAAATGCTCTTCCAGCTAAACCGGCGGCCACTGCCCTGGAAGATGAACAAAATGTCTGGGCCACTAAGGATGATGATCACAACTTAGTGCAGTGCCTCATGCTAGCTTGCATGAGTGCAGGGCTTCAAAAACGTTTTGAATTCCATAAACCCCGTGATATGATCCAGGAATTGGATGCTCTGTACAAGGAAACAGCACGATCTGAACGATTTGATATCATGAAGGCCGTGATGGATTGCAAGATGGCTGAGGGCAGTTCACTTGGCGAACACGTGGTCAAAATGATTGGCTATGCTGAAAGGCTCAAAACCCTGGAATTTCCAATTCCACCGGGCCATATGATGGACATGATGCTTTCTTCACTCCCCCCGTCTTACGACGATTTTGCAATGTACTACAACATGAGTGGGATGGAGAAGACACCGGAAGAGGTGCTCGCCATGCTGAAAACTGCGGAAGGAGGACTGCGGAAAAATCGCAAGCAAGTGTTGCTTGTGAATAAAATCGCCAGTTTCAAAAAGAAAGGCAAGCCAAAGAAGGGCAAGGGCGCCGGTAAGACCGGCTCCCAAAGCAACTCTAAGGGTGGAGCCAAGAATGAAACTGAGTGCTTCTACTGCAAGGGCACATGACACTGGAAGAGAAACTGCAAGAAGTATCTGGAAGATAAGAAGTCCGGGAAAACCAGAAAAGGTATAATTGTTATACAAGTTAATGTCATTGACGTTTTTCTTGCTAGCGAAAATTCTAAGTCTTGGGTATTTGATACTGGATCGGTTGCTCACATTTGCAACTCGATACAGGGACTTCAGAAGGTGCGCAAGCTAGCAAAGAATGAAGTCGTGATGCCCGTCGGGAACGGCGCTGGGATCGCTGCTCAAGCCGTCGGCATTATGCCTCTACGTCTCCCTTCAGGATTTATCTTAGAACTAAATAACTGTTATTTTGTTCCACTATTGTGTAGAAACATTATCTCCGGATCATGTTTAGTACACTATGGGTATTCGTACAAGTCTGAGAACAATGGTTGTTCACTTTATTGTAAGGATATGTTTTATGTATTTGCACCCATTGTTGGGGGCCTTTTCATACTAAATCTTGAATGTGGAAATGATGTCTTTAACGTGAATGCTAAACGCCTTAAGAAGGCTGATACCACCACCACTTTCATGTGGCACTGTCGGCTTGGCCACATCGGAAAGAAACGCATGCAAAGACTCCATAAAGATGGAGTTTTACCGTCCTTTGATTTTGAATCATTTGACACATGTGAAGCTTGCTTGATGGGGAAAATGACCAAGACGCCGTTCACGGGTCATCCTGAACGGGCGAGTGAATTGTTGGAAATAATACATAGTGATGTATGTGGTCCAATGAGCACAATCGCATGGGGTGGGTATTTCTACTTCGTGACTTTTACGGATGATTTGAGTAGGTATGGATATATCTACTTGATGAAGCATAAGTTGGAAACCTTTGAAAAGTTCAAAGAATTTCAGAATGAGGTAGAAAATCATCGTAACAAAAGGATTAAGTTTCTGCGGTGTGATCATGGGGGCGAATACCTTAGTCATGAGTTTGGCCAACATCTGAGTGACCGTGGAATCGTTTCACAGCTTACGCCTCCCGGAACTCCATAGCGAAACGGAGTGTCGGAAAGACGTAACCGAACCCTGTTAGACATGGTAAGGTCGATGATGTCTCTTACAGATCTGCCGATATCTTTTTGGGGTCATGCACTAGAAACTGCCGCTCACACATTAAACAAAGCACCGTCTAAGTCTGTTGAGACGACACCATACGAGTTATGGCATGGGAAGAAACCCAATTTGTCACATCTCAAAATCTGGGGTTGTGAAGCTTATGTAAAACGTTTACAACCAAGCAAACTCGATCCTAGATCAGACAAATGTTACTTTGTAAGTTATCCCAAGGAAACAGTTGGGTATTCCTTCTACCAACCCTCCGAGTGCAAAGTGTTTGTCGCTAAAAACGGAGTCTTTCTCGAGAAAGAGTTTCTCGCTAAAGAAGTGAGTGGGAGGACAGTACAACTTGATGAGATTAGTGAATCTTCGGCAACCGTTGATATGGCTAAGGAACCGGAAGAAATTCCGCTAATTATCCCTACAACCGAGCCGGAAGTTGTCGCATGTGATGCGGAAACTTCAGACAATGTTGTAACTGAACTGCGCAGATCAGGTAGGGCTATCCAACCACCTGAGTGGTTTCATAACGAAATCTTCATTCTTGAAGATGATGAACCTGCGCACTACAAGGAAGCGATGGCGGGGCCCAGCTCAAGGGAATGGCACAAGGCCATGAAATCCAAAATGGAATCCATGTACGAAAACCAAGTTTGGAACTTGGAAGAACTTCCAGATGGTGTAAAACCCATTGGTTGTAAATGGATTTTCAAATGAAAGACGGACGCGGATGGTAACATTACTATCCACAAAGCTAGACTTGTCGCGAAAGGGTTCACGCAAGTTCCAGGAGTGGACTACGACGAGGCTTTCTTGCCCGTAGCTATGCTTAGGTCTGTTCGGATATTACTAGCAATTGCTGCTTATTTCGATTATGAAATATGGCAGATGGACGTCAAAACGGCTTTCCTAAATGGAAATCTCAAAGAAGATGTATACATGATACAGCCTGAAGGTTTTGTCGTTCATAAGGATGCTGGAAAGGTATGCAAACTTTAGAAAGCCATTTATGGTCTGAAGCAAGCGTCAAGGAGCTGGAACATTCGTTTTGATGAAGTGGTCAAACAGTTTGGCTTCATCAGAAATGATGAAGAATTTTGTGTTTACAAGAAGTTTAGTGGGAGCGCAAAAGCATTTCTAATCTTGTATGTGGATGACATATTGTTGATTGGAAAAGACGTGAATTTTCTTAGCGAAATAAAAGACTCATTGAAGAAAAGTTTTTCAATGAAAGACTTAGGCGAAGCGGCATATGCATTGGGCATCAGAATCTATAGAGATAGATCAAAACGCCTGATAGCGCTTAGCCAAAGCACGTACATTGACAAGGTGTTGAAAAGGTTCAACATGGAGAACTCCAAGAAAGGCCTACTCCCCATGTCACCTGGCATAGTGCTTTGCAAGAATCAGTGTCCTCGGACTCTCGATGAGCGAGTACAAATGAATGATGTTCCATATGCCTCGGTAGTTGGTTCTATTATGTATGCCATGCTATGTACAAGACCGGACGTTTCCCATGCGCTAAGTGTTAGCAGCCGGTACCAAAGTGATCCATGATTGGAACACTGGGCCGCAGTCAAGGGTATTCTTAAGTACCTCAGAAGGACCAAGGATTTACTCCTTGTGTACGGAGGTGATGAAGAGCTCATTGTAAGTGGTTACACTGATGCAGGCTTCATGACTGACCCAGATGACTTCAAATCTCAATCAGGCTATGTTTTCATATTGAACGGTGGCGCAGTTGATTGGTAAAGTTCCAAACAAAAGAATGTGGCGGATTCTACGACGGAGGCGGAATATGTTGCAGCTTCAGAAGCCTCCAAGGAGGCGGTATGGATCAAGCAATTTCTTGAATACCTTGGTGTGGTTCCAAGTGCTCTGGACCCGGTGGAGATCTATTGTGATAATAGTGGCGCCATGGCTCAGGCAAGGGAGCCAAGTTCGCACCATAAGACAAGACATATTGAACGCAAATATAAACTCATTCGACATCATGTCGAAGCGGGTTTAGTGAAAGTACGCAAAGTTCACACGGATCTGAACGTGTCAGACCCGATGACAAAGCCTCTACCACGAGCAAAGCATGAGCAGCACCGGATAGCCATTGGTGTTAGGGAAGCCATGTAACTGGATTATGACTCTAGTGCAAGTGGGAGTCTGTAGGAGATATGCCCTAGAGGCAGTAATAACAGTTATTTTGTATCTCCGAGTTTGTAATGAATGTTTATGTTCCATGCTATAACTGCAATGATTCTCGAGTCTGCAATATCCACGAGGCTCGGAGGGAAACTCATGTGCACGTGTGGAATGATAAACGGTAAAATGTATTCCTAGTCTTGCCTCTAAGACTGACTCAAGTATTGCATGATGATCCTGTTTTCCTGATCATGGGCATGTCTATGCCGGCAATTTTTGAGGGCACAATGTTAGGAGAACACTTGTGTTGAATCGACCCGAATTGATGTTATGCTATGAGATACATTCGTCACAAGTTAATGGTTTATAACACAGAGATAGTTAATGTTTGCATAATTCCTTAGACCATGAGAGTATCGAGTTCCTTCATACTTGCTTCGTGAACTTTGGGGTTTGTTAAACGTCATCCGT
Organism: Elymus sibiricus; assembly: GCA_039707655.1. Classification (NCBI taxonomy): domain Eukaryota; kingdom Viridiplantae; phylum Streptophyta; class Magnoliopsida; order Poales; family Poaceae; genus Elymus; species Elymus sibiricus. The sequence goes on from CM077664.1 coordinate 326,239,620, forward strand.
AACTGGGTGGCTATTACGGCGGCTTACGGGTTCACGGAAAAGTATGGCAAGTAACAAGATAGCTCAAGATTGGGATTTGCTCCTCCGACGATGGAGAGATATTCTTGGAACCTCTCGGTGTTATGGTATCCATCATCGTCTGGCCAGACACATTGTGATTTGATCACTGGGATGCCGGAACACGGAAACAAGAAAAGAGAACAAAACCGGTAACGAGGTAACTTGCATGGTGGACAAGTTGTTGATCCACGGGGATGCAGATAAATCTCACCTCGGGTGTTTGTAACATATCGCAAAGCAACAGGAATAGCACACCGCAACTGGAGGTTCACTCGAATATTCATTCGTGTGGGTATAGGGGTCAATATGGGTGTCCACGGCTCTGATGTTGATCATTGATCGGAAAGTGTTCCGGGTCATGTCTATACATCACCGAACCTATAGGGTCACACACTTAAGGGTCATCTATCTGCTGAATACTAGACAGGGAGTCTGAGAGAAAATCACCAGAAAAGTTTCGGACGCAACGAAAACGTTTCAGAGAGGACACCGGAATAGTTCCGGTAAAACTGAAAAGTTGTTTCAGGGGATACCATTAAGTCAAATTGGTTTCGGCACACGCCTGGAAATTCTTGGAGGATGCCAGAAGTGTTCTGGAAACTTCTGGGAATTTTCCGGGATAAAAACCGGAAATGTTCCGGAGCTGCTGGAACCGATTTGGTTGCTTTTCGCAGATGAAAATCACTAATCCGAAATTGTTTTGGAACGCGTCCAAAATCATTTGTGTGGGTACTGGAATTATTCTAAGACCCACAGAAATATTTTCGGATTTAACGGTCGCGGAAAATTGGTTTCATGAATAGTGAAAATCACTTTATGGATATTTTTTTTGTAAAGCCACCTTTTAGGGCTTTTCCCAAAAGGCTTCTAGAAGGGATTGGGGAGCAAGGAACCCCCATGTGGGGGGGCCCCTAGGGGTGGCCGGCCAAGTTGGAGCTCCTCCATGGAGCTCCATTTGCCTTCCTTTTATGCCCTTGAGGAGGATCCATGTGAATGGTTTTTTGGGTATTTTTCCCATATGGCTTTCCTATAAATAGAGGTGGAGGGGTGCTCTCCAAATCTCATCCTTGCTCTCATACACATGCCATAGACTTGTCTGGCTTCTCTCTCCCTCCCAGCGAAATAGTTTCGTAGAGCCGAAAGGCTGTCTAGGTTCCTGCAGGAACTAGTTCTGGACGGCGAAGCCCTGCCGGATAGCTGACACCGTATGTGTGCAACCCCGTAGAGAGGTCGTAGTTTCGATCTTTTGCCCGAGGGGCTGTTCGAGTGTCCTCCCGAAGGGCTGTCCGAGTTGCCGTTCGAGTTTCGAGGGTCCTCCCGAAGGGCTGTCCGATTTACCGTTCGAGTTTCGAGGGTCCTCCCGAAGGGCTGTCCGTGACATCGTCCGAGGGACTGTCCGACCGCCTCCCGAAGGGCTGTCCGACGACGGAGTACATCCTCGCGGTTGGGAGGTTGTAAATCCTAGCTGCGGGGATCTGCACCGACGATCTACACCGACTCTTCTTCCGCTGCGCTACGAGTCGGTACGGATCAGATCAAACCCTGTATGACATCTCGATAGTGGTCCTGGGCGTGCTCGCTGTACCGATTTTTTTTGTTTTCTGTCGCGTTCCCCTACACTTGTGACGCCCTTGACTTAATCGTGCACTAATCATACACGCAAATGCACACGATCAAGCCTAAGGACTCACTGGAAGATATCACAACACAACTCTAAACTCAAATAAAAGTCATACAACCTTTATAATGCAAGCCAGGGGCCTCGAGGGCTCGAATACATAAGCTCGCGATCAAGCGTCAGCGAAGCAACATAATATCTGAGTACAGACATAAAGGGAAACAAGTTTGCCTTAAGAAGGCTGAGCAAAACAACGACACTGATCGAAAAGGCGCAGGCCTCCTGCCTGGGTGCCTCCTAACTACTCCTGGTCGTCGGTGGTCTCCACGTAGTAGTAGGCTCCTCCGGTAGGGTAGTAGTAGTCGTTGGTGGTAGCAGCTGACTCCTGGGCTCCGTCATCTGGTCGCAGCAAACGGGTATGGAGAAAAAAGGGGAAGCAAAGCAACCGTGAGTACTCATCCAAAGTACTCGCAAGACTTACATCAGAACTATTCTACTTATGCATCGGTATCAAGTGAAAGGGCTGTATCAGTGGACTGGACTGCAGAATTGCCAGAATAGAGGGAAAGGCCTAGCCTATCAAAGACTAGCATCTTCAGCGTCTTGCAGCATTAGAAGAGTGCAGATTAACATATAATAAAGTAGTAAGTAAGTAGTAGCAATGCCCAGAGATCCTTCCTCGACTCCCAACGAGAAAGCAATCCCGGAGCGAACATATCATTTTAGTAACACAAGTATCCAGTTCTATTTGTAGTAGATCGGGATACTCTCTGAGCGTCCGTTACCGTGGACACGGTTATTCGAATAGATATACTTCCCTGCAGGGGTGCACCAACTTTACCCAACAGGCTCGATTAACTCTGGCCGGACACACCTACTGGGTCCATGCCCGGCCTCGGCTGATCGACACATCGCAGACCTACCTAGGCTCAACAGAGAGGCCAGCACGCCGGTCTACCTCCTAAGCGCTCAGGGGTCCTGGGCCCATCGCCCTTTGCACTCCTGCGCATTGCGTACGCGGCCGGTGAGCAGACCTAGCCCCCTTAATACAAGCGCAGGCTTTCACGGTCCAACCCGGCATGCGCCGCTCAACTGCTGACGTCTGAAGAGCTTCGGCTGATACATACGACGCCGAGTGCCCATACTTATTCCCGCGTGGTGGTTAGTGCGATAAGGCCAGAGGCCTACTCAGATCACATATCCTAACCCGTTAATGCGTTGGGAACGCGCGGAAACGATCAGTGCTCCTGTCGCCCCGTCTCGAGGACTTGCGGCAAGGGCCTTGCCTGCCCGGCCGCGCCTCGTAATTATCTCGCGGGTACCCTCCAGGTCAACCCGACTCACAAGAGACTGTCGGGAACTCAGGTCCACCTCAACCGGGGTGGTACCGCCTGTCCCTTCAGTCCCACCACAACAGTAACAGTAACAGGGCAACAGGTAATTGTAACAGTGTGTTCGGTAACATTAAGGAGGAAATCCGAGGAATGAGGGGTTGTACGACAGAGTCGTCATCGGAGGTGGTGAAGGAGGAATCACCCTCGACAACCCACGACCGATTAGCTATCCTACAAAGCCATCATCAGGGGTGAGGTACGAGGTATCACCCTCGGCACTCGATAGTAGCTCTGCAGAGTCGTACAACTAAGGGGGGTGTGTGGTGATGTGTCGGTAACAGCACATCGATCACATAGATCGATACATCCGGGAGCAAGGCAACATGGACAAGGTGCGGGGTCACTGATGGATCGCTAACCCAACCTACACTAAGCAGTTTAGGATAACAGGTAAGGTAACAACAGCAGTTACAAAAGCAGGCTATGCATCAGAATAGGAGGTATCGAATACAGTAGCAAAATCTAATGCAAGCATGAGAGGGAAAGAATGGGCGATATCGAAATGATCAAGGTGGTTTGCTTGCCTGGAAGCTCTGCTGAAAGGGACTGGTCGTCAGGGGCGTAGTCATACTCGGCAGCAGCGTCGGTCTCGGGGTCTACCGGAGAGAAGAGGGGGGAAGAAACAATAAATAAAAGAAAACAAATGCAATCACAGATGCATGGCATGGCAATATGTGGCACCCCGGCTCAGAGCAACCGGTTTACCTTGCATTGCCAGCCCAGAGATCAAGTCTTCTGGCAATACACAACAACTTGGTACAGAAAACAACCGCTTTATTGATCTCTTAGCGGAAACATAGGTTTACATCTTACATGATGAGCGAGGCCAAGCGGCACACACGGTGCGGTTGCACTTATGTACATTATTTAGTAGACATGGCAGGGGCCTCGATGATAGGGGAACTACTACGCGACAGCGGAACGACGAGGTAGCGGGACTCCATTCCACAGGGACACTGCTGGGACGCGGCCTAGATCGCGACAAACTACTCAACGTCAACTCCTTGCACGGCTTCTCCTGCATCTGGCATGATAAGCCAGGTGAGTACTTTGAATGTACTCGCAAGCTCACAGCAAACAAAACAAGTGCGGCAAACAATAACAAGGCATTTAACAGATTTAATGCATGAGCATGATGCTACTCAACATGAGATGTGCGTGAAACATTGCCATGGTCCTCGGGACCAACTTACCATTTCGGGGTTACCGCATAACCACCGTTCATAACTTACCAACGTGATCCTTACTGGATCACATTCATACCTTTCATAGTGATCCTCGATCACCATTTCTGCATGTGCCATCTTGTGAATCTTAGTGTGCAAGTTAATTATTTCTGTTGACCCACGGTGTGACCTACTACGAACTGTGTCCATATCCGAGGACGCGGCTATCGATAGATTATACACTCTGCAGAGGTTAGTACACTGTACCCACACTATGGAATTCATGGCCTCGTGCTCCCATTCGGGTGGACCAAGGATATTCCGACAAAACCAATCTATTGCATGACACTCTCCCGGCCACTCCGACAAACTCCCCTTTGGGCTATGTCCTGGGTGACCCTGATGTCAACATGTGACATCCGCCACCTCTGTGGCTGCCACCGTCGTGGCCAACATCAAAACTATCCCAAACGGGGACCTCGGTACCATCAAAACTCGGGTCTTCAAGGTTATGACTGCCTACCGGGCCAGGGTAGCGCCAGAGCACAACCTTCCCTCGTAGGAGGCACCGGCAAGAGGCATGACAATAGACCGCATTAGGGCCTCCACATCCAGGCAAGTGTGGTTGCACTGGTGAGCTCGATTCGGTGGCACCATGACTCGATCAACAACATGTTCAAGTTGGATTATTATCAAGTTTAACTTGAAAATAAAATGATTCGAGCCATAGTGAATGAATGGGTGCATGGGTCACAGTCATGAATAACAAATGCATCATGTTGTCATATGAGTATATGCCATGATACCTACTGCACACTAGCAAGAAAGCATGTATCCTACTGCATAAATTATCAGCATGACAGAACAAAGTTTATGCAATAAGTTTATATAGCAAATTATTTTAAATAGTGAATAAAGGATGAATTTAATTCAATTAAACCAAGTCATTGCAATGCCATCCTTGCATATGAATGTTGTGGCTTGCCTTGGTTCAGAGGAGTGTCACAGTACTCCTGGCCTTCTTCAACACAATTAGGCTCTTCTGAAATTAAATTAAAAGCAAAAAGAAAATGTCACATACTACTGTTTATTACACCAGAAATTCTCAACAGCAAGAAAAATTCTGAAACTTGGCATACAGAAACTTTGGAATTTTACAAACCAGCAGCAAAAAGAATCATCTCATTTGGACTTATGGATAAAAAGTTATTGATGGTCAAAGTTGGATTAGAATCTGGTCAAAATTTCCATTTAAATGAATTTAACTGAGCGGCCACGTCGAAGGCGTATTTTGAGAATACGCCTCCACTTACGTACCGGTTCGGGAGCGAGAGAGAGAATGACAGGTGGGGCCCGATGTCAGGATTAAATAGAGAGAGAGAGAGAGAGAAACAGAGGGCGGCGGCGCTGTCGTCGGTGTTTCTTCAGCGAGGAGACGTCGGCGACCAGCGGAGAGGAGGGGGATGGGTTCAGCTCATCGAGACGGTCATGTACGTACCCGAAGCGTGAGCTGCGGTGGTCGGACGGCGTCGCGCCGATCTTCTCCAGAGACGGCGGCGGCGGAGCTGATCGGAGTCGGCGTTTCCGGCGACAATCCGGTGAGTTCTTGCTACCGTCGTGCTCAGAAGGTTGCTACGGTCTCAACGGTGGCAGTGGTTGGAGCTGAGGTGGACTAGGGTGAGTGAACGGAGGAGAGGGATCCGCGGCGGTCGCCGGCGAGGTTTGAAGGCCAGAGGCCTTCCCGGCGTTGTCCACAGCTTCTGGTGATCGATTTGAGAGAGGAGAGGGGGTTTGGGATGGTTAGACCGGTCGGGGAGGGGCTCTATTTATAGGAGAGGCGAGGCAGTGCTCGGGCTTCCGCCGGAGCTGAGCGGGAGGGCGAACTGGGGGCGGTAAGGTCTCGGGTGAGCAAGGGGACGACGCAGACGAGGCCAAGCATAGTGATTGCACGCGGGCTCGAGCGCAGGCGCACTAAGGAGGAACAGGGCGCGCGTGCAAGCCACTGTGCCGTCAGCTAGCGCCGTGGCCGCTTCCGCCAAGCCCCCTTCCGGCGCCGGGGAAGGTCAGGGAGGGGCTGGGGGGTGAATGGGAGTGCCAGGAGTGGACTAGACATGATGCGGTGGCGCGAGGGGACAGGTTGGACGACGGCCGATCGAACCCGACGGGCAGAGCACTCAGAGCGTGTGCATTGCACCCTGATTGCACGCGGTCACCGCGTGCACTGGCATGGGTGTGGCTTTCGGCGCTGCCAAAGCATGTCTACGGTGTTGTCCCATCAACACTTTGCCAGGAAACGCGCTGGGCTTGCCAAATGGTGCAATGCAGGTGACAAGAGGAAGAAGAAAAGTTTCTGGACAGAAACTTGCTCCAAGTGCTGAGGACAAATGGCTGAGATTCTAGGGCTGGTTTTAGGCGTTTAAGCATTACTTAGGAAGGTCATTAAGTGGTAAAAATTTCAGATTAAAAAGATCAAGGAATAATATAGTTGCTTCACAATGTGACTTTTCTGTCCAGAAGCAAAAATATTTTCCTGGGCTGAAATTTTCCAAATGACCATGGGATATTTTTGCATAGGAAGGTGAGGCATGACCCAAAGAATATTTGGGAATTTTCTAGGAATTTTCTGGGCAATAAAAATAGGGGTTGCTTCATAGCTATATGAGAAAAGGAGCATTTTCAGAGAGAAAAAGCATATAATGCCATTAAATAAAAATACCCAATGGCATTATTATGAGAGGGATGAGGTCTCGGGAGGGTTTATGGATGAAAGAACCCACTTGGAAGAAAATCAAAAATAAATCCAAGTGGTAAGTCCAAAAGAAATGACTGGAAAACCCAATTGCAAATAAAACATTCAATAAATCCAAATAAAAGAAAAAGGCAAAATCCAGGGTGTTACAAACCTCCCCCCTTAGGATGAATCTCGTCCTCGAGATTCGGTTGCTCAGGAAACAATTATGGGTATGCAGTCCTTAAGAAATCCGCTCTTTCCCAGGTGGCCTCATCCTCGGTGTGGTGCTCCCATTGGACTTTGTAAAATTTTATAGTCTTGCTGCGGGTGACTCTGTCCATTTCTTCCAGGATTCTCAAGGGTTTCTCCTTGTATGTAAAATATTTGGCAAGCTCTAGTTCTGTCATATCCGCCTGTTTTGCGGGTGGTGCGATGCATTTCCGTAGCTGAGATACGTGGAACACATCATGAACCTCAGATAGCTCGGGAGGCACTTCCAACTGGTAAGCCACTTTACCAACTCGGGTCATAACTGGAAACGGACCTATGTATCTTGGTGCGAGCTTTCCTCGAGTGTGAAACCTTTTAACTCCCTTCATGGGGGTAACTCGGAGATATGCATATTCACCTGGTTCGAAGCTGATCTGCCGATGCTTTGAGTCATAGTAGCTTTTCTGATGAGATTTTGCCACTTGCAGTCGGTCTCGAATTTCCTTTACTTGCTTTTCTGCTTCCATCATCAAGTCAGTCCCGAAGATTCGGCTGTCTCCTATCTGTGACCAGTTCAGCGGGGTACGACACTGACATCCATATAGGGCCTCAAAAGGTGACATCTTGAGGCTAGTCTGATAGCCGTTGTTGTAGGAGAACTCAGCGTACGGCAGGCTGTCTTCCCATTTGGGTCCTTGTGCAAGAGCGCATGCCCGGAGCATATCTTCCAAGATTTGATTTACTCGCTCTGTCTGTCCATCTGTCTGCGGGTGATAAGCGGTGCTGTGCTTCAAGGCAGTTCAAGGCTTGGTGTAGACGTAGCCAGCATGCCGAGGTAAACAAAGATCCTCGGTCTGAAGTGATAGTCCTGGGTACCCCATGCAGACTGACAATCCTGGATACATAGAGTTAAGCAAGTTGATCTGCACGGTAGGTGGTCCTGATTGGAATAAAATGGGCCACCATGGTATGCATGTCGACCACGACCCATATGGCATTGTTTCCTCGTGGGGTTCTGGGTAATCCCACGATGAAGTCCATGCTAATATCATCCCACTTCCATTGTGGAACGGGTAAGGGTTGAAGTAGACCGGCTGGTTTCTGGTGTTCAGCCTTCACCTTGTTGCATATATCACAACAGGCGACGTAATAAGCGATGTCTTTCTTCATACCTTCCCACCAGAATGTTTGCTTTAAGTCTTGATACATTTTGGTGCCCCCAGGATGAATAGAGTATGTGGACTCGTGAGCTTCCTTCAGAATCTGCTGTTTTAGGTCCTTGAGGTCCGGTACACAGACTCGATCCCGAAATCGAGTGTACCCTTGTCATCAATGTTGAAGTCTAGCGTCTTCCCTTCTTGTACTTGAGCCATCATCTTTAGTAACATAGGGTCACCAGGTTGAGCCTTTCGAATTTCGTCTTCCAGGGTAGGGGTTACTTCCAAGGTAACCGAGCAGATCGCATCACACAAAATCATATTGAGCTGAGCTATTTCTTCTTGAATTGCTGGGTGCAGACGCTCGATTAATGCGTTTGCGGTAGCCGGTTTGCGACTGAGGGCATCGGCGACCACATTCGCTTTCCCTGGGTGGTAGTTGATACCCAGGTCATAGTCTTTGACCAACTCAAGCCATCTTCTTTGTCGGAGGTTCAAGTCCGGCTGCGTGAATATATACTTGAGACTCTTGTGGTCGGTGTAGATTTGGCATCGCTTTCCAATGATGTAATGCCTCCAAATTTTTAGGGCGTGAACCACAGCTGCCATCTCTAAGTCATGGGTGGGATAATTCTCCTCATGGGGTCAGAGCTGCCTTGATGCATAGGCCACGACCTTTCCATATTGCATAAGTACACACCCAATGCCACGCCTGGATGCGTCACAATAGATGTCGAAGCTCCGGTAGATGTCTGGTAGAGTCAACACTGGAGCGGTAGTCAAACGGGTCTTGAGCTCATTGAAACTGTTCTCACATGCTTCGGTCCATATAAACTTCTGATTCTTCTTAAGCAGTTCAGTCATTGGCTTGGCAATCTTTGAGAAGCCTTCAATGAAACGATGGTAATAGCCTGCTAGACCCAAGAAACTTCTGATTTCTGTTACTGAAACAAGCGTCTTCCACTTCAGAACTTCGGTGACTTTGCTTTTGTCCACGGCCACTCCTTGAGCGGAAAGAGTATGCCCAAGGAATCCCACTTCTTTTAGCCAAAATTCGCATTTGCTGAACTTGGCGTAGAGTTGATGAGCGCGTAATCGTTCCAACACTACTCGGAGATGCTGCTTGTGCTCTTCTCCACTTTTGGAATATATGAGGGTGTCATCAATGAACACCACTACAAACTTGTCCAAGAAGTCCATGAACACCTTGTTCATCATGTGCATGAAGAATGCAGGGGCGTTGGTCAGCCCAAATGACATGACCGTATACTCGTACAGCCCGTATCTTGTGGTGAATGCTGTCTTAGGGATATCTTCTTTTCTGATTTTCAGCTGGTGATACCCGGTGCGCAAGTCGAGATTGGAGAACACTTGAGCTCCGCTGAGTTGATCGAACAAATCATCAATCCTTGGCAGCGGGTATTTATTCTTGATTGTGACATCATTGAGAGCACGGTAATCAACACACATTCGAAGACTGCCGTCTTTCTTGCCCACGAATATTGCAGGTGCACCCCAAGGAGATGAGCTGGGGCGAATGTATCCTTTCTGGAGCATCTCATCCAATTGCTTCTTCAACTCCACTAGTTCAGACGAAGGCATTCGATAATATTTCTTGTAAATTGGTGTTGTCCCGGGCACAAGTTCGATTGAGAATTCAAGCTCTCGGTCAGGTGGCATGCCTGGTAATTCATCTGGAAACACATCTGGGAACTCACAGACCACTGGGACTAGATTCATTTCTGTTGCAATGGCAGCGTAAACCATCCCTTTCTTTGGTATGGCTCGACCAGCATAGAATCGAGCGAACTGGCCCGAGGGATTTATTAGCGTGACTTCTCTTGTTGCGCAGTTGATGCAGACCTGGTGTCTTGTCAACCAATCCATCCCCAAAATAATATCCAAGGTGGGAGACTCAATGGATACTAGTGATGCGGGGAAGATGACTCCATAGATTGATATCGTCAACCCTCGGCATACAATATTGTCTTGAGCCTGGACCCGGGGGACTGTACCACCATAGTTTTGTCCAAAAGACTATAGGGGAGACGATGTTGGGCAACAAAACTCCGCGAAATAAAAGAATGGGAAGCCCTGGAATCGAATAAAATTGTTGTAGGTATGTCATTAACGGGAAACATACCAATGACCACCTCGGGGACTTCGGCGGCTTCTTCAGCGGAGATATGATGAACTTGCCCTTGAATGTATCTCCGTTTGGGGAATTGCCCCACGTAATTGACTTGAGGTTTCAGGTTGGCTTGTGCCTTGCCATTCTTGGGACACTGCCTAGCGTAATGCCCAGTTTGTCCGCAGGTGAAACATGCATTGTTACGCTGACAGTCTTCCTTATTTGGCTTGGCGACCACAGTGTTGATCTGACTTTCATTCTTGATGTTCCCCTGCTGCCAGGTCGGCTTGAACTCGAACTGAGGTTGCTGCCAAGTACGAACCTTCTGAAAAACTTGCCCTTCCTTCTTGGGTTCAAACTTGCGCTTGCGGTCTTCAAAGGCAGTCTTATGATCATTAACCAGTTTGTGTTCCCTTTCGGCAATGAGTGCCTTGTTTACCAAAGTTTGGAAGTCGGGGAAATCCAGCATGCTGAGTGCACATCGGAGGGTAAGATTGAGCCCTCCGAGGAACCGATCTATCTCACGTTCTTCAGTGGCCACATCATGAGTGGAGTAACGGGCCAAATGATTGAACTTGTTTAAATATTCACTTACAGTCGAGGTTCCTTGGGTAAGAGTGAGAAATTCTTGCTGCTTGACCTTCATGATGCCGGCAGGAATATGGTACTTGCGGAATTTGTCTTTGAATTTTTCCCAAGTAATCTCGCCTTCAACGGGCCACATCTCTTTGGCGTTGTCCCACCATATAGCAGCTGGTCCTTCTAGATAATGAGTGGCGAATGGTACCTTGTCAACATCTTCGGTGCGAGCAATTTCCAGCTTCTTCTCTATGGTCCTTAACCAATCATCGGCTTCCATCGGGTCCACTGCTTGACTGAAACTTGGGGGCTTGGTCCTCTGAAATTCTGACAGCTTGGAGTGATTACCATTGTGATTATTCTGCCCAACCACAGTCTGCATGCTTCTCAGGAATTCCATCAGGTCTTGGTTTCTCTTTTCCTCAAACATCCGCATAATCTACTCTGTCGTGGGTGCTTGAGGTGGAGGAGGTGGTGGCTGATATGGTTCCGGAGAATGTCCTGCTTGCCTGGCGGATCAACGAACTGGAATATCGTCGCCACCATAACAGTTACTGCCACACCTTGTCATCCTATATATGTTTCCCAATACGAAGCATCGAGATGAGCAACATCCATTAGGGGAAAACAAGCAAAATAGGGAGGTGAAGCAACAAACCCGGAAAAGAAATCGAGAAAAGCCAAAGCGAATAACAGAAAGCAACATAATTATACAATACACCATCCAGCATACATAGCAGGGTAACAACATGGATAGTACCACTACATGCATACAACCAAACACCACATCATCCTCATCTACATGCGACGACAGGGATCGCACTGGCACACAGACGGTCCTGCTGGTGTCTCCTCGGTGTCAGACTCCGAACCGGAACTGATAACTGATACATCCAGAGCAAAGGAAACACGACGACGCTGACGGGAAGGCTCTCCCTCAGGGTCTGGAGCAGGGTGACTCCGCAGCATCGGAGCGGCTGGGGTAGCGAGAAGCATAGTCCACTGGGTTGGGGACTCATGAGGAGTCACTACCGAAGTGCCTGAGCTACTCTGGGAGGGTGTGGGGACCACGGGTGTGGGTGGAGGTAATGTGGCTGGAGGGACAAGTGATGTATGGATAAGCAGAGGTGGAGCGAAGGCAGATCGAGCGGCAGCTAGCTCACCTCGAACGCGGTTCAGCTCCTGGGCTAGACTGGTGATCAGAAAATACCCCGCCGTTATGTAGCGAGACAGGTGACTGGCTGACCGGTCGCATTCCGGATTAATGTAAGGGAAGCGGATCTGTCCTGACTCGTACAGGGACGGATAGAAGTAGAAACCTGGGTGAGTCTGCATCTGAACCTCATTATAGCGCAAGTCAGTGAGAGTCTCGAATGCTGCAAACTGGACCGCCTGGTCGGGTGTAGAAGCAGTCCCGCCTTTAGTGGAGCGAGTGTACGTGCCCACCACGGTACTGTTGTGCAGGATGACCTCCGCGTGATACTCGTAAACGCCATCGGCAAGCTGCTCTCGGTACACCTGGTATATGGGGTCATCGCCATCGGGGTAGAGTCGGGGCCACACGTTGGTCAGCAGATGCGGAAAGGTGGAAGGTGCCGGCTCAGGTTGGTACGGATAAGGGACTGGTGCCATCTACACTCACAACATTAGCTGGTCAGCATTAAAAGTAAGCTATATGCATGCAGTGCAACACCCAAGTGCACAATCAAGTCTTAAATCACTACCAAGACTAAGACTACCGTTTTCTAGCGCGTCGGCTGTCTAGGGCGTCCTACAGTCAGCGCGGCTCTGATACCAAGCGTTGTGGCACCCCGGCTCAGAGCAACCGGTTTACCTTGCATTGCCAGCCCAGAGATCAAGTCTTCTGGCAATACACAACAACTTGGTACAGAAAACAACCGCTTTATTGATCTCTTAGCGGAAACATAGGTTTACATCTTACATGATGAGCGAGGCCAAGCGGCACACACGGTGCGGCTGCACTTATGTACATTATTTAATAGACATGGCAGGGGCCTCGATGATAGGGGAACTACTACGCGACAGCGGAACGACGAGGTAGCGGGACTCCATTCCACAGGGACACTGCTGGGACGCGGCCTAGATCGCGACAAACTGCTCAACGTCAACTCCTTGCACGGCTTCTCCTGCATCTGGCATGATAAGCCAGGTGAGTACTTTGAATGTACTCGCAAGCTCACAGCAAACAAAACAAGTGCGGCAAACAATAACAAGGCATTTAACAGATTTAATGCATGAGCATGATGCTACTCAACATGAGATGTGCGTGAAACATTGCCATGGTCCTCGGGACCAACTTACCATTTCGGGGTTACCGCATAACCACCGTTCATAACTTACCAACGTGATCCTTACTGGATCACATTCATACCTTTCATAGTGATCCTCGATCACCATTTCTGCATGTGCCATCTTGTGAATCTTAGTGTGCAAGTTAATTATTTCTGTTGACCCACGGTGTGACCTACTACGAACTGTGTCCATATCCGAGGACGCGGCTATCGATAGATTATACACTCTGCAGAGGTTAGTACACTGTACCCACACTACGGAATTCATGGCCTCGTGCTCCCATTCGGGTGGACCAACGACATTCCGACAAAACCAATCTATTGCATGACACTCTCCCGGCCACTCCGACAAACTCCCCTTTGGGCTATGTCCTGGGTGACCCTGATGTCAACATGTGACATCCGCCACCTCTGTGGCTGCCACCGTCGTGGCCAACATCAAAACTGTCCCAAACGGGGACCTCGGTACCATCAAAACTCGGGTCTTCAAGGTTATGACTGACTACCGGGCCAGGGTAGCGCCAGAGCACAACCTTCCCTCGTAGGAGGCACCGGCGAGAGGCATGACAATAGACCGCATTAGGGCCTCCCCATCCAGGCAAGTGTGGTTGCACTGGTGAGCTCGATTTGGTGGCACCATGACTCGATCAACAACATGTTCAAGTTGGATTATTATCAAGTTTAACTTGAAAAGAAAATGATTCGAGCCATAGTGAATGAATGGGTGCACGGGTCACAGTCATGAATAACAAATGCATCATGTTGTCATATGAGTATATGCCATGATACCTACTGCACACTAGCAAGAAAGCATGTATCCTACTGCATAAATTATCAGCATGACAGAACAAAGTTTATGCTATAAGATTTATATAGCAAATTATTTTAAATAGTGAATAAAGGATGAATTTAATTCAATTAAACCAAGTCATTGCAATGCCATCCTTGCATATGAATGTTGTGGCTTGCCTTGGTTCAGAGGAGTGTCACAGTACTCCTGGCCTTCTTCAACACAATTAGGCTCTTCTGAAATTAAATTAAAAGCAAACAGAAAATGTCACATACTACTGTTTATTGCACCAGAAATTCTCAACAGCAAGAAAAATTCTGAAACTTGGCATACAGAAACTTTGGAATTTTACAAACCAGCAGCAAAAAGAATCATCTCATTTGGACTTATGGATAAAAAGTTATTGATGGTCAAAGTTGGATTAGAATCTGGTCAAAATTTCCATTTAAATGAATTTAACCGAGCGGCCACGTCGAAGGCATATTTTGAGAATACGCCTCCACTTACGTTCCGGTTTGGACCGAGAGAGAGAATGACAGGTGGGGCCTGATGTCAGGATTAAATAGAGAGAGAGAAACAGAGGGCGGCGGCGCTGTCGTCGGCGTTTCTCCGGCGAGGAGACGTCGGCGACCACCGGAGAGGAGGGGGATGGGTTCAGCTCATCGAGACGGTCACATACGTACCCGAAGCGTGAGCTGCGGTGGTCGGACGGCGTCGCGGCGATCTTCTCCCGAGACGGCGGCGGCGGCGCTGATCGGAGCCGGCGTTTCTGGCGACAATCCGGTGAGTTCTTGCTACCGTCGTGCTCAGGAGGTTGCTACGGTCTCAACGGTGGCAGTGGTTGGAGCTGAGGTGGACTAGGGTGAGTGAACGGAGGAGAGGGATCCGCGGCGGTCGCCGGCGAGGTTTGAAGGCCAGAGGCCTTCCCGGCGTTGTCCATAGTTTCTGGTGATTGATTTGAGAAAGGAGAGGGGGTTTGGGATGGTTAGACCGGTCGGGGAGGGGCTCTATTTATAGGAGAGGCGAGGCAGTGCTCGGGCTTCCGCCGGAACTGAGCGGGAGGGCGAACTGGGGGCGGTGAAGTCTCGGGCGAGCAAGGGGACGACGCAAGCGAGGCCAAGCATAGTGCTTGCACGCGGGCTCGAGCGCAGGCGCACTAAGGAGGAACAGGGCGCGCGTGCAAGCCACTGTGCCGTCGGCTAGCGTCGTGGCCGCTTTCACCGTGCCCCCTTCCGGCGTCGAGGAAGGTCAGGGAGGGGCTGGGGGGATGAATGGGAGTGCCAGGAGTGGACTAGACATGATGCGGTGGCACGAGGGGAGAGGTTGGACGGCGGCCGATCGAACCCGACGGGCAGAGCACTCAGAGCGTGTGCATTGCACCCTGCTCGCACGCGGTCACTCGCACGGGGGTGGCTTTCGGCGCTGCCAAAGCATGTCTACGGTGTTGTCCCTTCAACACTTTGCCAGGAAACGCGCTGGGCTTGCCAAATGGTGCAATGGAGGTGACAAGAGGAAGAAGAAAAGTTTCTGGACAGAAACTTGCTCCAAGTGCTGAGGACAAATGGCTGAGATTCTAGGGCTGGTTTTAGGCGTTTAAGCATTACTTAGGAAGGTCATTAAGTGGTAAAAATTTCAGATTAAAAGGATCAAGGCATAATATAGTTGCTTCACAATGTGACTTTTCTGTCCAGAAGCAAAAATATTTTCCTGGGCTGAAATTTTCCAAATGACCATGGGATATTTTTGCATAGGAAGGTGAGGCATGACCCAAAGAATATTTGGGAATTTTCTAGGAATTTTCTGGGCAATAAAAATAGGGGTTGCTTCATAGCTCTATGAGAAAAGGAGCATTTTCAGAGAGAAAAAGCATATAATGCCATTAAATAAAAATACCCAATGGCATTATTATGAGAGGGATGAGGTCTAGGGAGGGTTTATGGATGAAAGAACCCACTTGGAAGAAAATCAAAAATAAATCCAAGTGGTAAGTCCAAAAGAAATGACTGGAAAACCCAATTGCAAATAAAACATTCAATAAATCCAAATAAAAGAAAAAGGCAAAATCCAGGGTGTTACACAATTCGCAGTGCTGGTGGTGATCTATCGCAGTACTACACGTTGCAGATGAAGCGGGAAAATATCTGGGATATTTTCCCGGCCTTCGGGCATCTGTCAGACAGATGAACCGGAGGGGAATGTTCCATGTTTGCATGGTTGTGGGCATGTGACAGCAACACGGAGGGCGTATTCGGGTTCGTCTCGTTTTTCTGATTAACTTTCATGTAGAAAACTTTTTGATCCGAGCTACGGTTTAATTTCTATGTTTTTTCAAAGTTTTAAACATTTCTGGAATTATTTTAATTAATTAATTCGACAGAAAAGGAATAATGACGTCAGCATGATGTCAGTGTGATGTCAGCAGTCAACTCTGACCTTTGACTGGTCAACCTGATAGGTGGGGCCCTTCTGTCATAGACTAGACTAATTAAACAGTAGATTAAACTAACTAATTTAACTAATTAGCTAGTGGGACCCACTGTCAGTGTCTGTTTAGTTAACTAATTAACTAACCAATTAATTGACATTTTAATTAGCATTTTTATTTATTTTAAAAACATTTAAACAGGGTGGGGCCCGCATGTCAGTGGCCCACGCTGCCCAGTCAGCGGGGTTGACCCAGTCAATCCTGACAGGTGGACTCACGGGGCCCACGGGCAGTGTCATTGGGGGTGGGGGCCCACGTCCACATCAGCGCCGGCCACCGGAATCGCGCCGGCGAGCTCGGGATTGCGCTGTGGTGCACCAAATCGCGCGCGGCTGGGCTCTCTGGAACGGGCGCTTCGCGCCGCGTCCGATGGTGGTGGTCTCGCGAGCGGGGGCGGCCGGAATCGGCCGGAGCTACGACGGCGGGCGGCGGCGGCGGCTACGAGTGCGAATGGGGACGGCGACACGGCGCGCTTGCGAACGAAACAAAGGGCTAGGAAGGATCTACGCGACGCGGCGAGCACAACGGGCACGGGCGCAGGGCCATTTGGTCGCCGGAATGACGCCGGCGACGAGCTCCGTGGCGGAGATCTCGGGCACGACGAGGGCGGCAGCTACGGCTAGCAAACGGCGGCGAGCAAGGAGGGGGAAGAACGCGGGGCTCATAGTGGTCCCGTAGGCGTGCAAAGGTGGGCTCGGGGAAGCGCGACGACGGCGAATCGAGACGGCGATCTCCGGCGCCCGTAGGTTGAAGACGACGACGCCGGCGACGTTGTGGCGGCTCCGAGCTCCAACGGCGAGGCGTAGGCGACGTAGTCGAGGACGGGGAAGAAGCTGGACATGGTGCGGCGACGAGAGGGAGGCGGTGGCCGTGAGGTTCAACGGAGAGTGCCCATGGCGCCGCTCGGGTGAGGCGAAAGAGGGCGAGGGAGAGGGAGTGAGGCGGCTAGGGTTCGCCCACGGGGTCGAGGGGGGAGTTAACCGGGCAGGGGCGGGCGCGCGCGACGCGCTGTCGTGCGGGAGAGAGGGGGGCCGCGCGCGTCGACAGCACGCGGGGAGGAGCAGTGCGAGGTAGGGGATAGGCTAGATGGGCTGGGCCGGCCGGTTGACTAGAGCCCAGGCAGCATAGTGGCCCTTTTCTTTTTTCCTTTGCCTTTTTCTATTTTTCTTTTCTGCCTTTCTGTTTTGCAATTAGTTTGGCCACCAAAGCATTTTTGAAAAAATGTGTAAACTGGCCAATTAAATATGTTGCAATTTTAGACAGTGAAATAAAAAGGTTTGGAAGCAAAATAATTCCAAATGGATTTTCCATAAAGGAAAAGGCATTTAAATTGCTGTATTGGCACTGTTTTCAAGATGTTAGAGACATCTAGTGAATTTTGGTGATGTTGTTTTCCTGAACATAATTCACAATGGATTATTCCTAAAATTATGAACATTTTAGTTCCTAGATTTGAACAACTTTTATTTTCACCTCAAATTTGAATTGCAATTTGAAATGAGATATGATTCCAATGTGATTAAGCATTGTAAATCAAAAAGACTTGGCATGATTAACAGATGATCACTGTGCTCATTATCTAGGGGTGTTACAATTCTCCTCCTCTAAAAGAAATTCTCGTCCCGAGAATTCAGGAGGTAGAAGGAAAAGATCGAGGCATTCCGGGAAGTTCTTCTGGAAGTACCCTCTAGAAGTCGCGAGCGACTAGAACGTTTCAACTCATCATATTTAATGCCAAGCATGTATGCAAAATCTTATGATATGATTGAATACGATGCTCTCGAGTTAAAAGTAAAATAGGAGGTGGTATTGAGTTAACAAGAAGAATACCCTTCACAGTAGCCGGTTGACCATGAGCTTCATTCATATCAATATGGTAAGCTTGACCACGACCATAGGAAGGTCTGGCATTGTTGTTGCAGAACTGGTTTTTGCCACGACCATTTCCACGGCCAGCAGGGGGAAGTGCAAGCTGATTCTGGTTCTGAGAGCAGTCTCTGGAGTGGTGACCTGAACGGCCACACTTGAAGCAGAGCCTGTCTTCGGGGCGGACAGCAGGAGCTCGAGGCATTGGAGCTTGAGGTCTTGGCTGTCCCGGCGGTGTAGAAGGTGCAGCTGGAGGGTACATGCCGTGAGGGATCCAGATACAGCGCTTCTGCGAAGATGAGCCCGAAGATGAGCCCGCATCATGGGTGCACTTATTATCCTTCAGACCAGTCTCAACCTGTATAGCCTTGTTCACCAAGGTGGCAAAATCAGCAAAGTCATGGACTAAGAGTGTCATCTTGATTTCAGAGTTGAGCCCTTCACGGAACTTCTCTTGTCTACGAGCATCAGTAGTAATATCCTCTTCTGCATAGCGAGATAGTTCAAGGAACTACCGCTGGTTAGCTTCTACAGTCTTGCTACCTTGGGTAAGGTTGCGGAACTCACGCTTCTTCCGGTCCATAACTCCCTGAGGAATGTAATGGGCACGGAAAGCAGCTTGGAATTCCACCCAAATGATGATGGTTCCAGCAGTTAAGGTCTGCCTGTGAGTGTCCCACCATTGGACTGCGGGACCCTTCAGAAAGTAGGACGCGAAAGTTGCATAGTTGGCAGGGGCCACACTCGCAGACTCCATTTCAAAAGCGATATCGCGGAGCCAGTCATCAGCATCAAGCGGCTGAACTGAGTTGCGGAAGATGGTTTGATTGAGACGCACAAACACCCGGATGCCCCCTCCACGGGACGTCCCATACGGGCGCCAGCCCTATGGTGACATGCGTTCTCCTGGGAATGATCGCATGCCAAGCCCCTCGTACCGTCCGGGTAACCTCCGGGACCCCCAGTTCAATGCAAGGTCTGTCCTCGCTCAGAACTTGGTTGATACAGGCCGGGCCCTGAGGGAAGGTCTTGACGCCGACGTTCCGAGTGGTTCTGCACCCTCCGAACCCGAGTGTTTCAGTCGTTACATTCGAGCAGCAGATATCCCGCACAACTTCAGGTTGCCGGCCGGCATCAGCAAGTTTACAGGCGAGTCGAAGCTAGAGATTTGGTTGGAGGACTACTGAGTGGCCGTTCAGATTGGCGGTGGCATCGATAGCATGGCTATGAAGCATTTGCCATTGATGCTCGAGGGATCAGCCAGGGCATGGCTCAATCAGTTAGCACCCGGCAGCGTATACTGTTGGGACGATCTGGTCCGAGTCTTCATCAAGACTTTCGAGGGCACGTACAAGCGCCCGGGTGGGTTGTCAGAGCTGCAACATTGTGTCCAGAAGCAGAATGAAACTCTCCGAGAGTACATCCAGCGATGGACCACCCTTCATAACACGGTGGAGAACGTCACTGAGCACCAGGCGATCTGCGCCTTCAAAGCTGGCGTCAGGTACCGAGAGTTGGCCCTGAAGTTCGGCTGCACTGAGATCCCGACTCTCAGTCGGGCGTTGGAAATAGCCAACCGGTACACCAACGGCGAAGAGGAAGACCGACTGAGAAGCGGCAAAGGCCGCGCCGGAGATGCAAATCACTCGGACCACAACAAGAACAAGAAGTAGAAGCGCAAAGCCGAGGCGGCGAGCAATGCGGAGGCTGCAGCTCTGGCCAGCCAAAGCAAAGGCAAGGGCCCGCCGAAGCAGAAGAAAGAATGGGCCGGCAAAAAGAAAGCCTCCCCAAAAAATGACATCCTTGATCAGCCCTGCCAGATTCACACGAAGAAAGATGAAGAAGGCAACTTGATCCTGCCGAAGCATACCACTCGGGAATGCCAGTTACTCAAGCAAGAGATGCATCAAGACCCCTCCGAGGGGAAGGAAGAGGACGAGGACGATGATGGGGATAAAGGCACCTCCGGGTACCCCCATGTCGAGAAGGTTCTCATGATTTTTGCTGACGTTGAAAGCAAGAGTCACCTCAAGGTGATTAACCGAGAGGTCAACATGGCAGTTTCGACTGTCACCAAGCTCCTAGACTGGGCCCAGACCCCTGTCACCTTCGATCAGTCGGATCACCCAGCTCACATACTGACCCCCGGGCGACAACGCTGGTGGTCGATCCAGCTGTAGGAGGAGTCCGACTGCGTAAAGTCCTCATGGACGACGGCAGCGGGCTCAACATCATTTACGCTGATACTCTGGAGGCGATGGGCATTCCGATGTCCCGACTGAGTAAGAGCAATATGCAGTTCCACAGGGTTATTCCCGGGAAAAAAGCAAAGTCAATCGAGCAAATTGCCCTCGACGTCGTATTCGGCGGAGAAAAGAACTTCAGAAAAGAGAGGTTAACCTTCGAGGTGGTGGAAAGATACGTCTCCAACGTATCTATAATTTTTGATTGTTCCATGCTATTATAGTATTAATCTTGGATGTTTTATATGCAATCATATGCCATTATATATCATTTTTTGGGACTAACCTATTAACCCAGTGCCCAATGCCAGTTGCTGTTTTTTGCTTGTTTTTACCTTTTCAGAAAATCATTATCAAAAAGTGTCCAAACGAGAAAAAAACTTTGGATTAATTTTTTCTGGACCAGAAGAGACCCAGGAAGCTTCGGGAGAAGACCAGAAGAGCCACTAGGAGGCGGCAAGCCTAGAGGGCGCGCCCCAGGGGGGTGACCGCGCCCCCTAGGCTTGTGGGCCCCTCGTGGCACCTCTTAACCTAATTCCTTCACTATAAATTCACAAATATTCCCAAACCAACAGAGAGACAGAAGAGAAAACCTTTCTACCGCCGCAAGCCTCTGTTCTTCCGCGATCCCATCTGGAGTCCTTTTCCGGTAATCTGCCGGAGGGGGAATCGATCACGGAGGGCTTCTACATCAACCTTTCCGCCCTTCCGATGATGTGTGAGTAGTTTACCACAGACCTACGGGTCCATAGCTAGTAGCTAGATGGTTTCTTCTCTCTCTTTGATCTTTAATACCATGTTCTCCTCGATGTTCTTGGAGTTCTATCCGATGTAATCTTCTTTTGCGGTGTGTTTGTTGGGATCCGATGAATTGTGAGTTTATGATCAGATTATTCATGAGAAATATTTGAGTCTTCTCTGAACTCTTTTATGCATGATTGTTATAGCTTTGTATTCCTCTCCGATCTATCAATTTGGTTTGGTCTACTAGATTGATTTATCTTGCAATGGGAGAGGTGGTTTGTGATGGGTTCAATCTTGCGGTGCTCAATCCCAGTGACAGAAGGGGACATGACACATATTTGTATTGTTGCCATTAAGGATAAAAAGATGGGGTTTAATCATATTGCTTGAGTTTATTTTGTCTACATCATGTCATCTTGCTTAAGGTGTTACTCTGTTTCATACTTAATACCCTGGATGCATGCTGGATAGCGGTCGATGGGTGGAGTAATAGTAGTAGATGCAGGCAGGAGTCGGTCTACTTGTCTCAGACATGATGCCTGCTTTTCTGTCAATTGCCCAACAGTAATTTGTTTACCCACCTGTAACTTCCCCAGATCTTAACCCTGTCATTAAGTTAACTAGATAGATTACACGATTACAACCTACACTTCAATTAGATAGATAGATCACACTTTTTTGCTTGAGAAATTTGTATTGCCAAAATAAAGAAAACCATGAAGATGAACCTGAAGCCTGAAGGACAGAACGACACCTGCCGCAACAGCATGCAGAGGAGCGCCGCTGTAGTCTAGAATGTGATGGCCGAGGGCGTTAATGATGTCCAGGCGGCAGCGGCCATGAGCGAGGCGTGAGGGAGACGGCGTCTAGGCGGCGGTGGGGGGGCGGTGGCTCGAGAACGGTGGCGTCTTCCAGTCGCAGGCAGCCAGATCAAAATCTTGTACGTCCGCGTCTTCTCTGGTACGTCCGCGGCGGCGATCCCATACCGTGGCGGCAGTGAGAGACGCCAATCCCGGAGGTCGTTGGCGGCGATCCCGTACGTCGGCAGCGAGAGACGTCGATCCCGGACGTCGCCGGCGGCGTCTTCTCCGTGAGGTCAGCGGCGGCGATCTCGTGCGGCTGCATCAGGAAGATTGTACGTCGGCGGCGGCGTCTACTCTCGGAGTTCTTCGAGGGGATCGAGAGGAGCGGAGTTGTACGGGTTTTTCTTCGTTTCGTGCGGGATGGGTTTTTTTTAGTGCGTGCGTAGAGGAGGGGAGACGAAAAAAAACCAGACGAAAGTGAGAGACGAAAAAAAACGTGGATGCTAGCCTACCAAGTGAGGCATTAGGAGTAGAGATTAAATTGCCATGTCATCATGATCATCCTAAATAAATTGCATTTAGAAAATAATCCAACTTCAATTCAAATTTAAAATGCAAGTCAAATAAAAATTTCTTCAAATAATTAAACAAAATAGTTCATAATATTTCAAATAATCACAAAGCAATTATAAAAATAAAATCAACATTATAAAAATTCCCAAATTGACCCTAACATCCCAAAACAGTGACTAAAACAGCCACTTTAATCCATTTGCATTTAATAAAAAATCTAGTGTTTTCAAATATTACCCCAACCATTTTATAGCAGTGCCAAATATTGCCTGATATTTATTGAGCCAAGTCCCATATTTTACAAAAGTAATATTGTGGCCAAACATTTTGCAAAACAGAGAAGAAGTAAATAAATTGAAAAAGAAAAAGAGAAAAGCTAGAAACCTACTGCTACGCTGGGCCTAAGTGGCTACAGTGCGCGGCCCAGCCCACTCCCCCCTATTTTCTCCCTCCTCCCGCCTCTCTCCCCTCACTGTCGACCGCAGCGCCCGCGCACGCCCTGGCCGGCTGGCCCCCCTCTCTTGTGCGCTCGACACCGGCCCTGCCGTCGCTGGGTAGTTAAGGGCCTCGTCCTCGCCCCCTGCGACGAACCCTAGCTGCCATTCCCTCCTCGTTCGCCCCTCTCCCTCTCTATCTGGCTCGCCCGAGCGCAGACGCAGCCGCGTCGTCGTCGCCCTCGTGGCCACCGGCCACTGGCTGCCGCAAATTTATGTCCTGGAGGACCGCCATCGACCACTACTTCGTCCCCGAGCCACCATTCGTCGAGGGAAGCACCACAGCCTCGGGATCGACCCGCCTACGCCACCATGGTCAACGACGCCATTGCCGCCGATTAGCTCCGCCCCGACCTCTCCGGCTTCCCCGAGACCTCCTTCGAGCTCCGCTGTGAGCACCACACCGAAACCCCTCTCTTTTACCTCGTGCCCGAGCCCCGGTTTGCCGTCGCCATTGCCGTTGCTCCGGACACCGCGGACGAGCTCGCCGCCGTCGTTCTAGGGCGTCTCATGCCAACCCAGTACCACCACTGAGCTCCTGGAGCCCCGTAGAAGGCGCCCGTCGACTCCGTTCGCTCGCTAGCTTGCCACGGCTCCGCGCCCGACCAAGCCCGTGGCTACGCCGCCGCCCCGCTCGCTACTGTCGCCGCCTCCGGCCGTCCCGCGACCCCCTGTTGGGTCTGCTGGATGCGCGTGAGCTCGAGCTCTCGAACGCGCCATCCCGCGGCTCGAACCGTCGCCGGACGGTGAAACCCGAGCGCCTCCATCGTTATTTGGGCTCGTCGCCGGCGTGTCGCCGTGTTTAAACACCGGTGGGTCCCGCCAGGTGGACCCCACGTGATTAGCCACTAATCCCCCCCTTCAGTCACTCACATGTGGGGCCGCCACTGTAGCGCTTAGGATTAGATTAAAATTAACCAAATAATAGTATAGCCACTGACAGCTCAGCCCCACAAGTTAATTAGATTAATTAGGTTTAACAAAAACATGTTTTATTAAATGTCTCACTGACCAGTGGGACCCACTGGTCAGGTTTGACCAGTCAACAGCCCTGTTGACTGCTCACTAGACCTGCTGACTGGGCAGTTGACCTGGTCAACTGGCCCCACCTGTCATCCTCTGTAATCACTGCTGTGTACACTTTCTGTGTACCCATAGCATTTAATATAATTTCGAATTAAATTAAATCCAGAAATTCCAGAAAATGATTAAAATTTTGAAAATCATATTAAATAATCCGTAACTCGGATGAAAATAATTTATATACGAAAAATGATCAGAAAAATCCATCGAATCCGAATATGTCATTTACATTCATGTTAGAGTCCTCTAAGTAGATGAACATTGAACTTTTAGCCTATTTTCGATAAGTGAATAGTGCATGACTTCGGTAAAATAAATTCAAACAAATTGCTAAATCATCTAAAATGATTAGAGAGGCATTATATCACCCCTAGCATAACCTACCGGCATGTCGTGCATCTGTGTTACGTCTGTGTGCTTTATATTTACTGTTTCTTCGCCCTCTTCTCTCCGGTAGACCCGAGACTGACGATGCCCCCGTGATCGACTACGTCACCGACGACCCTTCTCCCTTTTTAGCAAAGCTTCCAGGCAAGCAAAACCCCCTTGATCATTCCTATATCGCCTATTCCTTCTCCCTCATGCTTGCATTAGATTTTGCTACTGTAATTGCTTGCTCCTATTCTAATGCATAGCCTGATTTTGTAACCTGTTGTTGATACTTTACCTATTGTCCTAAATGCTTAGTATAGGCTGGTTAGAGATCCATTGGTGACCCCCTCACCCTTGTCCCTGTTGCCCTGCTTTATTACTGGTGCCCCGATCATTGTGATTGACATGCAGAGACTGAGCACAGCACCGCACACCCCCCTTAGTTGTACGACTCTGCAGAGCCACTATCTAGTGACGAGGGTGATACCTCGTACTCCACTTCTGATGATGGCTCTGTAGCATAGCTAATCGGATGTGGCTATCGAGGGTGATTCCTCTTTTACCACCTCCGATGATGACTCTATCGTACAACCTCTCAAGTGGGAATCCATCGAGGGTGATTCCTCGGATTTCCCCCTTGATGTTACCGTACACACTGTTACTTTTAATGGTCGCCCCCTGTTTACTGTTGATTGTGGGACTGGAGGGACAGGCAGTACCACCCCGGTTGAGGTGGACCTGAGTTCCCGAAAGTCCCCTGTGGAGTCGGGTTGACTTGGAGGGTACCCGCGAGATAATTATGAGGCACGTCCGGGCAGGCAGAGACCGCCCTAGAGAGGGATAGGCCTGGCCCTTGTTGCACTTCCTCGAGACGGGGCGACAGGAGTACTGATCATCACCGCGAGCCTCCAACACACTAACGGATTTGGGTATTTGATCTGAGTTGGCCACTGGCCATATACGCACTACCACCACATGGGATAATGGTTATGGGACCCTCTACGCCGTATGTATCAGCCGAAAACTTTGTCAGACGTCCAGTTCAGCATTGTGGCACGGCAGGATCGGCGCCATCCATGACAGAGGTGGTGCCTGGATCTAACCCTGCGCACAACGACCCGGAGTGCAAAGGGCGATGGGCCCAAGACCCCTGAGCGCTTAGGATGTAGACCGGCGGGGACATCTCTGCTGAGCCTAGGTAGGACTACGTCGTGTCGATCAGCCGAGGCCGGGCATGACCCAGAAAGTGTGTCCGGCCAGAGTTAATCGAGCGTGTTGGGTAACAGTAGTGCACCCCTGCAGGGAAGTTATCTATTCGAATAACCGTGTCTACGGTAACAGGACGCTCAGTGTTGAATCCCGATCTACTACAACATGAACTGGATACATGTTAATTAATTGTAAGCTCCGGGATTGCTTTCTCGCAGGGAGTCGAGGAAGGATCTCTAGGCTTTGATACTACATGCTTGTTACTTTATGTTATGCTGCTAATCTGCACTCTTCTAATGCTGCAAGACGCTGAAGATGCTAGTCTTCGATAGGCTAGGCTTTCCCCCTCTGTTCCGGCATTTCTGCAGTTTAGTCCAAAGATATAGCCCCTTCCTTTGATACCAATGCATACATAGAATAGTTCTGATGTAAGTCTTGCGAGTACTTTGGATGAGTACTCACGGTTGCTTTGCTCCCTCTTTTTCCCCATACCCGATTGCTGCGACCAGATGACAGAGCCCTGGAGCCAGCTGATCCCGCTGACGACTGCTACTACACTTCCGGTGGAGCCTGCTACTACGTGGAGACCGACTGCCAGGAGTAGTTTAGGAGGCTCCCAGGTAGGAGGCCTTGCCTCTTTTGATCAGAGCCGTTGTTTGTTTTCACCTTCTTAAGGCACCTTGCTTAACTTTGTGTCTGTACTCAGATACTTTTGCTTCCGCTGATGCTTGTGTAACTCGAGCTTATGTATTCGAGCCCTCGAGGTCACTGGCTTGTAATATAAAGCTTGTATTATTTTATTTTGTGTCTAGAGTTGTGTTGTGATATCTTCCCGTGAGTCCCTGGGCTTGATCGTGTGCATTTACATGTATGATTAGTGCACGGTCGGGCCGGGGACGTCACACCACCGTATGCTATGTGTTCGAGAGAGAAGCCTCTAGTGAAAATTATGGCCCCCGGTCTACTTTATCATATATTAAAAACCTAAAAATACCATGCTGCAATTTATTTACTTTTATTTTTATTAGTATTTTAGTTTATCTATTTACCTCGATAAGATTTAATCCTTGCGAATAACCGCTAAGAGGATTGATAACCCTCTTATTTACGTTGGGTGCAAGTGTTTGCTCTTGTGTGTGCAGGTGCGCTTAACGGAATTTTGCTTGGTTCTCCTACTGGATTGATAACCTTGGTTCTTAACTGAGGGAAATACTTATCTCTACTGTACTGCATCATCCTCTCTTCTTCGGGGAAATACCAACGCAGACTACAAGTAGCAGGAAGAATTTCTAGCGCCGTTACCGGGGAGACGTCATCAAAATTACCAAGTACCTTCGCACAAACTATCATCCACTTGCATTTAGTTTTTTTGCCTTTTTATTTGCATTTGCCTCTCATTTTCATCTCCCCCACTTCTAATTTTTTTTACAAAAACACAAAAATATTTTATTTGCTTGCTTGCTTTTATTGCCATGTCAACACACAAGAACAAAAAGTAAAACAAAAATTTAAGATCACTATGGATCCTCATCCAATTGTTAATATTTTCAAAATATTCAATTATAATGAACCAATTGCTAGTGATTTGAGTGCTCTTGATTTTCTCTATGAAGTTTTGCTTGAAAATCATGAATCTAAAAATTGTGATGAAGTGTTAGAAGAAGAAATTTATAAAGTGATTCATGATAGCTCCTTGATTGAAAAGCATGATTGCAATGATGTTACTATAAATTCTATTAATGTGAATTGTGCTAATAATATGCAAAACTACAAGCTTGGGGATGATAATTTTGTTATGTCCACTACTTATTGCAATGATCATGATTGGGGTGATAATGCTTCTTATGATCTTGAAAATTTATTTAAACCTCATGATGAATATGTTATTGATAATAATGTTTGCAATACTATTAAAAGTAAGTTTGGAAGAGCGTCAACTTTAGGTAATAATGATCCCACTACTTTGGAGAATTATCAATCTTATGAAATTTTTGATAAAAGTGGGTTCGGAGAGGTCATGACTTTAGTTCATGTTAATCCCACTATCTTGGAAGATTATAAAACTTTTATGCATGTGGATCATGAAGATAAAATTGTATATGATAGCTATATTGTTGAATTTGATTATGATCCTACATGTAATTATTATGAGAGAGGAAAATATGGTTGTAAAAACTTTCATGTCAATAAATTACCTCTCTTTGTGCTAAAATTATTAATGCTCCATTCTTCCTATTTACATATGCTAGATATTGTTTGTCTTGATAATTTGTTTTCCTATAAAATGCCTATGCATAGGAAGTATGATAGACTTAAATGTGTTTTTCACATGTTACATGATGCTCACTTTGTGTTTCAATTATTATCTTTCATGAGAGCATCATTGAAATCTCAAGCCTATCTTAATGGCTATAAGAAAGAGCTTGTTGGGAGACAACACTATAAACTTTTTATTTCTGTTTTTGAGTGTTTGCACAATTATAGCTTCTGTTATGATTGTATTTTTATGTTTTAATTAGTGTTAGTGTCAAGTAATGCCTTTGGGATGATTTGGATGATAGTATAATTGATGCTGTTTGGAAAACAGAAAGTTTTTCTTCCAGTGCTGGAATTTTAATTCTGTACTGGAGCGTCATAAATATCTGAAATTTTTACACAGTATTGGTATATTAATTGTGTACG
Source organism: Elymus sibiricus (assembly GCA_039707655.1). Lineage (NCBI taxonomy): Eukaryota > Viridiplantae > Streptophyta > Magnoliopsida > Poales > Poaceae > Elymus > Elymus sibiricus. The sequence goes on from CM077664.1 coordinate 326,268,322, forward strand.
TTGTCATCATTTTTCAGAATTTTTGGAGTTACAGAAGTATGTATTTTAAATAGATCTTTACAAACTGTTCTGTTTTAGACAGATTCTGTTTTTGTTGCATAGTTCGCTTATTTTGATGAATCTATGAATCGTATCGGTGGGTATGAGTCATGGAGAAGTTGGAGTACAGTAGCGTTATGCCAATATTAAATATGAATCAATTTACAACAGTACCTAAAAGTTTAAGATTTGTTTGTTATACTAACGGATCTCACGAGGTTTCTGTTGAGTTTTGTGTGCTGAAGTTTTCAAGTTTTGGGTGAGACTACGATGGATAAAGGAATAAGGAGCGGCAAGAGCCTAAGCTTGGGGATGCCCAAGGCACCCCAAGGTAATATTCAAGGAAGACTCAAGCGTCTAAGCTTGGGGATGCCCCGGAAGGAATCCCCTCTTTCGTCTACAATCTATCGGTAACTCACTTGGAGCTATATTTTTATTCATCACATGATATGTGTTTTACTTGGAGCGTCTTGTGATATAGTTTGATTGATTTTTAGTTTGTCACAATCATATTTGCTGAACACACCTTTTTTAGAGGGACACACATTATTCGTGATTTGTTAGAATACTCTATGTGCTTCACTTATATCTTTTGAGCTAGGCAGTTGCTCTAGTGCTTCACTTATATCTTTTAGAGCACGGCGGTGGTTATATTTTAAAGAAATAGTTGCACTCTCATGCTTCACTTATATCTTTTTGAGAGTCTCATGATAGCAATGGTAATATGCATGGGTTATGAATTTGGTCCTAATATGATAGGTATTCAATAGGGATATAATAAAAACTTTCATGTAGATCACTGAATATGATAAGTTTGATTCCTTGCATTAGCTTTGCAATATTAAGATGGTAATATGTGGGAGGTATTAGTAGATAATTGTGGTTTAGTAAGAATATTGGTGTTAAGGTTTGTGATTCCCGAAGCATGCACGTATGATCTGTCGTTATGCTAAGAAGTTGGAGCATGATTTATTGTTTATTGTCTACCTTATAAGTGGCGGTCGGGGACGAGTGATGGACCTTGTCCTACCAATCTATCCCTCTAGGGGTATGCGTAGTAGTACTTTGCTACAAGGGCTAATAAACTTTCGCAATAAGTATGTGAGTTCTTTATGACTAATGTGAGTCCATGGATTATACGCACTCTCACCCTTCCGCAATTTGCTAGCCTCTTCGCTACCGTGCATTGCCCTTTCTCACATCGAGAGTTGGTGCAAACTTCGCCGGTGCATCCAAACACTGTGATATGATATGCTCTATCACACATAAGCCTCTTTATATCTTCCTCAAAACAGCCACCATACCTACCTATCATGGAATTTCCATACCCATTCCGAGATATATTGCCATGCAACTTCCACCGTTTTGTTTTTATGACACACATCATCATTGTCATATTGCTTTGCATGATCATATAACTGACATAGTATTTGTGGCTCAGCCACCGTTCATCATTTTTATACATGTTACGCTAGCATCATTGCACATCCTGGTACACTGCCAGAGGCATTCATATAGAGTCATATTTTTGTTCTAGTATCAAGTTGTAATATTGAGTTGTAAGTAAATAGAAGTGTGATGATCATCATCATTAGAGCATTGTCCCAGTGAGGAAAGGATGATGGAGACCATGATTCCCCCCACAAGTCGGGATGAGACTCTGGACGAAAAAAAAGAGAGGCGAAAAAGAGCCATGAGAAATTAAAAAAAGTTGAGAAAAAGAGAGAAGGGGCAATGTTACTATCCTTTTTCCACACTTGTGCTTCAGAGTAGCACCATGTTTTTCATATCGAGAGTCGCCTATTTTGTCACTTTCATATATGATACATCTCCAACATATCTATAATTTTTGATTGTTCCATGCTATTATTGTATCAATCTTGGATGTTTTATATGCCATTATATATCATTTTTTGGGTCTAACCTATTAACTCAGTGCCCAGTGCCAGTTGCTGTTTTCTGCTTGTTTTTGCCTTTTCAGAAAATCATTATCAAAAAGTGTCCAAACGAGAAAAAAACTTTGGATTAATTTTTTCTGGACCAGAAGAGACCTAGGAAGCTTCGGGAGAAGACCAGAAGAGTCACGAGGAGGCGACAAGCCTGGAGGGCGCGCCCCAGGGGGGTGGCCGCGCCCCCAAGCTTGTGGGCCCCTCGTGGCACCTTTTGACCTAATTCCTTCGCTATAAATTCACAAATATCCCCAAACCAACAGAGAGCCAGAAGAGAAAACCTTTCCGCCGCCGCAAGCCTTTGTTCTTCCGCGATCCCATCTGGAGGCCTTTTTCGGTACTCTGCCGGAGGGGGAATCGATCACGGAGGGCTTCTACATCAACCTTGCTGGCCTTCCGATGATGTGTGAGTATTTTACCACAGACCTACGGCTCCATAGCTAGTAGCTAGATGGCTTCTTATCTCTCTTTGATCTTCAATACCATGTTCTCCTCGATGTTCTTGGAGTTCTACCCGATGTAATCTTCTTTTGCGGTGTGTTTGTTGGGATCCGATGAATTGTGAGTTTATGATCAAATTATTCATGAGAAATATTTGAGTCGTCTCTAAACTCTTTTATGCATGATTGTTATAGCTTTGTATTTCTCTCCGATCTATCGATTTGGTTTGGCCTACTAGATTGATTTATCTTGCAATGGGAGAGGTGCTTTGTGATGGGTTCAATCTTGCGGTGCTCAATCCCAGTGACAGAAGGGGACATGACACATATTTGTATTGTTGCCATTAAGGATAAGAAGATGGGGTTTAATCATATTGCTTGAGTTTACTTTGTCTACATCATGTCATCTTGCTTAAGGCGTTACTCTGTTTCATACTTAATACCCTAGATGCATGCTGGATAGCGGTCGATGGGTGGAGTAATAGTAGTAGATGCAGGCAGGAGTCGGTCTACTTGTCTCGGACGTGATGCCTATATACATGATCATTGCCATGAATCCGTCATAATTATTTGCTTTTCTATCAATTGCCCAAGAGTAATTTGTTTACCCACCGTATGCTATGTGTTTGAGAGAGAAGCCTCTAGTGAAAACTGTGGCCCCCGGTCTACTTTATCATATATTAAAAAACTAAAAATACTTTGCTGCAATTTATTTAATTTTATTTTTATTAGTATTTTAGTTTATCTATTTACCTCGATAAGATTTAATCCTTGCAAATAACCGTTAAGAGGATTGACAACCCTCTTATTTGCGTTGGGTGCAAGTGTTTGCTCTTGTGACTGCAGGTGCGCTTAACGGAATTTTGCTTGGTTCTCCTACCGGATTGATAACCTTGGTTCTTAACTAAGGGAAATACTTATCTCTACTGTACTACATCATCCTCGCCTCTTCGGGGAAATACCAACGCAGACTACAAGTAGCAGGAAGAATTTCTGGCGCCGTTGCCGGGGAGACATCATCAAAATTACCAAGTACCTTCTCACAAACTATCATCCACTTGCATTTACTTTATTTGCCTTTTATTTGCATTTGCCTCTCATTTTCATCTCCCCACTTCCAATTTTTTTAACAAAAACACAAAAAATATTTTTATATTTGCTTGCTTGTTTGTTTGCTTCACCATTATGGCTAGTTCTTCGCTTGTTACTATTACCCCTGAAAATGAAGTGCTTAATTTTAAACAAAAGGGGAGGAGAAAATTTAAAAGATGCTTGGTATAGTATTTGTGATGCTCAAAATAGATCAACTCGTAAGCAATCCACTACCGTTCTTCTTCGAAATTTTTATGTGGGAATTACTACTTGGTATAAATTTGTGCTTGACACTATTACCGGAGGAAATTTCTTAATGTGTCCCACTTTGGATGCTTTCAATGCAATGGGAAATTTAGTGGGTTCACCCCCTATCATTATTAATGAAACGGCATTGACTTTGGAGCATGTTATGCAAAGGTTAGAAGCTATAGAAAATAAAATGCCAACTGTTGAACATCTTGAAAATTTAGATAAAAAGGTCCATAATCATATTCCTCAATTTGGTTCCAAGGTGGGGATTGCTTTGAAAACTTTAAAGGAAAAAGAACCGATAATTAACGAAAGGATAGAACAAAGCCCCGCTAGAATTGGCAAGTGTCGGGGTACGAACATCTATGGGGCCATGCAGCCCCTTGTGGTTCGGCGGGGGAGGTCGACGTGCACAAAGAGCATGGACAATGGGGAGCACGAGGGATTTAACCAGGTTCGGGCCACTTAGAAGCGTAAAACCCTACTCCTGCCTTTGGTGTATTGATGGTGCAGAAGCACAGTACAAGGAGCGCCTGTCCCGGCAAGGCGCGGGGGGAGCAGCTACGCGAGACGTGCTTGTGTTTGAAAAGGGGTCCGAATCCCCTAAACTGTTGCCTTGGCCCTCTTTTTATAGTTAAAGGGGTTACCACACTGGCAAAACAGTAATTACATAGTGATTAGATAGCGAACAGTGCTATCGTACCTAACTCTGCCAATCTGGGACAAAGGCATTAAATGCGACGCTAGGTGTCATGTGGAGAGGTAGTCCCGGCAAGGTTTCTGCACCGCTTGCCCAGCTACCTCGTATTATCCTGACACGCCTCTTGGACGGGTGTCGTTAGGGGCAAATCTTGTCCCAGTGTGCTGACACGTGCCCGACAAGCCTCACCAACCAACCTGCGCGGTCGACACCTCACACATCGGCGCACACCTGTGCAGCGAGGTGGAGCGCTGGAGGGCTGGCTTAAGCTTGCCGGCACGGAGCTTGCCGGGTCTTCACCTTGCCGGTTCAGCCTTGCCAGCAAGGAATGTCTTCATCTTTGGTACTAGTCGAGTGTTGTGTTTTGAGCTTCTTTCTGGTAGCTTCTGCGGCTGGACTCCGAATCTTGATCTTGGCGGTTCCTGGCAAAGCTTTGGCCGGCAAGGGGGTTGCCACCGTCTGTGCATAAGTCAGGGTATAAAATACCCATGTTTTATACACCGACAGGAGCCCCCGGGCCTGGGCCGTACACGCGTCTGAAGCGTCGTTGGGCTAGGCCCAAACAATGCACAGACACGCGGCGGGGAACTACTGCTGTAATTTTTGGTCATGATGATTATCCTGGTGCACGTCCAATCCATGCATTAAATGCGGATTGTGGGGATTTGGACTGTTGCGGTTATTTTTGCGGTAGTGCGCCTGTAAAAGAACGTGGCTGGGGTAAACAGTGATGAGCCAGCCTCTCCTCATGCCTTCCCCATAAAAAGGTAACCGCGAGGAGGCGCGGCTCATTCGCCCCTGCTTTCCCCTGCTTCATCTTCCTCCTCAAGCCAGAACTGCTCCTGCCGCCGCCGCCGCTGCTTCGCATCCCCAATCGACCTCCCCCTTCCCCTTCAATCCCTGATGGCGCCCAAGAGAGCCAACGCGGTGGGGAAGAAGAAGCCCGCCAAGCCGCTCGATCCCAAGGCAGAGGAGAAGAAGAAGGCGTTGGAAGAGCTAGAGAAGCGGCGGAGGGAGAATGCAATCTTCTCGCCGTGCTCCTTGGACGCCAATGAGCTGATCAGGAGGTACGCGTACATGTGGGGGAGGGACACCAAGGATCACAAGGCGCCCGTGGTGCTCCCCGAAGGCGACAAAGACCCCGCGGATTCTTATCCGTTCTTCTGCACGTACTTTTACTGCGGTTTGGTCCCTTCCTACTCAGATTTCTTCAGCGCGATGATGTTCAGTTACGGGTTCAGACTGCTGGACTTCACTCCGAATGCGATGACTTGCATGGCGGTTTTCGCTCATCTATGCGAGAACTTCGTCGGAGTGGCCCCCAACGTGGATCTGTTCCGCCACTTTTTCATTCCCCGGATCGAAGACAAGTCACTCTCCGGCAGCGTGGCCTGGATTCCCAGGGCAAAGACGAAGGGCGAGTACCTTGCCGGGCAGCTCCATCTCAAGTGGGAAGAATGGAGGGCCGAGTGGTGCTGGATCCAGGAGAAGGATTTTCTCCAATTCTGCATACCGCGCACAGTGAGGGTCACACGCGGCAAGAACTAGAGCAGCATGGGCGCTACTGACGCCAAGTTTCGTCCGGCCCTGAACCGGATCGCCCGCCTTAAGGCCGCCAAGCTGCCCATAGAAATGGTTGGTGCTGATTTCCTCCGGCGACGCATAGCGCCGCTGCAGAAGAGAGAGAGATTTGCTTGGGAGTACCAGAATGTCGCTGATGTCATGCTGCTGTATCCCGGGACCGGCAATAATTTGTCGGTTATGGAGCACGCCAGCCTCTGTGAGCAGCTGTTCCGCAAGACCGACGTATTCCACTTGCCGGACCAGATCGTCCCGCTGCATATCAACTCGGCCAAGGACTCCATCTTGGCGGTGATGCCGGATTGTGACGCCCACGGAGTGAAGGCAGACTGGGATTTGCCCGCCTTGGAGTTCGAGATGGAGTGGGCCTCCAACCTGACGGAGAAAGCTTCCCGGAAGGAAACGGACCTCATCCGGGCCACCACTGAGGAGGAACTGGCGTATATCGCCAGCAAGGCCGCAGAGATCGTGAGGATCAACGCGGCAGGCGGTTCCGGTGCCGCGGCAGTCGAGGATGAAGAAGAGGAGCAGTCTGATGAAGAGGCCGCCGAGGAGCATCAAGAGGAGCCTGCCGTGGATGAGACGGCCGAAGCCGAGGTTGTCGGGGCCGAGGCTACCAGGGACGAAGTTGCCGGAACTGAAGCCGCCGGAGAGCCCGAGGAAGAAGAGGGCCCTCGGGCCCCAAAGAGGAGGCGGCGGCTTCGGAGGGCAGTCAGCCAAGAGCCGGTGTGCGCTTCTTCGCCGAGGGCTGGCCCCACGGTGAAGAAGATGACCACGAAGGCCGGCCGCCAAGAAGAAGCACGCCGGCAGTCCACCCGGCGTCCCCGGACCCAACCTTCATCTCCCCGGCCAGAGGTTGCCGAGGAAGCCGAGCTCCTTCAGCCGATGGGTTCACCTCCTCTGGCACTCAAGAGGGCGAGGGAGTCGCCCCCGCCAGTGATGTACGATTTCGACGTCCTTGGCCAGTCCAAGGAGGAGGAGGAGTACGTACTTCGCTTATTCCCGCCAAGCCTTGATTCCACTTGATTGCCATTTTAACTTGATTCCTTCTGTCTTGACAGGGACCCAGAACCGCTCGTGCATCGATCGAAGCAGCCCAGGTCTGCAGTAGCACAGGACCCTGCGGCAAGCGCTGGGCAGGGGGTTGTAATGGCTGAAGCCATCATTACCAGCCCCCAGCTGAGCCCCCTGCGCGAGGACGTGGTGCGGGTGCTTACCACTAGCACTGGTACTGGAGTCCCTGCTGCTGAGCCTGTCATGGAGACGGAGGAGGCCCGCCAAGAAGAGGAGCGCCAAGAAGCGAATCCAACCGTGGCTCCCCCGTCCATCAATATCCCGGGGAGCGCTTCTCCGTCAAGGGCCTCCACCGACGAGCTTGCCCACACGGGGGCTACCCCGACGAGCGGGGCCGTCAACGACCGCGCGCCGGCAACGCAGGTTGCCAGGGAAGGAGCCCTTCCTCAGCAAGCACCAACAGGTAATCCTCTTGCCTTTGTATGCCTCTTCCGGGAAAGATTTCTTTTTGTCTTCTTGAACTTGACATGTGATTTTGAATCCTATCTCACCCTTGTTTTCACCTTGATCCACAGCTCAAACCTCCCCTGATGAAGGCGAAGTCCTTATGGAGGTGGCTGATATCGCAAGGGATGCCGCCGAGGAAGCCGTCAAGATCGCCGCTGGAGAGGGCCCCACACAGGTTGCCAAGGAGACCGGGACACTCCCCGGCGAGTCCGAGAGGGCTTCCGACAGCACGCCCGACCCCGCCAGGATGGATGCGGAGAAGACGCCCGCCAATGTCGATGCGCCAACTCCCGGCAACCAGTTAGTGGTGTCAATCCCGCCAGCTCCGTCAAGTGACTTGGCGTTGGTCGCCCCTCAGCACGAGTCCGGAGCCCCCAGTTCCTCTGGCATCGCGGGGCCAAGCTTTGATGAGGAGATAGCTCGGATCCTGCTCCCCTTGGTCCAAAGAACCAACAAATCCACCGACGTGGCCGACAACGCCGAAGACATTGCTTTCATGGAAATCATGGCCGTCGGGTTCAAGGGCGTCCAGGAACGGTACAGCCGGAGGTGGGACAAGGTGCATGAAGAGCGCAAGGCTGTGGATTTGGTTGATCGGAAGCTGAGGGAGAAGGCGGACGAGCTGCGCACATGGTACAATCAGCAGGCCCGCAATCTAAACGCTACTACCGAAAGAGCGGCGATCCGCGACGGCAAGCTGACGGAGCGCGAAACACTGTTCAACGCCAAGGAGAAGGATATTGCCGCGCGGGAAGAAGCCCTTACCGCCACTCTTCGCAGCAAGGATGATGAGATTGAAGCGCTCCTCAAACGGCAGACCCAGGAGCTGGAAGACGGGCACAAGAAGCTTATTGAAGCCCAGGCCTCGGAGAACGCCGCCAAGCTCGAGGAGGCCACTGATAAGGCTGCTGCCGGTGACTCTGCCAAGGCAAAACTAGAATCCCAGGTGGCCAAACTGAAGGAGGATCTTGTCGGCAGCGGCAAGGAGATCGAGGTTCTCAAGGACGAAGCGCTGAAGGCAGCCCGCACTATGGGGGACTTGCAAGCACAGTTGTCATCCAAGAACCAAGATCTCGACACTGCCGCCAAGGCAATTGAGGACCTGAAATCCCAACTGGCCACCGTGGTAGCAGCTTCGGAATCCACCAAGGAGAGGGAGAGGGTCTTGACGTAGAAGCTGGAGAAGGAGGAGGCCTCGAAGAAGGAGGCTGAAAACAACTACGCCCAGCGGCACGAGCACCTCTCCCTCCGGACCGGCAGGCTTGTTAATGCCGCCGAGCGCATCAGCCTTCAAATCGCACAGATGGATATGGAGAGCTGGGGTTTCACCGTCAACGACAAGGAGGCCACCAGCGTCAGGTTGACCAAGTTCTTCGAGGGCCTTGTCGACGCCTTGAAGATGTACCAGGAAGACAGGTCTGCCTCGTTTGCTGACGAGTCCCGGAAATTTGCGCGTGAAATTGTGTACAGGGTGCTGCTCAAGATCGCTCATCGCAATCCCGGCCTTGATCTCTCCAGGGTCTTTAGGAGGTTGCCGGATAGCACAGACGTCACCGCTGCCGACAAGATCGCTGCCCCTCTTGCCGACAAGGTTCTCCAAATCCCCAGGGTCCAAGGCAACCGCCGAGACTGAGCTTGCCGCTACATCCACCATTGTGCTATCATGTTCAAGATACATTTAATCTTTTGTTAGCCCAGCACTACTTTTGTGATGTAACGTAACTTGCATCGCTTGAATGTATGTGCGTCGTTCCCCTTGTTTTATTCCGCCTTTGTATGATTTGTGTTCCCTACGCTTATCGGAAGATTGCCAGTACGCACACTTGCCGCGAGCGCTTCGAGGAACGGGTCCTTAGCAGCCTGCTGAAAGTGCCGCTGCCGGCAAGGTGACTTGCCGGGCCAGAACGCAGCCGCCAAGCTTGCCGAGCGGACTCGAGGCAACCTAGGGCGCGGACTGATCGTGACAAGGTTCCTCTCGCGTGCAGGTTTCTCATACAAAGCTCAGAACCGTTCAACAGGGAACGCGAATGTAACAGGGATTTTTTTTAAAAGTTTTTGCAACTTAGCTTTTCCTTGTGCCGTTTCTCTCGTTGTAAAAAATGATCACTTGAACGTCGTTAAGAATGGTACCCCATCTCCACTCCCTCCGGGAAACTTGCATGCGAGGGAACCTCCTCATCCTTTTAAGAAAAAGAAAGAAGAGAAAAGAGCGGTTTGGGAACCTTGACGGCTCATCAGTCATTTCATACAAACTAAAGCGTAAATCACAACATCACATGCATCGACACATAAATGAACATGTACGAGGAGTTGCGAAACACTTAGCTTTATTATGCACAGGATCTGCGCCTGGCTTTGTACAAAGGGTTCCATGTCTGATCGATAAGGCTTGTACAAAGGGTGTTGCCGGGACATGACCTGGCAACTGCGCCTCACGGGTAGAACTTGCGAAGATGCTCAATATTCCATGAGTTCTGCACCGAGGTGCCATCTTCGGTCTCCAGATGGACTGCGCCAGGCCTGGTGACTCGTACTACCCGGTAAGGGCCTTCCCACTTCGGCGTCAACTTGTTTGATCCCTTGGCGGACTGAACACGCCGAAGAACAAGGTCGCCTTCCTCAAGGCTTCGGGCGTGCACTTTGAGGCTACGGTAGCGGCGCAAGGCTTTCTGGTAGCGTGCAGCTCGCACAGCCGCCCGAAGACGATCTTGTTGGAAATATGCCCTAGAGGCAATAATAAATTGGTTATTATTATATTTCCTTGTTCATGATAATCGTTTATTATCCATGCTATAATTGTATTGATTGGAAACTCAAATACATGTGTGGGTACATAGACAACACTGTGTCCCTAGTAAGCCTCTAGTTGACTAGCTTGTTGATCAAAGATGGTTAAGGTTTCCTAGCCATGGACATGAGATGTCATTTGATAACGGGATCACATCATTAGGAGAATGATGTGATGGACAAGACCCAAACTGTAAACGTAGCATTTGATCGTGTCAGTTTATTGCTATTGTTTTCTGCATGTCAAGTATCTGTTCCTTTGACCATGAGATCATGCAACTCACTAACACCGGAGGAATACCTTGTGTGTATCAAACGTCGCAACGTAACTGGGTGACTATAAAGGTGCTCTACAGGTATCTCCGAGGGTGTCTGTTGGGTTGGCATGGATCAAGACTGGGATTTGTTACTCCGTATGACGGAGAGGTATCTCAGGGCCCACTCGGTAATACAACATCACAATGAGCCTTGCAAGCAATGTGACTAAAGTGTTAGCCACGAGATCTTGTATTACGGAACGAGTAAAGAGACTTGCCGGTAACGAGATTGAACTAGGTATAGAGATACCGACGATCGAATCTCGGGCAAGTAACATACCGAAGAACAAAGGGAACAGCATACGGGATTAACTGAATCCTTGACATAGAGGTTCGACCGATAAAGATCTTCGTAGAATATGTAGGAGCCAATATGGGCATCCAGGTCCCGCTATTGGTTATTGGCCGTAGAGGTGTCTCGGTCATGTCTACATAGTTCTCGAACCCGCAGGGTCTACACACTTAACGTTTGGTGACGATTAGTATAGTTGAGTTATTATGTTGGTGACCGAAAGTTGTTCGGAGTCCCGGATAAGATCCCGGACATGACGAGGATCTCCGGAATAGTCCGGAGGTAAAGATTGATATATGTGATAATAGTGTTTTGATCTCCGGAAGAGTTCCGAAGTTCACCGGAAGGGGTTCCGGATGTTTACCGAAGTGTTCGGGTGCAGCAAACACTTTATATGAGCCAAAGGGATAAAGCCCACAAGGTATTGGAAAGTGCAAAAGTAGTTTTGCTGCCGCGTAAGCGGTACTACCGCTTGGTGAAGCGGTACTACCGCCGGAGCGGTACTACCGCTTGTGTGAAGCGGTACTACCGCCCAAGCGGTACTACCGCTTGTGTGAAGCGGTACTACCGCTTGTGCGCGGCTGTGCACGATTCGGCAGGGTCCGAATTGGACTCTTTTCCTGCGGGCCAAACCGACCTTGTGCGGGCAAAACCGACCCGGAGGAGGCTTTTACTCCAAGTTTAGACCCCAAGGCTCAACATATAAATAGAGGGGCAGGGCTAGCACACGGGACACATCAGGATTTCCCAAGCCGTGTGCCGGCAACCCTAGCCCTCTAGTTCCTCCGTCATAATCTCCGTAGCGCTTGGCGAAGCCCTGCAGAGATTGTTTCTCACCACCATCACCACGCCGTCGTGCTGCTGGAACTCAACCACTACTTCATCATCGCTCGCTGGATCGAGGAGGTGAAGGCGTCATCAAGCCGTACGTGTGTTGAACGCGGAGGTGCCGTCCGTTCGGCACTAGATCGGAAGGATCGTGATTGGATCGCGGGACGCTCGGCGATTTGGATCGCGAAGACGTTCGACTACATCAACCGCGTTTATTAACGCTTCCGCTTAGCGATCTACAAGGGTATGTAGATCCACTCTCCCTCTCGTAGATGCTCATCACCATGGATAGATCTTATGTGTGCGTAGGAAAATTTTTGTTTCCCATGCAACGTTCCCCAACAGTGGCATCTGAGCTAGGTCTATGCGTAGATGAGATCTCGAGTAGAACACAAACGAGTTGTGGGCGTGGGTGTATACATATTGCTTGCCGTTACTAGTTGATACTTGATTCCGCGGTATTGTGAGATGAAGCGGCCCGGACCGACATTACGCGTACGCTTACGCGAGACTGGTTTCACCGCTGCGTGCACTTGTTGCATAAAGGTGACTGGCGGGTGTCTGTCTCTCTCACTTTAGTTGAATCGGTTCAATGAAGAGGGTTCTTTTAGAAGATCAAAAAGCAATCACTACACCACGTTGTGGTTTTGCGTAGGTAAGAATCGTTCTTGCTAGATACCCGTAGCAGCCACGTAAAATTTGCAACAACAATTAGAGGACGTCTAACTTGTTTTTGCAGGGTATGTTGTGATGTGATATGGCCAATTACATGATGAGATATATGTGATGTATGAGATGATCATGTATTGTATAGAATATCACGACTTGCATGTCGATGAGTACGGCAACTGGCAGGAGCCATAGAGTTGTCTTTAATTATTGTATGACCTGCGTGTCAATCATTAAGCGCTATGTAATGCTTTACTTTATCGCTAAACGTTAGCTATAGTCGTGGAAGCAACAGTCGGCGCGACAACCTTATGGCGACACGTTGATGGAGATCAAGATGATGGAGATCATGGTGTCATGCCGGTGACGATGGAGATCATGCCGGTGCTTTGGAGATGGAGATCAAAAGCACAAGTTCATGGCCATATCATGTCACTTATGATTTGCATGTGATGTTAATCTTTTTATGCATCTTATTTTGCTTAGGACGACGGTAGCATTATAAGGTGATCCCTTACTTAAATTTCAAGATAAATTGTGTTCTCCCCAAGTGTGCACCGTTGCGAAAGTTCGTCGTTTCGAGACACGCCGTGATGATCGGGTGTGATAGACTCTACGTTCGCATACAACGGGTGTAAGCCATGTTACACGTGCGGAACACTCGGGTTAAACTTGACGAGCCTAGCATGTACAGACATGGCCTCGGAACACAAGAGACCGAAAGGTCGAACATGAGTCATATAGTAGATATGATCAACATGAAGATGTTCACCATTGAAACCACCTCAACTCACGTGATGATCGGACTTGAGTTGGTGGATTTTGGATCATGTTACACTCGAATGATCGGAGGGATATCAATTTGAGTGGGAGTTTTTAAGTAATATGATTAACTAAACTCATTATCTAAGAACAATAGTCTAAGTTGTCTTTGCAATATTTATGTTGTAGATCATGGCTCGCGCAGTAGCACCCCTGAATTTTAATGTGTTCCTAGAGAAAGCTAAGTTGAAAGATGATGGAAGTAACTTTGTGGACTGGGCCCGTAATCTAAGGATTATCCTTACGGCTTCCCAGAAGGCTTATGTCCTTGATGCACCGCTTGGTGATCCACCCGCTCCAGTTGAGTCTCTAGACGTTGTGAACGCCTGGCAGGCTCGTTCTGATGATTACTCAATAGTTCAATGTGCAATGTTGTATGGCTTAGAACCGGGACTTCAAAGACGTTTTGAACGTCATGGAGCATATGAGATGTTCCAGGAGTTGAAGTTTATCTTTCAGAAGAATCCCCGGATCGAGAGATATGAGATCTCCGATAAGTTCTATGCTTGCAAGATGGAGGAGAACGGGTCTATCAGTGATCACGTGCTCAGAATGTCTGGGTACTCCACCCGTCTGGCTGAGTTAGGGATGCCCCTTCCGCCAGAGGCTATCACTGACAGAGTTCTTCAATCATTGCCACCTAGCTACAAGAGCTTCGTGTTGAACTATAACATGCACGGGATGAACAAGTCAGTCGCCGAGCTGTTTGCGATGCTGAAAGCCGCTGAGTCTGAAATTCAGAAGGAGCATCAAGTGTTGATGGTCAATAAAACCACTAGTTTCAAGAAGAATGGCAAGGGTAAGAAGGGTAACTCCAAGCAGAGTGGCAAAGCAGTTGCTCCTCTCGTGAAGAAACCCAAGGCTGGACCCAAACCAGAAACTGTGTGTTTTCATTGCAAGGGAACTGGACACTGGAAGCGGAATTGCCCCAAGTATTTGGCTGACAAGAAGGCGGCCAACAACAAACAAGGTATATATGATATACATGTTATTGATGTGTACCTTACCAACTCTCGTTGTAGTGCCTGGGTATTTGATACCGGTGCGGTTGCTCATATTTGCAACTCAAAACAGGAACTGCGGAATAGACGGAGGCTGGCAAAGGACGAAGTGACGATGCGCGTGGGAAATGGTTCCAAGGTTGATGTGATCGCCGTCGGCACGCTCGCTCTTCGATTACCGTCGGGATTAGTGATGAACCTAAATAAGTGTTATTTGGTGCCTGCGTTAAGCATGAACATTATATCTGGATCTTGTTTATTGCGAGACGGTTACTCATTTAAATCAGAGAATAATGGTTGTTCTATTTATATGAGTAATATCTTTTATGGTCATGCACCCGATGTGAGGGGTTTATTCTTATTGAATCTCGATAGTAATGATACACATGTTCATAACATTGATGCCAAAATATGTAGAATTGATAATGATAATACCACTTTCTTGTGGCACTGCCGTTTAGGTCATATTGGCGTAAAACGCATGAGGAAGCTCCATGCTGATGGACTTTTGGAGTCACTTGATTTTGAATCACTTGACACATGTGAACCATGCCTCATGGGCAAGATGACTAAAACGCCGTTCTCTGGAATAATGGAACGGGCAAGTGACTTATTGGAAATCATACATACTGATGTGTGTGGTCCGATGAGTATTGAGGCGCGCGGTGGTTATCGTTACTTTCTCACCTTCACTGATGACTTAAGTAGATATGGGTATATTTACTTAATGAAACACAAGTCTGAAACATTTGAAAAGTTCAAACAATTTCAGAGTGAAGTTGAGAATCATCGTAACAAGAAGATTAAATTCCTACGATCTGATCGAGGAGGAGAATATCTGAGTTATGAGTTTGGCAGTCACTTAAGACAGTGTGGAATTGTTTCACAATTGACACCGCCTGGAACACCACAGCGTAATGGTGTGTCCGAACGTCGTAATCGAACCTTATTGGATATGGTGCGATCTATGATGTCTCTTGCCGATTTGCCACTATCGTTTTGGGGTTATGCATTAGAGACAGCTGCATTCACTTTAAATAGGGCACCATCGAAATCCGTTGAGACGACGCCATATGAACTTTGGTTTGGCAAGAAGCCAAAGCTGTCGTTTCTTAAAGTTTGGGGATGTGATGCTTATGTCAAAAAGCTTCAGCCTGAAAAGCTGGAACCCAAAGCGGAGAAATGCGTCTTCATAGGATACCCAAAAGAGACAGTTGGGTATACCTTCTACCTCAGATCCGAAGGCAAAGTGTTTGTCGCTAAAAACGGAACATTTCTTGAGAAAGAGTTTCTCTCGAAAGAATTGAGTGGGAGGAAGATAGAACTTGATGAGGTTGTTGAACCTTTACTTCAACCTGAGAGTAGCGCAGCGCAGAAAGTTGTTTCTGTGGAGCCTACATTAGCTGAAGAGGAAGTTAATGATGATGATCATGAAGCTTTGGATCAAGTTGCTATCGAACCTCGTAGGTCGACAAGGACGCGTACTGCTCCCGAGTGGTACGGCAACCCTGTCTTAGAGGTCATGTTGTTAGACAACGATGAACCTACGAGCTATGGAGAAGCGATGATGGGCCCGGATTCCGAGAAGTGGTTAGAGGCCATGAAATCCGAGATGGGATCCATGTATGAAAACAAAGTATGGACTTTGGAAGTATTACCTGAAGGGCGTAAGGCCATTCAGAACAAATGGATCTTTAAGAGGAAGACGGACGCGGACGGTAATGTCACCGTCTATAAAGCTCGACTTGTGGCAAAGGGTTTTTCACAAGTTCAAGGAGTTGACTACGATGAGACCTTCTCACCCGTAGCGATGCTTAAGTCCGTCAGAATCATGTTAGCAATAGCTGCCTTTTTCGATTATGAAATTTGGCAGATGGATGTCAAAACAGCATTCCTTAACGGTTACCTTAAGGAAGAGTTGTATATGATGCAACCAGAAGGTTTTGTCGATCCAGAGAATGCTGACAAAGTTTGCAAACTCCAGCGATCCATTTATGGACTGGTGCAAGCATCTCGGAGTTGGAATCTTCGTTTTGATGAGGTGATCAAAGCGTTCGAGTTTATACAAGTTTACGGAGAAGCTTGTATTTACAAGAAAGTGAGTGGGAGCTCTATAGCGTTTCTAATATTATATGTGGATGACATATTGCTGATTGGAAACAATATAGAAATACTGGAAAGCGTAAAGGAATATTTGAACAAGTGTTTTTCAATGAAGGACCTAGGAGAAGCTGCTTTCATATTAGGCATCAAGATCTATAGAGATAGATCGAGACGCTTAATAGGACTTTCACAAAGCACATACCTTGATAAGATTTTGAAGAAGTTCAAAATGGATCAGTCCAAGAAGGGGTTCTTGCCTGTTTTGCAAGGTGTGAAGTTGAGTAAGACTCAATGCCCAGTGACTGCAGAAGATAGAGAAAAGATGAGTGTCATCCCCTATGCTTCAGCCATAGGCTCTATCATGTATGCAATGCTGTGCACAAGACCCGATGTCAGCCTTGCCATAAGTATGGTCGGAAGGTTTCAAAGTGATCCAGGAATGGAACACTGGACGGCGGTCAAGAATATCCTGAAGTACCTGAAAAGGACTAAGGACATGTTTCTCGTTTATGGAGGTGATCAAGAGCTCGTCGTAAAGGGTTACGTCGATGCAAGCTTTGACACTGATCCGGATGACTCTAAGTCGCAAACCGGATACGTATTTATTCTTAATGGGGGTGCGGTTAGCTGGTGCAGTTCCAAGCAAAGCGTGGTAGCTGATTCTACATGCGAAGCGGAGTACATCGCAGCCTCGGAGGCAGCGAAGGAAGGTGTCTGGATGAAGGAGTTCATGACAGATCTTGGAGTAGTGCCTAGTGCGCTTAATCCAATGACTCTGTTTTGTGATAACACTGGTGCCATTGCTCTAGCCAAGGAACCAAGATTTCACAAGAGGACCAGACACATAAAACGACGTTTCAATTCCATCCGCGATTACATCAAGGAGGACGACATAAATATTTGCAAAGTACACACGGATCTAAATGTTGCAGATCCGATGACTAAACCTCTTCCAAGGGCTAAACATGAACAACACCAGAACTGCATGGGTGTTCGATTCATTACAATGTAAATCACATAGTGATGTGAACTAGATTATTGACTCTAGTGCAAGTGGGAGACTGTTGGAAATATGCCCTAGAGGCAATAATAAATTGGTTATTATTATATTTCCTTGTTCATGATAATCGTTTATTATCCATGCTATAATTGTATTGATTGGAAACTCAAATACATGTGTGGGTACATAGACAACACTGTGTCCCTAGTAAGCCTCTAGTTGACTAGCTTGTTGATCAAAGATGGTTAAGGTTTCCTAGCCATGGACATGAGATGTCATTTGATAACGGGATCACATCATTAGGAGAATGATGTGATGGACAAGACCCAAACTGTAAACGTAGCATTTGATCGTGTCAGTTTATTGCTATTGTTTTCTGCATGTCAAGTATCTGTTCCTTTGACCATGAGATCATGCAACTCACTAACACCGGAGGAATACCTTGTGTGTATCAAACGTCGCAACGTAACTGGGTGACTATAAAGGTGCTCTACAGGTATCTCCGAGGGTGTCTGTTGGGTTGGCATGGATCAAGACTGGGATTTGTTACTCCGTATGACGGAGAGGTATCTCAGGGCCCACTCGGTAATACAACATCACAATGAGCCTTGCAAGCAATGTGACTAAAGTGTTAGCCACGAGATCTTGTATTACGGAACGAGTAAAGAGACTTGCCGGTAACGAGATTGAACTAGGTATAGAGATACCGACGATCGAATCTCGGGCAAGTAACATACCGAAGAACAAAGGGAACAGCATACGGGATTAACTGAATCCTTGACATAGAGGTTCGACCGATAAAGATCTTCGTAGAATATGTAGGAGCCAATATGGGCATCCAGGTCCCGCTATTGGTTATTGGCCGTAGAGGTGTCTCGGTCATGTCTACATAGTTCTCGAACCCGCAGGGTCTACACACTTAACGTTTGGTGACGATTAGTATAGTTGAGTTATTATGTTGGTGACCGAAAGTTGTTCGGAGTCCCGGATAAGATCCCGGACATGACGAGGATCTCCGGAATAGTCCGGAGGTAAAGATTGATATATGTGATAATAGTGTTTTGATCTCCGGAAGAGTTCCGAAGTTCACCGGAAGGGGTTCCGGATGTTTACCGAAGTGTTCGGGTGCAGCAAACACTTTATATGAGCCAAAGGGATAAAGCCCACAAGGTATTGGAAAGTGCAAAAGTAGTTTTGCTGCCGCGTAAGCGGTACTACCGCTTGGTGAAGCGGTACTACCGCCGGAGCGGTACTACCGCTTGTGTGAAGCGGTACTACCGCCCAAGCGGTACTACCGCTTGTGTGAAGCGGTACTACCGCTTGTGCGCGGCTGTGCACGATTCGGCAGGGTCCGAATTGGACTCTTTTCCTGCGGGCCAAACCGACCTTGTGCGGGCAAAACCGACCCGGAGGAGGCTTTTACTCCAAGTTTAGACCCCAAGGCTCAACATATAAATAGAGGGGCAGGGCTAGCACACGGGACACATCAGGATTTCCCAAGCCGTGTGCCGGCAACCCTAGCCCTCTAGTTCCTCCGTCATAATCTCCGTAGCGCTTGGCGAAGCCCTGCAGAGATTGTTTCTCACCACCATCACCACGCCGTCGTGCTGCTGGAACTCAACCACTACTTCATCATCGCTCGCTGGATCGAGGAGGTGAAGGCGTCATCAAGCCGTACGTGTGTTGAACGCGGAGGTGCCGTCCGTTCGGCACTAGATCGGAAGGATCGTGATTGGATCGCGGGACGCTCGGCGATTTGGATCGCGAAGACGTTCGACTACATCAACCGCGTTTATTAACGCTTCCGCTTAGCGATCTACAAGGGTATGTAGATCCACTCTCCCTCTCGTAGATGCTCATCACCATGGATAGATCTTATGTGTGCGTAGGAAAATTTTTGTTTCCCATGCAACGTTCCCCAACAGATCTTCCTCAAGGGGCAACGCGTCGTCTTGCCGCAGCCGCTCTTGCTCAGCTTCATCGTAAGCGAGCACTCGAGGTGACCCGTATATGAGTTCCGTGGGGAGCACCACTTCTGTACCATAGATTAGGGAGATGGGTGTTTGGCCGGTAGCTTGATTTGGTGTCGTTCTGAGTGACCAAAGAACCGCCGGCAACTCATCAATCCAGTGCCTCCCACACTTGCGCAGCCTGTCAAAGGTCCTTGTCTTGAGGCCACGCAGCACTTCAGCGTTCATCCTTTCCGCCTGGCCGTTGCTTCTCGGGTGAGCAACAGATGCAAAACAGATTTTGCTGCCGAGGTCTTGGATATACTGCATGAAGGTGCGGCTCGTGAATTGGGTGCCGTTGTCGGTGATGATCCTGTTAGGAACCCCGAAATGGCAAACTAATCCTTTGAAGAGCTTGATGGCTGATTGCGCTGTCACCTTCCTCACCGGCTCCACTTCAGGCCACTTTGTGAACTTGTTGATGGCGACGTACAAGAACTCAAAGCCCCCGGCAGCACGGGGAAAGGGGCCCAAGATATCGAGCCCCCAGACCGAAAAGGGCCAGGGGAGAGGGATTGTTTGGAGGGCTTGAGCTGGTTGATGTATGCTCTTTGAATGGAACTGGCATGCTTCACACTTGGTTACTAGCTCAGTCGCATCCTGGAGGGCAGTGGGCCAATAGAAGCCTTGTCGGAAAGCTTTGCCGACAAGAGCCCTTTATCCTATGTGAGGGCCACATATGCCTCCGTGTATCTCCGCCAACAGCTTTAGTCCATCTTCCTGGCAAATGCACTTCAATTTCACACCGTTTGGTCGTTTTCTGTATAGGATGCTATCCACAAACTGATACATACTTGACTGACGGGCTACTTTCTCTGCTTCTTCTTGCTCATCGGGAAGCCCTCCTGTTTGAAGGAAACGGACTATCTGATGTGCCCACGTCGAAGTCTGTGGCTCGACGACAAGGACTAAAGGCATCTCCTCAGCTACGGGAGCGCTTGCTTCTGCGGCAAGAACTTGTGGTTCTGCGCTAAGCGGCCGCTCACCGGCAACCGTATCAATGTTTCCGGCAACGTCCTTGTCGGCGGCTTTTGGGAGTTCTGCCAGAAAGTACTTGCCGGTACTTAACTTTCTTCTCTTGTTGGCCTGCGTTGATGGGGCGACTGTTGGTTGATTCAAATGGAGCACAAAAGTTCCCGGTTCCACGGGAAGCTTTTGAGTGGCACACTTTGACAGGCTATCAGCGACGCGGTTTTCCACACGGGGGATGTGCTCGGTTTGCAACCCGTCAAAGTGTTCTTCCAATTTCCTCACTTCTTCCACATATGCCTCCATTAACGGGCTCTGATAATCTTTGTTCACTTGCTTCACAACAAGCTGCGAGTCGCCGCGGATGATCAATTTTTTGATCCCAAGGTCTACTGCGATCCTAAGACCGGCAAGAAGTCCTTCGTACTCAGCAGTGTTGTTTGTAGCTTGCTCCCTGGGAAAGTGCATTTGGACCACATACTTGAGGTGCTCTCCGGTGGGTGCGATAAGCAGCACTCCGGCACCGGCGCCTTGCAGCGAGAAGGCACCATCAAAGTACATGACCCATTCCTTTGCTCTCTCTTTGCCGGGGAGAGTTGTCTCTTGAATTTCTTCGTCTTGCGTTGGCGTCCATTCGGCGATGAACTCCGCCAAAGCCCTGCTCTGAATGGTTGAAGTGCTCTCAAACTTGAGTGCGAAGCTTGACAATTCCAACGCCCACTCCACTATCCTGCCGGTTGCCTCTGGATTTCTCAAGATGCGTTGCAACGGAAAGCGAGTGGCGACGGTAATCTCGTGTGCTTGGAAGTAGTGGCGCAGTTTTCTCGAGGCCATAAGGAGACCGAAAAGCAACTTCTGCACCCCAGAGTATCTCGATCTAGCCCCCTGCAGAAGGGAACTAACAAAATACACTGGTCGCTGCACCACTTTCTTCTTCGGCACTGTTTGTTGATCAACTTCATTTGCTTGCCCTGTTTCTGACTTATCGGCACCGGATCTTGCCGGAGAAGACTCTGATTTGCCACTGGACGGGTTTGCCGTGGTTGTTTCCTCGTCATTGAGTTCCCTCTGCGCCACTAGTGCGGCACTAGCCACTTGATTCGTTGCCGCTATGTATAGCAGCAATGGCTCTTGTGGTCTTGGCGCAACCAGTGTTGGCGCGGAGGAGAGGTATCTTTTCAAGTCCTGCAGTGCGGCCTCTGCCTCCGGAGTCCATTTCATTGGCCCTGCCTTTTTCAAAATCTTGAAAAACGGCAAGGCGCGCTCAACAGATCTTAAAATGAATCTACTTAAGGCAGCAACACAGCCGGCAAGGCGCCGCACATCTTTGATGCTTTTTGGTGCTTGAATCTGCTCAATCGCCTTGATATTGTCGGGATTTGCTTCCATTCCTCGTTAAGATACAAAGAATCCGAGAAGTTTGCCGGATGGAACACCAAACACGCACTTCTCGGGATTGAGCTTCAAGTTGATTTTGCGTAAGTTCGCAATGTCTCTTCCAAGTCTTGAATAAAGGTAGACTCGTCCTTGGTTTTGACCACTATGTCATCCATGTATGCTTCTACATTCCTGTGCAGCTAGGGCTCAAAACCGATTTGGACCGCTCTTGCAAATGTTGAACCGGCACTCTTTAATCCGAAGGGCATACGTACGAAGCAGTACGTGCCACATGGAGTAATGAATGCAGTCTTCTCTTCATCCTCCTTGGCCATGAATATCTGATGGTATCCAGAATATGCATCAAGGAAGGAGAGAACATCATAGCCAGAAGTAGAGTCTACAATTTGATCGATGCGCGGCAAGGGGAAAGGGTCCTTCGGGCATGCTTTGTTGATATCCGTGTAATCAATACAAAGTCTCCACTTCTCGTTTGCTTTGCGCACTACCACTGGATTTGCCAACCAAGTGGGATGTAGCACTCCTCTGACCAGGCCTGCCGCTTCGAGTTTCTTGATTTCTTCGGCAATGAATTGCTGCCGCTCCAAAGCTTGCTTCCGGACTTTTTGTTTGACGGGCCGAGCGTGGGGACAAACGGCAAGGTGGTGCTCAATTACCTCCCTGGGAACACCGGGGATGTTGGATAGTCGCCATGCGAACACATCGACCTTCACCCGTAGGAAGGCAACAAGCGCGCTTTCCTATTTGCTGTCAAGGGTGGCGCTGATGGTGAAAGTACCTTCAGTGTCGTCCTCCCTCGCCGGCACCTTCTTGGTTGCCGGTGCAGTGGCTTTGGATTTCTTACCGGCGGAGCACTCTGGCAAGTCTTCAACAGGTGCGCAGCACTCCAAAGAGGTGCGCTTCCCGGAATCCTTGCTAGAGGCTTTGCCGGATTTCTTGCTTTCTTTTTTCTTGGCGGAAGCTGGTGCCTTGGCGGCTTCTGCTGCAACCGCATCTCTGTACATCTTGTCGACGCAGATGACCGCATCTTTCTTGTCGGAGTTGACGGAAATGACACCCATCGGCCCTGGCATCTTCAACGTGTTGTAAGCATAGTGGGATGCTGCCATGAATTTTGCCAAGGCCGGGCGGCCAAGAATTCCATTGTACGGCAAGGGGATCTTGACGACGTCGAAGACAATCTTTTCCGTCCTGTAGTTCAGTTCCCCGCCAAACGTTACCGGCAACGTGATCTTTCCCTTGGGCTGGCTTCTTCCCGGGTTCACTCCTTGAAAGGTGCCTGTCTTTTTGAGCTCCTCGTCGGGAATCTGTAGCCTCTTGATTACCTCCGGAGAGATTAGATTCAGACCGGCCCCGCCGTCAACTAACATCTTCGTTACTTGGAGGCTGCGAATTGTTGGGGAAACCAACAACGGCAAACACCCGACCGCAGTTATGCGATCAGGGTGGTCCTCAGCATCAAAGATGATAGGCGTGTGTGACCATTTGAGTGGTTTTTGAGAGCCCATTGCCGGTTCCATTGCGTTAACCTCACGAGCCCACTGTTTAAGCTGGCGGTGAGAGGAGTGCAAAGATGCGCCCCCGTCAACGCACATGGCCTCAGTTGCCTTTTGGAATTCTTGTTCGCTGGTCTCATCATCGTCCTCTTCTTCTTCACTTCCATCATCTCCCTTTTCCTTCTCACGGCCCCTAGCAGGCTTTTCTTTCTGCTGCTTGGCCTTGCCGTGGCGGCCTCCTCGACCACCACGGCCCTTTTTGCTGGATCCACCAGCACCATCTTGGCCTTTTTCCTTGTCGCGCTTCTCGTATTCAGCCTTCTGCTTCTCAACAAGGTGTTCGACTTGCCGGCACTCTTGGAGATCATGGCCTTTGGTGTGGTGAATTTTGCAGTATGGTCCATCTGACTTGCCGGCCTTCTCGTTTGCCGCCGCCTCCTCGCAAGCGGCGCATACAGCAGCCGCCTTGCCGGAATTCTCAGTCTTGGCTTTCTTGGCGGACTCGGAGTTGCCGGAGCCTTCGACAGCCATAACAGTTTTGCCTTTGCGCTTCCTGTTGCGCTTCTGGCCCTTCTTCTTCGGGGTGGCAGTATCGTCATCCTTAGAATCTACTTCGGCGCCAGCATCCTCCCCGGGGAGTCTTCTTCCTTCCTCAGCCCGTGCACACTTATCTTCCAACGTATAGATCTCGTTGACGGTCTTGGGCAACTTGACGTTCATCTTCTCCCGCATCCTCCGACTGCGCACATTCGTGTGAAAGGCGGCAATGACGGCTGCGGGGTGCACATCTGGAATGTTGCGGTGTACGCGGCTGAATCTCTGGATGTACTTGCGTAAAGTTTCGCCATCTCTTTGAGGGATCACTTGCAGGCTCATCAACGACGGGGCCGTTGCACACGTCGGATTGACGACGTGCCTCTCGGCGCCGTTCGATGGTGGTGCGGGTGTCTTCTGCCCGCCTGTCTCGCAGCACTTGCCGCTGATCTTGCTGCGCCCGTGGATCTAAAGAGGCTATCGACATCTCATCGGGTCCAAGAGATTGCTGGGCTTGTCGCGGCTGTTGGCGTTGCTGCTGTTGAGGCGGTTGTCGCGGCGGCGATTGCACCGTTAGCGTAGTACCGTCAACGCGGCCACCGACTGGAGATGTCGGTGCTGCTTGCGGACGCCGTGAGGGCTCTGCTTGCTGCGATTTACTAGCTTCGGCAAATCCAATCAATCTTTGGATGATGGCTCTCCACTCATCCATCTTCTCTGCCGCTGGAGGGAAGTCCAGCAGCATCTGAGCTCGCGCCATTGCTTCCGCTGCCGTGGCTAGCATGGCCGGGAGCGAAGAGCGCGACGTCGCTCTACTCCTAGCAGAGCCAGCAGGAGCGCCATCGTGGTCTTGCTGCCGTGGCACATGATCAGTAGCAGGTCGCTGTGGCGGAGGCGGTGCCTGAGGATCTGGGATTTGATCCACAGGAGTCTTGCCGTGAGGTCGCTGCTGCCCGGAGTCGTTGGCGCCGCTCGGAGCTGCACTGTGCCCATTGTGCGAGGGGCGCGGCGTCTGTCCTGAAGCAGCATCCTTGGACGCCGCCGCAGCGGGATCTCGGCTCGCGCCGCCCTGGGCATTGCTGCTCCGGTGGCTGCGTTCGCCTACGCGGCGAGGAGGAGGAGGTCATCCGTCCGCTCTGCCCGCGCAGTCGCGGCTCCATTCGTCAGAGGACCGAGGAGGTCGACTGCCTCCGGCGTGCTCGTCCCCTGCGCCGACCGTGGTGGGCATGGCGACCGCGCCGCCTGGCTGGTCGTGCCAACGGCGGTATCCGTGCCGCTCGCATTGGCCGCGCCGCCTGCGCCGCCCGGGGATGCGTGCGGGGTGGCCGTCATCGTTATGCCCTTCTTCTTGGGCGCCATCGACGACGAGAAGGACGAGGATGAAGTCGATGAAGATGATGAAGAAGACGCGCAACCCACTGGTCAAGGTTCGCGCAAGCGACGCAACCCCCTACCTGGCGCGCCAAAGATGTCGGGGTACGACCATCTATGGGGCCATGCATCCCCTTGTGGTTCGGCGGGGGAGGTTGACGTGCACAAAGAGCATGGACAATGGGGAGCGCGAGGGATTTACCCAAGTTCGGGCCACTGAGAAGCGTAAAACCTTACTCCTACCTTTGGTGTATTGATGGTGCAGAGGCACAGTACAAGGAGCACCTGTCCCAGCAAGGCGCGGGGGGAGCAGCTACGCGAGATGTGCTTGTGTTTGAAAAGGGGTCCGAATCCTCTAAACTGTTGCCTTGGCCCTCCTTTTATAGTTAAAGGGGTTACCACAGTGGCAAAACAGTAATTACATAGTGATTAGATAGCGAACAGTGCTATCGTACCTAACTCTGCCAATCTGGGACAAAGGCATTAAATGCGACGCTAGGTGTCATGTGGAGAGGTAGTCCCGGCAAGGTTTCTGCACCGCTTGCCCAGCTACCTCGTATTATCCTGACACGCCTCTTGGACGGGTGTCGTTAGGGGCAAATCTTGTCCCAGCGTGCTGACACGTGCCCGACAAGCCTCACCAACCAACCTGCGTGGTCGACACCTCACACATCGGCACACACCTGTGCAGCGAGGTGGAGCGCTGGAGGGCTAGCTTAAGCTTGCCGGCACGGAGCTTGCCGGGTCTTCACCTTGCCATTTCAGCCTTGCCGGCAAGGAATGTCTTCATCTTTGGTACTAGTCGAGTGTTGTGTTTTGAGCTTCTTTCTGGTAGCTTCTGCGGCTGGACTCCGAATCTTGATCTTGGCGGTTCCTGGCAAAGCTTTGGCCGGCAAGGAGGTTGCCACCGTTTGTGCATAAGTCAGGGTATAAAATACCCATGTTTTATACACCGACAGCAAGTTGGAAGAGATTATCAATAACTTATGTTCCGCCTTTTCCTCCGCTAAAAACATTGATAGGACTCCTCCAAACAAAAATTGCAAGTTTATATATGTTCCCAAGGTTAAGGGTGCTACCTCTAGTAAAGGGGGTGAGGATCTTAAAATGATTAGCGTGCACCCCAATTTCATTGATATAATTAAGGAACCTATCCATAAAAGCAAAATTCTTGATTTTGTACCTAGAAGTGTGATCATGAGAAACTCCTATCTAAAATCTACTAGAAAAAAAGGATGTGTAATTGCGGAGTTGGAAACCAAGGATGGCAACACTTGAAACTATGCATTATGCCTAGCTAGGGGCATAAAACATTAGCGCTTGTTGGGAGGCAACCCAATGAATAAAATAAAATTTTGCTTTTACCTTCTGTTTTTGAAGGTTTGCCCAATTATAGCTTCTGTTATGATTGTATTTTTATGTTTTAATTAGTGTTTGTGCCAAGTAATGCCTTTGGGATGATGTTGATGATAGTATAATTGATGCTGTTTGGAAAACAGAAAGTTTTGCGTCCAGTGCTAGAATTTTAATTCTGTACTGGAGCGTCAGAAAAATCTGAAATTTTTACAAAGTATTGTTATATGAATTGTTTACGTTTTCCTAGTTTTTCAGAATTTTTGTCATTACATAAGTATGGATTTTAAATAGATCTTTACAGACTGTTCTGTTTTAGACAGATTCTGTTTTTGTTGCTTAGTTTGCTTATTTTGATGAATCTATGGATCGTATCGGGGGGTATGAGTCATGGAGAAGTTGGAGTACAGTAGCATTATGCCAATATTAAATATGAATCAATTTACAACAGTACCTAAAGTTTAAGATTTGTTTGTTATACTAACGGATCTCACGAGGTTTCTGTTGAGTTTTGTGCGCTGAAGTTTTCAAGTTTTGGGTGAGACTACGATGGATAAAGGAATAAGGAGTGGCAAGATCCTAAGCTTGGGGATGACCAAGGCACCCCAAGATAATATTCAAGGAAGACTCAACCGTCTAAGCTTGGGGATGCCCCGGAAGGCATCCCCTCTTTCGTCTACAATCTATCGGTAACTCACTTGGAGCTATATTTTTATTCATCACATGATATGTGTTTTACTTGGAGCGTCTTGTGATATAGTTTGTTTGCTTTTTAGTTTGTCACAATCATCTTTGCTGAACACACCTTTTTGAGAGGGACACACATTATTCGTGATTTGTTAGAATACTCTATGTGCTTCGCTTATATCTTTTGAGCTAGGCAGTTGCTCTAGTGCTTCACTTATATCTTTTAGAGCACGATGGTGGTTATATTTTAAAGAAATATTTGCACTCTCATGCTTCACTTATATATTTTTGAGAGTCTCATGATAGCAATGGTAATATGCACGAGTTATGAATTTGGTCCTGATATGATAGGTATTCAAGAGGGATATAATAAAAACTTTCATGTAGATCACTGAATATGATAAGTTTGATTCCTTGCAATATTTTTGCGATATTAAGATGTTAATATGTGGGAGGTATTAGTAGATAATTGTGGTTTAGTAAGAATATTGGTGTTAAGGTTTGTTATTCCCGAAGCATGCACGTATGATCTGTCGTTATGATAAGAAGTTGGAGCATGATTTATTGTTGATTGTCTACCTTATGAGTGGCGGTCGGGGATGAGCGATGGACCTAGTCCTACCAATCTATCCCTCTAGGGGCATGCGTAGTAGTACTTTGCTTCGAGGGCTAATAAACTTTCGTAATAAGTATGTGAGTTCTTTATGACTAATGTGAGTCCATGGATTATACGCACTCTCACCCTTCCGCAATTTGCTAGCCTCTTCGGTACCGTGCATTGCCCTTTCTCACATCGAGAGTTGGTGCAAACTTCGCCGTTGCATCCAAACCCCGTGATATGATACGCTCTATCACACATAAGCCTCTTTATATCTTCCTCAAAACAGCCACCATACCTACCTATCATGGCATTTCCATACCCATTCCGAGATATATTGCCATGCAATTTCCACCGTTCCGTTTCTATGACACACATCATCATTGTCATATTGCTTTGCATGACCATATAGCTGACATAGTATTTGTGGCTCAGCCACCGTTCATCATTTTCATACATGTTACGCTAGCATCATTGCACATCCTGGGACACTGCCAGAGGCATTCATATAGAGTCATATTTTTGTTCTAGTATCGAGTTGTAATATTGAGTTGTAAGTAAATAGAAGTGTGATGATCATCATTATTAGAGCATTGTCCCAGTGAGGAAAGGATGATGGAGACCATGATTCCCCCACAAGTCGGGATGAGACTCTAGACGAAAAAAGGAGGCGAAAAAGAGCCTTGAAAAAAAATGAGAGAAAAAGAGAGAAAGGGCAATGTTACTATCCTTTTTCCACACTTGTGCTTCAGAGTAGCACCATGTTTTTCATATAGAGAGTCTCCTATTTTGTCACTTTCATATACTAGTGGGAATTTTTCATTATAGAACTTGGCTTGTATATTCCGAAGATGGGCTTCCTCAAATGCCCGAGGTCTTCATGAGAAAGCAAGTTGGATGTACAGCCACTTAGTTTTCGTGTTGAGCTTTCATACACTTATAGCTTTTAGTGCATCCGTTGCATGGCAATACCTACTCCTTGCATTGACATCAATTGATGGGCATCTCCATAGCCCGTTGATTAGCCTCGTCGATGTGAGACTATCTTCTTATTTTTGACTTCTCTTATTTATTTATACCACCACACTCTATTCCACCCGTAGTGCTATATCCATGGCTTGCGCTCATGTATTGAGTGGGAATTGAAAAAGTTGAAGCGCGTTAAAAAGTATGAACCAATTGCTCAGCTTGTCATCGGGGTTGTGCAAGATAAATACTTTGTGTTAAGAAGGTGGAGCATGACAGGATTGTATGATTTT
Source organism: Elymus sibiricus (assembly GCA_039707655.1). Lineage (NCBI taxonomy): Eukaryota > Viridiplantae > Streptophyta > Magnoliopsida > Poales > Poaceae > Elymus > Elymus sibiricus. The sequence continues at coordinate 326,297,392 of CM077664.1, forward strand.
GTAGGGATAACGTTCTTTAGCATTTTTATTTTGAAAGACATGATAGTTTCTTAGTATGCCTGAGTACTGATGTCTTTATATCAAATTATAGACTATTGCTTTGAATCATTCGGATCTTATTATTCATACCGTAAGAGAAAGATTACATGATGAAACATGATAGGTAGCATTCCACATCAAAAATTCTGTTTTTACCATTTACCTACTCGAGGACGAGCAGGAATTAAGCATGGGGATGCTTGATACGTCTCCAACGTATCTATAATTTTTGATTGTTCCATGCTATTATAGTATCAATCTTGGATGTTTTATATGCCATTATATATCATTTTTTTGGGACTAACCTATTAACTCAGTGCCTAGTGCCAGTTGCTGTTTTCTGCTTGTTTTTGCCTTTCTAGAAAATCATTATCAAAAAGTGTCCAAACGAGAAAAAAACTTTGGATTATTTTTTTCTGGATCAGAAGAGACCCAGGAAGCTTCGGGAGAAGACCAGAAGAGTCACGAGGAGGCGACAAGCTTGGAGGGCGCGCCCCCAGGCTTGTGGGCCCCTCATGGCACCTTTTGACCTAATTCCTTCGCTATAAATTCACAAATATTCCCAAACCAATAGAGAGCCAGAAGAGAAAACCTTTCCGCCACCGCAAGCCTCTGTTCTTCCACGATCCCATCTGGAGGCCTTTTCCTGTACTCTGCTGGAGGGGGAATCGATCACGGAAGGCTTCTACATCAACCTTGCCGCCCTTCCGATGATGTGTGAGTAGTTTACCACAGACCTACGGGTCCATAGCTAGTAGCTAGATGGCTTCTTCTCTCTCTTTGATCTTCAATACCATGTTCTTCTTGATGTTCTTGGAGTTCTACCCGATATAATCTTCTTTTGCGGTGTGTTTGTTGGGATCCGATGAATTGTGAGTTTATGATCAGATTATTCATGAGAAATATTTGAGTCTTCTCTAAACTCTTTTATGCATGATTGTTATAGCTTTGTATTTCTCTCTGATCTATCGATTTGGTTTGGCCTACTAGATTGATTTATCTTGCAATGGGAGAGGTGCTTTGTGATGGGTTCAATCTTGCGGTGCTCAATCCCAGTGATAGAAGGGGACATGACACGTATTTGTATTGTTGCCATTAAGGATAAAAAGATGGGGTTTAATTGTAGGAGATATGCCCTAGAAGCAATAATAAATGTTATTGTGTATCTCCATGTTCATAATTACGTTTATGTTCCATGCTGTAACTGTTATGGTTCTTGAGTCTACAATAACCACGAGGCTCAGAGGGAAACTCATATGCACGTGTGGAATAATAAATGGTAAAATGTATTCCTAGTCTGGACTCTAAGACTAGCTCAAGTATTGCATGATGGTTCTGTTTTCCTGATCATGGGCATGACTATGCCGGCAACTTTGAGGGCACAATGTTAGGAGAACACTTGTGTTGAATCGACACGATTGATGTTATGCTATGTGATACATTCGTCACAAGTTAATGGTTTATAACACTGAGAAAGTTAACGTTTGCATAATTCCTTAGACCATGAGAGTATCGAGTTTCTTCATGCTTGCTTCATGAACCTTGGGGTTTGTTAAATGTCATCCATAAATGGGTGGCTATTACGGTGGCTTACGGGTTCATGGAAAAGTATGTCAAGGGACTTGATAGCTCAAGATTGGGATTTGCTCCTCCGACGATGGAGAGATATTCTTTGGGCCCTCTCGGTGTTACGGTATCCATCATCGTCTGGCCAGACACAGGGTGATTTGATCACAGGGATGCCGGAACACGGAAACGAGAAAAGAGAACAAAACCGGTAACGAGGTAACTGGCATAGTGGACAAGTTGTTGATCCACGGGGATGCAGACAAATCTCACCTAGGGTTTTGTAACATATCGCGAAGCAACAGGAATAGCACATGGCAACCGGAGGTTCACACGAATATTTATTCGTGTGGGTATAGGGTTCAATATGGGTGTCCACGGCTCCGATGTTGATCATTGATCGGAAAGTGTTCCGGGTCATGTCTATACTGAAGGGGAACGAAGCATGAAAATCAAAAAAATTCCTACAAACACCCAAGATCTATCTAGGAGAAGCATAGCAACGAGAGAGGAGGGTGTGTCTACATACCCTTGTAGACCAAAAGCGGAAGCGTATATAACGCGGTTGATGTAGTCGTACTCTTCGCGATCCGATCACGATCCAACCGATCTAGTGCCGAACGGACGGCACCTCCGAGTTTAGCAGATGTGCGGCTCGATGACGTCTCCTCCTCCTTGATCCAGCAATTGGAAGAGGAGAAGTAGATGGGATCACAACCAGCACGATGGCGTGGTGGTGATGGTGGTGGTGGAGCTAGTTCAACAGGGCTTCGCCAAGCGCTACTAGAACGAGGACGGAGGAGCTACGGAGTAACAGGAGAGAGAGGGGGTGCCAAGGGCTTGGTCTATCCTCTTGGGGTGCCCCCTCCCCTCTATATATATGTGGAGGGGCGTGGGGAACAGCTCCTCCAAGCCCTAGGGCACAGCCAAGGGGGGGGGGGGGGACTTGGACTCCAAGTCCAATCCTATTCCTACTAGGACTCCCCTTTTTTTTCCTTCTCTAGCCACATGGGCTTTTGAGGACTAGGTGCGCCTAGCCCAATAAGGCCAGGGCGCCTCCCCTCAGCCCATGTCAGCCCTTGGGACGTGGTGGACCCACTTGTGGACTTCCGGACCCCTCCGGAATCCTCCGGAACCTTCTGGAAGCTTCCCGGTACAATACCGAAAAAACTGCACCTTTTTCGGAACCCAAAATATGACTTCCCATATATAAATCTTTACCTATCGACCATTCCAAGACTCCTCGTGATGTACGGGATCTCATCCGAGACTCCGAACAACATTCGGTTACCAATCATCAAATATCCCTATACTACTCTAGCGTCAACGAATGTTAAGCGTGCGACCCTGCGGGTTCGGGAATCATGTAGTCATGACCGAGACACCTCTCCGGTCAATAACCAATAGCGGGACCTGGATGCCCATATTGATTCCTACATATTCCATGAATATCTTTTATCGATTGAACCACGATGTCAAGGATTCGATTAATCCCGTATACAATTCCCTTTGTCCGGCTATATGTTACTTGCCCGAGATTCGATCGTCGGTATCTCCATACCTAGTTCAATCTCGTTACCGGCAAGTCTCTTTACTCATTCCGTAATGCAAGATCCCGTGACTAACTCATTAGCTACATTGCTTGCAAGCTCTTTACGATGTTGTATTACCGAGAGGGCCCAGAGATATCTCTCCGTCATACGGAGTGACAAATCCCAGTCTCGATCCATGCAACCCAACAGAGACCTTCGGAGATACCTGTAGAGCACCTTTATGATCACCCACTTACGAAGTGACATTTGGATACACACTAAGTATTCCTCCGGTATCCGGGAGTGACATGATCTCATGGTCTAAGGAATAGATACTTGACATGTAGAAAGCTATAGCAATAAACTCAGTGATACGATCAAATGCTAAGCTTACGGTTGGGTCTTGTCCATCACATCATTCTCCTAATGATGTGATCCTGTTATCAAATGACAACTCATGTCTATGGTTAGGAAACCTTAACCATCTTTGATCAACGAGCTAGTCTAGTAGAGGCTCACTAGGGACACGGTGTTGTCTATGTATTCACACATGTATTTAAGTTTCCGATCAATACAATTTTAGCATGAATAATAAACATTTATCATGAACAAGGAAATATGATAATAACCAATTTATTATTGCCTCTAGGGCATATTTCCAATAGTCTCCCACTTGCACTAGAGTCAATAATCTAGTTCACAATGCTATGTGATTAACACCCAATGAGTTCTGGGGTTTGATCATGTTTTGTTTGTGAGAGAGGTTTTAGTCAACGGGTCTGCCACATTCAGATCCGTATGTACTTTGCAAATCTCTATGTCATTCTATAGATGCTGCTACCACGCTCCACTTGGAGCTATTCCAAATGACTGCTCCACTATACGTATCCGGTTTGGGACTCAGAGTCATCCGGATCGGTGTCAAAGCTTGCATCGACGTAACCCTTTACGACGAACTCTTTATCACCTCCATAACCGAGAAACATTTCCTTAGTCCTCTTTAGGTACCTAAGGATAATTTTGACCGCTGTCCAGTGATCCACTCCTGGATCACTCTTGTACCCCCATGCTAGACTCATGGCAAGGCACACATCAGGTATGGTACACAGCATGGCATACATTATAGAGCCCATGGCTGAGGCATAGGGGACGACCTTCGCCTTTTCTCTTTCTTCTGCCGCGGTCGAGCTTTGAGTCTCACTCAACTTCACACCTTGCAACACAGGCAAGAACTTCTTCTTTGACTGGTCCATTTTGAACTCCTTCAAAAACTTGTAAGGTATGTGCTCTGTGAAAGTTTTACCAGGCGTCTTGATCCATCTCCATAGATCTTGATGTCCAATACGTAAGCTGCTTTACCCAGGTCTTCCTTTCAAAAACTCCTTTCAACCAACCCTTTTATGCTTTCCAGAAATTCTACATCATTTCCAATCAACAATATGTCATCCACATATACTATCAGAAATGTTACAGAGCTCCCACTCACTTTCTTGTAAATACAAGATTCTCCGTAAATTTGTATAAAACCAAAAGCTTTGATCACCTCATCAAAGCGAATATTCCAACTCCGAGATGCTTGCACCAGTCCATAGATGGATCGCTGGAGCTTGCATACTTTGTCAGCATCCTTAGGATCGACAAAACCTTCTGGTTGCATCATATACAACTCTTCCTTAAGAAACCTGTTAAGGAATGCTGTTTTGACGTCCATCTGCCAGATTTCATAAAATGCGGTAATCGCTAACATAATTCTAACAGACTTAAGCATCGCTACGGGTGAGAATATCTCATCGTAGTCAACCCCTTGAACTTGTCGGAAACCTTTTGCGACAAGTCAAGCTTTATAGACGGTGATATTACCATCAGCGTCTGTCTTCTTCTTAAAGATCCATTTATTCTCAATGGCTTGCCGATCATCAGGCAAGTCCACCAAAGTCCATACTTTGTTCTCATACATGGATCCTATCTCGGATTTCATGGCCTCAAGCCATTTGTCAGAATCCGGGCTCATCATAGCTTCTTCATAGTTCGTAGGTTCGCCATTGTCTAACAACATGACTTCCAGGACTGGATTACCGTACCACTCTGGTGCGGAACATACCCTGATCGACCTATGAAGTTTAGTAGTAACTTGATCCGAAGTTTCATGATCATCATCATTAGCTTCCTCTCCGGTTGGTGTAGGCATCACGGGAACTGCTTTCTGTGATGTGCTACCTTCCAATTCGAGAGAAGGTACAATTACCTCATCAAGTTCTACTTTCCTCCCACTCACTTCTTTCGAGAGAAACTCCTTTTCTAGAAAGGACCCATTCTTGGCAACAAAGATCTTGCCCTCGGATCTATGGTAGAAGGTATACCCAATGGTCTCTTTAGGGTATCCTATGAAGACGCACTTCTCCGCTTTGGGTTCGAGCTTATCAGGCTGAAGCCTCTTGACATAAGCGTCATATCCCCAAACTTTAAGAAACGACAGCTTAGGTTTCTTGCCAAACCACAACTCATACGGTGTCGTCTCAACAGGTTTAGATGGTGCCCTATTTAAAGTGAATGCGGCTGTCTCTAATGCATAACCCCAAAATGATAGTGGCAAATCGGTAAGAGACATCATAGAACGCACCATATCCAATAGAGTTTGATTATGATGTTCGGACACACCATTATGCTGTGGTGTTCCAGGTGGCGTGAGCTGTGAAACAATTCCACATTGTCTTAAATGCATACCAAACTCGTAACTCAAACATTCACCTCCATGATCAGATCGTAGAAATTTAATTTTCTTATTACGATGATTCTTCACTTCACTCTGAAATTCCTTGAACTTTTCAAATGTTTCAGACTTGTGTTTCATTAAGTAAATATACCCATATCTACTCAAATCATCTGTGAAGGTAAGAAAATAATGATATCCACCACGTGCTTCAACACTCATCAGACTGCATACATCGGTATGTATTATTTCCAATAAGTCACTTGCCCGCTCCATTGATCCGGAAAACGGGGTTTTAGTCATTCTACCCATGAGGCATGGTTCACATGTCTCAAATGATTCATAATCAAGAGATTCCAAAAGTCCATCGACATGGAGTTTCTTCATGCGTTTTACACCAATATGACCTAAGCGGCAGTGCCACAAATATGTGGTACCATCATTATTAACTTTGCATCTTTTGGCATCAATATTATGAATATGTGTATCACTACGATCGAGATTCAATAAGAATAAACCATTCACAAGGGGTGCATGACCATAAAAGATATTACTCATATAAATAGAACAACCATTATTCTCTGACTTAAATGAATAACCGTCTCGCAATAAACAAGATCCAGATATAATGTTCATGCTCAACGCAGGCACCAAATAACAATTATTTAGGTTTAAAACTAATCCCGAAGGTAGATGTAGAGGTAGCGTGCCGACGGCGATCACATCAACCTTGGAACCATTTCCGACGCGCATCGTCACCTCGTCCTTAGCCAGTCTTCGTTCCGTAGCTCCTGTTTCGAGTTACAAATATTAGCAACCGAACCAGTATCAAATACCCAGGCGCTACTACGAGCACTAGTAAGGTACACATCAATAACATGTATATCAAATATACCTTTGTTGACGTTGCCAGCCTTCTTATCTGCCAAGTACTTGGGGCAGTTCCGCTTCGAGTGACCGTTCCCCTTATAAAAGTAGCACTCAGTCTCGGGTTTGGATCATGCATTGGGTTTCTCCATTGGAGCGGCAACTGTCTTGCCATTCTTGAAGTTTCCCTTCTTTCCCTTGCCCTTCTTGAAACTAGTGGTCTTGATTAACCATCAACACTTGATGCTCCTTCTTGATTTCTACCTTCACGGCCTTAAGCACCGCGAATATCTCGGGGATTGTTTACTCCATCCTTTGCATATTATAGTTCATCACAAAGCCCTTGTAGCTTGGTGGCAGTGACTGGAAAACTCTGTCAACCGCTGTCTTATCTGGAAGATCAACTCCCACTTGATTCAAGCGATTGTAGCACCCAGACACTCTGAGCACATGCTCACTCACTGAGCTGTTCTCCTCCATCTTGCAGGCAAAGAACTTGTCAGAGGTCTTATACCTCTCAACATGGGCATGAGCTTGAAATACCAATTTCAGCTCTTGGAACATCTCATATGCTCCATGGCGTTCAAAACGTCTTTGGGGCCCTGATTTCTAAGCCGTAAAGCATGGCGCACTGAACTATCGAGTAGTCATCAGAACGTGCCTGCCAGACGTTCACAACATCCACAGATGACGCTAGAGGGGTTGGCACACCGAGCGGTGCATCAAGGACATAAGCCTTCTGTGCAGCAGTGAGGACAATCCTCAGACTACGGACCTAGTCCGCATAATTGCTTACAATATCTTTCAACTTAGTCTTTCTCTAGGAACGTATTAAAAACAAGGAGCTACAGCGCGAGCTATTGATCTACAACATAATTTGCAAAGACAATTTTAAACTATGTTCATGATAGTTAGTTCAGTTAATCAAATTACTAATGAACTCCCACTTAAATCAACATCCCTCAAGTTGTCTAAGTGATACATGATCCAAATCAACTAACTCATGTCCGATCATCACGTGAGATGGGGTAGTCATCAATGGTGAACATCTCCATGTTGATCATATCTACTATATGACTCATGTTCGACATTTCGGTCTCCCGTGTTCCGAGGCCATGTCTGTACATGCTAGGCTCGTCAAGTTTAACCCAAATATTCTGCCTGTGTAAAACTGGCTTACACCCGTTGTATGCGAACGAAGAGTCTATCACACCCGATCATCATGAGGTGTTTCGAAACGATGAACTTTCGCAACGGTGCATACTTAGGGAGAACACAATTTCTTGAAATTAAGTGAAGGGATCATCTTATAATGCTACCGTCATCCTAAGCAAAATAAGATGCATAAAAAGATAAACATCACATGCAATCAATATGTGACATGATATGGCCATCATCATCTTGTGCTTTTGATCTCCATCTCCAAAGCACCGGCATGATCTCCATCTTCATCGGCATGACACCATGATCTCCATCATCGTGTCGTCACGTGGTTGTCTCACCAACTATTGCTTCTATAACTATTGCTAACGCATAGCGATAAAGTAAAGCAATTACATGGCGTTTAATGATTGACACGCAGGTCATACAATAAATTAAAGACAACCCTATGGCTCCTGCCGGTTGCCGTACTCATCGACATGCAAGTCGTGAACCTATTACAAAACATGATCATCTCATACATCAACATATATCACATCACGTTTTGGCCATACCACATCACAACATGCCCTGCAAAAACAAGTTAGACGTCCTCTACTTTGTTGTTGCAATTTTTACGTGGCTGCTATGGGCAAGTAGCAAGAACCGTTCTTACCTACGCAAAGCCACAACGGTGATAATCAAGTTGCCTTTTAACCTTCTATAAGGATCGCCTTCGTCAAATTAGATTCAACTAAACTAGGAGAGACAGACACCCGCTAGCCACCTTATGCAAAACAAGTTGCATGTTAGTCGGTGGAACCGGTCTCATGTGCGAGGACATGTAAGGTTGGTTCGAGCCGCTTCATCCCACAATACCGCCGAATCCAAATAAGACAAGAAAGGTAAGCAACTTGAGCATCAACGCCCACAACTTTTGTGTTCTACTCATGCATATACATCTACGCATAGACCTAGCTCATGATGCCACTGAAGGGGAACGAAGCATGAAAATCAAAAAAATTCCTACAAACACCCATGATCTATCTAGGAGAAGCATAGCAACGAGAGAGGATAGTGTATCTACGTACCCTCATAGACTGAAAGCGGAAGCGTATATAACGCGGTTGATGTAGTTGTACTCTTCGCGATCCGATCACGATCCAACCGATCTAGTGCCGAATGGACGGCACCTCCGAGTTTAGCAGACGTGCGGCTCGATGAAGTCTCCTCCTCCTTGATCCAGCAAGCAGAAGAGGAGAAGTAGATGGGATCACAACCAGCATGACGGCGTGGTGGTGATGGTGGTAATGGAGCTAGTTCAGCAGGGCTTCGCCAAGCGCTACTAGAACGAGGACGGAGGAGCTACGGAGTAACGGGAGAGAGAGGGGCGCCAAGGGCTTGGTCTATCCTCTTGGGGCGCTCCCTCCCCTCTATATATAGGTGGAGGGGCGTGGGGAATAGCCCCTCCAAGCCCTAGGGCGCAGCCAAGGGGGGGAGGACTTGGACTCCAAGTGCAATCCTATTCCTACTAGGACTCCCTTTTTTTTTCCTTTCCTAGCCACATGGGCTTTTGAGGACTTTGTGCGCCTAGCCCAATAAGGCCAGGGCGCCTCCCCTCAGCCCATGTCAGCCCTTGGGACGTGGTGGACCCACTTGTGGACTTCTGGACCCCTCCGGAATCCTCCGGAACCTTCTGGAAGCTTCCCGGTACATTACCGAAAAAACTGCACCTTTTTCCGGAACCCAAAATATGACTTCCCATATATAAATCTTTACCTCTCGACCATTCCAAGACTTCTCGTGACGTCCGGGATCTCATCCGGGACTCCGAACAACATTCGGTTACCAATCATCAAATATCCCAATACTACTCTAGCGTCAACGAACGTTAAGCGTGCGACCCTGCTGGTTCGGGAATCATGTAGTCATGACCGAGACACCTCTCCGGTCAATAACCAATAGCGGGACCTGAAGTGCTAATAGTTCATTGAATTCCACCATAGTTAGAGAGAAAGATGAAATTTCGCAGACGAAAGGGCAATGCAGATATGATCTGCACGAGGGTCATGCGTATGACGAAGTTCAGTATGGGGCTCGAGATTTTATTATCTCGTGTTTCATACACCCCGTAAAGTTAATCTAGCGACTTGAATAATCATACTTGATGATGGACGTTGGTAGCTTCGGTTTGTTTCGAAACCTTAGAAGCCACATAAAATTAAAATCTTGTATAAACCGATTAGAGGCGTCTAACTTGGTTTTGCAGGATGTGCATGTGATGTGGTATAGCAGTTCTCATATTAATTTGATTATGTACGAGATGACTATATGATGTAAATTTACTAACATGACCTGCGTGTCATGATTCGACATGATGGCTGGAGCCATATGATTGTCACTTTAATGACCTGTGTGTCAACCTTAAGTAATGCACTTATTTTATTAGCTATAGAGATAGCAATATTATCTGGTGCATCGACAAGGTGGTGGCAATCTTCACGAAGGTGAACACCGACGCAAATGCCGAAGACGAAGAAATTAAAGACTTCTCCGTCAGAAAGGGCTATACCATATCATGCTATTATGAATTGCCTGAGATGTTTATCCCTTATGATGCACCCTTTTTGATTGCGCGGTAGTCGCTTTTTATTAGGGTGATCTCTCATTTAAAATATCAAGTAATTAGTGTTCTCCCAAGTGTACACCGTCACGGCACCTATCTCTTCGGGGCATCACATGATCTCCATGGGTGCGAACGATTACAGAAGTGTGAGGCGAGTGAGTTGATACCTCGCAGCAAGATCACTTGGTTGACTTGACGTTCAGGCAGGACAGTCCTGAGCTCGGAACACACGCATCGAAAGATGAACAAGAATCACATAAAGATGTGATCGGTAAGTTTGCCTACCGATTGAAGTTGGCGCCATCAGTGTTCATCTCGAACAATAGCGTTGAATGGAAATGCGGGTCTTGCATCACTCACAATCAATTATGAGAGATATTGATTTGAGTGGGAGCGCACTATAGAATTAACTTGTTTAATTCTTGGTGCAATTAATTATGGACACTGTCTAAGTGTGATTTGCATAATAGTTGTAGAATAATGGCTCGCGTTTCCACCTTCCCTATTAAAATTGAATAGTTGTTAAATATTTGGTTAAAACTTTACGGTTGGTAACGTAATGTGAGGATTGTCCTCAAGAGTGCCGAGAAGGACTTTGTCCTATCTCATGCTTTTGGTATTCTCCCGCTAATGCTATGGATGATGTGACTCTCGTCCTTCGATCCAAAAGCTAGAATTCCGTTACGGTCAAGTGCAATATGTTTGTTTCCATGAGACCCGAACTTCAAAAGTTTGGGATAGCTATGTGATATTCATGGAACTGAAAATTAGTTTCAGATACAAACAAAGCCTAAAAGATATGAAATATCCAAAGCAATGTTTGTTTGCAAAGTATTAGTAAAGTGTTTACTGAGCATTTGACTGATGAGAGAGGGATCCAGAAGAACGCCTGTCATATGATGAAGGTGAATAAAACAACAACTTAAAGAGAAAGGAAATGTCCAAAGGGTGTTAGTGTGACTTACACGCCTAGGAAGTCCGGGGCTAACGCCACTCTAAAGTTGGGTGCTTCTTCTGAGAGTAAGAGAAATACTAAAAGTTAAACTGTTAGAAGTATAAAGGCAAAAAGAAAGAAGACTGGAATGTTCAGCTCGTGTTTGAAAGTCATACAAGTTATTGATGTATGGAAGGCTGGTCAAAAGAAATAGTTCTTGGGAATTGTGATTAAACTGTTAGTCCGTAATTCTTGGGTATTGTGAGTTGATCACAAAGATACCCGCTCGGTTGCATTCTGTTGCGACTCGATGCAAGAACTACTACGGCCTAAAAGACTTGCCGGAGTGAGGTTTAGATACGCACTGGGAACATAGTTAATGTTACTATACCTTCCATCGGTGTATTACCGTCTGTATTTATTTTCATGATTAATTTTTGGAGTTTCATACACTCTAGCCCATTGCATAAAGTATCTTGCAAGAAGGTTGTTCATAAGAGAACTTTTGATGTTCGGAGTTATGAATAACATAAGGGCCATACTTTCATTATGAATGAGATGTATGTTATGAATAATGATAATAATATATTACCTCTGTGTTTACTTTCATAATTCATTTTAGAGTTTTATACACTCTATCCCATTGCACAATGTTTGTTGCAAGAGGGTTGTTCATAAAAGAACAATTGTTGTTCGATATCATGAATAACATAAGGGCCATGCTTCCATCCAGGATGGGATGTATGTTATGAATATTGATGGTAATATGATACATCCATAACACTGACGCTAAATGTTGCAAGACTAAAAGAATACCACATATGTGTGGCACTGCATTTGGTCACATTGGAGAAACCCGCATGGAGAAATTCCATTATGATGGATTTTTGAAGTCGTTTGATTATGAATCATCTGACACTTGCAACTTTCGTCCGAAAAGTGAAGTGACTGAAATACCGTTCAGAGTACATAAGGAACGAGCAACAAACTTATTGGTGATTATACATTTTGACGTGTGTCGTCCGATAAACGTTGTTGCTAGTAGTGGATTTATCTATCTTCAGAAATGACTCAAGTAGATATATGGATATTTACTTGATGAGACGTAAGTCTGAATCTTTTGAAATCATTTATAAGGTTTTCAAAAATGAAGTAGAAATTATTGTAACAAAAAGATTATGTTTCTGCAAACTAGATTGCAGAAAGGAATATTTGAGTTACAAGTTTAGCGAATGTCTGATGAGTTGTGAAAAGAGTTTCATAACTTACACCTCCCGGAGCACCACTGTGAGTGGAATATCCGTGAAGATGTAATCAAACCATTTATGACATGGTAAGATCAAAGATGACATAAATCAATTTGCCATTATCCCTTTTAAAGTAATGCTTTAGAGACTGCGGCTTTTACACTGAAAAGAGCGCCATCAGATCTGTTGAAATGACTCCATGGTATGGTAACCCCAACCATGTTATGTCTTTTACACTGAAAAAACCTTGGAAGTAATTCCAGAGTTTCCTACTGCGACTGATACGGAAGCCTCTACATGAGATGTATGGACTTCGGTCGAACTTGCAGCTGAACCACGTAGGCAAAACTCGTGCAAACCTCTCAGCTGCGCAAACGAGATATTATTGTTAGACAACAATATACCTACGATACACAAGGAAGCGTTGATGGGCCCTGACTCCGGAATTGGCTAAATGCCAATACAATCCGAGATAGTTTCCATATAAATGATTCAAGATTAAAATCTTGATACACCTTTCGGAAGACTTAGAGTCTAATGAATATTTATGGAACTATAAACTGATACGGATAAAAATGTTTTATCCATAAAGCTCGACTTGTTGCTTATAACAAATTTAAGGAGTTGACTACGATGAGATTGTCTCACCGTAGCGATGCTTAAAGTCAGATCGGGTTAAACTAGCAATTAATACATATTTCAATCATGAGATATGAAACATGGATGCCAAAAGGATTTTCATGAAATGGAAATACAAACTAGGACTTGTATGCGATACAGTCCAAAGTGTTTTGTCGATCCAGAGGATGCTAGTATGCAAACTTCAGAGTTCCAGCAATGGACAGAAGAGAGCAAAAGGGAGTTGGAATCTTCGTTTTTGATGAAATAGTCAAAAGAGTTTGATTTCATCAATGGATAACGAAGATGCTTGTGGTTACAAGAAAGTAAGTGGGAGCATAATAATATTTCTGAAAACCTTGTGTGCTTGACACATTGTTGATTGGAAATAATATAAATTTCTTGACACGAATTAGGACTTCATTGAAAATAGTTTTTTCGATGAAGTGCTTGGGCTAAGTAGCCTTGATATTAGGCATATTTATCAAGGGAGATAGAATTGCCTAATAGGGCTAAGCAAAAATACATATTGACAAGATGCTGAAACAGTTTAGCATTAAAACGCCAAGGAGTGATTCTTGCCGAAGTCACATGGAAAGAGTTTTTGCAAGACTCGGTGTCCCAAAACACTGATGAGCAAAATACATGATGGAGATTTCACACACTCTTGTGTTTGGATTAATCATGTATTCCATGGTATGTAAAACAACCAAATATTGCCGATACTCCCAAGCTGTTGCGAGTATAAATACCAAAGTGATCAAAGTACTGATCATGGGACAATAGTAAAAAATGTCATTGAGTACTAAAGTAGCACTGATGACATGTTTTCTCGCAAGCAGAGATTATGAAGTGCTCGTTGTAAGTAATTACATCGATACGGTCTTCATCAATGCTCCATGCAATTTTCGATTTAAAGTTAAGGGTTTTTGTGTATTACACGATATGGTGGCACGGTAAGTTGGAAATTGTTCCAAACAGGTTACTGTGGCATATTCTATAACTAATGGCTGAGTATGTTGACGCTTTGGAAGTGACAAAGAAGATGTTGAATCATATAGTTCATTCATGAACTTAGTATGGTTCCAAGATGGCTTTGGTTTGAGGAATCAAGGTTTGACCTGTGATTCACATATATACAAAGCCAAGTCCACACAAAATATGAATTTTGTGAAAGCGTGAAAATGCGAGGAGATGCAAAGTTACACACGAAACTGAAGTTGTCAGATCCGTTGTACATCAGGCTATTCCACAAGCGAAGCATTTTTTACACCGGTATGCCATAGGTGTAAAGTGCATTAGCGTTGACTAGATTATTGACTCTAGTGCAAGTGGGAGTCTGTAGGAGATATGCCCTAGAGGCAATAATAAATGTTATTGTTTATCTCCATGTTCATAATTATGTTTATGTTCCATGCTATAACTGCTATGGTTCTCGAGTCTACAAAAACCACGAGGCTCGGAGGGAAACTCATATGCACGTGTGGAATAATAAATGGTAAAATGTATCCCTAGTCTGGCCTCTAAGACTAGCTCAAGTGTTGCATGATGGTTCTGTTTTCCTGATCATGGGCATGACTATGCCAGCAACTTTGAGGGCACAATGTTAGGAGAACACTTGTGTTGAATCGACCCGATTGAAGTTATGCTATGAGATACATTCGTCACAAGTTAATGGTTTATCACACAGAGAAAGTTAACGTTTGCATAATTCCTTAGACCATGAGAGTATCGAGTTTCTTCATGCTTGCTTCATGAAAGGGTTTGTTAAACGTCATCCGTAAATGGATGGCTATTACGGCGGCTTACGGGTTCATGGAAAAGTATGTCAAGGGACTTGATAGCTCAAGATTGGGATTTGCTCCTCCGACGATGGAGAGATATTCTTTGGGCCCTCTCGGTGTTACGGTATCCATCATCGTCTGGCCAGACACAGGGTGATTTGATCACAGGGATGCCGGAACACGGAAACGAGAAAAGAGAACAAAACCGGTAACGAGGTAACTGGCATAGTGGACAAGTTGTTGATCCACGGGGATGCAGATAAATCTCACCTCGGGTTTTGTAACATATCGCGAAGCAACAGGAATAGCACACGGCAACCGGAGGTTCACTCGAATATTTATTCGTGTGGGTATAGGGGTCAATATGGGTGTCCACGGCTCCGATGTTGATCATTGATCGGAAAGTGTTTCGGGTCATGTCTATACTTCACCGAACCTATAGGGTCACACGCTTAAGGGTCATCTATCTACTAGACAGGGAATCTGAGAGAAAGTCACCGGAAAAGTTTCGGAGACAACGGAAAAGTTCCGGAGAGAGAACACCAGAATAGTTTCGGTAAAACCGAAAGGTTGTTTCAGAGTATACCATTAAGTCAAAATGGTTTTGGCACATGCCTGGAAATTCTTAGAGGGTGCCAGAATTGTTCTGGGAACTTCTGGGATTTTTCCGGAGAAAAAACCCGGAAATGTTCAGGAGCTGCCGGAACCGCTTTGGTTGCTTTTCGCAGATGAAAATCACTAATCCGAATTTGTTTCGGAATGCGTCCAAAATTATTTTAGTGGGTACTGGAAATGTTCTAAGACCTACAGAAATATTTTCGGATCTAACGGTCGCGGAAAAATGTTTCCATGAATAGTGAAAAGCACTTTTTGGTTCTTTTTGGAAAGCCACTTTTTGGGGCTTTTACCAAAAGATCTTGGAGAAGGCTTGGGAGGGAAGGAACCCCTTTTTGTGGATGAAATTTCAGCCCCTCCACCCCTCCTTCTCCTATAAATAGAGGTGGAGAGGAGCTCTCCACACTGACTCCAACTCTCTCACCAAATGGCATGCATGATCTACCTTTCTTCTCTCCCTCACACGAAACAGTTTCGTAGAGCCGAAAGGCTATCTGGGTTCCGGTGGGAACTAGTTCTGGATGGCCAAGCCCTGCCGGATAGGTGACACCGTATGTGTACAACCCCGTAGAGAGGTCGTAGGTTCGATCTTTTTTGCCCGAGGGGCTGTTCGAGAGTGCCTCCCGAAGGGCTGTCCGAGTGACCGTCTGAGTTTTGAGGGTCCTCCCGAAGGGCTGTCCGTGACACCGTCCGAGGGACTGTCTGACCGCCTCCCGGAGGGCTGTCCGAGGGGCATACGAGGGAGTACATCCTCGCGGTTGGGAGGTTGTAAATCCTAGCTGCGGGGATCTGCACCGACGATCTACATCGACTCTACTTCCGCTGCGCTACGAGTCGGTAACGATCAGTTCAAACCCTGTATGCATCTCCTTAGTGATCCTGGGCTGGTGCGTAGGTCGGAAAATTTTTGTTTTCTGCTGCGTCCCCCAACATTAATCATATTGCTTGAGTTTACTTTGTCTACATCATGTCATCTTGCTTAAGGCGTTACTCTGTTTCATACTTAATACCCTAGATGCATGCTGGATAGCGGTCGATGGGTGGAGTAATAGTAGTAGATGCAGGCAGGAGTCGGTCTACTTGTCTCGGACGTGATGCCTATATACATGATCATTGCCATGAATCCGTCATAATTATTTGCTTTTCTATCAATTGCCCAACAGTAATTTGTTTACCCACCGTATGTTACGTGTTCGAGAGAGAAGCCTCTAGTGAAAACTATGGCCCCCGGTCTACTTTATCATATATTAAAAACCTAAAAATACTTTGCTGCAATTTATTTAATTTTATTTTTATTAGTATTTTAGTTTATCTATTTACCTCGATAATATTTAATCCTTGCAAATAACCGCTAAGAGGATTGACAACCCTCTTATTTGCGTTGGGTGCAAGTGTTTGCTCTTGTGTGTGCAGGTGTGCTTAACGGAATTTTGCTTGGTTCTCCTACTAGATTGATAACCTTGGTTCTTAACTGAGGGAAATACTTATCTCTACTTTACTGCATCATCCTCTCCTCTTTGGGGAAATACCAACGCAGACTACAAGTAGCAATATACTAGTGGGAATTTTTCATTATAGAACTTGGCTTGTATATTCCGATGATGGGCTTCCTCAAATGCCCGAGGTCTTCATGAGCAAGCAAGTTGCATGCACACCCACTTAGTTTTCGTGTTAAGCTTTCATACACTTATAGCTCTTAGTGCATCTGTTGCATGGCAATCCCTACTCCTTGCATTGACATTAATTGATGGGCATCTCCATAGCCCGTTGATTAGCCTCGTCGATGTGAGACTATCTTCTTATTTTTGACTTCTCTTATTTATCTCTACCACCACACTCTATTCCACCCATAGTGTTATATCCATGGCTTGCGCTCATGTATTGAGTGGGAGTTGAAAAAGCTGAAGCGCGTTAAAAAGTATGAACCAATTGCTCGGCTTGTCATCGGGGTAGTGCATGATAAATACTTTGTGTTAAGAAGATGGAACATGGCAGGATTGTATGATTTTGTAGGGATAACGTTCTTTAGCATTTTTTATTTTGAAAGACATGATTGTTTATTAGTATGCCTGAGTATTGATATCTTTATATCAAATTATAGACTATTGCTTTGAATCATTCGGATCTTATTATTCATACCGTAAGAGAAAGATTACATGATGAAACATGATAGGTAGCATTCCACATCAAAAATTCTGTTTTTATCATTTACCTACTCGAGGACGAGCAGGAATTAAGCTTGGGGATGCTTGATACGTCTCCAACGTATCTATAATTTTTGATTGTTCCATGCTATTATAGTATCAATCTTGGATGTTTTATATGCAATTATATGCCATTATATATCATATTTTGGGACTAACCTATTAACCCAGTGCCCAGTGCCAGTTGTTGTTTTCTGCTTGTTTTTGCCTTTTCAGAAAATCATTATCAAAAAGTGTCCAAACGAGAAAAAAACTTTGGATTAATTTTTTCTGGACCAGAAGAGACCCAGGAAGCTTCGGGAGAAGACCAGAAGAGCCACGAGGAGGCGGCAAGCCTAGAGGGCGCGCCCAGGGGTGTAGGGCACGCCCCCAGGCTTGTGGGCCCCTCGTGGCACCTCTTGACCTAATTCCAACGCTATAAATTCCCAAATATTCCAAAACCAACAGAGAGACAGAAGAGAAAACCTTTCCACCGCTGCAAGCCTCTGTTCTTCCGCGATCCCATCTGGAGGCCTTTTCCGGTACTCTGCCGGAGGGGGAATCGGTCACGGAGGGCTTCTACATCAACTTTGCTGCCCTTCCGATGATGTGTGAGTAGTTTACCACAGACCTACGGGTCCATAGCTAGTAGCTAGATGGCTTCTTCTCTCTCTTTGATCTTCAATACCATGTTATCCTCGATGTTCTTGGAGTTCTATCCGATGTAATCTTCTTTTGCGGTGTGTTTGTTGGGATCCGATGAATTGTGAGTTTATGATCAGATTATTCATGAGAAATATTTGAGTCTTCTCTGAACTCTTTTATGCATGATTATTATAGCTTTGTATTTCTCTCCGATCTATCGATTTGGTTTGTCCTACTAGATTGATTTGTCTTGCAATGGGAGAGGTGCTTTGTGATGGGTTCAATCTTGCGGTGCTCAATCCCAGTGACAGAAGGGGACATGACACGGATTTGTATTGTTGCCATTAAGGATAAAAAGATGGGATTTAATCATATTGCTTGAGTTTACTTTGTCTACATCATGTCATCTTGCTTAAGGCGTTACTCTGTTTCATGCTTAATACCCTAGATGCATGCTGGATAGCGGTCGATGGGTGGAGTAATAGTAGTAGATGCAGGCAGGAGTCGGTCTAATTGTCTCGGACGTGATGCCTATATACATGATCATTGCCATGAATCCGTCACAATTATTTGCTATTCTATCAATTGCCCAACAGTAATTTGTTTATCCACCGTATGCTATGTGTTCGAGAGAGAAGCCTCTAGTGAAAACTATGGCCCTCGGTCTTTTTTATCATATATTAAAAACCTAAAAATACCTACTGCAATTTATTTACTTTTATTTTAATTAGTATTTTAGTTTATCTATTTATCTCTATAAGATTTAATCCTTGCAAATAACCGCTAAGAGGATTGACAACCCTCTTATTTGCGTTGGGTGCAAGTGTTTGCTCTTGTGTGTGCAGGTGCGCTTAACGGAATTTTGCTTGGTTCTCCTACTGGATTGATAACCTTGGTTCTTAACTGAGGGAAATACTTATCTCTACTGTATTGCATCATCCTCTCCTCTTCGAGGTAATACCAACGCAGACTACAAGTAGCAGGAAGAATTTCTGGTGCCGTTGCCGGGGAGACATCATCAAAATTACCGAGTACCTTCGCACAAACTATCATCCACTTGCATTTATTTTATTTTCCTTTTTTTTGCATTTGCCTCTCGTTTTCATCTCCCCCACTTCTAATTTTTTTTACAAAAACACAATTTTTTTATTTTTCTTGTTTGCCTCGTCACTATGACTAGTTTCACCATACCTACTTTGTCTCCGGATTTTGAAGTTCTTTACTTCAAACAGAAACAAGGAGAAAATTTGAAAGATGCTTGGTATAGGATAATTGAATCTTATCATGTTTGCACTATAAAAGGGGATATGAAAATTTTGTTGCGAAACTTTTATGTAGGGCTAACTGTGCCCAATAGACAACTCTTGGACTTTGCTACCAAAGGAAATTTTATTGACAGTGATCCTAATACTGCTTATGAATTAATAGAGGGAATAGTGGGAACCCCATCATTGCAAAAAGGATCTAATTATACTCAAGAAGGGATCCAAATTTTGGAAAAGCTAGGTGACATACAAAAAAATTTAGTGGAGTTACAAAAGTCTAATGAACCCCTTAAAAATGTTAGTGGTAACCTCAATCGTATGAATAATCTCCTCACTATTTGCAATAAGAAGATAGACACTTTAGATAGCAAAATTGCCTTATTTTCTGAAAATCATGGGAAGCGTAAAGAGCCTCCCGGGTTCGAAACCAACCATTCTAAATTAGCAAAAATGAAGGATGACAACACTTGAAACTGTGCATTATGCCTAGCTAGGGGCATAATACAATAGCGCTTGTTGGGAGGCAACCCAATGAATAAAATAATTTTTTGCTTTTTCTTTCTGTTCTTGAGTGTTTACACAATTATAGCCTCTGTTATGATTGTATTTTTATGTTTTAATTAGTGTTTGTGCCAAGTAATGCCTTTGGGATGATTTGGAAGATAGTATGATAGATGTTGTTGGAAAACAGAAACTTTTGCGTCCAGTGCTGGAATTTTGTTTTTTCGCGGGAGTGTCATAACCTTCTGCAATTTTTACACAGTATTGATATATGAATTTTCCACGTTGTCCTAATTTTTCAGAATTTTTGGAATTACAGAAGTATGAAGTTAATTCAGATCTTTACGGACTGTTCTGTTTTAGACAGATTTTGTTTTTGTTGCATAGTTTGCTTATTTTGATGAATCTATGGATCGTATCGGGGGGTATGAGTCATGGAGAAGTTTGAGTATAGTAGCATTATGCCAATATTAAATATGAATCAATTTACAACAGTACCTAAAGTTTAAGATTTGTTTGTTATACTAACGGATCTCACGAGGTTTCTGTTGAGTTTTGTGTGCTGAAGTTTTCAAGTTTTGGGTGAGACTACGATGGACAAAGGGATAAGGAGAGGCAAGAGCCTAAGCTTGGGGATGCCCAAGGCACCCCAAGGTAATATTGAAGGAAGACTCAAGCGTCTAAGCTTGGGGATGCCCCGGAAGGCATCCCCTCTTTCGTCTACAATCTATCGGTAACTCACTTGGAGCTATATTTTTATTCATCACATGATATGTGTTTTACTTGGAGCGTCTTGTGATATAGTTTGTTTACTTTTTAGTTTGTCACAATCATGCTAAACACACCTTTTTGAGAGGGACACACATTATTCGTGATTTGTTAGAATACTCTATGTGCTTCACTTATATCTTTTGAGCTAGATAGTTGCTCTAGTGCTTCACTTATATCTTTTAGAGCACGGCGGTGGTTATATTTTAAAGAAATAGTTGCACTCTCATGCTTCACTTATATCTTTTTGAGAGTCTAATGAATAGCAATGGTAATATGCACGGGTTATGAATTTGGTCCTGATATGATAGGTATTCAAAAGGGATATAATAAAAACTTTCATGTAGATCACTGAATATGATAAGTTTGATTCCTTGCAATAGTTTTGCGATATTAAGATGGTAATATGTGGGAGGTATTAGTAGATAATTGTGGTTTAGTAAGAATATCGGTGTTAAGGTTTGTGATTCCCGAAGCATGCACGTATGATCTGTCGTTATGCTAAGAAGTTGGAGCATGATTTATTCTTGATTGTCTTCCTTTGTGTGGCGGTCGGGGGCGCGCGATGGTTAACTCCTACCAACCTCCCCCCTAGGGGCATACGTAGTAGTACTTTGCTTCGAGAGCTAATAAACTTTCGCAATAAGTATGTGAGTTCTTTATGACTAATGTGAGTCCATGGATTATACGCACTCTCACCCTTCCGCAATTTGCTAGCCTCTTCGGTACTGTGCATTGCCCTTTCTCACATCAAGAGTTGGTGCAAACTTCGCCGGTGCATCCAAACCCCGTGATATGATACGCTCTATCACACATAAGCCTCTTTATATCTTCCTCAAAACAGCCACCATACCTACCTATCATGGCATTTCCATAGCCATTCCGAGATATATTGCCATGCACCTTCCACCGTTCCATTTTTATGACACACATCGTCATTGTCATATTGCTTTGCATGATCATATAGCTGACATAGTATTTGTGGCTCAGCCACCGTTCATCATTTTTATACATGTTACGCTAGCATCATTGCACATCCTGGTACACTGCCAAAGGCATTTATATAGTCATATTTTTGTTCTAGTATCGAGTTGTAATGTTGAGTTGTAAGTAAATAAAAGTGTGATGATCATCATTATTAGAGCATTGTCCCAGTGAGGAAAGGATGATGGAGACTATGATTCCCCCACAAGTCGGGATGAGACTCCGGACGAAAAATTAAAAAAAAAAGAGGAAAAAAAGAGGCCAAAAAGAGCCATGAAAAAAAATGAGAGAAAAGAAAGAAGGGGCAATGTTACTATCCTTTTTCCACACTTGTGCTTCAGAGTAGCACCATGTTTTTTCATATAGAGAGTCTTCTATTTTGTCACTTTCATATACTAGTGGGAATTTTTCATTATAGAACTTAGCTTGAATATTCCAATGATAGGATTCCTCAAATGCCCGAGGTCTTCATGAGCAAGCAAGTTGGATGCACACCCACTTAGTTTTCATGTTGAGTTTTCATACACTTATAGCTCTTAGTGCATTCGTTGCATGGCAATCCCTACTCCTCGCATTGACATCAATTGATGGGCATCTCCATAGCCCGTTGACTAGTCTCGTTGATGTGAGACTATCTTCTTATTTTTGACTTCCCCTTATTGATCTCTACCACCACACTCTATTCCACCTATAGTGCTATATCCATCGCTTGCGCTCATGTATTGCGTGGGAGTTGAAAAAGCTGAAGCGCGTTAAAAAGTATGAACCAATTGTTTGGCTAAAACCGGGGTTGTTCATGATAAATATTTTGTGTTAAGAAGATGGAGCATGACAGGATTGTATGATTTTGTAGGGATAACGTTCTTTAGCATTTTTATTTTGAAAGACATGGTTGTTTATTAGTATGCCTGAGTATTGATGTCTTTATATCAAATTATAGACTATTGCTTTGAATCATTCGGATCTTATTATTCATACCGTAAGAGAAAGATTACATGATGAAACATGATAGGTAGCATTCCACATCAAAAATTCTGTTTTTATCATTTACATACTCGAGGCCGAGCAGGAATTAAGCTTGGGGATACTTGATACGTCTCCAACGTATCTATAATTTTTTATTGTTCCATGCTATTATAGTATCAATCTTGGATGTTTTATATGCAATTATATGCCATTATATATCATTTTTTGGGACTAACCTATTAACCCAGTGCCCAGTGGCAGTTGCTGTTTTCTGTTTGTTTTTGCCTTTTCAGAAAATCATTATCAAAAAGTGTCCAAACGAGAAAAAACCTTTGGATTGATTTTTTCTGGACCAGAAGAGACCCAAGAAGCTTCGGGAGAAAACCAGAAGAGCCACGAGGAGGTGGCAAGCCTGGAGGGCGCGCCCCCCAGGCTTGTGGGCCCCTCGTGGCACCCATTGACCTAATTCCAACGCTATAAATTCCCAAATATTCCAAAACCAACAGAGAGACAGAAGAGAAAACCTTTCCGCCGCCGCAAGCCTCTGTTCTTCCGCGATCCCATCTGGAGGCCTTTTCCGGTACTCTGCCGGGGGGAGGGGGGGGGAATCGATCACGGAGGGCTTCTACATCAACCTTGCTGCCCTTTCGATGATGTGTGAGTAGTTTACCACAGACCTACGGGTCCATAGCTAGTAACTAGATAGCTTCTTCTCTCTCTTTGATCTTCAATACCATGTTCTCCTCGATGTTCTTGGAGTTCTATCCGATGTAATCTTCTTTTGCGGTGTGTTTGTTGGGATCCGATGAATTGTGAGTTTATGATCAGATTATTCATGAGAAATATTTGAGTCTTCTCTGAACTCTTTTATGCATGATTATTATAGCTTTGTATTTCTCTCCGATCTATCTATTTGGTTTGGCCTACTAGATTGATTTGTCTTGCAATGGGAGAGGTGCTTTGTGATGGGTTCAATCTTGCGGTGCTCAATCCCAGTGACAGAAGGGCCCATGACATGTATTTGTATTGTTGCCATTAAGGATAAAAAGATGGGGTTTAATCATATTGCTTGAGTTTACTTTGTCTACATCATGTCATCTTGCTTAAGGCGTTACTCTGTTTCATACTTAATACCCTATATGCATGCTGGATAGCGGTCGATGGGTGGAGTAATAGTAGTAGATGCAGGCAGGAGTCGGTCTACTTGTCTCGAACGTGATGCCTATATACATGATCATTGCCATGAATCCGTCATAATTATTTGCTTTTCTATCAATTTCCCAACAGTAATTTGTTTACCCACCGTATGCTATGTGTTCGAGAGAGAAGCCTCTAGTGAAAACTATGGCCCCCGGTCTACTTTATCATATATTAAAAACCTAAAAATACCTTGCTGCAATTTATTTACTTTTATTTTAATTAGTATTTTAGTTTATCTATTTATCTCTATAAGATTTAATCCTTGTAAATAACCGCTAAGAGGATTGACAACCCTCTTATTTGCGTTGGGTGCAAGTGTTTGCTCTTGTTTGTGCAGGTGCGCTTAACGGAATTTTGCTTGGTTCTCCTACTGGATTGATAACCTTGGTTCTTAACTGAGGGAAATACGTATCTCTACTGTACTGCATCATCCTCTCCTCTTCGGGGAAATACCAACGCAGACTACAAGTAGCAATGCACTCCTTGAGTTCACCCTTCTTCTCAAGGAGCTTGGTGACCTGGTCGTTCAGTTGCTTCTTCTCCTCTTCGAAGACGCTTGCCTGGGTGTTGTGTTTCACCTCCCACTCGGCATTCGACTTCTTAAGCTCGGAAACTTCATTGTTGGCTGTCTCGGCGGCGGCCTTCAGGGTCTCGATCTCCTTCTCAAGCTTGCCGACCGAAGCCAGCTTCTCTTCGGCAGCCTTGGTCTTGCTCCTGGCCTCATTCTGCGCCAGCGCCAGCTCCTTGTCCTTGTCCTCCAAGGTCTGCTTCATGGTGTCTAAAGAAATAGAAGTCCTTAGCCTCATTACAAGTTGAGCATTCTCACCACGGACATTTGAAGAAGCAATTGACTCGGATCAAAAGAAAAGCACGACTCGGCTGATGGTCAAACAATGGGGCTTACCTCCAAGGGCGTTCTTCTCCTTCTCAAGGCGATTACTCCTGTGCTTCTCTGCGTCCAAGTCCACTCTGAGCTGCACCACCTCCTTCTCCAAGTCGGCGTAGCGGGTTCCCAGCTCGCAGGCCCTCTGTCGCAAAACAAAGAAGTTGTCAGTCGGAGGAAGGAACAAGCTTGACTAGTATCAGACCCTGAAGTACCCTCTTACAACCGAGTCAACAATGAAGAAGATCGAAGACAAAAACACACTGGTCTTCATCATCGACCTCAAGGAAGACAAGCTCGATCAGCTCGAAGCTTACTAGTTTGTCAAGCTTCCCACTCGGCCCGCCGAGTGAGGAAGGACACCCCGAGTGTCATATAAAAAAAACTCTAAGACTATCGCCGACTGCTCCCAGTCGACGGTAGCCTCGAGGACTACACCCAGTGGGTGCACTCAGCGTGCCCCCACTGGAAAGTGACTCGTGTTGAGCTAAAAAAAGGCCTATGTGCGAGTTCTATCAGACTCCCACCGATTGCCCGCAATCGATAGCAGTCTCGGGGACTACACCCAGTGGGTGCACTCAGCGTGCCCCCACTGGAAAAAACACACTCGGTTAAGACTCCGGTTGACCCGAGTGGAAATTTCGACAAGTACAGAGTTCTAAGACTCCCGCCGACTGTTCCCAGTCAACGGGAGCCTCGGGGACTACACCCAGTGGGTGCACTCAGCGTGCCCCCACTGGAGAAAGACGAACACTCAGTGGGTGTGCCCCGCGCAAACCCACTGACAGGAGTTCAGTTTCAAATTCAAAACAAAAACTTCGAACAACACTTACAATGGTACTTACTCGGATGTTGGTCCTCAGAGCCTCACTGGCGTCGTACGCTTCCCTCAGCCGACTGTTCATCACCTCCACCTGTATCAAGGCTTCCTTACTCGCTCCCACCTGGTCCTCGGGGACCCTGTGCAAGGCGAAAGCAGTGGCAGGAGCCGAGTGTGGCATGTGTGTGGGCTCAGGGGGCGGCGCGGTGAGCACCAACGAAGAGCTGGCCTGCGCTGGAGGACTTGGACCGACGGGCTTCTCGGCGGCCTTAGCGGGAGAAAACCGGGTCGTCTGGCCGGGCGAAGCTTCTCGCATCACGATGTCCTCTCTGGTTGGTGCCCACTTGTTGGCCTCCGGGTGCGGCAGGTTGGCTTGGTCGTCTTCATCCAGGTGGATGACCTCAATCGGGGCTGCGTTAACATTCGGGAGATAACATCAGGTCGTGAACCACTCGGACAAGATTCAAAATAGACATCAATCGACAAGATCATACCTTTGGAAGTAGCGACGACGGCGGCGTCACCCTCCGCCCGGCTTCTCTTGGGAGCATTCGGATCCAACGAGGTGGTCGACGTCTCGTTACTACAAGGCAGAAGATGACACGGCACGTCAGGCAAACGAAGGTCACACGAAAAAGAAGTTAGCTCTCGGATACTCACGTCGAGGCCAGTGGCACCGCCACCTTGATCCTTGGCACCGCCGCCTTCCGAGGCTTGCTGGTGATCTGCTTCGGTTGCTTGGGCTGTTTCTCCGCCGAATCAACGGCTTCCGCCCGCAGGCGCTTCGCTCCGCGCGAAGAAGCCGAAGCAGTCGGCCTCGGATCACTCGGCACTCTGGCACCCCTCGCCCTGGCGCTCGGGTTGTTCTTTTCCTTGGTGCGGCATTCCCGGGGAACGACTTCAGATGGAGAAGACTCTGCCTCCTCGCCCTCCTCAGTGTCGCTATCGTCTCCATCACTTTCCTCCTACTCCTCTTCGCTTCCCCCTTCTTCTTCGTCGCTGCCATCCGAGTGCTGATGCTCCGTGTCACTCGTCACATCTGCCGGTGACCGGTTGACCGACGGAATGTTGGAGATCATCTGCGGGAAGCTCTGAAAGGGAGGAAAACATAAAGTCAAGATCTAGAAACACAAGGAAGGGCTGGTCACAAACCGACTGGTCCAAGACACTCTTACCTCAACCGGCTGGATGTTCTTCTTGTACGAAGGCACCCTTCTGGCGCCACGCGGGTTGTCCCGAGCTGAGGTGATGGCCTTGATCTTGTTGGCCAGGGCGTCGTCGGTCAGCTCCTCCGGGTGCACTCGGGTGTCTTCACCCGGGCCTTCATACATCCACATGGGATGTGCCCTGGCCTGCAGTGGCTGGATCATCCGAATCAGGAAAGTCTCCAACAGGTCCATCCCGTTGACCCCGGTGTTCATGGCTCCAACCATGGCGACGGTCAAGATCCCGACGTCCACCTTCTCTTCCTTACTCACCTCCAAAGATGGAGGCGCGGCGACTCTCGCCCCCGAGTACAGAGGAAGGCCAATCGAAGATCCCTCACTCGGCACATCCTTGCAGTAGAACCAGCTGTCTTGCCAGCCCTTCACCGAGTCGGGAAAACTCATTTTCGGAAAGGCGCTCCGCCCCCGCACTTGTATCCCCAGACCTCCACAGAGCTGGGTTACATGAGTCTTTTCCCCACTCGGCGAATCCTTCTTCATGGTCATCGAGCGACACGTGAAGATATGCTTGAACAGGCCCCAATGCGGGTGACAACCGATGAAATTCTCACAAAGGGAAACGAAAGCTGACAGATACATGATTGCATTGGGAGGAAGATGATGGAGCTGCGCGCCTAAGAAATCCAAGAAAGCCCGAAAGGAAGGGTGCGGAGGCATGGAGAAACCTCGCTCGATGTGGGTGACCAGCAGCACGCGCTCGTCGCCCACGGCGCAGGCTCGACCTTGTCCGCGTCCGGCCGCCTCCACCCGTCCGCCGGGATGAGGCCCTCGTCGGCGAGCTCCTCCAGTCGCTTCACCGCAACGCACGAAGGGAGCCATTCCCCCTCGATGCGGCCCGCCGGCGCTCCCGAACTCGATGGCGCCTCCTTCCCCACCTTCTTCGCCCTCTCCAGCTTAGCGGTGGAATCCTTCCCCATGGCTTTGAGTGCTCCGGCGTGGTGTGGAGAGGAACGTGGAGAGCAGATTGCAGGGTGGGGGAAAAGGGGATCTGGAATTAACCCCGCGCAGTGAAACCGTCCTTTATACCGCAGACGGAATCACTCACCGTCCCTGAGCCGTCGGATCCCAGATCAATGGTTTTGGTGGCAATCTCGCGCACAGGAAAGGCAGGACATGTGGCGGATTCCTGGGCGAAAATCGAGGCGTCACACTCAACTTTCCCCACTAGCCACGGCACAACCGCCACCACGCACGCGCGCGCATCATTTCGAATCCCGGGATTTCCGCGGCGAATCCGTCTGACAGATTGCGTCTGTCCCGTTCTTTCCGAAAGCACCCGTCGGCCCGACCGATCTCCTTCCACAGGCAACCGTGCACTCGGACACGTTAAACACCCGACTGGAGTCACCCCAGGATTGCAAAAGGACGAGCTCGACGCCCCTCCGCGGGTTAACTTGGCCCTTTCACTAGGCTCCAAGGCGAGTGTCTCGTAAATTTGGACTCGTAGCTAACCTACGCGGGCGTTCCTCCGAGATATGGAGTGGCGTCTCTCCGGAGATTTAGTCCACGCGCCGGCGTCGTCACTCGAGTTTCATGGCATGCCTCCACTCGTCCCCAAGCCCATCTCTCTTGAGAGACACGCGGATGCCACCAAGTTTTGCCTAGCAATCGTCACCGTCCGATCATTCGGAAGTTCTCTAGTCCAATCTGTTGCGGCTTCTCCCAAGGATAACCGCGGGATGAGCGGAGGTCGAGTGCCTCCGAAGCACTCGGACCGCTCCGAAAGCTCAACCCACTCGTCCTGTTAAGCCTCAACCGATTCGGGGGCTAATGATGGGGTCACCTACCACCGGTAGGGACAAGGACCTGACATCTAGGGCCCACCTAAGGCCCACACTACTATTCAGAGACCCCTGGGTCACAAGTGCAACCGGATGCACAGCACGATAGATTCACTCAGACCCCGCATGGGCAGCACTCGGACAGACGTCTACTCTCCAGTCGGCCAGTCATCATCACTCGGACACAGGAGGCGTACGGACGGCGTAGAGCTGCAACGGTCGAGTAGTCTTCAACTAGACTTTAAGCATAGTTATGGCTGCCATTACCGGTAACTGCCATAGTCATAGTCGTGCTAATCAGAGTTAAATGCCCTTAACCATTGTACTTATTGTCATTAATGCCCGGCGACGTGGTGGCTGAGAGGCTGCGGCGCGCTCCTATATAAGCCGCCCTCTCCCTCCGTTGCAAGGGTTAAGCACTCATTGTAATCAGATACCCCCAGAGAAAACAAGCCTCAGGGCACGAGACGTAGGGCTTTTACCTCCTCCGAGAGGGGCCTGAACTCGCTAAATCCGAGTGTTACACCTGCGCTGTAGCTAGGCTCTGCTCCTCATTCGTACCCCCAGTACTTACTGTCAGACTAATAACCACGACACCCAGGCCGACGCCTCGTCCGACTTGGCGAACTTGGAGCGACGGGCCACGTTGCACCGCTCCTGCCACGCCGTCTACCTCACCGCCCTGTCCTTAGTGGAGACGATGTCCCGTGACGAAGAGGAGGAGTCGCCGCCACCACCGAGAGAGTGGAGGATGCGTTCGCGTGCCTTCACGATCGCGGACGACAGCTCCTCCTGGTTGTGCTAATTGCGGCACGGCGGCGACGCCAACTCCTGCTTAACGCGGCGGAGAGTTGATGTCGGCTCCTACTTGGCGCGGAAGCACAGTGGGGAGTGCGGCTCCTGCTTCATGGCACGTGGTACACGACAGATAGGTGAGGCTGGCTCCTACTTCACGCGACGGAGAGGCGACGCGGGCTCATGCTTGACGCGGAAGTGTGGCGGAGAGTGCGGCTCCTTCTTGACGGCGTGCGGCAGAGAGGGCGGCGCCAGACCTCACTGACGGACCGACCGCTCCATCAGCATCTCGATCTGATGGACAAACTCCTCGTCCGTCACTGTGGCCTCCGAGAGGAGGCGCGACTGCTGAGAGAGCAGCTGATGCCGCGGCGGCACCTGGTCCTCCTCGTCGCCGAAGGAGATCACCCGTATAATACAGTACGAAGGCAACATGTTGCTGATGCAATGCGGATGATGCATAAATATAATAATAGGCAAATATAATAATTAGTACTCCCTCCGTCCCGAATTACTTGTCTCGGAAATGGATAAAAATGGATGTATCGAAAATGAAAATACGTCTAGATACATTCATTTCTACGACAAGTAATTCCGGATGGAGGGAGTATTACTCTGGGCAATGCATGGCATGGGTGGTTGCATGAGCGGCATGGGAAGAGGCATGGGAGGATACATGGGGGCTTTGATGCGCATGATGGGAGGTGGCTTGGGGTTTATGGGAGGCGGCTTTGGAGGTACGATGAATGCCATGGGAGGTGAGTTTGATTGTATGGATGGTGCCATGAATGCCATGGAAGGTATGGGTGGCGACATGAATGGCATAGAGCACATCAATGAAGTAAAAGAAAGCAGTGATGAGCATGAAGCCCATGGTGAGTAGAAAGAAAGCATGAGTGGCAAGGAGGGTTGAGAGATTATGTATCTTTTGTTTGTGTTGGTCATGCACTATGTTTGTGATTTGCATTTGAACTTGCTATGTGGATTTGAAGTTGAATTTCATATGTTGTTGCTTTATGTGTAGTGATCTTGCATAGTTGTGGTGTAAAAAATTGTATGTTAAATTTAGCTAAATTTATAGTTTGTTCATATACATATGTAAACAACTTGTGGTTCGTCTGTCGTACAGCTGCCTTATTTTAGGGGAACTGTTGGAGCAGTTATGCCATAGGGCAGCTGTTGGAGACGATACTATGTTGTGCCCAAAATGCACTTTTGGGTACCCTAAAATTTAATTCGAGCCCAAAACAATGCCTAAAATAGGGAGATGCTCTTATGCTAGTAATTGAGAATAAAAAAAAATTAGTTTCCTAAATACAATTGTCCCCGCGGCAGTTGAAGAAGGAGGCGAGGTGCAACACACGCCTTCTGTGGTCATTCACCCCGCTCGATCCAAAGATGGGGGAGAAGGAAAAGGCAGGCGTGGGAGGGCTTCCGAGACTGCGAGGAGCGGTCGTAGTAGCAGCCGCCCGTGGAGCCTTGGCACCGCCATGCGGGAACCACCGGTAGCTATGGTGTGGGGTCGGCGACAATTGTTGTGAGTTCAGCGGTGTCCTCGGAGGGCCCCTCCATGGCAGTATGGTGATCGGCCGCGGGAGGGGAGGCGGGGTGGTAACGTCATGCGGGAAGAACACTGGCAGTTGGGCGACAACGCGATGCTTTTGCATTTTGGGCAGCAGCCTTCGTGCCCAAAATATACATCACATGTGCCCTGTTTTTGGGCAGCCCAAAACTTTTTTTTTGCTTTACTTTCATTTTTGGGCGCAGCCGTTGGAGAGGTTTTTTGGCCCCAAAGCCCCCAAAAGCAGTGCTGCCCTATAATGGGGCAGCTGCTGGAGATGCTCTTACAAAGATAGACCCATAGTCTGACACATATACATCCGTAGTCATGCAACATCCACCTAAGATTAAATTGGAGTTCCGGAGATTTAAGATTGATAAAGTCATCGTAGATGTTTCAGACGAAAACGTCACCTTTCACTGAAAGGAACAATTCACGTTAATGGTATGTCAAAGTATGTTTGATCTTTGATGGATTGAAATACCAACATCCTCCTAACCATTCAATTATAGGTCGGTTCTTAGCGTGCATTTTTTTCTACAACACAATTCATATACAGTTTTATATTATTCTGAAAAAACAACATACATACTGCTCTAACCCCGGTAAAATATCTTATCCCAATTTTTCTTCCCCTTATGAACTATGGAAGATGTCCAAAATATTTAGCAAGCTCACAATAATATATTATTTCAAATCTTCATAACATAGCCTAAAATACTGAATAAGAGCGAACATCACACACAAAACATTATGTATCGCACCGATGATCTAAAAAAAACATTAAATATAATACAATCCCATACCTTTGCCAACCTCGAATGATAGATGAGCCATCACCGCTAATCAAAACATTGTCATTACACACCAAGGTAAAGAGACATCCAAACTTGAAGGTTGAATATGGGTATAAAAAGAATTGGCATCGGGCTGACTAGCAATTCGCGATCAACCCTTGCCATCGAAGCGACGCATTGGAGGCATCTAGTCTTTGAACCCGCAACTCCGAGGTTGTCGATGTGCATACCATGAATTACAAATCCTGATAGCCAGCTTGCTTGCCCTTCCGTGTACCAAATCTAAATGAGCTCATATCATCCCGTCATCCACTCTCCTTCTGCCACCGCGTCAACAAAATGTGAGGGGAGAGATAGTATCCGCCTCAGCCATATCCGGCCACCAACGAGATTACTGAAGAAGTTGCCATGAGATCCATCTCTATCAACTCTCATCCGTCAAGGAAGTCGACTGAGAGAAGAGACGTATGGCCGCGTGGCTCAAAATGCGATGAGGTTCAGAGAGATATGAAGGAACGCTATATACCCCCCCCCCCCCCCCCCTAAAAAAAATTAGTTTCCTAAATACAATTGTCCCCGCGGCAGTTGAAGAAGGAGGCGAGGTGCAACACACGCCTTCTGTGGTCATTCACCCCGCTCGATCCAAAGATGGGGGAGAAGGAAAAGGCAGGCGTGGGAGGGCTTCCGAGACTGCGAGGAGCGGTCGTAGTAGCAGCCGCCCGTGGAGCCTTGGCACCGCCATGCGGGAACCACCGGTAGCTATGGTGTGGGGTCGGCGACAATTGTTGTGAGTTCAGCGGTGTCCTCGGAGGGCCCCTCCATGGCAGTATGGTGATCGGCCGCGGGAGGGGAGGCGGGGTGGTAACGTCATGCGGGAAGAACACTGGCAGTTGGGCGACAACGCGATGCTTTTGCATTTTGGGCAGCAGCCTTCGTGCCCAAAATATACATCACATGTGCCCTGTTTTTGGGCAGCCCAAAACTTTTTTTTTGCTTTACTTTCATTTTTGGGCGCAGCCGTTGGAGAGGTTTTTTGGCCCCAAAGCCCCCAAAAGCAGTGCTGCCCTATAATGGGGCAGCTGCTGGAGATGCTCTTACAAAGATAGACCCATAGTCTGACACATATACATCCGTAGTCATGCAACATCCACCTAAGATTAAATTGGAGTTCCGGAGATTTAAGATTGATAAAGTCATCGTAGATGTTTCAGACGAAAACGTCACCTTTCACTGAAAGGAACAATTCACGTTAATGGTATGTCAAAGTATGTTTGATCTTTGATGGATTGAAATACCAACATCCTCCTAACCATTCAATTATAGGTCGGTTCTTAGCGTGCATTTTTTTCTACAACACAATTCATATACAGTTTTATATTATTCTGAAAAAACAACATACATACTGCTCTAACCCCGGTAAAATATCTTATCCCAATTTTTCTTCCCCTTATGAACTATGGAAGATGTCCAAAATATTTAGCAAGCTCACAATAATATATTATTTCAAATCTTCATAACATAGCCTAAAATACTGAATAAGAGCGAACATCACACACAAAACATTATGTATCGCACCGATGATCTAAAAAAAACATTAAATATAATACAATCCCATACCTTTGCCAACCTCGAATGATAGATGAGCCATCACCGCTAATCAAAACATTGTCATTACACACCAAGGTAAAGAGACATCCAAACTTGAAGGTTGAATATGGGTATAAAAAGAATTGGCATCGGGCTGACTAGCAATTCGCGATCAACCCTTGCCATCGAAGCGACGCATTGGAGGCATCTAGTCTTTGAACCCGCAACTCCGAGGTTGTCGATGTGCATACCATGAATTACAAATCCTGATAGCCAGCTTGCTTGCCCTTCCGTGTACCAAATCTAAATGAGCTCATATCATCCCGTCATCCACTCTCCTTCTGCCACCGCGTCAACAAAATGTGAGGGGAGAGATAGTATCCGCCTCAGCCATATCCGGCCACCAATGAGATTACTGAAGAAGTTGCCATGAGATCCATCTCTATCAACTCTCATCCGTCAAGGAAGTCGACTGAGAGAAGAGACGTATGGCCGCGTGGCTCAAAATGCGACGAGGTTCAGAGAGATATGAAGGAACGCTATATACCCCCCCCCCCCCCCCAAGGCAACTTCTAACTAGAGGGACTGCATAGATCGACAGACCCGACCTCCCCTCCCATCCCGAATCCAGCCAGTGAAGCTGCCGGAGGAGGAGGTGAGAGGAGCTAGTGAAAACTAGGTGACTCTCAATAAAAGAGGAAAGAACACGAAAGAGACAGAAACGAGAAACGCCGAATACAACATAGACGCAGACAAACATTCACACCACCACACCTTGCGTGCCCACTTCACAAACATAAATTTTGGATACGACCAATCTTTCGAACCCCATTAGAAACGTAAGATTTCGAGATGATCATAGGTGGAAGATATTTAGAACTTTTTTTCATATCACATAATTTGTGAAACTTCACCGCGGAACATATTTGAAATGGTTTGGATTTTATAGAAACAGAGGAGAATGTTGAGATTCACGAAAAATCGCTAGCTTCTTGGACAAACATACAACCCGTGGTCTCAAAGCATGGCTGAGTGCACATTCCCCTGCAAAAAAAGAGAGCACCGCACACGTTTTCGTGTCTCAAAGCATGCCGTGAACAGTGAATTAAAAACTAACATGAAATAAATTTTAAAAATTCTGATTTTTTTTGTAGATGTTCATGTTAGTGTAACAAACGTGCTTGCCAATTTTCATGCAAAACGGGATAGCAATGCTTCATCGGCAAAAAAACAAAATTAAGTATACCATTTGAAGGTAACATTTATCGTTCGACTTGTTTTTTTTACATAGGTCAACATGCTTAAGCTTTCCCCCCTAAAAATTTGAAGGCAGCATTTGGATGTGACAATGAACACATCTTTTTTTTATTAGGCCAAGCACAGCCATCCTGGCGTGAGGACTTTTTCAACCGAGCCCCGTGTCGCTCCCCCGCGGGGCGGCCCGGGCGCGAAACCCTAGCCGGCGCAGGCCGCACACCTCCACCATCCCTCCCTTCGCCGCCGCCGGGCAAAGCCCGCGCGGCGTCGGCGCCGGCGGGCCTTCTCTTCCCTCTCGCCTGGTGCTGGAGCTGCGCAGGGCTGCTCCCCTGGGCGGAGGAGGTGCAAGGCGGCGCAGGTGCTGGGCGCGAGCGCGGCGCGGCCTGGCGAGCGCTGGAGACGGGGCGACGCGGCCTGGCGCACGCTGGAGGCAGGGCGTTGCGGCCATGCAAGCTGGAGGCTGGGCAGCGGGCGCGCGGACTGAGGGTCGCTGCCGTCCGGGCGCGCGTGGATCTGGCGTGCCGCAGTCGCGGCGGCGGCGGCGGGTATGGCGGACAGCTAGGCGCGGGTCGGAGCGCCAGAGCTGCGTGGAGGCGCGTGGGCGTTGCGGGAGCGTCATGCTCCTAGGCGTGGTGAGCAGGGGCTGAGCCCGATCTTGGCGGATCTGCTTGCGCGGTGCGCATTTGGCTTCCCCGGTGCAGATCTGTCGGGGCAGCTGGCCGGCGACCTCCTGGGCGCGGCCTGAGGCCGAGATGTGAAACAGTGCTTGTGCGCCATGGAATTGATATGCAGGAAGAGCTGGCTGGGTCACAGGTTTGGGTGGGTGAGGCTGGCGGTGAAAGTCGTGCTCCGGTTGTGGCCGGAGCAGTCGATGGCGGCGCCTACGAGCACCGTCCCCTTGTTGGAGGCATCGATGTTGCAGTCTCTCCCTTCCCTTGCCGACATTCTTCGGGGGAAACCCTAGATCCGGTCTCCCGGATCGGACGATGACGACGCTATCGGCTTTGCTCGGTGTCGTGCCTCCTCTTGAGGACATCGTCTTGAAGATAGACTTGGTCAGAGGGACTCAGTGCTCGTGTAGGTGGTTGGCGACGGCTTGTGTAGCATCTCCGTGAGAGCAGCAGAAGCACCCTCCACATGCAAAGTGTGTCAGGCGAGTTATGTCAGCCAACCTTGCGGGATTGAAGCGGCATATGTTTGCTTTATCGGACATAGCGTTCCTCTTTGATGTCGTCGAGTTTTGCGGATATGCTAGTGGTAGCCCGGATTGATACAACGGTTTCGGTGTGCACTTTGGTAGCGGCGAAAGCGCTCGAGTGCCCGGCCGGGTGTGTTGTGGGGTGTCGGCCTTCTGACGTGTTGAATGTATTGTGATGCTTTAGGCCTAGTCTTGTTAGGCGCTGTTTAGGTTTTCGCCCGGTTTTTCTCGATAAACTGAGCAACCCCTTTTCACTTCTTCGTTTTTAGCACTCGTCTTATGCGGTTCATTCCTCCTCTGAGGGTGTTACTTGTAATACCTCTTTCTGATCAATGAATTTGGCAGCTCTACTGCCAACATTCCAATTTTTTTTTAAATCTTGGTAAAATACATATGTGACGCGCAGGAGCGTATACTCCTGCGAGCCAAAAACAATATCCGGAGTGCTGCACGTCACTGTAAAAGGCTTCGGAGGGCGGAAGACCGAAGGTTGATCCGACGACTCAGGGTAGACCGGGACAAATCTGAACCGTGCCTTTCCAATCCCCCGGATCCAGTCTCGCTCCCAGGCTCCCAGCACAACACGCTCCCACCCAGGCGCAGCCCGGGGCGGCAATCCGTCGAGCACCAGCCGCGCGCGCTCCACTCCGCTGCTCCTGCGGCCGCCGCCATCTATGGCGTCCGCCGCGCGGGCTCTGGGCGCGATCCTCCACAGGGCCTCGTCGCTTTCGTCCTCCGCCTCTGCTCTCAGGAGTGCCTCCCTTGTACACAGTAAGCCACCGACCCTCTGCTTCCCTCGTCCGATCCAGCCCCTTGGATTTTGATCTTTCTGATGACTATGTTTTCGGGTGCCATCAGGGAATGGCTCAACTGGTGGCGCCAGCTTGTTCCAGGGGCACGTGGCTAGGCGGAGGATTTGGACGTTCCAGCCGCTCTGTATGGGGCGGCGCTCCTGCAAGATCGCCGGGAGGAAGGTGATCTGTTCTTGGCACGCTCTTTTGTATCATGTCGCAGTAGTTCAGATTCAGGGTGAACTCGCTGTGCAAGTTTTGGTTGTCTCTAGCTTCTACGGGAGTGCATATAAGCGTCCTGTGTTGTACTCTAGAAAAGACTGTCATGTTTTAGTTGTCTCTGACTTAGCTCTGATGCTAATTTTCATATTCATTGTGCATTGCACAAGGACAGATGTTGACGAGATTAACATGAACAAAATTTGATGCTTGCTAGCTAAATGTAGTTATCTTTTCTCACACAAAAAAGTGTAGTTATCTTTAGCCTCTTCATGCATATTCTTATACCAGCTGTTTCTTTGGCTCAGGGTGCCCAGAATTTGAAAAAGATGAAGCGCAACAGCAAAATCGGAAAAGAAATCGTTGCTGCGTAGGTGTCACGGACCCCGTGAGCTTGCATTGCCTACAAATATCTGTCGTGGCCTGGTTTTTTTAGATCCACAAACTTGCCGTATCTGGGTCTAATCTGAGGCATTATATTTTGCCAATATGTCTACTAATATGTCCTTGAGTAGCATAATGTGTTTTACTTGTGGATGTCTTGTTAGGGTATATATCGCCATTGTGTGCTGTGACTGGTCATTACATGTGTATTACCTATTGAATGTCACTAGTCACTTAAAAATGAGCTTTCATATTCCTTTGACCCTAAAAGCCTAACAGTGTATTCGAAATGGCATGGCAAGATCAGCCATCATAATATATTTTTATGAAATCTGGATCCTTATATATTCATATGGATATCATGCAGCATCAAGAAGGGTGGTCCAAACCCTTCATCCAACACAGCTTTAGCAGCGATACTAGAGAAAGTAAGAGAGCTTGATGTCCCCAAGGAAGTTGTTGAGCGTAACATCAAAAGAGCTTCAGAAAAGGGTCAGGATACTTACACAGAAAAGATTTATGAGGTACAATTCTCTATCACTAGTTTAATGTGGACCTTATCATCAGATTCTCATTTGGCACTTTGGCAGTATGAGATGTGATGTTGGTAGAAAGTGCGCCTATCTCATTTGGTTGGGGAAATGGATGTACAACCCTACCACCTGGGTTTTAAGCCTGTACAACCCACCTAGGTTTAAATCCTCATGGATGCAAATTTGGGTTCCTAATTGTATATAGGGGTCACTCCTACAATTTTCTTCTAAAATAAATAAATATATGACGTTGGTAGGCAATACTAGTTACAAGATATGAGGTAAATTGTGTTCAGGAGTTAATAAGTATGCAGGTCATATTTTGTACTTGTGAAAGTTTTTAAGTGCCTGAAACATTTCAACAGGTCTATGGTTTTGGTGGAGTAGGTATGGTCGTCGAGGTCCTTACAGACAAAATTACAAGATCTATTGCGGATATTAGAAATGTTGTAAAAGACTGTGGAGCAAAATTGGCTGATCCTGGGTCTGTTACATTCAGATTCAGACAAGCTCGAGTGGTTAACATAAAAGTTACAGATGCTGATAAGGACCAACTACTCTCTGTTGCTTTGGATGCTGGTGCCGATGATGTTATTGAACCAAATTTTGATGATGAAGATGACTCTGAAGAAGAGGTTCTAGAGAGGTACCCTACTGATATCTACTAGAAATGTTAAACTCCGACCCAGTGGATTTGATCTTCATTTTCGTAGTATCTTACAACTGGTAAATTAACACAAGTTAGATACGGTCTGCTGTTGTAACTTCCATAAGACACTGCATGCATACAGAGAAGTTATGTTTAAAGTCAGAGAACGGCATGTGATATTCCTGGTCCTTTTCTTTCTAGTTCTCTACATTTAGCAACAGATGTCTCTTCAGAGCACAGACTGCTCTTACAATTGCTCTCTTTCCTTTCAATGTTTTACAAGATAGTTACTACATCTGAAAACTATCCTGTTGTGCTATCAAAGCTACAAGAGGAAGGACTGAAATTTGAAACGGATAATGGTTATGAACTGCTGCCTCTCAATCCGATTGAGGTATTTGGTTTTCCTTTTATTGTGGTCAAGTCTGTACGAGTTGAAAAATTAATGAACACATCCTACCACATGTTTCTCTGAAACTTGAATCTTCTATCCATATATTCGAAAAATTCATATATCGCTAGAGTTGGATGGTTTATTTATGATGTACCACGTGTGCTGCCAAGTTCCAAATGGTGCAGCTGCTCGTTGTCTCATTGATGTTCATTGAATTAAGTTAGGACTACTGCATCTTCATAAGTTGCTTCAATCATTGGCAGGATGTGGTAAAATCAGGACTGGGCACTTTAGGTTTACCTTATCGTCCAGTCGAGTTTCAGTATGGCATACCCGAGTGAGATAAAAAAAAAACATGTCTGAAAGCAACTCATAGATCGTTGCATCATGTTGTCCATATTAGCAACATTGGATTATCATGTATTTGACGGCTAAATAATTCCTAGGAGCTTCATATATATATATATATGGAAATAGATCTGACAATACCCCCATTTTCACTTTGTATCTCAGGTGGATGACGAGGCCATTGAACTAAACAAGGACCTTGTATGTAAGTTGCTTGAATTGGATGATGTTGATGCTGTCTACACAGACCAAAAGTGAGTCAGTTTGGAACCAACAGGCTCTCTCTCAACTTTCAAGACGCTACTCGATGACTCCATTTGGATAGGGCTTGTTTACAACTTCGTGTCCATTAAGGATTTCTTATCAGCACTGTTTGCGCCGATTACGAAGCCTGCACACTTAAACACCATCAGCGTCAAGTGTCCAAAATGAAAATTGGTGAACAAGACATTTTCTTTTTGGGGTTGCTTTTCCCCGCATTCTGTCCTCTCATACTCCCAGTTTTACCTTACGTTTCGTGTCCCTTGGCCTCTTCACCTTGTCAGTGTCTGAGTGAGCTGCTAGACGCTGCTTGTATACAAATGTCGTAACCGCGTCTTTTAATGTGATTGTAAGCACTACAAGTAAAACTGACCTATGCATGGGTCTCGAAGGTGATTGTCACGAAGAAGTTACTGGCGATGTTCCCTTGAGGGAAACAGAAAATATATGGGCATCCTACCGCATCTTCCGTCTACAGTCAGTTCGGGTCCGGCGATGGCTGTGGAGAGGTGATCGGGTCTTCCTTGTGCATACTAGGGTAGTAGTAGTCCTAGGTAGTCTTGGCGTTATGTCGTGGTTTGGCGATATGCCGTCGGTGTGCTTTGCTCCGTTGCCGGCGGGCGGCATACGAAGCTCGCCCTCCTCCTCTGGACTCTTA
This sequence comes from Elymus sibiricus, assembly GCA_039707655.1. NCBI lineage: Eukaryota > Viridiplantae > Streptophyta > Magnoliopsida > Poales > Poaceae > Elymus > Elymus sibiricus. Next base: position 326,337,724 of record CM077664.1, read on the forward strand.
CAGTGCCCATAAGTAAATCAGAGAATCAACTACAAATAGTCACATTTTTTTAACAAATATACATGATGCGGATGCAAGATATTGATCATGTCACAAATTGTTGAAACCAAATTTAAAAAAAGAAAAGAAAAAGAAGAAGAAGAAATGCAACGGACAATGCATCAGCATACAAAATCAACATCAAAGAATAGTCCATATGGAGAGAGGTTTGTCAAACAATGTATTGAAAACTGGAAATCCATGTTTCTCAATGATCACGTGTAAGTCAGTAAAGTACAAAACAAAATGCTTCTAAAACTTGTTCTGAGAAACGAGATCCACCAAATCCTTCACCCAAACTCCTATGTCCATGCACGGGTACTGTCTTGTCTCTGCTCGTAGAAGGTAGTGCCATCCAGGAAGTACACGCCGTCGTGAAGCCTGAGCATTCTTTGGTCTGTTCCTTTTATAGGAGTACGTTGTATGCCAGTGTACATATGCTTTTTTTAGAGTGTACAGATGTTGAGGCACCATGATCTGGCTTGCAGCAATGACTTCTTCATTGTAGGTGGGGGCGACAGTACACGAGGACTTAAGATTGGTAGTGCTCTTGAGCACAGGGTATCGAGCTTCCGAGTGAAAACTCTAGACCTAACTTGCACTGGTTGTACCTAGTAGTGGTGGTGTTCCACACCGCCCCCTTATTGGAGGCATCATCTAGACTTTTCTCAGACTTCTTCGTCGAGGTGAAAAACCCAATATCTATCCTTCATGGATGGATCTGGCAACAGCGACAAACACGCCTCGTTCCCTTCTTGAAGGTGTTGTTGAAGCGCCTTTTTATAGTCCGAGTATTTGTCATTGGTGGTAGTCAGTTTTGATGGTTTTTGCTGTATGTTGTAGTTTTCACTTCAAGAGGATTTTGGAGGTCGCTTTTTTCTTCCTATACTTTGTGTGCACGCGTAGGTGTTGGTTGTGCACATCATATTCATACAGAGGCGGGGTATGTACTCATAATATTTGTATTCCCTTGAGGTTGCATTATCAGTCAATAAAAAACGTCCTTCACCAAAAATGCGTGTGTAGCTCAGTAGCTATCTAGCGGGCTAAACTCAGAAGCATGACAACTGTATATCATAACAGAAAAAGAGATAGTAACAGAGGTTCTAGTCTAGAACAACACACATAAATACAAGTGAGTAATCCTTATTTTTTGCGAAAATAGAAGTGAGTAATCTAGCTATAAAGATTATGCACGTGGTACAAAGCTGGCGTCTCTACCGAGGGTACCTTGCAGACATCAATATTTCTTCTTCCATGCTATATCTTCTGCTGCATTCCGGCGGGCTTTTTCTTTCTTTTTTCAACGAGCAATTCATCATAGTAATGTCATTCTCTGAAATTTTCTCAACTTCCACGTTGTTTTGGATAAATTTCTTGGATACAATAAGGCCTTCGAGTGTATGTTCCACCTGCCGCATTGTAGGCCGGTCCTCAGCATTTAACTTTATACATGATGCTGCAAGTATGGAGAGTTCATGAACTTCTTTGCCTCCCTCCTCTATGACCTGTGGATCTAGTATTTGGACCAACATTTGTTCAGCAAGCAACTTGACAAAATGGGAAACAAGACCATCTCCATCAAGGAAGAAATACGAAAATGGTTTCTTCCTTGTTAGCAGTTCGACGAGAATGACACCAAAGCTATACACATCACTTTTCTCTGTAAGGCGGCCTGTGTAGAAGTACATAGGATCCAAGTATCCGATTGTTCCTTGAACCATTGTTGTTAATCCTGTTTTATCTGTTGGAATGTATCTTGAAGCTCCAAAGTCTGACACCTTCGATGTCATAGATTCATTCAGAAGTATGTTACTAGACTTGATATCTCTATGGATAACTGGGATTGAAACTGACGAGTGAAGATAGGCAAGAGCACTTGCAATTTCAGTTGCAATCCTGAACCTAGTTACCCATGAAAGGGATTTTGGCCCTTCAACATGGAGATGGTCATAGAGGGTTCCATTAGAAACAAACTCATAAACCAACAATGGTACCTCTGTCTCTAGGCAACATCCAATAAGCTTCACTACATTCCTGTGATTGATCTGTGAGAGGATGGCTACCTCATTTATGAACTCGTCTATCTCTTTCTGGACTGTGATCTTTGACTTCTTGATGGCCACAACGTGTAGGTCCGATAAGATCCCTTTGTAGACTGTACCATGGCCTCCACCGCCAAGCTCACGTGTTTTGTCAAAGTTGTTTGTTGCCTTTGCAAGTTCATCTATTGTAATGATCATCCTTTCTGCAATGTCTATCCTTGGGGACACTAATTGTTGCAACAACTGTCCACGATTTTGCTTGAAAAACTTTTGTTTCAAAAGTATCTGTCTCTTATGTTTAAACCTTTGGGCTACGAAGATTGTCGCGAGAACCATAAGCATAAATCCTACTGCACTGCCAACTCCTATACCGATGCTTGTTCCTGTATATGTGTGGGTTAATATTAATATTACTCTCAATACCGATAACTCGAAGTCATCATCAACAATTAATTTTACCAAAACCCTACATTTATACATTTAGAAGGAAATACATGAAATGAAATAAGCTTAGCGAGTACAACCATGACCTTTTAAGAGACATACACACGGTGTATGCACTGAACTAGATCCCGAGCAACTCAAAAAATTATGCTCTAGCCTACAAGGAATTTGTATATATTTCCCTAATACCTATAGATTTGATTGCAATACCTGAGTGTAATGTGCAGCAAGAATAAAAACCTTACCCACCTAATCTGAGCCTCAAATAACAAAGGATATTCGTGATTGTAAGCTCATATAGTTAAAATATGTAACAAAAGCATATTTTATATTAGAGCACGTACAAAGACAATGCTTTTACTGATGGAATCAATAGGGTGCAATGCGCAGGGCTATAAATCGATCTTTTATTAGATAATTCTTATTTGGAGTAGCAAGGGCTTCCTATATGCCCAACTTTTTCTCATCAAGTTTGAGACTATATACCAAAGTTTAATATATGAAGCAAAATTTTAATAAGTTGCTCATTCTTTAATAAAATCCGCCCTACACGGTTTTATTGGTTGGTTGAAATGTGTGAGAAAATATAGTTCTATGGGATTATACTGATGACACTGGATTTTAAAATTTATGCAACTTTCCCAACATAACAATAACCTTTGTTTCGAAATTTAAGAGGAGAATATATTCACATTGGAAAAAGGTTTTGTTTATCACATGATACACATATGTGCTTATAAGGAGGCATGCTCAACTCCACGGCAGGTGCTTTAAGGTGTGCTAACAAGGAAAATAGAGCATACCTAACCACCAAATTAGATTACAGAGATTAACTATTATGCATATGATTAATGATGTGGCAATATTGCCTCTCTTTATTTTTGACACCCATGCTTAAGCATCTTCATTGTGCATGCCCTTAAGGTGTAAGACCACTAGCTTTGTGGGCCACTCAGCCAGGGAATGTAAGAGTTGATGCAAAATGTAATTTCCTCAGTAACGTTTTTCATGAAAATATCCCTTGATATATCATGTAACATATGAAACTATGCAATAGCAAAATCTTCGAGAACACAAGTTCCTAAAGAATTACATGGAAGATTAGCCTCACAACTGGTTATGTTTGTCTATGTGTTATGGAGACAAGTTGAATGCATAAAAAGATCTATGTTTATCTATTTCATAAGAATCTTTTTTAATAATCTAGACCCTCGTTATGTATGTAAATTCTTTTAACCCTATTTTAATATGCTATTATATACTTTGACATGCCCCTAATATATTTTGTACAAAAATATCAAATACCTAAAAGGACTAATGATCAAATGAAACAATAAATGTTTACTGTACAACCAATGATGGAATACTAAATTTTCTAAGGCTACCAATGAAGTTGAAGAAGTTGAAACATACATACTAACCTGTAGCCGTAGACTTGATGCAACCATTTCTGATGTTGTAGTTGCCGTGGGTTCCTTGTGGGCACTGACATTTGTACCCTCCAATTGTGTTGATACATTTGCCGAAGCACCCATAGTCATGTGGCTGCCCACACTCGTTGACATCTATGAAGAAAAACATTATTTAGCACATCATAAAGACCTTCTTGAAAACATACAAGCACTAGATTGTGGGCACTTGCATTACTGATTGATCAATTTATAACAATATAACTAGCCCTCATTTGTTTTAACTTTGATCTCGGGAAAATGTTGAATCCAGATTACATCTTTGAAAAAATGATTTGTATTTGAATTTGGATGTGGACGATGTAATTTTCTTATTCTCCAACAAAACTTTCCCATTTCCCTTTCTATACCATCAAAAATGCTGAATTGTTACAATGGCATTTAGTGTAAAACTCCCCCCTTCCATGACACCGCCGTTAGACCATTGCTAGAATGCTTCAGTTAACTACAATTGCACAAATACCTGACACTCGACTAGCTCGTATGGCAGTTTGCCTTCTTCATCTATTATATACTTTTCTTTGATGTATGGCATTACGACCTAGTCAGAAGTGTAGCGTGAGTACCCATTGACACTAAATTAAGAGGTTGAGCAGCACACTACTTGGGTACGGTGGCAATAAGTCACTTTGTCAAATTAATATTCTGTCGACTTTCTTAAAGTAGAATGCATGTGAGATGGTCAAATCTGGCTTCAATTATGTTTAATTGTGCTTCAATTGTGTCTAGTTAGGTTTTCTAATTGTGCTTCAATGGGGGCCGTGGACCGGACACTCCCACACATGGATTTGTTCCATTGTTGTTGTTAGGCTGCACGCTGTTGAGGACCATGGTCACGATCAACAGGTAGAGAGAAGAGGGACAGAGAGTGAGATAAAATTGATAGGGGATAAAGAAAAGAGAAAGGGGTTGCAATGACATCATCATTTTATATCTTGGTGCTTGCATGGAGAGGTCCCATAAATTTTCCTACTACATGGTCGCGCTCCAAGCCCTTCCACGCAAACATTCACTCACTGGGGGGGGGGGGGGGTAAAAACATTATAGATTTTATGATGTGGGCCACACTAGGGGTGGCATGCATGTGCTAAGCATTAGAGCACAATTAATTTTCTTAGATCTTGGTGCTGACTATTTTTTTTAAAACAACCTCTCTTGGTCTTTTTTCTTCTTGTTTTTTAGAACACGGTGCAATCGAAGTCGCTGACATACACGAGCATACACTCAATCCTATGAACGCACGCACGCACACCCTACCCCTATGAGCACCTTCGAGAGACTGAGCCGGCACATCATCTTGAGACTGACGAAGTCGTCACAGACACCTTCGTAGTCGACGGGAACGTCTCCTCCCACTGAATGCACATCGCCGAAAGGCCTAGAATAAATCCAGGAAAATGCGAGCACCAATGTCAAGTCTAGGACTTGAACTCTGGTGGGCTGGGGATACCAGTGTCCTCCTAACCATCCAACCACAGGTTGGTTCGCAGTGCTAACTATTTTTGATAGAACCAATACATTTCTTCTGCTTTAAGTTAGAACCTGGTTCTAGTACTAGAATTGACTCTAGCATTTTTCTTCTTCTTATCCAAAATTTATAATGTCTTAGCACCAGATTTGGTCGGTGCTAAGGTGGGTGTGTTTGGTTGTTTAAGGTTTTATCTGGTGCTAAGGTGGGTGTGTTTGGTTGTTTAAGGTTTTGGTTGCCCAGACCAATATTCGTAAGGAAAGTGAACTAGAGTTGGATAAAGAGAATGTACATGGCAAATTATTTGCAACCATCCAAACAAGAGCTAAAATTTTAGCTATGACCAAATCATTGATATGCGGAGTTTTGGTCACCCTCCAAACTACCCATAAGCAGCCAACGCTAACCAATATTGGTCAAGCTCTAACAAATGCTTTACTCCAAGTCCACGGCTGTGGTGAATGCCTTGTTTTCCCACAAAGTTTATATCACACCTACTGTGGATATACGTCGCGCCTGCCTTTGGTGCTCTGAGGTAGGCCGTGGCCCAATAGAGGACGGTGACGATTTTTTGTTTGATTTTTTCAGACCAAGGTTTTGTTCGTTTTCTAGTTTCTTTTGGGACCGATTTTTTTCCGACTTTGGGGACTGGTTTTATTCAACTATAGTGTTTTTTTTTCTCAGTTTGGTGCAATTTTATTTTATTTACCTATTTCTCTATTTGTTTTTTCTCCTTTTTATTTTTACTATTTGAAATAATAATAATAATAATAATAATAACATTTTCCTTTTAATTTCTTTGTATGTTCTTGCTTTATACGCATATAATTTTCCTTTTTTATGTCTTCTTACTTTTCTTTGTGTATTAAAAAATGTTTTATGTATTTTAGAAAAGATTAATCGCGTACTAAAAATATATTCATGTATTAAAAAAAATAAGTTTGTATTTTTTATAATTTTTTTGAGACATGTATTTTTTTTAAATGTTCATAGTGTATTTGAAAAATATCCACATGTATGTAAAAATTGGTGTATATTTTAAAACATTCATCATGTACACAAAATGTTTATCGTGTATTTAAAAGTCTCCATCATATATTTATAAAATGTTCATCATGTATTTCTAATACTTCAACATGTATTTGGAAAACCTTTATCATGTATTTCAAAAAAGATAGTCCAGTATTTTTTAAAAATTCCATCATGTATTTAAAAAAATGTAAACACTCTTTCTTGTTTATTTTTCCCTCTTTTTGTTCCTTATTTTTTTTCATTATTTTATTTATTGTATTTTCTATTTTTCCTGTTAATATTATGTGTTTCTTATTTCTTCTTCATCATGCATTAGAAATGAACATCTTGCATTCAAAAAATATTCTTGTTGAATTCGTAAAAGATTCGTCACGTATTTAAAAATTAGTCGTTGTGTATTAATAATTTTTTATCGCGTATTAAATATGTCCATCATCTATTTTGAAAAATGCCCTTCATTCATTTATAAAATCTTCATCGTGTATTTTAAAAAGTTCATGTGTAAACTAATGTTACGTATTTAAAAATGTTCATCATGCAGCAAAAAATGTTCATGTCATATTTAAAAAATGTTCATCCCGTATTTCAGTTTTTATCATGTGTTTAAAAATATCAATTTTTTTGCGGATTTAAAACATCAATGTGTATTTAAAATATTTATTGTGTATTTCAAAAAGGGTAATTGAGTATTTTATTTTGTGCGTATTTTATAAAAATAAGAAAATGGAAAAGAGAAAAATAAAGAAAATATCGACATTCGTGTGGAGCTCCTACGGGAGATGCACCTCGTTCTGTTGGGAGATTGTATGAATTCCATTTTCTAGCTGAAGGTCACATACACATCAGACTCATTTTAGTACGCACGTACACAAGAAAAAGATACGCACGTACACAAGATAGCTCTATTAGCACCGGGCGGCAAACATAGTAATAAAAACAAAAGCGGCAACCAATCATGTGACTCTGTGAGGCTGCTGGTTCAGGTTCAGTGGTTCACTGATCGGAACGCCGACTTATCGGTTCATTCGCGACAATAACCGGAATATTTAAGATACGTTTTCTTTCAAAAACTGACCCCAGATCAAACGAGTAGACGTAATATTGTATGTAATATCTACTACTTCAAAAATACATGAGGTTTTCCCTCCCGTCGAACATGCGTTTCACTCGTCCCTTTGTCCTCCCTCAGATAACTTTGGTAACCCAATGAATAGCAATAAATTCATGGTTCGTAAGTAAATAAATATCAATCAATCTCTTATCTTTGGTAACACAATAAAACATAGTATCAATTACGGGCACATACCTATTTTGTATATTTAAAAAATGGCAAAAAAAATCTATACTATAGAACCAAATCATACTCCTGTTTTGTCTATTATTTTTTTGCATAAAAAAATACCCATGATCCTCTTATTGTGTTAAGAAATATTTAGCCCCCGTGGCAACGCACGGGCTCATACCTAGTCCAATAATAATTCATAAAGTGTTGCTTGTATTTTTAGGGGATAAATCATAAAGTGTTTTTTTTAAGAGGGTCGGCCATGATGAGCCAACCCTATTGATTCCCACAAATTATGTCGGCCATATGTCTTCTTCTTTTTTGCGATGAGTCGGCCATATGTCTTGATAGCCATACAGCACCCATCAGCTAAGGATGGACGTGGCATACATAGCCAACCGACCCTTTTTTTGAGGGGACTAATTCTCTTTCTTAAAAAATGTAAGTTTCTGTGTTCTTTCGTACTTTGTCTAACATTACATATATATTTTCCTCTCTCCATTTTGATTTTCTCATATCTCTGTTTTATTTATTTATCATTTTCTCTCTCTAAAAACCGCCTCAACTGCATCATCTCTTATTGACTTACCAAATTAAATTATGTATTCGTGATAAGTCAATAAATACTTACTAAATAAGTGTTTATCAGATAAAAATGTATTTTTATACAATTATATTAATATGGACCGATAAATCATGGTTTAATTCAATATAATATTATACCTAAATACAATGCACCGGTAATTATCTAGTAAGTGAGAAACAGCGGCTCCCTTGTTTCCCCCAAAAAATGCTGGACGTACGCACCTCGCTCCCTCTCTAACCAAACCCCCCTGAATTTCAAGATGCACGCCCACTAAAGTCTAAATAAAAACAGCCACAAAACACCGTAAGTATTCCGTTGGTGTAGCAAAACTTATTTCCCCCCGGTCCACCACCCAAGAAATGGTACATCAACGGAAAATTACTTAACCTTTACGGGCTAGTGTTGAATTGCCATGTTTTGATTGGACTAGGGGGTGGGGCGTCAAGAGAATTTAAGGAAAGGCCTATAACACTCCGTAAAAGGCCTGTGCGCAGTGGCGAATCTAGCAAGGGGGCTTCGACAGGCTCGAGCCCCCCCTCCAAAATTTGGAAAACAAAAATTACTAGTATTCGTATCAATTTTTTTACCTTATTTGGACACAAGAATTGAGAGTTTTTGACTTTTTCTACACATAGTTAACTTTGAGCCCCTCCTTCATTTTCTTCCAAGATTCGCCACTGCCTGTGCGTGTACCATTTTTGCCACCACCCCTTGCTTCGTTCTGCCCACCTATCCGAACACGTAGCGTTAAACTTGTTTTTTAGCTGTTATAAACTTGGTTATTAGTACTGCAATAGAGAACCTCATATATTATTACTGTTTTTTTTGGGGGTATTCTTACTGTTAATCATGCATAGAAAATTTTATTTAAACCCATTTGAGATGGTTTCCACTACCTCTGGCCGGATAAACTTGTCGTTCTTACTGATAGCTGGCCAACTGCCGAGAGTACTATTTACTCCCTCCGCCCCATAATGTGTAAGACGTTTTTTGACACTATGTAGCAAAAAACCACATTATGGGACGGAGAGAGTAGTGATCTAGTTACTGATATAAGTATAGATAGAGAAAATTAAGGTCAACAGAATATATGGTCGTATTTTACGCAACGAGATGGTTGGTGAACTGTCCTTGGTTCAACTTCCTGCGAGGCACATGCGCGCTTCATGATTGCGGCTTATTGTACGAGGTAAACGTTGACCTCCAAAAGGTTCAGAAATTGTAGGTGATGTGCAGATAGCTACTGTACAATAGAGTAGGAAACTAACCTTGGCACCCATGGGTGAGGTAGGGGTTGCCGTCGTAGCCGTCTTGACACTGGCACGTATAGCCAAGGTTTCCGGCTGCACACACGCTGTGCTCGCTCTTGCAGAGCCTGCGGTGCGCGTCGTCGGAGCAAGCGGTGGACGTGTTGGCCGTCAAGCTCGGCAGCGGTGGAAGGCCCTGCTTGACACCCCACAGGAGGACAAGGGGAACCTCCAGCGCCGCCTTCGACGGGCTCTGCTTCACGCTCAGCAGCTCGTCGGCCAGCGGCCTCCGGTCGAACCACCCCTCCTCCGCCACGAACACGTAGGTGGGCAGAAACGTCAGCGCCTCGCTGTGGTTTCCGGCGTCCAGCCACCTGAGGTGCACTCCGGTCGGCGAGCTGTGGTAGTTGATGGGCGCCTGGCAGCACGCCATGCCGGAGCAGTACTTGCCGGCCAGCTGACCGACGCTGTCCACCTTCTTGTTGCGGAAGGAGCAGAAGGAGGCGCAGCCGCTGATGATGCCCGATCTGCCGGGGCCGACCCCGAGGTCCTCGACCAGCGTCGCCAGCAGGTTGCACCCGGAGAGCACGAGCTCGTTGCCGTTGGACAGCATGTACCCGGCGTCTACGATGCCGCCGCCGAAGGAGACGTTGCGGTCGGAGGTGACGCTGGCGCTGTCGATGATGGAGCCCGCGCGCACCACGCGGACGGTGGCGTTCCGGAGGGAGATCGCGGCGACCCGGAGCGTGCCGTCGCCGAGGAGCAGCCTCGGGGGCTGCGGGCCGCTCGTGTCGCAGGTGAGGTTGAGCCCCGGCCAGTAGCAGCGCGGCGGCCCGAAGCCGAAGGGGTACGGCACGCTCACGTCCCCGCAGCTGGTGGTGCAGCCGGCCAGCCCTATCGGCGGCGCTGGAGTCTCTGCCGCGGCCGCGGCCGCGATCGCTAACACGAGCACTGCCGCTGCTGAGGCTATGGCCATCGAGCGAGTGTTGTTCTCTTGCCTACTGCTAGTACTGATCCTGCTAGTACTCGGTCATGCTAGTACTGATCTACTCCCTGTATTTCAAAGCTAAAGTGATAGTGCTGCACGGCAAGTCAACCTCGCGCTTCATCTTGACTCACGCAACTTCCAGGAATATCAGAAGAGCAATGCTACACCTACGCACGAAAGATTAAGTAAGGAATTTAAGTACTGTGATTGGGGATAGGGGAGAGGATGGGCCCCACCACGGTGAAATTAAGGGGGGAGAATTTGTTGGAAGGTTACGTAGGTGTCCAGTAGAAATTACGTGGGTGTAAGTATTATTGATATCAGAATTAGGCACGTCATGCTGCTTTCATAAGGAGCTACTTCCTCCGTCCCATAATGTAAGACGTTTTTGGCACCAAATACCTAATTATTCCGATTCCTAGGAAACTTTCCAGCCCCAAATCGTTAAGCAATTACTAATTAACCTAGGAAGGCCTGACTTGTCTAAAGTAAAGGCATTGTTATCTGGCGAACGTCAAATGTTTCGGAGTTCCCAACGATGGCCCTCACAGCCATTGGATGCTGATCAAGTGGTGGCATTTTCCTGTGAAAAATTACCTTCTATATCAAAAACTGTCATGCTCTTCTGAAGAAAATGGCATCCCCAAATATAACTAAAACTGCCATCGAACATGTTTGCAAATGCCACCCCCTCATGATGAACGTTCGCTAGCTATTAGGGTAAAGAAAAAAGTGGAAACCCGACTCTTGTCCTTTTTGAGCCGAGTCATCGACGTGCATGACCAACAAAATTCTCGGTGCTTGGGTGCTGTAAAAATCTAATAGAGAGGACCTTGTGTTTCATGTCGTCTATCACTCATGGCTCACACAACATATCATTGCATCTGCCATCTGGGAGTTGAACCCACTACACCAAAGCGAATTAATTGGCGAAAGTCCTCTTCTGCGAGCTCAAATAAGCTCGGGATAAACAACAGATTCTGGAAAAAACATTAAAAATTTCTGAAATTATTTTGTGACAAACTTTGACAAATGTATAGAGTACTTTAAAAAAAATTATCTTGAAATGACATTCGTGGAAGTCATGACAACTTTATTTAAAAAAAAGCACTCCAAACATGCTTTCAAAAATAGCATTTTTGAAGCATTGATTTTATTTTTCTTGCCACGACTTCTATGAATGTCATTTCATGATAAAATTTTACAAGCACACAAAACATTTGTCAAAGTTTGCCACATTTTTAAACGATTTTACTGTTCATCAAGTAGCATTTGAGCTTGAAATTAATTGGTCGGTAAATAAACTAAGAAGACCATGATTGCAATCCAATATCTACATAAACGCATGGTTGCTGGCAATTCGGATGCAGCAAAGGTCGGAGATGTTAATTAGCCGACAGGACCTAAACTCCAAACAGTTTTGCATATTATAGCTACCTGATTCCGGAATATTACCGGGGAGATATGACAAACTACATACAAACCAAGCACGCCCATCATGCTAATCAACTGTGGCGTCACATCACGTTGAACTCTATCGCCTAGCCCGTCCAAAATACCGTATAAACCAACGACTTCCTATACTATACAGCTGGTCCCTCCTTTGATGGAGATCTTATCAGCTGCTGCGAGCAGTGTAGAGGAAGAACACAGGGCTCTTGTTCAATCATCGCTGCTAGTGCGCGTCCATAAGTTTCGCCGACTTACCACTGTTGTCGTTGACTGGACCGTGCATCCAACGCAAAGAGCTGCGGGAAACTCTGACCCGAACGTCTTGTTCCCCGTCCAACGATTCGTCAACACGCCACGACGCCGCACATGCGGTCAAGAGAAATCCCAATCAATACGAACAATGCCTTTTGGAGGCCGAGCTCCATGGAGGCTTCCAAAAGCATTTTTCAAATTTCATCAAAATTCATATTTTTAGATTTTAAAAAATTATAAAAAAATACACATATACATGAAGGCATAATGTACATGTGTGTAAATTTTCAGGACAAAATACGTTGAAATGAGGGCTGTACAAAAAAGACAAATCTGAGACTTTTCAACACATGATACTATTCATCCTCAGAGTCAATGAATTTGTCTTTTTTGCATAGGTCGCATTTTAAGGTATTTCATCCTGAATTTTTGCACACTTATACATTTCATCTTTGTATACTTGCATATTTTTTTTTCAGATTTTGTTGAAACCAAAAAGTTTGAATTTTGAACATTTCAAAAATAAAGGGCTCCATGGAGCTCGGCCTTCAAAACGCCTCACTCCAATACAAAACCCAATCAATAGTCCATCGTACTACTCCCTCCGATTCATATTCATTGACGTTGCTCTTCTACAACTTTATACTATACCAGCGTCAATTAATATGTATCAGAGGGAGTAAGAAACTTAGAAAAAATATTGAAAGGCACCGATCAGCCTATTCGAGAGGAGCTTCTTGCCTTGCCCACATCAATAAGGAAGACTCCATCCATCCATCGAATCGATATCCAATGGAATTGAAAGCGAGTGACTAAGTCACTGAACTCAGTTCTGAAGTAGAAGTATGTTTAGATAGATGGATCGAAGGTTGCGGGGGCATAACGACAAGTCGTCCAACAAACGGTAGTTAGGTGCGTAGCAACATGATAAATCGGCGCATTGGTCGAGTACAGATCAAAACATTGTCGAGTAAACAGGCTTGTAGGCCACCATAAGAATAGTAAAATACAAAGCTACGCCAAAGGCGGTGCAGAAGGCTGGCAAAGGCGCGGATCTTGGAGATGGTCATAGATATGGTGTCGACATTCACAACCTTAGCTAAGTGGCTTCCGTTGCTGCAAAAGGTGGCCATTTCGAACAAACAATTAGCAGGATGGTTAGAGAACATATGCTCAATAGAAGCACATATAATACTGGTGAAACATATGAGTTCATATTATACACACACTATCAATGTCGCGGCCTTTACAATATGAATATCACAACATTTCCACTACATGAGATGCAACATAGATAGATATAAATAGGACAATACAAGTGTCAAGATCCAAATTTATTACACTCAGAGACCACTTGGTCCAACATTACATTAACACAGCGAACATAGCAAAAGTCTAGGTACAGACAAAATCCATATTTGCCTAAGAGGCTGGAAAGTAAAGCAGGCGATCCCTCCCATTGGATCCAGACTGCCGACCGGGATCCACTATTCTACTCGTCATTGTCATCGAACTCAACATAATAGCGACCCGAATCAGCATCTCAGTTGTAGAACATCCTGCAATCTGTTGTTGTTGTTGTGGCAAGGGTGGGTACACGGGTACTCAACAAGTCTCATTACCAAAGGTACTGGCACTAACAATACATTGGGTTTGGATTGGATATGTGGTGAAACTCCAAGCACTAAGAATCAACTACAACTTACGTCTACATATATATAAGATGAGAAGCGTAATCCAAATATCGGTAGCTCATGTACTATTCATCCTATTCGCTAGCCTACACATGCATAACACTACCTTCCCCCCCCCCCCCCCCTCGTATAACCCCAAGAAGAAGAGACAGTCAAGGCACTCACGCGTTGGCAAGTTTTAATTATTAGGTTGGAGTTGTTATACGAATTGTTACCAAGCTCCAAGTCATCCATAACCATGGACACGACATTTCGAAAAGATTTAACCCTGCAGGGTGGCACCACTAACCCATTATAGGTATTCGTACACGTTCGCTCTTCCCAACTGGATTCTGCCCATTGTAGGCGCCCATTTGATGGACTAGAACCAAAAGGTCTGTAACGACTCAATACTTTCTCATACATAACAAACAAGTCCAGGGCCACCCGATTAGGTGTAACCAAGATTGTAAGTCTGGCCATGACCCCGATCCATTCCTAACCGTGGCGAGATCTTGGTGACTAGCTCATGACCGAAGTAGCACCTTGATCAACTTGCATGCAGTCCACCTAGAGGTGACATCCCTTCATGAGCTGCATGCGGAAGAACCAAACCAAGAAAACCAGGTTAAGTCCGTACATAGTATGTTATCTAAGGAAAAGGATGAGGACGGGCCCCATAAAACCTCCCACAAGTGGTTAGTGTCTTCATTCATGGAACATAACAACAGATCCTGCACTAGGTGGGTTTGACTGGAACAAAACACCAAGGCCTAAATGCCTAACATCCCACCGTTGTCGTTTGCCTACCAATTAATTACCTCCAGGAGCTTATCATGTATATGTGTCCCATGCTAACATAAGCATAACCCAAGTAAGCATGATATAAGAGCTAAAACGACCTCATCCTAAGCATGCATACTGTAGGATCGAAAATAGGTCTAGAGGGGGGGGGGGTGATTAGACTACTTGACCAAATAAAACCTAGCATTTTCCCAATTTTAGTTGTTGGCAAGTTTTAGCAACTATCACAAGTCAAGCAATAATCTACACATGCAAGTCTAGAGTAGTAGGCAGCGGGAAGTGAAGACTTTGTATGAATGTAAAGGAGGGGTTGGAGAAATCAAACGCAATGAAGACACGGTGATTTTTCTCGTGGTTCCGAAAGGTGGTGCTATCGTACATCCACGTTGATGGAGACTTCAACCCATGGAGGGTAACGGATGCGCGAGTCCACGGAGGGCTCCACCCACGAAGGGTCCACGAAGAAGCAACCTTGTCTATGCCATCATGGCTAACGCCCACGAAGGACTAGCCTCACTCGGGGTAGATCTTCACGAAGTAGGCGATCTCCTTGCCCTTACAAACTCCTTGGTTCAACTCCACAAGCTTTGGAGGCTCCCAAGTGACACCTAACCAATCTAGGAGACACCACTCTCCAAAAGGTAATAGATGTTGTTGTTGATGATGAACTCCTTGCTCTTGTGCTTCAAAAGATAGTCTCCTCAACACTCAATCACTTTCTCACAGATTTGGCATGGTAGAGGGAGAAGGACTGGAGTGGAAAGCAACTTGAGGGAGCAAGAAATCAAGCATCAAATGGTTGGAGTGGAATGCCTTGATCTCAACACAAGTGTAGGTGGTTCTCTCTCAGAAAATGGATATGGGAAGTGTAGTTTCGTCCTGGTTGCTCTCTCTGAGAGTAGGTGGTGTGGGTGAGGTATTTATAGCCATCACCAAAGATCTAGCCGTTACAAACTTTATGCACAACTCGGTGACACCGAAAGTAAATCTCGGTGAGACCGGACAATGTAAAAGATCCGAACGATAGATGTCTCGGTGAGACCGGATGAATCCAGTCGGTGGCTCCGAATTGTGATGACCTAAGTGTAGGGGAACGCGACAGAAAACAAAAAATTTCGATACAGCGAGCACGCCCAGGACCACTATGGAGATGTCATACAGGGTTTGATCTGATCCGTACCGACTCGTTGCGCAGCGGAAGAAGAGTCGGTCTAGATCGTCGGTGCAGATCCCCGCAGCTAGGATTTACAACCTCCCAACCGCGAGGATGCACTCCCTCGTCGGACAGCCCTTCGGGAGGCGGTCGGACAGTCCCTCGGACGATGTCACGGACAGCCCTTCAGGAGGACCCTCGAAACCCGAACGGAAACTCGGACAGCCCTTCGGGAGAACCCCCGAAACTCGAACAGTAACTCGGACAGCCCTTCAGGAGGACCCCCGAAACTCGAACGGTAACTTGGACAGCCCTTTGGGAGGACACTCGAACAGCCCCTCGGGCAAAAGATCGAAACTACGACCTCTCTACGGGGCTGCACACATACGGTGTCAGCTATCCGGCAGGGCTTCGCCGTCCAGAACTAGTTCTTGCCGGAACCCAGACAGCCTTCCGGCTCTACGAAACTATTTCGCTGGGAGGGAGAGAGAAGCCAGACAAGTCTATGGCATGTGTATGAGAGCAAGGATGAGTGTGGAGTGCACCCCTCCACCTCTATTTATAGGAAAGCCAAGGGGTAAAGTTGGCATTCAAAAATACCAAAAGTACCCCCACTTTATGTCTTACATAAAAAGAATAAAGTAAAAAGGGATGGCATGTGGAGCTCCAAGGAGCTCCACCTCCTTTGGCCGGCCACCCCTTGGCCCTCCCCCATGAGGGGCTTCCTTGGCCCCCAAGCCCTTCTAGAAGCCTTTTGGGAAATATCCCAAAAGGTGGCTTTCCATAAAAATATCCATAAAGTGATTTTCACTATTCACGGAACCAATTTTCCGCGACCGTTAAATCCAAAAATATTTCTGTGGGTCTTAGAATAATTCCAGTACCCACACAAATGATTTTGGACGCGTTCCGAAACAATTTCGGATTTGTGATTTTCATCTGCGAAAAGCAACCAAATCGGTTCCGGCAGCTCCGGAACATTTCCGGTTTTTATCCCGGAAAATTCCCAGAAGTTTCCAGAACACTTCTGGCATCCTCCAAGAATTTCCAGGCGTGTGCCGAAACCAATTTGACTTAATGGTATCCCCTGAAACAACTTTTCAGTTTTACCGGAACTATTCCGGTGACCTCTCCGGAACGTTTCCGTTGCGTTCGAAACTTTTCCGATGATTTTCTCTCAGACTCCCTGTCTAGTATTCAGTAGATAGATGACCCTTAAGCGTGTGACCCTATAGGTTCGGTGAAGTATAGACATGACCCAGAACACTTTTCGATCAATGATCAACATCGGAGCCGTGGACACCCATATTGACCCCTATACCCACACGAATGAATATTCGAGTGAACCTCCAGTTGCCATGTGCTATTCCTGTTGCTTCACGATATATTACAAACACCCGAGGTGAGATTTATTGCATCCCCGTGGATCAACAACTTGTCCACCATGCAAGTTACCTCGTTACCGGTTTTGTTCTCTTTTCTCGTTTCCGTGTTCCGGCATCCCAGTGATCAAATCACAATGTGTCTGGCCAGACGATGATGGATACCGTAACACCGAGAGGGCCCGAGAATATCTCTCCATCGTCGGAGGAGCAAATCTCAATCTTGAGCTATCTCGTTTCTTGTCATACTTTTTCGTGAACCCGTAAGCCGCCGTAAAAGCCACCCAGTTACGGATGACGTTTAACAAACCCCAAAGTTCATGAAGCAAGTACGAAGGAACTCGATACTCTCATGGTCTAAGGAATTATGCAAACATTAATTATCTCTGTGTTATTAACCATTAACTTGTGACGAATGTATCTCATAGCATAACATCAATTCAGGTCGATTCAACACAAGTGTTCTCCTAACATTGTGCCCTCCAAATTGCCGGCATAGTCATGCCCATGATCAGGAAAACAGGATCATCATGCAATACTTGAGCCAGTCTTAGAGGCAAGACCAGGAATACATTTTACCGCTTATTATACCACACATGCATATGAGTTTCCCTCCGAGCCTCGTGGTTATTGCAGACTTGAGAATCATTGCAGTTATAGGATGGAACATAAACATTCATTACAAACTCGGAGATACAAAATAACTGTTATTACTGCCTCTAGGGCATATCTCCTACAGACTCCCACTTGCACTAGAGTCATAATCCAGTTACATGGCTTCCCTAATACCAATGGCTGTCCGGTGTTGCTCATGCTTTGCTCGTGGTAGAGGCTTTGTCATCGGGTCTGACACGTTCAGATCCGTGTGAACTTTGCGTACTTTCACTAAACCCGCATCAACATGATGTCGAATGAGTTTATATTTGCGTTCAATATGTCTTGTCTTATGGTGCGAACTTGGCTCCCTTGCCTGAGCCACGGCGCCACTATTATCACAATAGATCTCCACCGGGTCCAAAGCACTTGGAACCACACCAAGGTCTTCAAGAAATTGCTTGATCCATACCGCCTCCTTGGAGGCTTCTGAAGCTGCAACATATTCCGCCTCCGTCATAGAATCCGCGACAGTCTTTTGTTTGGAACTTTTCCAATCAACTGCGCCGCCGTTCAATATGAAAACATAGCCTGATTGAGATTTGAAGTCATCTGGGTCAGTCATGAAGCCTGCATCAGTGTAACCACTTACAATGAGCTCTTCATCACCTCCGTACACAAGGAGTAAATCCTTGGTCCTTCTGAGGTACTTTAGAATACCCTTGACTGCGGCCCAGTGTTCCAATCCTGGATCACTTTGGTACCGGCTGCTAACACTTAGCGCATAGGAAACATCCGGTCTTGTACATAGCATGGCATACATAATAGAACCAACTGCCGAGGCATATGGAACATCATTCATCTGTACTCGCTCATCGAGAGTCCGAGGACACTGATTCTTGCAAAGTACTGTGCCAGGTGACATGGGGAGTAGGCCTTTCTTGGAGTTCTCCATGTTGAACCTTTTCAACACCTTGTCAATCTACGTGCTTTGGCTAAACGCTATCAGGCGTTTTGATCTATCTCTATAGATCCTAATGCCCAATACATATGCCGCTTCGCCTAAGTCTTTCATTGAAAAACTTTTCTTCAATGAGTCTTTTATTTCGCTAAGAAAATTCATGTCATTTCCAATCAACAATATGTCATCCACATATAAGATTAGAAATGCTTTTGCGCTCCCACTAAACTTCTTGTAAACACAAGATTCTTCGTCATTCCTGATGAAGCCAAACTGTTTGACCACTTCATCAAAATGAATGTTCCAGCTCCTTGACGCTTGCTTCAGACCATAAATGGCTTTCTGAAGTTTGCATACCTTTCCAGCATCCTTATGAACGACAAAACCTTCTGGCTGTATCATGTATACATCCTCTTTGAGGTTTCCATTTAGGAAAGCCGTTTTGACGTCCATCTGCCATATTTCATAATCGAAATAAGCAGCAATTGCTAGAAATATCCGAACAGACCTAAGCATAGCTACGGGTGAGAAAGTCTCGTCGTAGTCCACTCCTGGAACTTGCGTGAACCCTTTCGCGACAAGTCTAGCTTTGTGGATAGTAATGTTACCATCCGCGTCCGTCTTTCTTTTGAAAATCCATTTACAACCAATGGGCTTTACGCCTTCTGGAAGTTCTTCCAAGTTCCAAACTTGGTTTTCGTACATGGATTCCATCTCGGATTTCATGGCCTTGTGCCATTCCCTTGAGCTGGGCCCCGCCATCGCTTCCTTGTAGTGCGCAGGTTCATCGTCTTCAAGAATGAAGATTTCGTTATGAAACCACTCAGGTGGCTGGATAGCCCTACCTGATCTGCGTGGTTCAGTTACAACATTGTCTGAAGTTTCCGCATCACATGCGACAACTTCCGGCTCGGTTGTAGGGATAATTAGCGGAATTTCTTCCGGTTCCTTAGCCATATGAACGGTTGCCGAAGATTCACTAATCTCATCAAGTTGTACTGTCCTCCCACTCACTTCTTTAGCGAGAAATTCTTTCTCGAGAAAGTGTCCAACTTTTGCGATAAACACTTTGCCCTCGGACTGGTTGTAGAAGGAATACCCAATGGTGTTATTGGGATAACCTACAAAGTAACATTTGTCTGATCTGGGATCGAGTTTGCTTGGCTGTAAACGCTTTACGTATGCCTCACAACCCCAAATTTTAAGATGCGACACACTAGGAATCTTCCCATGCCACATCTCATGTGGTGTCATCTTAACAGACTTAGACGGTGCTTTGTTTAATGTATAAGCTGCAGTGAGTAGTGCGTGACCCCAAAAAGATATCGGTAGATCTGTAAGAGACATCATCGACCTTACCATGTCTAACAGGGTTCGGTTACGTCGTTCCGACACTCCGTTTCGTTGTGGAGTTCCGGGAGGCGTAAGCTGTGAAACGATTCCACGGTTACTCAGATGTTGGCCAAACTCATGACTAAGGTATTCGCCCCCGCGATCAGACCGCAGAAACTTAATCCTTTTGTTACGATGATTTTCTACCTCATTCTAAAATTCTTTGAACTTTTCAAAGGTTTCCGACTTATGCTTTATCAAGTAGATATATCCATACCTACTCAAATCATCAGTAAAAGTCACGAAGTAGAAATACCCACCCCGTGCGATTGTGTCATTGGACCACATACATCACTATGTATTATTTCCAACAATTCACTCGCCCGTTCAGGATGACCCGTGAACGGCGTCTTGGTCATTTGCCCCATCAAGCAAGCTTCACATGTGTCAAATGATTCAAAATCAAGGGACGGTAAAACTCCATCTTTATGGAGTCTTTGCATGCGTTTCTTTCCGATGTGTCCAAGCCGACAGTGCCACATGAAAGTGGTGGTGGTATCAACCTTCTTAGGGCGTTTAGCATTCACGTTAAAGACATCATTTTCACATTCAAGATTTAGAATGAAAAGGCCCCCAACAATGGGTGCAAATCCATAAAACATATCCTTACAATAAAGTGAACAACCATTGTTCTCAGACTTGTACGAATACCCATCGTGTACTAAACATGATCCGGAGATAATGTTTCTACACAATAGTGGAACAAAATAACAGTTATTTAGTTCTAAGATAAATCCTGAAGAGAGACGTAGAGGCATAATGCCGACGGCTTGAGCGGCGATCCCAGCGCCGTTCCCGACGCGCATCACGACTTCATTCTTTGCTAACTTGCGCACCTTCTGCAGTCTCTGTATCGAGTTGCAAATGTGAGCAACCGATCCGGTATCAAATACCCAACACTTAGAATTTTCGCTAGCAAGCAAAACGTCAATGACATTAACTTGTATAACAATTATACCTTTTCCGGTTTTCCCGGACTTCTTATCTTCCAGATACTTCTTGCAGTTTCTCTTCCAGTGTCCTGTGCCCTTGCAGTAGAAGCACTCAGTTTCATTCTTGGCTCCGCCCTTAGAGTTGCTTTGGGAGCCGGTCTTACTGGCGCCCTTGCCCTTCTTTGGCTTGCCTTTCTTTTTGAAACTGGCGGTTTTATTCACAAGCAACACTTGCTTGCGATTTTTCCACAGTCCTCCTTCCGCAGTTTTCAGCATGGCGAGCACCTCTTCCGGTGTCTTCTCCATCCCACTCATGTTGTAGTTCATGACAAAACCGTCGTAAGACAGGGGGAGTGAAGAAAGCATCATGTTCATCATAAGGCCAGGCGGAATTGGAAATTCCAGGGTTTTAAGCCTTTCAGCACAGCCAATCATTTTGACTACGTGTTCGCCAACTGAACTACCCTCAGCCATCTTGCATTCCATCAAGGTCTTCATGATATCAAATCATTCAGACCTTGCGGTTTCCTTGTACAGAGCATCCAATTCCCGGATCATATCACGGGGTTTATGGAATTCAAAACGTTTTTGAAGCCCTGCACTCATGCAAGCTAGCATGAGGCACTGCACTAAGTTGTGATCATCATCCTTAGTGGCCCAGATATTTTGTTCATCTTCCGGGGCATCGGCCGCTGGTTTAGCTGGAAGAGCAATTTCAAGCACATACATTTTCTTAGCGCTCCCGAGGACAATCCTCAGGTTACGGACCCAGTCCGCATAGTTGTTTCCAGTCGCAGCTAACTTCTCTTTCTCTAACATCGGGCCTAAGTTGAACGCGGTGTTGCGAGCCATTTGATCTACAACGGTAAACACAAGTTTCACTTAGACTTTGTTCATAATGATTTTTGCACTAGTGAATAAACAATTTTATTCTAAAGTGCGCTCCCACTCAAATCGATATCTCTCAAAATTGATTATGAGTGATACAAGACCCAAATTGTAATTCAACGCCAAGGATGTATCCATCTCAAGTGACGAGAATTTCAATTGGTAGGCCAACTTGCCAATCACATCTCTATGTGACTCTTGTTCATCTTTCGATGGGCGTGTTCCGAGCTCAGGACGATTCTCCGGAACGTCAAGACAACCAAGTGATCTCGCTGCGAGGTCTCAACTCACCCGCCTCACACTTCACTAATCGTTCGTACCCATGTATCCATGTGGTACCCCGAAAAGATAGGTGCCGTGACGGTGCTACACTTGGGAGAACACTAACTACTTAATATTTTTAAGTGAGAGATCACCTTAATAAAAAGTGACTACCGCGCAATCAAAAGGGTGCATCATAAGGGATAAACATCTCAGGCAATTCATAATAGCATGATATGGTATAGCCCTTTCTGACAGAGAAGTCAAGTATTTCTTCGTCTTCGGCATTTGCGTCGGTGTTCACCTTCGCGAAGATTGCCACCACCTTGTCGATGCACCAGATAATATTGCTATCTCTATAGCTAATAAAATAAGTGCATTACTTAAGGTTGACACGCAGGTCATTAAAGTGACAATCATATGGCTCCAGCCATCATGCCGAATCATGACACGCAGGTCATGTTAATAAATTTACATCATATAGTCATCTCATACATAATCGAATTAATATGAGCATTGCTATACCACATCACATGCACATCCTGCAAAACCAAGTTAGACGCCTCTAATCGGTTTATGCAAAATTTTATTTTTCCTGGCTTCTAAGGTTTTGACTTAAACCGCAGCTACCAACGTTTTATCATCAAGTATGATTATTCAAGTCGCTAGATTAACATCTCGGGGTGTATGAAACACGAGATAATAAAATCTCGAGCCCCATACTAAACATCGTCATACGCATGACCCCCGTGCAGATCATATCTGCATTGCCCTTTCATCTGCGAATTTCATCTTTCTTTTGACTATGGCGAAACCCAAAGAACTGATAGCACTTCGTTGATCAATCAGGATCGCGGATTGCCAGAACTTTGTCAAATTCCACCATGCTGTCTCGAGATCAGAAATACGCAAATTCTAGGGAAACAACAAGAACATCGGGTAACAGATTTTATCTGCTACCCGCATAAATAATTTTCAGCAATAGATCTCATCTACTCCAAAATTATATTATGCAATACCCATACATCTCGATGTATTCTAGATCGTAACCTGCATCTACGCATAGCACGGCTCATGATGCCACTGTAGGGAAACGCGACAGAAAACAAAAAAAATCGGTACAGCGAGCACGCCCAGGACCACTATGGAGATGTCATACAGGGTTTGATCTGATCCATACCGACTCGTTGCGCAGCGGAAGAAGAGTCGGTGTAGATCGTCGGTGCAGATCCCCGCAGCTAGGATTTACAACCTCCCAACCGCGAGGATGTACTCCCTCGTCGAACAGCCCTTCGGGAGGCGGTCAGACAGTCCCTCGGACGATGTCACGGACAGCCCTTCGGGAGGACCCTCGAAACTCGAACGGAAACTCGGACAGCCCTTCGGGAGGACCCCCGAAACTCGAACGGTAACTCGGACAGCCCTTCGGAAGGACCCCCGAAACTCGAACGGTAACTCGGACAGCCCTTCGGGAGGACACTCGAACAGCCCCTCGGGCAAAAGATCGAAACTACGACCTCTCTACGGGGTTGCACACATACGGTGTCAGCTATCCGGCAGGGCTTCGCCGTCCAGAACTAGTTCCTGCCGGAACCCAGACAGCCTTCCGGCTCTACGAAACTATTTCGCTGGGAGGGAGAGAGAAGCCAGACAAGTCTATGGCATGTGTATGAGAGCAAGGATGAGTGTGGAGTGCACCCCTCCACCTCTATTTATAGGAAAGCCAAGGGGTAAAGTTGGCATTCAAAAATACCAAAAGTACCCCCACTTTATGTCTTACATAAAAAGAATAAAGCAAAAAGGGATGGCATGTGGAGCTCCAAGGAGCTCCACCTCCTTTGGCCGGCCACCCCTTGCCCCCACCCATGAGGGGCTTCCTTGGCCCCCAAGCCCTTCTAGAAGCCTTTTGGGAAATATCCCAAAAGGTGGCTTTCCATAAAAATATCCATAAAGTGATTTTCACTATTCACGGAACCAATTTTCCGCGACCGTTAAATCCGAAAATATTTCTGTGGGTCTTAGAATAATTCCAGTACCCACACAAATGATTTTGTACGCGTTCCGAAACAATTTTGGATTTGTGATTTTCATCTGCGAAAAGCAACCAAATCGGTTCCGGCAGCTCCGGAACATTTCCGGTTTTTATCCCAGAAAATTCCCAGAAGTTTCCAGAACACTTCTGGCATCCTCCAAGAATTTCCAGGCGTGTGCCGAAACCAATTTGACTTAATGGTATCCCCTGAAACAACTTTTCAGTTTTACCGAAACTATTCCGGTGACCTCTCCGGAACGTTTCCGTTGCGTCCGAAACTTTTCCGGTGATTTTCTCTCAGACTCCCTGTCTAGTATTCAGCAGATAGATGACCCTTAAGCGTGTGACCCTATAGGTTCGGTGAAGTATAGACATGACCCGGAACACTTTCCGATCAATGATCAACATCGGAGCCGTGGACACCCATATTGACCCCTATACCCACACGAATGAATATTCGAGTGAACCTCCAGTTGCCGTGTGCTATTCCTGTTGCTTCACGATATATTACAAACACCCGAGGTGAGATTTATTGCATCCCCGTGGATCAACAACTTGTCCACCATGCAAGTTACATCGTTACCGGTTTTGTTTTCTTTTCTCGTTTCCGTGTTCCGGCATCCCAGTGATCAAATCACAATGTGTATGGCCAGACGATGATGGATACCGTAACACCGAGAGGGCCCGAGAATATCTCTCCATCGTCGGAGGAGCAAATCCCAATCTTGAGCTATCTCGTTTCTTGTCATACTTTTCCGTGAACCCGTAAGCTGCCGTAATTGCCACCCAGTTATGGATGACATTTAACAAACCCCAAAGTTCATGAAGCAAATACGAAGGAACTCGATACTCTCATGGTCTAAGGAATTATGCAAACATTAACTATCTATGTGTTATTAACCATTAACTTGTGACGAATGTATCTCATAGCATAACATCAATTCGGGTCGATTCAACACAAGTGTTCTCCTAACATTGTGCCCTCAAAATTGCCGGCATAGTCATGCCCATGATCAGGAAAACAGGATCATCATGCAATACTTGAGCCAGTCTTAGAGGCAAGACTAGGAATACATTTTACCGTTTATTATACCACACGTGCATATGAGTTTTCCTCCGAGCCTCGTGGTTATTGTAGACTCGAGAATCATTGCAGTTATAGCATGGAACATAAACATTCATTACAAACTCGGAGATACAAAATAACTGTTATTACTGCCTCTAGGGCATATCTCCTACACTAAGCTCTTACACGTTTTTGTAATTCCGATCGGTACAACTCGCTAATTCCGAAATGAAGTCAATTGGGTACAGAAACATTGCCAGTGCACTTTGGTGGGACCGAATGTCATCTTGATGGAACCGAGTTTCTAGGGTTAGGCTTATGGCTCTGTCTGGTGTATCTCGGTGGGTCCGGATGAGTAGGTTTCGGTGGGACCGAGATTGGACTTAGGGTTTTGGACAGATTCGATATGGAGAAAGTGGTTGAGGGTTTGGGAGCAATATCTTCAAGCACTTGAGAAAATGACTCATGATCAAAACCTCATCCCATTTTAATAGTATTGGCTTTCCTATGGACTAAATGTGATCTTGGATCACTTAACCAAAGATGTAGAGTCTTGAAGCTTTAGCCAATGTATGTCCTTAGCATTTTGAGGGGTCCACAACACATGCCCTTGCCATTCCTACATTGAACTTTCCTGAAATGATCTTTGAATAGGCATTAGTTCAATGACATATATGTTGTTATTAATTACCAAAACCACTCGGGGATAAGTTGCACTTTCACATACTAACCATGCTAAGCAGGCAAGATAACGTAACACGTATCATGGTTTGCTAGGAGGTGGAGGTAAGGCTTTATCATGGCATAATAAAGGCTTTGACGGTGGATAGGTAACGTAGTAATCACGAAAGCACCGTATCAACTATTGCAAGTAAATCTAGTGCAAGTATCCAAGATAATCATCATACTTCCCTGGAAGACCTTCAGCTTGGTGATAGGCTGATACGTCTCCAACGTATCTACAATTTATGAAGTATTCATGCTATGTTTATAACAATTTTATATGGTTTTGGTATGATTTGATTAGAACTAACCCGGACTGATGTTGTTTTCAGCAGAACTACCGTGGTGTTGTTTTTTGTGCAGAAATAAAAGTTCTCGGAATTGGACGAAACTTTTTGACATTTTTTTTGGACCAAAAGAGACCCCCGAAGCTTCGTGGAAGGACCAGAAGCCTCACGAGGAGGTCACAAGGTATCACGGCGCGGCCTGGGGGGCGTGTGTTGTTGCCTTGTGGGCCCCTCGTAACTCCTTTTTGCGTCATGCCAACGCTGAAAAATCCTATAAATAGAGAAACCCCCAGAAATAAACCTAGAACTTCGACGCCGCCGCCGCAAGCCTCTGTACCGAAGAAATACCATTTGGAGCCCTGTTCCGGCACCCTGCCGGAGCGGGGAATCATCACCGGAGGTCATCTTCATCATCCCAGCGGTCTGCATGATGAGGAGGGAGTAGTTCACCCTCGGGGCTGAGGGTATGTACTAGTAGCTATGTGTTTGATCTCTCTCTCTCTCGTGTTCTTGATTTGGCACGATCTTGATGTATCGCGAGCTTTGTTAATATAGTTGGATCATATGGTGTTTCTTCCCTCTCTATCTTCTTGTGATGAATTGAGTCTTTCTCTTTGAGGTTTCGTTATTGTCGGATTGAATATTTCAGATTTGAGAACACTTGATGTATGTCTTGCATGTGGATACCCGTGGTGACAATGGGGTATTCTATTGAGTCACTTGATGTATGTTTTGGTAATCAACTTGCGGATTCCCGAGGTGGCATTGGGGTAATCTAGGCATATGGGTTGGTACACGTTTTCATCTTCTTTTCTCCGATAGAAACTTTGGGGTACTCTTTGAAGTTCTTTGTGTGGATTGAATATTATGAATCTGAGTTTGTTTGATGCATATCGAATAATCAACTCACGGATGCTTGTGGTGACATTGGAGTATCTAGGTGACATTAGAGTTGGTTGATGCGTATCATATGGTGTTATTTTAGTACGAACTCTAGGGCTGTTTGTGACACTTATAGGGATGGCTCAATAGATTGATCAGAAAAGATAACTTTGAGGTGGTTTCGTACCCTACAACAATTTCTTCTTATGTTCTCCGCTAATAGGAACTTTGGAGTGATTCTTTATCGCATGTTGAGGGATTGTTATATGATTCAATTATGTTAGCATTGTTGAGAGATTGCACTAGTGAAAGTATGAACCCTAGACCTTGTTTTCAAGCATTGCAATACCGTTTGTGCTCACTTTTATTACTTGTTACCTTGCTGTTTTTTATTGTTCAGATTATAAAAACCTATATATACTATCCATACTACACTTGTATCACCATCTCTTCGCCGAACTAGTGCACCTATATAATTTACCATTGTATTGGGTGTGTTGGGGACACAAGAGATTTCCTTTGAAGTCTCCTTGAAGTAAGGCTCGTACCCAACGTCGGTTCAGGACTCTAAAAGAAAGAAGAAAGTACCCCTTGTGCTCTAGGCGGTAGCTGAGCAGGATGCAAGGTATGGACCTAGTGGCTAGTTTGTGCGATGTGAGGTGAGTGAGGTTAGGGAAATAGAGGCAACCGAACACGCGCAAGTGATCGTATGTGTCATGTTGTCCGTGGAGAAGGTAGTAGGGGGTGAGCTGATTGAAGGCATAGGAGGGACGCCTATTGATGAGATGGTTTGCCGTATGGAGGGCCTCGACCCAATACTCGGGTGGCATGTGCGCGTGGATGAGTAAGGTGCGAAGAACGTCATTGTTTGTCTGTAAGAGAAGCTCAACTTTGCCATTTTGTGGAGAGGTGTGGGGGGGGGCACGAGAAGCGGAACACCACACCATGTCGAGAGAAGTGGTTGTGGAGGAAGTAGGAGATGAATTCGCCGCCATTGTCACGCTGCACATATTTAATAGAGAGATAATATTGTGTGTGAACGTAAGAGAAGAAGTTTAAGAGAGTCGCGGAGGTGCTGGATTTGTTGCGTAGAGGAAACACCCAAGAGTAATGGGTAAATTCATCAATTACAACAAGATAGTATTGAAAATCGGAACAACTACAAACGGGAGAAAGCCACAAATCGCAATGAATAATTTGAAAAGGGGCAGTAGTAAACGAAGTAGAATTAGGAAATGGTAATCGTGGTAGTTCTCCAATTTTACAAGATTCACAAATAGAAGAATGTTGCAATTTACTACATGAGTCTAAGAAATTGTTTGCCAAAGACCAAAGGGAAACACTACTAGGTGACTGAGCCGCAGGTGCCATAGGTCGCCAGTGCTTGAAACAGAGAGCGCCAGAGAGCCGCCATTATTGAGAAGAAACAGGTAAAGATCGCCAGTGCTACTAGACCTCATTAGGATTTTCCCTGTTACCATGTCCTTTACAGAGAAGTCAAAGGGTCACAAGCCACAATACACCAATTATCACAAGTAAAATGGCGTACTGAAATAAGATTTTTTTTACGATGCTAGAGGAAACAAGAATTTCATTGAGTTGGAAAGGTGGGAGGGTAGTGGAACCAGTAGCAACAACAGGCATCTTAGAACCATCGCCAATAGTAATGCTCGAAGAAAAATGCGGTGGAGAGGAGGAGACCTTGGCGAGGTTACCTGAGGAGCCGAGACGTGAGGCGTGGGGCCGGTGTCCATGAACCATTCGGACCCAGTGTTTTTTTTGAACAGGGGAGGGTCCCGAAGGAACCCGAAGCTATCATTAAACCTCAGCGGTGGAGATACATATTACAGCAAGGACCAAAAAGAAAATGGAAATTACACACGGATCCTACAATTTGCACAGATGACCCTAAACAGATTTTGAAGAACGCAATCGGGTCCAGCTCCTTCTCCACCACATCTGAGCATCGCAGCACGGCCAACCACATCGCCGCCGGGGACAAAACCACTTGGGGCGGTGCAGCGGGAGCACGCCGTACCGGTGCAAGAAGGCCTCCTTCTTGGCATTGCAGCCTGGAGGTTGAACATCGCCTGATGACGCCGACCGGAGGAAGCTATAGCCGACGACGGAGGCGGGAGGGGTCGCATTTCGACCATCAGAGGCAACAGTTGAAAAACTGCCGCGGATGCCCTCCCAGGAGAAGAGCTTCTCTGCTGCAGACCCGTCTCACCATAGCCTAGCAGCACGAGCCCCATCTCGTCCGCATCACCATGAGCAAAGAAGAAGAGCCGCACACCTGGAACACGATGAACGAATCTGCCAAAACGAGCTTTATTGACGGAGGTGCCGGCAGAGCTCCTCCCCGTCACCATCGGCTCCGACCACCGGAGCTCCGTGACGAGAAGAATCGCCACCAGCCAGGCCAAGATCCAGCTCGACGGATCCGACCCCCACCTCCCGGCATAGAGCCGATGATCGGCATAAAGCCGAAGACCAGCAGCTCGCTGAGACACCCTAGATGTACTAGAACTACTGCTACTATGTACAGCCCTAACTCTGGCGCCTCGCCTATGCCACTTCCGACCGGCTACTCCGGCGAAGAAGGCATCGGATTGGCCCGGTCGCCGTCTGTGGACTCTCAAGGGAAAGAGGGAACGAGAGACTTCTCGAGAGAGGAAGGAAGCCCCGGTCCATTCGGACCCAGTGGGCGGCCGCTTACAGCTGCATGTTGGCGAAGGCGTGGGCCATCATGGCCTGCCGGTCCCACTGCGGTGCGGAGGAAGACGGGCCGGTGACGCTGGCGGGCGGGAGTGGGCCGATGACGCCGGCGCCGTTCGGCGAAGTCCACTGGGAGCGCCACTGCTGCGTGGTGGGCAGTGGAGCATCGGAGCAAAGTACCTCGTCCAGGGCTACTGACCCGAGGGCCCATGACCGACGTTGGAGTTTGACGATGCGTTCCGAGCACCATGGTCACGACCACGCCCACGGCTGCGCCCGTCGCGCTGACGATCGCCGGAGGGACTCCCGATGGCGGGGGCCTTGCCTTTGTCGGCCAGGTGGGATGCAGCCTGGCGATCCCCATAAGACGTCGACGCCCTGGAGGACGAACCACCGGCATGCCCGACGGAGAGCGTCGTAGCCCCCGTGGCGCGCTCGCGTACGGTGCTGGCAACCAAGCCTGGAGGAAGCTCGGGAATGGTTGTTGCATGGGGAGCAGGGTCACCATGAGCTCACGGAGGATCTGCAGGGTGTGAGGGAGTGGTCGGAGAAGGGCCCACCCACGTCGGACATGGCGGTGGCGAGCTGCTGAAGGCGACGACAGTATTGAGCCACGGTCATGTCTCCCTACACTAGCTGTTAGAGTTTCTCGTCATGTGGCGAGATTAGGTGTCAGGTGCTTCAGATTTATGCAAGGGTTCAACGGCAACGACTACGGCTCTAAGGCACTGGTCCTTAGGGGCATGTGCACGAAGACTTCCTGGCTGTCATCGACAAGGTCAAGCCGCTCCGGTACGGAAGTGGTCACAGCGACAAGTCGACGGCTCGTTCTGGCAGCAGTAGTAGTTGTTTGGGGATCTTGAAATCTCAATGTAATATGTATTAAGTTTGAGATGCTTTGTACTTCCGGTGAACTTTGATAATAGATTTGGAGCATTTTCGCAAAATAAATAAATAAATAATCACACGTTGTAAAGCTTGCAAATGGATAGCACGAGTCGCCGAAATTCACACTGTGTAAATTCGCGCGAGATTTCTAATATTTATCAGAACTTGTCAGAACACACCACATATTACTGTTTTTTTTTTCACCAAACATTTTCTACAGAAAATGCACAAGATCGAATTACTTTGAGTAAAGCTTTGCATAACAAAAGTGATAAAACACTGCTGCATTGATATTAGACTTTTCAAGACGCAACCAGCCGTCAGTTGCAGTACAGGACATCAAGAACACATGACCGAAAATACAAAAGTACTGCAATGGATTGATCACATAAAGCTTAACAAACTATAGGGATACTAAACTGAATCAATCATCCGAATCAGTATCCCCCCCCTGAGAGGCTTGGAGAAGAAGGTCCTCAAGCGACAGTTCACCAGACCGGAGCTGCTCAAGAAGACGATCTTCGTACTCCAGCACCTTCGACACTTGACCAGACTGGCAGTTGAAACTGTAGACGGAGAGCAGCAGAATGATGGTGAAAGGATGTGCAGTCAAAGAATTACACAGGAAGGTTGGCAGGTTTGCAGAAGGTGCGGCTCCAATGGGACCTTGTTCTCCTCCATCCTTGAGGTGATACATGTCAGTGCACGGCGAGGCCAGACGATCCGTGAAGTATATGCAGTTGGCTTGGATCGATGGAAACTTTAGCTTATCGGCGTCGAGAGAGAGGCACCTATGAATACCGCCCATAAAGATAGCACGATTCCCGATGCTATTCACGCGCTCGAGCGTAGTTCCGTCCTTGTCCAACTTGAAAACCTCCACACGATTCTCAAGCTTGAAGACGACTAGCGTTTCTCCGGCGGATTCCACCAGAAAACAGTGTTTCCAGAGAGCGGTGTTGACATCGTCTTCGTCGTAAGGCAAGTCCGCGACGACCGGCGTCATCAGATCAGCGATCTTGGCCATCACCGCGGCTGGAAGCGGCGGCAGCACTCCCTGCACTACAGGAATTTTCGTATACGACGGGTGCCAGGGTCTTCGTCGAGAGCCAAAGCACGGGCGCTCGGCAAACTCACAGACACCGAGAGTACCTCTCGGCAACAGGCGTACCTCGGCAAACACAACATATTGCCGAGAGTAGTACTCGGCAAAAGGGGCAGACTCGGCAAAGGCACTCTTTGTCGAGAGCCAAGCAGCTGTCGCACGGCAAAGTGTTACCACGTGACTCATCCGGCGACGAATGACGGCACGGTCACGGTGGCACTGCTTTACCGAGAGCCTTTCTCAGCAAAGCTCCGGCTCTATTTACACTCTTATTAAGAATATTTCCGGACATAGAATGTTCATTATTCTAATGAATGGATGACGGAAGCTTTTTATTAATTTATGATCCAACAGAACCATTACCGAGCGCTGATCTCGGTAGGGTAAGCTTTGCCGAGGGCCGCTCTCGGCAAAGCTCCGGCTCTCAGTAAACTTTTAGTACCACCTCGCTCAGAGACAAGCAACATGACCAGTTTAAATATTCGGATAATCCAGGCGCAGTAAGCTTCGGTCTTCATTACACTCCTGTTAAGGAGATGAACCATTACTGTGAATCTTCACCCCTTCCGGGCACTGAAGATTCACAGTGACAGGCTATCTTCCTAATGATGGATGCCGGTGCTTTTTATTAATTCAATTATTATTATTTTTGAATTTGTCGTCTGGGTGAGAGCAATGATCTAACCGTTTAAATCCAATCCTTGGGAGCTGGCACGGCGTCATCACATGGCCCCTGTAGGGTGTGGTAAGATTTTAGGCACGTTTCAAATAAGCCTCCCCTGAGGCCGCTTGTAAACCGCACCATCTCCGAGCTAGTCTCTGGGTATCGAGAGGAAACGTGTTCGGTTTGTGCAGGAAGTGCGGGTCCTGTTGCTCCGTTGACCTCGAAACTTCTCGTGCTCATAAAGGAGGCCATCGCATGACACGTGCCAGGCCCCCGCATTTTTCGGACCCGCGTGCAATATTCGAGAAATTTATTGCTCTGCTAGGGTTTCATCGCCGGAAATTGCAGATCTGCAAGGCGGCGCATGAAATCATGCCCAGAAGCGGCATGGAAAATACTTTGTGGTGTCCTTGCGGCATGCGTAGGCCTTGTGCAGAGGAGGGAGGGGCATGCCCTCCCACCGAGGGACAAAAGTACCTCGGTGGCATGCCTGATACAACCGTTTAAATCCTCGGAAAATCGTACGATGCCGGAATTCCTCGAGAGCTGGCACGGTGTCATCACATGGCCCTTGTAGGGTGTGGTAAAAGTTTGGACGCGTTTCGAATAAGCCTCCCCTGAGGCCGCTTGTAAACCGCACCATCTCCGAGCTAGTCTCTGTGTATGGGAACGTGTCCGGTTTGTGCAGGAAGTGTGGGTCATGTTGCTCCATTGGCCTCGAAACTTCCCGTGCTCGCAAAGGAGGCCATCGCATGACACGTGCCACGCCCCCGCATTTTTCGAACCCACGTGCAATATTCGAGAAATTTATTGCTCTGCTAGGGTTTCATCGTCGGAAATTGCAGATCTGCAAGGCGGTGCATGAAATCATGCCCAGAAACGACATGGAGAATACTTTGTGATGCAGGGCTAGATGAAACGATGCAAACTAGTCACTTTGCCGAGAGTTGCTCTCGGTATAACAGGCTTTTTTCGAGAGTGGTACTCGGCACAAGATAAACCCTAGATCTAGGTTAGGACTTTTACCGAGAGTGCTCTCGGTAACAGTTAAACCCTAGATCTAGGTTAGGACTTTTACCGAGAGTGCTCTCGGTAACAGTTAAACCCTAGATCTAGGTTAGGACTTTTACTGAGAGTGCTCTCGGTAAAAGTTGAACCCTAGATCTAAGTTAGCACCTTTACCGAGTGCGGCACCGACAGGCTCTCGAGAAAGGTTCGCGGGACACTTAACTGGCAAGCCTCCGCTGCTTCTTCTCATTTCGCTCCCTCCTCTTCTCCCCGCTGCCCCCACCCCACCGACGCCCCCCTCACCGCCCCCCATCCCGCCGGCGCCCCCCTCACCGGTCCCCACCCCGCGGTCGCCCCCATACCGCCGGCTCCCTCGTCCCACCGGCGCCCCCCCCCCCCCCCCAACCCCCAACTTGGTGAGCTTTCCCCTCCCCAATGAATGGATGAATCCCATATGAGTGCTTGGATGAATGCTATATGGATGAATGCTAGATGGATATATGTATGGATGAATGCTAGATGGATATATGTATACTAGATTGTTGCTATGGATGAATGCTATATGGGTGAATGCTATATGAATGCTATATGGATGAATGCTAGATGGATATATGTATGGATGAATGCTAGATGGATATATGTATGCTAGATTGTTGCTATGGATGAATGCTATATGAATGCTATATGAATGCTATATGGATGAATGCTAGATGGATATATGTATGGATGAATGCTAGATGGATAATTTTTTGTAACTGTTTTTATTTAGTAGTTTCTATGCAGTAGTTTATGTACAAGTTTTTATGTAGTATTTTGGTAGTAGTTTGTATGTATGCTAGATGGATGCCATGGATGAATGTATTGATTTTGGTAGTAGTTTGTATGTATTAGTTTTTATGTTGAGCGATTGTTGATCATATTTGACAGATAAGAGATGTTTTCAGAGGAATGGTACCGACTGTTGCCATAGGGGGTCGCGCTTCCTCTGCTCCTCCTCTGTGATCTTTGTATAGCAGGAGGAGCAGAGGAAGAGCGACCATCACCAATAGTCGATAAGAGTTGTTCTTGGAGGAAGAAAATCGACTTTTGACGATGGCGGTCGATCTGGGCCAGTTTGTCCTGTGATATACCTTTGTCACGCACGATGGACTGGGCCAGCTCGACCATCACCGAAAGTCGAAATACCCGTGAGAGAGTGTCCACCATATATATACCACCACCAGAGAGAGTGTCCACCATATATACGTGAGAGAGTGTCGATGAGAGTTGTTCTTGGAGGAAGAAAATCGACTTTTGACGATGGCGGTCGATCTGGGCTAGTTCGTCCTGTGATATACCTTTGTCACGCACGATGGACTGGCCCAGCTCGACCATCACCGAAAGTCGAAATACCCTTGAGAGAGTGTCCACCATATTTGACAGATTAGAGATGTTACCGACTGTTGTCGTAGGGGGTCGCTCTTCCTCTGCTCCTCCTCTGTGATCTTTGTAAAGCAGGATGAGCAGAGGAAGAGCGACCATCACCGACAGTCGATGAGAGTTGTTCTTGGAGGGAAAAAATCGAATTATGACGATGGCGGTCGATCTGGGCCAGTTCGTCCTGTGATATACCTTTGTCACGCACGATGGACTGGCCCAGCTCGACCATCACCGAAAGTCGAAATATCCGTGAGAGTGTCCACCATGATTAATTTGCTTCGAAGTAATCTTTGGTGTTTGATTCTTATGTTATTTTTCATTGTGTGATGAAAGGTGTTAGCACCGATCGATTTCGTGGCTATGGTTTCCTCCGACGACGCAGCTTCCATTAGGGTCGACTCCGCAGTCAAGGAGAAGTGCGCCGAGGACCGCTTGGCGGCGCTCATTGAGAAGAACCCGCAGCTGATCCTAATAAAGTATTTTGAGGATCTAGCCAAGAAGAATCCGCCAGCTAAGGAGGGCAAGGCCCCACCACGCAAGGAGAGTGACGACCCGGTGCCCTTGAGTCCACCGACCATCATTCCCGACGACGCTTGGTCCTCCACTACGGAGGATGCCCCCACGTGCTCTGACTCCACGATCACTGGTTTCACCGACTACACCTCGGAGTAGTCACCTAGATAGTTTGACGTTGATTTAGTGATATAGTTGTGTAGCTGCTAATATGGACTTGGATGGCCATTTGCGATGCTTTTGATTATATGAGTGATGAATGCTTATGTGGATTATGTATGATGTGCTCTTTAACCTTGCATTATTTCTCTGCCTCTTTTTCTCTTTCTTTGTAGATGAAGTGGTATGCGGTGTACAGAGGTAGGTGTCCAGGAGTCTACGATTCATGGTCTGAATGCAATGAACAAGTGCTTCGTTACGAAGGCAGCTCCCACGACTCGTTCAATAGCAGAGAGAAGGTAGAGTATCATTACAATCAGTATGTGCTTAACCAGAAGAGAAAGACTGAATTAGGCAATGGTGCAAGCCAGAAACGGCTTATCGGGTTCAGTGGATTAAAGAACTTGATAATTCTCTTTCAGTTTGTCATAATTGTGATGTTGCTTTTATCATGCGGGTTTGCTAAAACTCAGCTAGCTGAGATTTTATTTGGTCTCATTCACTTTCATAGCCATTGGATCAAACACGCATTGCGATTCGTGTTGTGCCTCAGTAGCATTATATGCGTTGTGTCGGCCCGTGTTTGTTTTTTCTTTCGCGGCTCGTGTGTTTCACGGACGTTGCGGCCCGTTGTTGGTTGTCGCGGCCTCTTTCTAGGCTCCAGGTTGGTTGTATAGGACTACAGGGAGGGATTAGCACTACGGCTTCTCTTAAGATATTTTCAGTTTGTGTTTTTCATTTTTATTCAACAAATGGGGTGCCTAGCCTGCAAGCGCATGGACGTTCCACATGCCTTTGTAAGCATGAGTAGTGAGAGTTCTTTTTTTTTTGAACATAAGAAGGGCCTCCCCTCCGATTTCTATTAAAGAAACCACAAGG
The DNA here is from genome assembly GCA_039707655.1 of Elymus sibiricus. Classification (NCBI taxonomy): domain Eukaryota; kingdom Viridiplantae; phylum Streptophyta; class Magnoliopsida; order Poales; family Poaceae; genus Elymus; species Elymus sibiricus. The sequence goes on from CM077664.1 coordinate 326,374,411, forward strand.
TTCACCTAGACAAACTACTGCAGAGAATAAAACTAAAAACAATTTATTTTATTTTATTTTATTTTATTTATTTTTTGCAAAATGAGTTCAGTTTATTTAACGTACTTCCGTTGTGACAATTTGAAGATTCACTCGTTTTTTTTGTGCATGTGTGTCAACACATGTATATGTATATTTTTCCTTTTTGTTTGAGTCTTTTTTAACTTATGTTTTTGTTGCATGTCTATCACTAAACATGCAACTGCAAATGTTCTAAACTCGAGTGCAACTGCATGGGCATTTAACAACTGCAACTGGGGACGGGAGACGGTTGTCGGGCCAGTTGCATGTCCGCCGCTAGACATGCAATTGCAAGCATTGCAACCCGACTGCAACTGCACGGATACAAGCGATGGTAACTGGTGTCGGGAGGGAAGTTGTTGGGGCAAGTTGCATGTCCACCACTAAAAATGCAACTGCAAAAGTTGTAACCCAGCTGCAACTACACAGGGACAAAGCGAATGCAACTAGGATCGAGAGGGAAGTTGTTGGGGCCAGTTGCATGTCTACTACTAGACATGCAACTGCAAGCGTTGTAACCTAACCGCAACTGCAATGTCACAAAGTGACTGCAACTGGGGTCGAGGAGTTGTCAGGGCTAGTTGCATGTCCATCACTAGACATGCAACTGCAAGTGTTGTAACCCGACTGCAATTGCATAAGGCACAAAGTGACTGCAACTGAGGTCAAAAGTGGAGTTGTCGAGACCAGTTGCATGTCTACCAATAGACATGCAACTACAAGTGTTGTAACTCAACTGCAACTATATGGACACAAACTGAATGCAATTGAGGTCAGGAGGGGAGTTGTCGGTGCTAGTTGCATGTAAACCATTGGACAATTCAAGCGACTCCTTAATATGCACGAGTTGTTACACAACTTGCTTAATACGTAATCACAAGCTTCTAAGCAGCTCTCCTCGCTGCCACGTAAGAAAATACCAATGCATGCATGTACTAACCTACCGATCTACTAACCATCTCACCTCGCTGCCACTTAATAAAATACCAATGCATACACGTGAGTAGTTCACCTCGTACGCAAGCAGCAGCTAGAGCCGGTAGCACTCACTCCACTCAACGTCACTTCACGGCCGGGTAACACGTACGAGCCAAACAATTTTTGAACAAAGCTCATTAGAAAAAGTACAACCAACAAAAAGCCCATTGGCGCAGGAGAACACAAAGCAACTATGGGGTGCGACCTGCCAACCAAAATGGGCTACAACAACAATAGGTGATGTCAGGTGAATGAGACCAAATTATATCTTATCTAGATGAGTTCTAGGCACTTCCTTTATCATGTGGTCGCATGTAGACATGCATTGACCACTTTATTGTTTAGTAAGTAGGCACTTGTACTAAAGAGCTACTTTGTGATTTCAAATGAAGCTTGTGTGAACTATTTATGGATGAATGCTTATGTGAGTTTGTTGTTAACCTGTGTGACTTGAAATGCAAGTTTGAGTATTGTATAACTGTTTTTGCTGCAGCGATTCGAACGAAAAGCTGCTGAATCAGAACTGGGAACGAAACTTTACCGAGAGCATCTCTCGGAAGAAACACGTTTACCGAGAGGCGAACTCGGCAAAGTGGCATGCGCCGGGAGCTGCTGGAACTTGGCTGTTGCAGCTATGCCGAGAGGGGCACTCGGCAAAGACCTGACGGAACCAGCGGTCGTGAAGCCACTTTATTTTGCCGAGAGGCACTGTTTGGCTCTCGGCAAACTCTTTGCCGAGTGCCCGACGTTTGGCTCTCGGCAAATTTCTGTTTATCTGATAGGTGTACGCCGGGTGGCCTTTGCCGAGAACAACTCTCGGCAAAGGCTTTGCCAAGGATTTTAGGCCCTTTGCCGAGTGTTTCTGGCACTCGGCTTCTGCGACGATTCCAATAGTGCTGGTGGCCGTCGATGGCGACGCAGCCTTGGACGGCCTTCCTGACCAGAGGGTACGCGTACTTTTTCTTGTACCTGACGAATTCTTCGCTGCCAGGGTTGGCCCTGTACAGCTTCTGGGAGTCATGGCAGTATAGAACGAGGTAGGGCGGTGAGGAGCCGGAGACGGCGGCGGCTCTCACGTAGGAACGCATGCGCGCCTTGAACTGGACCATGTGACCAGTGAACGGGTTGAGGACGCACGCGGCGTGAGGCGCGGCCTTGCCGGCCAGGACGAGAAACGTAGTAGTTGCGGAGCATCGGGATGCTCCTGCACTGGTAGCGACCGGTCTCGGTGTTCAGCAGGAGACGGCCGTCCTCGCCGTGGGACGGGTAGTCCAGCATGACCCAGTTCCGGGCGGAAGCGGCGGTCCATGGTGTTGGTTGGGTCGGCGGTGGCGGCGCGCCAGTTGTGGCAGACGGCGCGGAGGGCCATGTAGCAGTCGAGGTCGGCGGTGTCCAGCAAGCAGCCGGCGACGCGGTGGATGAACTCCGGCAGGAGGGCCGACCAGTCCATGGCGGCGGGAGCGTGGGAGCCTAGGCGTGCGTGGCTGACGGCTGACAAGGATTCGCCCGTACTGGCTGGTGCTTTTATACACGATGGTGCTAGCGCAACGTCTCGGCTTCCCCACCGGCCGGCGAGTTCCCAAGGCAGGCCGGCAACTCGAAGGGGCGGCTAAATTAGTGCGCACGAGGATTTGCGTTTGACACGAAGGGTCACGCACGAGAATCAAGGCGCCACATCAATGGCTCAATGCACGAGAACCAAAGAGTCATCCTCGCCTCCCTCGGTCTTTTAACATTGCGACGGTAGGCCGGTCGGCCGCCGGTGAGACTAGTCCGGCAGGAGTACGTCTGCCATGGCGGCACCGGAATGGCATGCATGCACCAAGGCTGGTTCCAGGCTCCCATCGTGCATGTGCATCGAGGGCTGCCTTTTGGATCCATCGGTCCACAAATTATCACGAAAGTTTCTAAAGGAGTTTGACATAGCAGAACTTTTTGGCAGCTTTTTGTTCAAAACTTCTCAATAATTTCAGTGACATTTTAAATGTCACATTTTCCGAATTCAAACAGTCTCAAGTATTTCAGTGACTATTGTTTTAAAAAAGTTACAAATGCAAGTATAGATTATGACACCCATTTCAATAATTTCATAGACACAGCACATTCATTTCACCCACACACACAAAAATCAATCACATTCAGTACCTTCAGTCATATTATCGCACAGCTTTTTATCGCACACATTTGAACTGTTTCATTTCAACAATTTCATTCTTTCACAGACATTTCCCTAACTGAATGTCTGTGAAAGAATGAAATAGTTATAAATGAAATTCATAAATTACTACAAAACATTTAAGTTATTTCTTTCATGTTTTGATTCATTTCAGAAACATCATACAGACATTCACACAAAATTCAATTTTTAGACACATTTCAATAATTTTAGCCATCTTTCTGAAAAAAAATAGGGAAAATGTATTTCAGATTTTTAAGCAATTGATAAAAATATTTTGAAGATTTAAAGTGAATGGAAAATAGTTTTTGTAGATCTTTTCCCTAAAATTCATTTGCATATCTGGTATGTGCATTGCTATATCCCGTAAAGGAACAGTGGACAACCGATTAGGCTCTCGCTACCTAGCAGCATCAGTTAAATGTAGATGTACCATTTCCTTTGCCTACATGGTACTTCTATCTGGACAATGTGTTAGTACAAGTATTTTAAAAGATAGCATCGAACTGATATGTATATGCATTTTTCTCATTCCTGAATCTTAGAAATGGAATTAAATAAATGTTCAGACCGAAAGATCACACCAAAGGAACTTATATTTCACATACACTTCACTGGAACTAAATCAGAAAACAGCAAAGGTATGGAGTACAGGAGCACAGCTCAAAATAGGCAGTGCTAGTTTTTCAGGGATTTGTTTAGGTATAGGGCTGATCTGGACCAATGGTTTGCGGTCCAATGACACACTTTTTTTTTTTGAAACGAGGCAAAAGATTTGCCATTTTCATTGATTAAGGAGAAGATAATTGCCCGGTTAATTGGCGGAAAACCGGGCTAAAACCGATACAACCCAACCCACATAACATGGGGGCCACCGGCCAACCTGGCCACCGACATGGGACCCAAAGCTGCAAAGAAGAAAGGCGTCCGCCGAGGAGTCGCAAGCGTCATCGTCATCACCGGTTGCCTCGAACGAGCGACTTCGACTTCACCATAGAGCTCCAACAGCGAAGCCAACCCGCAAACAGCTGCAGAGAAACCACGACGGCACATGCCACCGGATGGCCACGCGCGCCAGCAACCGACAGCTCCGACTTTGACGACGAGACTCACAAGGGAAATATGCAGGACTTGCGCCGACCGTGCCCACCGCAAACGAGCACCGAGCGCCTGTCATCGTCACCACCTGGACCCGCTCCACCGCAACTCCGACTTCAAAGTAACCAAGCAACCCACGGAAGAGCACCTCGGACACGCCGGGAAGAACTGACTACCGAAGTCCACGCCGCGACCCGAGCTCCTCTCGACGCCATCATCGTTGCCAACCAGAAACCAGTGCCCCGCCTCAGCAAACCACGCGGCGAAGATGCCGCCATCCACGGCGAAGATGCCGCAATCCACCAGTCTCCCGGTCGTAGCCGGCTCCGAGACGATGCCCCCAAGGAGGAGAAAGACGCAAAGACGCCTCCATCGCCCGATCCAGCGGATCTGAGGTTTCCCTCCGGAGCCAAAGCCGCGGGGAGCACCTCCACGGCGATGCTTCCAAGAAAGATCACGGCACCCGCGGGCGCCGCCGTCGCCGGCTCCGATGAAGACCGGAGCAAAGATTTCTCCCGGAGACCACCGCCCCCACCGACCGCCGCCCACCAATCCCCATCCCTGCTGAGGCTGACCTCACCCTGGCCGCGGGATCCCACGATCCACCGCGCCCAGGCACGCACCGCCCCCTGGCCGTAGCCGCCGTCCACCACCGCAGCACCACCGTGACCACCACCACCGCAGCAACCAACACATCGCAAGGAGCAGCACCAAGATCAGCGAACCACCACGGCCAGATCCAGACCGGAGCAGCTCCAGCGAAGCAGCAGGGCAGATGGCACACATTTCAGTTTCCATGTTTCCATTGGATGCTTTCGGAAATCAGGGTGACACACCTATGGAAATCGGTGGCCCAGGAACGCCCCCTGTACCATGTGTACGTAAGCAACTATGACCTAAAAAATAGTATGTGCGGCATAGGAATACAGTGAAACCACTTCCTCTCGATGTTGAGGTAGCGGTACAATCAGTTTTCATCGCCACAACAATTTTATGAGGATAATTACTAATGCACAAGATCATTCTTCCTTGCACTCTACCTATCTTCACTGGCTCGTGACTCATTGGGTTCACATTACGGCTAATCTTGACGACCTGGACATTTATTTTCATATGGGGTTATGGATGACGCAAACCCTCAATGCATATCTTGTTGTATTAAGAGCCCTCTCATTGATTAGATGTACCACCACAGCCCGACTCGAGGGTGAACGGAGTCTTTACCTGGTGAAGGGTTAACTCTGTCATCCTCCATCGCTATGTGTGTGAGCTTTAATTTGTGCACTTTTACATTCTAGTGTCCAAAATGACCCAGAAATGGAGTTCATGGCAAGGTTGAATGAAGATCAAGTTGGAATAAATAGCATGGACTTCTCAATGAGGATGAGAATGTAAAAGTGGATGAAGATGTGGTTGTGACCAAGACTCCAACAATGAAGAAGAATAAGCATGCAAGATTGCAATTACAAGTAGGAGGATGAAGCATTGTGCTATGCACGGATGCATATCTCTCTTGATGCGTTGGTGGGCATAGATCAAACCAAAGACACGTTCAGGAGCCAGATGGAGGAGTACTATCGCCGCACAGTGAAGGTTGAGTCCACCTGAGCAAAATGTTCACTGACAAACCGTTGGAGTGCGATTCAAGAGTGTTGTAACAGGTGTTTGGATTGTGTTGAACAAGTGGACCACATGTCTCCAAGTGTGTGTCACTTAATGAGCGTGACACATATACCCCCCTCTACTTTGCAACATTGTTCGCTATTCTCAAGAGAAATGAGAAGTAGACGAGGAGGAATTGGGAGACAACGCCAAAGAGGGCAAGATGTAGTGTACATCATATAGCATACAACCATGTTACCATATCATACTAATCACTGAATTTATTCTACAACATTTTCATACTTAGTAGCCTTTTCAGAAGCACTGGCCACATGATGATAGTCCTCCAACTCAAAATTCCGTTTGGATTACAAACTCCTTTGGTATAAAAGATGTACATTTATAACGATATCGTTACAACCATCAATTGTTGGTTCAGCAAGTACTCATTTTGGACAGTAACATAAATGTAGCATAGCTACAAACATACAGGTGCCATATAGGTCCGAACTGTGCAAGAATAGTAAACTATCTCACAGACCCAAAAATATATATTTGCTGAGAGCTACTCAGATATCGAAACACCACCAAATTTGACACTGACATCACGCACTCGAACATCTTCCATGCAAAAAATCAGTTTTTTTTTATAAAAAGATTCTAGTATTTTTTTTATTTTACTATTCACCTGGGGAGCAGATAAGCTCAGGAGCCATTTCACCGCGTCGGTATGTGGCCCTTTTTTTATCACACAAAGTGTGTTGGAGCGCATGCTTCAGTCGGTTGTAATCCTAGAGCTCGTTTCTCTTCTCTCTCCTCCAACTAGGCAAAAATATGATGTGTCATCTCTTATAGCCTGCCTATTATACTTGCTCTAAGAATGATCTGCCTATGATTGTTCTCCCCTTTATTATGCTGCTATGCCAACAAGAGGAGGGTGCGGAGATGGTCCCGACTGTTGCGGCGATTTGACCAGCTATCGCCGCTGCGGGGCTCTGGGCAGTTGTGCCATCATTGAACATGTGACGATGGTAGGCGGTTGTGAGGAAAATGTCTCGGGCAAAAAAGAGATTGCTCTTTTTTTTTATTTTGAGCAGTTCACCTGTTTATTCAAAACTGTAAAGTGTCTATTACATGTATAAGATCAGGAGTGGTGGATAACCAGACATATCTATCTAACAGCAGCCATAGAAGCTGCTGCTTTAGGCCTTTGTACAATGCAAGGTGCTTAGGGAAGGTGCTTAGAGAAATAAATGTGCTTATTTGTACAGGGCAGACACTTAATTAGGCGCCTCTCCTGTAGAAATAGGCACTGGTGCTTTAGAAAAACCTGGTTTATTTTTCTAAGCACCTTCCTATGCACCTAACATTGTACAAGGCCTTAGCCAGCTCATGCGCTTCAAAATTTAATCCTCTCCCTTCATGCACAATCTCCGCTATTTCAAAAGACCTCTGCCTTGATGGAATATCCTGGATTATCTAATCAATTCAGAGTAGATGATAGATTGATCTTTTTATTCGCCCAAGGGCTATGTTGGTCAGCGGATAAAAGATTGTGTGAATCCTAGGAAACTATCGAGCGAATCATCTTATATCGCGGAAGCTGGATTATTACGGGCCACTCTCATACGCAGGATTTTCGTTTTGGGAATGGCTTTAACCTTTAGGGATGGATTAGAGATGCTCTTAGAAAAGCTCAAACAGCTTCCTGTTTGCAGATGTATCTATCGCAACAAACATTGGTGTCATTCTACACATAGTGCAAATTGACACGATTGCTAGTGTCCCAACAAAGGGGGAGAAAAACATAACTCGTCTATCAAAAATTCTATCAGCACTTTGGCTGGTTCCAGAAAGAACACATTAGGGGGTCAAATACGAGCACAACAATGCAGATATCTCTAATCTAGTTCTGTAGTATTCTAGTTCTTTTGAGCTTGGTGCAGTTGAGCTACAATATCAAGCCTCAAGTACTCTTCATTGCCATGGGTTCTTCTTTCGGCCCGCTGCAAGCGTCGAACTAGTTTTGGAACCCTGCGGGTCAAACAAAATCATGAAGTGTGTTTAGGATGGGCCAAGAAAGAAAGCATAGATGTGAAAATTAGTACTCTGGCAGACTTACAGATTTCAACTTCTTCAACTTGCCCCGAATCCTGTTCTTTTGAGGTTTCAGTTTATAAATGCGCACCATCCAGTGGTGGGTTGTGAAAACCTACATTTATCGCCACGATAGGGAAGCACAAATCAGAAAACGGACAAAATCAACTTTAGCTGATGGGAAGGAGAATAATATCACAATACCTCCTCAAAATGTGTTAGCTTGAAATGCTTCTTTCCTATTTCATATCCTCTTACTTTATCAAAGCCTTTGCCATCAGTCTCAACAAACCTGAGGGGAAAAAAGGGAAACAAATATCAAAAGGCGAAGACAACTGAACTTCTCCTATTGAATTCTATGCGACATACCTGTAATAGCAAAGCTTGTACATGAGGCAATTCAACATAGTTGGAGTTGCTTGAGCATCAACACGGTACTGGCCATCTCTCTACCAAATATATAGGACACCAAAAAATTAGAAAAAACATGAAATATGCAGAGTCACATATGTTTAACTATTCTTTTACTCCTTATGCGAACAAAAATACATGGAGGGCATCATCTAAGAAAGGAATCCAGTACTCACAAGATAATCTGGTTCCTTGATGTGAGGGAATTCACCACCTCCTATGCGAACCATCCAAAGGAACTTGTTAATATCATCACTAGGGTAGCCAACCAGCCCTGCAAAGGAAACTTCAAATATTAAGAGATCTGTGATTGCTGGTTTCAGGTCTGTCATTTCTTTTTCTCGAGTCCATAAAGTACCGACCTCCAAACACAACAAGCACATATTTAACATCTAGAGAATCAAAGATCTCCCATGCCGCCTTTTCTGGAGATGACATAGCGGTACCAACTGTTGCTATGTGAGTATTGTTCCAGGTATTGTTGTCTACAATCACAGTCCTGTTAGCCATAGCAGTTGTTTGATAACCATAGTCCCACCAGGATGCGACCTGCAGCAGAGCATCTTACTTTAAGACCAGGAGACAGTTCACATAATAATAAAAGGCATGGGGCAGTCATACCTTGTCATCTACATCTGTGTTATGGCTAAGCCATGCATAAGCTTCACGGAAATCATCAAAAACATGCAATCCCTCACGTGAACGAGATGTCAACACAATTGATGGGGCAGAATACGCTTCAGCTGCAGCCCAAACACAATGGACCTGCAAAAGTGGCATTGTTAAAGTTTCACTCTATCTATAGAGATTCTGGTAAGACTAAGGGCAGTGGACTTACCACATAGAAACCACCTAACGCGATCAGTAGAAAAGTGCCCATAACAGATGCTTCCAAAGGCAGTACCGAAAGTCTCTTTTCCTTTTTAGGCTTGACAGAAACACTTTCTGTCACTTCTTTGTCCTTCTTCCGGTTCTTCTTTGATGGTTTTTCCTTTGGAGCTGCTTCGGATTTTTCAGCCTTTTCATTTTTGGATGAACTTGTATTGACCGTACTAGCACTAGAACCATTTGGGCTACCATTCCCTGACTTTAGTTTCAGGAGAAAGAAGTATTCAATAACTTGTTCAACAAGACATTTAGTGATTCTATTCAAACAGTGCAAAAGATAGAGATGGAGCAACCGTACAATAGCAGGGCCATCATCAAATAGTTTTGATAGCTGAAATTTCATAGATCGTGTGAGGACATCGAAGGCTGAGGAAAGAGCAATCCCAGATAGAATGCACGCAGCAGGAGCAAGGACAAGCATAAGCCGAACCTAACAGACAGTGAACATGATGTTAATACATAGATGTATAAAAAAACATAAGACTACATAATATCTGTACAACATATACTTACCATCACTCCAGAAAAATATACCGCAGTGACCAAGTACAAGACCATGAATGAACTTGCATCGGACAAAGGCAAGAAGCATGACTGGATCATGTTTAAAAATGAATAGTTAGAATAAAGATTGATGCTAATTCACCCACAATTCAAGTAGTGTGTTGCTTACAATTATTCCAGCAGGAACCAAGAAGGCCAAAACATTGATATCCATAAAATAAGAGGGCCAGGTAGGGGGTTGATGTTCACTGACACTGGCAATGATGGGAATATACTTGCTTGCATAGGTTCTGTCAAAAAGGTGAAAATAACGGTGCAGCTTTTAGTACAAAAAAAACAGAGCAAATGCACTCTATCAGGACAGTATGAACAGAAGATAGTACAATCAAACAGATCGAAAGTAAGTACTAATTGGTGAAAGAAACTGCATTTCTTTGTCTAAATGAATGAGCATCAAAAGTACATTTCGTTAGCGACTCCAAAACCTAAGGATACAGCTGGGCAAAACTAAGAATTATATCGTGCTTCTGAGTTTCCCGACCCAGTTTCTTAACTGAAATCACAAGATAAGTAAATTCGATAAGATCCATGAGAACTTACGGGTCCAGTAGACTCAAACTGCGCCCGCTCCAGCCTTTTGTTGGGCTAGATGCCACCAACGCTACGAGTATAGCTACCACTGCAAAACAAACAGCCCTGCGGGAAGGAATTCTCTATTAACATATGGTGAATGAGAAGACACCAATTCAACAGAAACAAATGTTTATATTTGCGGGATATTATTTGATAGTTCCTCATGTCGTCAAGCTGATAGATAAGGTCAGAGACTTACAGGCCAACAGTTATAACAAGAGTCATAGCCATTTTGAACAGCCTGGGAGTCAAAAGTCCTTTGATGTAATACACAAAAGCAACCACATGAAGGATTATAAACACCTGCAATTCAACTAAACCGTTATCAATGAAATCAAGAGTGCAGTCACTGAATTTTCTTCACTTCTATCCAGTATTTGTGAAGTTCAGAGAGGGGTTGAGTGGTTAGACAATCTCTTTCAATAGGCTAGCATGATCTCGTGTTGTTACATTTTTTTCGATTCGACGCCTCCTTAGTTTGTGTGCATAATGCAGTTGCAGAAATATTGTACGTATTCATTGCACATAGATGTCGAGAAAAATGGAGATCATTATGTCAGGCCTCCCTATTGCCACTGATGGATAACTTTACTGGGATCATGGGGGTGAAGGTGAAAGAGTTACAGGACCTCAGCTGGCTACTGTGGTCAATTTCCAGGAAAACTGTGGTTGCTACGCCCCAGAATTATGCAATATAAGTGGCTTGTTGTGTTGTAGGATTGCAGTATTTCAGGACTGCTCGTCTAATCAAGAGATGACTTAATTAACTTAGAAGAAGTACCATTAACTTGATATATCCTTTTATTGTGCGTATTTTATAGATGAGCTGAAGAAAGGTAAATGTGCGTTTGCATCTGGACCAAATGAAGCAACATCCAGTAAACATATTTTGTGACTGAAACTGATGTTTATGTTTTGCAACACTTCTAGAATTCAACAATTCAAGAAACCTTCATTTTACAAGGACCGGTTTCAAGAAAATTGTCAATTGATTCAATAATATTTTACTGAACAGAGAAAAACACAAAGGAAGAGAAGAAGTGCATAAGAACGTGAATGTAGGTACCAGAAATGATGCAAAGTGCTCAGATGTCAATACAGCATTAAAACCAACGACAGGTACCAAAGCTGCCAGAAGTGTTCCCAGTATAACCTGCAGACGGATTAATTAATCGCATTATAAGAACATTTCCCAGACAAAATGGTTTAGTGAGTACTGACATGTTCAAGTGATGTATTTTCATTTTTTGTGTTAAAACTCAAGAACGGCAGCATAAATGTATGCACTTACAAGGGGAGCATATGCAATGTACAGCCGTGAAGAATAACGACCGGTTACAATGCACAACAGGACATGCATTGGAATAAGGTTTATGATGAATGTGTAGCCTCCCCAAGAACAGACCTGTAAAAAGCTAGTGCATGATTATAATATTCATTTGAAAACCATAGATCAAAATCAACAAGCTTACCATGTAGAAATATGAGAGAGCATTGAGCGTTGCATAAAAGAGTGATCCTGTGTTCAGTGTCTGTATATTATTATTCATAAATAAGTCAGTACATAATGCTATGTAAAAAAGAAGGCAAATGAAGAAGCATCAGATGTACAATTACCTTTACATACAGATAAAATGTGAATACCAAGGCAAATATTGCTACAGCTTCATTATCATAGCTGCCAGCAACTGATCTTGAGATGTACGAAGGGACCTGTAACAATGTTAAGAGCATTTTGATTAATGAATAATGATACTACATAAGATAACACACAAAGGTAGTGCAGCATTCTAAGAAACAGCAATAAATTGGACGTCTTGCTTTTGTCTAAACCTGTCATACATTGTGTGTGTGTGTTTGTGTGTGTGGGGGGGGGGGGGGGGGGGGGGGGGGGGGGGGGTGGGCGCTGCAAAAATCAGATCCTGAAAGAGTTCTATGGGTTGTGAACTCCAGATAATTGAGGACATCAGTCAGGGTCCTTCTCAATAGTGGCAATGACGTCGTATTATATCAAGATTTCCAAGTGTCATACAGTTTCAGACATTCAGCTACTCCAACTATTTTAGAAATCCTGGTTCGGCCTAACAAAAATCAATAAGCACTAATCGTATGGCGAATTGTTCCTCAATTGAAACTATGTTGCCACCCAAAGATAGGTAAAGCTAAAGCTACCTAATGGCGTCCCTAGCTTCATCCAAAAGTATTTATATTTTCACTTCGACCATGGCATAAGAAAATGAAAACATCTATAAATCAGTTGCAATTTACCATTGCCAGAATGGCTGCTGCCATCAAACCAGCTCCAGTGCCCTTTGCTTCCTATAGAAAAAGCAACATTAATGAGAACAGAATTACCAGATGAGTGGCTACTATAAGAATGCATGCTTCTGTGAAAAAGCAACCTTTGTCAAGAGGTAAGTAGCCCAGGAAGCGAATGCTGAGAAAATTGGAGCAGTGAACACGCAGACAGTCTCCACCGACAATGGGATGTTCAGAGCGTTTACCAACCTAGTAGGACCAATCAAATATTTCAGGCACATTTTCAGTTACTGGAGGGAGAGGAGGGTGTGCTCCTATGATAACATACCACCAAATGCTTCCAGCTGTCAAAGTCAACCCAGGATACACAGTGCCACCGATCACACGACCAAGGGGATACCTGAAACAGAAGCAGCAGAAGAAAATTCAGACATGTATCAGTACTGCGTGTTCCACTTGTCAAGTAACTCTCACAGTACTAAATGATTCAGCTGCCTGTGCGGCTCTTACCATGTCCTATCATCAAACCAGTTCCAGAACTCGTAGATTCCATTCTTCGACAAAAACTGCAAAAGGGATAATTTAGAACAGATACAATGCATAACCGCATCAAGCCAGCCTTCTCATGTTCCTACTGTAACCAACTGCTTGCCCTATACTCCCAATAATCATCCATAGTAAACGAAATCTACCCGACAGCAGTCAATTTCCAAAACCCAGAACCCTCCGCCCAGATTCACAAGTCACAACGAAACATTGCAGTCCCCTAAGAGTTGAGAACTCAATTCCGCACGCTCTAGAACAGAACTCGATAAAATGGAACCGGGCAATCGAACCTGAGTGACGCGGAAGTTGAAGTAGGGGTCGAACTCGTGGATCACGCTCTCGTACTTGATCACCTGCGGCACCGAAACGACGAGACGCGTAAGAGAAACGCAATTCCGGAGGTGCTGTGCCGAAACGGAACTGGATCTGGAGGCACGGGGGCGGGGGGCGGATCAGATCTTACGGAGAAGAGGCGGATCGAGAAGGCGAGGACGCCGATGAGGAGGAGGGTGAAGGCGCAGAGCACGCCGCCGAAGGCGTTGCGGAGGCGGCCGGGGGCGGGGGCGGGCTCCGCCATTGCGGCCGAGTCGCGGCTGTGTGCGTGAGGGGGGGCAGAGGGGGGGAGGGGGAGAGGGACGGAGACGAAGACCTCCCGATCGCGAGGTCCACTGGAGCCCAGTGTCTCGGATTTATCGCGCTTTTGTGCACAGCACCCTGGAGATAGTGGTTTTCGTAGCAAGAGGCCCAACTTGTGGTTTTTGTAGCACATATCTCGTGTTATTGTCATCTTGCGAGTTTTCTCTTTCTATGTCCGCGATGGTCAAACTTAAGAATGAACGTCCCTCCAAATCAGTCATCTTGCTTGGCTTCTTCTTTCTTCCATTGAAATATCCCTTTTATTCGTTTCTTATATTCTTTGTTTCACCATCCTCCTTCCTATATTTCTTCATACTTTCACTTTAATCTACACGGACTCCTCTTCGCTCCCTGTTTCCCATCACTAATTCCTCCTAGCGCTCAGGGTGCACGATTAGTTAGTCCCAAGATAAACTAGTCGGTGTTCGATTGTTATATGGGGCGTGCTACGCATCCGCCGGCTGATCGTTTTAAAAGATCGGTTGGGTCGCTAGCCGTTAGATCTGGCATCATCAAGCGGCTGACGGGCATTGTAAATTTTGCAACATAGATTATGTTGCGGAATTTTTTGCAACAAAGATCATGTTGCGGAAACGTCTGTAGAATTTTTTTTGCAATAGAGTTTATGTTACAGATTATTTTCTGCAATAGAGATCGTGTTGCGGAAACATTTGTATAGTTTTTTTTTTTGCCACAAATGTCATATTGCAGAATTTTTTGCAACAGAGATCATGTTGCGGAAATGTCTGTAGATTTTTTTTGCAACAGAGGTCATATTGTAGATTATTTTTGCAACAGAAAGCATGTTGCAAAGACGAACGAAGAAAAAAAAAACGAATGGCTTTTAGTCGTTAGCGATTAAGATAAGATGAAAAAAGAATGAGCGGTGATAGGCCCCACGGGACGCGTGGTGTGCATCACAGGCGGCGGACGATGTGCTTTAAATCAACCGACTGACGGGAATCTAGAGCATATTATGAAACCATACTTATCACAATTTTTCAGTCCAGGAAAAATTATACTCCCTCCGTCCCATGTAAGACGTTTTTTGACTCTAGTGTAATGTGAGAAAACGTCTTACATTTACGGGATGGAGGGAGTATTTCTCTTTGCCTCTGTCTGGATTTTCAGTGACATTGTGCAATATTACGAAAAGGATAAGGTCTACTATGTAAATATGAGGGAGCTTTACTTTTCCTGCTAAAAGATCCGAAGAGGTAATCAAGGCCGTCGGTGTCCTCCACTCTTCCATCGACGGCTAGTGCCACTTCCTTCCTCTGTCAAGAAGACGCCTCCTGATTGGGCCCGATGACATATCTCCAAGGGAACTAGCCAATCAGAAGGCCACAGCTCACCACCACATGAAAAATCTAGCTTTTCAGCTAGAGCAAAAGGAAAAACATTATACCATGCAAAAGAACCAACAATCCAATCCAAGTGATGAAACGATTTGTTTTTTTAGTTAACCAACGTACACAAGAACCAACACAAGCATTTCAAACACAATCCACTAGCCTGAATCACCGACCACCTAGACTTGTGCTTTCTCATCCGGCCTCAGGGCTTGGCTTCTGAGCCTGAGAGCTGAGCTACCATCGCTGCGTTTTCTTTCGCCACTTGCAAAGAAGACATCTCCAGACTTTCGAGTTCGTCGGTGAGCCTTTTGATTTCCAAGTCGTTGCTCTTCTCGACGGTGTAGCCCTAGGCTCATAGTTCATCCAGAGCTTGGTCATTGTCAGAGAACTCCTGTGATCGCAGCTTCTGGAAGTAGTAGAGTGCTCCGGCCCAGGCTGTTAGAACAGCTCCAGGTGCCAGTAGTGGATTTTTCCTCATCTTCAGCCACGGAAGAGATTCCTGCACAGGCCAATGACAGAATAGAAGAAAACAAATACGTACTATATTAGCAGAAAAATGGAGTAACTGTCTGAAGATTTTGTGCACAGCACCCTCTGACATAGTGGTTCACAAATGCAGAAATGCTAACGTAAACGCAGTGGGAGTGTATTGGGTGCAGAACGGACAGATCCATTTTTGTTTGGTTCAGATATTTCTAAGCTCTTTGTTACGGTTTCCTGGACCTGTCACTGGGGTTAAATAATATTTTGATTCTCCATTGTAGCTTATTACTACCTATGTATCAAAATGTAAGACGTTTTTCGGTTTTACATAGGGCATAAAAAACGTCTTACATTTTGTTACGGAGGTAGTAGTACATAATAGTAAGACTGCTCATTTATCTCTATTTTTACAATTCTACTACTGCTTATTCTGAACTACTAACTGCTACGATGTTTGGGATTTTTGGATGATGAGATTAATAGCAACCGAATGAACAGAAATGATTAAATAATTCTTCAGAAGAGTCCTGCCAAAAATTGAAGGATTGTTAATGATTAGCCTAAAGTTTCTATTTAACCTTTGTCTGCTACGGTGTAATTGAATCTTTGTCTGATTTTGACATCAGCATTTTGCTTGCTTGATGTTTCCGAGATAGCTGCTGCATAGGGGACATTAGATGCATTGGATTTCAGAGAATTGCTATAGGGTATTGCATTTGGTTATGAAATTTTTGTCCTGTTGTATATAGGTTTCAACCGTGTGTACAATTGAAAGGAAGAGCTGAATAGGAGCTATGTTGGTTAACCGTTTGAAGTTTTTTTTTTTTGACATTATTTGATGTTATCTTGGCAGAAAGTGGAGTAACTATCTGAAGATTTTGATTCATAGAAGGAAACCATCAGCAAACATTGTCTGCGACAACGAGAGCGGAGTTTGGAAGACAAGGCGATGGCAGAGCTATTTGAGAGAACTGTAAGTAGTCTTCAAGCAAAGTAACAACAGTGGATCGGGTCGCCATTGCGGATTGAGTAGCTATCTACTCTTAGTATTATCTACTGTACTAATTTATCTTAGCAGACATGGGGAATGATATTGACTGCTGAATATTACTATTGCCAGTTTCATTTTATCATCACTAACATTGCATTCTTCTGGTACCAGAGTAATTCAAAGTTGTGAAAGATGCAATACTTATGGTGCAATTATGAAATAATGCACCATCCTACAAGTTGTTAAGAAACATTCCAGAATCTCAGAGACAAAAGTGGATCCATCATTGCAAAGATTAGCAAGCATCTGAGTGTTTTGGAATGATCAAATCCCAGAACAACAAAATGATGAGCTGGTTCAGGTATGTCACAACTTAATAATTAATAACCATATTAGTACCTACATTTGCAGCTTCTCTGAAATGCTTATCTGAAATATAGGTAGCGCCTGCAGATAGCTATTAGCGTTCGAATCGTATATACTCTTACACAGATGCCATCCGGTAAATATTGATCTTTTCTGCTTTAAGCGCATATGCGTGGTCAGTGGACATGGTCTACGGGTATAGAGAGACTGGCATAGGAAGATCCGGAGACGGGTCACCTCCAGATCAGGCCAGGAACAAACGAAATGAAGGGGAGCGTCGGAGAACGGGCGCACACCAGACGACCACGACCGGGGGTAAGTAGGAACAGCAGAACCTGCGGCGGGGGGGGGGGGGAGGTGACGGCTGCGACGAGGCCGCGAAACGGCGTGCCGCCGGCCAGGGGAACCACGGAACGGAGCGGCACCCAGAGCCAGGAGTTCCGCGACTCTGCCGTCCAAAGACACAGCGAGCCGCCGGCGGCGAGGGCAAATCAGACGCGCGTTTGGGAATACCGTGGGCGGCGATTCAGATTACTGGGAGGGTTTGGGAGCGTCAGCCTTCCGGCCGTCGTGGAGAGATCGGCGGCCACGGGCGATCCACGAGCTGCAGACCACGCCATCCCGACCCGGCTCTCTCTCACTCTCTCTCTCTCTTGGTGTTTTTTTCTTCTTGACTCGACTCTCTTCGTGGGTTAGGTTGGGCCGTTGGGTTTCCCAGGGACGATAGACTATACACGAAAGAGGCTGCTCAGTTGGGCCGCCAGCCCAGCTCGAGATTCCGACTGTGGGCGGTTTGATCCATTTTTTAAAATTATCCGCTAAAATTATCAATTCATTCAAAATACCTATGGGGACCAAAAAATGATAAAAAATATACCAAGGAAAATAAGACGTAATCAAAATATAAATGTAAAAAAAATATACCAAGGAAAATCATAAAAATCATTAAAAAAACATTAAAAACCCATAAAAAGCAAACGTAATCAAAACATAAACGTGAAAAATTGCAAATTCATAATTGTTACATTGCCAAGGAAAAGGAAAAGTCCACTTCTCGGAATTCAGTTGTTGGAGTTTGCCCCCATCTAGATGGCATTGTATGAAAGATCAGAATGAGCAAGCACCCTTATGATTACGTCTGCTTTTTGAGCATATGTACCTTTAGATAGTTTGTTTGCACTATAAGAGGACCAGTTGATTATTAGTCCCATGGTTAGGCGCTCATTGCCATTATGATGATTGGAGATGACTGATATCTCTTGGATTGAGATATGGCATAGCAGCATGATCTGGCAGAGGTTGGCACTGCAAATTGGATATGTTTTATTGTATAAATTGTTTTTGATTGAATGCTATAATCGAATTAACGTCCATTTTCTCATGGCACAGTTTATAGAGTTTGAGATATCTGCTCAAGGTAAAAATGTCCCATTCATAGTGTTTACTCAACGACCTTTTGTGTTAACCTACGTAACATGCACATGCTTGGCAATGAGTTTGAGATATCTATTGAAGTTCAAATTGACATGCTTGTTATGCTAGATCATACCTATGACTGTCAAAGGAGGGTCACTTGGAATTGATTGTCGCTAAAGAGAGCATGCAGGTGTTTATCTAATTGAACTATGGGTAACTTAGGTGCATTTAACTGTTGAAAATCATAGCCATTTAAAAATACGGGCGTTCTTTGTGAAGAAAAAATGCTCAATGACAGTCATGTCGACTTTGTGTTATTGTAAGAAGAGGGGCTAGCCAAAGGGCTCGTCACTGCATCAGTCGGGTCGGCAGTTTAGCCGGCGTGGTGGCGAACAAGCGTCTACACCACGATGGGGTACAACCCGCGTCAAGGTGGTAGTCTGACTAGTGATAGCGGCATGTGTGAGATGGTTGGTGTGGGTGCAAGCACCATTGCATCGCGCGAGCCAGCAACGTCGTCGCCGTGTTCTGGATCGACGAGCATGAGAGCTTAGAGGAGGCAATCGTGGAGCTGTTGTCACCTCGGCAGACAACAAATCCCGTGCAGAATGAGAATGGTGAGGCGACCTGGTAGTGTGGAGGAGCAAGACCACGGGGGAGGTTTCAATTTTAAGCAGTGAAAAACTTTGTTGCTAGCATACGCAAGGTTTAAATGATCGATTAATAAAATAAGTATTTGGATACTAGGTGTTTTTTCTAGGAAATTGGCACTTCGGTTTTATTTATCAATCCAATACTATTTTCTTTATCTTACTAGGCTAAGAAGTCACGTGATCATAATGCATTGCTACTTTCATCATGTTACATGCTTACATGGGGGAATGAGATTGTTAAACAGGACAAGAAGTACCATTTTAATTTGTAGTGGTATAGTCTTGCGGAAAAACCTTTTAATACAGAGCTTTGAGATTTACATGTATATGACTTATGCACATAATGGCCACACGTTGTGGAGGAACTTTTTAATTGATGTATTGACGTATGACGGGAACTCCCGGTGATTTATGATTCATGTAAGCTTTTAGGCAGGGCCGGCCCATAGGCCGGGGCAACGGGGCGACCACCCCAGGCCCCTGGGAGGTAGGTGTCGGTACCAAAACCGGCAGATCTCGGGTAGGGGGTCCGAACTGTGGGTCTAGGAATAAATGAGTAACAGGGAACGTAGAGACAGTGATTTACCCAGGTTCGGGCCCTCTCGAAGAGTTAAACCCTACGTCCTGCTGGATTGTATTGATGTGATTGTATGAAGGTTACAGAGTTGATCTACCTCGAGATCAGATGGGCTAAACCCTAGATGGTTGTGATGATTCTGTCTCTCTTCGGACTAAACCCTCTGGCCTATATAGACACCAGAGGGACCTAGGGTTACATACGGTCAGTTGCCATCAGGGGATAAACATGCCGGTTACGCTAATTATTTCTTGGAGGAGACGTCAAGTCTTCGGTGGTTTCCTTCTGGTGTACGGGGTCACCCACCATCCGGCCTTCCTTTGATGAGTAAAGGGTGGCCCACTAGTCCGGCCTACGAGAGATAGGCCGGCAGCCCGAGTATCCCCTAGTCCGGGACACCCTCAGTAGCCCCCGAACTAGCCTCCAATGCCGAGGTTGACGGTCTTCGGCAGCTCCATGTTCCAAGGGTCTTCGGCTTGGCCGGCGAGTTTCTTCCTTTACCTGTGTTTGATTTGACAATAGTTCGGCCACCAATAGCTCGGTTGCCGAAGAATCCTCCGATTGGCGAGGCCTCGTGGGGCCCGCCATACCGCTTTTCTTCGCCTAGAATTAAATGACGACCCTCGATTCCTGCGCATCCAGGGAATGCGAGTGGCCCGATGGGTTTTTACAAAAATGCCCCTCTTTGGGGGGAGACAATGCCCTTTTAATAGGCCAAGGGCGTGGAGGCTAACGCACCCCACCCCCCGCCATTCTTCCTCACATCCCTGCGAGGTTACAGCCAGCAAACAATGGCGAGCATCCCAAGCTCTTCCTCACGCCCTCACGGCCCCCGTCAAGGTGATTGGGCGAGCTGCTCCGTATCCCGCATGCGATTACGCAGGCTGGAGACTCAGGGGTATCTCCCCGCTTCAGATCTCGCATCCACCCTCCCCGGATTAACTTCCATAGACGGGGAGGCCCTCGCAGAGAACTTTCCTTCCCCCCACTGGGAGGAAAAGGTGTGTGTTGTGCCCTTCCTCTTGCGAGGCCTAGGTTTCCCCATTAATCCTTTCTTGAGGGGTCTACTAGAGTTTTACGGGATCCAACTCCACCACCTTACCCCAGGATCGATTCTTCATATCTCGGGCTTCGTCGCTCTTTGTGAGATGTTCCTCGGCTGCGAGGCTCATTTCGAGTTGAGGAGGAAATTCTTCTGTCTTGTCCCCCGCACCCGAGGAGGGATAATTTACGAGGTTGGCGGGGCCAAAGTATGGCGCATCGTCGGAACCGGATACCCCGTAGGGACTCCGAAGAAAGATGCCGAGGAGTGGACTTCGGAATGGTTTTATATCGAAGACGTCCCCTTATTCGATCCAGCTCAGAGGGGGTTACCGGAATTTTCATTGGTTTCCCCGAAGAAGCGGTTCAACTGGCGCCCGAAGAGTGCTTCCCAGGAGGAAAGTGCCGAAGTAACTCGGCTGGCTGCTCAAGTGAGGTGGCTAGCCCACAATGGGCTAACTGTCATCGACGCGATGGCAATAGCCATTGCTCGGTGCGTCCAACCCCTTCAATAGAGAATACACCCGCTATGGTGCTACAACGGGGAGGATGATGCAACCCGATACGCAAGGATGGGACCTGCCGATCAGGCGGCGATAGCCGCCATACTAGCCGATCTTTTAAAGGGAGAAGAGCAGGAGTTTGCTCGGCTAAGGCCCAAGGAAGGCTTTTCGATGTATAAACCCATCGAAATGGTGAGTCCAACCACGCTTTATAGCTCGGATGGCACCCCAAATTTTTCTTAATCAGATCTTTATCCTGTCCTAACAGAGCTGGAGGCGCTGGATCGAGACAGTAAGCTGCCCCGCTCCTCAACCGGAGAATTATTCTCGTGATGACGACCCTGGGTTTCATGACGATCCCGAAACATTGATCGTATTCGAGGAGGGGGTCTTCTACCAGGAGAGCCTCGACGGCTCTAAGGTGGCCCTTTTGGCCGATCACCCCGGGGCGCTTCCCTCCTCCGCTGTAAGTGACCAACGGGTTTCTTCTCGAAAGGGCCGCCGTACTGCCGCTGCTCCGAATACACTGACTCCTACTCCCAAGGGTCGCCGTACGACGCGCCGGACAGCTGCAAGAGCGGTACCAGCGGTAAGTAGTCGTGGGACGACAAAACGCGCGGCCCCGACAGGAGTTACGTCATCCGCGCCCCGCCCTAAGAGGTAACGCATCTGCCATACTGTCATAGCCTTTATCTCCGACATCCACCGAGAACGCCTAATAATTTTCCGTGGTGTCTTGCAGGCAATATGTAGAACCGCCTTCAGCCGAGGATGTTGAAGAGGTGCCGAGGGGTGACCCAAAACCGAGGTCGCCAGTTGTAGCCGGCGTTACTCCGGAGGTCCCTGCCGGGGACCAACATCCCAAGGACTCAGGGGGCGTCTCGGTCACCAACTCCGAGGTTGAAAGTGTGATGAATCACCGGCGGCGCAAAGGCATCGCTTCGGCACTCTGCGTTTTCCGATCAGGAGTTTAATGCTCTTAGTTCGGTAGATGCGTACCTCGGAGCTGCCCGAACGAGACTCGAGGGGGCAGTGAAGCTCATGTCTACTAATATGCAGGTATACCGTTGGTTTGACAACTAGTACCTAACCCAGTAGCCCCCGAGCCTTAATTTGGGTGGAACGGCCGAGTTAAGGGCCTGATGTCTATAATGCCATGCTATTGTGCAGACTGTTCGGGACCATAACAAGAAGTTGGCCGAAGACCTCGGGCTAGCCCAAACACAGTTGGAATATGTGAAAGCCGAATTAGAGGAGGTCAAGAAATTTACCAGAGAGGCACATGGTAAGTGCCGAACTGGAGTGTTTGTAATAAAATTCGATGGAACATCTTTGCTAATGAAAGTTGAATCCGTAGCAGCCGAGTCTATAAATCAGCTGCAGAAGGATTTGGAGACTGCCAGAGAAGCTCAAAGGTATGCGGAGTCGTAGCAGGAGGCTGGCTACCGGGTATTGACCCGAAGTTATGAGGAAAGGGATAAGCTCAAGGCGGAAAATCAACAACAGGCCCAAGAAATCAAGAGCTTGAAAGCTCAGCTGGCCCTATCCCAGGAAGAGAACCAGAAACTAAAAGCTGGCATGTTCGGTAAGTGCATTCTAGTTTGTCAGTTCATTGACTGCATGTTTTAGACGGTAATATGAACAACTTCTCGTCTTATTGCAGTTCTTCTTACCGGACGCCCCGAAGAGGAGGCCAGCTCTTTCGGACGGGACCTGCTAAAGGAGCTCTCCGCTGTGCATGAGCGGGCCCGAAAAGCCATGAAGAGCATGTTCCGGGAACTGTGGCCTGGCGAGGTGGTCCCGGAAGGTATGGCCGAACTTGTGAATCGATTCAAAGGAGCTCGGCGCCGCTTTGAGTTATGGAAGATGTCATCTTGTCGAGAGGGAGCACGAGAGGCTTGGGCGATGATCAAGACCCGCTTCACCAAGCTTGAACCGGAGCGTTTAGCGAGGGTTGGGCCGGTAGGGCCAGATGGGCAGGAAGTGCCCGTGCATCTGGTATATGACCAGGTTATGCCCGCAGCTCGGCTGTCCCAAGCAGATTGTGCTCTGGAGACCATAATAGATGGTCTTGACCAAGATTAACATTTTGATTCTATGTATCTATGTACTTTACATCAAATAGTCTCCAAACCGTGCTTAAAACGTTGTCTTAACCGGCCATCGGCTTCCGCCTCCTCGACCAGGGGCCGAGGAGTGTTTCCTACTATATGATCCGAAAACATCGGAAAACACTTCGGAGAACCAGGCAATCCGGCCATTTGGTGCAAACAGACAAAAACGCGATCGGGGAGTTATGTTATATTACTGTTTAACGTAAGAAACATCTTACGACGAAAATAGTTCCTCTATGGGTTCCTTTCTTCGGGTTACCACGTTAGTCATGGACGTATAACCGAATACCCGAAGTAGACGGGGATGGTTACTTCGGGAAAATAACCCTGGAATTTTGGCAATAGTTACCAATTATTTTCACTTCCCCCGTGGCCGACCAATTGTGTTCTTAAGAACGCTAACTTTTGGCTTCACCCATCTGAGGTACGCACCAGGGTAATCCGGACGTAACAATCGCAGAGGTGCTCTTTTTACTCCCTAGCCGAACAATCGGGAACGTAGGGAGTAAACATAAGAGCGAGGCAACCCAGCTTGGCCAAATCTTAAGTCAAATTGATGCATATGATGGCTTTAGAACGATCCTGGAAGGTTGCAAGCATATAAAAACTGATGGTTGCACAAAAAAAGTATGATTGGCTCTGTAAAAGAAACCCCCAGGTAACAGCGTGTGGTACATTCGAGGATGTTTGCCGAAGAAAAACTTAACGTAGTTCGGCTTAACCAAACACAACCCGGGAAAGACTAGTTACTCGAAACAAAAGATATAAATCCGAGAAGGGTAAACCGAACATGGTAAGGACGCTGAGTTAGCCGTAGAAACATCGTAGCCGAGCTGCGTTCCGTGGGTTTGGTTCGAGGCGGTCGTCCTTTGGGTCGCGGAGACGATATGCTCCGCCCGCGAGCACCTGATCGATTATGAAGGGCCCCTCCCATTTGGGCGGCAGCTTATGCTTCTGCTTCTCAGGGAGGCGTAGGACGAGGTCGCCCACGTTGTAAGCTTTGGCCCGTACTTCCCTGCTCTGATAGCGTTTGGCCTGCTGCCGGTAAAAGGCAGAACGAGCCCGAGCTATGTCGCGCTCGCCCTCCAGGGCGTCCAGGTCATCTTGCCGATCCAGCTCGGCCTCCTTTTCTTCATACATACGTACTCGAGGTGCGTCGTGAATAAGATCACTAGGGAGGACGGCTTCTGCTGTTGGGGAACGTTGCATGGGAAACAAAAATTTTCCTACGCACACACAAGATCTATCCATGGTGATGAGCATCTACGAGAGGGAGAGTAAATCTACATACCCTTGTAGATCGCTAAGCGGAAGCGTTTAAGAAACGCGGTTGATGTAGTCGAACGTCTCCGCGATCCAAATCGCAAGTCGTCCCTCGATCCGATCACGAACTAGCGCCGAACGGACGGCACCTCCGCGTTCAACACACGTACGGCTTGATGACGCCTTCACCTCCTCGATCCAGCGAGCGATGGTGAAGTAGTGGTTGAGTTCCAGCAGCACGACGGCGTGGTGATGGTGGTGAGGAACAATCTCTGCAGGGCTTCGCCAAGCGCTACGGAGATTATGACGGAGGAACTAGAGGGTTAGGGTTGCCGCACACGGCTTGGGGAAATCTTGATGTGTCCCGTGTGCTAGCCCTGCCCCTCTATTTATATGTTGAGCCTTGGGGTCTAAACTTGGAGTAAAAGCCTCCTCCAGGTCGGTTTTGCCCGCACAAGGTCGGTTTGGCCCGCAGGGAAAGAGTCCAACTCGGATCCCTGCAGTACCGCGCACAAGCGGTAGTACCGCTTAACACAAGCGGTAGTACCGCTTGGGCGGTAGTACCGCTTCACACAAGCGGTAGTACCGCTTGGGCGGTAGTACCGCTTCACAAAACGGTAGTACCGCTTACGCGGCAGCAAAACTACTTTTTGCACTTTCCAATACCTCGTGGGCTTTATCCCTTTGGCCCATATAAAGTGTTGCTGCACCCGAACACTTCGGTAAACATCCAGAACCCATTCCGGTGAACTCCGGAACTCTTCCGGAGATCAAAACACTATTATCACATATATCAATCTTTACCTCCGGGCTATTCCGGAGATCCTCGTCATGTCCGGGATCTTATCCGGGACTCCGAACAACTTTCGGTCACCAACAAAATAACTCAACTATACTAATCGTCACCAAACGTTTAAGTGTGTAGACCCTGCGGGTTCGAGAACTATGTAGACATGACCGAGACACCTCTACGGCCAATAACCAATAGCGGGACCTGGATGCCCATATTGGCTCCTACATATTCTACGAAGATCTTTTATCGGTCGAACCTCTATGTCAAGGATTCAGTTAATCCCGTATGCTATTCCCTTTGTTCTTCGGTATGTTACTTGCCCGAGATTCGATCGTCGGTATCTCTATACCTAGTTCAATCTCGTTACCGGCAAGTCTCTTTACTCGTTCCGTAATACAAGATCTCGTGGCTAACACTTTAGTCACATTGCTTGCAAGGCTCATTGTGATGTTGTATTACCGAGTGGGCCCTGAGATACCTCTCCGTCACACAGAGTAACAAATCCCAGTCTTGATCCATGCCAACCCAACAGACACCCTCGGAGATACCTGTAGAGCACCTTTATAGTCACCCAGTTACGTTGCGACGTTTGATACACACAAGGTACTCCTCCGATGTCAGGGAGTTGCATGATCTCATGGTCATAGGAACAGATACTTGACATGCAGAAAACAATAGCAATAAACTGACACGATCAAATGCTACGTTCTTAGTTTGGGTCTTGTCCATCACATCATTCTCCTAATGATGTGATCCCGTTATCAAATGACATCTCATGTCAATGGCTAGGAAACCTTAACCATCTTTGATCAACGAGCTAGTCAACTAGAGGCTTACTAGGGACACAGTGTTGTCTATGTACCCACACATGTATTTGAGTTTCCAATCAATACAATTATAGCATGGATAATAAACGATTATCATGAACAAGGAAATATAATAATAACCAATTTATTATTGCCTCTAGGGCATATTTCCAACATCTGCCCCATACACCATGAAGAACGATGTGTAGCCCGTGGATCGATTGGGAGTGGTGCGCAGGCCCCACAATACGGAGTTGAGCTCCTCAACCCAGTGGCAATCAGATTCTTTTAGAGAGCGGACCAAACAGGGCTTAATGCCGCTCAAAATCAGTCCATTAGCTCGCTCGACCTGTCCATTGGACTGTGGGTGGTACACCGAGGCATAGTCGAGCTTAATACCTAACTGAGCGCACCAGTCTTTAACTTCCTGGGCAGTAAAATTGGATCCATTGTCTGTTATCATGCTGTGCGGGACACCGTAACGGTGCACGACGCCGGATATAAAATCAATGACCGGCTTGGACTTGGCTGAGGTCACTGGTTTTGCCTCAATCCATTTAGTGAATTTGTCTACCATGACGAGTAGATATTTCTTTTTCTTGGTCCCCCCTTTAAGTGGTCCGACCATGTCCAGCCCCCAGACCGCGAAAGGCCAAGTAATCGGTATCGTCTGAAGAGCCGTGGGGGGCATATGACTCTGATTTGCAAAGAGCTGGCATCCAACGCAATGTTGGACCAATGTTTTGGGCGTCTGTTCGGGCAATGAGCCAGAAGAACCCGGCTCGGAAGGCCTTGCTGACTAGGGCCCGAGCTGCTGCGTGGTGACCGCCCATGCCAGCGTGGATCTCGGCCAAGAGCTGTCTTCCCTCCTCCTCGGATATACATCTTTCGAGGACGCCGGTAGTGCTTTTCTTATATAGTTCGCCCTCGTGGACTTTATAGGCTTTAGATCGCCGAATAATGCGCCTTGCCTCAGTCTGGTCAGCGGGTAGCTCTTGGCGAAGGAGATAGGCGAGAAAGGGCTCGGTCCATGGCGCGATTACCGCCATGACTTCGTGAGCCGAAGACGTCGTTTCGACGGCCGAACCCCCGATAATTCCATCGTCTGGTTCGATGGTTGGAGGGACGAATTCTCCTGAGGTCTTGGTTTCAGAGCCCTGGTCGTCCTCCTGCCACACTACGGACGGCTTGAAGAGTCGTTCGAGAAAGGTGTTCTCCGGAACACGATCGCGCTTAGCGCCCATTCGAGCAAGGACATCGGCAGCTTGATTGCTGTCTCTAGAAACATGATGGAACTCCAACCCTTCGAAACGAGCAGATATTTTCAGGACGGCGTTGCGATATGCTGTCATTTTTGGGTCCTTTGCGTCGAATTCGCCGTTGACTTGAGAGATGGCAAGATTAGAATCTCCCCTTACCTCAAGCCGCTGCACACCCATTGACACTGCCATCCGAAGTCCATGCAACAGAGTTTCGTATTCGGCCGCGTTGTTGGAGTCGGTGTACATGATCTGAAGTATGTACCGGATACTGTCGCCAGTGGGAGATGTGAGAACCACTCCAGCCCCCAGCCCGGCGAGCATTTTGGAGCCGTCGAAGTACATCGTCCAATGCAAATATGTATTGTACTCTCTAGGGAGTTCGGCTTCCGTCCATTCTGCTACAAAATCCGCCAATACCTGAGATTTAATAGCTCGGCGTGGTCGATATATAATTTCGAAGGGGAGGAGCTCTATAGCCCATTTGGCTATGCGGCCAGTGGCGTCTCGATTGTTGATTATGTCGTTCAAGGGTACTTCGGATGCCACCAAGACCGAACACTCTTGAAAATAGTGGCGAAGCTTCCGGGACGCCATGAAAACTGCGTAGGCTATCTTCTGATAATGTGGGTACCTCATTTTACACGGGGTAAGCACTTCGGATACGTAGTACACTGGCTTCTGCACCTGGAGCTTGTGACCTTCCGCCTCTCGTTCAACGACGAGAACCGCGCTGACCACCTGATTCGTGGCCGAAATATATAGCAGCATTGGCTTGCCCGAGCTAGGCGCTGTCAAGATGGGGTTGCTAGCCAGTAGTGTTTTGATTTCCTCAAGTGCGGCCCCTGCCTCGCTTGTCCACTCGAAGTTCTTGGTTCGTTTAAGCAGCTTGTAGAGTGGTAAGGCCTTCTCTCCGAGGTGCGAGATGAAGCGGCTTAAGGCGGCTACGCAGCCGGCTAGTTTTTGGACGTGCTTTAGCTCGGTGGGGACAGCCAGCTGGGACAGGGCCCGTATTTTCGCTGGGTTAGCCTCTATTCCTCTATGGGAAACAATGAATCTGAGCAGCTTACCGGCCGGCACCCCGAAGACGCACTTTTCCGGATTGAGCCGTATATCGAAAATCCGTAGACTATCGAAGGTTTGCCGGAGATCGTCCACCAGCTGACTGACGTGTTTGGTTTTGACAACCACGTCGTCCACATATGCCTCGACCGTTTTGCCGATCTGTTTTTCCAAACATGTTTGGATCATGCGCTGGTATGTAGCCCCTGTGTTTTTTAATCCGAAGGGCATTGTGTTGAAACAGAATGGTCCATAGGGGGTGATGAATGCTGTGGCCGCTTGGTCGGACTCCTTCATTTTAATTTGATGGTATCCGGAGTAAGCATCAAGGAAACACATCGAGTCATGTCCTGCAGTGGCGTCTATGATCTGGTCAATGCGGGGCAAGGGGAAAGGATCCTTGGGGCAGGCCTTGTTTAATTCCTTGAAATCGACACACAACCGCCAGGATTTGTCCTTCTTAGGTACCATGACCAGATTGGCCAACCACTCCGGATGTTTGATGTCTCGGATGAATCCGGCTTCGAGCAACTTTGCCAGCTCCTCACCCATAGCTTGACGCTTGGGTTCAGAAAATCGGCGTATAGCCTGTTTGACTGGCTTGAAACCTTTGATTATGTTCAAGCTGTGCTCGGCTAATCTACGTGGGATCCCTGGCATGTCTGACGGGTGCCAGGCGAAGATATCCCAGTTTTCTCGCAAAAAATTGCGCAACTCTTCATCGACCGCGGGGTCCAGCTGAGCTCCAATGGATGCCGTCTTGTTGGGATCTGTTGGGTGCACTTGGAATTTGACGATTTATCCGCTGGTTTAAAGGACATAGATTTGGGCCTTTTGTCGAGGATTATGTCGTCTTTATCCACCGTTGAGCGGAGCGCGGTCAGTTCTTCAGCTGCAAGGGCTTCGGACAACGCTTCGAGGGCGAGCGATGATGTTTTATTCTCGGCCCAAAGAGCTCTATCCGGATCACTTATTACTGTGATCACGCCATTTGGCCCTGGCATCTTAAGTTTCATGTACCCGTAATGTGGGATGGCATGGAATCGTGCGAAAGCGTCGCGCCCTAATAAAGCGTGGTAGCCACTGCGAAAGGGCACAATGTGGAAAAGCAGTTCTTCGGATCGGTAGTTCTCGGGAATTTCGAAGACCACATCGAGAGCAACTCGGCCACTACATCGTGCCTCCTTTCCGGGGATGATCCCTCGAAAGGTGGTGTGACTTTGCTCGATGCGAGATCTGTCAAACTGCATTTTGTCCAAGGTGTTCTCGTAAATGAGGTTTAGCCCGTTGCCGCCGTCCATTAGCACCTTTTGGAGTCGAAATCCATCCACTATGGGATCAAGGACAAGGGCGGCAGCAGCTCGAGTAGGGCGGGACCTCGGCTGGTCTTGTTCACTGAAAGTGATAGGTGTGTCTGTCCATGAGTCTGTCGCTGCCACATGGTGAATTTGAGCGAGCTCTCGAAGGGCTCTCTTCCTCTGATTCTTTGAGGAATACGTCTCGTAGATTGTTAGAATCTCGACGTCATCATCAAGGGGCGTTGCTGGGCATTTGTTTGAGTACGGGCCTCCGAGGATGACTTCGCCGCTCTTGGCGACTTGCCTGACCACCCAGCAAGCTCGAAGGTTGTGGGTTGGGTTTGTGTTGAGAAGGACGGAGTGTATGGGGCATGCTTGTCCAGTAGTTCGTCAAGGACCGTTCTGGATCTTGTCAGGGGTTTCATCCTTTTCTCGGATGGCTCGTATTGAGGTGTCCGGCGAGGGTGTGCGCGTTTTGCCCGAGCTCGGTTTGGTTCCTCTATACGGATTAACTCCGTTTGCTCAAGCTGAGCCTGCCAAGCATACTCCATGGCGCAGTATTTGGACACCAGGTCCGATAACTCAGGGAAGTTTTGGATGTGGCGGCGGGCGAGGGCATTTAAGACGCCTTCGTCTCGGCAGTTCTGTCGGAAAACCTCCAGAATTCCTTTGCTGCAACCATCCGTCATCTTGTTTTTGACGAGAAGGAATTTGGCCCAGAAGTGCCGAACTGTCTCCCCGGGCTGTTGCTTTACGTACATTAGGTCCCATATGTCGGGTCGTCCTGAGTTACTTGGAGAGTACTCGATGTGGGGGGTGGGTAGGATGAAAAATTTGATCCCGACGGGGTGTGAGTCCGGGGTTTTGGTGGCCGCGTCCTGGATTGACATGGAATCCGACACGCCGAGCTCTGGATCCGGGTAGTTGGCCGGGCGCGGGTGTGTGGACTCGAGGTTGCGTGCTGAATCAGACTTCGGCTCTGAACCCTCTCCGGAGTGGAGTTTGGCTGCCGAGCTGGAGGATGAAGCTTGCCGATCGAAAACTTGCACCCCATGCGCTTTCGGTTCCGGGGGGAGGGGCGAGCCCTCGGTTGAGCCTTCGATAGTGGCAACCAAGTGGCGGCCGGAGGGGCGTGAATTTCCATGTCATCGGTTTTAAGCCCTATCTGATCGTAGACCGAGGACTGGCCATCGGTGATTCCCATGGCTTGGATCCGATCTAGTATCCCGTTTAGTAGCGAGAGGTCCGTCGGACCCAAGTTCTGGCAGTCTGCGGGGTCAACCCGCAGTACGGATGTGACGGGAGCGTTCGAATTCGCCCTGCAATCATGTTCGGCCGGGACCGGTATTCGACCGCCGAGCACAGAGATAGGATCCGGGCTCAAGGCCGGATCCGAAGTGGCGGTTGTCCCGATAGTGGGGTGGGCCGTGCCCGAAGTCGAAGCTTCAGGGTTTGCGGGCCCTCCAGGCGAAGCCGAGAACCCCGCAAGAATAAGATCTCCCTGAGAGTCGGCGACGAACTCTAAGTTCCCGAACCAGATCTCCTGATCGGGGGTAAAACTTTTGACCCGACCGAGACGGCCGGCCGGATCGGTGTGGAGCATGACGCTGCCGAACGCAAAGAGCTGGCCGGGAACGAAGATGTCCCCGCAGCTAGCACTGTTGCTAATAACTACGCGAGCCATTGATCCTTGATGACCCTCAGCGGAGCTCTCAATGAAAGCACCAATGTCGGTACCAAAACCGGCAGATCTTGGGTAGGGGGTCCGAACTGTGGGTCTAGGAATCAATGAGTAACAGGGAACGTAGAGACAGTGATTTACCCAGGTTCGGGCCCTCTCGAAGAGGTAAAACCCTACGTCCTGCTGGATTGTATTGATGTGATTGTATGAAGGTTATAGAGTTGATCTACCTCGAGATCAGATGGGCTAAACCCTAGATGGTTGTGATGATTCTGTCTCTCTTCGGACTAAACCCTCTGGCTTATATAGACACCAGAGGGACCTAGGGTTACATACGGTCAGTTGCCATCAGGGGATAAACATGCCGGTTACGCTAATTATTTCTTGGAGGAGACGTCAAGTCTTCGGTGGTTTCCTTCTGGTGTACGGGGTCGCCCACCATCCGGCCTTCCTTTGATGAGTAAAGGGCGGCCCACTAGTCCGGCCTACGAGAGATAGGCCGGCAACCCAAGTATCCCCTAGTCCGGGACACCCTAAGTAGGGACCCCGGCCCAGGTAGTAGTACAGTATATGTATATTAGGAAAAAAAATAATCGATCGCTAGTTCACTACGCTGCTGCAGGCCTGCAGCAATCCATCGATCTCCTCCAGTCTCCTCGCCTCCTCGACTCCTCCCCCAAATTCTCCATCCCAGAGAACAGCGCCACCGCTCCCGTGCACTTCCAAATTCGAGGCGCTGCTCCCGTGCATCCATTAATGGAGACCAACGGTGCTATTCCCTTCCCCAATCATCTCTCTTTGCATCATCGGCGTTCCCCATCAAGTAGACGTTTGAGGCATCACCGCATCAGAGATGGTACGTCTCCCTCCTTCCCCTAATAAAGTACTCTTTTGATTCGCTGGTAATTAGCCCGGCTCTCCGCCTCCGATTGCTCCATCTGACATCTCCAATTCTTCTCTTCCTAGTTTCTACTCTTCTGTTGGCCTGTTCTTCAAAGCTTCATTGGATCCAGGGATGAGAAGGGGGTACGGGGAATGAGTGTTGCAGCCTTGCAGATCTGGGAAGCTGCATCGACAATTCGACATCAAGCCATATGCCCATATTCGGGTGCTTTTGTTCCCTGTTTTTCTGCAATTGTTTGGTGACATGTCTTCTAAAAAATGTTTATCAGTGAGGAAAGGAAGTGAAAAAAAACAAAGAGATGAACTGGTAGAATCCCAGAAAGGTTCAATTGACAATTTTTTTAGAACCGGTAGTTCTTCGAAGAACTTAAAGTGTTTAGAAGTATATTTGGCTTCTTACTTGGCTCAAAAGACTTGAAGTTATTGAATGATATTAAATTACGCAAATGTTGTGCTAAATTTGTAGAAACGTTTTCTAAAAGTTATGCTGAATTAGATGATCTCTTCTCGGAATTATGACTATGGCAAATGACTTTACCAGAATCTGATGTGCCATTGCGTGCTATGGAGGTTTTCGAGTTTGTTAGAGATATTGACAATGTTTTCATACTTAGAAGAGCGAGCTGATGGTTTCTTTGTGCCACTTAGAAGAACGATCTTTTGTAGAACTATATTGTTTCCATACTATTATGATGCAGTTCTCTCGACCGTTACAAATAAATAATTTGTGGCATGTGTTCTTTAGTTCAAAGACCATGAATCTATGCTATGTACTGAATTGCTTTCGAAATACAATATATTCTGAATTTTTATTTGTCCACAAGGGCCCATTTTGTCGTCTTGCCCCAGGGCCCCGAATATGTATGGACCGGCCCTGCTTTTAGGAATATTTTAGCCGCATCATAGGGAAAAAAATTGAAAGAGAGAGAGTCGTGGTGATTTCGGCTATCATGATATGAACTTGCTTCCTTTAATTTGAACTTGGCTGTCATGATGTTTATTGCCCTTCGTTCATGCTTGCTTTTACATTGCTATATGCAGAATTGATGCTTATGTATTTTAATGTGGCTCATGTTTGTAAGATCGGGTAGATTGTCTGATGACCTCGGAATACTATGTTTTTTGAATCTTGCTATACGGACGACAAAACTCAGACAACTCCTGCACGACAGGAAAATCCGGCCGCACATGCATGTCCACAGCGGAGCAACGGCCGCTGGATTTGTAGTCGTCAACACATCGTCCACGCTTTTTCGTCTGTAGAGCAGTTTCGATGTTTTTTATGATAACTCTTGTTGCGTTGAAAATTGTTGACTCCCGTAGCATCGCACGCGCAAGAAAAATATAATTATTATTTATGACAAAAAAATAAAGATACACATTCTGGACCCAACGTGCATCGGTCATGTGTGGCAACGGACGATCAGATGATTCAGATGGGTCTCATCGGTCAATGCCAGCAAACAAAGCAGCGGCAGAAGTCTCGAGAGACGAG
The DNA here is from genome assembly GCA_039707655.1 of Elymus sibiricus. NCBI lineage: Eukaryota > Viridiplantae > Streptophyta > Magnoliopsida > Poales > Poaceae > Elymus > Elymus sibiricus. The sequence goes on from CM077664.1 coordinate 326,408,358, forward strand.
AGGACAGCGCCCATTTCAAAATTCAAAATTCGAATCACCACCACGCCCACCGCAACACCCGCCGCGCCTTATAAACCCCAATCTCCAATCCTCCATCCACCATCCGCCCCCTTCCATCCAATACAACAGAGAGATCGCACCACCGGGGAGAGAGAGAGAGCCATGAGGAGCGGCGGCGACGTCAAGTCCTTCTTCCGGCAGCAGAAGGCCCACTCCGGCGCGGCGGCCACCAAGCCCACCGGTGGCGTCTTCAAGAAGGCGGCGCACCACCACCAGAAGCAAGCGGCGGCGCGCCCGACGTCAGGTACTCCGCCGTATGCCCAATCCCAACTCCGCCGATTCATACGCCGCGGATTGACTTGTCGATCCATCGATCTGGTACTTATTTTTTTCAATCTGTTGTTGCCGCGGCAGACCACGGCCACGACGCCGACGCGAGGAGGGAGGCGGAGGACACGGAGAGGAAGGCCAGGGAGTTCGACATGGACATGCGCTACGGGCCCTGCCTCGGCCTCACCCGCGCCCAGCGCTGGCAGCGCGCCGCCGCGCTGGGCCTCGCCCCGCCGCCGTACGCGCTCTGCTCCGACGACCAGCCGTGCCTCTGGGAGGGCCGCGTCTAGACCAGAGCCAGGGCCCCGTCGAATCACCGATCCGCCACTCCTCGTGGTTCTAATCTAAGCACTGCTTCTTCTGTAGCCTTGTGGCTTCTTCAGTCTTCTTCTGTATCCTGGTGTGTGTGTGTGCGCGATGCCTTGTGATCCGATCCGATGCGATGCTGTATTAATCCCAGTATAATCTTTGCTGCGTCTGGTGTGATGAGCAATCTAGATTGATTTTTTTAGCAACATTAGTTGGGAATCTATGCAGTATATGTATATAAAAATCTGATGATATTCCTGTCAACTTGTTGGAAGAACTGATAGGAGTAGACAGCTAAGAATACCCCAGAAGAAAATTTTGAATGAACGTTCTATTACTGCACTGGATCCAGTACGAACGATTTCAAATCAAATCAAAAGAAAAATGCAGTTTTCAGAAAAATGCACCAAGAGCTTGTTTGGAATCTCTCCACTCCACCAAATCCGCTCCAGTATTTCTGACTCCCCGGAGCCTGTGGAGCTCGGTTTTAGCCTTGTGGCCTCCTCTGTATCCTGCTGGGTGCATGTGTTGTCTTCAGCCTTCCTCTGTATCCTGCTGGGTGCGTGCGATGCCTTGTGATCCCATGCGATGCTGTATTAATCTCGGTATAATCTTTGCTGCATCTGGTGTGATGAGCCAATCCATATCCCATTACGATTAATTGATTTTTTAGCAATATTAGCTGGGAATCTATGCAGTATATATATGTATAGAAAATCTGATGATATTATCCAGAAGATGATTGAAAACACTAGATCAAATATGAAATGATCCAGAAGATGATTGAAAACACTAGATCAAATATGAACGATTTCAAATCAAATCAGCAGAAAAATGTGGTTTCCTGTTGCACTACTTATTGTCAAATATATCAGACCTCATGTAGATTGTAACGGACAAAATAAATACATATTGAGATCTCAGTTTCATCCTTCATCCAGAGCCATTGCTCATGACGGCACCCACCAGCACACAAAGTTACAACAGCCGCCCACGTCTTAGCAGATCATAGCATAAACGTGAAAAATTGCACATTCATAACTGTTACATCGCATTAGAAAAGAAAAAAGTCCACTTCTCCGAATTCTCTCGAGTTTCGCTCCCGAACCCTTTGGCAGACAAACAAACTCGCTCGCTACCGCATCCACCACCGTTACAACACTGATCACACAACATATGAGGCACGCATCCACCACCGTTACAACACTGATCACACAACATATGAGGCACGGTAAGCTGAAGGTCCACAGGCTGGCGAACTAGATGCCGAATATCAAGTCCATCACATTCGTTACAATAGATTTCGCTGGCGCGGCGACGCTGCCTGTTGTACGACGCCCTGCGTCTCTGATAACGTTTGTGGAAGACTTCGGATCATACGGGCGCGGCAAGGCTCCCAACTGGTTTGATTCACCTGTGCTGCTCTTGAGGACAAGTGATTTCGATGGCAGGGAGACCATAAAGCCTCCTTGATTGATTCCAGCAAGCCTATCATCCAGCTGCTGCCGGTGCACTGGATCAATATGCTTTACTCCAATTATGACGCCACTGCATAGTTGGATACCATTCTTTTGAAGGGCTTTCCTTGCATCGTAATAATGCTGTGAAGACAATTGTCAGTTTAAGATGGAAGGCCAGAGGAATTCATTGTCATACATAATGCAGAAACCTATCATGTGATGCACGGGCATAGCAGAACTGAGATAACCATTTGTTAAGAAAAGAGCTAGGTTCCAGACATCACAAATCACTTTAAATAAATCTTATCCCAGCAATCACAGGCAAGAGAAACCTATAAAAATTCACATCATGCATGAATGCACAAAGACAGATTATCCAGACTAGAACATGTGATGATGAAAAACATACTCAACAAGCCAAAACCAACTTCACTGTGTGTTTCATGTTCAAAAGATAGCCAAATCATAAACCACAGCATTTACACGCATGGGGACCTAACTTGATGTGCACGGTGGTGTAGCTAAGAAATAGTGACACTTTCACTGAAACTGGAATAAAGAGAATGCAACCTTTAGGCTAAATCCATCTTAAAATAGGACGAAAAGGCATCTCTTTAACAGAGTGCAGCCATACAACGTGTGAATTGAACAAGTAGACAATCAAAACAGTTCAAGTACAAAGGAGCTTATACTTAGTTTATGTCAAGTCACAGCTCATTAGCAACTACCCATAAGCAACAAAGCAAATTAATACAACTGTTGGGAAAACATAAAAACAGGGGAATCGAAAGGTAGAACAGAAACCAGTAGCGACGGTAACTGAAGATATCATTACCTGGTATAATATGTGGATCCAATTTCCCTCTCTTGGGCCAGAGTGATGTCTCAATATAACACCACATTTCTCGAACTCTCGGAGAACGAGGTTGGTATCTCTAAGCGAGAATCTGTAGACGGGAAACATTAAACATCAATAAACCAATTCATCCCATATAAGGCACCAACAAAAAGCTAAGTGACGGCTACTGCTTTCTCGGGCAGGGTGTACAAACTTAACAAAAATGAAAGTGCACTAGCACTATAGAGTCCGGTATATCCAGTTGCTAGGACAAGCACTAAGGTCTAAGAGCGATATGCTACTAAATGATCGATTTTGCTGTTGCTCATGGACATAGACAAGAGCAAGCACATGGCAGGGCCATGAACCCTACGCAAAGCAGCAATTTGTTCAGCTCCATGGCTACATGTCCAGCGGTCACAAAGATACTACTACTTGCAGAACTGAATCTACGATGCGCATGCGGCAGGCTACAGCTTCCTCACAAAACAAGTAAAGAAGAGCATCATAGTTTCCTCACCCGAATACAGTGACCCACTCCTCGCCATCTGCCTTCCCTTCGCTCGCCGGAGCCGCCGGCTCCGTCCTAGCAGCCTCCGTCGCCGGGGTCACGGGCGACGGCGCCTCGCCGGCCGCGGCCGTCGCGGTCGGAGGGGGGGTACAGGGGCTGGACGGCGGGGGCAGCGCGAGCAGCTCCTTGCGGGGCGGCTCGACGACCCCGTCCATGGGGGATCCGTGGGCGGAGGCCTTGCCGCGGGAGCGGTCCCATGAGGGCGAGCGGCTGCCTGCGCCTGCCCCGGCGCGGGGGGAGGGGGAGGAGGCGACGGGGAGCAGGTCGGATGCGGTGGGGTCGGGCGAGAAGTCGGCGGCGGCGAAGCGGTCGTCGAGCGTGAAGAGGGGCGGGGGCGGCGGCGTGGCGGAGGGCGGGGCGGCCGCGGCGGACGCGAACCGGGAGCCGCCGCGGTGGGACGGGATGGGGGACGCGAGGTCCCGGAAGAAGGGCGACTGGCGCGCCGCGCGGCCGCCCCGGCGCGCGGCGGCGGGGGTGCGGGAGGAGGAGGGGGAGGAAGCCATGTGGGCGCGGGGCGGCGCGGGGTTGAGGGTTTGGACTCGGACGGACGGCCGGGCGGGCTGGGTGTCCGTTGCCGAGCGGATCGATCGGATGGATGCCTCCCCCCGTCTGTCTGTCTGGTATATGCTTTTATTGGGCCTCGCCCGTCCCGTTACTTGCGAGGCTGGCAACGGGCGAGGTCCGGCCCGAATCCACTCGAGTTAATTTCGAAATCCTGGCAGAATACTTCATGCTCACGATATTATTTTTTAGCTTCATGCTCACGACTTCTCTCGAAACAAAAAACAAAAAAAAAAACTTAATGTCCACGACGAAGTTAAGGAGAAGATCAAAGTTTACACACGCATTTGGAGCAGAGGTGGCAACACAAAACAGCCCAGGAATCCTGCCGTCTAGCGGGCTGTGACCGGAGATGCCACGAGTGCTTGAGAAGACAGGGCTACCATGTACCACGGGAAGAGTATAAGCACATGTCTGACGTTTCCTCTTGGGCACACACGCACACGGTGCAAGCGATCCATTGCTTTTACTTGGGGGGAGAAGATAACCTAGTTTGGGATCACAAATGCTTGTTCGGTGCCGCGGAAAGGGGAAAAAAAAAACAAAGCTGTGTTGCACTATCATCGTCATCATCAAGTAGGTAACCAAAAAAGTATTCGCGGGTGGTGGCATTTTAAATCAAGCACTAGAGTCTGCAGAGCTGGGTCAGGCAATACATGAGGTATGGGTGCAGCCAAGGGATTCTGGCCTTCAACTGCGAGCAAACAAACATAGTCTCCCAGGATGGGGCTATGGTGGACGTTCTGCAGTCAGATGAAGAGAAAAAAACCAAAGTTAGCACACTAGTTATCAGAAGCAATACCAAGATGCAACTTGCATCACCAGCACTCTGGCTACTACCTGGTCTTGTAGGGACTCTAAAACTTGGTGAATATTCATGAATCACGAGCCTTCAAAATTCATTCATAAGATAAAAGGGCCTATATGTTTGGAAGGGGAAAAACATCAGGAACAGCTGAGGAATAGACTAACCATGTCCGAGATGCAGCTTACAGTAAGCGCAGTTTCCCAGTAACTGAATCTATGTCTGCTTTCCTCCCTGCACCACGGCAATATCATGCTATATTATGCTCTGCCATTCTGCCAAATAGAAAAGTAGTACCAGGCTTCACGGGATATCAGTTTGATAGCTACTATCACTCTATCAGTAGCACATACTCTATAAAGAACCTGAGGACCATATACTCTTGTAACAGAATTAGCACAAGGTGAGAAATTTTGGACTCGTGAAAAAAAAATCTGAGTAGCTAAGAGAATAAAACAGCATACTTCTGATTGAGAAACTAACCTGGCCCTACTGCAAGAACTGTCTTAGACCCAGCCAGTACCTACAAAGAGAATCAGAATTGGTAACGGTCACTTGATTGGGGTAAATGAGATTAGAATCAAGAATGATAGTTGGTAATGATCAGGGTAAATGGGATCACAATCATTTGGTATATACATAGAGAACTGCCATGTTTTTAGAACTTTAGTTAAGCAATAATTGCTACTCCATCTCAACTATTTATTTGTTACTTTAATACTTATGCTGTAGCATCTCTCATCTCAACTATTCATTTGTTTTGCGTTGAAAGAGAGATGCTACAGCATATAAGTATTAAAAAGAATCAAATCTATGAATTTGAATCGTTGGCTATAACATAAGCATCAATATGAACACCCTGAAGGATAAGTCTGGCTCAAAATTTGGTCAATAAAGTGAATTATGTCAGTAAGAAATTTACCCTAATCACAATTAGTCAAGAGTTATTGAGATTCAGACATTCATTATCACTTTGATACGCTGAATGGTCAGAAGGGCGTTTAGCAATTGGTCACAAAGGGCTGTTATTATAGGCAGTAGATAAGCAACTTGTCCTCCCAAAGAAACCCCAGCACAGACGAAATATATTCATAGGCAAAAGCATAAAACAAACCTGTGTGCGGCCTGCATCTGCAACAACAAAAGTTGGGATACCTCGGTGTTCTGCAGTTTCCTTTATCCTGTTCCTGATAATACACAAGTGTGAAAAGGAAGTGCTACATCATAATCCAGCAAATATTGTTCAAAGAAATATACACCCTGGAAGAGATATGGCATACATTTCCTGTTGATTCTTGCATGTCAGAACAATCTTAGCTTGTCCAAACTGCTCCCATTGTCTCAAAAGAACCCGGTTGCTGCAAAGGGATATATCAGATGAATCATTAATGATTCTGGACAAACAGCTCCTTGACACTGACACCTCTAATCTTGCCAGAGCTTTAGGAGTCTAGTACAATTTGAACTTCATGGACACTATGATAGTTCTTTGCTTTCATAAGAAAGTATATGACATAGTCCTGAACTAAAGAAGAGCACTAATTAAAGGCCATTCTATTGTGATTAATCAATCACTCCTCTTTTCAGTCCACTTAGACATCCTTTACTTAAGAAAAACTTTAACTTGTCTCTACTGCATCACTTGTTCTTAAAAAAGGCCCGCTTTCACTGAAAACATAACCAACAACAAAAGTGAGACTTTCTTTAAAGATTATGCTCTGGGGACTCGTCTGATGGATGATAGAATACTTAGGCTAGCATTTATAACTCGAAGTTAAATATAATAGCCACCCATGCAACATACTTCGGTTTACGGGCCTTTGATGCTAAATCAAGTGTGACACTGAATCCCGTGCAGAAATACAGACAACAAACTCGCATAGTACTAATATAATGAATAAATTTCAACTTCATTCAATATAACTCCGCCTATGTTGTCTCAACATAGCCGGTCCCAAGCCCGGATAAAGGAGGAGGGTTGTGATAGGCTTGGCGAGCCAACGTCAAAACTCAGCCACTCTTATGGAGATGAAACCCAAAAGATTTTCGTTGGGGCGCAACCCTCTCAGCGACGCGCCACATCGGAACCCGGGTGTGGTGGAAAATGGGCAAGGGCCGGGCCGTCACCCCCCAGGTGGCGCGCCGTATCTTGATCTGGATACGGTGGCAAGTGAGCGAGGATCGGGTCGTCGCATCCTTAGTGGCGCGCTACATCGGCGCCCGGGTGTAGTGGAAATTGAGCAAGGGTCTTCGCATTTGACTCGACGAGTGCGAAGGGTAAGGAAGCTAGCCGAGCCTAGGAGGATTCGCTTAGGTAGCTGGAACGTAGGGTCTCTGACAGGTAAGCTTCGGGAGGTAGTTGATACCGCGGTGAGGAGAGGCGTTGATATCCTTTGCGTCCAAGAGACCAAATGGAGGGGACAAAAGGCGAAGGAGGTGGAGGGTACCGGCTTCAAGCTGTGGTACACGGGGACGGTTGCAAACAGAAATGGAGTAGGCATCTTGATCAGCAAGAGCCTCAAGGATGGAGTGGTAGACGTCAAGAGACGTGGGGACCGGATTATCCTGGTCAAGCTGGTAGTTGGGGACTTAGTTCTCAACGTTATCAGCGCGTATGCCCCGCAAGTAGGCCACAATGAGAACACCAAGAGGGAGTTCTGGGAAGGCCTAGAGGACATGGTTAGGAGTGTACCGATTGGCGAGAGGCTCTTCATAGGAGGAGACCTCAATGGCCACGTGGGCACATCTAACACAGGTTTTGAAGGGGTGCATGGGAGTTTTGGCTATGGCATCAGGAACCAAGAAGGAGAAGATGTCTTAAGCTTTGCGCTAGCCTACAACATGATCATAGCTAACACCCTCTTTAAGAAGAGAGAATCACATCTAGTGACTTACAGTAGTGGGCAACACTCTAGCCAGATTGATTTCATCCTCTCGAGAAGAGAAGACTGGCGTGCATGCCTAGACTGTAAGGTGATACCTGGAGAGAGTGTTGTCCCTCAGCATAAGCTTGTGGTTGCTGACCTCCGCTTTCGGATTCGTGTCCAGCGGGACAAGCGTGCCAAAGTCGCTAGAACGAAGTGGTGGAAGCTCAAGGGGGAGGTAGCTCAGGCGTTCAAGGAGAGGGTCATTAAGGAGGGCCCTTGGGAGGAAGGAGGTGATGTAGACAACATGTGGATGAAGATGGCGACTTGCATTCGTAAGGTGGCCTCAGAGGAGTTTGGAGTGTCCAGGGGAAGTAGAAGAGAAGCTAAATATACCTGGTGGTGGAACGATGATGTCCAAAAGGCAATTAAGGAGAAGAAAGAGTGTTTTAGACGCCTATATCTGGATAGGAGTGCAGACAACATAGAGAAGTACAAGATGGCAAAGAAGGCCGCAAAGCGAGCTGTGAGTGAAGCAAGGGGCCGGGCGTATGAGGACCTCTACCAACGGTTAGACACGAAGGAAGGCGAAAGGGACATCTATAAGATGGCCAAGATCCGAGAGAGGAAGACAAGGGATGTTGACCAAATCAAGTGCATCAAGGACGGAGCAGATCAACTCCTGGTGAAGAACGAGGAGATTAAGCATAGATGGCGGGAGTACTTTGACAAGCTGTTCAATGGGGAGAGTGAGAGCTCTACCATTGATCTGGACGACTCCTTTGCTGATACTAGCAGGCTTTTTGTGCGGCGAATCCAGGAGTCGGAGGTCAAGGAGGCTTTGAAGAGGATGAAAGGAGGCAAGGCGATGGGCCCTGATTGTATCCCCATTGAGGTGTGGAGAGGCCTCGGGGACATAGCGATAGTATGGCTAACCAAACTTTTCAACCTCATTTTTCGGGCAAACAAGATGCCAGAAGAATGGAGACGGAGTATATTAGTACCAATCTTCAAGAACAAGGGGGATGTTCAGAGTTGTACTAATTACCGTGGAATTAAACTGATGAGCCATACAATGAAGCTATGGGAGAGAGTCATTGAGCACCGCTTAAGAAGAATGACAAGCGTGACCAAAAATCAGTTTGGTTTCATGCCTGGGAGGTCGACCATGGAAGCCATTTTCTTGGTACGACAACTTATGGAGAGATATAGGGAGCAAAAGAAGGACCTGCATATGGTGTTCATTGACTTGGAGAAGGCCTATGATAAGATACCGCGGAATGTTATGTGGTGGGCCTTGGAGAAACACAAAGTCCCAGCAAAGTACATTACCCTCATCAAGGACATGTACGATAATGTTGTGACAAGTGTTCGAACAAGTGATGGCGACACTGATGACTTCCCGATTAAGATAGGACTGCATCAAGGGTCAGCTTTGAGCCCTTATCTTTTTGCCTTGGTGATGGATGAGGTCACAAGGGATATACAAGGAGATATCCCATGGTGTATGCTCTTTGCGGACGATGTGGTGCTAGTCGATGAGAGTCGGACGGGGGTCAACAGGAAGTTGGAGTTATGGAGGCAAACTTTGGAATCGAAAGGTTTTAGACTTAGTAGGACTAAAACCGAGTACATGAGGTGCGCTTTCGGTACTACTAGGCACGAGGAGGAGGAGGATGTTAGCCTTGATGGGCAGGTGGTGCCGCAGAAGGACACCTTTCGATATTTGGGGTCAATGTTGCAGAAGGATGGGGATATCGATGAAGATGTGAACCATCGAATTAAAGCCGGATGGATGAAGTGGTGCCAAGCTTCTAGCATTCTCTGTGACAAGAGGGTGCCACAAAAGCTAAAAGGCAAGTTCTATAGGACGGCGGTTCGACCCGCAATGTTGTATGGCGCTGAGTGTTGGCCGACTAAAAGGCGACATGTGCAACAGTTAGGTGTGGCGGAGATGCGCATGTTGAGATGGATGTGTGGCCACACAAGGAAGGACCGAATCCGGAATGATGATATACGAGATAGAGTTGGGGTAGCGCCAATTGAAGAGAAGCTTGTCCAACATCGTCTGAGATGGTTTGGACATATTCAACGCAGGCCTCCAGAAGCCCCAGTACATAGCGGACGGCTAAAGCGTGCTGATATTGTCAAAAGAGGCCGGGGTAGACCGAACTTGACATGGGAAGAGTCCGTAAAGAGAGACCTGAAGGATTGGAGCATCACCAAAGAACTAGCCATGGACAGGGGTGCGTGGAAGCTTGCTATCCATGTGCCAGAACCATGAGTTGGTCGCGAGATCTTATGGGTTTCACCTCTAGCCTACCCCAACTTGTTTGGGACTAAAGGCTTTGTTTGTTGTTGTTTGTTTGTTGTTGTTCATTCAATATGTACCAGCATTTCTAACAATGTCAAACCAGCCCTACTTGTCCCTAGGCAGGCTAAAAGTCTCTGGGAAATATCTACATTCTTTAATTAGAACTACCTAATGAAGCAAGATGGCAAACTGCATTAGCACCTTGCCAACAGATCGGCGTACAAGCCAGTTGCTGCATCTGCAAAATAAATTGCAATGAATTAAAAGCATAACCGATGTACATTGGCTACAAATTGTACTGAGTAGTGAGTACACCAAAAAATAACACAGCTATCTACAGAATTCTTTATTTACTTTAGTACACAGACGGCTTAAACTAGAGTTGTTCTGGCTAGAAGTTGGTTGTTGCAGAATTGGGCAAGCAATCAGTTGTATTTGAGCAAAGTACTACAGTCTTCTGGTTGGGATAGGTCAAACAGAACAGATGTACCAAGATACAAATGCTCACACTAAGAGCCCGGGAAGTGGAACTTACGGGCACATTGAGACGCTATTTTCCCAGCCCCCATCTTAAGATCCTGACGCACAACTAAAACCTGCAAACAGCAGTGTCGAAACTCAGTGCAAGTTCAAATATAAAATCATGGTATTCCAACAGAAAACCAAGAGTATTAGTAAACAAAGCCAAAGTGATCAGTATTCTACACTCCTGAAAATATATTAATCGGCCACAAAGTCCTGTTTACATGATCATCATCATCCTTACATGTATGACCATCTGAAATTTTTGGCAAAACCTATATCCTGTACTAGTCATTCACTGACTCTAACGTCACAAATTTAAATGCGCGAGGTGCTGCTCCCCCACAAACAACTTCCAGTTCTGCCTGAGGCAAAGCTCAGCCGAGAGCCGAGACAGAGCAAAGGGTGTGACATGGAGCGTGAGAACTATGTTTCAGCATGAAGAGATAATCTAGTTTGTTGATCAGTAGCAACGGGCATGTGTTTAGCTAGCATATCTTCACCTACGACTTCATGTAGAAAAATAACAAAACACATGACAGCTGAGTGCTAGGTCGTAACCCTTCAGGAGTCAATCAATCAGATAACGAAATGTGGACTGTACACGCTCGTTTCGGATCAGCGGATGAGATAAAATCATGTCGCACTGACAGTATAACACAGCGCGATTCATCTTACCATCTTGAGCTCTTCGCCTGGTGCTGGGGCGGCGGAGGAACCGGCGGCCGCCCGCTTGGAGCCCCGTGGCGCCGGGGCAGACGGGAGGCTGAACCTCGGCCGCCAGGAGGAGGACAGGTCGAGGAGGAGGCCGAGGAGGAACCCGATGGCCAGGCCCGGGAGGAAGTTGGCCGGGCGGAGGCCCGCCGCGAGCCACGGCTCCTCGTCCTGCGAAGGGGGGCAGGAGAGAGGGTTAGGGTTCAGCAGCGGAGTCGCGGGGACTGGTGGCAGTATCAGCGGGGGTGGACGCCGGAGTCCGGTGGGTGTGTGGCGCTCACCTTCCTCTTGCCGCCGTGGTTGGGGTTTCGCCGCGGCGGAGCAGCCATGGATTGGACTTGGAGGAGGAAGAGCGGAGAGGCAGTGCTGTGTTGAACTGAACTGTTTTTTTTAGGGGGTGTTGATAACGTCAGTCGTGTTACTCGATACATGGGCCAGCAGTTAGCTATTGTGTAATAGGCCGGCCCATCCCACGCGACGTGGGCGAGCGCCCGGCCCGCCTCCTCCTCGCACGAGGCGAGATATAAACGTGCCCAAATATCCCCCGTCTCTCTATCCGTCGCAGACTCGCAGCCGGAAAATTCCCCCGATCTTTCTTTCACGCTCCTCGGCGGCGAAGCTCGTGTCGCCATAAAGCCAGAGACATGGACGAACACGTCGCGCAGAGCTGCCCGCCGGCCGAGGCTGTGTCTCCCCCCTCCTCCCCGTCCGGAGCAAGGCCAAGCCTCTCGCCGGCTTGTGCTTCCCTCCCATCAGTGCCGATCCAACAGACGAGGAGAAGATGGAGGCCCTCTCTCTCGCCGTCCGGAGCGTGACAAAGGCCGGCATGGAGGTGGAGCAGATCCTCTCCCTCGCCACAGACCACGTCAACGATAACGCCGATTTGGCCTGCCACGTCCTCATGCAGAGCGGGATACCAGCCGACGCGGTTCTCTCGGCGGCCATGAAAACAGGGCTGAAGGCCAGAGAGGAGGTCTATGCCACCCTGCTGGAGCAGCTACTCGCCTCCTTCGCCGAACCATTGGAGGACACCCAGCCGATGGAGTGGGGGCGGCCCCCCAAACCCCAATATTCCTTCACCGAGAAGAGGAGCGGCCCAAGACAAGACCCCAAGCACCCCTTCTTCCTCATCAACGTGATAGCGTCCGCCAAGACGGCGCGGATATCGTGGTCGATGAAGAAGTATCCCTGCTACCCACGGGACCGAGCGTGGCACAATCCTCAGGAGCCGAGGGGTTTATACCTAAAACCACAAAAAAACCATCGAAACTGGGCCTAACCTGTATCACGGGGCACTGATCGACATATAAGATCACGATAACAGCGAAACAGACAGGTTGGACCCACTTGTCGGGCTGATGTGGCAAAGACCAAACAAAAAATAAAACTTGGACCAGCTTAGGTGGCAGAAAAGACGTGGGTCCCACATGTCAATGACTCAATGTTGATCTTCAATCCATCTTCTTTTCCTATGGAGCAATTCATCGAACAGCTTGTAAGCGCCGACCGCGAGCACTGACGAACACCTCTGACGACGCGAGGTCGCTCGCGCCCATAGCGAGCTCGCCATGGAGATGCTTGCCTGCACGTGGTCCTCTCCTGTCCGCCGCAGCGACCTTGCCGCAGTCAGCGCCCTGCCACCGGCCACCGGCGTGCGCACGCACGTCCGAGCTCCCGGAGGTGGCGTCGGGGGCTCATGGGGAGTGCCGGCGGGGGGAGATAGGTGGGCGCCACCGCTCGGGAAAGGAAAGAGAGGGGGAAGAAGGACGGCGGCGTGCTCGCCGGAGCAAAACAGAGAGAGAAAAATCCGTCCGTGGCCACCTCGCCTTCGACGTTTCCCCTTTTCCCTGGTCCGGATCGAGACGAGGATGGATGGCCGGAACCAGCACGCCGCCGCGCACGCGCTCGGTCTCGCCTGCAGGCGTGCGTGCGTGCCCGCGGCCAGAGGCGGCTGCAGGCGTGCGTGCCCGGCCGCGGCAAGATGCGGCTGCAGGTGTGCGTCCGTGCCCGCGGCTAGAGGCGGCTGCAGGCGTGCGTGCGTGCCCGCGGCCAGGGGCAGCTACAGGCAGGCGTGCGTGCGTGCCCGCGGCTAGAGGCGGCTGCAGGCGTGCGTGCGTGCCCGCGGCCAGGGGCGGCTACAGGCGTGCGTGCGTGCACGCGGCTAGAGGCGGCTGCAGGCGTGCGTGCGTGCCCACGGCCAGGGGCAGCCCCATGTAGGCAGCAGGGGCTTGGCTGCCACGCCGACGGGAGCGACGGCGGCCTCCTCACAGCGCGCCCACCACCACGACGGTGCTCGCCCGTGCCTCTAGTCGCGGGAGTCCGGCCGCCCACAAGCTGCTCGATGTAATGCCCCTGAGAAAGAGACGCAAAGAAGATGACGGTATAGTCACTGACAGGTGGGACCCATGTCTCATTTGCCACATCAACTGGTCAAAGTTTTTGGTCTTCGCCACGTCAGCCTGATAGGTGGGACCAACTTGTCAGTTTCGCTGTTTTCGCGGCCAAATTCGAGCGTCAGTGCTCCGCGTTACGCATTAGGCGCAGAACTGGTGGTTTTTTATGCCCTGGTTCAAATCTGGTACCAACTTGTTACCTTAGCCCCAAGTGTGTTGGTTTTGGGTAAATAACTCGTTTCGTGTAGAGCAGGCAGGGCAAGGCGGGCAGCTGGGCGCCCTCTCCTCCTTCATCGACGTCACGTACACCGGGTGGCCGCGCCCCAAGGAGGGCATCTTCGAGGAAGGCTCCTCCGTGCCTCTCAGGGATCATCAAGAGGTTGCCCGGCGGTGATGGGATTTCTGTAATGTCCTATGTTCATGGACTTGGTGTTAAGCTTGATGATATCCTCTTTGTGTTGCACGTCCCGTCTGCCGGTGTGCCCCTGAGATTCACCGAGCAGTCCTTCTATGTCTCTTCCAACTTCAAAGAGGAGATTCCATTGTACGCCCCGGATGATCTTGATTTCATAGACATCAATGTCCCCGTCAAGAATCTGATCAAGAAACTGTACGGGCTGTATTTACAAGAGGAGCAAGAAAAAAATATTGAGCGTGAGAAACATGATCATCAGGGGAGTGAGGAGCTGATGTGCCAGCAAGAGGAGGAGTTCATGCTCCAAAGACATGAGAATGAGGAGGAGAAGCTAGAGCGCCTGCGGAGGAGAAGGGAGGAGAGCAAGAAACATAGAGATCTGCGCAAGGAAATGAAGGAAGCGGTTCATCAGATGAAGGGTACAGCAAGGACTTCAGAAGAAGAAGAGCAGTATGAGGAGGAGTATGACCCAATGCTTCTGCCGTTCCTGTTTCAGGAAGAATGTGGTCTGGTGAAACCATTGGAAAAGCTGTGACAAAGTGGGAAGAGGCACGACGGATCGCTTGTGGAAGTTATGGAGCAGTAAGTGTGCTATTCTTACTCCTGCGTGCGCCATAAATATTGCTCTCTTGTTGTCAGTTAATTCCTCCAAAGTTAATCCTTCGCATGATTGATGATTTGGTCATGTAAATTATGGCTTGTATTGTACTACATAGGATTACTGGATGCATTGGGGAAAATTAGATAAATAACGATCTGGATTACACCCAAATTACGTAGCCTTGATATTTGTTATAATGTTAGGCTCTGTTTTGAACTTTCAATTCAAAACATTTTAAAACCACACAATGTTATAAAATCACAGCTTTTGAAGTAGTGGCCATGAATCACCAAAATCACAGCTTTTGCAAGTTACCACAATGTTACTAAGACTACTTTTTTGTTCTTGCAGTAACTTGCCAAACCATTGAGTGTTTCCCACCTGCAGTATTTAGCAGATAACTTAGGCATGCTATTTAGTGCTGAGAACATCTAAGAAAATGAACGGCATGCATGTGAAGCGCCAAAGTCAAAGTGTATTGTTTGCTCAGCTGCTTATGCAGGAAGAGCAATTTTAACATGTGAAAAGAGGAGGTAAGAGCAAGGTTTTGGATCCCAAGTAGACTTTTTTTCTCGCGGGGCACCGAAATTCTCGGTTACCGTGGTAACCGCGAAATTCGGAAAATTTTCGTACGAAATTTAAATTGAAATTCAATTTTTTTAATCATACTATATATTAGGTCTGAACTCAATTATGTCAAATAGCGCTCTCTGGCGCGTTGGTTAGATCGTATCTATCCTGCTCTTGCCTTCAGATCAAGGTATCGAATCCCGCCGTACTCGAACCCGCGACCACAAGAAACGATGTGGAAGCACGCGCTTACCAGTAGACCACAGCTGCGTATGTGTTACCTATGAGTTCCAGCTATATTTAACCAGACTCCAAACGTTTAAATTCAAAAAATTTAAAAAGTTTCGATTTTTTTTTGCTCGGTACATAGATTTCTCGTGGGGCAACGAGAAACTCGGTTACCGCCCGGTATCCGAATATTTCGCTCGGTACCCAAAACACGGGGTAAGAGGGAGCATGTTAAAATTTGCCATGCAGGAATACTTTGTAGATATAGTTTGCTTATTGATATGTATCTATACACCTGTAAGATGTTTTCTTTTTGTAGTACTGGCCCCTCCCCTTTTCCTGCTGGTAAATCCCTTTTTAGCTGATACCATTAAAATTGCAATTTGTTGGCATGTTTCACAATCATTTTGGAGTGCTAAACATCTCCTGTCCAAGACCGCTGGTGCAAGCATGGCAGACCAATGCTTCAGTCGTGTCCAGCCTAGATCAACCAGACGTAGATGGAATTGAAAGGGTAACAAGCATTGTTTTCTTGGTAAAAACAGAGGCAAGGAGGTGTATTTTAAATACTCCAAAAAGAACCACAGAATTGTGGATACCATGGCTTACAGAGTCAAAGTGTACCGTTAGACTGGTATTTCTTGTATCCAAATACCTCAAATTATTTTAAACTATAGTTTATTCAGGAACCATGGTATGTTTTTTTTTTTTTGAGGAAACTGCCGACGTGTCCATTAGAAAGAAAGCGAAGTACAGGCCTCCAACACGCCAACACGCACGCGAAACATCCAGCACAGCCGAGACCGAAACATTTGCAGATACAACCCTGAGAAAAAGACAAAACAAGGCAAGCACAGCCAGGTCCTGCAATCGCCCGCTCCGCCGCTCGCCGAAGCCTCCCGCCGAATCCCCACCGAGGCGAAGAACAGCGGGACACCAGCAAACCCAAGCTCAGACGAAGCTCCTCGCAGATCGCTGCTTTGTGGCGTCCACCTGAGGCCCTCCCAGACCGGCAGGGCACATGAACAATAGAGAACACCGGTGGGGTCGCACCCCACAACTTCGCTGAGCACGGCATCGCCGTCTTCCATCGCTGCCGACGAAAATAGCACGACGAAGCCGCCAAACCACCAACCACGAGCCCATAGCCGAGCCAGCGCGTTCCAGAACTCGCTGGCAGAGCACCTCCACCGCTACACGCCAGCGCCCCTGAAAAAAGGAGGCCAACAGCTGCCGCCGTCACCGACGACAACCCCCACGCCACCCCAAGAGCCAGCAGACGAGCAGCACCTCCAAACCTCACACCACCGCAGGAGGAAACGGAGGCGTGGCAACGAAGAGGTTGAAGGACAAAAGCTCCCACGAACGCCGGTGGCATCGACGCCTTGCCACCCGACGAGAGGAGACCAAAGCTCGCCAGATCCGCAGATCGACGAGCACCAAAATCCGGCCGCTCCCCGGCGAGGCCCAGAAGGACGACGACGCAGAGGGGAAGGAGCGCCGGCCACTTTATTCTCACCCGCAGCGCGTCCACCTCCATCACGCCGGCAGGCAGAAACCACTCACTCCACACCCTATATACACACCGGCTTGCAGATCCGGGGATCCCCCACCCTCCCGCCGCCGGAGCGGCCGCCGGAGGGGGAGGAATCCCACGGATTCGCCGGCGGTCGCGGTGGAAGAACCTAGCCGCCTCCCTGGTCGCCTGGTATGTTAGAAAACCTCAAAAATACTTGACATCGCGAGGAACTAGTTTAGGGATAGATCTTCTAGTTTTTGGGACTCTACGTTCCTCGATTTTATTTCTCATGCCCTTGTAAATGACCTTGCGATTATTTGAGAAATAAAGTCTTGATGTTTCAAAAATAAAAAAAACTTGTGATCTGTTCCTTTTTCTAACTGTTCCTTGGTTGATTTTTTTTCCTGGTTTAGAGTTTGTAGTAACGAGTTACATTTAAACCCTGGGTTGTAAGTGATTCAAATGTGCTTGATGCTGTGGGCAGATATGATCTACTGGACCTCGGTGGAGGTGGAAGTGAGGCAAGGGGGATGAGGGAACCATCGCCCGCTTTGGTATATTGATCATAAAGGTGCATTGTTAATCTCACTCTTAACTTATGATTTAAAGTTAGTCCTTACATAAGTTTAATAACTTACTATTTTGGTCGCTGGGGCTTATCCACTGCCCTATCTATTGTTTTTCCACTTGAGAGTGAATTTATATTTAATATACGCAGTGTTAAAGATATTGTTTGCAATCAATGAATCCCATGCTAAACATTAGTACATTACACCAAGCTGACATTGTAATATATGTTGTATTATGGACTTGTAGCTACTTCGGAGTACACTGGTACTAAATCGTCAATGCTGCAAAAATCATTGCATGTCGTCTGTGTTATGATTTGGTCAATTTTACATTGAGCCTGTTTGACCTATAAGCTATATCAGTACACCATGATACAAGCATTGCTACATCTGTCTCATGAAAGAACGTTGTTTCAATTCTTTGTTTGTTGAATTTTGGAGTTTTAGTTAGTTTCATTTGGGTTTTCGTGTTTACAATGATTAATTTTTTGCAATGCCAACACTGTTTTTTTTTACTACTTTCTGTTGATGTTTCACTGTCCTGTTTCCTCTCTGTAAATTCATATTGCAACAGGCTATTATTTATTCTTATATTCTATAATATAAGGGGTCACTGCTTTTATTGGGAGATGAACTGTGGTTAAAAACCTAAAATACTAGAAATAGTATTATCGCAGACAAAGAGATTTACTTGTCTGCAGTCATACCAGATAGTTGCTTATGATGTCTAGGCACTAGAAAATATTTGCCGTTGATTCGTTTCTGTGGAAATTGGCATCGAGAAGATATTTATAAGACAGAATTAGGTTGTGGTCTTTGAAACTAGTATTTGGCAAGAGTAAGCAAACTGATAGATGGGGGATTACTGTAACATGGATGCCGTTTCTAAGGTTTGCAAATATGTACTAGTACAACATAGCTACATGACACAAAATACTCGCAAACTTGATTGAGAATGGCCTTGTTGCTCCTGATTATGTCTTGCGTTCCAGCAATCAACAAGAGACCTGAATACTCTTCAGTCTGCGGCGGAGAAACCGAAAAACGTATCAGATATTCTTGCTGCCTGCTTAATTTGTATTCCTTGTGATAATGCTCGAGTAAGTGCAGATATTGCTTGATTTATCCCATACATAGTGATTTACTCCTTGGCCTACTCAACCCGCTTGTTCGCCAGTCATTAATTGATCTTGATTTCGCCTCGTGTGGTCGTGCTATATATATTATAGTATGTATAAGAGTTGAAACTGCAGTTTTCCATGTGTTTAGCTCCTTGCTTTGATAGCAGACCATACTTGTGTTACTTTGCGGAAATTGCCGCTGCCGTTAGGGTGGGTTGGAACTGCATTTCCCTATTGATTTTTCAGTAATCATCATCATCATTTTGCTTATGATCTTTTTGGTTTTGTTTCCCCAGGGAGCACAGTCGGTGTCTGGGATCTCATCCTCTGGCTATGGACAATGCTTGTTGACTCGGCCTTGCATTTTATTCAGCTTAATGCCCTTACTTCCAGGGACCATAGTGATTTCTGATGTTTGTTGGTTGGTCGCCCTTGTGAGGTTCCTAGTGTGACGTTTCCATGGTGCTTTCCGCGTTGGAACAACCTGTTGGCAATCTATCTAGAGGTTAGCTGAGCTGATATGTTGAATTAAACACTTTGACAGCAGAGTTAGAGGATATGATTCTGTTGGTGTAGTAGTAATGATTTAGCACTCTATATGCTCAGCTTGTGCTGCCTCCCCTTCCCATAAGGCCATAACGGCGTTCTAAAGCTACCCCCTGCCCACTGGGCCGTCGAGGGCTGTGCACTGTGTCCTTCATTTTCTTTTCTCGGACCCACTTTCATCCGCTCAAAAAAGCAACCCAAAAAAACAAGAGCTTGTTACTGGGAAATTGTACGTAGGTAGATTCCATTCTATGCTGTGGACGTGAAATTGTCAAGGTTTCCTTGAGAAAGAAGGCGCCAAAGCATGAAGCACCGAAAGTTGACGTCCGCCATTTGCCCGTTTCGTTGCGCCCTGCGTAAACTCCGAGCCCTGGGCGTACCAATGCGAGCCGGCTATCATGCGTGATAAGAATCTCTAGCAGATTCGGTATACGCCATTCCGCAAAAATTGTTTAAGGGTACCCATAAAACTTTTTTACGGTACCGCGAATCCCCCGGCGGAACAGATCCGGTAAACTCGTCCCGTAAATATTTTGCGGGACGCGTTTACGGGATCTGTTCCGCGTCGGAGGGCTCGCGGTACCGTAAATTTTGCATAGCTTCATAAATTAGAGATTTCAACAAAGAAAACCGAATGGAATCATAATATAAATTAAACATATGAATACAAATGGTCCGAAAAGCAATTCACAATACAACAATCATTTTTATTACAACAAATGTTCAAATTCGAATAATTATTACAACAACAAATTGTTCAAATCACACACAAATACATATGAATAAAATTGGGAATCTATCTCCCCCCATAGAGTTGCCAACGATGCTCAATAAGATCAAGCTTTAGCTGGTTGTGTGAATCACGGTTCTCGATCTTCCGGTAGGTCTCAAGAAATGCAGCGATCTCATCTGCGTCCCTGGCAGGCTTCACACGGTTACCAACATTGTCATAATTTTTTTTTGAAACGCGGTCCCTTAGGGCCCGATTCATTAAAAAAGGTAGAATAGAGTTGCCCGGTTAATTAACGGAAACCCGGGCGAAAACCGTTACAACACACCCACAAAGGGCACCCGGCCGACCTGGCACCAACAAGACCACACACACCGCCGAGGAGAGGACACCGTCGAGGTTGCCTGCAATGTCATCGTCATCACCTCTCCTCGAGCAGGCGACTCCGACTTCGCCGCTGATAACCCGTCAAGACCCCTCCGAACGGACGACACACAAGGACCTCGTCGGCCATAGCCAAACAATCGATCGCAGACGTCGAGGACAGGCAGCTCCGATTTTGTTGAAGAGCTTCACAGGAGAAAGTTGCAAGCCTCCCATCGACCTAGTCCAGCACAACATCCGGAGAGCACCGCCCGCTGAAAAACCACCCTCATGGAGTCATCGTTGCCGCAGTGGCCCTGCCGACCGCAGCTCCGACTTCTCTGTCACAGCACGAAACCAGCATAGGCGCACCCATTGGCGCACCGGACCTTCGACACCAGAAGGACATGCCGCGACCCAGCTCCACTCACCACCATTGTTGTCGCCACACGAGTCGCAACGCCAACCACCCACATCGACGGACGGACACCAGCCGACCACAATGTTGTGAGCGTCCAGCCTATGGAATGCGTGAACAGGATCAAAGCTCTTCAAGGCGACGCCCCAAAGGGGGGATGCGACGAGGACGACGCTGTCGCCCGACCCGACACCGGGCCTTAGGCTTTCACCCGAAGAGCTCGAACCGAGGGTACGGAAGGTCAGAGATCTCCACAACGGCGCCTCCAAGGAGTGGAACGACACCCGCGGGCACCACCGCCGTCGGCAGGCAGCAACCCGGAGCATCTCAGACTCCACCCCCACGTGCCGCAATCCGCTGAGCCACTCACCTCCCGCGCAGCAGCCGCACTACCGACGCACGGGAGCCACCGACGAGCCGAATCTGGCCGAAACTGGCCAGATCTGCCGCTGCACAGCCGCAGAAGAACCCTTAGCAGGGAGGGAAGGTTGCCACCCCACCCCATCTCACCGGACGAAGATCCACAGTCCGCCACAGCCGAAGCACCAGCCGGCACCACCACAGCATCAGGACGGAGAATCGCTGCAAAGGGGCCTTCAGGACGCATCACACGCCAAATCAGCCGGCAGGGACGAGCCTCCCTCCACCACCGCCAGCGGTCGCGCTGCCCGCACGACCACGACAGCCACAACCGAAGCATCACAGGACCGCCGTCCTGCCGTCCAAACCGCCGCAAAAGTGCCCCGCGGGACCCCGCCCCCCACAGGGCCAGGGCCACCTATCGCTACCAGCGCCGAAAGCAGCAGCGACTGCCACCGCTCCAGATCCGCCACCACAGCACGGAGATGAAGCTGCACTGCCCGGATCCGCCGTCGTCGGAGCAGAGCAGCGCGCGCCGCCGGGACACCTCCAGTCGAGCGAAGAAGGCCGACGACTCCCGGGCAGGAGATGCGCCGCCGTGAGACAAGCCCGCGCGGCCGGGAACCTCACCACCCTTAGGGGGGCGAGCCCGCCGCCGCCGCGCCGCGTGCCGGCGGCGACGGCGGCGAGGAGAGGCGTTGGTGGGGGATCTGCTGGCGGCGGCTAGGTCACTCCCGGGTCGCTCGCTCGGGAGCGACACGGGAGTCGGGGGATATCCGTACATTGTCATAATTGTACTCTAAGTCCAAATCTCTCTCATCCTCGATGATCATATTGTGTAAAATTACACAAGCAGTCATGATGTTTTTGAGGGATTTTTTATCCCAGAAGCGAGCAGGACCTCGAACAATGGCAAACCGAGCTTGCAACACACCAAATGCCCCCACAATATCCTTTCGGCAAGCTTCTTGTGCTTCAGCAAAAACTTTGTGTTTCTTGATTCTGGGGTCACTAGTACGGTCTTCACAAATGTTGACCAGGAAGGCTAAATACCGTCGGCAAGAAGGTGACGAGGTACCAATCTTGATCTGATGAGCAACGGCGAAGGGGGCCCAACCCTTATCAAGGGTGAACCTATTGTTCATCGTCCGGACCGTGAACCTCCAGGTGCAGCCGATGTTCGGCCTTAGCATGAATTCTGGTGGGATGGTGGTCAACTGATTGGTGAAGTCAGGGGCATGGGCAGGCACTCCAACTTGGGTGCAAGGATGACCTTGCTTACAGAAGTGCGTTGGGACGGCGTCCTAATGGAAATGGTTGTAGTTATTATACCTCTTTGTGGTGATGCTGTGCCCCGCCGCCGCCTTGCCCTTCTTGTCTGATAGAACCTCCTTGCCCTTCGAGGAGTTCCCCGAATCAACATTGTCGTTCTGCATTGAACATGTGAACAAGAGGTCAATGGAGGTACACATATGAACATTGAACAAAAATGTAATACACATATGAACAAGAGGTATGCATTCATTCATCCCCATGTTTGACCACACTTATCACAGCTGCTAACCAAAGTTCAGCATTCATTCATTCATCCCACCCACCTACCGCTTGAACCTCCAAAGCCTCCATTATGTACCACAACATTCGTTCATACATCCATCTGTGTGTGTGTGTGTGTGTGTGTGTGTGTGTGGGCGCGCGCGCACGTGTCTTCTACTATCACCTCTCTTCCACATCTCTCTCTGTCTCACCACCGCTCCACCGCCATGAACCCCTTCCCCACCAGCCTTGGATGGACGACATTCCTCCTTGGGTGCTCGGTCGGTGAACACATGAAGCTCGTGATGTCTATGGAGTTGTGCTCTCGGTTCAACAACATGGACCAGATGATCAAAGAGGCCGAAGTTGTGTTGTCGAAGGCGACAAATATGGAGATGAAGACGCTGATGCTTGACCCAACTAAAGGCGCTATGTTAGTGGATATATTGCGGTGGCCAATCAAGGAGGCCGAGTCGGCCAATCCAAGTCGGAGAGCTAGATGGGCCAAGTACATGTCTGTCGCAACTCATGCTTACAAGACGACCATCGTGGTGGCGCCGATGTCCATCATTCTAGAGGATGACAACAAAGAGAAGATAGTGGATGCTGGCAATGTCAAAGCTGTTGAGATGGTGGTTAGGGATCCTAAGTGAGGCTGCTCTACAATGCCCATGGAGGTTGACGATTACAGGCTACCGCCGCTCCAAGCACCTCCAAGCTTGCCGCGACTAGGTTGCATTGGATTTGAATTGATGTAAGTGGATTGTGATGAATTAAACTCCCCTGTTAGCGAAGATCCTACGCAATCCCATTCAAACCCCTCAAATCCCTAATCAAGTATGCTTTGTTTGGTCTCAAATCGAAGCCCGGAACTTCAATCGGTGCCTAAATCGAAGGCACCGATTTGCGGGGTTTGAATGCTGGCGAGTTTTTTTTAAAAGGGAACATTTTTTAAAAGTTTGTAAATTAAAAAAACAAAAGAATAAGAAAAAGGAAAATGAAAAATGAAATAGATAAAGGAAAAGAACAAATAAAAAAGAAAAACCAGTAGAAGAAAACATCAGAGAAAAGAAAACTAGTAGAAGAAAATGATGGAAATATGCCCTAGAGGCAATAATAAAGTTGTTATTATTTTATATTTCCTTGTTCATGATAAAGGTTTATTATTCATGCTAGAATTGTATTGACCGGGAACTTAAATACATGTGTGAATACATAAACAAATACCGTGTCCCTAGTGAGCCTCTACTAGACTAGCTCGTTGATCAAAGATGGTTAAGGTTTCCTAACCATAGACATGAGTTGTCATTTGATAACGGGATCGCATCATTAGGAGAATGATGTGATGGACAAGACCCATCCGTTAGCTTAGCATATGATCGTTCTGTTTATTGCCACTGCTTTCTTGAATGTCAAATACATGTTCCTCAGACCATGAGATCATGCAACTCCCGGATACCGGAGGAATACCTTGTGTGCTATCAAACGTCACAACGTAACTAGGTGATCATAAAGATGCTCTACAGGTATTTCCGAAGGTGTCCGTTGAGTTGGCATGGATCGAGACTGGGATTTGTCACTCCGTGTTTCGGAGAGGTATCTTTGGGCCCTCTCGGTAATGCACATCATAAGAAGCTTGCAAGCAAAGTGACTAAGGAGTTAGTTACGGGATGATGTATTACAGAACGAGTAAAGAGACTTGCCGGTAACGAGATTGAACTAGGTATGGAGATACCGACGATCGAATCTCGGGCAAGTAACATACCGATGGACAAAGGGAATTACGTATGTTGTCATTGCGGTTCGACCGATAAGATCTTCGTGGAATATGTAGGAACCAATATGAGCATCCAGGTTCCGCTATTGGTTATTGACCGGAGAGGCGTCTCAGTCATGTCTACATCATTCCCGAACCCGTAGGGTCCGCACGCTTAACGTTCGTTGACGATATAGTGTTATATGAGTTATGTGAATTGGTAACCGAATGTTGTTCGGAGTCCCGGATGAGATCCCGGACGTCACGAGGAGTCTCGGAATGGTCGAGAGGTAAAGATTTATATATGGGAAGTCATATTTTGGGTTCCGGAAAAAGGTGCAGTTTTTTCGGTATTGTACCGGGAAGCTTCCAGAAGGTTCCAGAGGATTCCGGAAGTCCACAAGTGGGTCCACCACGCCCCAAGGGCTGGCATGGGCTAAGGCGAGGCGCCCTGGCCTTATTGGGCCAGGCGCACCAAGTCCTCAAAAGCCCACGCAGTAGGGAAGGAAAAAAGGGAGAGTCCTAGTAGGAATAGGATTGGACTTTGGAGTCCAAGTCCACGTGTGTACTATTCACGGTTACTGTTCATGTGGCACTATTCCTTCTACTCCAAGCCCCTACACATATATAAATAGAGGAGAGGGGGCGCCCCAAAAGACACAACATTGTCTTAGCCGTCTGCGGCGCCCCCCTCCACAGTTCCGTCCCTCGGTCATATTTTCGCAGTGCTTGGGCGAAGCCCTACGGAGATAGCATCACCATCACCGTCATCACGCCGTCGTGCTACCGGAACTCATCCACTACCTCGCCGTCTTGCTGGATCAAGAAGTCGAGGACGTCACCGAGCTGAACGTGTGCTGAACGCGGAGGTGCCGTACGTTCGATGCTCGGTCGGTTGGATCGTGAAGTTGTTCGACGACATCAATCGCGTTGTTCTAACGCTTCCGCTTACGGTCTACGAGGGTACGTAGACACACTCCCCCTCTCGTAGCTATGCATCTCCATGGATAGATCTTGCGTGTGCGTAGAAATTTTTTGTTTTCCATGCAACGTTCCCCAACAGTGGTATCAGAGCCAGGTCTATGCGTAGATGATATGCACGAGTAGAACACAAAGAGTTGTGGGCGGTGATCGTCATACTGCTTACCACCAACGTCTTATTTTGATTCGGCGGTATTGTAAGATGAAGCGGCCCGGACCAACCTTACATGTCCGCGCACATGAGACCGGTTCCGCCGACAGACATGCAACTTGTTTTGCATAAAGGTGGCTGGCGGGTGTCTGTTTCTCCTACTTTAGTTGAATCGAATTTGACTGCGACAGGTCCTTGTTGAAGGTTAAAACAGCAAACTTGATAAATCACCGTTGTGGTTTTGTGCCGTAGGTAAGAACGGTTCTTGCTAGAAGCCCGTAGCAGCCACGTAAAACTTGCAACAACAAAGTAGAGGACGTCTAACTTGTTTTTGCAGGGTATGCTGTGATGTGATATGGTCAAGACATGATGTATGAGATGATCATGTTTTGTAATTTATCGGCAACCGGCAGGAGCCTTATGGTTGTCTCTTTATTGTATGAAATGCAAGCGCCATGTAATTGCTTTACTTTATCGCTATGCGTTAGCAATAGTTGTAGAAGCAATAGTTGGCGAGACGACCACGACACAACGATGGAGATCAAGGTGTCGAGCCGGTGACGATGGAGATCATGACGATGCTTTGGAGATGGAGATCAAAAGCACAAGATGATGGCCATATCATGTCACATATTTTGATTGCATGTGATGTTTATCCTTTATGCATCTTATTTTGCTTAGAACGACGGTAGCATTATAAGATGATCCCTTCACTAAATTTCAAGATAAAAGTGTTCTCCCCGAGTATGCACCGTTGCTAAAGTTCGTCGTTTCGAAGCACCTCGTGATGATCGGGTGTAATAGATTCTACGTTCACATACAACGGGTGTAAGCCAGTTTTACACAAGCAGAATACTTGGGTTAAACTTGACGAGCCTAGCATGTACAGACATGGTCTCGGAACACTGGAGACCGAAAGGTCAAACATGAGTCATATAGTAGATATGATCAACATGGAGATGTTCACCATTGATGACTATCCCATCTCACGTGATGATCGGACATGGGCTAGTTGATTTGGATCATGTATCACTTAGTTAACTTAAGGGATGTTAATTTAAGTGGGAGTTCATTAGTAATTTGATTAATTGAACTTAATTTATCATGAACTTAGTCTTGATAGTTTCTTTGCATATCTATGTTGTAGATAAATGGCCCGTGCTACTGTTCCGTTGAATTTTAATGCGTTCCTAGAGAAAGCTATGTTGAAAGATGATGGTAGCAACTACACGGACTGGGTCCGTAACTTGAGGATTATCCTCATTGCTGCACAGAAGAATTATGTCCTTGATGCACCGCTAGGTGATGGACCTACTGCAGGAGCTGCTGCAGACGTTGTGAACGCCTGGCAGGCTCGATCTGGTGACTACTCGATAATTCAGTGTGCCATGCTCTACGGCTTAGAACCGGGACTGCAAAAGCGTTTTGAACGCCACGGAGCATATGAGATGTTCCAAGAGCTGAAATTGATATTTCAAGCTAATGCCCGGGTTGAGAGATATGAAGTCTCCAACAAGTTCTTTAGCTGTAAGATGGAGGAGAACAGTTCTGTCAGTGAACACATACTCAGAATGTCTGGGTACCACAACCACTTGACTCAGCTGGGAATTGATCTTCCGGTTGAGAGTGTTATTGACAGAGTTCTTCAGTCACTGTCACCAAGCTATAAAGGCTTCGTGATGAACTATAATATGCAAGGGATGGAGAAGACAATTCCCGAGCTCTTCGCGACGCTGAAATCAGCGGAGGTAGAAATCAAGAAGGAGCATCAAGTGTTGATGGTTAACAAAACCACTAGTTTCAAGAAAAAGGGCAAGGGAAAGAAGGGGAACTTCAAGAAGAACGGCAAGCAAGTTGCCACTCCCACGAAGAAACCCAAAGCTGGACCCAGGCCTAAAACAGAGTGCTTCTACTGCAAAGGGACTGGTCACTGGAAGCGGAACTGCCCCAAGTATTTGGCGGATAAGAAGGATGGCAAAGTGAGCAAAGGTATATTTGATATAGAAGTTATTGATGTGTTCCTCACTAATGCTCGCAGTAGCGCCTGGGTATTTGATACTGGTTCGGTTGCTCATATTTGTAACTCGAAACAGGAGCTACGGAATAAGCGAAGATTGGCTAAGGACGAGGTGACGATGCACGTCGGGAATGGTTCCAAGGTTGATGTGATCGCCGTCGGCACGCTACCTCTACATCTACCTTCGGGATTAGTTTTAGACCTCAATAATTGTTATTTGGTGCCAGCGTTGAGCATGAACATTATATCTGGATCTTGTTTATTGCGAGACGGTTATTCATTTAAGTCAGAGAATAATGGTTGTTCTATTTATATGAGTAACATCTTTTATGGTCACGCACCTTTTGTGAATGGTCTATTCTTGTTGAATCTCGATCGTAGTGATACACATATTCATAATATTGATGCCAAAAGATGCAAAGTTGATAATGATAGTGCAACATACTTGTGGCACTGCCGTTTAGGTCATATTGGTGTAAAGCGCATGAAGAAACTCCATGCAGATGGACTTTTGGAATCTCTTGATTATGAATCATTTGATACTTGCGAACCATGCCTCATGGGCAAGATGACTACAACTCCGTTCTCCGGAACAATGGAGCGAGCTACTGATTTGTTGGAAATAATACATACCGATGTATGCGGTCCGATGAATGTTGAAGCACGCGACGGGTATCGTTATTTTCTAACCTTCACAGATGATTTGAGTAGATATGGGTATATCTACTTGATGAAACACAAGTCTGAAACATTTGAAAAGTTCAAAGAATTTCAGAGTGAAGTAGAGAATCATCGTAACAAGAAAATAAAGTTTCTACGATCTGATCGCGAAGGCAAATATTTGAGTTACGAGTTTGGCCTTCATTTAAGAAAATTTGGAATTGTTTCACAACTCACGCCACCTGGAACACCACAGCGTAATGGTGTGTCCGAACATCGTAACCGTACTTTATTGGATATGGTGCGTTCTATGATGTCTCTTACCGATTTGCCACTATCGTTTTGGGGTTATGCATTAGAGACAGCTGCATTCACGTTAAATAGGGCGCCGTCTAAATCCGTTGAGACGACACCATATGAACTATGGTTTGGCAAGAAACCTAAGCTGTCGTTTCTTAAAGTTTGGGGATGCGATGCTTATGTGAAAAAGCTTCAACCTGATAAGCTCGAACCCAAAGTGGAGAAGTGCGTCTTCATAGGATACCCTAAAGAAACAACTGGGTACACCTTCTACCACAGATCCGAAGGCAAGGTCTTTGTTGCCAAGAATGAGTCCTTTCTAGAGAAGAAGTTTCTCTCGAAAGAAGTGAGTGGGAGGAAAGTAGAACTTGATGAGGTAATTGTACCTTCTCTCGAATTGGAAAGTAGCTCATCAGAGAAAACCGTTCCCGTGATGCCTACACCAATAAGAGAGGAAGATAATGATAAAGATCATGAAACTTCAGATCAAGTTACTACTGAACTTCGTAGGTCGACCAGAGTACGTTCCGCACCAGAGTGGTACGATAATCCTGTTCTGGAAGTTATGTTGTTAGACAACAGCGAACCTACGAACTATGAAGAAGCTATGATAAGCCCGGATTCCGACAAATGGCTTGAGGCCATGAAATCTGAGATAGGATCCATGTATGAGAACAAAGTGTGGACTTTGGTGGACTTGCCCGATGATCGGCAAGCCATTGAGAATAAATGGATTTTTAAGAGGAAGACAAATGCTGATGGTAATATCACTGTCTACAAAGCTCGACTTGTCGCGAAAGGTTTTCGACAAGTTCAAGGGGTTGACTACGATGAGACTTTCTCACCCGTAGCGATGCTTAAGTCTGTCTGAATCTGTTGGGGAACGTTGCATGGGAAACAAAAATTTTCCTACGCACACACAAGATCTATCCATGGTGATGAGCATCTACGAGAGGAAGAGTGAATCTACATACCCTTGTAGATCGCTAAGCGGAAGCGTTAATAAACGCGGTTGATGTAGTCGAACGTCTTCGCGATCCAAATCGCCGAGCGTCCCGCGATCCAATCACGATCCTTCCGATCTAGTGCCGAACGGACGGCACCTCCGCGTTCAACACACGTACGGCTTGATGACGCCTTCACCTCCTCGATCCAGCGAGCGATGATGAAGTAGTGGTTGAGTTCCAGCAGCACGACGGCGTGGTGATGGTGGTGAGGAACAATCTCTGCAGGGCTTCGCCAAGCACTACGGAGATTATGACGGAGGAACTAGAGGGTTAGGGTTGCCGCACATGGCTTGGGGAAATCTTGATGTGTCCCGTGTGCTAGCCCTGCCCCTCTATTTATATGTTGAGCCTTGGGGTCTAAACTTGGAGTAAAAGCCTCCTCCAGGTCGGTTTTGCCCGCACAAGGTCGGTTTGGCCCGCAGGGAAAGAGTCCAACTCGGACCCCTGCCGAATCGTGCACAGCCGCACACAAGCGGTAGTACCGCTTCACACAAGCGGTAGTACCGCTTGGGCGGTAGTACCGCTTCACACAAGCGGTAGTACCGCTCGGGCGGTAGTACCGCTTCACACAAGCGGTAGTACCGCTTACGCGGCAGCAAAACTACTTTTTGCACTTTCCAATACCTCGTGGGCTTTATCCCTTTGGCCCATATAAAGTGTTGCTGCACCCGAACACTTCGGTAAACATCCGGAACCCCTTCCGGTGAAATCCGGAACTCTTCCGGAGATCAAAACACTATTATCACATATATCAATCTTTACCTCCGGACTATTCCGGAGATCCTCGTCATGTCCGGGATCTTATCCGAGACTTCCGAACAACTTTCGGTCACCAACATAATAACTCAATTATACTAATCGTCACCAAACGTTAAGTGTGTAGACCCTGCGGGTTCGAGAACTATGTAGACATGACCGAGACACCTCTACGGCCAATAACCAATAGCGGGACCTGGATGCCCATATTGGCTCCTACATATTCTACGAAGATCTTTATCGGTCGAACCTCTATGTCAAGGATTCAGTTAATCCCGTATGTTGTTCCCTTTGTTCTTCGGTATGTTACTTGCCCGAGATTCGATCGTCGGTATCACTATACCTAGTTCAATCTCGTTACCGGCAAGTCTCTTTACTCGTTCCGTAATACAAGATCCTGTGGCTAACTCTTTAGTCACTTTGCTTGCAAGGCTCAATGTGATGTTGTATTACCGAGTGGGCCCTGAGATACCTCTCCGTCATACGGAGTAACAAATCCCAGTCTTGATCCATGCCAACCCAACAGACACCCTCGGAGATACCTGTAGAGCACCTTTATAGTCACCCAGTTACGTTGCGACGTTTGATACACACAAGGTATTCCTCCGGTGTCAGTGAGTTGCATGATCTCATGGTCAAAGGAACAGATACTTGACATGCAGAAAACAATAGCAATAAACTGACACGATCAAATGTTACGTTTACAGTTTGGGTCTTGTCCATCACATCATTCTCCTAATGATGTGATCCCGTTATCAAATGACATCTCATGTCAATGGCTAGGAAACCTTAACCATCTTTGATCAACGAGCTAGTCAACTAGAGGCTTACTAGGGACACAGTGTTGTCTATGTACCCACACATGTATTTGAGTTTCCAATCAATACAATTATAGCATGGATAATAAACGATTATCATGAACAAGGAAATATAATAATAACCAATTTATTATTGCCTCTAGGGCATATTTCCAACAGTCTCCCACTTGCACTAGAGTCAATAATCTAGTTCACATCACTATGTGATTTACATTGTAATGAATCGAACACCCATGCAGTTCTGGTGTTGTTCATGTTTAGCCCTTGGAAGAGGTTTAGTCATCGGATCTGCAACATTTAGATCCGTGTGTACTTTGCAAATATTTATGTCGTCCTCCTTG
Organism: Elymus sibiricus; assembly: GCA_039707655.1. Classification (NCBI taxonomy): domain Eukaryota; kingdom Viridiplantae; phylum Streptophyta; class Magnoliopsida; order Poales; family Poaceae; genus Elymus; species Elymus sibiricus. The sequence goes on from CM077664.1 coordinate 326,439,802, forward strand.
ATGTAATCGCGGATGGAATTGAAACGTCGCTTTATGTGTCTGGTCCTCTTGTGAAATCTTGGTTCCTTGGCTAGAGCAATGGCACCAGTATTATCACAAAACAGAGTCATTGGGTTAAGTGCACTTGGCACTACTCCAAGATCTGTCATGAACTCCTTCATCCAGACACCTTCCTTCGCCGCCTCCGAGGCTGCGATGTACTCCGCTTCGCATGTAGAATCTGCTACCACGCTTTGCTTGGAACTGCACCAGCTAACCGCACCCCCATTAAGAATAAATACGTATCCGGTTTGCGACTTAGAGTCATCCGGATCAGTGTCAAAGCTTGCATCGACGTAACCCTTTACGACGAGCTCTTGATCACCTCCATAAACGAGAAACATGTCCTTAGTCCTTTTCAGGTACTTCAGGATATTCTTGACCGCCGTCCAGTGTTCCATTCCTGGATCACCTTGAAACCTTCCGACCATACTTATGGCAAGGCTGACATCGGGTCTTGTGCACAGCATTGCATACATGATAGAGCCTATGGCTGAAGCATAGGGGATGACACTCATCTTTTCTCTATCTTCTGCAGTCACTGGGCATTGAGTCTTACTCAACTTCACACCTTGCAAAACAGGCAAGAACCCCTTCTTGGACTGATCCATTTTGAACTTCTTCAAAATCTTATCAAGGTATGTGCTTTGTGAAAGTCCTATTAAGCGTCTCGATCTATCTCTATAGATCTTGATGCCTAATATGAAAGCAGCTTCTCCTAGGTCCTTCATTGAAAAACTCTTGTTCAAATATTCCTTTACGCTTTCCAGCATTTCTATATTGTTTCCAATCAGCAATATGTCATCCACATATAATATTAGAAACGCTATAGAGCTCCCACTCACTTTCTTGTAAATACAAGCTTCTCCGTAAACTTGTATAAACTCGAACGCTTTGATCACCTCATCAAAACGAAGATTCCAACTCCGAGATGCTTGCACCAGTCCATAAATGGATCGCTGGAGTTTGCAAACTTTGTCAGCATTCTCTGGATCGACAAAACCTTCTGGTTGCATCATATACAACTCTTCCTTAAGGTAACCGTTAAGGAACGCTGTTTTGACATCCATCTGCCAAACTTCATAATCGAAAAAGGCAGCTATTGCTAACATGATTCTGACGGACTTAAGCATCGCTACGGGTGAGAAGGTCTCATCGTAGTCAACTCCTTGAACTTGTGAAAAACCCTTTGCCACAAGTCGAGCTTTATAGACGGTGACATTGCCGTCCGCGTCCGTCTTCCTCTTAAAGATCCATTTGTTCTGAATGGCCTTACGCCCTTCAGGTAATACTTCCAAAGTCCATACTTTGTTTTCATACATGGATCCCATCTCGGATTTCATGGCCTCTAACCACTTCTCGGAATCCGGGCCCATCATCGCTTCTCCATAGCTCGTAGGTTCATCGTTGTTTAACAACATGACCTCTAAGACAGGGTTGCCGTACCACTCAGGAGCAGTACGTGTCCTTGTCGACCTACGAGGTTCGATAGCAACTTGATCCAAAGCTTCATGATCATCATCATTAACTTCCTCTTCAGCTAATGTAGGCTCCACAGAAACAACTTTCTGCGCTGCGCTACTCTCAGGTTGAAGTAAAGGTTCAACAACCTCATCAAGTTCTATCTTCCTCCCACTCAATTCTTTCGAGAGAAACTCTTTCTCAAGAAATGTTCCGTTTTTAGCGACAAACACTTTGCCTTCGGATCTGAGGTAGAAGGTATACCCAACTGTCTCTTTTGGGTATCCTATGAAGACGCATTTCTCCGCTTTGGGTTCCAGCTTTTCAGGCTGAAGCTTTTTGACATAAGCATCACATCCCCAAACTTTAAGAAACGACAGCTTTGGCTTCTTGTCAAACCAAAGTTCATATGGCGTTGTCTCAACGGATTTTGATGGTGCCCTATTTAAAGTGAATGCAGCTGTCTCTAATGCATAACCCCAAAACGATAGTGGCAAATCGGCAAGAGACATCATAGATCGCACCATATCCAATAAGGTTCGATTACGACGTTCGGACACACCATTACGCTGTGGTGTTCCAGGCGGTGTCAATTGTGAAACAATTCCACACTGTCTTAAGTGACTGCCAAACTCATAACTCAGATATTCTCCTCCTTGATCAGATCGTAGGAATTTAATCTTCTTGTTACGATGATTCTCAACTTCACTCTGAAATTGTTTGAACTTTTCAAATGTTTCAGACTTGTGTTTCATTAAGTAAATATACCCATATCTACTTAAGTCATCAGTGAAGGTGAGAAAGTAACGATAACCACCGCGCGCCTCAATACTCATCGGACCGCACACATCAGTATGTATGATTTCCAACAAGTCACTTGCCCGTTCCATTGTTCCAGAGAACGGCGTTTTAGTCATCTTGCCCATGAGGCATGGCTCACATGTGTCAAGTGATTCAAAATCAAGTGACTCCAAAAGTCCATCAGCATGGAGCTTCCTCATGCGTTTAACGCCAATATGACCTAAACGGCAGTGCCACAAGAAAGTGGTATTATCATTATCAATTCTACATCTTTTGGCATCAATGTTATGAACATGTGTATCATTACTATCGAGATTCAATAAGAATAAACCCCTCACATTGGGTGCATGACCATAAAAGATATTACTCATATAAATAGAACAACCATTATTCTCTGATTTAAATGAGTAACCGTCTCGCAATAAACAAGATCCAGATATAATGTTCATGCTTAACGCAGGCACCAAATAACACTTATTTAGGTTCATCACTAATCCCGACGGTAATCGAAGAGCGAGCGTGCCGACGGCGATCACATCAACCTTGGAACCATTTCCCACGCGCATCGTCACTTCGTCCTTTGCCAGCCTCCGTCTATTCCGCAGTTCCTGTTTTGAGTTGCAAATATGAGCAACCGCACCGGTATCAAATACCCAGGCACTACAACGAGAGTTGGTAAGGTACACATCAATAACATGTATATCATATATACCTTGTTTGTTGTTGGCCGCCTTCTTGTCAGCCAAATACTTGGGGCAGTTCCGCTTCCAGTGTCCAGTTCCCTTGCAATGAAAACACACAGTTTCTGGTTTGGGTCCAGCCTTGGGTTTCTTCACGAGAGGAGCAACTGCTTTGCCACTCTGCTTGGAGTTACCCTTCTTACCCTTGCCATTTTTCTTGAAACTAGTGGTTTTATTGACCATCAACACTTGATGCTCCTTCTGAATTTCAGACTCAGCGGCTTTCAGCATCGCAAACAGCTCGGCGACTGACTTGTTCATCCCGTGCATGTTATAGTTCAACACGAAGCTCTTGTAGCTAGGTGGCAATGATTGAAGAACTCTGTCAGTGATAGCCTCTGGCGGAAGGGGCATCCCTAACTCAGCCAGACGGGTGGAGTACCCAGACATTCTGAGCACGTGATCACTGATAGACCCGTTCTCCTCCATCTTGCAAGCATAGAACTTATCGGAGATCTCATATCTCTCGATCCGGGCATTCTTCTGAAAGATAAACTTCAACTCCTGGAACATCTCATATGCTCCATGACGTTCAAAACGTCTTTGAAGTCCCGGTTCTAAGCCATACAACATTGCACATTGAACTATTGAGTAATCATCAGAACGAGCCTGCCAGGCGTTCACAACGTCTAGAGACTCAACTGGAGCGGGTGGATCACCAAGCGGTGCATCAAGGACATAAGCCTTCTGGGAAGCCGTAAGGATAATCCTTAGATTACGGGCCCAGTCCACAAAGTTACTTCCATCATCTTTCAACTTAGCTTTCTCTAGGAACGCATTAAAATTCAGGGGTGCTACTGCGCGAGCCATGATCTACAACATAAATATAGCAAAGACAACTTAGACTATTGTTCTTAGATAATGAGTTTAGTTAATCATATTTTAAAAAACTCCCACTCAAATTGACATCCCTCCGATCATTCGAGTGTAACATGATCCAAATCCACCAACTCAAGTCCGATCATCACGTGAGTTGAGGTGGTTTCAATGGTGAACATCTTCATGTTGATCATATCTACTATATGACTCATGTTCGACCTTTCGGTCTCTTGTGTTCCGAGGCCATGTCTGTACATGCTAGGCTCGTCAAGTTTAACCCGAGTGTTCCGCATGTGTAACATGGCTTACACCCGTTGTATGCGAACGTAGAGTCTATCACACCCGATCATCACGGCGTGTCTCGAAACGACGAACTTTCGCAACGGTGCACACTTGGGGAGAACACAATTTTATCTTGAAATTTAAGTGAGGGATCACCTTATAATGCTACCGTCGTCCTAAGCAAAATAAGATGCATAAAAGGATTAACATCACATGCAAATCATAAGTGACATGATATGGCCATGAACTTGTGCTTTTGATCTCCATCTCCAAAGCACCGGCATGATCTCCATCGTCACCGGCATGACACCATGATCTCCATCATCTTGATCTCCATCAACGTGTCGCCATAAGGTTGTCGCGCCGACTGTTGCTTCCACGACTATAGCTAACGTTTAGCGATAAAGTAAAGCATTACATAGCGCTTAATGATTGACACGCAGGTCATACAATAATTAAAGACAACTCTATGGCTCCTGCCAGTTGCCGTACTCATCGACATGCAAGTCGTGATATTCTATACAACACATGATCATCTCATACATCACATATATCTCATCATGTAATTGGCCATATCACATCACAACATACCCTGCAAAAACAAGTTAGACGTCCTCTAATTGTTGTTGCAAATTTTACGTGGCTGCTACGGGTTTGCAAGAACCGTTCTTACCTACGCAAAACCACAACGTGGTGTAGTGATTGCTTTTTGATCTTCTAAAAGAACCCTCTTCATTGAAATCGATTCAACTAAAGTGAGAGAGACAGACACCCGCTAGCCATCTTTATGCAACGAAGTTACATGTCAGTTGAAGGAACCTGTCTCGCGTAAGTGTACGCGTAATGTCGGTCCGGGCCGCTTCATCTCACAGTACCGCCGAATCAAATATCAACTAGTAACGGCAAGCAATATGTATACACCCACGCCCACAACTCGTTTGTGTTCTACTCGAGATCTCATCTACGCATAGACCTAGCTCATGATGCCACTGTTGGGGAACGTTGCATGGGAAACAAAAATTTTCCTACGCACACACAAGATCTATCCATGGTGATGAGCATCTACGAGAGGAAGAGTGAATCTACATACCCTTGTAGATCGCTAAGCGGAAGCGTTAATAAACGCGGTTGATGTAGTCGAACGTCTTCGCGATCCAAATCGCCGAGCGTCCCGCGATCCAATCACGATCCTTCCGATCTAGTGCCGAACGGACGGCACCTCCGCGTTCAACACACGTACGGCTTGATGACGCCTTCACCTCCTCGATCCAGCGAGCGATGATGAAGTAGTGGTTGAGTTCCAGCAGCACGACGGCGTGGTGATGGTGGTGAGGAACAATCTCTGCAGGGCTTCGCCAAGCACTACGGAGATTATGACGGAGGAACTAGAGGGTTAGGGTTGCCGCACACGGCTTGGGGAAATCTTGATGTGTCCCGTGTGCTAGCCCTGCCCCTCTATTTATATGTTGAGCCTTGGGGTCTAAACTTGGAGTAAAAGCCTCCTCCAGGTCGGTTTTGCCCGCACAAGGTCGGTTTGGCCCGCAGGGAAAGAGTCCAACTCGGACCCCTGCCGAATCGTGCACAGCCGCACACAAGCGGTAGTACCGCTTCACACAAGCGGTAGTACCGCTTGGGCGGTAGTACCGCTTCACACAAGCGGTAGTACCGCTCGGGCGGTAGTACCGCTTCACACAAGCGGTAGTACCGCTTACGCGGCAGCAAAACTACTTTTTGCACTTTCCAATACCTCGTGGGCTTTATCCCTTTGGCCCATATAAAGTGTTGCTGCACCCGAACACTTCGGTAAACATCCGGAACCCCTTCCGGTGAAATCCGGAACTCTTCCGGAGATCAAAACACTATTATCACATATATCAATCTTTACCTCCGGACTATTCCGGAGATCCTCGTCATGTCCGGGATCTTATCCGAGACTTCCGAACAACTTTCGGTCACCAACATAATAACTCAATTATACTAATCGTCACCAAACGTTAAGTGTGTAGACCCTGCGGGTTCGAGAACTATGTAGACATGACCGAGACACCTCTACGGCCAATAACCAATAGCGGGACCTGGATGCCCATATTGGCTCCTACATATTCTACGAAGATCTTTATCGGTCGAACCTCTATGTCAAGGATTCAGTTAATCCCGTATGTTGTTCCCTTTGTTCTTCGGTATGTTACTTGCCCGAGATTCGATCGTCGGTATCACTATACCTAGTTCAATCTCGTTACCGGCAAGTCTCTTTACTCGTTCCGTAATACAAGATCCTGTGGCTAACTCTTTAGTCACTTTGCTTGCAAGGCTCAATGTGATGTTGTATTACCGAGTGGGCCCTGAGATACCTCTCCGTCATACGGAGTAACAAATCCCAGTCTTGATCCATGCCAACCCAACAGACACCCTCGGAGATACCTGTAGAGCACCTTTATAGTCACCCAGTTACGTTGCGACGTTTGATACACACAAGGTATTCCTCCGGTGTCAGTGAGTTGCATGATCTCATGGTCAAAGGAACAGATACTTGACATGCAGAAAACAATAGCAATAAACTGACACGATCAAATGCTACGTTTACAGTTTGGGTCTTGTCCATCACATCATTCTCCTAATGATGTGATCCCGTTATCAAATGACATCTCATGTCAATGGCTAGGAAACCTTAACCATCTTTGATCAACGAGCTAGTCAACTAGAGGCTTACTAGGGACACAGTGTTGTCTATGTACCCACACATGTATTTGAGTTTCCAATCAATACAATTATAGCATGGATAATAAACGATTATCATGAACAAGGAAATATAATAATAACCAATTTATTATTGCCTCTAGGGCATATTTCCAACAGTCTCCCACTTGCACTAGAGTCAATAATCTAGTTCACATCACTATGTGATTTACATTGTAATGAATCGAACACCCATGCAGTTCTGGTGTTGTTCATGTTTAGCCCTTGGAAGAGGTTTAGTCATCGGATCTGCAACATTTAGATCCGTGTGTACTTTGCAAATATTTATGTCGTCCTCCTTGATGTAATCGCGGATGGAATTGAAACGTCGCTTTATGTGTCTGGTCCTCTTGTGAAATCTTGGTTCCTTGGCTAGAGCAATGGCACCAGTATTATCACAAAACAGAGTCATTGGGTTAAGTGCACTTGGCACTACTCCAAGATCTGTCATGAACTCCTTCATCCAGACACCTTCCTTCGCCGCCTCCGAGGCTGCGATGTACTCCGCTTCGCATGTAGAATCTTCTACCACGCTTTGCTTGGAACTGCACCAGCTAACCGCACCCCCATTAAGAATAAATACGTATCCGGTTTGCGACTTAGAGTCATCCGGATCAGTGTCAAAGCTTGCATCGACGTAACCCTTTACGACGAGCTCTTGATCACCTCCATAAACGAGAAACATGTCCTTAGTCCTTTTCAGGTACTTCAGGATATTCTTGACCGCCGTCCAGTGTTCCATTCCTGGATCACCTTGAAACCTTCCGACCATACTTATGGCAAGGCTGACATCGGGTCTTGTGCACAGCATTGCATACATGATAGAGCCTATGGCTGAAGCATAGGGGATGACACTCATCTTTTCTCTATCTTCTGCAGTCACTGGGCATTGAGTCTTACTCAACTTCACACCTTGCAAAACAGGCAAGAACCCCTTCTTGGACTGATCCATTTTGAACTTCTTCAAAATCTTATCAAGGTATGTGCTTTGTGAAAGTCCTATTAAGCGTCTCGATCTATCTCTATAGATCTTGATGCCTAATATGAAAGCAGCTTCTCCTAGGTCCTTCATTGAAAAACTCTTGTTCAAATATTCCTTTACGCTTTCCAGCATTTCTATATTGTTTCCAATCAGCAATATGTCATCCACATATAATATTAGAAACGCTATAGAGCTCCCACTCACTTTCTTGTAAATACAAGCTTCTCCGTAAACTTGTATAAACTCGAACGCTTTGATCACCTCATCAAAACGAAGATTCCAACTCCGAGATGCTTGCACCAGTCCATAAATGGATCGCTGGAGTTTGCAAACTTTGTCAGCATTCTCTGGATCGACAAAACCTTCTGGTTGCATCATATACAACTCTTCCTTAAGGTAACCGTTAAGGAACGCTGTTTTGACATCCATCTGCCAAACTTCATAATCGAAAAAGGCAGCTATTGCTAACATGATTCTGACGGACTTAAGCATCGCTACGGGTGAGAAGGTCTCATCGTAGTCAACTCCTTGAACTTGTGAAAAACCCTTTGCCACAAGTCGAGCTTTATAGACGGTGACATTGCCGTCCGCGTCCGTCTTCCTCTTAAAGATCCATTTGTTCTGAATGGCCTTACGCCCTTCAGGTAATACTTCCAAAGTCCATACTTTGTTTTCATACATGGATCCCATCTCGGATTTCATGGCCTCTAACCACTTCTCGGAATCCGGGCCCATCATCGCTTCTCCATAGCTCGTAGGTTCATCGTTGTTTAACAACATGACCTCTAAGACAGGGTTGCCGTACCACTCAGGAGCAGTACGCGTCCTTGTCGACCTACGAGGTTCGATAGCAACTTGATCCAAAGCTTCATGATCATCATCATTAACTTCCTCTTCAGCTAATGTAGGCTCCACAGAAACAACTTTCTGCGCTGCGCTACTCTCAGGTTGAAGTAAAGGTTCAACAACCTCATCAAGTTCTATCTTCCTCCCACTCAATTCTTTCGAGAGAAACTCTTTCTCAAGAAATGTTCCGTTTTTAGCGGCAAACACTTTGCCTTCGGATCTGAGGTAGAAGGTATACCCAACTGTCTCTTTTGGGTATCCTATGAAGACGCATTTCTCCGCTTTGGGTTCCAGCTTTTCAGGCTGAAGCTTTTTGACATAAGCATCACATCCCCAAACTTTAAGAAACGACAGCTTTGGCTTCTTGTCAAACCAAAGTTCATATGGCGTTGTCTCAACGGATTTTGATGGTGCCCTATTTAAAGTGAATGCAGCTGTCTCTAATGCATAACCCCAAAACGATAGTGGCAAATCGGCAAGAGACATCATAGATCGCACCATATCCAATAAGGTTCGATTACGACGTTCGGACACACCATTACGCTGTGGTGTTCCAGGCGGTGTCGATTGTGAAACAATTCCACACTGTCTTAAGTGACTGCCAAACTCATAACTCAGATATTCTCCTCCTCGATCAGATCATAGGAATTTAATCTTCTTGTTACGATGATTCTCAACTTCACTCTGAAATTGTTTGAACTTTTCAAATGTTTCAGACTTGTGTTTCATTAAGTAAATATACCCATATCTACTTAAGTCATCAGTGAAGGTGAGAAAGTAACGATAACCACCGCGCGCCTCAATACTCATCGGACCGCACACATCAGTATGTATGATTTCCAACAAGTCACTTGCCCGTTCCATTGTTCCAGAGAACGGCGTTTTAGTCATCTTGCCCATGAGGCATGGCTCACATGTGTCAAGTGATTCAAAATCAAGTGACTCCAAAAGTCCATCAGCATGGAGCTTCCTCATGCGTTTAACGCCAATATGACCTAAACGGCAGTGCCACAAGAAAGTGGTATTATCATTATCAATTCTACATCTTTTGGCATCAATGTTATGAACATGTGTATCATTACTATCGAGATTCAATAAGAATAAACCCCTCACATTGGGTGCATGACCATAAAAGATATTACTCATATAAATAGAACAACCATTATTCTCTGATTTAAATGAGTAACCGTCTCGCAATAAACAAGATCCAGATATAATGTTCATGCTTAACGCAGGCACCAAATAACACTTATTTAGGTTCATCACTAATCCCGACGGTAATCGAAGAGCGAGCGTGCCGACGGCGATCACATCAACCTTGGAACCATTTCCCACGCGCATCGTCACTTCGTCCTTTGCCAGCCTCCGTCTATTCCGCAGTTCCTGTTTTGAGTTGCAAATATGAGCAACCGCACCGGTATCAAATACCCAGGCACTACAACGAGAGTTGGTAAGGTACACATCAATAACATGTATATCATATATACCTTGTTTGTTGTTGGCCGCCTTCTTGTCAGCCAAATACTTGGGGCAGTTCCGCTTCCAGTGTCCAGTTCCCTTGCAATGAAAACACACAGTTTCTGGTTTGGGTCCAGCCTTGGGTTTCTTCACGAGAGGAGCAACTGCTTTGCCACTCTGCTTGGAGTTACCCTTCTTACCCTTGCCATTTTTCTTGAAACTAGTGGTTTTATTGACCATCAACACTTGATGCTCCTTCTGAATTTCAGACTCAGCGGCTTTCAGCATCGCAAACAGCTCGGCGACTGACTTGTTCATCCCGTGCATGTTATAGTTCAACACGAAGCTCTTGTAGCTAGGTGGCAATGATTGAAGAACTCTGTCAGTGATAGCCTCTGGCGGAAGGGGCATCCCTAACTCAGCCAGACGGGTGGAGTACCCAGACATTCTGAGCACGTGATCACTGATAGACCCGTTCTCCTCCATCTTGCAAGCATAGAACTTATCGGAGATCTCATATCTCTCGATCCGGGCATTCTTCTGAAAGATAAACTTCAACTCCTGGAACATCTCATATGCTCCATGACGTTCAAAACGTCTTTGAAGTCCCGGTTCTAAGCCATACAACATTGCACATTGAACTATTGAGTAATCATCAGAACGAGCCTGCCAGGCGTTCACAACGTCTAGAGACTCAACTGGAGCGGGTGGATCACCAAGCGGTGCATCAAGGACATAAGCCTTCTGGGAAGCCGTAAGGATAATCCTTAGATTACGGGCCCAGTCCACAAAGTTACTTCCATCATCTTTCAACTTAGCTTTCTCTAGGAACGCATTAAAATTCAGGGGTGCTACTGCGCGAGCCATGATCTACAACATAAATATAGCAAAGACAACTTAGACTATTGTTCTTAGATAATGAGTTTAGTTAATCATATTTTAAAAAACTCCCACTCAAATTGACATCCCTCCGATCATTCGAGTGTAACATGATCCAAATCCACCAACTCAAGTCCGATCATCACGTGAGTTGAGGTGGTTTCAATGGTGAACATCTTCATGTTGATCATATCTACTATATGACTCATGTTCGACCTTTCGGTCTCTTGTGTTCCGAGGCCATGTCTGTACATGCTAGGCTCGTCAAGTTTAACCCGAGTGTTCCGCATGTGTAACATGGCTTACACCCGTTGTATGCGAACGTAGAGTCTATCACACCCGATCATCACGGCGTGTCTCGAAACGACGAACTTTCGCAACGGTGCACACTTGGGGAGAACACAATTTTATCTTGAAATTTAAGTGAGGGATCACCTTATAATGCTACCGTCGTCCTAAGCAAAATAAGATGCATAAAAGGATTAACATCACATGCAAATCATAAGTGACATGATATGGCCATGAACTTGTGCTTTTGATCTCCATCTCCAAAGCACCGGCATGATCTCCATCGTCACCGGCATGACACCATGATCTCCATCATCTTGATCTCCATCAACGTGTCGCCATAAGGTTGTCGCGCCGACTGTTGCTTCCACGACTATAGCTAACGTTTAGCGATAAAGTAAAGCATTACATAGCGCTTAATGATTGACACGCAGGTCATACAATAATTAAAGACAACTCTATGGCTCCTGCCAGTTGCCGTACTCATCGACATGCAAGTCGTGATATTCTATACAACACATGATCATCTCATACATCACATATATCTCATCATGTAATTGGCCATATCACATCACAACATACCCTGCAAAAACAAGTTAGACGTCCTCTAATTGTTGTTGCAAATTTTACGTGGCTGCTACGGGTTTGCAAGAACCGTTCTTACCTACGCAAAACCACAACGTGGTGTAGTGATTGCTTTTTGATCTTCTAAAAGAACCCTCTTCATTGAAATCGATTCAACTAAAGTGAGAGAGACAGACACCCGCTAGCCATCTTTATGCAACGAAGTTACATGTCAGTTGAAGGAACCTGTCTCGCGTAAGTGTACGCGTAATGTCGGTCCGGGCCGCTTCATCTCACAGTACCGCCGAATCAAATATCAACTAGTAACGGCAAGCAATATGTATACACCCACGCCCACAACTCGTTTGTGTTCTACTCGAGATCTCATCTACGCATAGACCTAGCTCATGATGCCACTGTTGGGGAACGTTGCATGGGAAACAAAAATTTTCCTACGCACACACAAGATCTATCCATGGTGATGAGCATCTACGAGAGGAAGAGTGAATCTACATACCCTTGTAGATCGCTAAGCGGAAGCGTTAATAAACGCGGTTGATGTAGTCGAACGTCTTCGCGATCCAAATCGCCGAGCGTCCCGCGATCCAATCACGATCCTTCCGATCTAGTGCCGAACGGACGGCACCTCCGCGTTCAACACACGTACGGCTTGATGACGCCTTCACCTCCTCGATCCAGCGAGCGATGATGAAGTAGTGGTTGAGTTCCAGCAGCACGACGGCGTGGTGATGGTGGTGAGGAACAATCTCTGCAGGGCTTCGCCAAGCACTACGGAGATTATGACGGAGGAACTAGAGGGTTAGGGTTGCCGCACACGGCTTGGGGAAATCTTGATGTGTCCCGTGTGCTAGCCCTGCCCCTCTATTTATATGTTGAGCCTTGGGGTCTAAACTTGGAGTAAAAGCCTCCTCCAGGTCGGTTTTGCCCGCACAAGGTCGGTTTGGCCCGCAGGGAAAGAGTCCAACTCGGACCCCTGCCGAATCGTGCACAGCCGCACACAAGCGGTAGTACCGCTTCACACAAGCGGTAGTACCGCTTGGGCGGTAGTACCGCTTCACACAAGCGGTAGTACCGCTCGGGCGGTAGTACCGCTTCACACAAGCGGTAGTACCGCTTACGCGGCAGCAAAACTACTTTTTGCACTTTCCAATACCTCGTGGGCTTTATCCCTTTGGCCCATATAAAGTGTTGCTGCACCCGAACACTTCGGTAAACATCCGGAACCCCTTCCGGTGAAATCCGGAACTCTTCCGGAGATCAAAACACTATTATCACATATATCAATCTTTACCTCCGGACTATTCCGGAGATCCTCGTCATGTCCGGGATCTTATCCGAGACTTCCGAACAACTTTCGGTCACCAACATAATAACTCAATTATACTAATCGTCACCAAACGTTAAGTGTGTAGACCCTGCGGGTTCGAGAACTATGTAGACATGACCGAGACACCTCTACGGCCAATAACCAATAGCGGGACCTGGATGCCCATATTGGCTCCTACATATTCTACGAAGATCTTTATCGGTCGAACCTCTATGTCAAGGATTCAGTTAATCCCGTATGTTGTTCCCTTTGTTCTTCGGTATGTTACTTGCCCGAGATTCGATCGTCGGTATCACTATACCTAGTTCAATCTCGTTACCGGCAAGTCTCTTTACTCGTTCCGTAATACAAGATCCTGTGGCTAACTCTTTAGTCACTTTGCTTGCAAGGCTCAATGTGATGTTGTATTACCGAGTGGGCCCTGAGATACCTCTCCGTCATACGGAGTAACAAATCCCAGTCTTGATCCATGCCAACCCAACAGACACCCTCGGAGATACCTGTAGAGCACCTTTATAGTCACCCAGTTACGTTGCGACGTTTGATACACACAAGGTATTCCTCCGGTGTCAGTGAGTTGCATGATCTCATGGTCAAAGGAACAGATACTTGACATGCAGAAAACAATAGCAATAAACTGACACGATCAAATGCTACGTTTACAGTTTGGGTCTTGTCCATCACATCATTCTCCTAATGATGTGATCCCGTTATCAAATGACATCTCATGTCAATGGCTAGGAAACCTTAACCATCTTTGATCAACGAGCTAGTCAACTAGAGGCTTACTAGGGACACAGTGTTGTCTATGTACCCACACATGTATTTGAGTTTCCAATCAATACAATTATAGCATGGATAATAAACGATTATCATGAACAAGGAAATATAATAATAACCAATTTATTATTGCCTCTAGGGCATATTTCCAACAGAATCATGTTAGCAATTGCCGCATTTTATGATTATGAAATCTGGCAAATGGATGTCAAAACTGCATTCCTTAATGGTTTTCTCAAAGAAGAGTTGTATATGATGCAACCAGAAGGTTTTGTCGATCCTAAGGGTGCTAACAAAGTGTGCAAGCTCCAGCGATCCATCTATGGACTGGTGCAAGCATCTCGGAGTTGGAATATACGATTTGATGAGGTGATCAAAGCATATGGTTTTGTACAGACTTACGGTGAAGCCTGCATTTACAAGAAAGTGAGTGGGAGCTCTGTAGCATTTCTAATATTATATGTGGATGACATATTGTTGATTGGAAATGATATAGAATTTCTTGATGGCTTAAAGGGATACTTGAATAAGAATTTTTCAATGAAAGACCTCGGTGAAGCTGCTTATATATTGGGCATCAAGATCTATAGGGATAGATCAAGACACTTGATAGGACTTTCACAAAGCACATACCTTGACAAAGTTTTGAAGAAGATCAAAATGGATCAGTCAAAGAAAGGGTTCTTGCCTGTCTTGCAAGGTGTGAAGTTGAGTCAGACTCAATGCCCGACCATGGCAGAAGATATAGAGAAATGAAAGTCATTCCCTATGCCTCAGCCATAGGTTCTATTATGTATGCCATGCTGTGTACCAGACCTGATGTGTGCCTTGCCATAAGTTTGGCAGGGAGGTACCAGAGTAATCCAGGAGTGGATCACTGGACAGCGGTCAAGAATATCCTGAAGTACCTGAAAAGGACCAAGGACATGTTTCTCGTTTATGGAGGTGACGAAGAGCTCGTCGTAAAGGGTTACGTTGATGCAAGCTTCGACACTGATCCGGATGACTCTAAGTCACAAACCGGATACATATTTATATTAAATGGTGGAGCTGTCAGTTGGTGCAGTTCCAAGCAGAGCGTCGTGGCGGGATCTACGTGTGAAGCGGAATACATAGCTGCTTCGGAAGCAGCACATGAAGGAGTCTGGATGAAGTAGTTCATATCCGATCTAGGTGTAATACCTAGTGCATCGGGTCCAATGACAATCTTTTGTGACAACACTGGAGCAATTGCCATCGCCAAGGAGCCCAGGTTTCACAAGAAGACCAAACACATCAAGAGACGCTTCAACTCCATTCGTGAATATGTCAAGGATGGAGACATAGAAATTTGCAAAGTACACACGGATCTGAATGTGGCAGACCCGTTGACTAAGCCTCTTCCACGAGCAAAACATGATCAGCACCAAGACTCCATGGGTGTTAGATTCATTACTATGTAATCTAGATTATTGACTCTAGTGCAAGTGGGAGACTGATGGAAATATGCCCTAGAGGCAATAATAAAGTTGTTATTATTTTATATTTCCTTGTTCATGATAAAGGTTTATTATTCATGCTAGAATTGTATTGACCAAAAACTTGAATACATGTGTGAATACATAAACAAATACCGTGTCCCTAGTGAGCCTCTACTAGACTAGCTCGTTGATCAAAGATGGTTAAGGTTTCCTAACCATAGACATGAGTTGTCATTTGATAACGAGATCACATCATTAGGAGAATGATGTGATGGACAAGACCCATCCGTTAGCTTAGCATATGATCGTTCTGTTTATTGCTACTGCTTTCTTGAATGTCAAATACATGTTCCTCAGACCATGAGATCATGCAACTCCCGGATACCGGAGGAATACCTTGTGTGCTATCAAACGTCACAACGTAACTGGGTGATCATAAAGATGCTCTACAGGTATCTCCGAAGGTGTCCGTTGAGTTGGCATGGATTGAGACTAGGATTTGTCACTCCGTGTTTCGGAGAGGTATCTCTGGGCCCTCTCGGTAATGCACATCATAAGAAGCTTGCAAGCAAAGTGACTAAGGATTTAGTTACGGGATGATGTATTACGGAACGAGTAAAGAGACTTGCCGGTAACGAGATTGACCTAGGTATGGAGATACCGATGATCGAATCTCGGGCAAGTAACATACCGATGGACAAAGGGAATTACGTATGTTGTCATTGCGGTTCGACCGATAAGATCTTCGTGGAATATGTAGGAACCAATATGAGTATCCAGGTTCCGCTATTGGTTATTGACCGGAGAGGCGTCTCAGTCATGTCTACATCATTCCTGAACCCGTAGGGTCCGCACGCTTAACGTTCGTTGACGATATAGTGTTATATGAGTTATGTGAATTGGTAACCGAATGTTGTTCGGAGTCCCGGATGAGATCCCGGACGTCACGAGGAGTCTCGGAATGGTTGAGAGGTAAAGATTTATATATGGGAAGTCATATTTTGGGTTCCGGAAAAAGGTGCAGTTTTTTCGGTATTGTACTGGGAAGCTTCCAGAAGGTTCCGAAGGATTCCAGAGGGGTCCGGAAGTCCACAAGTGGGTCCACCACTCCCCAAGGGCTGGCATGGGCTAAGGGGAGGCGTCCTGGCCTTATTGGGCCAGGCGCACCAAGTCCTCAAAAGCCCACGCAGCTAGGGAAGGAAAAAAGGGAGAGTCCTAGTAGGAATAGGATTGGACTTTGGAGTCCAAGTCCACGCGTGTACTATTCACGGTTAGTGTTCACGTGGCACTATTCCTTCTACTCCAAGCCCCTACACATATATAAATAGTGGAGAGGGGGCGCCACAAAAGACACAACATTGTCTTAGCCGTGTGCGGCGCCCCCCTCTACAGTTCCGTCCCTCGGTCATATTTTCGCAGTGCTTGGCCGAAGCCCTGCGGAGATAGCATCACCATCACCGTCACCACGCCGTCGTGCTGTCGGAACTCATCCACTACCTCGCCATCTTGCTGGATCAAGAAGTCGAGGACGTCACCGAGCTGAACGTGTGCTGAACGCGGAGGTGCCGTACGTTCGGTACTAGGTCGGTTGGATCGTGAAGTTGTTCGACGACATCAACCGCGTTGTTCTAACGCTTCCGCTTACGGTCTACGAGGGTACGTAGACACACTCCCCCTCTCGTAGCTATGCATCTCCATGGATAGATCTTGCGTGTGCGTAGAAATTTTTTGTTTTCCATGCAACGTTCCCCAACAGAAAACACGCCAAAATACGCACATGCAATAACAGCCACGCCGCGCTGGGAGACGCCTGATGCAAATCATGCTAAACTGAATGTCGATGGTGCTTTTGTCAAGGAAAATGGTACGGCTGGGGCTAGGATGATCTTGCGGGATCATGAAGGCGATGTCATCTTCGCCGCGACACGGACGCTATTTAATTGTGGTGACCCCTTAGAAGCTGAGATGGCGGCATGGAGGAAGGGTTACGGCTTTCTCTACACTGGACAAACTTGCCGCTGATTGTGGAAACAGATTGTGCCGAGCTGCTAAAGTTGGTGTGAAAGCACATTTGCTCCCTTGGTGGTTTTGGTAATTCATAACAACATATATCTCATTGAACTAATGTCCATTCAAGATTAAGATTTCAGGATGTTCAATGATTGGCATGGCATGGACTAGAGACGTGGACCCATCAAAATGCTAAGGACAAGGATTGGCAAAAGTTCAAGACTCTACATTTTTGGTTTAGTGATCCAAGATCACATTGAGTCCATAGGAAAGTAAATACTATTAAAAGGGGATGAGGTGTTGCTTAATGGTCTTTTTCCTCAAGTGCTTAGTGACAATATTCCTAAACCCTCAACCACTATCTCTACCCAAATATGTCCTAAACCTACATTCCAACTCGGCCCCACCGAAATTTCCTATCCGGCCCCACCGAGTTCATCCAAGACTTAGCCACTGCCAAAACCCTAAAAATCGGATCCACTGAAATGGATCTCGGTCCCACCGAGATGGCCTTGCCAACTCTCTGTAATCGTTTGCATTCACTTCGGTCTCATCGAGTTTTGCAAATCGGTCTCACCGAGATGGCTTGCCAAGTCTCTGTTGCCTTATTGCTTCACTTCGGTCCAACCGAGTTGATGCAATCGGTGCCACCGAGATGAGGATTGCCCTAAGCCATTGCACTTCGGTCCATCCGAGTTGTCCGTATCGGTCCCACCGAGATTCCTAAAGTTCATATCTTTTACACAGTTCGGTGCTACCGAGATGATCGTTTCGGTGCCACCGAGTTGAGTCAAAAGTGTGTAACGGTTGGATTTTGTGTGGAGGCTATATATACCCCTCCACCACATCCTTCTCTGGAAGGAGAGCCATCAGAACGTGCCTACACTTCCACCATACATTTTCTGAGAGAGAACCACCTACTCATGTGTTGAGATCAAGATATTCCATTCCTACCATTTGAACCTTGATCTCTAGCCTTTCCCAAGTTACTTTCCACTCAAATCCTTCTTCCACCATAGCCAAATCTGTGAGGAGTGTTTGAGTGTTGGGAAGACTATCATTTGAAGCACAAGAGCAAGGAGTTCATCAACAACACACCGTCTATTACCTTTTGGAGAGTGGTGTCTCCTAGATTGGTTAGGTGTCACTTGGGAGCCTCCAACATGATGTGGAGTTGAACCAAGAAGTTTGTAAGGGCAAGGAGATCGCCTACTTCGTGAAGATCTACCCCGAGTGAGTCTAGTCCTTCGTGGACGTAAGCCATGGTGGAATAGGCAAGGTTGCTTCTTCATGGGTGGAGCCCTCCGTGGACTCGCGCAGCTGTTACCCTTCGTGGGTTGAAGTCTTCATCAACGTGGACGTACGATAGCACCACCTATAGAAACCACGCCAAAAACCACCGTGTCTTCATTGCGTTTGAAATCTCCGATCCCCTCCTTTAAATACATATGCAATTGCTTACAATCCGCTGCTATACTCTTAGAATTGCATGTGTAGGGTGATGCTTGACATATACTATTGCTAAAATCTGCCCACAACTAAAATTGGGAAAAGGTTAGGTTTTATTTGGTCAAGTAGTCTAATCACCCCCCCTCTAGACATACTTTCGATCCTACAAGTGGTATCAGAGCTTTGGTCTCCGTAAGCCTTGATTTCCATTGCTTTGGTGATCATAGCTTTGGTTTCACAACCTAGGAGAGTATGGCGTCTAGTGAGGGTAACTATCACCGTAGAGGTCCATATTTTGATGGTACAAACTTTGCTAGTTGGAAACATAAGATGAAAATGCATATTCTTGGTCATAACCCCGCCGTTTGGGCTGTTGTTCGTGTTGGCTTGCAAGGTGACTTCTTTGAGGATGGCAAGGAACCGGATCATGAAGCAACCCCGGAAGAATTGAAGATGTTGCAATACAATGCTCAAGCTTGTGACATTCTATTCAACGGTCTATGTCCCGAAGAATTCAACAAAATCAGCCGCCTCGAGAATGCAAAGGAAATTTGGGATACTTTGGTTGACATGCATGAGGGTACCGAATCTGTCAAGGAATCTAAGTTGGATGTGCTTCAAAGTCAACTTGACAAGTTCAAGATGAAGGATGGTGAAGGAGTCGCTGAGATGTACTCTAGTCTTGCTCTCATCACAAATGAGATTGCCGGCTTAGGAAGTGAAGAGATGACCGACAAATTCATCATCAAGAAGATACTTAGAGCTTTGGATGGAAAATATGATACCGTCTGCACATTGATCCAAATGATGCCAAATTACAAAGATCTCAAGCCCACGGAAGTCATTGGAAGGATCGTTGCTCATGAGATGTTACTCAAGGACAAAGAGGAGCTACACAACAAATCAAGTGGTGCTTACAAAGCCTCAACCGATGCTCCAACAACTTCAAGTGACAAGCTTATATCCAATGAAGAGATAAGCCTAATGGTGAAAAGGTTCAACAAGTTCTACAAGAACAAAGGGAAAGAAAGAAGCTCTAGCTCAAGACACTATGAGAGAAGATCATCAAGTCGTGACCGTAATTGCTACAATTGTGGAAAGCCCAGACACTATTCCAATGAGTGTACGGCTCCCTACAAGAAAAGAGACGAATCACCAAGAGGAAGACATAGAAGAGATGAATCACCTCATAAGGAGAGAAGGAATAAGATGATCGTTATGAACGAAGACACTCTCGAAGAAGCAAGGATTCGGAGAGGAAGGACAGATCATCAAAGAGCTACACAAGAAGAAGGCATCAAGCTCATGTTGGTGAATGGGTTTCCGGCTCCGACTCCGACAACTACTCCGAGAGAACTTATCACTCCGACTCCGACTATAGTCAAGATGAAGGTGTTGCCGGACTTGCACTTGTGTCATCCAACTCCTATGATCTATTTGACTCACCAAATGAAGGAATTGGAAGATGCTTCATGGCAAAAGGCCCCAAGGTATCACACCCCGAGTATCTTGATTTCAATAGTAATGAAGATGATTTGCTAGGTGATGATGATTTACTTGTTGATAGGGCTAGTAATGTGAGCTATAATGAAAATGCTAGTAATCATGATAGTCAAGAGGAAACGAGTGACAATGCTATGAAGGAGATTGAGCGTCTAACTAAAGAACTAAATGCTCTTAAGTTAGCTCATGAAATAACTCAAGAGGATCATAGAGAACTTCTAAGAACTCATGAGAAGCTACGCTTCGAGAAGCTAAATTTAGAACAAGAACATGAGTTTCTTAAAGCTATCAATGACGATCTTCGAAAGAAGAGTTCTTCATATCTTGCCAAGCGTTTACTCTTGTCTACCTTTATGCCACAAGTTAAATCTAAGCAAACTAGCAACAAGGGTAAAAATGGTTCTACCTCTAGTAGTAACAATAACAATGCTAAATCCAATGTTATTACCTCTAGTAGTTCTATTGATTCCACTAATGATTCTC
The DNA here is from genome assembly GCA_039707655.1 of Elymus sibiricus. NCBI lineage: Eukaryota > Viridiplantae > Streptophyta > Magnoliopsida > Poales > Poaceae > Elymus > Elymus sibiricus. Next base: position 326,460,730 of record CM077664.1, read on the forward strand.
TTAGCCAAGTTACACTTGAGCAAGAAAATATGCTATTGAAAGGAATTATAGAAAAATGTGTCTACAAGAGTCTTGCCGGGAGTAAACAATTTGAGGAAATTGTACGCAAGCAAGGAAGGCACCAGAAGAACCAATGTGTTGGTTTTGAACGAAAGTTCAATGCCGATGGAGTTGAGTGGGAAGAAGGTCAATACCCCAAGACGAAGTTTGTTCCTCAACAAGAGAAGTATGATCCTACTTCCTTCAAGGGAACACAAGTTCAAGAAGATCTTCCACCACAAGACCACAAGCTAAAAGGCAAGGACAAGATTCAAGAAGAGATTGATTCATTTGAAGAAGCTCCTCAAGCCATGGTCAAGTGGGTTCCCAAGACTTCATAAAGTTCTACTACAACTCCAAGGATTCCCATCAAGTTGATGTGGGTCCAAAAGAAGAAGAACTAGAGAGTTCTTGAGGGTGACTCTGCCAACAAACTTCACTCATATTCTTTATGGCAAGGACTTGTGCAACCAACTTCCACATTTCGCACTAGTTCATGGAGTCACAAACCCTCTTGTTGGTAAGGCAAGGGACAAGGTAATCAATGCATTCATGGACATCATCATATGTGTATTCCACTCTATGTCTATGGATATCCTTGTATGTTCCTTGTGTGGGACTAACCCATGTAGGTATTGAAAGCACAAAACTCCAAAGGATTGCTCCCAACTCTTGATGGTCTACATCAACATTGAGCATCCACATCTTCAACATCTACATGAAGTCATCATCGACAAAACCCAAGGTTAGTTCATCCCTCTTAGGGGGAATATCACATCTAGGGGGAGCTTTGCTCTAAATAATTGAGCTAAAGCAACTCTAATGGTGTGAACACATTAATGCTTTATGTAAAAGTGGCAACCCCACTTGTGTTAAACGATGAGTATGACCTATGATCAAATGTTCTCATTTGGCTCCTAAGTCAATATACTCATATATAGATGACCTAGTCATCGCCATTGCTTGATAGATGCTAGAATTGGTTGTGCATGTTTGACACATATTTCATTTGCTATCTTATTATGTGAGCATGTTGGTTTGCATGATTTCATCATTCGAGGACATCCATTTGTTATTTTGATTGTCTTGGTTTTTCTGGCCAAGTGGATGTACAAGAATGCCTAAGAACCTTCTCTAGCCATCTATGCTTTCTTGTCTCAAATTCTATTCTTGCTGCATCACAAAAGTTGAACAAGTCATTTTCGGACCCTTCGGGTGAGGAGCACTCGGAGCCACCGATCTGAAAGGGCTGAACTTCCAAAACCTTCTAATTGATTTCGGCCGAACCAACTCACTCAAACTCGGTCGAACCGAAATCACTTAGACTGATCTAGGTTTTCATCTCGGTGCTACCGATTATACCAACTCGGTCGGACCGAGTTGCTATAACTGCAAGCAATTGCACGTCTCGGTGCTACCGATTTGTTCCACTCGGTGCCACCGACAGCACATGGGTATATATATCCAGCGGCCCGTGCGGTTGAAAATTTCTTCAAACGTTACGCGCCCGCGCCCCATTGCTGCCGCCCCCTTGGTCTTCGGATCATCGCCGTCGTCTCCAGCGCGCCCTCGCCGCCGGACTCCGTCGCCGTCAACGGGAATCTCCTCCGCCGTTGCCGCCGTAGAGGATCTCCACCAAGTTAGGGTGAGATTCGATCCCTCTCGTGCTTCCATTTCCGATTCTATGCACGATTGGACTGCCATGTATCTTGCCACGAATGCAATACTCTTTCCACCAGATTAGTTCGTAAGAACCAGATTCGAGCAAAAAATTTAGGGTTAGGTTTCCGCCGAACGCATCTCGGACCGACCGAATAGGAATTTTCGGTACCAGCGATTTGGTCTCTGGCCATAGCACTAGTACATCTCGGTGCCACCGAGTTGTGCGAATCGGTGAGACTGAAAGTAACATCTCAGTGAAACCCTAGCATCTCGGAGCCACCGAAACCCATCTCAGTCTAACCGAAGTGGCGTGCAAGGTCTCTGTAGTGTGCTTCGGTGTCACCGAGATTATCAACTCGGTCCATCCGAAATGCATTCTGTGAAAACCTAGAACTAAAGTTTGAACTCAACTTTTTGAAAAATAATCTGCTTTTTGTGATGACTCATCTACTCTGCCCATACCTATCTATTCACAGGGTCAGCTCAGCAAGATGTCTAGTGACAGTGACAGTCAGAACAGATCTGAACAACAGGCAGATATGAGTGAAGGGTCAATCCCAGCTGAAAGTTTCTATGAGGGAGAGAGGAGCTCTCCAGATCTTCCTAAAGCTGCAACCAGAACAAGGAAGAAGAAAACCTCAGACGGTGAGGATGAGGACTTTGTTGCAAGTGAAGCTGCACAAAAGAAAAAGAGAGTAGTGCTTGCTAAGGAGTACAGCACAAAGCCTACCAAAGAAAGAACTGCTGTGAGGAAAGTGCCTCAGCAAACTATGCAGAAGCCTAGTAACAAAGAGGCAGCTGAAGGAGCTAAGAAGAAAAGAGTAAGGAAATCATTTGCCCGTGTGATTGGCAGACCCTCCATGATGATTGATGAGGAGGAAGAAGAAGAGGAAGAGCCAGCAGCCAGTGCACCCCCTGCAAAAGCTCAGAAGCTCATGTCTGATGCAATCAAGACAGCTGCACCCCCAAGTCCAAACCAAAGGTGCCAGCACCCAAGAGGTCAACCAGGAACATATCAGCTGCTGAGAAGAACAAGGCCCCCGTGCCAGAATCAAATGTTGATGAAGAGCCTCTAGTGCTCAGAAAGTTAAAGCCAAAGATACCAGAACATGACAACGCACACCGGAGCTGCCAGCGGGAGATCGCCTTCAGGAGCTTCGGAGGACCGTGCCTAGAGTGCCATTTAGTCCTATACTTATTTGAACTTTTTGGTACTTGTTGCCAAAGGGGGAGAATTTGTATAGATCATAGGCTTCGAGAGAGAGAGAGAGAGAGAGAGAGAGAGAGAGAGAGAGAGAGTGTTTTGGTCGTTCTTTTGCTACTTCTTGTTTGGTCGTTGATACTTTGTTATGTGTGTGCTTGCTACAATACTTTGATGTTTACTTATGCCTACTGTGATGATCTATCATTATCTTGTATGATCACTCACCTATGTTGGTGATGCGTGCTTATCTTTTCAATCATATCATTTTGCGTGCTCCACCAAGATGTATGTGACATGGAAGAGTAACCCATGAGCCTAATCGATTGTGCATTTGCATTCAAACGCAAATTTTTAATAATGCACAAATTTAGGGGGAGCTCTTGCTTATCACATAATTCTCAAAGCGACAATGTATTTCATTCATTTAATCATTTGTCGAAGCTCTGATCTATATGTTGTCATCAATTACCAAAAAGGGGGAGATTGAAAGCACATTTGCTCCCTTGGTGGTTTTGGTAATTCATAACAACATATATCTCATTGAACTAATGTCCATTCAAGATTAAGATTTCAGGATGTTCAATGATTGGCATGGCATGGACTAGAGACGTGGACCCCTCAAAATGCTAAGGACAAGGATTGGCAAAAGTTCAAGACTCTACATTTTTGGTTTAGTGATCCAAGATCACATTGAGTCCATAGGAAAGCCAATACTATTAAAAGGGGATGAGGTGTTGCTTAATGGTCTTTTTTCTCAAGTGCTTAGTGACAGTATTCCTAAACCCTCAACCACTATCTCTACCCAAATATGTCCTAAACCTACATTCCAACTCGCCCCCACCGAAATTTCCTATCCGGCCACACCGAGTTCATCCAAGACTTAGCCACTGCCAAAACCCTAACAAATCGGATCCACCGAAATGGATCTCGGTCCCACCGAGATGGCCTTGCCAACTCTCTGTAATGGTTTGCATTCACTTCGGTCTCACCGATTTTTGCAAATCGGTCTCACCGAGATGGCTTGTCAAGTCTCTGTTGCCTTATTGCTTCACTTCGGTCCAACCGAGTTGATGCAATCGGTGCCACCGAGATGAGGATTGCCCTAAGCCATTGCACTTCGGTCCATCCGAGTTGTCCGTATCGGTCCCACCGAGATTCCTAAAGTTCATATCTTTTACACAGTTCGGTGCTACCGAGATGATCGTTTCGGTGCCACCGAGTTGAGTCAAAAGTGTGTAACGGTTGGATTTTGTGTGGAGGCTATATATACCCCTCCACCACATCCTTCTCTGGAAGGAGAGCCATCAGAACGTGCCTACACTTCCACCATACATTTTCTGAGAGAGAACCACCTACTCATGTGTTGAGATCAAGATATTTCATTCCTACCATTTGAACCTTGATCTCTAGCCTTTCCCAAGTTGCTTTCCACTCAAATCCTTCTTCCACCATAGCCAAATCTTTGAGGAGTGTTTGAGTGCTGGGAAGACTATCATTTGAAGCATAAGAGCAAGGAGTTCATCAACAACATACCGTCTATTACCTTTTGGAGAGTGGTGTCTCCTAGATTGGATAGGTGTCACTTGGGAGCCTCCAACATGATGTGGAGTTGAACCAAGAAGTTTGTAAGGGCAAGGAGATCGCCTACTTTGTGAAGATCTACCCCGAGTGAGCCTAGTCCTTCGTGGACGTAAGCCATGGTGGAATAGGCAAGGTTGCTTCTTCGTGGACCCTTCGTGGGTGGAGCCCTCCGTGGACTCGCGCAGCCGTTACCCTTCGTGGGTTGAAGTCTCCATCAACGTGGACGTACGATAACACCACCTATCAGAACCACGCCAAAACCACCGTGTCTTCATTGCGTTTGAAATCTCCGATCCCCTCCTTTACATACATATGCAATTGCTTATATTCCGCTGCTATACTCTTATAATTGCATGTGTAGGGTGATGCTTGACATATACTATTGCTAAATCTGCCCACAACTAAAATTGGAAAAATGTTAGGTTTTATTTGGTCAAGTAGTCTAATCACCCCCCTCTAGACATACTTTCGATCCTACATGGTGCAATCCAAAGACGACAATCGATCGAGGTATGCATATCAGGTTAATGAGATCAGACGAATTCTGGCTCAAGAAAGGAACATTAGTCTAGCTAAGATTAGTAGGCACGCGAATGTGGCGAGTCACACCCTTGCTTGCATGGGTCGATCGCAACAGCGCACAGCGTGTTGGCTCCGGTGGAGATAGCTAGCATTGTTGATTCTGAATGTAATCATCATGGCTGATTAATGAAAAGTTCCTTTCCCGCAAAAAAAAAAAAGAAAAAAGAAAAACCGGTTCAGCAAGGTTCCCAAACCGGTTCAGGAAGGTTCGCGTTGTACAAATGGGCCGGCCCATAACCCGTGCGAACCGCCATTTGGTCGCAAGAATGCATACAGAGAATTCCACCAAACGCCTCCTATGTTCCCAGGCCCCATATTAAGATCCTGATTCCCCTTAAAAAAAGAAAGAACGAAAAAAAAAAAAAACAATCCTGAAGCACGGCTCGGATCCACTTGGGAAATCCACGAGGGGGCCGGGAAGGAAAACCCTAGGCTCGCCCTCGCCACCGGGAACGGCGTCTCTGGTTCCCCCCGACGACGAGCCCCGAAGCGCTTCAGATCCTCTTCCCGCCGGCGAAGGCAGCGGCCCGGCGGTAGATCGTCTTCCCTCCGGCGAGCGGCGACGGCAGCGGCCCGGCGGTATAGCCTCTCCCCTCCGGCGGCGGCAGCGGCCCGGCGGTAGATCGTCTTCCCTCCGGTGACGGCAGCGGCCCGGCGGTATATCCTCTCCCCTCCGGCGGCGGCAGCGGCCCGACTGTAGATCTTCTCCCCTCCGCTGACGGCATCGGCTCGACGGTAGATCCTCTCCCCTCTGCCACGCTGCCCTTTTGCGAAAACAACCCTGAAATGTCCACCGTTGTCCTGTCCAGCTTAGCTGTCACGTATGGAATTTCGTCCGGTGCTGTGAGTCCGATCCCTAACCTCCCATCAGACCGGTGCATCATCGCTAGATCAGGCTATGATATGACGTTTGATTTATTTCCGTTCGCTTCCAGAATTGCTTCCGATAATCACTCCAAGTTTAGATTTGACTTGCTCTAAGCACGTATCTTTCTAGGTTCAAATTTGACTCTCTCTAATTACGTAGGCTTTCTTTGCTTCACATATTTGATTCCATAAGTGTCAAACATGATTTATAATTCGTAGTGAATTAAAGTTTTGCTCCAAGCATTGTCATGATGTGCTTCTTACGTTTCTATTATGTGCTAAAGAGATCATATTACCATTCATTCAAATTCATGACCGCCTCGTTTATTCAATATCTTGCCACATTGATGCTTTAATGTTCTCACATGTTTTTTTCCCCATGGATTTGAATTGTTGTTGCAACCACTGCCATTGTGTGCTTCTTTAATTTTTAGTATAATATGCTTTCTTGTTTGTTGTTTGCACTTGTTTTTGGTTTACTAGCAATTCCTTGCTCCTAAGGAATTTAGTAAAGCATCGTAAGTTATCATTCAGTGCTTTGACATCAAAAAATAAAATAAACGAAACAGGCTTCCATTAGTTTCATTTCCTGCTTCACAAACACATACACACATATTCATGTTATTTGCTTCCTGGTTGTATCAATTGCTTGAAAACTCGAGCATTGATGTGGAGATAGTCGCTGATGGGAGAAGGGGAAGCTGGACTTGGAGGGTAGATGGAGTCCTGCTGCCGGCGAAAGAGAATGAGGAGACGTTTTCAGTTTGGTATTACGATGTGTGACCTCCACTGGTGATAAATGACAATCCGCGTGATTTTTGGGATTAGTTAAGGGATGGAGGACACATGCACTCATCGGCTGGAAGGACAAATGAATGCAGATGTTACAGTCGGATGGAAACGTCCCATAGGAAGAGTTTCCCTTAAAATTTTCAAGTTCAAGGACTAACTACACATCCTACAAGTTCTGATCTGCAGTGCAATTGCCTCTGTATATTATGTTTCTCATGCTATCGCAACTCATGTTGTAGCTTATTGATAATTTTTTTCTGTTGTCAGGTACTAGGATTATTGACCTTCCCTGAGGAGTTCTGCATATCTACGTATTTCTACTGGGCTCGACCTATCCGCTCGACCAATCCTTTTTTAAGGTTTGAAAATTTTACCCTTTAATTGATTGATATATACATATATTGATAGTTCTTTTTATTGACTATTTTGTATTTTATTAATGTGAAGGATGGAATACCACTGAGCATTTAAGCTCAATTTTTGTCAATTTTTTTGACACTATGGAAGCCAATACCAAGCGACATTTACACAAGCAACATTTTGAAGGAATGGAAAAAATGCTAGCCTTTTTCAACTTTCACAGCAATGTACCAATTTGCTTGTAATTTTTTTCCGTCTGTTTTTTAGGTCTTATGTGAATTTAATTTAAAGTACATCCACTTTAAGTTTTTCTAGTTGTTTGCATGTATTCTTGTCGAAAACACTTCTCGTCAACTGGCCGGCCGGTCGGACGCGAAATGTATAACGTGTCATCAGTGCGTCATGTGTTCCTGACTGAGCCGTCTGCAACATGGCCTTTGTTGCAAGACGCCCGAACGCAGAAAAAACTGTTCGGGGCCACTTGCCATTGAGACAAGCCTAGGGCAAATCATCAAACCCCATGTAAAGTGGGGCAAAAGATCCAATCCCCTCGCAACACGAGGCTTGTTGCAAAGGCTCAGCGAGTAGATCGGATGGTTGTCATGCAAAAAAAAAAAAAAAACAGTTCGGGAGATTGCAATAAGACTCATGTTGCAAAGCGCCATACAAGGCTTGTTTCAAAAGCTCTGTGGCTCATAGGGAGGGATCGGACGGCTGTCCGTGGCTCCATCAAACGGTAGCCCAGGCGATCGATCTGCTAGGATTATATAGCACGTCCCTAACTTTTTTTTCCATTCCATCTATGATCTGTGTCACCATTCTGAAAAGAAAATGCATAAATTAATTAGGATTGGAGGGAGTATTAAAATTTTCTAAAAGAGTTAATGTTCTCTAGTACTAAATTGAACTTGAAAAATGAATTATTTTGATTCTACCAACGTTGATGGACCTGTCTGAGCGACTCGAGCTTATAAGCTAAAAAAGCACTTATTTGAGTGCTTTTGGCCAAAAATCACATATTTATATGTTTAGTCACAAGGCAAAGCCAAAAGTACTAAAATAGGTGTTTTTGGCTTACAAGGCAAATTCAAAGTGATCAAACTGCTATACTTGGGGTGAAATAAGAAGCTTTTTGGCATTGGCCACACCGTCAATTTTGGGCGGAATAAGCAAACAGCTCAGCATTTTTTTTTGCTTGGCATCACATCTTCATAATTAATCTCGGCCTCAACCTATCACAGCTCAGCCTCAACCTGATAAACTTCTGTAGCCACCCATCCCCCCTTCCCTGATCAAATCACTGAACATGTTTGAATTTTGAAAGTGGGAAATGAGTATATAGTTGTACAATATCTTCAGATTTGTCAATTTTTGTGCAAATGTACTTTTGAATATAAAGTTCATAAAACAAGAGACGAGAGATAACAATAATCTGTTTTTTAAGTGGACCTGGAAGTAGGGCTGTTAATGAACCAAGAGACGAGATAACAAAAACCTGTTTTTAAGTGGAACTGGAAGTAGGGCTGTTAATGAACCTTTTGACATAAGTTAGGTGTGCGATTGGAATCAGTTTTGATAACTAAACTAAATGTACAAGTACCTTTCAAAGAGAAGAAAATAAATAAATGCACTAGCACATATGTAAAAATACTGTCATAATAGTATTATAGTATTATGTTGCCATACAGTTGTAACACTTATTACACCACCGCAGCTTGACTGATTACGCTGTTCTCAGGTGCGGGGAGGACACGGAGTGGAACATCATCCACACGTGGAAGAAGAAGTGTTTGCTAGCCGAAGGGCTCAGGTGCCGAAAAGGTGGCGTACTCGTCGTTTCAGAAGACCAGTCCAAGACCTTACGAGCCCAGGAGACCGTGTACATAATCCTGTCCAATGAGTTTGTTCACCAGATGTAGACGACGACTAGAGGTCAGTCCAACAGTTCCTGCGGCTTCCTGCTTTGGATCCGACAAGTTAGACAGTTCAGTTTTGTCCTTGCTCCATTACTCGGTGTTGCCCTGAGTTGCTGTAGAGTAGAACTCAGCTTGATTTACCATTGTTGGGAGAGCAGATCCTCTGAGAAGACGAAGTCCTCAGTCAGTTGAATGGTTCCTCCTATATCCAATGTGCTGCTTTTCTTCCTGCTACAGAGGATCCGAGAACTTGACGGTCCAGTTTTGTCCTAACTCCATTACTCTTTCCGACAAGTTTTGTATACCTGTTGCTTACCGTTATCGCTTAGGTGGGTATTCATTGGCTGGTGCCTTCGGAGAAGTTTTGTATATGTTGTTGCTTACCGTTGTCACTTAGGCGAGTACTCATTGGCTGGTGCCTTTATTTGCGGAAACTGACACGACACTAGTGGATACTGGGACGGAGTATTTTGTTGCCCGATGGGGTTTTCACACTAAAATTGCGTTCACAGTTGATTTGTTCTCTTCATACTATTTTTTGCAGAAAAGGTGTTTGAGTGAGTGAAGTCTGTTTTAAACCTTAAAGTTCTAGAGCTGGTCGGAAACAAATCCTCACCTACTCTCTGATCCCGACCCTATTTGGCGCACCAGGAATAGATGCATCCTGACCGGGATTAAAGTCTACTCTCACTTACACCTCTGCCCCAATTGTCATATCCATCATCTATCCACAATCCCCTGTGTCTCTCCCTCCTAAAATCAGCAAAGCGCCTCTAGCGTTGAGGACGGTCACGAGGTCGAGCGGCGCGCGCGTCGCCTCGGAGGACGGCGCATTGGCGTGCACGGGCACCGCGGAGCTCTCGCGGGCGGCGCCCCTTGCCAGGGCCGGGCACTGCAGCGGAGGAAGGTTTGGATTGGATCTGGTGCACGGGTGGAGTACTATGTTGTTGGATGTGATCAACACAAATCATCGGTGATTTGTATGTGATTAATACTAATCATCGGTGATTCACACACTTTCTGTGGCCAGCAAGACTATCGGCGGGGCCGCATGCCCGTGGTGTAACGGGCACGGAAGCACAGCTTACACAGCGGTGCGCAGCGCGGAGGCAGCAACGGCGCTCTGACCGCAGTAGGAGGCGGAGGCAGCGGGGCCAGCAGAAGCTGCTCGACATAGCGGCGCGCAGCTCAATGGCAGCCCTTCACCATGCCTGACGAAGGAACTGCCGTGGTTTCTCGCGGGAGAAAGATAATAGAGATTGGGGAAGAGAGATGAATATGACGTGTGGACCCGGGCAGTCAGTGAGACTAGAGAGTGATCTTGTTCGGGATTGTGATTTTCCTAGCGTGCCAAACTGGTATATACAGGTATCGGGTCGAGATTGACTGGGATCGATGAATACAGGGTATGGACTTCACGGATTTGGAGTTGAAGGTTTGTTTCCGACTAGGCCTACAACCTTAAGGTTTAAAATAGACTTCACTCTGTTTGAGTTCGTGTGTATAACCGTGTAAGGGGGCGTGTCGTGTAGTTACTATAGGTGGACCTGACTGGTCTCCCGTACGTGACTTCTCACCGAGTTCTGTTTCAGCGGCCATGACATCGTGAATTGCAGCGTTTCGTCGACCGTGAGATCACAGTGATTCATTATCTCTGTATCTCTCTGTCTATCTCTACCTCTACTAATACAGTACGATAAAACATCAAAGATGGAATCCTACATTCTTAAGAAGTTGATCCCCACTGCAAGGCATTCTCTTAACATGCATACACTCCACCTCAGCATGCATGCCACATCAGCGTTTCAGTTCCCACTACCACTAGCAATCCTGCCACGTCAATTTTTTTTTCTGTTTCAACTAATTATTATTTTTTTGCGGGGGGGAAAGGGATTTTCATTAATCAACCAGGATCAGAATGATCCATCTCACATAGTTTTACAACCCAATTTGGACCAGACCGCAACCAGACTGCGGTTTTAACATCAACTCTCCCAATCATGGCAAGCTCATGACTTACTCTATTTCTTGAGCGCCTACCGCTCTAACTACCACCTCTCTATCAGAATCAAGTAGCTCTTTTATCTCATGCACTAGGCAAGCATCCGGGGACCTATTAATATTTTTTTGGTTAAGCATCATCGCCGCTTCAGTGCTGTCCGTTTCCAGAATAAACGGTAAAGAGCTCCATTCCAGCGCGAGTGCAACTCCCTCGTGACAAGCTTGCAGTTCCGCCTCCAGCGTGTTATTGCATGTGAACAAGTGACGACATGAAGAGAAAATAATTTGTCCGGTCGTGTCACGAAGCACCATCCCAGCGCCTCCATTCATTTTTTGCTCAGCGAAAGCGCCATCTACGTTTAATTTAAGCCAGCCAGCCGGTGGTGGTTCCCAACTCTCCAACGGCTGCTCCACCTTGTGCATGTCACGCATGCCCGGGCTGGCCTTGGCTGATGCGTGACCCATCATGTCACCCAAGATCATCTTTCCTTTGACCACATCTGCATGTGGGTGATGCTGAATGCACAGAAGGGAGGATATATACCCATGCAAGAACCTGCGGGACACATCCGTTGGTGGCGGAGTTTTGTCATGCGTGATTTCATTACGGACATGCCAGGACCGCCATAGTGTCATCAGTACCACCATGCATGATGTATCAGACAACGGATGGAGGACATCGAAGAGCCACTCAGGCCCCGTGTTTCGGACAGCGCCAATGTCCGGGATCATCCAGTCCTTTGCCATTGCCCTCCAAAGGCTCACCGCACGCGTTTATTTGATTTAATTTCTCTTTAGAACGGATTTATTCATCTTCCTGTTCTGTATAACCGATGAGAGACGCATCGTTTTACACTCCCCACCACACCTCCAATACGCAAACAGAAGAAAGAAGCCCAACCGTCTGCCCCATGCCTTTCATGAGCCCTCTCGGAAATCCATCGAGCCCTCACTTTCCCTGACGTACGACGTGGCGGCTCCTCCGGCACGACCGCCGGTTCGACTCGTCTCCGCGGCTTCTAGGATTCTCTCGAGCAAAATACCCCTTGACGGTGTGTGCCTGCATCCTCGAGACGGCGTCCGCGGTGCCCTGGTGCTAAGAGTGGTGGACCCCACAGGGCTCCGCACAAGAGGACAACGTCCCAAACGTCGCCGTTACATGCGAGGTGTTAAACGGTGCCACATCAGCCTGACTGACGGGCCCCATCTGTCATAAACACACTCAACAGAGCCAAATCCGTCGATCAGTGTTTTTTGCAAATAGATTACACAAGACGTGGTGTTTTCTGCCAAAAAAAATGTAGCGTAGTGTTTTCTGCAAACCTAGCCTTCAAAGTGGTGGTTACCTGCAATTTACTCTTCAACTATGAGATGACGAATACCATTGTCGGTCGTTCGGATCCAGTGGAAAGGTGCGGAGGCGGACGACGTCCGGACTCCCTGTCTGAGACACCTTTGCTTCTTCGACGGGCAGGACGACAGCTTTGTCTCGGTCAAGCGACGAGTTTTAAGTAACAACTTTGCCTCTCACATCTTATATCAGTATTCTGAAAAATAAAATACTGAAGTACCATCCACTATGTATTTGTAATGCTTTGAGATCTTGGGAGTATAGTTTGTCCATCTCACTATATAATTGTTATTTTTTTTCAAAGCTTGGAGTATTCTGTCCTGCTTCTATAATACTTTGCTTTGCACCTACGTCTCCAGATATTAGTGCATGGCTAGCTGCGGCTCTATGTTTTCTTACAAATCAAACCATCAACCTTTTGAGACTTGGATAGTTGTCAGTTTGAGGAGCTTGCTTTCCTACATCCTACATCCCTCTCTTTTTTAGATGTTGCTTTCTTACATCTTTCCCTGGATTGGTGCCTCAAGATTAGGAGGGGCTTGGCTGGTCATTTTTTGCCTTTTGTAATAGATCAGTGCCATTTGCAAGGCTATAATTCTTAGGTAGCATCAGTAAAAATAAACTAAATGTGTTCTCTCAGCTATTACAATAAGCTTTGTTTCCTTAGGCTCTTGATATGAGGGAAGATTGTTGGTTGATCTACAGGCCAAACTTGTGGCCAGCAGTAAGTGTAAAGCAACAGCAAGTTGGCAAAGCCAACTTGACTTCAGCAGGCCCTGATTGGGGACACACACACACACAACTGACGGGTGGGTCCCCCCATGGCACTATGCATATAACTATATGAAGGAGAGAAGTCCCTATGGGACAGCACCGTGCAAGTGCAAGCCTCTCACAGCTGCCCAATCCAGCCACGCATAGCCAGTCACGGGAAGGACTTTTCCAGTGCCTTCTACAAGCAGCAGCAGCAACCAGGAGGTGAAGAAGAACAAGGGCAACTTCTGGTGAAGCCCTATATGCCATTTCCAGCATCTACAAGAGGCAGAGATGGCTTTATTTTTTATCTAAGGTGTGATTACTCCTTCTCTTTATGGTTTGTGGCTCAAATCTTGTGCAAGATGATCCTAAGATCATCTATGACTTACAACAATGGCACCAGAGCCTTCTTGCTCAAGTTTGAGCCCTATCAAGCTTAGGTTACGACTGATTTGTTTAAGATTATGCTTGATCTGTCTTGATCAAGTTAAAGCTCTATGGGGCACTTCTTGTTTATGCTTAAATATGAGCTGTTCTTCATGTCTGAGCACAGTTCAAATTTTATTTGAGCTCCTAAAGAACAGATCAGCTTTGATCAGTTAGTTTTAAGCCAAGCTCATGTTAAGATCAAGCTGATTTTCTTAAAATCAAAGCTTAATTTATTTTAGCCCTAAGCTCTTATGGAACTAGCCCTAACAGATTATGTTACAGTCAAGGGTTTTCATTTTAATAATGAATCAAAGAGGGGATTTAAAGCATGTATCAAAATCCCCAAATCTTAAGAACCCTAGAACTGAAATTCTCTAATTATTCCCTCTGTTAAGTGGCTTGTGGTTTCAATTATGCATGAATTGAAAGGGGAAGTGCACTAATTATGCATAAAGGTTTTCCCTAATTTGAAACCCTAGCTTAAAGAATCAATTAATTTTTCTCTCCCCTGTTGCTGATGTTTGTTGTTTCAGATTAAGGCATGAATTAAGAGGGGATTGACTGGTTTGAAGTGAATACTAGTAAAATCTTCAAATTTCCGAAACCCTAAATCAAGAAAAATTCCCCAATTCGGTGGAACCCTAACCCTAATTATGAAATTTTTCGAATTAAAGGAACCCTACTCCTAATCTAATGAACTAAGAACATTGGATGCTCACCTGAAGGGCTCCTCGTCGTCTGCAAGTGCGGCGGCGTTGGAACCACCATGGGCTCACACCTGAGTGGCCCTGCATCCGCTGCTCCGGCCGGTGGTTGCCGCTGCTCTCCCCGCGCTTGTCGTTGGAGGAAGGGCGCTGCCTCGCCAGGTCTGACGCCGCACACCGTAGTTGCGGTGCGGGAACGCGCCGGCAAGCGCCGCTCGACGGGGCCTCGCGCAGGCTGGAGCTGCACGGGACTCCAGCAAGAGGAGCTCACCGGCGCCGACGCCCTCCTTTGCTGCGGCTAGCCAAGCCGCCGCATCGCCCTCGCTCACTTGCTCGGGAGGATGGAGAAAGGGGAAGGGGGCGAAATGGTTAGGGTTCGAGGAGAGGAGCTGCCGCTGCGGGCTGTTGTGCCTGGGGCAGCTGGTCGTTCCAGTTGGGCCGGTAGGCCGCCCCGGCCCAAGCGGCCGGCCAGGGGATCAGGGGGAGTCGGCTGTGCTGGCTGGTATTTTTCCTGGCCAGCCCAATAGCAAATGATTAGCCCAGAAAAAAAATAAGTGTATGGGCTAAATATTCTGTTATGGGCAGAGAATATTCAAGGAAACTGTTAAATATTTTTCCATTAAATGTTCAGATTTTATGTGACAAAATGATAATTTTTAGGGCTAAATTTTATGCATGGATTATTATGTTTATTATGTCAATATAATTCTTTATTATTTTAATCCTCATTATGAATTTTATATGCCATGCTTAATTTTTTTATGTTGTAGTTCAATTATGCTTAGTCATTTTTCCTTTTATGGCATTTTATGATTATAATTATTATCATATCATTTGTGTCATATTTAATGATTATCATGGTATTATATTACCCTTAAGGTTTTCTAAAGCCATTATGTTATGATTAATTGTTTCAAGACATTTTATTATGTCTTGATCTCAGAATAATGATATTCCATTTAAGTTTATGATGTACTTCTCTAATTATTTTTTAGTAGAAAAGTTTAAGTTTTAAATTTAAGTGTGGCCTTAATTAAATAATGTTTTGAGCAACTAAATTAAGTTGGGGCATTTATGCTCTTTATGAGCAATTATGTCAATTATGGTTATAGCCCTAAAATAACTAAAGACCGTTGCTCAAAATATACATAATGTGTTATCTTTGAATGAGGCCCTTTTATGTTAATGATGTTCCCAAAAATTCAATCAATGATTGATTTATTTAAGAAACTAAGTGGACTTTTGATCTTAATTATGACTAAATTTGTGGGCATAAGAATACCTAATACTGACTTTTCATGGGTATGTTCTAATAAAACCATGGATTGTCATAATTTATTACCCACTAAAGAAAAATTTTGTCCTTAAGCCATACATAATTAATGAGGCTGTTTTATTAAATGTCTCTGATTAATTAAGTGTGGTTTGTATTTACCATTCTGGCCAAAGTTGATTGGTTGGTACATGACTGCAAAATTTTATTGGTCTTGTCCACTTCTGACCAAAGTTGATGTGGACTAGTTCAATAATAGAAAGAATAAAGAGACATAATTTCAATTAAGTGTGGCTGATGTTTGTCATCCTGGCTAAAGCTGGTTGATGAATATCTGACTACAAAATTTTGCTACTCCTGCTCACTTCTGGCCAAACCTGATGTGAGCTGTATCGGTGAAAGAACTTTGAATATCAAGAGGCTATAAAGTGTGACTGGTATTTATTATTCTGGCCAAAGCTGATTAATGAATACTTGATCACAATTTTTTGTTGTTATGATACACTTCTGGCCAAAGCTGATGTGGATCATATCAACAAAAGAAGTTTATGATCTGGGAAAAGAATTCTCATGCATAAGGCTTTTGGACAAATTTTTGAAATAGGCCAGAAATATTAAAGTACTTTTGGGGAATTGAATAAAAACATATAAACCAATTAATTGATTATTAAGTTATTATAAACTTATGCTTACAATTAAATTGTATGCTTCCGCAATTAAGTGCCTCTGATTAATGATATTATTCATGGTTATATATACATATAAATTCATTAAGTTTTAGCTATAGCCATAAATCATCTGATTAATTCCCAGATCAATTAATTCTTGAAGCTATAAGCTTCTGTGATCATTATCATGATCATTAAGTCATCTCCAATTAAGATGGAATCAAACAGAAATTTTAATTGGAGACTTAATGTTATTTTGGGATAAAGTTGTGACACGTGAATTCATTCTGACCAAAGTTGATTAGATACATGTGCCATTCCCTAAAGATTAATGTTTACATGAAGAATTATGTTTTGTATGATCACTATCAAAATTTGTGATCATGCATTTTATCCCTATTGCTGATGTTTTTCAATTCAGCTATAATCTATTCGGCTGATTTAATGTTTCTCATAAGTAATGATTTAAGTTTATGTATATATATTATTTTTCATGAGGTCATGCATAATGAAAAACTAATGAGCTCCCGTCAAAGAAACTTTGATTATGTAGGTATTAACAAGAATCCGATAGGCTTCTTGTTTATTAACATCTAAGGGAGCAAAACCCAGTAAAGAATCTGGGGGAGTATGCCAGTAAGGATCAGGAGGAGTAATTCCCTAGTTCTGTAATAATGAAGTTGTTTCTGGCATTAATGAAGTAGCTTAAAAGCTCCTTAAGATCATATGAGATCATATTGGTCTTATGAATACTCAAGATATCAGGTTTGAGACATGATGAATTTACGGAGTTTTTTTTAATTCACTTTATTATGTTGTTTACAATAAAGCCTATAAAGTGGACTGGAATTAAGCTCAAAAGAATTTATATCCATAAGAAATTGGATGTTATAAGTATGACCTAGTGGACAAAGATTGTTTTGAGGAGAAATTTTGAAGTTGGACTGGAGGCTAATGTTAAGGCTAATGGAAGTTTTCAGTTAGCACACAATAAAGTCCTGCATCCTCCATTCCTATAATGTGACTTATGTTATTTTTATAAGCCTTCTCCTCTTCAAACGGAATATTTATTATGGAAGTTCGTCGAAATGTTGAGCAATAGCTCCGTCCACATTTCGAGGGGGAGCAATTGAACTTCCAGGTATGATTTATCCTTTTCTTAAGTAATTTTAAGAAATTTTATGGTTATATTATGATTCTTATGTCTTGAAGAAATTCAAGTTAAATTTATAAATGAAAATTGAGCTTTTATTAAGTGATGTACCACTTCTAGTCAAATTTCTTACGTTTCCATTTGATTTTCTTAATTTTCCATCTCTTGAGGGCAATATTATTATTATTACCTTAGTACATTACTGAGTTGAATCTTAGATAATGCTAAAGTTATTTATAAGGTAAAGATGATTAAGAACAATTTGATTGCCCTTTTAATATTAATGGCATATGTATATTCCCTCTAGTGTTTGTGCCATATTATGTGATAAATTTCACATAAGTTTTTCTCCTAAGCGAGATAAAAGATTCAATTATGCTCTCCATGATGATTCTCCTAAAGCACCAAAGGAGGATAATGAAAATTATGATACTCTGAAATAGAGTATGATATTAAAAAAAACTAAAGGGAGAGCAGTTGAATTATAAGGGCTTTATGGTAATTAAGAGCTCCACTGTTGACATTATTAAAGGAGCTATTCCTGACTCCCAGATCACTAAGGATAATCCCTGGCAAAAGTTTCTATTAAAGTTTAAGCAACACGTCTTGCTAAAAGACTTGTTGGAAGAAATTTAATACAAATGGGAGTTTGAGGGAATAAATTATGAAAAGGTGACATATGGTCACCAAACTTTGAGATTTTAGAGATGGAAATTTCATAAAGCTTTTTATTTTACATAATGAAGGAATCAATTATGATGATTAACTAGCTTTGAGGCAATGAGTATCTGACAGTGGTACAAAGCTCAATAAGAAATAAGTTTAATAAGGAATTTATGATTGGTCAATATTATGTTGACAATAAGCAATAGGGATATTGCATAAGACCTGAGGTTTTTCCTCGGGGTACTAAATTAAACTTAGTGATGTTCTTAATATTTTAAAGGTTCACTAAGATTGGTCCATAAAGGGGAGTATTAAATTCATTCTAAAGATTTATGTTTACTCCCTCAAGGGTGATGAGTTTTCCTCATGATGGCATTGATGCTTAAGTATTATGCTAAAGGTATTAAAGCTAAAGTATCATATTTAAAGAGGCTTGCCTTATAATGTTGCCGGCATAAAGATTAAATGGCAGCCTATTATTAAGGGACAAATTTATGATTCTGGAAACAAAACAAAATTTATCTTCTTTTCAAAGGCGCGCGCATAAGGATATGCACAAGAATATATGAAGAGAAACTGCACTCTTGGGACCATTGCAACACCATCTCCCCGCAAACCTAAAGGGGTTTGTTTCTTCGATGGAATCATGTGATGTGGTCAATTAGATCAATGGTACTTAATTGACCATTGTATCTTATTGGCTCTGTATAAGTTCCAACAAAGGAATGAGCTCATAAGGTTTTCAAATAAGTATTAAGTTAAAGGAGCTCCTAAGCTAAAGAAGTTCCATTTCGAGATGAGATGGTATATTGTAGTAACTGGGTTCTACGGTACTGATTGACCGTTGCAATCCTTTTATCTTATATGCCATTTTGTTAAGAAATGGGCTTATAAGTTTTGCCTTACGATCAAGGGGGAGAATGTTGGTTGATCTACAGGCCAAACTTGTGGCCAACAGTAAGTGTAAAGCAACAACAATTTGGCAAAGCCAACTTGACTTCAGCAGGCCCTGATTGGGGGCACACACACACACAACTGACGGGTGGGTCCCCCCATGGCACTATGCATATAACTATATAAAGGAGAGAAGTCCCTATGGGACATCACCGTGCAAGTGCAAGCCTCTCACAGCTGCCCAATCCAGCCAAACATAGCCAGTCATGGGAAGGACTTTTCCAGTGCCTTCTACAAGCAGCAGCAGCAACCAAGAGTGAAGAAGAACAAGGGCTACTTCTGGTGAAGCCCTATATGCCATTTCCAGCATCTACAAGAGGCAGAGATGGCTTTATTTTTGATCTAAGGTGTGATTACTCCTTCTCTTTATGGTTTGTGGCTCAAATCTTGTGCAAGATGATCCTGAGATCATCTATGACTTACAACAAAGATATCCAAGTTATTGATATTTATGATGGAAACTTCATAGTGGGACGGCCTTGAACTTCTGTTGAATCCAGTAAAGGGGACTTCTCTCAGGTTCAATTTTTTATTTACTAATTCCCTTCTTGTGTGGGTAATGCTAATCAGGACGTACTAATTTAGAATGAAAAGTTTTGTTTAAATGATGTTCATGTCTACAGTTTCTATCTCCTCGTAAGGCCCCTCTATGGTTATGCCAGTTTTACATGCTAGGCAGCTAAGTGGTAAGAGATATATGGCGTGCTTTCAACTATATCGTGGCAAACATATACGAGTTACTTTTTTATGTAGTATAAAACCGTGTAATGCCCATGTAGTGTGGACAACTCTGCCTACTAATCGACAATAAAAATATTTGTCCAGTAAAAGGCGCCTTTACATTAGCCTGTTCTGGACTTTTTTTTGCTTGGAATCTTGAACCGACGGCAAAATATTCTAGCTTCTCTAGATTTCTGGTATTGAATAGTTATAATCGAATCCAGTCACATTTCTCTGCTATGCATATTCATCCAAGCTTCGCACATTTGGATAACTACTGTTTTACTTGCAGCAATGCCCGCCGGGAATCATGTCCCTAAATTTTTTTCTATGTATTCTTCATGGATTTATTTTTTAAAGTTCGCACTCTACTGTAGTTTTCTTATTAGGAACTTATTGGTGAAAGCGTTTAGGAATATTTGCCACACTTGGGCTTTTCCATTGCATGTCAATATATAGACAGATTTACAATCCTAACCATAAATGGGAGATCACAATGATATCTACACTCCTCAATTTAGGGGATTAGGAGATATGTCACGATACGTGACATATTAGTTTAACACTCCCCCACAGTCACAACGGGAGGAGAGCGGACGTTGAGACTGGGCCAAAAATCCAGAAACAACGACGACGGTAATCCCTTCGTCAAGATATCAGCGAACTGGCGAGACGAGGGAACATGGAGCACGCGGACCTGACCCATGGCAACACGATCATGAATGAAGTGTAGGTCGATCTCGATGTGTTTGGTGCGCTGATGCTGAACTGGGTTGGTGGACATGTAGACAGCGCTGACGTTGGTGCAGAACACGACCATAGCAGGAGGGGATGGTCGATGAAGCTCCTGGAGAATTTGCCGAAGCCAACTAGACTCAGCTACGGCGTTGGCCACAGTGCGGTACTCGGCTTCGGCGCTAGAGCGAGAGACCGTGTGTTGCCGCTTGGACGACCAGGAGATGAGGTTGTCACCGAGGTAGGCATAAAAGCCCAACATTGAGCGTCGAGTGTCGGGGCAGCCGGCCCAGTCGGCGTCGGTGTAGGCGATCATGGAGTGCGGCGAGGACGAGTAGAGCTGAAGGCCATGAGAAAGCGTGCCCTCGACGTAGCGCAAGATGCGCTTGATGGCCGCCAGATGCCGCTCACGAGGGTCATGCATGTGAAGACAAACCTACTGAACGGCATACGCGATGTCAGGGCGCGTAAAAGTGAGGTACTGTAGAGCCCCGGCGAGACTCCGATACTCAGCGGATCGACCACGGGAGGGCCGGCAGTAGTAGCGAGCTTCGACGACGTGTCAACCGGTGTCGTGGCGGACTTGCAGGCAGTCATGCCGGCCCTGTCCAGAATCTCCACGGCGTACTTGGCTTGCGAAAGGTGCATGCCAGAGGAATCGCGGGTGACCGCGATGCCGAGGAAGTAGTGGAGGCTGCCCATGTCCGTCATGGCAAACTCAGCGGGGAGAGAGGCCGTGATCCTGTCGAGCAATCCGGTCGAGGAGGCGGTGAGGACGATGTCGTCCACATATAGAAGGAGGAAGGCCGTGCCTTCTGCACACCGGAGGACGAACAGCGAGGTGTCCGAGCGTGAATACGTGAAGCCAGTCAAAGTGATGAAAGCCACGAAGCGTTGGTACCACGCACGAGGAGCCTGCTTGAGACTATATAGTGAACGGTTCAGCCGACAGACGTGCTCGGGGCAAGTGGAGTCGATGAAGCCGG
This sequence comes from Elymus sibiricus, assembly GCA_039707655.1. Lineage (NCBI taxonomy): Eukaryota > Viridiplantae > Streptophyta > Magnoliopsida > Poales > Poaceae > Elymus > Elymus sibiricus. Next base: position 326,482,129 of record CM077664.1, read on the forward strand.
TGGGTTGACGACAGTAGACGACCTCGGCAAGTGTACCATGGAGAAAGGCGTTCTTGACGTCGAGCTGGCGGGTCTCCCAATGAAGAGAGAGCGCGATGGAGAGGATGACACGCATTGTGGCCGGTTTGACAACCGGACTGAACGTCTCATCGAAGTCGACGCCTGGCTCCTGAGAGAAACCGCGAAGTACCCAACGAACTTTATAGCGATCGAGGGAGCCATCGGGCTTGAGCTTGTGACGAAACACCCACTTGCCGGAGACGATGTTGGCATTCGGAGGAGGAGGCACAAGATCCCAAGTTTTGTTGCTGAGGAGAGCGCGGTATTCCGCAGTCATAGCATCAAGCTAGTTGGGATCCTTGAGAGCGGCACGGGCGGAGGTGGGAATCGGGGAGTACCTGCTGACAGAAGAAACATGGAGGTTAAGCCGCTCGCGGGGGCCCTTGTGGATGCCGGAGGTGCTGCGCATGCAATGAGTGGGTGCAGGAGGGGCGCGCGGCGAGGGAGGGGCGTGCGGTGAGGGTGGGGCGGGCGGTGAGGGAAGGGCGGGCGGTGCGGTAGGTGTAGGAGCGGTGATCGGAGAGGGGGGGGGGGGACGACAACGAGTAGGGTGTCGTCGTCGAGAAAATCGTATGTGGCAGCGACGGTAGGCTGTGGGGAGGCAAAGGGAAAAGTCATCTCATCAAAAACAACGTGACGAGAAATGATGATGTGGTGGGAAGTGATGTCTACTACGCAACTTCTATTCTTGTACGTTGTTGGGCCTCTAAGTGCAGAGTTTTGTAGGACAGTAGCAAATTTCCCTCAAGTGGATGACCTAAGGTTTATCAATCCGTGGGAGGCGTAGGATGAAGATGGTCTCTCTCAAACAACCCTGCAATCAAATACAAGAAATCTCTTGTGTCCCCAACACACCCAATACAATGGTAAATTGTATAGGTGCACTAGTTCGGCGAAGAGATGGTGATACAAGTGTAGTATGGATAGTAGATATAAGTTTTTGTAATCTGAAATAATAAAAACAGCAACGTAACAAGTAATAAAAAAGAGCACAAACGGTATTGCAATGCTTGAAAACAAGGCCTAGGGTTCATACTTTCACTAGTGCAATCTCTCAACAGTGCTAACATAATTGAATCATATAATAATCCCTCAACGTGCGATAAAGAATCACTCCAAAGTTCTTATGTAGCGGAGAACATAAGAAGAAATTGTTGTAGGGTACGAAACCACCTCAAAGTTATCCTTTCCGATCAATCTATTGAGCCATCCCTATAAGTGTCACAAACAGCCCTAGAGTTCGTACTAAAATAACACCATATGATACGCATCAACCAACTCTAATGTCACCTGAATACTCCAATGTCACCACAAGTATCCGTAAGTTGATTATTCGATATGCATCAAACAACTTCAGATTCATAATATTCAATCCACACAGAGAACTTCAAAGAGTACCCCAAAGTTTCTATCGGAGAAAAGAAGATGAAAACGTGCAACCAACCCCTATGCCTAGATCACCCCAAGGTCACGGGAATCCACGAGTTGATCACCAAAACATACATCAAGTGGACCAATAGAATACCCCATTGTCACCACGGGTATCCACATGCAAGACATACATCAAGTGTTCTCAAATCTGAAATATTCAATCCGACAATAACGAAACCTCAAAGGGAAAGACTCAATTCATCACAAGAAGATAGAGAGGGAAGAAACACCACATGATCCAACTATATTAACAAAGCTCGCGGTACATCAAGATCGTGCCAAATCAAGAACGCGCGAGAGAGAGATCAAACACATAGCTACTAGTACATACCCTCAGCCCCGAGGGTGAACTATTCCCTCCTCGTCATGGAGACCGCCGGGATGATGAAGATGGCCTCCGGTGATGATTTCCCCCTCCGACAGGGTGCCGGAACAGGGCTCTAGATGGTATTTCTTCGGTACAGAGGATTGCGGCGGCGGCGTCGAAGTTCTAGGTTTATTTCTGGGGGTTTCTCTATTTATAGGATTTTTCAGCGTTGGGATCACGCGAAAAGGAGCTACGAGGGCCCCACAAGGCAACAGCACACGACCCCCTCCCCCCCAGGGCGCGTTGTGTTGGCTTGTGATCTCCTCGTGAGGCTTCTGGTCCTTCGACGAAGCTTCGGGGGTCTCTTTTGGTCCAAAAAAAATCGTCAAAAAGTTTCGTCCAATTCCGAGAACTTTTATTTCTACACAAAAAACAACACCACGGTAGTTCTGCTGAAAACAGCGTCAGTCCGGGTTAGTTCTAATCAAATCATACCAAAACCATATAAAATTGTTATAAACATGGCATGAATACTTCATAAATTATAGATTCGTTGGAGACGTATCAGTAGTTAGATCCATGCACCGATACCCCTTACGGTGAGAGGAATAGCCGAGAAAGACACAAGCACTCGAACGCGGCGACAGTTTATGTGGCATAGTAGACGTGGTGTTCGGATAGCATAGGCAGCCGAAGACGCGTAGCGACGAGTAATCGGGATGGGTGTTGTGTAAGGCAAAATATGTAGAAGGAGCGCTGATTGTTTTTGTGGGAAGACGGTTGAGAACGTGAGCGGCGGTGTGAAGTGCTTCGACCCAAAAACGTGGTGGTAAGCTAGCCTGAAATAAGAGAGAATGCACAATGTCATTGATAGTGCGAATAATGCGTTTGGCTTTACCATTTTGTTGGGATGTGTATGGGCAGCGAATATGAATACCGTGCGTGGCGGCGAGAGAGTGGAGTTTGTTATTATCGAACTCACGACCGTTGTCACATTGTATGGACATGAGAGGCAAACCAAACTGAGTAAGAGCGAACGCACGAAAAGCAGAGAGCGAGGCGTAAGCATCAGACTTTTGGTGGAGCGGAACAGTCCATAGAAAATGTGTAAAATCATCAAGAATGACTAGAAAGTATTTATTTCCGGAGACACTCAAAATAGGTGAAGTCCAAAGATCACAATGAACTAACTCGAATGGACGAGTGGTACGAGTAGATGAAGAAGAAAATGGCAAACGTACATGACGTCCTAGTTGACAAGCATGACATAAAGTGGTGTGATTTATTTGTCTAATACAAGGAAGAGAAATATGCTGCGAGAGGCGACGATAAGCTTCATGTCCTGGATGACCGAGGCGACGGTGCCAAACATCGTGAGGGGCGGTGAGCGTGGCGAGGGCGCGATGAGGCGAAGGACATGCGAACGTGTAATGCTCCCCCGTACTATTGCACCGAAGGATCTCTCGCCGGGAATGAAGGTCCTTCACAGAGAAACCAAAAGGGTCAAAAGCGACGATGCAATGATTAGCAGTAGTGAATTGACGAACAGAAATAAGATTTTTGATGATACGCGGTGTGACTAAGACATGGCGTAAATGAAGTGGTCTATTGGGAAAGAGAGAAGGAAGGGAAGAATGGCCGGACGTGGTGACGGGGACGGCGGAACCGTCGCCGACAACAACGTGACGATATATAGGATGGGGAGAAAGAGAGGATAAGATACCGGCATCGGAGGAGAGGTGGGCGGTCGCGCCGCTGTCCATGACCCACTCAGAGGCGGGCTGCTGCAACGTCATGTTGGTGAAGTGTTGAGCGAGAGCAGCGGTGTCATGAAAGCGTTTAGGAATATTTGCCACACTTGGGCTTTTCCATTGCATCTCAATATATAGACAGATTTACAATCCTAACCATAAATGGGAGATCACAATGATATCGACACTCCTCAATTTAGGGGATTAGGAGATATGTCACGATACGTGACATATTAGTCTAACAATTGGTGTTTTCTTTCTAACTATACTCTTTTTTATACAGCTCTGACCCGTACTCTTTTTGTTTGTTGTAGATTATCGTCCTTCTCCTATGATGTTACACATCATATTATTCGAGCATTGCTAACGCCTTTGGTTGCACCGGTTCAGTTTTTACATGGTCCAGCCTTACAGCCATGTAATGAAGGACTTTAAGCTTCAATTGAAACCCAACTCTGACAACGTACTAGATGCAAATTGCATTGGCATTTAGATCGATCTACCCATTCGGGTCACTAGCCGAGTTGAACTATTTGTCATGCCTCTCATTGTACCTTCCTTTATATGGCCACATGAAATTGACTTGAAATAACTAAATTGCAGAATTCTTCAATGAGTCAATTTTCCGTGGGAAACCAAATATTTACAGCAAGTTGTACACGGATGTCCTCAGCAACGCGCAGGGAATCATTAGTTCAAACAATCTTAACGATCGTAGATATTGTTAAGGCAGTTACGAGACTTATCTTATATACAGTATATATGGAGGAAGGATTCAAAAAGGTGGGGATCAAGGTGTATAACACGAGCTCCACTTTCAGGCAATGAGCTAAGATATTGTTTCCCTACCGTCAGCTCGCTTCAATGTTTAACACTGAATGCATTTAGCACTTAAACATTCCCTCCCTTACCGTCCTACCTCGCTCCTTTCACAAGCGCCGCTTCTCCCACCGCCCTCCTCTCCCTTCTCCCCTGCTCGCCACACTCATGTCCCCATCGTCTACCCCTCGCACCTCACACGTACAACGCCTGCAATGCCCTCCTCCCCGTCACCCCGCACGCACCCCGTGCTCCCTGTTCCAACCACCACTATATGTCGATTTTCCACCCGCCCTCACTGTTCGGGCCGATCCCACAGGGGTTGGGCACCGTCCGGTCTTAGAGTGACACCCCCTTCGTCAACGGGACCAGATGGCTAAAGGTTGCATCATGCCGATGCCTGGTGTTGTACGGGGCTGTTTGGTTCGAGCCAACGCTCGCCCTGCCAACCACGGGCTAGCCAAATAATTGGCGATGGTTTTCACCACCCACAGATTGCCAAAAAATTGGCAAGATTTGAACTAGCATGCTGTAGAGGGCGTGGGCGCACCAAAATATTGGTAGCCATCCAAACGAGTACACAGGGCTGGGTCAACGCCACCTTTTTGGTAGGGCGTGCGAGGGCATCAATCCAAACAGCCCCTGCAACTTTGCCAACGCCTTGACGAGATGGATACACCAAATTCCTCTAAGGGTCGTGACACCTTCCCCAACAACAGGGCTCATCATCACCAGCAAAAAAACAGGACTCGCCCTCCCTCTCTGACTTTTTTTCTGAGAAGTATCCACATATATTACTACAAAAGCAAATTAGAGAGAGTACACACATGGTTACCACATGAAACATACATAGCCGTCTTGATACTGTGGCTGATAATGGGGTGTTTAAATTTAATGCTACCAAGAACAAGATGCAGGGCCAGCTGAAACGGAAGGGGGGAGAGAGGGAAGGGAAGGAAGGAGTGAGAGAGTGGAGGATGCTCGCAGCAGAGCAATAGGTAAAAAAAGAAGACATATACATGACGTTCCGCCGACGGGTAGCGACTTAGATTTTTCTTTTGAGAAAGCTCTGGATAGTTATGAGCGCTTACTTTACGGTGACGTTAGCGTTTCGTCTAAATGGGTATGCATTGGTAGAGTGGAAATGATGAAGGATGTTGATGGTGCTGTCACACATGTAGCGAAGGAATTAGAAGAAAAGGAGGAGTATGTACAGCAGGGAGGGGAGTCAGTTGGAGAAGAGAATGGAGATAATGGCGCATCGGCGACCATCGAGGAGGAGGTCCGCCGAGCCAAATAAAAATCCTGGGGTGGAACTGCCGTGGTATGCTCTCCTCCACGGCAGTTCGCGAGCTCTTGGAGCTCCAAGGACGGGTGTGCCCAGAGCTAATTTTTTTTATCGGAATCGCACTTAAATAAAACTAGGAAACATGCTCGTGCGTTGCTACGGGATGGAGGGGCAGTGGTTGAAGAGAGGGGTGCATGGAGGAATTTCGCCGAGTGCCTTTTCTTGACTTTGAAGCACATTCTCTAAGAGTTCAGTTACTAATTCAAAGGATTTTTGAAGTAAGAGTGCACATGATGTTTTTGTCTGACTTCAATACGACGTTGTAGATTAGACCGTCAATATATAGTGACAATGCATATCTCACCTCTAAATTAACCATCATGCTGATAATAAAAAAAATCATACACGCAACACTTATGTTGAGTTACTGATATCACACAATGAAAATGTCGTATACTTCGCCTAGCTTCTAAGGATGGTTTGTGTGTGGTAACCATGAAGTCCTTCTTGTATAGATGTATCAACTTCCTGTTCTGTCGCGATATATGCAGGATTCTCCATCGCAATTAAATGTTTGCTTAGTGTGTTGCGCCTCAATTCACGGTTAGCTGTAATTTGCTCTATTCTAGGTTTTGTTTGTTCTGGTTGCATATATGCGTATTTCTGCCTTTCCCATGCGTACTTTTTTATCTTCTGTGTTGGCTTTATGTTTGCATATTTCTTCTTCCCTTGTGTGTATTTTTTTGGCAACTGGGTTGAATCTTTAATTATTTTGTTTGGTTCATAAGCTTCTTGATGCTTTTTCAGTTTTTTTCTTTTTTTCTTCACTGGTCATTCGTACATACCGCTCTCTATCTTTTTTTTTCTTTTTTGTTCCTTGGCATCCATGACTCGAGATTGCCACCCAAATTGCCATGAGAGTTTTGTATACTATATGAAGATGTTGTTGATTAAATAACGGATATAAAATTTGCATCATCAATCGAGCATATGTAGCTACTTATAAATAAATCTAATTATGCTGGACATAAGCATGAGAATGTATGTGTTGTTTCCATGCTAGAGTATCATGTTTTTCCTTGAAGCAATTTAGAAAGCAGAAAAATAATACTATTAAAATAAGAGCATTTCTGTATTCACCATGTTTTCGTCTGACTTCAGTACGACGTTGTAGATCGTTTTGTCAATGCCTAGTGACAAAGCATACCACGCCGGTAGATTAACCATTGCACTGAGATCAGAAAATAAAAATATCGTATATGCAGCGCTTCTAAAGTAATTTTATCTGGATGCAATTGTTCTTTTTTCTCAATAGCATCAATGTTTGGGTCAAAAGGATGTATAATGTGGTTGCCTCGTTCCTCCGTACCAACTTCTAACATAACCATCTTCACCTTCAACATAACCATCTTCAGGGACTTCTCTAAAAACAACTTCTCCAGGGACATCAAGCATGGCATCTTCTTCATGATCCGGAACAACAACTTTATTGAGAACATGTTTTGCGCCCATGTTTTATTATGCACTTGTATAAACTGGAATCATCAGCCCCCGGAGATAATTTATGTATTTATTTCATTGGGCGTCTAGGCATATATGTTTCCTGACCTATGCAGTCAGTCAAAAACACAAACAGATGCAAATCTTCAATAAGAAAAAAAAGAGTAAAACCAAACCCGGCATGTGTATGTTGATACGGAGAAGCAATCAGATGCGCACGGCGATAATCAAACGATTTGATGGGCAAAGGAGCGTGTCCCTCCTGAGTTATTTATGTTACCAAATATAGCCAATCTAATCCTATTTCGGTGAGTGCTCCCGTGTCCACTCCAGCCCGCTTCGGGTGTCATCCAGTTGTAGACAAACCAGCCGTCTCGAGCGGGCAACGCATGTCGTCTGGCCCCACGGCACCGCAGTTCTCATCTTCGTCCTCGTCTCAGCCGCTCACCCCTGACCTCCAACCTTATCGTTTTAGATGTTCTCATCCTCTTCTCTCCCCCACGCCTTCTTCTCCCCCATCCCCGATTCCTTTCCTATCTTCTCTCCCCATCTCTCTGTCTAGCACAGAACTAAACTACCACGCAGCACACTCCCTCCCTCAACGTCCGCCGCTGTTGCTAAGCCCCCCAACCCCCGCAACTCGATCCAGATCGGATCGAGGCCACCACCGAGCCTCCCCTCCTCCTTCCTCCGAGCGCGCGCTCAGCGCCCGATCCACCTCCCGTGTCCTCGCACACGCAGCCCCATAGCACCCGGACGTCGTCGCGCCGCCGCCGCCTCCGAGTTCGCCGGCCGTGGGCGCCCGTCCTCCCCTGCGACCGGCACAACCACCCTCTGGTTCACCTCCTTGCGCCGATGGCCGGTGAGCCACCGGCAAGCAGCAGCAGGAGGACCGCTGCCGCACCTCACTGCGGCCTCGCGGCTACCGCCACCACACCCGGACGTCGTCGCGCCGCCGCCACCTCCGGTTCGCCGGCCGTTGGCGGCCGTCCTCCCCTGCGACCGGCACAACCACCCTCTGGCTCGCCTCCTTGCGCCGATGGCCGGCGAGCCACCGGCAAGCAGCAGCAGCAGGACCGCCGCCGCACCTCACCGTGGCCTCGCGGGTGCCGCCACCACACCCGGACGTCGTCGCTCCGCTGCCGCCTCCGAGTTCGCCGGCCATTGGTGCCCGTCCTCCCCTGCGACCGGCACAGCCACCCTCTGGCTCGCCTCCTCGTGCCAATGGCCGGCGAGCCACTGGCGAGCAGCAGCAGCAGCAGGACCGCCGCCGTACCTCACCGCTCTCTGCTCTCTCCCTCCGGCCTCCGCGCCCGCTCGCCCGCCTCTCCTCCACCCCTCTCCACAAAAAGAAGGATCGCGGGTTGAATAGACCAAACTTCAGGGACTTTTTTGCGAGAAAGAAGCTTTTTCCAGATCCACTTTAAAAAGGGACTGCGGGTTGATTCTATAAAAAGTGAGGTTTTTTTTTGCAAAAGTGGCGACGACGTACGACCAGAAACCCACGGTGCTTTATTATTAACTAGTAAACATGCCCGTGCGTTGCAACGGGGTAACAAAATTGCTTTGGTTGGGTCTTCCTCGACTTCGACCACCGTCCAACCAACACCCGTTGTGGCATGACAACATTTGGATGGTACCGGAAGTTGGCAATCATATCTTTCTCAACTCCAACCGTTATGTGCAGTACTCGCATGGCATGGCATGTCATGTAGATTGTGTGTAGCATAAGCGGGAAGCAAGTATCTCAATGTACTTTTCCATCCTCATCTAAAGCAGAGCCACGCGCAGGCATGTCAAAATGGCCTCTATTAGCATTCCCCGATATAATTTGTTAACATAAATATTAATTCATTTCCTTTACAATGAACACGACTGTCCCTCTATTAGCCGAAAAATGTTGATAGTACATCAAGGCTTTAGTCAACACCTTCTGAGGCCAAAGAATCTGAGCATGTACCTTCAGAAGTAAGCCGACTATAGGAAACAGAGAAGCAAAGAGTACCCTTCTACTCCGGGAGCTCCAGCACTAACAAAAGTTTGCCACAACTGTTATCACAAAAGCTACTGAATGAGCCTAGCAAAAAAATAGAAAGGTTATAGGAATCAGTCTGTACGTCTTCCCTCAAATCCATCAATGGTTCACCATGGACAAGACACTCGAACTCTTCAAACAATAAGTTTCTTCTTGACTCGTGTTACAGTTTCAGCATCCACATCACTTGAATGCCCCTTGGCTAGGATCAACCTTATCTGGATCATAAAGCTCTCATGTGAGTCCGCTAGCACCTTGTTCTCTTCAACTGTCACAAGGTGGGTGGATTCCCCTGTCTGCAGCCTGCCAGCAGATAAATGCTTCTCATACATTCTTAAATTCGGATAGGAAGCAATATTTTGAAACACTATATGAGTGGAGACATTATTTAATATTATTAGAAGGAAATGACGACCGAGGTTGAATTGAGGGAGCAGTCAGAAAGAATTCTGGAGTGTAGAAAAGAGCACTTCTAATACATTGTGAGTTGGTGTTGTTTTCTAATACATTCTTAAATTCGGGTAAGACGCGATATTTTGAAACACTATATGAGTGGTGACATTATTTAATATTATTAAAAGGAAATGATGACCGAGGTTGAGTTTGAAGAGCAGCCAGAAAGAAAGAGCACTTTTACTGAATTTCTTTCAAATAAAATAATTTTGAACATAGATGGAAAGCACACCCTACAACAAAGGGAACCTGTATATAAGAACCTGGATAACCCAAGTACTCAAAAAGTTATCGTAATTTTTGCATGACAATGGCAGCATGGACTACTGATTCTTATAACACACACCTAATATATGTTTCCCTTTATTCTGTCAATATTTTCTGTGAGATGCTATCACACTAACATACAAATCAACACTCGTGGGTCATGCTGAATTAGCTTCCAGATACATACAAAATGTCTTAAAGACAATGGACATATCAGAATCTATGGCGGTGCATAGAGAAATCTGGGAGATGAGTTTCAGTTTTGTCAAGTTTGTTACTTTGTTTGGTGTTAACAGAGTCGATGGGCATGCCAAAAGCAAAAAACAAACAGATACAACAGGCTGATTTCCTACCAACTTGACAATGGTGCGTCATTTTTCTGCAGTAGATTAACTCCTGAACATTGGCATCCTTATAATCTGGAAATAATTGAAGAGAACAGTAAGCAAAGTATTCTGCCATCTCGCATTAATAGTAAGCAAAGTAGATTAACTCCTGAACATTTTTTCCGCACAATTTGGAAAATGCTTACTAACCGATACTCCTTCTGTTCCTAAACATAAGTCATTTCAGAGATTCCACTACGGACTACATACGAAGCAAAATTAGTGAATCTACATTCTAAAATATGTCTATATATATCTGTATGTAGTTTGTATTTAAATCCCTATAAAGACTTATATTTAGAAACGGAGGGAGTAGAAGAGAAATCAATATTCTCACATTGAAGATATGAGGCAAGCACCCCCTACAATCTGTCCATCACCCCGTTGGCAGCCAAGCTTCCCTTTTGCCCAGTTCCTCACTGTTGCATGTACTGATTAGTGGGGTCATATTTTTTTTGTCTTCCCTACTTTGGAAAAGAAGAGGTAAGGACCTACAGTACTGCAAATCCTCACATTTAAACATATTAACAACCCCTTGTTTTTCTTTTAAAAAAGCAATCCTTCGTTTTATTATAATTATTGATTATCTTAAAATTGATTTCTACGTTGTGATTTGTCAAAGCATAAACAATTGTGTACAATAAGAGGTCGTATTTGAATGTTCCATTGACATCGGATAATTACCTACTGAATGTAATAGCTAGTGATCGATGGATGCAAGTTGGTATAACTTTAATGTCAAATGTATAGGAAAATATCCAAAGTGTAGTCCAGGTGTTGCTGCAAGGATTAGATGCTGGCATGCTATGACTGGAACCAGCAGAACTTATACACAATATACAATTTAATATTGATGAACTAATTGATCTTGTTTTTCTCTTCGTGTTGTAGGTAAAAACAACATATAGATCAAATAAGTTAGATGAACCAGCAAATATTATCTTAGTGAGCTCTATAGATGCAACAATCAGTAACAGATCATCTCCATGAGCTTTGACTCACTGATCACTACGTAATACAGGAAAGGAAAGGCCAATATTGCTCAACTGTTACTGAAATTTTAAAGAAAATCAAGTGGCACTACAATATCATTACATATGTGTAGAACGAAATGTCCATTGGTTGCAGTAGAAGACAATTCACTTCATCTCCTTTCAGAATAACACATTTACTCTTGGAGCATGTACAACAGAAATAGAACATAAAGTTAACCAAGAATATACATATCCATGTGCGCCACTTTCAGAATATATGAAGTACCTCTGAGATATCTAACTTTTTGTTTCCATGCATTCAAGAGGCGCTTTATTACTTTCAGAGATCTTATTCCAAATTTAATTTGTTTGACTCAAACTTATGTAGTAGCACGGTATTTTCTGTGACAACCAAAAAAATATGTTTACATATCAATAGGCAACACAATAATTCTTGGTCCAAATCAAGCATGGACAGGTTTGCAGCTGCTAGAGAACACTATATTGTTTCTCCTGTTCCACAACCTAATGACCACATTTAAGCATGGACAGATTTGTGTATATGATAAAAGAACAAGATTCTCCAAGTAATAAATCACAGGCTGGGAGGAAGCGATGCGGATGAGGGTGGATTAGCATACTTGTCAGCCTAGTGGAGGAGGTAGAGGTAGGTGACGGAGCTTCTTCACCTCGGGTGACTGCACCTCCATGTTCTTACATAACATAATATTCTTACAAATCTACAATTCAGAACATAAAGGTAAAATTATCAAGTTCAGTACCCTGTTCAGAACAGAAAAACAAATATGCTTAATTGGGATGTACGTACCATATGCAGGTATATAAAAGTTCAGTGCCCTGTTCGTCCTTTCCAAATCTACCAGACTGCGTGATTTACAAACGAAGAAACTGCATGATTTACAAACAAAGAAACTTGTGCTGCTTGCCATGGAAGAGATGGAGGCGGGGAAAAACATGATGCTTGTATAACCCCAGAAATGTCAAGGATTTGACATGAGTGTCACAGGCGGCCAAGCAAATCTGCTACTTATCAACACATGCACGCACGCGCATTACATATTATCTACCAAAGTAACAACAAATCAGAGACATATGCATCATGTTGTCCCCACAGTTCAATAGAATGGATTGTATCTAATCAAGACATCCAATCAGTGGTTTCATCATCACGAAGAACCCATGAACATGTACAACAAGGGAGCATGTACCTTTGTTTGCTTGGAGCTCCTTGTGCGGGTCATGTCGTGGATGCCCTTCATGGAAGGAAGGAGCTGTTGCTGCCCCAAACCGAATCAAATCAAGGTGGTGCATGTAGACCCTGCAATCCATATACAATCAGATATTTGCACAAAAGGTGCAAGCAGTCTACTGTAGACACTGCAGCAGAGAAGAGAGGGAGCTTCACCAGCAGTGCAGTGAATCGAATGGAATCCAACAGAGGGGAAGAGAAGAAGGAAGACATGCAGATGGTGGAGGCCTTAAGGATGACGACCTGCAGATGGTGAGGGAACCCCATCACCATCAGGAACAAGACTGCTTGAGCTACTGGTCCACGGCTGAAAGATCGTGGATGTCGCCTAGAGGGGGGGGTGAATAGGCGCTTTAAAATAATTACGGTTTAGGCTTGAACAAATGCGGAATAAAACTAGCGTTTAATTTGTCAAGCACAAAACCTAAATCGACTAGGCTCACCTATGTGCACCAACAACTTATGCTAAGCAAGATAAATAACTAAGTGATAGCAAGATATATAACAAGAAACAATATGGCTATCACAAAGTAAAGTGCATAAGTAAAGGGCTCGGGTAAGAGATAACCGAGGCACGCGGAGACGACGATGTATCCCGAAGTTCACACCCTTGCGGATGCTAATCTCCGTTAGAGCGGTGTGGAGGCACAATGCTCCCCAACAATGCCACTAGGGCCACCGTATTCTCCTCACGCCCTCGCACAATGCAAGGTGCCGTGATTCCACTAAGGGACCCTTGAGGGCGGTCACCGAACCCGTACAAATGGCAACCCTTGAGGGCGGTCACCAAACCCGTACACTTTGGCAACCCTTTGGGGCGGTCACCGGTACCCGTCAAATTGCTCGGGGCGATCTCCACAACCTAATTGGAGACCCCGACGCTTGCCCGGAGCTTTACACCACAATGATTGAGCTCCGAGGCACCACCAAGCCGTCTAGGGCGCCAAGGCACCCAAGAGGAACAAGCTCTAGGGTGCTCAAACACCCAAGAGTAATAAGCTTCTCAACTACTAACTTCCACGTATCACCGTGGAGAACTCAAACCGATGCAACTAATGCAATGGCAAGAACACACGAAGTGCTCAAGTCCCTCTCTCTCAAATCCCACCAAAGCAACAAAAGCTATGGAGGAAAGTGAGAGGAAGAACAAGGAGAACACCAAGAACTCCAAGATCTAGATCCAAGGGGTTCCCCTCACTTAGAGGAGAAAGTGATTGGTGGAAATGTGGATCTAGATCTCCTCTCTCTTTTCCCTCAAGAAGGAGCAAGAATCATTGGAGGGATTGAGAGATAGGCAAGCTCAAGAAGGTCAACAATGGGGGGAGAAATGAGCTCAAAGGATAAGATAACCGTTGGGGAAGAAGACCCCTTTTATAGGGCCACCCCAAATCCAACCGTTACCCGTGCTGGACGCGTACAAGCGGTACTACCGCTCTTGCGAGCGGTACTACCGCTTAAGCGGTAGTAATTCAAAAACAGCAGGCGAGAACACGGGACTGGAGCGGTAGTGCCGCACCAAGCGGTACTACCGTCCACCCAAGCGGTACTACCGCTAAACCGAAACGAGCAACAGAAACTTGCACACACTGCGAAACACAAGCGGTAGAGCAGCGGTAGTGCAGGGCGGAAGTACCGCACCAAGCGGTACTACTGCCCAGCAGAGCGGTACTACCGCTCTGAGCGGTACTACCGCACTACAGCCGCACTACTACCGTTTAACAGAAAACGGCAACAGAGACGTGCACAGAAGGAAACCCCGCAAGCGGTAGTGGCGGCGGTAGTAAGGGCGGTAGTACCGCCAGAGCGGTACTACCGTGCTACTACCGCTCTACTACCGTGAATGGCAAACTGGCAACAGAGAGTTGCACGCTCGGGGAAACCCCAAGCGGTAGTGCCACGGAAGTACCAGCGGTACTACCGCATAAGCGGTACTACCGTGGGCACCAGCGGTACTACCGCTTGCAAGCTATTGAAAATCCACAGAAACAGAGGATACAAATAAAACCAGAACTGCCATAACTTCTGCAAATGAGCTCCGAATTGAGCAAACTCAAGCTTGTTGGATAGAAGACAACGAGTACTATCCAAACAGCTTGGGTACTACCGCTTGGGTGCTGCAAAAGTGCCCAAGCAGAACAGACAGATACAGGAAAACCAGAACTGCCACAACTTCTACATATGAGCTCCGAATTGAGCAAACTCAAGGTTATAATAAGAAGTGGCAGGGTAGATATGCCTAACATATAGAGATGAGAAACCTCTATGAATGAAGAACCGGCATAAACTCCAACATCGAAAACATCATAGAAGATGCATATATGAACTCCGTTTTCGATGAACTCGAGCTTGTCATGAAGATGACCAAAAGCTCAAAGACTCACAAAGAGAAACACCAAACACAAACCAAGAAAGATGATGCAAGGATGCAATGGTTTGAGCTCTCTACGAATGATACAATAAAGCTACTCACTTGAGAGCCCCCCTTGATAGTACGGCTATCGATCCTAAAACCCGGTCTCCCAACTACCACCATGAGACCGGTAAAATAGAAAACCTATCAAGGGCAAACCTTTGCCTTGCGCATAGTCCACTTGAGCTAGATGATGACGATCTTGACCTCCTCAAGTTGGACCACCTTTCTTGATTGCGCCGGCTCGATGAAGACTAGTTGATTGCTCCCCCATACTCCACTATGGGTGAGCCACTCTTTGGCACATCTTCACAAGTCCATTGTCACCACAATGGACGGCAAGCTTCAAGCATGTGATCTCTTCGTGATGCTCCACTTGAACTTGCACACCGCAATGTTGATGACGATCACCACTTGATGTCATCCTCCATGGGTTGAATGAGATCTTCCTCTTGACGCAAGCCCATGGAAACATACCTAACCCCACATAAAACTCTCGCATAGAACATGGGTTAGTACACAAAGCGTAATGGACAATGCTTACCATACCGTGAGATCACTTGATCCCACTCGGTACATCTTCTATGCTTTGTGTGTTGATCAACATGACCAATCTTTGGATAACTCCATGAATAACCTTGGTCAACACATATTCTTCTTCTAATAACCTTGAAACCAACAAATGGTCTTCAAGCAATGCCTATGGACAAACCCTTCAAATATAACTCAAGGCAACCATTAGTCCATAGAGATTGTCATCAATTACCAAAACCAAACATGGGGGCAGCACATGTTCTTTCAACGGCGACGTTGGGTGTGTGCCTGCGAGAGGGAGAAAATAGCATCAGGGAAGGGGAGGTACGAAGGGCACGCCACTCACCAAGGTCGGACCTTGACGAGCAGCTCCACGGCGTGGTCTCCTTGACGAGCAGGTCCGGTCCAGGCGCGGATCTTGCCGCCGCCATGGATCTCCCTCTTTTCTCCCCTTTTCTCTCCCTCACCACCGTGTTGCCTCTTTTCTCCCATGGAACCGACCGGGAAGCCGCCATCCTCCCAAGCGAGCACGCTGGCCGCCGTCGGCGCCCTCGCGACCGTCGACGCCCTCGCCAAGCCCCCATCCACCTGCGGCGTCCTCCTGCGCCTCCTCGATCCCGTCTCCTCGCGCCCGCACGCTGCCCTCTCGGCCTTGCGTCGCCGGCGTCAAGGCTCAGCCGGAGCTCCCCGAGCTCCCTCGCCGGAAGCCGGCGGCCGACATCCTCCTGCGCCCGCGCGCCGCCCTCCTCGACCCTGCCTCCTCGTCCTCCTGCGCCTGCACGCCGCCCCTCCTCGACCTCGCCTCCTCGCACCCGCACACTGCCCCCTCGACCTCGCCTCCTCGCGCCCGCACACCGCCCCCTCTGCCTCGCGTCGCCGGCGACAAGGCCCTGCCCCGAGCTCCATCGCCTCCTCGCCCGTCAGCCCGGCGATGGAGGACGGGAATGGATAAGCCATGGGGCGTTACGTGAAACGAAACGTTTTTTAACTTAAAAAGGACTGCGGGTTCTATTACCAGAAATCACAGGGGCTTTTCTGCAAAAACACCAACAACGTACGACAGAAGCAGTAGCTGCTTTATTATTAGGGAGAGAATAGCAAATATGCCCGTGCGTTGCAACGGGAGAATAAATCACATACTCCTAGCACAATAAGCATGATTCAAGAACCCTTCACAGGTCCACGTTATCTATTTGAACATATCATCATTATCTATTTGAACATAGCGTCTCATCGGTGTTGTGCTTTATCCTCCTTCCCGTCTTCACCAACCATAGTTACAGTGTCCATCTGATCACAATGCGTCCGAACGTAGTCAATCCCAAGATGATGATCTCGACCACCGCACTCACACCCATCACTCAACTACTGCCTACTCATAGTCCATACACCATCCCTCTTGCGCCGACTCACTTTAAGATTGCATATTTGTTTTTCAAAATGCATCAACATTATTTTTAAAGCGCAAACACTTTTTAAATCACATGGAATTTTTTGAAGAGCATGAATATTTTTTATATCGCGAATATATTTTTAAGCACGTGAACACTTTTTAGAATTACAAGATTTTTAGAAAGGTTAAATATTTTTTAAATTATATAAACAATATTTTTAATACATGAATACGTTTCTTAATAATACACAACTATTTTAAGATGCGTGAACGGTTTAGAAAAAAACACATAGCATTTTTCAAAAGGCAGAGCGCTTTTTCAATGACATTAAGAAATTAAAACTTTTCACGCCAAATCTTATTGTGAATACCAATTGAATTTAGAGTGCAAGTGATCATGAGGTATGCACAGGCCCAAGCTTCATATGACCAGGTTCACACCCACATATCTTTATTACCTCTTCGTAGTATAATTCTGACCGTACGTGTCCAGGACTACTCGGTTTTTATTGTAATTCCTAATCCTCTTCTTCTTGAGGCATGTTTTTTTAATTCCCTTCCTTTCAGAGGCAATGGCATTTTTTTCCTTCTTTCAAGTTCTTTCCTTCCGAAGGTAAGGTGAACTTTTTTTTAATTCTTTTCCTTCTTGAGGCAAGGCTGAATTTATTTCTTTTTCATTTTCGTTTTCCTTACCGAGGCAAGTCCGGATTTCTTTCCTTCTTGAGGCAAGGCCGGATTTCCTTCTTTTATTTTATTCCCTTCCTGAGGCATGGAGATCACAAAACATATATAAATTGGTGGGATAACATGCAAGGAGGCGAGGTGAGAGTACTTAATATAGAAACGAATCTTCTACTTTACATGTAACTATGTTATAGCCTGGTTGATCATATATTTTGTGAATACTCACAGGTGCGCGGTTCGATTCCCCATCTGCAGCATTGTTTTCTCCTCCTGTTTGCATGGATTTATTTGGGCCATAGAGCAGCGGGCTCAGGCCCACGCGGGCGATGGGTGAGCACCCGCAGGTGGGATCGGGAGAAAGCTGATGGACGAACAAAAAGTGGCGGAGCTCTTTTTGTGCATCAACATGTGATAGGTGAGTTGGTTGTGCATAGCGCCTGTAGAGGCTGTGGCCTGTGTTCGAGTCACAACATGGACAATTTATTTTTTAAGTTACGTGGTTGGATCCAAAAAAAAGTTATGATGACGGGCGGGGTGGCGGACGATTTTGACGTACGAAACCTAGAAAAAAGCCTGATGACGAAAAAAGTGGAGAAACAATCCTCCCTTTAATATTAGGTATAGATAAAGGCCGATGAGCTACGTTGTAAATTAGGCTTTACTTCCATGTTTTTATCTGAGAGTGATGGTAAGGCTGGTGGACTTGTATTATATTATCAGAAGGAAAATAAAGTTGAATTGAATTATTTGTCTCCGTATTTCATTGATGTAATGTTTATGAATGAGAATAATGTGGATTGGCGTTTTACGGGTTTCTATGGTCATCCGGCTTGGAATGATAAACACTTATCTTGGACTGACATTCGTACTTTACATTCTCATGCTTCTCACCCTTGGGTTGTAATTGGCGACTTCAATGAAATTATGTACTCTCATGAAAAGGATGGAGGTAACCCAAGACCAAATGCAATGATGCAAGAGTTTCGGAATTGTTTGGGAGAGTGTGGGTTATACGATCTGGGTTTTATTGGCGACTGTTTCACTTGGAGGAGAGGGGAGATTAGGGAGAGACTTGATAGAGCTGTATGTAATGTCAAATGGTCAAATAAATTCCCAAAAGCGGCCATTATAAATGAGGAACATGTGCATTCTGATCATCGCCCTTTAATCCTTGACACAGAATATTTTGATGGGAATATTTTTAATAGCCCAAAAGGCTGTGTGAAGCAATTTGAAGCTAGATGGCTCAAAGAGGAGACTGTGGGAGAAATTGTGCAAACAGCTTGGGAGAAAGCCAAACTAGCGGGTGTCGGTCCGTCTCTTGCTGCACGTACACGGGCGGTGCAGGCTGATTTACATACTTGGGACCGAGAAACTCTAAAAGGACCAAAGCAAAGAATTAGTAAATTAAAAAAAGAGATGGAAAAGTTTAGGCGGGGACCTATGAATGTGGAATCTCGCTCCCGCCAGAAGGAAGTTCTCGTTCTGATTGAGAATTTGTTAGATCAAGAGGAAATTTTCTGGTTACAAAGAGGAAGAGCTAACTGGTTGATGCATGGGGATCGTAATACGTCTTTTTTTCATAATGCAGCAACGGCGAGAAAAAAAAGGAATAACATTAAAAAACTTCTTGATGAGTCTGGTGTTTGGCGACAAGGGACGGAGTTAAAGGATCATATCAAGGGCTACTTCTCAAACCTTTTTACCTCTGAAGTGGTGCAACCAAATATGGAAGTCCTATCTCTCGTTAGGAAAAGAGTGTCAGATGAGATGACTAATGCTCTCGTCGCGCCTTACACGGTTGATGATGTCCGTAAAGCTCTTTTTGATATTGGAGATTTAAAAGCCCCTGGCCCTGACGGACTCCATGCTATTTTTTATAAAAGATTTTGGCATATTCTTGGGGATGATCTCATTCAAGAAGTTTTGCAAGCGGTGAATACGTGTACCATTCCTGAAGGTTGGAATGATACTGCGATAGTGATGATCCCAAAGGTCAATTCACCGGAGAAGGTAACTCAATTCAGACCAATTAGCCTTTGTAATGTTGTGTACAAAGTCATATAAAAAATGGTGGTCGCTCGCTTAAAGATTTTCCTCCCAGAAATTATCAGTCCGACTCAGAGTGCTTTTGTGCCTGGAAGAATGATTACTGATAATGTTTTAGTGGCTTATGAGTGTTTTCACAAAATAAAAAATAAGAGGGATGGAAAGGAAGGATTGTGCGCTATCAAACTTGATATGCATAAAGCATATGATCGGCTTGAGTGGGTCTTCCTGAAGGAGATTATGTTGAAATTAGGCTTTCAAGAGAATTGGGTAAATTTTATTATGCAATGTGTGTCCACTGTGGAATATCAGGTTAGGTTTAATACGGAGGAAACTGAGAGTTTTAAACCCTCTAGAGATTTACGACAAGGCGACCCATTATCCCCCTATTTATTTTTGCTATGTACTGAGGGGCTGACCGCTCTCTTGTCACATGCGGAGGAGAGTGGGAAAATTGAAGGCGTGAAGGTATGTAGAGAGGCTCCATCTATTACGAATCTTCTTTTTGCGGATGATTCATTGATCCCGATGAAGGCAAACTTTAACAATGCCGAGGCTTTGAAAGCCATTTTGGACTCATATTGTGTAGCCGCTGGGCAATTGGTCAGTGTTGATAAATCAAGCATATTTTTTAGTCCCAACACGAAAGTGGAGATTAGGGAGCAACTCTGTGCCATCCTCAATATTATGACTGAAGCTTTGAATGACAAATATTTGGGGCTACCGGCGAATGTGGGTATGGACAAGTCTGACTGTTTTCAGTACTTGATAGATCGTATCATCATGAAGATAAGTGGATGGAAAGAAAAAAAAATATCCGCGGGAGGGAAGGAAATCCTCCTGAAATCTGTTGTACAAGCGATCCCCACCTATGCGATGTCCGTCTTTAAAATTCCTAAAAAAATTATAAAGGAATCACTGATGCGATGTCTCATTTTTGGTGGGGGGACGAGAATGATCAGAAGCGGATGCATTGGATGGCTTGGTGGAAAATGTGTGTACCCAAAAACCAAGGGGGGATGGGATTCCGGGATATTCATTGTTTTAACCTGGCAATGTTGGCAAAACAAGCTTGGCGTATTCTTGAAAACCCAAAATCCTTATGTGTGACCGTATTGAAAGCTAAATACTTCCCAAATGGTGATTTATTGAATACAAAGCTAAAGAAGGGTTCCTCTTTTACTTGGCAAAGTATCATGGCGGGGGTTAGTTGTCTAAACCATGGTTATATATGGCGTGTTGGCAATGGACACTGTAGGGGAACGCGGCAGAAAACAAAAAATTTCCGACCTACGCACCAGCCCAGGACCACTATGAAGACTGCATACAAGGTTTCGATCCGAACGTTGCCGACTCGTAGCGCAGCGGAAGTAGAGTCGATGTAGATCGTCGGTGCAGATCCCCACAGCTAGGATTTACAACCTCCAAACCGCGAGGATGTACTCCCTCATCTGCCCCTCGGACAGTCCCTCAGACAGCCCTCCGAGAGGCGGTCGGACAGTCCCCCGGACGGTGTCACGGACAGCCCTTCGGGAGGCACTCTCGAACTCGGACAGTAACTCGGACAGCCCTTCGGGAGGACCCTCGAACAGCCCCTCGGGCAAAAGATCGAACCTACGACCTCTCTATGGGGTTGCACACATACGGTGTCATCTATCCGGCAGGGCTTCGCCGTCCAGAACTAGTTCCCACCGGAACCCAGACAGCCTTTCGGCTCTACGAAACTCTTTTCGTGGGAGGGAGAGAAGAAGCCAGATCATTGCATGGCATTGTGTATGAGAGAGTGAGTGTATTTGGGCAGCCCCCTCCACCCCTATTTATAGGCCAAGCCCAAGGGTGGCTTCTCCAAGAAGCCACTAGGGGAAAAATACCAAAAGGCCCTCAAGGTGGCTTCTCCAAGAAGCCACCAAAAAGTGCTTTTCACTATTCACGGAAACATTTTTCCGCGATCGTTAAATCCGAAAATATTTCTGTAGGTCTTAGAATAATTCCAGTACCCACTAAAATAATTTTGGATGCGTTCCGAAACAATTCCGGATTAGTGATTTTCATCTGCGAAAAGCAACCAAAATGGTTCCGACAGCTCCGGAACATTTCCGGGTTTTTTCTCTGGAAAAATCCCAGAAGTTCCCAGAACAATTCTGGCACCCTCTAAGAATTTCCAGGCGTGTGCCGAAACCATTTTGACTTAATGGTATACTCCGAAACAACCTTTCGGTTTTACCGAAACTATTCCGGTGTTCTCTCTCCGAAACTTTTCCGGTGACTTTCTCTCAGACTCCCTGTCTAGTATTCAGCAGATAGATGACCCTTAAGCGCGTGACCCTATAGGTTCGGTGAAGTATAGACATGACCCGGAACACTTTCCGATCAATGATCAACATCGGAGCCGTGGACACCCATATTGACCCCTATACCCACACGAATAAATATTCGAGTGAACCTCCAGTTGCCGTGAGCTATTCCTGTTGCTTCACGATATGTTACAAATACCCGAGGTGAGATTTATCGGCATCCCCGTGGATCAACAACTTTTCCACTATGCCAGTTACCTCGTTACCGGGTTTGTTCTCTTTTCTCGTTCCCGTGTTCCGGCATCCCTGTGATCAAATCACATTGTGTCTGGCCAGACGATGGTGGATACCGTAACACCGAGAGGGCCCAGAGATATCTCTCCATCGTCGGAGGAGCAAATCCCAGTCTTGAGCTATCAAGTTACTTGACATACTTTTCCATGAACCCGTAAGCCGTCGTAATAGCCACCCATTTACGGATGACGTTTAACAAACCCCAAAGTTCATGAAGCAAGCATGAAGAAACTCGATACTCTCATGGTCTAAGGAATTATGCAAACGTTAACTTTCTCTGTGTTATTAACCATTAACTTGTGACGAATGTATCTCATAGCATAACATCAATTCGGGTCGATTCAACCACAAGTGTTCTACTAACATTGTGCCCTCAAAGTTGCCGGCATAGTCATGCCCATGATCAGGAAAACAGAACCATCATACAACACTTGAGCTAGTCTTAGAGGCCATACTAGGAATACATTTTACCGTTCATTATTCCACACGTGCATATGAGTCTTCCTCCGAGCCTCGTGGTTATTGTAGACTCGAGAACCATAACAGTTATAGCATGGAACATAAACATAATCATGAACATGGAGATAAACAATAACATTTATTATTTCCTCTAGGGCATATCTCCTACAGTCACAATATTAATATTTGGGAAGATGCTTGGATCCCGAATTGTGCAAACAGAAAAGTAATCACACCTAGAGGGAGTATTTTGATCTCAAGGGTATCGGATTTAATTGACCCTATTGCTAATAATTGGGACGAAGATCTAGTTACACAAATGTTGTGGCCAGTAGATGCACAGAGGGTCCTTTCTATTCCTTTGCCCCAACATGACATGTTGGACTTTGTCGCTTGGAGCTATTCAAAGAATGGAAGTTTTTCTGTTCGATCAACCTATGCAGTGGAATGGGAACAACAACATGGGATAAAATTAAGAAGAATCGATGATATGGGATGTATAACTAGTAATCCTATTTGGAGCGAGATTTGGAAGTTATCATGTCCCTCGAAGGTAAAAATTTTCATTTGGCGAACGTTGCATGGCACTCTTCCGTGTAGAGTTAATCTGGCGAATAGACACATAAAAGTTACCCCCAACTGTCCTACTTGTCCCGTTGGATCAGAAGATATAAGGCATATGTTATTTCAATGTCAGAAAGCAAGGAAGGTTTGGAGAATGATGGGATTGGATCAGGTCATTAAAAGAGCTTGCGAAATTGATTATGCTAGTGAGGCGGTTCTTGAATTTTTACTTTCTATGCCTGAACAGGAGCTCACTGTCTTGGGTATTCCAAATATCTGTGAGATGATTACAATTACAACTTGGTACTTATGGTGGGAGAGGCGAAAATTGGTCCATAAAGAGAAAACCCAAGATGCTAACCAGATTTCTATGGGGATCCGTGCTATTACCTTAAATTTTGTGAGGGCTATATCACCAAAGGCTACTATGATTAGAGGGGGTTGGGTCCAACCTCCAAGGGGTTTTCTAAAACTTAATGTGGACGCCTCCTTTGATCATGACTTTCTTAGGGGCACGGCGGGTGCTGTTTTGAGGGATGATAGAGGAAAATTCATTGCAGGGGGGAATTGGAGAATTGATTGGTGCACAGATGTCCAGACGGCTGAAGCTTTGGCGCTTAGATATGGTCTATCAATTGCTCAACGCGCAGGTTGCAATCACCTAGTGATTAACTCGGATAATTTGGAAGTTATCGAAACCATGAATAATGGAGGACGGTCGGCGAGTACAGCAGCGGCGGTGTTTGATGATTGTTATTTTTTGGATTGTGATTTTCCCATCACTAGATTTGAGCACTGTAATAGGGAAGCCAATAGGGTTGCCCACGAACTTGCTAAGTTAGCTAGATTTTCTTCATCTTTGAATTGGTTTGAGGAGCCGCTGACTGAAATTGTACCCCTCCTCATAAACGATGTACTTGTTATTACAAATGAATAAAGATCTGTGTTTTTCAAAAAAAATACATAGCCGTCTTGCAATTTTGCACAAAGGACCCTGCATAGAAGTAAAACTACTATATCACCCAAGAGAATCATGTGCCTCGCCGAATCGTTATCCACCATCGTCCTTCGCCGCCATGTGGTTCATGCGGTTTCCTGCAATCTATGTTCATGGGGTTTCATGAAAACTCTGGTTTTCTTTTGATTTTTTTTCTTTTCTTCTTTCTTTTTGTTTATTCCTTTTTATTTTAATTTTCTGTTTCTTTTTTCTGGGTTTCATTTTTCTTTTTATTCTCTTTTTTTGTTTCTTTTCTTTCTTTTATTATGTTTGAATAGTGTACGAACATTTTTTAAAGAGTTAAATACACCACATGTGCTTGAACTTGGCACACATGTTTCCTTTGGTGCTGCGGATGAACAATACGTTAAAGTAGTTCCAAAACTTGGCAATCACGCTCAATACGGTGCAAAAGTTGCTTGTTATGACCTCTGCACTGAGGACGCATGCCATCGTGGGTGAGGCACGTTGTTAGCGACAAAGACGATGAAGAGGGGCTGATAACCGACAAGTATAGGGGATCGCAACAGTTTTCGCGGGTAGTATTTCACCCTGATTTATTTATTCGACACAAGGGGAGCCAAAGAATATTTGCAAGTATTAGCAGTTGAGTTGTCAATTCAACCACACCTGGAGATAAAATATCTGTAGCAAGGTATTTAGTAGCACAGTAATATGATAGTTTTGATAGCAGTAGCAACGGTAACACTAGTAACGGTAACAATAACAGTAGCAGTTTTGTAGCAAGTGTAAAGCGGCAGCAACAAAGTAACTTAGCAGAAACCAATATGAGAAAGTCGTAGGCATTGGATTGGTGATGATAATTATGTTGGATGATATTCATCATATAACAGTCACAACCTAGGGTGATACACAATAGCTCCAATTCATCAATGTAATGTAGGCATGTATTCCGTATATAGTCATACGTGCTTATAATAAGAACTTGCATGACATCTTTTGTCCTACCCTCCCGTGGCAGCGGGGTCGTTAAGGAAACTAAGGGATATTAAGGCCTCCTTTTAATAGAGAACCGGAACAAAGCATTAGCACTTAGCGAATACATGAACTCCTCAAACTACGGCAATCACCGGAAAAAATCCCAATTATTGTCACCTTGGGGTATGCGGATCATGACACGTAATAGGTGCATATAACTTGTAAGATAGGATCAAGAACACAAATATATTCATGAAAACATGAAGGGTTCAGATCTGAAATCATGGCACTCGGGCCCTAGTGACAAGCATTAAGCATAGCAAAGTCATAGCAACATCAATCTCAGAACATAGTGGATACTAGGGATCAAAGCCCTAACAAATTGACTCGATTACATGATAAATCTCATCCAACACATCACCGTCTAGCAAGCCTACGAAGGAATTACTCATGCCCGGTGGTGAACATCATGAAATTGGTGATGGAGGATGGTTGATGATGACGACGGTGTCGGATCCCCCTCTCCGGAGCCCCGAACGGACTCCAGATCAGCCCTCCCGATGAAGAACAGGAGGTGGCGGTGGCTCCGTATCGTAAAACGCGATGAAACTTCTTCTCTTATTTTTTTCTCGGGGAAATAGAATTTATAGCGTTGGAATTAGGTCAGACGGCCGCCTGTGGGCCCCATAAGGCACCACAGCGCGCCCTAGGGGGGTCGCGCCCTACTGCCTTGTGAGCAGCTGGTGGCCCCCCTTCTGTTGATTCTTGCACCAATAATTTTTATATATTCCATAAAAATTCTCCAAAAAGGTTCGTCCAAATCCGAGAACTTTGATTTCTGCACAAAAACAGCACCATGGCAATTCTGCTGAAAACAGCGTAAGTCCGGGTTAGTTTCATTCAAATCATGCAAATTAGAGTCGAAAACAAGAGCAAAAGTGTTTGGAAAAGTAGATACGACGGAGACGTATCAATTCCCCCAAGCTTAACTCATTGCTTGTCCTCAAGCAATTCAGTTGACAAACTGAAAGTGATAAAGAAAAACTTTTACGAACTCTTTTGTTCTTGTATCCGTATATAAGCTTAAATAGTACCCAGGTTTTCAGCAAAGATCATGAACTAACCATACTCATAATAATACTTAAAAACTACATTTACTCATATCAATGGCATAATCAACTAGAGAGCAATAATAACATATCTCAAATGCCAACAATTTGTCAAAACAATCATGATATAATATGATAACATGGTATCTCGCTAGCCCTTTCTGAAACCGCAAAACATAAATGCAGAGCACCTCCAAAGTTCAAGTAGGGACTAAACATTGTAATTCAGGGTTGAAGAGATCCAGTCATGATGCACACAACATTAACTATACTCAATGCATAAGGATGACAATAGTGCTCTCAGGATTGGCGCTTAGTGCAAGAAGGTGAGACTCAACAATAAAAGCAAAATAACATAAAAGTAAATAGATAGGCCCTTCGCAGAGGGAAGCAGGGATTTGTAGAGGTGCCAGAGCTCGAAGCTTAAATCAGAGATGAAAAATAATTTTGGGAGGTGTACTTTTCCTGTCAACGTCACGACCGAGAGTTTTCAATATCTTCCATGCTAAACACATTATAGGCGGTTCCCAAGCGGAAAGGTAAAGTTTACTCCCCCTCCACCATACCAACACAAGCCATGGCTAGCCGAATCCTCAGGTGCCCTCCATACCAACAACTTTTCGGGGGAGTTTGTTTGCATTATGCATTTTCGATTTTGAGCATAGGACTGGTCATCCCAAATACCAGCCTCTCTCATGCAATGACAAGTGAATAAACACTCATCTCGAGAGTAACCCACTTAGCATGGAAGATACTGACCGCCCCCTTTCGCTCCATGAGCGGTACGGGCACACAAACCGGATGTTTATTTGAAAGATTAGAGGTGGCACATGCAAATTTATTTGGAGCAGCAGGGTAATACCGCATATAGGTAGATATAGTGGACTCATCTGGAACAACTTTGGTTGAAGGATTGTGGATGCACAAGCAGAATTCCCGCTTAGTACAAAGCGAAGGCTAGCAAATAGGTTGAGAAGCGACCAACTAGAGAGCGAAAACGGTCATGATCATGCATTGAGAATAATTAACATTGAATACTAGCATGAGTAGGATATAGTCACCCTGAACATAAATATCATGGAGGCTATGTTGGTTTTGCATCAACTACATGCATGAACATGTGCCAAGTCAAGCCACTTGAAACATTCAGAGGAGGATACCATATTAACATACTACATCATGACCATTTTAATGCATGTTGACATCCAAGATAAATCATTATCCACTCCTAGTTACTTAAGCATGGCATGAGCAACTATAATCTCTAATTGTCATCACAAACATGTTTACTCATAATATGCTGAATCATGGGTACTGAGTTAAACATATTTACAAAAAACAAAAATAAGAAGAGTTCATACCAGCTTTTCCTTGCCACAATCACTTCATCAAATCATCATCAATATTGCCTTTCACTTGCACGACCGAATGATGTGAAAATAATAATAGTGCAAGTGTGCCCTGGACTAAGCTGGGATCTGCAAACATTTTATTCAAGGGAGAAGACAAGGTAGTACTGGCTCTTCGTTAGATCAACAATAAAGCATATGAGAACCACTCATCATTTTCATCATGGTCTTCTCCCTATGACAACTCAACAAAAAGAAAAGGAATTCAAAGAAACACACTGAAATATTTTTGGAGTTTTTAGTTTTTCTGACGGAAGCAAATTAAGGAAGAAAAACAAAAAGTGAGAAAACTATTTACACGGGAGAACTCCCAACAAGCAAAAGAAGAAACGAGAAATCTTTTTGGGTTTTCTTTTAATACTATGAACTAACAAACGGGGAAGAAAAACCGAAAAGAAACGAGAAATATTTTTGGGTTTTAGAAGTTTTTCAAACACACAAGAAGAAAGCGAAAAATAAAACTAACATGGATATACAATGAAAAAGTATGAACACCGACAACTAAAATGAATATGTGAACATGAATGTAATGTCGGTGAGAGATACGTACTCCCCCAAGCTTAGGCTTTTGGCCTAGCTTGGTCTACTGCCATGGCTGCCCCGGATAATAATCGAAGTGGTAGCTCGTTGAGGCGTTCTGAGCCGCCTCCTCAGCCAGACGGGCAGCCTCAACTACCGCATTGTACTCGTGCACCTCGCTCTCATGAAGAAAGTATCTCTGTTTGTTCTGAAAATCAAAGAGGACAGGAGCAGGCAAAACGACAAACACAAAACGATATTTATCGAATATCAAGTTATAATCATAACTGCGAGTGTTGCGCTTAATGAACTCATGGTTCTGCATTGCCTCAAAATTCAAATATTTATCAGGTAAAAGAGGATCATTAGTCTTGGGCGAGACCCCTAGCCTTGCAGCTACCCGTGAGGCATAAATTCCTCCATATAAATCACCATTACCCGAGTTGCGGTGTAACCTATGTGCAACAATGGCCCCAAGATTATAATGTCTGCTACCCGTTAAAGCAGCGTGAATAAGGCTCAGGTCAGGGGCACAAAATGCACTACAGTCTTGTTTACCAAAAATGCATTTACCATTAAAGAGTGTAAAGTAATGAATAGCGGGAAAGTGAATGCTCTTTATCCTAGCCTGCGTAACTCCCCTATTCTCACCATTGCAAAGACTATTGAGAAATAGTTCATAATCAAATTGTCGCGGTTCACTAAGCGAACCCCAAAATGGAATTTTGCATGCATCACAAAACTCTTCTAGAGACATAGCATAAGATCTGTCATAGAGATGAAATAAAACTCTAGAAGTGCGCGAATGATATTCAAAGTTTTGGGTGAATGAATGAGTGAGGTTGTAATGCTGCGGTGGCTTATCTACGATGAAGGAAGAGAGCTCGGTGTTGTGAATATACTAGTCAAATTCTTCCTTAATGCCTGCACCTAGCATGAACTCAGTGCACGGCCATCGACACGATTTTGCTTCAGCACCTCGCACCGAACTTGCCCTTGGTTCAACATATGATTGGCGTGCTGGGCTTTCACTCGATGATGCCTCGGCGGACCTCCTCCTTGAGGAACTCCTTCTGAAAATGTTCATGTTCCTACGAACAAATTTCTGAAAATTTTTGGACCACAAAAAGATGTTAACAAAACTTCACAAGATTAATAGTAACTACTCATACGAGTGCCTAGAGGCTATATCAAGCATTCAAACTACTTAGAACTCAAGGAATTTAACATGCAAGCTCATTTTTAGTAGCACTAATAGCAGCAATTTATGCAAAATATAATCCACTAAAGCAAAAACTAATTGGAGCAATGGGAGAGTCACATACCAAGGAGCAATCCCTCAAAACAGTTTCGGAAACAGAGCTCCAAGCAAAGAGATCAAAAATCTCAGGTTTGGGAGCAAGAACACGAGAGAGAGAGCTATAAAGATTTTTTTTCTGGAGGTAGGAGATGAAGTGGGCTGAATGGATAAGTGAGTGGGTCCCTGTGGGACCCACAAGTCACTTTGGCGCGCCCTGGGGGGATGGCCGCGCCCTGCTGCCTTGTGGGCAACAGGTGCACCCCCCTGGGTTGTTCTCAGTACCAAAAATTCTTATATATTCCAGAAAAAATTATGTCAAAATTTTATTGCATTCTGAGCACTTTTATTTTTGGGCCATTTTTTATTGCACAGATAATTCAGAAAACAGGATAATCATGGCATTTTATTTTATTAAACTATAATTAATAGAGAGCAAAAGGTAGGTACAAAAAGTTGTGCTTATTAAATTCATCAACCACATGCCCTTCAGAAAGAATCCATTAATAAGGTTGATCAAGTCTTATTAACAAACTATTTCCGAGTGACATGAAACCGAAGAATTTTCGTATAACACTAAGTTACCTCAACGGCGATATGCATCTCCCCAACAATAAGAAATTCATATTTCTTTTTGACAGTAGGAAGAGGAAATTTGAAATCCCCAATAGTGATTGTCGAAACCTTTTCAATACAGTTGATACCATTCACTGAAGTTTGTTTCTTCGGGAAATAAACCGTATGCTCATTGCCATTGACATGAAAAGTGACCTTGCTTTTGTTGCAGTCAATAACAGCCCCTGCAGTATTCATAAAGGGTCTTCCCAGGATAATTGACGTATTGTCGTCCTCGGGCATATCAAGTATAACAAAGTCCGTTAAAATAGTAACATTTGCAACAACAATAGGCACATCCTCGCAAATTCCAATAGGTATAGCAGTAGATTTATCAGCCATTTGCAAAGATATTTCAGTAGGTGTGAGTTTATTCAAATCAAGTCTTCTATATAAAGAGAAAGGCATGACACTAACACCGGCTCCCAAATCACATGAGGCAGTTTTAACATAACTTCTTTTAATGGAGCATGGTATAGTAGGTATTCTCGGATCTCCTAGTTTCTTAGGTACTCCGCCCTTAAAAGAATAATTTGCAAGCATGGTGGAAATTTCAGCTTCAGGTATCTTTCTTTTATTAGTGACAATATCTTTCATGTATTTAGCATAAGGAGACATTTTCAACATATCAATCAAGCGAGTGCGCAAAAAGACAGGTCTAAGCATTTCAACAAAGCGCTCAAAGTCTTCATCATCCTTATTTTTAGATGGTTTGGTAGGAAAAGGCATAGGTTTTTGAACCCATGGTTCTCTCTCCTTTCCATGTTTTCTA
This sequence comes from Elymus sibiricus, assembly GCA_039707655.1. Taxonomy (NCBI): domain Eukaryota; kingdom Viridiplantae; phylum Streptophyta; class Magnoliopsida; order Poales; family Poaceae; genus Elymus; species Elymus sibiricus. The sequence goes on from CM077664.1 coordinate 326,513,008, forward strand.
GCAACAAAGTCTCTTTTATCATATCTTTTATTCTTAGGAGGTGGGTTATCAAGATCAACAGCAGGTTCTATTTCTACATCATTATCTGGTTGAGCATCAACATGAACAGCATCATTTTCATTTTCATTATCATTATCACTAGGTGCGTGTTCATTACCAGATTGTGTCTCAGCATCAGAAATAGAAACATCATTATGATTCTCCGGAGTCTTTTCTACCTCAGGTTCACTAGAAGCATGCAAAGTCCTATCATTTTTCTTTTTCTTTTTCTTCTTAGATGGACTAGGTACATCAATATTATTTCTTTGAGAATCTTGTTCAATTCTTTTAGGATGACCTTCAGGATACAAGGGTTCCTAAGTCATTCTACCTCCTCTAGTAACAACTCTAACAGCATGATCATTCTTTTTATTATTCATCTCGTCAAGCAAATCATTTTGTGACTTAGCAATTTGTTCTAGCTGAGTCTGAACCATAGAAGCATGTTTACTCAAGCATCTAACATCATTAGCAGTTCTAAACATCAAATCACTCAAGCGTTCAATCATGATGGCATTCCGTTTTAGTTGATTGCTAACATACATATTAAAGTGTTCCTGTTTAATGATGTAATTATCAAATTCATACACGCATTGACTAGCAGATTTATTATACGGAATATCACCTTCATCAAATCTAGTGAGAGAATTTACCTCCACTACCTGTGTCGGGATGTCGAGCCCATGTATTTCTTCAATAGGTGGTAAATTATTAACATCTTCAGCTTTAATACCTTTTTCCTTCAAAGATTTCTTAGCTTCTTGCCTATCTTCTAGACTGAGGAATAGAATACCTCTCTTCTTCGGAGTTGGCTTAGGTGGTGGTTCAGGAAGTGTCCACTCATTATCATTATTCAATATATTATTCAATAGTTCTTCAGCCTGCCCAACAGTTCGTTCCCTGAAAACACAACCAGCACAACTATCTAGGTAGTCCCTAGAAGCATCGGTTAGTCCATTATAAAAGATATCAAGTATTTCATTCTTCTTAAGAGGATGATCAGGCAAAGCATTAAGTAATTGGAGAAGCCTCCCCCAAGCTTGAGGGAGATTCTCTTCTTCAATTTGCACAATGTTAAATATTTCCTGTAGAGCAGCTTGTTTCTTATGAGCAGGAAAATATTTTTCAGAGAAGTAATATATCATATCCTGGGGACTACGCACACAACCAGGAGCAAGAGTATTAAACCATTTCTTAGCATCACCCTTTAATGAGAAAGGAAACAACTTAAGAATGTAGTAATAGCGATTTTTTTCCTCATGAGCAAATAGGGTGGCAATATCATTCAACTTAGTAAGGTGTGCCACAACAGTTTCAGTTTCATAACCATGAAAAGGATCAGATTCAACCAAAGTAATTAACTCAGGATCAACAGATAATTCATAATCCTTATCAGTAACGAATATGGGAGAGGTGGCAAACTTAGGATCATATTTCATTCTCTCCCTCATAGATTTTTATTTCATTTCAGCAAGCAATTTTATAACCTCATCTCTATCATTACAAGGAAGAATGGCTCTAGCCGTCTCCCTATCAAAGACATGTTCATCAGGTGATTCAACTCTAGTAGGAGAGCTAGGCATAATAGGTGAATCATAATTCTCAAGAGTTTCAACATTTTTAGCATTCTCAATTTCTTTAGGTTTAGCAAGTTGTTCATCAAGAAAATCACCAAGTGGCACAGTATTATCAAGCATAGTACTAGCATCATCATAAGTATCATTCATAGCAGAAGTAGTATCATCAATAACTTGCGACATATCAGAATGCATAACAGGTGGTGGTGCCGCAAGTCTACTCAAAACAGAAGGTGGGTCAAGTGCAGAGCTAGATGGCAGTTCCTTACCTCCCCTCGTCTTAGAGGGAACAATCTTGGTCTTAGCGTCTTTCAGATTCTTCATAGTGATCAACAGATATAAATCCCAAGTGACTCAACAAATAGAGCTATGCTCCCCGGCAACGGCGCCAGAAAAAGGTCTTGATAACCGACAAGTATAGGGGATCGCAACAGTTTTCGCGGGTAGTATTTCACCCTGATTTATTGATACGACACAAGGGGAGCCAAAGAATATTTGCAAGTATTAGCAGTTGAGTTGTCAATTCAACCACACCTGGACATAAAATATCTGCAGCAAGGTATTTAGTAGCACAGTAATATGATAGTTTTTATAGCAGTAGCAACGGTAACACTAGTAACAGTAACAGTAACAGTAGCAGTTTTGTAGCAAGTGTAAAGCGGTAGCAACAAAGTAACTTAGCAGAAACCAATATGAGAAAGTTGTAGGCATTGGATCGGTGATGATAATTATGTTGGATGATATTCATCATACAACAGTCACAACCTAGGGCGATACACAATAGCTCCAATTCATCAATGTAATGTAGGCATGTATTCCGTATATAGTCATACATGCTTATAATAAAAACTTGCATGACATCTTTTGTCCTACCCTCCCGTGGCAGCGGGGTCCTTAAGGAAACTAAGGGATATTAAGGCCTCCTTTTAATAGAGAACCGGAACAAAGCATTAGCACTTAGTGAATACATGAACTCCTCAAACTACGGCAATCACCGGAAAGAATCCCAATTATTGTCACCTTGGGGTATGCGGATCATGACACGTAATAGGTTCATATAACTTGCAAGATAGGATCAAGAACACAAATATATTCATGAAAACATGAAGGGTTCAGATCTGAAATCATGGCACTCGGACTCTAGTGACAACCATTAAGCATAGCAAAGTCATAGCAACATCAATCTCAGAACATAGTGGATACTAGGGATCAAAGCCCTAACAAATTGACTCGATTACATGATATATCTCATGCAACACATCACCGTCCAGCAAGCCTACGAAGGAATTACTAACGCCCGGTGGTGAGCATAATGAAATTGGTAATGGAGAATGGTTGATGATGACGACGGCGTCGGATCCCCCTCTCCTGAGCCCCGAACGGACTCCAGATCAGCCCTCCCGATGAAGAACAGGAGGTGGCAGCGGCTCCATATCGTAAAACGCGATGAAACTTCTTCTCTTATTTTTTCCTCAGGGAAAGAGAATTTATAGCGTTCGAATTAGGTCAGACGGCCGCCTGTGGGCCCCACAAGGCACCACGGCGCGCCCTAGGGGGGTCGCGCCCTACTGCCTTGTGAGCAGCTGGTGGCCCCCTTCTGTTGATTCTTGCGCCAATAATTTTTATATATTCCATAAAAATTCTCCAAAAAGTTTCGTACAAATCCGAGAACTTTGATTTCTGCACAAAAACAACACCATGGCAATTCTGCTGAAAACAACGTAAGTCCGGGTTAGTTTCATTCAAATCATGCAAATTAGAGTTCAAAACAAGAGCAAAAGTGTTTGGAAAAGTAGATACGACGGAGACGTATCAGGGGCATGTGCGCTGCTCCCTTTGCCGAAACTCCCCTCGCTTTCGTTTTTACCTCAAAAAAGTCTCTGGCTCGGCAGGAGAGGCCAAACCACTCATTTTTGCTCACCTGACCCCCATTTCCCTGAATCTATTAACCTAGACCACGCCGCTTTGTCTACCTCGTTCTCTCCTCCTCTGTGCTCTCTCATCTCATTTGCTTGAAGCCGGAGCCACGGTGGATCCGGATGACAACATTGATCGGGGGCGTCAATGATGTCGGAGCCCCGTTGGCGACCTCCCGGCAAGGCAGACCTGCATTACGGTGAGTAACCACTCTATTTCTCCCTCTGCAACCCCTGTCTCCCTTGTTTTTGGTCGGGCTAAGATGAATTCGGTGAAACAAAAAAGTGTGGTTTCCATGTTCTTATCATCGTGTGATGTAGGTTAGACCGTGATAGGTTAATCGCCCGCTTCGCACTGATCCGTACTGCTAGTTTTTTGTAGGGTTTTGCCCGAGTTTAAAAGGCCCGTACTTTAGCGACTTCAACTGGGATGGATAAAATTTGATTAGGTGGTGCATGAGATGATTAGACCATATTTGCTCGTGTGAAAACTGACGGTGTAGTAGTATTTTTTTTTAAAATTGTAGTTAACCAAAATTTTCAACACTTGCTTAACTGGATTTTAGGACACTGTCTTAGCTGAGGATGTGCAACACTCAGGCAGTTTACTGGACTGAAAAATGTGAATTATGATGAATGCACTGTTAACTGATTTTTAAAAACCCACTTATCTGAATGTGAAACCGGTTTAACTGAAAACTGTTGTACATGCATGTTTTGCATTGCAGGTGCTTTTGATGGTCTGTTCACAGTTGAGATTCATCACAATGGATTTTGTGTGTGGAACTGACAATAACAACAACACCTACATGGACTATGGAGTTGCATGGTTTTACAATTGTGACAGTGACACATGGTCTATTTTATGGATTAATGATTATGTGAAGCAGCTTGGGTATGAGAGAGAGTAGGGGCAGAACTTCGTTGGGGCTGACCTGGGCCATGGCCTGCATAGGATTTTAGCCAACTTCTTAATACCTAAGCTTTGTACACGATTAACATGCCCACATGTCAAAAACCAACAAGATCCAGCCTCCTAGCGATGACCGAACCAAAGGTAATGCTTATGAGGCCAAAGACCTTACAGAAAAAGCAACAACTAGAAACATAGACACTAAGGAACTAGGGTAGTTGTAGGCTTGATATTTGTGCTCTCCTTTGAGCTGGCCCGCCCAACATTTTTCCAAGCTCTGCCACAGACAAAGAGTTAGGAAAGCATGATGTCTTTTGGTGTCAGCCTGGCAAGACACCGAGTGGTGGACTGAAAGAACTTAAATGTGATGCTGATATTCTTGCAATGATAGCAGCAAGCACATAGCACAAAACTTGTTGCTAGTTGTAGATCATGGAGAGACATTGAACAATGTGTTGAAAGATTATATTCTACAACCCCTACTTGATAGGTTGTACACCTGGTCAAATAACCGCTCTTGTCCAATGCTAGAACGGATAAATAGAGCCTTCATTAATCTGGTCTGGAGCTCAACTTTTCCTAATGCCACTCTGTCGTCACTCACTAGATTCACCTCGGATCACGTTTCACTCCTTCTCCAAATTAACATTGATATGTCGCGTCACAGGCAATTCAAATACGAGTCTTTGGTGGGCTAACTTTCGACCTTGCCATGAAATTATTGTCCGTTGCTGGCCTTCTATGATTTCGCCACAGACCAACTCGGTGGTTGTACTAGCTGCTGCCCTAAAACAATCATGATGCAAGCTTAAGCCCCGAGCCTGCTCTAGATCACAACCCTTCTACGTGAATCAAACTGCAAAAGAATGATCCAATTACTAGATCTTAGGGAGGAATGTAGACCTCTCTCACCTGCCGAGTCCTAGACAAGGAAAGTAATTATGTCCATCCTGCATAACACAATCCAAGAGAAAACTACCTTCTGGCGGCTTCGCACAAAAAATCGAGCCATGGTATAAGGGGGAGAAAACTCTAAGTACTTCATTGCCTCCGCTTCTCAACACCTCAGGAAGAACACAATCCATTTCCTCTCTCATAATGGACAACAATTTTTTTTCACATGACCAAAAGGCTGCCCTCCTAAAATCCTTCTCTTCAGACCTAATTGGAGTTATTCCCACGACCTCCGGGAACTTTTCGTTAGCTAACCTTTATCAGACGGATGGCCCTAGTCTCTCAACTCTTCATGATGCCTTTTCTGAAACAGAGATCAAAGAGGCTTTCCCTTCACGTGAACCCTCTCGCTAGTCTGGGGCCAAATGGTTTCGGTCCTGTGTTTTACAGGAATTTTTGGCACGTTGTTGCGTGTCTTTCATGATTTTTCTCTAGGGCTTGCCGACATTTAGCGTATAAGCAGGGCTTTCATTGTCTTGTTGCCAAAAAAAGGAGACGCTGGCTCGCCTGAAGCCTTTCGACCCATTGCCCTAGAAAATTGTCCTGTTAAAGCGACCGCCAAATCGCTCACCAATATACTAAAGCCCTTTATCCCCTCGTGCACGAGGACCAGACTGGCTTCATAACAGGACGTAACATCACCGAGAACTTCATTTTCGCTGCTGACATTATTAGTACCTGACATTCCCGCAAAGCCCCCACTATGATTCTAAAACTAGATTTCAGAAAGGCCTTTGATTCTATTGCATGGTCATCACTCTCTAAGACTGTTGCGGTTCATGGCTTTCCACAACGTTTTTGTTCCTGGGTTAACAACATTCTTATCACAAGCAAGAATGCAGTGCTCCTAATTGGGATTCCTGGGGGTTGGATTAACTGTAAAAACGGTCTCTCAGCAGGGCGACCCGCTCCCCCTACCTCTTTATCATTGTTGCAGATGTCCTTCAGCAACTGATCCTCAATTCCTATGACAACACGCATTTGCAACACCCTTTTTTTTCTCACTTACCATCGGCCCCTCCTTTGCAATTGATAGGGCGATAACGGAGAACCGACCATTGGCTTTGTTCATGGGGTAACCCTTAAGTATCTTTGTCGTAACTTAAATGTGGGGAGGAACGATAGTGGCGTATGTGATACACGGACTACACACGTAGCACATATGTTGTCCCAGGCTCCGCCCACTACAAACATCATTAGGAGGCTTAGTTATCCGAACCTAGAACTATGCAATACCATATGTCACGTTAGACACATACTAGTGACAAATCCAGACTCTTTGAGAATGCTTTAGCCCAACCGTTGATTGCATCATCTCCATACTCATTGCTACTCGTATATTTCACTTGCACTTTTACTTTTAGTAACCACTCATTCGCAATATTACAAACTTCCGTTGCCGCTTTGCTTTGGACAATAACTAAACTTGCAAACACATTTTATCATTCTCTACTAGAGACAAAAGTTTATTTCTTGTGCTCCCTGTGGGATCGATACTCTTACTTCGAAAAAGCTGCAACTAAAGCTTGTGCACTTGCAGTCTATTAGTGACCTGATGATTTCCTTTCCTTATAGATGTGCAGAACCAAGTACTAGTTCATGACTGGATTGGGTGGAAATGCAACCAAGTTCATCAACGAACTTCTCAACTTTTGCTTAGCAGACATGTATGTACTGAACATGTGAGTGATGTGGTGATTTTGCCTATCTATGTTTGTCCTGAACATGTAATTCTGTGATGCTTTTGACTATCTATGTTTGTATTGAACATGTCATTTCTGTGGTGCTTTTGCTTATCTTTGTATATACTGTACATGGTGCTGTCAGTTTATATGTACCGGATGTTTCTCTGAAATTTACATGTGCTGAAAATGGTGAAATTTTGTTTTTTCTCTTCTTTCTAGTTGTTATTTATTTATTATCCTTTTTGTTTTATTTTGGATATTGTTTTTCTTTTAGTTTTTTTCTTCTGTTTTTTAAAAAAGATTCACATTTATTTTTTTTGAAAATTCCAAATAATGTTTGTGTTTTCAAATTTTGTTCAGAATTTCAAAAAATGTTTCCAATTTTAAAAAAATTACGAACTCACAAATGTTTGTGTTTTCAATCCCAAATTCAAAACATATTCAGATTATTTTTTTTCTTTCTTTTTTTATTTTAATACGCAGTGACCAATTGGCGCTCATAAGCGTGTTCGCCTCAAAAAAACTCGCGTTGGTTAGAGCATGGTTAATAATACAGCCAACTGCTGGCTATAAGATGTTGCCATATCATCTATAACCAACACACATAGTCACTCATATAACAAGGTTAGCTATTAGGTTGGCTATAAAATTAGTATTTTTTCTCATCTTCTCTTTATCTCTTTCTTCACATTTATTGCATCTGCCTAGGGGCACGTATATAGCTAGGCTCTTGCATGAGAGTCCACTCCCCTTACTTTTTCATGTCTCTTTCCTCCACATAGACAAAATTGCCATGCAAGCGGGCTATAAACCTGCTATTGTACTTGCTCTCACAGAATTGTGCCGGCCCATTGGCGCTCGCTTCAGCCTTCAGGCGTGTTACCCTAAAAAAAAAAAAAAAAAAAAAAAAAAACTAACGCGTGCGGCGTCCAGCAGCTCTCGCAGGAGGCGAGATATATACGTGCCCATATATCCCCTGTCTCAGCATCGATCCCAGCCGAAACCCTAGAGCCCTTCCGTCTAAAAAATTCCCCAATCATTCACGCTCGTCGGCGGCGAAGGTCTGTCGCGATAAAGCCAGAGACATGGGTGAACAAGCCGTGCAGAGGTGCCCGCCGGCCGAGGTTATCTCCCCCTTCCCCGTCCGGAGCAAGATCTGCCCCCTTCCCCCTATCCGGATCAAGGCCAAGCCCTTGGCTGGCTTGTGCTTCCCCCCCATCAATGCCGATCCAACAGACGAGGAGAAGATGGAGGCCCTCTCTCTCGCCGTTCGGACCGGGACAAGGGCCGAGGTCGCCGTCTACCTCGCCGCCCGGAGCCGGCTCAAGGTCGACGAGTTGGAGAAGGTCCACTTTCTCGCCTTCCAGAACGGACCCAAGGCCGAAAGATTGAAAAAGCTCTTCTGCCGCGCCGTCGATGGACGGCTAACAGCCGACGAGCTTCTTTCCCTTGCCCCGCCGAGCGGGGTACCTGCTAAGGAACAGGCGAATTTCGTCGCCCTCGCCATCCGAGTCGGGCTATATTCCTGTGTGGAGAAGGCAACCTTCGCCGCCATCAGGAGCGGACGGTGGGACGATGTGAAGGAGATCCTCCCCGTGGCACCTGCTCAGACTGGGGGCACAATGTCCGACCTTAGCTTCCCAAGCCTTGCCGTCCGGGCTGCCATTTGTAATGGCATGGAGGTCGAGCAGATCCTCTCCTTCGCCACAAACTATGTTAACAACAACGCCGATTTGGCCTGCCACGTCCTCGTGCAGAACAGGATACCAGCCGACGCTGTTCTCGAGGCGGCCATGAAAACAGGGCTAATGGCCAGAGAGACGGTGTATGCTAGCCTGCTGGAGCAGCTACTCGCCTCCTTCGCTAAACCCAGCTGAGGGAGTGGGAGCGCCCCCCCAAACCCCAATATTCTGTCACCGAGAAGAGGAGCGGTCCAAGACAAGACCCCAAGTGCCCCTTCTTTCTCATCAATGTGAAGGCATCCGCCAAGACGGCGCAGATATCGTGGTCGATGAAGAAGTATCCCCGCTTCCCCCGGGAGCGAGCGATGCACAATGCTTTACGTGTCGCACGCCTGGGCACAGGAACTCAGGGATTTCATGTAGAGCAGGCAGGGGAAGGCGGGCAGCCAGGTGCCCTCTCCTACTTCATCGATGCCACATACACTGGGTGGCCGCGTCCCAAAGAGGGTATCTTCGAGGAAGGTTCTTCTGTGCCTCTCAGGGAGGTCGCTGTTATCAAGAGGTTGCCTGGTGGTGACGGGATTTCTGTGATGTCCTATGTTCATGGACTTGGTGTTAAGCTTGATGATATTCTATTTGTGTTGCACGTCCCGTCTGCTGCAATGCCCCTGAGATTTACCGAGCAATCCTTACATGTCTCTGAAAACTTCGAGGAGATTCCATTGTACGCCCCAACTGGTCTTGATTTCATAGACATCAATGTCCCCGTCAAGAATTCGATCAAGAAACTTTACCAGCTGTATTTACAAGAGGAGCAAGAGAAGAATATTAAGCGTGAGAAACAAGGTCATCGGGGGAGTGAAGAGCTGGTGTGCCTGCAAGAGGAGCTCATGCTCCAAAGACATGAGACTGAGGAGGAGAAACTAGAGCGCCTCCGGAGGAGAAGGGAGGACAGCAAGAAACATAGAGATCTACGCAAGGAAATGAAGGAAGCGGTCCATCGGATCAAGGATACAGCAAGAACTTCAGAAGAAGAAGAGCAGCATGAGGAGGAGTATGACCCAATGCTTCTGCCGTTCCTGTTTCAGGAAGAATGTGGTCTGGTGAAACCATTGGAAAAGCTGTGCCAAAGTGAGAAGAGGCACGACAGATCGCTTGTGGAAGTTATGGAGCAGTAAGTGTGCTATTCTTACTCCTGCGTGCGCCATAAATATTGCTCTCTAGTTGTCAGATAATTCCTCCAAAGTTAATCTTGAGTACACCAAAATCTAGTTAGCTGTTAAGTTGCAGGCTTCGCATGATTGATGATTTGGTCATGTAAATTTTGGCTTGTATTGTACTAGATAGAATTACTGGATGCATTGGGGAAAATTAGATAAATAACTATCTGGATTACACCCAAATTACGTAGCCTTGATATTTCTTATAATGTTAGGCTCTATTTTGAACTTTCAATTCAAAACATTTTAAAACCAGTGTTAGAAAACCACAGCTTTTGAAGTAGTGGCTATGAATCACCAAAATCACAGCTTTTGCAAGTTACCACAATGCTACTCAGACTACATTTTTTTGCTTGCAGTAACTTGCAAAACCATAGTGTTTCCCACCTGCAGTATTTAGCAGATAACTTAGGCATGCTATTTAGTGCTGAGAACATTTAAGAAAATGAACGGCATGCATGTGACGCACCAATGTCAAAGTGTATTGTTTGCTCAGGTGCTTATGCACGAATACTTTGCACATATAGTTTGCTTATTGATATGTATCTATACACCTGTAAGATGTTTTCTTTTTGTAGTACTGGCCCCTCCCCTTTTCCTGCTGGTAAATCCCTTGTTAGCTGCTACCATTAAAATTAAAATTTGTTGGCATGTTTCACAATCATTTTGGAGTGCTAAACATCTCTTGTCCAAGACCGCTGGTGCAAGCATGGCAGACCAATGCTTCAGTCGTGTCCAGCCTAGATCAACCAGACGTAGATGGAATTGAAAGGGTAACAAGCATTGTTTTCTTGGTAAAAACAGAGGCAAGGAGGTGGATTTTAAATACTCCAAAAAGAACCACAGAATTGTGGATACCATGGCTTATAGAGTCAAAGTGTACCGTTAGACTGGTATTTCTTGTATCCAAACAAACAAACAAACAACAACAAAGCCTTTAGTCCCAAACAAGTTGGGGTAGGCTAGAGGTGAAACCCATAAGATCTCGCGACCAACTCATGGTTCTGGCACATGGATAGCAAGCTTCCACGCACCCCTGTCCATGGCTAGTTCTTTGGTGATGCTCCAATCCTTCAGGTCTCTCTTTACGGACTCTTCCCATGTCAAGTTCGGTCTACCCCGGCCTCTTTTGACATTATCAGCACGCTTTAGCCGTCCGCTATGTACTGGGGCTTCTGGAGGCCTGCGCTGAATATGTCCAAACCATCTCAGACGATGTTGGACAAGCTTCTCTTCAATTGGCGCTACCCCAACTCTATCTCGTATATCATCATTCCGGATTCGGTCCTTCCTTGTGTGGCCACACATCCATCTCAACATGCGCATCTCCGCCACACCTAACTGTTGCACATGTCGCCTTTTAGTCGGCCAACACTCAGCGCCATACAACATTGCGGGTCGAACCGCCGTCCTATAGAACTTGCCTTTTAGCTTTTGTGGCACCCTCTTGTCACAGAGAATGCTAGAAGCTTGGCGCCACTTCATCCATCCGGCTTTAATTCGATGGTTCACATCTTCATCGATATCCCCATCCTTCTGCAACATTGACCCCAAATATCGAAAGGTGTCCTTCTGCGGCACCACCTGCCCATCAAGGCTAACATCCTCCTCCTCCTCGTGCCTAGTAGTACCGAAAGCGCACCTCATGTACTCGGTTTTAGTCCTACTAAGTCTAAAACCTTTCGATTCCAAAGTTTGCCTCCATAACTCCAACTTCCTGTTGACCCCCGTCCGACTCTCATCGACTAGCACCACATCGTCCGCAAAGAGCATACACCATGGGATATCTCCTTGTATATCCCTTGTGACCTCATCCATCACCAAGGCAAAAAGATAAGGGCTCAAAGCTGACCCTTGATGCAGCCCTATCTTAATCGGGAAGTCATCAGTGTCTCCATCACTTGTTCGAACACTTGTCACAACCTTATCGTACATGTCCTTGATGAGGGTAATGTACTTTGCTGGGACTTTGTGTTTCTCCAAGGCCCACCACATAACATTCCACGGTATCTTATCATAGGCCTTCTCCAAGTCAATGAACACCATATGCAGGTCCTTCTTTTGCTCCCTATATCTCTCCATAAGTTGTCGTACCAAGAAAATGGCTTCCATGGTCGACCTCCCAGGCATGAAACCAAACTGATTTTTGGTCACGCTTGTCATTCTTCTTAAGCGGTGCTCAATGACTCTCCCATAGCTTCATTGTATGGCTCATCAATTTAATTCCACGGTAATTAGTACAACTCTGAACATCCCCCTTGTTCTTGAAGATTGGTACTAATATACTCCGTCTCCATTCTTCTGGCATCTTGTTTGCCCGAAAAATGAGGTTGAAAAGTTTGGTTAGCCATACTATCGCTATGTCCCCGAGGCCTCTCCACACCTCAATGGGGATACAATCAGGGCCCATCGCCTTGCATCCTTTCATCCTCTTCAAAGCCTCCTTGACCTCCGACTCCTGGATTCGCCGCACAAAAAGCCTGCTAGTATCAGCAAAGGAGTCGTCCAGATCAATGGTAGAGCTCTCACTCTCCCCATTGAACAGCTTGTCAAAGTACTCCCTCCATCTATGCTTAATCTCCTCGTTCTTCACCAGGAGTTGATCTGCTCCGTCCTTGATGCACTTGATTTGGTCAACATCCCTCGTCTTCCTCTCTCGGATCTTGGCCATCTTATAGATGTCCCTTTCGCCTTCCGTGTCTAACCGTTGGTAGAGGTCCTCATACGCCCGTCCCCTTGCTTCACTCACAGCTCGCTTTGCGGCCTTCTTTGCCATCTTGTACTTCTCTATGTTGTTTGCACTCCTATCCAGATATAGGCGTCTGAAACACTCTTTCTTCTCCTTAATTGCCTTCTGGACATCATCGTTCCACCACCAGGTATCTTTAGCTTCTCTTCTACTTCCCCTGGACACTCCAAACTCCTCTGAGGCCACCTTACGAATGCAAGTCGCCATCTTCATCCACATGTTGTCTACATCACCTCCTTCCTCCCAAGGGCCCTCCTTAATGACCCTCTCCTTGAACGCCTGAGCTACCTCCCCCTTGAGCTTCCACCACTTCGTTCTAGCGACTTTGGCACGCTTGTCCCGCTGGACACGAATCCGAAAGCGGAGGTCAGCAACCACAAGCTTATGCTGAGGGACAACACTCTCTCCAGGTATCACCTTACAGTCTAGGCATGCACGCCTGTCTTCTCTTCTCGAGAGGATGAAATCAATCTGGCTAGAGTGTTGCCCACTACTGTAAGTCACTAGATGTGATTCTCTCTTAAAGAGGGTGTTAGCTATGATCATGTTGTAGGCTAGCGCAAAGCTTAAGACATCTTCTCCTTCTTGGTTCCTGATGCCATAGCCAAAACCCCCATGCACCCCTTCAAAACCTGTGTTAGATGTGCCCGGGTGCCCATTGAGGTCTCCTCCTATGAAGAGCCTCTCGCCAATCGGTACACTCCTAACCATGTCCTTTAGGCCTTCCCAGAACTCCCTCTTGGTGTTCTCATTGTGGCCTACTTGCGGGGCATACGCGCTGATAACGTTGAGAACTAAGTCCCCAACTACCAGCTTGACCAGGATAATCCGGTCCCCACGTCTCTTGACGTCTATCACTCCATCCTTGAGGCTCTTGCTGATCAAGATGCCTACTCCATTTCTGTTTGCAACCGTCCCCGTGTACCACAGCTTGAAGCCGGTACCCTCCACCTCCTTCGCCTTTTGTCCCCTCCATTTGGTCTCTTGGACGCAAAGGATATCAACGCCTCTCCTCACCGCGGTATCAACTACCTCCCAAAGCTTACCTGTCAGAGACCCTACGTTCCAGCTACCTAAGCGAATCCTCCTAGGCTCGGCTAGCTTCCTTACCCTTCGCACTCGTCGAGTCAAATGCGAAGACCCTTGCTCAATTTCCACTACACCCGGGCGCCGATGTAGCGCGCCACTAAGGATGCGACGACCCGATCCTCGCTCACTTGCCACCGTATCCAGATCAAGATACGGCGCGCCACCTGGGGGGTGACGGCCCGGCCCTTGCCCATTTTCCACCACACCCGGGTTCCGATGTGGCGCGTCGCTGAGAGGGTTACGCCCCAACGAAAATCTTTTGGGTTTAATCTCCATAAGAGTGGCTGAGTTTTGACGTTGGCTCGCCAAGCCTATCACAACCCTCCTCCTTTATCCGGGCTTGGGACGGGCTATGTTGAGACAACATAGGCGGAGTTACTGGTATTTCTTGTATCCAAATACCTCAAATTATTTTAAACTATAGTTTATTCAGGAACCATGGTATGTTAGAAAACCTCAAAAATACTTGACATCGCGAGGAACTAGTTTAGCGATAGATCTAGTTTTTGGGACTCTACGTTCCCCGATTTTATTTCTCATGCCCTTGTAAATGACCTTGCGATTATTTGAGAAATAAAGTCTTGATGTTTCAAAAATAAAAAAAACTTGTGATCTGTGCCTTTTTCTAACTGTTCCTTGGTTGATTTTTTTTTCCTGGTTTAGAGTTTGTAGTAACGAGTTACATTTAAACCCTGGGTTGTAAGTGATTCAAATGTGCTTGATGCTGTGGGCAGATTTGATCTACTGGACCTTGGTGGAGGTGGAAGTGAGGCAAGGGGGATGAGGGAACCATCGCCCGCTTTGGTATATTGATCATACAGGTGCATTGTTAATCTCAGTCTTAACTTATGATTTAAAGTTAGTCCTTACATAAGTTTAATAACTTACTATTTTGGTCGCTGGGGCTTATCCACTGCCCTATCTATTGTTTTTCCACTTGAGAGTGAATTTATATTTAATATACGCAGTGTTAAAGATATTTCTTTGCAATCAATGAATCCCATGCTAAACATTAGTAATTACACCAAGTTGACATTGTAATATATGTTGCATTGTGGACTTGTAGCTACTTCGGAGTACACTGGTATTAAATCGTCAATGCTGCGAAAATCATTGCATGTCGTGTGTGTTATGATTTGGTCAGTTTTACATTCAGCCTGTTTGACCTATAAGCTATAACAGTACACCATGATGCAAGCATTGCTACATCTGTCTCATGAATGAACGTTGTTTCATTTCTTTGTTTGTTGAATTTTGAAATTTTAGTTAGTTTCATTTCGGTTTTCATGTTTCCAATGATCAATTTTTTGGAATGCCAACACTGGTTTTTTTACTACCTGTTGATGTTTCACTGTCCTGTTTCCTCTCTGTAAATTCATATTGCAACAGGCTATTGTTTATTCTTATTCTATAATATAAGGGGTCACTGCTTTTATTGGGAGATGAACTGTGGTTAAAAACTTAAAATACTAGAAATAGTATTATCGCAGACAAAGAGATTTACTTGTCTGCAGTCATACCAGATAGTTGCTTATGATGTCTAGGCACTAGAAAATATTTGCCGTTGATTCGTTTCTGTGGAAATTGGCATCGAGAAGATATAAATAAGACAGAATTAGGTTGTGGTCTTTGAAACTAGTATTTGGCAAGAGTAAGCAAACTGATAGATTGGGGATTAGTGTAACATGGATGCCGTTTCTAAGGTTTACAAATATGTAGAACATAGCTACATTACACAAAATACTCGCAAACTTGTTTGAGAATGGCCTTGTTGCTCCTGATTATGTGTGTCTTGCGTTCCAACAATTGACAAGAGATCTGAATTTTGTACTCTTCAGTCTGCGACGAAGAAACCGAAAAACGATCAGATATTCTTGCTGCCTGCTCAATTTGTATTCCTTGTGATAATGCTCGAGTAAGTGCAGATATTGCTTGATTTATCCCATATATAGAGTGATTTATTACTCCTTGGCCTACTCAACCCACTTGTTCGCCCGTCATTAATTGATCTTGATTTCGTCTCCTGTGGTCGTGCTATATATATTTGTAAGAGTTCAAACTGCAGTGCTCCATGTGTTTAGCCCCTTGCTTTGATAGCAGACCATACTTGTGTTACTATGCGGAAATTGCCGCTGCCGTTAGGGTGTGTTGGAACTGCATTTCCCTATTGATTTTTCAGTAATCATCATAATCATTTTGCTTATGCTCTTTTTGGTTTTGTTTCCCCAGGGAGCACAGTCGGTGTCTGGGATCTCATCCTCTGGCTATGGACAATGCTTGTTGACTCGGCCTTGCCTTTTATTCAGCTTAATGCCCTTACTTCCATCCAGGGACCAGACTGATTTCTGATGTTTGTTGGTTGGTCGCCCTTGTGAGGTTCCTAATGTGACGTTTCCATGATGCTTTCCGCGTTGGAACAACCTGTTGGCAATCTATCTCGAGGTTAGCCGAGCTGATACGTACTCCCTCTGTCCCGAAAATCTTGTCGCGAGTGGATATTTGCAATTTAGTCCTCCACCTTTTCCCCGACCGAACCCGAGGTCCCTCTTCTTCCTTGCTCTCTCCCGGCCGAACCCGACGACGGGCGTGGCCTTGCTGCCCCACGCCGCCCCCGCTGCCCCTCTCCACCACCACCCCTCCCGCCCCATGCTGCCCCCGCCGCCACCACCCCTCCCGCCCCACGCCCCACGCCGCCTCGTTCCCCAACGTGAAGCATGCATTTTTTTTGTTCCCCAACGTGAAGCATGCATTTTTTTTGTCGATCCTTCCACCGCTCCTGTCCGACGGCCATGTATGTACGTTGCCGGGGCACGGCGGCGGGGCGCCCTCCTTTCTCGCACTCCTGGCGCGGCGGCTGCTCGGCGGATTGCAAAGAGGTAGGTGGAGGAGCTCACCAAGGAGCCCGCCGGAGTCAAAGGTATCCTTTTTCCCCTTCTCCTCCCTTCGATCTACTGCGCCCATTGCAATTTCTTCTTTATCTTCTTGGATTGGTCGGGCCATGTCCAGCCAATTTCTTCTTCATCTTCTTGGATTTCTACAGGCGTTCGAGGTGAGTGACAAGCCGGCATCGCTCAAGGCCGACGATTGGGCGCGTGTGGTGGCAGTTCAAGGAGTGGCGACATCTTCTGGTGGATTGCTGCGTGCTCTGGTCTGAAAGTTTGTGCTTGGAAGGAGTGGCAATATCTTCAGGTGGAAGGAGTGGCAGTTCAAGGACATCTTCAGCAGTGGTCTGAATTGATTCAGGTGATTCCTGAATTGCTGCATTTTCAACTGCACGCGTGATGCAGAGGTGGGTGCAGGCATTGTGCTCAGCTCGTGCATGCATCAGAGGAACGGCCGATTCTGGCGTAGCTCTCAGCCTGGCTGAGAGGGTACTTTTTGCATCAGTTGGGCCTGGCCCAGATGGTCATGCAGTTTACCAAACAAGCTAAAAATTGCATCTGAGATGCCATGCAGGTGTAGCGCGGGCAACCAAACACGCCCTAAGCATCTCAATTAGAGACTGAATGTTCCTGCTGTATAATCTCACAACTAAACATCTGCACTTCTAGAATTAGTCTGCACTTATAAAATGGCACAGTACTGTACAGGAGTAATCTGTCATGTGACAGTAGTCATGATTAATCATCTTGAGCTTTTTCCATTTAATTTTTGAATCACAGCATCATTTAAATTTGTTTTTTAAACTTGTTTCATGCATCCATGGCCGCAACCATAGCAGCGAGTACTGCTTGTTGAGATACTACTGCAGATATTGCTTGGCTGGTGATATTGCTTACTGCAGCTAGGTCTAAAAAAATTATTGTGTAAATCAAAGTTAATACATTTTGTCCTTCACTGTGAGATCTTGTGTAAATCAAAAATTTCAATCTCGCAATCTTGTTCTCTGGCTTGAGGTGAGGCTTCATGGTGTTTGTGATGCGGTTGAGCTCATTCAACTGGAACCTCTTATGTAGGGTCGAGCGGGTCACACCTAGAGACCGTGCCAGAGATCGAATTGTCCTTCTTTTATTCAGTGGGATTGTTGAGGTCCTCGCAAGATCCAGCTCTTTTCTCTTTCGGCCAGCTCTTCCTTTCTTCTTGTTTGAGACATCTACTTCTTGGCCCGCGGCAATCTGCTTTTTGGCGTCTGCCCAGATTCTTTCAATAGATCGTACATGTATGTTCAACAAGGTTGAGACTAGCAGCTTGTCGTCTGGTTGAACAGATCAATCTCTGAGCTCGATTACTAGCAAAGCAAAGTAAACACCATGCCTCTCCTTATCTGACAAATCTTTCCTTCTCTTGTTACCTACAAAAAGGAGCAAAAGGAAATTTAGGAACATTTGCAACCAAAGTACTCCAAGCAAATCTGCATCTCTAGAATTCAGATCATGGAGTATTACCTGCTACGTCTTCTTGACCTTCTTCGTCTCCTTAAGCTTGTTCATCTTCTTGAAGTATCCAATTCATAACTTCATCCTCTTCCTCCTAAGCTTCATCCTCTTCCTCTTCATCTTCTTGAGGCATCCAATTCATAGCTTCATCCTCTTCCTCTTGAGCTTCATCCTCTTCCTCTTCATCTTCTTGAGGCATCCAATTCATAGCTTCATCTTCCTCCTCTTGAGGCATCAAGTTCAAATCTATAGCTCCATTCTCTCCCTCTTGAGCTTCTTCCTCTTCAGGGATCCAATTCAAATTAATACCTTCATCCTCTTCCTCTTGAGGCATCATATTCAAATCCATACTCCTGCTATCAATGACAAAAGATGAGTACACCATGGTACCATAGCAAGAATATATACACACAAAAAAAGGACTGCTATTGGACTAATTTGTTCTTGGTTGCTTTTCATACTACAGTTTTTATAACATCACAACAGTGCTTTTTATTAACAGCAAGTTCATCATGTCAACTGACAGCAAGTTCATCATCTCAAGACTTGCTCAAATTAATTCAACTGGTTCTACAAATTTGCATTTACTGAATTATGCATCTACAGAATAGCAGTCATAATTTGCATTTACTTTATCAACAGATCATGCATCTACTGAATATGACATCCATCTTGTGCATTCATTTAGTATTCGCAGTTCTGGAGTACTTTATCAGCAGATTATCAACAGATCATGCATCTACTGAATTATGCATCTTGTGCAAGATTCAAATCATTAGTTTGTAAACTAACTGAACTGGTTAACTGAACTGAAGTTGTTAACTGAACTTGAACATGATGCCTCAAAAGATGAGTACACCATGGTACCATAACAAAAAAAAAAGAGTATGTAAGTCAAACAATAAATGGGTGCCATGGCACCTATCCTAGTTTGGTTGCCATGGCAGCCAAACAAGAAATGCTGCCATGGCACCATTTCTACTGATTTTACTCCATTGCATCAGTAGTTTAACTGAATTTTACTCCATTGCATCAGTAGTTTAACTGAATTTTACTCCATTGCATCAGTAGTTTAACTGAATTTTACATTAGTGAATCTTGACAATACTAGTAGGAGTAATACTGTCAACACTTTTGCACTAGTTCTGCTAGATATCATCATCAGTAGATATCTACAGTTTTATTACTGGAGCCACCATACAAACCATACACATGTCCAGATTAAACAAAAAGTGCAGTCACCCTCTGCACAGCAGGTGCATGTGTTTGGCTGCCTGGCACTTGAAAGAACATGTGCTGCCCCCATGTTTGGTTTTGGTAATTGATGACAATCTCTATGGACTAATGGTTGCCTTGAGTTATATTTGAAGGGTTTGTCCATAGGCTTTGCTTGTAGACCATTTGTTGGTCTCAAGGTGATTTGAAGAAGAATATGTGTTGACCAAGGTTATTCATGGAGTTATCCAAAGATTGGTCATGTAAGAGATGAGCCTATTGCAAGCATGTCTTGAAGAAGGAGATTGTGTGAACATTCATGTTTACCTTCAAGACATCATCCTAATGAAGAGAGTTGGAAAGATTCAAGGTTGATCAAGACTAAATATGAAGAGTGATTCGAGTTGATCAACACACAAAGCGTAGAAGATGTACCGAGTGGGATCAAGTGATCTCACGGTATGGTAAGCATTGTCCATTACGCTTTGTGTACTAACCCATGTTCTATGCAAGAGTTCTTTGTGGGGTTAGGTTTGTTTCCATGGGCGTGCATCAAAAGGAAGATATCACACAACCCATGGAGGATGACATCAAGTGGTGATCGTCATCAAGATTGCGGTGTGCAAGTTCAAGTGGAGCATCACGAAGAGATCACATGCTTGAAGCTTGCTGTCCATTGTGGTGACAATGGACTTGTGAAGATGTGCCGAAGAGTGGCTCACCCATAGTGGAGTATGGGGGAGCAATCAACTAGTCTTCATCGAGCCGGCGCAATCAAGAAAGGTGGTCCAACTTGAGGAGGTCAAGATCGTCATCATCTAGCTCAAGTGGACTATGCGCAAGGCAAAGGTTTGCCC
This sequence comes from Elymus sibiricus, assembly GCA_039707655.1. Taxonomy (NCBI): domain Eukaryota; kingdom Viridiplantae; phylum Streptophyta; class Magnoliopsida; order Poales; family Poaceae; genus Elymus; species Elymus sibiricus. The sequence goes on from CM077664.1 coordinate 326,533,280, forward strand.
TTGATAGGTTTTCTATTTTACCGGTCTCATGGTGGTAGTTGGGAGACCGGGTTTTAGGATCGATAGCCGTACTATCAAGGGGGGCTCTCAAGTGAGTAGCTTTATCGTATCATTCGTAGAGAGCTCAAACCATTGCATCCTTGCATCATCTTTCTTGGTTTGTGTTTGGTGTTTCTCTTTGTGAGTCTTTGAGCTTTTGGTCATCTTCATGACAAGCTCGAGTTCATCGAAAACGGAGTTCATATATGCATCTTCTATGATGTTTTCGATGTTGGAGTTTATGCCGGTTCTTCATTCATAGAGGTTTCTCATCTCTATATGTTAGGCATATCTACCCTGCCACTTCTTATTATAACCTTGAGTTTGCTCAATTCGGAGCTCATATGTAGAAGTTGTGGCAGTTCTAGTTTTCCTGTATCTGTCTGTTCTGCTTGGGCACTTTTGCAGCACCCAAGCGGTAGTACCCAAGCTGTTTGGATAGTACTCGTTGTCTTCTATCCAACAAGCTTGAGTTTGCTCAATTCGGAGCTCATTTGCAGAAGTTATGGCAGTTCTGGTTTTATTTGTATCCTCTGTTTCTGTGGATTTTCAATAGCTTGCAAGCGGTAGTACCGTTGGTGCCCACGGTAGTACCGCTTATGCGGTAGTACCGCTGGTACTTCCGTGGCACTACCGCTTGGGGTTTCCCCGAGCGTGCAACTTTCTGTTGCCAGTTTGCCATTCACGGTAGTAGAGCGGTAGTAGCACGGTAGTACCGCTCTGGCGGTACTACCGCCCTTACTACCGCCGCCACTACCGCTTGCGGGGTTTCCTTCTGTGCACGTCTCTGTTGCCGTTTTCTGTTAAACGGTAGTAGTGCGGCAGTAGTGCGGTAGTACCGCTCAGGGCGGTAGTACCGCTCTGCTGGGCGGTAGTACCGCTTGGTGCGGTACTTCCGCCCTCCACTACCGCTGCTACTACCGCTTGTTTTTCGCAGAGTGTGCAAGCTTCTGTTGCTCTTTTCGCTTTAGCGGTAGTACCGCTTGGTTGGCACGGTAGTACCGCTAAGTGCGGCACTACCGCTCCAGTTCTGTGTTCTCGCCTGCTGTTTTTGAATTACTACCGCTTAAGCGGTAGTACCGCTCGCAAGAGCGGTAGTACCGCTTGTACGCATCCAGCACGGGTAACGGTTGGATTTGGGGTGGCCCTATAAAAGGGGTCTTCTTCCCCAACGGTTTTCTTATCCTTTGAGCTCATTTCTCCCCCCATTGTTGACCTTCTTGAGCTTGCCTATCTCTCAATCTCTCCAATGATTCTTGCTCCTTCTTGAGGGAAAAGAGAGAGGAGATCTAGATCCACATTTCCACCAATCACTTTCTCCTCTAAGTGAGGGGAACCCCTTGGATCTAGTTCTTGGAGTTCTTCGTGTTCTTCTTCGTTCTTCCTCTCATTTTCCTCCCTAGCATTAGTTGCTTTGGTGGGATTTGGGAGAGGAGGACTTGGGCACTCCGTGTGCCCTTGCCATTGCATTAGTTGCATCGGTTTGAGTTCTCCACGGTGATACGTGGAAGTTAGTAGTTGAGAAGCTTATTACTCTTGGGTGTTTGAGCACCCTTGAGCTTGTTCCTCTTGGGTGCCTTGGCGCCCTAGACGGCTTGGTGGTGCCTCGGAGCCACATTCCATTGTGGTGAAGCTCCGGGCAAGCGTCGGGGTCTCCAATTAGGTTGTGGAGATCACCCCGAGCAATTTGACGGGTACCGGTGACCGCCCCCAAGGGTTGCCAAAGTGTACGGGTTCGGTGACCGCCCTCAAGGGTTGCCATTTGTACGGGTTCGGTGACCACCCTCAAGGGTCCCTTAGTGGAATCACGGCACCTTGCATTGTGCGAGGGCGTGAGGAGAATACGGTGGCCCTAGTGGCATTGTTGGGGAGCATTGTGCCTCCACACCGCTCCAAACGGAGATTAGCATCCGCAAGGGTGTGAACTTCGGGATACATCGTCGTCTCCGCGTGCCTCGGTTATCTCTTACCCGAGCCCTTTACTTATGCACTTTACTTTGTGATAGCCATATTGTTTCTTGTTATATATCTTGCTATCACTTAGTTGTTTATCTTGCTTAGCATAAGTTGTTGGTGCACATAGGTGAGCCTAGTCAATTTAGGTTTTGTGCTTGTCAAATTAACCGCTAGGTTTATTCCGCATTTGTTCAAGCCTAAACCGTAATTATTTTAAAGCGCCTATTCACCCCCCCCCCCCCCCTCTAGGCGACATCCACGATCTTTCAGCACTGCATTTGGATAGGTTCATAACTGACTTTTCTGTGCAGTAGTTTAACTGAATTTTAGGAGTATCATGTTTACTGAAACATTTGCAAACACAGATCATGGCAGTAAAACATCCATGCTGAGTATGACATCCATCTTGTGCATTCATATGGTACTACAGCTTCCTGTAAACAGATTATTATTCAGATTAAAGATTATGCTGAATATGACATCCATCTTGTGCATTCATTTAGTATTCACAGTTCTGGAGTACTTTATCAACAGATTATCAACAGATCATGCATCTTCAGATTATCCCACAGTTTTAAGTATGCATCTACTCCATTGTCTGACTGAATTATACAGTTTACACTTGACAGTGTTTGTTCAGATCATAATCTCTTACAGTACTGTTGATAATCTGTTGATAATCTGAAGAAGGTACTGGAGTATTCAGTTAACATTGTTCTTCCTAACGAACAGGAGCAGAGGAGCAACTCCTTACAGTACACTAATCATATTCAGCACAAGGAGCAGAGGAGCAACTCCTTACAGTACCTTCTTCCTGGCGAACAGGAGCTCTGGCGGCAGCACGGGCAGATGAGCAGCAGCACGGGTAGACGAGCAGTAGCAGTACGGGTAGACGAGCAGTAGCAGTACGGGCAGAGGAGCTCCACCGGCGGCAGGGGAGAAGCAGCCGCACGGGCGCGCGGGCAGGGGAGAAGGAGCAGCACGGGCTCGCGCGGGAGATTGAGGAGGACGCGTGGGAGATCGAGGAGGAAGTGCGCGAGCTCCTGGTCCACCGGATCGTGGAGGCAGTTTCCGGCGACGCCCATAAAGGATCGCGGCCGGGAGGAATTGCGGCGGCGCACGCGCGGGAGCTCGAGGAGGATGCGCGGGAGCTCAAGGAGGACGCGCTGGAGCTTGAGGAGGATGCGCGCAAGCTCGAGGAGGACGCACGCGAGCTCGAGGGGGACGTGTCGGGAGGTTCCAGCGACGCCCGCAGGTAATCGCGGCGGCGCAGGTCTGGGCGGCGATGGCGGAGCAGGTACTTGGCGACGGAGGCGGCGGAGCACTTCCTGGTGGGCGGCGAATCGCGCAGCTGGGCGACGCCGGCCCCTGGCGACGGCGGAGGAAGAAGACGGGGGCGGAGGGACCTGTTTGAGACGGTTTTGAAACTGCGAGGGCTTTTTTGTAAAATTACCAATGAACTGCGCGTGCGACAAGAATTACGGGACGGAGGGAGTATGTTTTAGTAAACAATTGACTGCACAGTCAGACATGTGATTCTGTAATGCTTTAGCACTCTACTAGTGGTTGGGGCGCACCCTTGGTGCGCCGCCTGAGCGGAAGCTCTGCGGTGCCAGGTAGGTGGCGCCCCTTCCACTGTCCTTTTTATGCTAATGGCCATGATTACTGAAGAAAGTAACATTTGTAATAGGAGAGATGGAACACATGTAGCTAGATAATCACGTTATAGACATGAAAGCTGATCAGTGGCGTTCTTTGAGGTTACAGCATGAGTTCAAGCTGAGGTTACAGCATGAGTTACAGGACCAACAGAAATGCATTGCTGGAAATGTATGCCCTCCATGCTAAAATGTAAAACCTTTTTTGACACTTACATTTTGGGACGGAGGGAGTACATTATGAAAATAAACCAGAGATATTATCAATAGGCTTATATGAACAGCTCTCATGGACGGTAGACAGTCAGACAAAAATTTCTAAACTCAAGCATCCACAAAATGAAATCATCTGGTGATGATGATGAATGATAACCACTGGAGTTTACTGCAGAGACCCAACAAGAAGCCAAGATTCGTTGACTAAAATTCTGAATAAAAAAAGAGAATCATAGCAAGCCTATGATCTGAAATACAACCGAGGAGTGCTTTGCTCCTTTCTCTGAATTACAAACTTTAGCAGTCAGAAGCGCTTGCATCTGCATATTACCAAACAAAGATATAAATTATTGAATCGATTTAACTGAGGCGGGAAGTATGAGCCTCCTTAGTCCGGCATTTGAGAAAAAAGGAGTGTGATAGGAGAATAGATATAGCCAATAGGTATATAATTGGAGAATACCATAGAAGCTCGGTTGAAAATCACAAAATGGAAACCATAATGCTATAATTTGCAATACACGGCATAATGCTATAAGATACCAGGTTTAGTTATTCCATGTTAAGATACAATGGTTTTTCTAATTCATGTGGCCCCTTGAAAATCTAATGACGACTCTCATATTCTGCCTGCCTTAAAACTTCACTACCAGAAACTGAAATATTCCTGTGAGCCCAAACCCGACAGGAAAATAGGGTTTACCGACAGGGAAAGTATTTCCTGTCGGCCAGCCGTCAGGGTTAGCCGTCAGGCATAGCTTGGCAGGGAAATTTTGATATGCCTGTCAGCTGGCCGACAGGAACATTATTCCTGTCGGTTTTCATTGTTTCTCTGACGGTTTTGGCCTCACAGGGATACATAGTCGTCAGGTTTGGCAAATCAGGTAAAGTGCATATCCCTGTCATACATAACCGCCAGGAAAAAATGAATCCAATGAACAAAAAAAAAATCTTAACATTGATGGTCTTACACATAGCTATTTCATTACTCTGAATGTTTAGAACAGAGAAACATCACTATCAATAGCTTCCATCAACCATAGAGTAACAAATTCACATACATCGGATACAATTCCATCGAATTTACATACATGAATCAAAGGACAATGAAAACAGAGGCACAACATCTAAAAACACTAGTGCATCAACTAAATATTCACAGCGTGAAACCTCTTTTCATAATGTTTTGTTACAGCTTAAGTTGCAAGCTTCTCTTCAAGGTTACCCTGCAGTGGACATAAATGAACTTGTAAAAAAGTGCAAGTGTCTCGCATAAAAAAAAGTGCAAGTGTCAACACTTTGCTACAAAAAGGTAACAAGAATCAGGAACAATATCTATAGGATATAATAAGCATAATCGATCTGATATCTCAGTTTCTCGCAATAACAGTGGCATATATACCCAACTTGTTTTTGTCATAGCAAAGTTACCCAATTTTATAGCTATATGGAAAAAATAATGGAGTAATTTGTTCTAGAATCATATCTCAGATTTATACAAACCATGCAACTGAAAAAATCCATTCAAATGACAACCTAACCACATGCTTCTGGATTAGTTAGAAATATTTATCAGCTAACGGTCTGAATAGATGAGATATTAGAGGCTTCTTGCAAGTCAGGCTCAAATCACAGTACCAATGTCAATACTCTTAAGTGCAAATGATGCATAACCACAAAATTGTATAATAAGAAAATAACAAGGAGTTAAGTCTACCCATTTCAGATGTTCGAGAAAAATGGGCAGAGTCATCATCTCCATAACAGTAAAAACCAAAGCATTATGCAATTATTCAATAATGTAACAGCAGGGAACAGTACCTCTTTATTCAGAAGAATATGTAGAATTTCTTGCCTTTATTGATAACCTTAACTTCTTGCCGCAGCCTCCTTGTTGTGCTGATCATCTTCCGTGTACTTTCCATGCAACGGATCATTGGTCCCTAAATCACAACATAATGAAAGAGCATGAAACCAAAAGGTATTGACAAACAAAACTAGATAATACATTTTTACAGTACTGCATGGTGAGACAATAAAGGACCCCAAAGAAATTGAAAGAGGTTGTCTGCAGATTAAACCAACATAGCAGCTACTGGCTCAATAATGTTGATCTCATGATGTTGGACACACTGAACATAGCATGGTATGTTTTAATATACACGAGGCAACTTGATTTGACAATTATTAATGATAAAAGTTTGGAGACGAGGGTGAAAGCAAAAGTAAAAATACCTTGATTAGAACAAAGGCTCTTGCATCTCTCGTAGATCCCGGATCTTGAATTTTGCTCCTACTCAAGATGAATTGCAAACTAGAAAAATCAGACCTCAAATAGGTGTTGACCAATATTTAATTTATAGGTTGATGTGCATACAACAACAAAATATGAAAGGGAATAGTACCACTTCATTTGGAAGAATATTATTCAATTTCTTGACATTGAGTGATAACCTGTGATGTTTGTTCAATTCTTCCTAAATCCAAAAATAATGAAAGAGATTAAATCAAAGGGTATGGATAAACAAATTAGAGAGCAAAACTGTTATGTACTCGATAGTCAGACAATAAAAAAATCATAAGGAAATAGAATGGAAAGTAACATTAGGAGTTTAAGACTGAACAAATGTAGCAGCTATTGGCTCAAAACAGACCAGATGATCTTAAGCATACTAGACATCGAATGTTATTGTAATATATAGGAGAAAACATGCCATACAATTATTCATGATAAACTTTGGAAGGGCGAAAGCACAAGTAAAAAACCTTATGCACCATGTGTCCCAACACAAGACAAAAAATAGTTTATGAATAGAACCTGCTAATGTCTTTTTCAAGATTCTTATTTACTGCTCGATCTTGAGAAAATTAACTAGGCAACCAATGTTCACTGTTACTGTTACTCAATAGTTTCAACTTCCGGTTACATGTTGATACACAACATACAAATATTGGAAGGGGTGACCCACAATTACAGAACCAGAAAAGAAGATATGCAGAGCTATATTTGAGAAACCAGTGATATATTAAATGATAACAAGCATGCAGTATTGTCCATTACCTTTACAATTAACAGTTCAACTCTGTTTCCCTCCTCTGAAGAAGTGATTTTTTAGGAGTCCTGTAACCTGGAAGATGAAAATCAAAATATATCACAGACTTTCTAAAAGCAGTTGTGGTTCTAGTACTGGTAGAATCTCTCGCAGACATACGGTTGCAGAGGAGAGACATCAACTACCTTGGCCTATTCAAAACCAATGTCTGTATAGAGCCATTTTCTTCTACCAGTACCCAGCAAATGAGGAAGGAGACAATTCTCGTTATTTTCTGGTGAATCCAGTCGGGGGTACTCACATATGAAATTTATCAGGAAATGGAAACAAATCCTAAAGAAGGGAATACAAAAAAAAATGGATCTGGAAGGGTGGTACCTGGATGGAAAGGGGTGGCACGGGATGCGATGGCAATCGAGTGACGACATCGGCAGGTACTTTGACGGCGACCCTCCGGAGGTAGAGGCGAAGTTGACGGCGATATTCCGGAGGCGGCCGTTCCTTGGTCGGCAACCCAGCGAATATAGCGAATGGGGCGGGCGAGAGGTTGGAGGAGGCGCATCCGGCGACGAGGGATTTGGGGCGCAGCAGGTTGGCGACGGATTTGGGGCGCATCAGCCTAGCGACGACGAGGGATTTGGGGCGCCGCTGGCTGGCGGCGGCCAGATCTGGGATTTGGGGGCGCCTGGCTCGGGTGGGGAATGACTGAGATTTTTTTTCACTGGGGCTTTATTCCAAGTTTTCCAACCGGTGAGCGGCAGCCCAAAAATTAGCTCAGTGGCGGGATGGGCTTTGTTTTGGCGCGCGTTGCTGAATTCATGGCGCCAAACATGGGCTCCATTTTCGCCGTGGGTTACGCACGCCAGGGATACTGGTTAGTCCTGTGGGCCGGGCGAGGACCGACAGCAATATAGTTATTTCTGTGAGTTTTCGCCGGACAAAATAGACATAACCAAACACAACAAGGAACTACTCATTTGGATCCTTGAGCTATTTGGCTAGGTTAAGTTAGATTAGGTGCTGCTTTGGTTCAAAAGAAACATGCATGACATCGGTTAAAAAATATTGTGGATATTTACCGTGTCCAGTGAATCAGCTCTAAGGTCAGAGAAGTTGGTGCTACCGCAAACTTCAGTGCCTTCAGGAACATCAAGTTGCCTCTTGACAATTTCACAAACCTTCTCCACTGCATCCTGTTTTGTCTGTTGGCATACATATTCAGAAAGAACTTGTGAGAAGGAATTCCAAAATTTTAGCAAGAAACTATAGAAATGTGACACTGTTTAGTGGCCGACACACAGCTGCTCAAGAGAACAGAGGCATGAGCATACATGTACGCAAGGATCTAACAAAACGCGAGGATGACGAAGCAGAACCAAGATGAGGATGAACTGAGAGAACCAGACACAACATGACAGCAAAGAGGGCACATATAGTACCTAAAATCAAAACTATGCCACAGTTGCACAGGGTTAGATTAGAGCGTCCTTAGTTTCACTGGACCAGATCCAAGTCTTGAACCGGTTCCCATGCCACTCCACCTTGTTGCCCTTCTGGTTGGCACTCCGTGTTGTAAGCATGTGAATAACACATAGGGGAAATGATTCACAAAATTAATATAAGAAATCGTAATAGGCTATCAACTCTAATTATTCAGGTGACAAATCCAAAAGTAGCAAAGAAGGCGATAATAAATATACTCTACATAGCTTAGTTTCAATCACATGAAGAAAAAAGACACCATAGACCGAGGCAAAGCAACCTATATTGATGAGCAATAGGAAACATCAATCTAAAAAACTGCACAGGTTTCTACTGATATTCAAAGAGATGTTTCCCAGTATTAGTTTTCCCAAGATTAGCATCTAAGCAACACGTTGTTCAGTGATAGCCGGCATCAAATTGTAAATGGACAACAACAGGTTATAAGGAAAAGGCTGCTTGATTTCCACATCGATCATCTCAACAGCCTGCAAGATTCTCATTGATGTTGTGACGCTTTAACAGATATTCCATATTTCTGCTATAATGCGTATATCTAATGCTCACGTATACCTTTAGTTAAAAAAATCCAGAAATGGCTGACAACATAGTAAGTTAAGCAACACAATACCATTGGCTACTGCCCACCATAACGATTGCCAGGTATACAAGCAAAACAAATAAAACGTGAAGAGATACCTTGTGTGTTGCAACAGTCTCTATTAGCGCACATCCAAGATCTAGATTATTATTTATCAGAATATGAACAATCTGCACAGCGGTTTCACTGTTATTGTTAAGGTTCTAAATGATACTTCGAAGATGAGATGACAAAACAACATAAAGTGGCTCCTGCACCAGAAGACAACACAATTGAATATAGAATCATACATCAAATCTAAACATAAATGAATCTAATAATAAGCATGCTGGGACTGTAACTACAACTGCAAAACTACATCTAAGAGATTTATGCAAAAATACCTTGGAAGTTACGTGAGCTAGACTCCCAGCTAGCATGCCAACCATCAAATGTGCAACATGAGATACCACACTATCATCAGATTACATTGCCAAATCCTACAGGGAAAATATGCCAGCATGTTAGAAACTTTTCGACTACAGCAAGAAAAATGGCTAATGAACATGTACAGCTAGGGAAATAGTCCATGGCATTCACCTTAAGAGTAAACTCAGTAGATTGGGTAGCTATTGTAACGCTTCTTTGAATAATAGGGCTTATAATTTCTTTAATTGGCCTTATCCAAAGCAACATCCATGATCCTATGAGGATCAAGAGAGTTAGTAGACCGGGCAGTAAAATAAACTGAAATGTTAGCTAAACTTGCATCTTAAAGACATACTTGCTATATTGCAGTGAGCCAAGAGTAACTAAGATTTTCATTAACTCTAGAATATATATTCGCGCGAGGTATTGCTACCAAAAGCTGTGAAAAAACATATAAGAAAATAAAGTCAGGTACAGAGGAAGCAAAGTTGAAAAAAAAGGCAAACCTAATGAATAGTAAACAATGTTTGATTGCTTGAGAGCGGGTTGGGCCATGATATGCAAGTTTGAATATGCTGCTCCACCTTCACTTGATCCTGAAATCAGCTTTGGAGTGTGGATCCCAATAAAATCATTGACAACAAATATTATCTCTATTTCTGTGAATACCCAACAATGGAAACTATTTTCTAACCAACAGAAATAGAAAGGAAGTGAGCAAACCTCCATCATGCACTAAAATGATTTTATGAGAGGGAGAATATTTCTTACCTGTGTATGAGAGATTCATGAATGCAACATCGATGTTGTGAGCCCTGTCAGGTCACCTAAAATTCAAGCAGTCTGCTGAAAAGAAAAGCGACAACCCGAGAGTCAATTCTAAACAAGCACACAACACTCATAAAATGATAGATTTATCAATCACAAGCGATCAATATAGGACATCATGAAGCAACCATAGCATGCTATGACAATTGGTCGTAATAAATTTGCGGAGAACACCTACTGGACAGAAGGTTCTGAACTAAATATGTAAGGGCGGTAAGCCATCCTAAATCCAATGAAAAACAGAAGAGAACTATACCAAACCCGAGTATTTCAATTTTATTTCACACATATGTGTAATCAGATCCGTATACTACCAATAGAAGGGCTAAAACAAATGTAGGATTCACTAATACTTGACTAAAAGTCCCTTTCTTGTCTCTGAGTAACACTGAATCGGGAAAAAAAAACATTGAAATCTGATTGTATAAAGTTGAACACATCGTTGGAAGAAAAATCTCAAATTCAACTACATACAACGGTTTTGAGTGGCCTCCATACTAAACATCACAAAATATTTCACCCACACTTTACCTCGAGAATAATAGCAAGCACACATGTGTACAAACGAGCTGGGCAGAAACTATTTGAGGATAAACAAAAATGCAGATAAATAGGAGTGAAGAAACCGATCATATACCTTCCTATTCACCTACTCAATTCTCCCAAAAATATTCTAAGGCTTGAGTTCTTCTACCTGAACCAAAACCATTAAGCCTGCAAACCAATCAACAACACAAGAGGTAGTGTCCATCCATGAGACGTACATGAACATTTAGTAACTCACATCTTGATACATAATATAATTTGAGCAAAGAAGAAACAAAAGGTTCTGAAGGGTGCTCACTATACCTGCTGATCATAAAGTTTGCACAAACAAAGGCATAACTGGTAGCATCCTTCTCAACAACCAAAAACATCAACCCCAGCAGCACAATTGGTACCATTAGTAGCTGAGATGAGGATTGCAACAAGGATGGCCTGGACGTAAAAATGTAACCTTGTTCAGCATAGGGGCTAGCATCTTAGCTAACAAAATCAGACATGACCAAATAATAAAACCAATGAACTGTAATCCCATCTAAGTTAACAATATAAATAGTTACACAACATTCCCTATCTCACCTTATTCCTCTTCTAGAACGATATCTTTGCAACCTTCTTTGTAGAAACAAGGAGGAAGTGGATCAGATCTCCCCCAACCTCAGGCAGCCTAGAGGCGCTGCAACACCACCCATTCTGCACATGAATGTAAAAGAGAGGAAGATGGCTAACATATTCAAAGCTCAATTCGATGAACAAATTTCGCTACTGCACTCAACACCGTCTCACTGAAGGTCTTAGTTCCTTGCGCCATCGACGATTCCCTCAAAAAACATACCACAAAAGACAAATTTAGCAACCATATCTCATTGGCTCATCTCCATATTTACCAATCTCCATTTGGATCAGTAAGAAAGAAGAGAAGAGGAGGAGATAGCATACCTGCAGAGACTCCGTTGTGCAGCGCAGCAGCAGAAGAAGCGGTGGGCCTTGCGCCATCATCGATTCCCACTGAAGCGGCCTACGTCCGACGCGTTCGCCACCATCGCCACCTGTTGCGACTGCTGCTCCCTGATACGTCTCCAACGTATCTATAATTTTTGATTGTTCCATGCTGTTATATTATCAATCTTGGATGTTTTTATATGCATTTACAGCAATTATATATCATTTTTTGGGACTAACCTATTAACTTAGTGCCCAGTGCCAGTTGTTGTTTTCTGCCTGTTTTTGGTTTTACAGAATATCAATACCAAACGAAGTCCAAATGCCACGAAACTTTTTGGAGATTTTTTTCTGGACATAACCAACACTAGAAGCTTCGGGAGAAGGCCATAAGCCCCAGGAGGTGGTCATGAGCCACTAGGGCACGCCGGGGGGGGGGGGGGGCAGGCGCGCCCTGGTGCCTCGTGGGCCCACCTCTGCCTCTTTTGATCTAATTCCACCACTATAAATTCTCAAAAATCGGGAAACCATCAGAGGAGTCCACGAAATACTTTTTCCGCCGCCGCAAGTTTCTGTTCTCGAGAGATCCCATCTGGAGGCCTTTTCCGGTGCTCCGCCGGAGGGGGAATCGATCACGGAGGGGCTCTACATCAACCTTGCTGCCCTTCCGATGATGCGTGAGTAGTTTACCACAGACCTTCGGGTCCATAGTTAGTAGTTAGATGGCTTCTTCTCTCTTTTTGATCTTCAATACAATGTTCTCCTCGATGTTCTTGGAGTTTTATCCGATGTAATCACTTTTTGCGGTGTGTTTATTGGGATACGATGAATTGTGAATTTATGATCACATTATCCATGAATATTATTTGAGTCTTCTCTGATCTCTTTTATGCATGATTATTATAGCTTCGTATTTCTTCTCCGATCTATTGATTTTGGTTTGTCCAACTAGATTGATTTATCTTGCCATGGAAAGATGTGCTTTGTCATATATTAAAAACCCTAAAAATACTTTGCTGTACTTTTTATTTATTTATTTTATTTTGTATTTTTGTTTCAATCTATCTATCTATCACATATAATTTAATCTTGCAATTACCGCCGAGGGATTGACAACCCCTTGTTTGCGTTGGGTGTAAGGATTTGTTGTTTGTGTGCAGGTACTGCTAACGAGGTGTTGCGTGATTCTCCTACTGGATTGATTACCTTGGTTTCATAACTGAGGAAAATACTTACCTCTACTGTGCTGCATCATCCCTTCCTCTTCGGAGAAAATACCAACGTAAGCTACAAGTAGCAGGAAGAATTTCTGGCGCCGTTGCCGGGGAGACATCATCAACATCTATCAAGTACCTTTTCATAAACTCTCATCTCCTTCCATTTATTTTATTTGCCTCTCGTTTTCATCTCCCCCACTTCTAAAAAGTTTTTACAAAAATACAAAAATATTTTCTGTTTGCCTTTTTCTTGTTTGCTTGTTTGCTTGCTTGTTATCTTGTTTGCGTAGCCACGATGTCTCAAGAAAATACAAAATTGTGTGATTTTTTCAATACTAATAATAATGATTTTATTAGTACTCCAATTGCTCCTCCCGCCGCTAGTGCGGAGACTTGTGATATTAATACCGCTTTGCTAAATCTTGTTATGAAAGAACAATTTTCTGGTAGTCCTAATGAAGATGCTGCATCCCATCTAAACACTTTCGTAGAATTGTGTGATATGCAAAAGAAAAAAGATGTGGATAATGATATTGTGAAATTAAAATTATTCCCATTCTCATTGCGTGATCGTGCAAAAAATTGGTTTTCATCTTTACCACGAAATAGTATCGATTCTTGGGATAGGTGTAAAGATGCTTTTATTACCAAGTATTTTCCTCCCGCAAAAATTATTTCTCTTAGAAATCAAATTATGAATTTTAAGCAACTTGATCATGAACATGTTGCCCAATCTTGGGAAATGACGAAATTAATGATAAGAAATTGCCTTACTCATGGTTTAAATTTACGGATGATCATACAATTTTTTTATGCGGGATTAAATTTTGTCTCTAGAAATCTTTTAGATTCCGCCGCGGGTGATACTTTTATGGAAATTACTTTGGGAGAAGCTATTAAATTGTTTGATAATATTATGGCAAATTATTCACAATGGCATACTGAAAGAGTTCCTACTAGTAAAAAAGTGAATTCTGTTGAAGAAATTAGTACTTTGTGTGATAAAGTTGATGCGCTTATGAAATTGGTTGCTAGCAAAAATACTACTATTGATCCTAATGATGTGTCTCTATCCACTTTGATTGAGCAAAATAATGATCCCGTAGATGTGAATTTTGTCTCGCGAAACAATTTTAATAATAATGCTTATAGAGGTAATTTCAACGCTAGGCCGTTCCCTGGAAATTCCTCTAATAATTATGGCAATTCCTATGGTAATCCTTATAATAATAATAATAATAATAGGATGCCCTCTCATCTTGAAATTAATACTAAAGAATTTATTAATGCACAAAAAGTTTTCAATACTACGGTAGTAGAAAAAATGAGTAAACTTGATGATATGTCTAGGAGCATTGATAGAATTATTCATGATGTGGAAAATCTTAAGACTAAAATTATGCCACCCAAAATTGATATTAATGAGTCAATTAAAGATTTATATGTCTCCATGGATGAGAGTACGAAAAGAACCGCCATGCTAAAAGCTAAACAAGAATTTTTAGAAAAAGCGATTCCTCCCGGTTTCTATCGTAGTAATCATGAGGATATTAAAATGATTGGTGTTTCATCTATTGATTCTTTGTTTAGCAAAATTAAACTTGATGAAAAGGGGACTGAAGAAGAGTCAACTTTAGCTTAATTGCGTCCCCATAATTCGGAGGGTGAAAATCTTGATAAGAAAATTGTTAAAAGTGGGTTTGGAGAGGTAAAAACTTTAAATAGCGATGTGCCCACTCTCTTGGATTACAAAGATTTTAATTATGATAATTGTTCCTTGATTGAGTGCATTTATTTGTTACAATCCATGTTAAATTCACCCAACGCTTATGAGCAAAACAAGGCTTTTACTAAACACATCGTAAAAGCAATGATGAAAGCGTTAGAAGAAAAGCTAGAACTAGAAATTTCAATTCCTAGAAAATTATATGATGAATGGGAACCCACCATTAAAGTTAAAATTAAAAATTATGAGTGCAATGCTTTATGTGATTTAGGTGCTAGCGTTTCCACAATTCCAAAATCTCTATGTGATGTGCTAGGTTTTACCAATATAGATGAATGTTCTCTTAATTTGCACTTGGCGGATTCCACTATCAAAAAGCCTTTGGGTAGAATTAATGATGTTCTTATTCTTGCAAATAGGAACTATGTGCCCGTTGATTTTATTGTACTTGATATTGAATGCAATTCTTCTTGCCCCATAATACTTGGTAGACCGTTCTTACGAACCATAGGTGCTGTTATTGACATGAAAGAAGGGAATATAAAATTTTAGTTTCCATTAAAAAAGGGTATGGAGCATTTTCCTAGGAAAAGAATTAAAGCACCATATGAATCCATTATGAGGGCCACTTATGGAATCAACTTGAAAGATGACAATACTTGAAACTATGCATTATGCCTAGCTAGGGGCATAAAACAATAGCGCTTGTTGGGAGGCAACCCAATGAATAAAATAAAATTTGTTATAAGTTTCTGTTATGGTGTGTTTTTATTGTCATTCTACTGGTATGATAGTATTTTTATGTTTTTAATTAGTGTTTGTGCCAAGTAAAGCCTTTGGGATGATTTGGAAGATAGTATAATTGATGCTGTTTGGAAAACAGAAAGTTTTGCGTCCAGTGCCCGAATTTTGTTTCTGTACTGGAGCGTTAGAAAAATCTGAAATTTTTACACAGTATTGGTATATGAATTGTACACATTGTCCTAATAAAATAATAGCGCTTGTTGGGAGGCAACCCAATGAATAAAATAATTTTTTACCTTTTGTTTCTGTTATTGTGTGTTTTCACAATTATGCTACTGTTATGATTGTGTTTTTGTGTTTTAATTAGTATTTGTGCCAAGTAAAGTCTTTAGGATGATTTGGAAGATAGTATAATTGATGTTGTTTGGAAAACAGAAAGTTTTGCGTCCAGTGCTGAAATTTTGGTTCTGTACTGGTTCGTCAAAAAAATCTGAAATTTTTACACAGTATTGGTACATGAATTTCCCACGTTGTCCTAATTTTTCAGAATTTTTGGAGTTACGGAAGTATAGCTTTTAAATAGATTGCTATAGACTGTTCTGTTTTTATATATACAGATTCTGTTTTTGATGCTTTGCTTGCTTGTTTTGATGAACCTATGGATTGTATCGGGGGGTATAAGCCATGGAGAAGTTAGAATACAGTAGGTATAATGCAAAAATAAATTATGAATGGGTTTGCAACAGTACTTAAAGTGGTGATTTATTTTGTTATGCTAACGGATCTCACGAAGGTTTTGTTGAGTTTTGTGTGACTGAAGTTTTCAAGTTTTGGGTGAGATCACGATGGATGAAGGAATAAGGAGTGGCAAGATCCTAAGCTTGGGGATGCCCGAGGCATCCCAAGGTAATATTCAAGGAAGACTCAAGCGTCTAAGCTTGGGGATGCCCCGGAAGGCATCCCCTCTTTCTTCTACCAACCATCGGTAATTTTACTTGGAGCTTTATTTTTATTCGTCACATGATATGAGTTTTGCTTGGAGCGTCTTGTATTATATGAGTCTTTGCTTTGTTTGCTTTTTAGTTTGTCACAATCATCCTTTCTGAACACACCTACTTTGAGAGAGCCACACGTTCATCATAATTTGTTAGAATACTCTATGTGCTTCACTTAAATTTTTTGAGCTAGGCAGTTGCTCTAGTGCTTCACTTAAATCTTTTCGAGCACGGCGGTGGCTATATTTAGAAGAAATGAACTATCATGCTTCACTTATATTATTTTGAGAGTTGACAAGATTAAAATTTTGAAAAAATAAACTCTCATGCTTCACTTATATTATTTTGAGAGTTGATAAGATTAAAATTTTGAAGAAATATTTGCACTCTCATGCTTCACTTATATCTTTTTGAGAGTTGATGATAGTAATGGTAATTTGCATAAGATATGAATTTGGTCCCAAAGTGATGAATATTCAAGAGGGATATAATAAAAACTTTCATATAGATCATTGGTTATGATAAGTGTGATTCCTTGCAATAGTTTTGCGATATGGAGATGATGATATTGGAGTCATGTTAGTGAGTAATTGTGATTTAATAAGAATATTAGTGTTAAGGTTTGTGATTCCCTATGCATGCACATCAAGTCAATAGTTATGCAAAGAAATTATATCCTACTTATGGTGCATTATTCGGTGTTAGTTATGTTCAATGCATGTTTATGACCGTTTTTGTTTTTTGGTTGGTGGCTTTTCAATCTATTTGCTAGCCTTCATTTGTACTAAGCGGAAATACTGCTTGTGCATCCAAAATCCACAAACCCAAGTTGTGCCAAATGAGTCCACTATATTTACCTATATGCGGTATTTCCATGCCGTTCCAAGTAAATTTGCGTGTGCCAACTCTAATTTTCAAAATAATATTCCGTTTTGTGTGCCCGTACCGCTCATGAAGCGGCAGGGGGTGGCCATTATTTTCCATGCTAGGTGTGTTATTCTCATGATGAGTGTTTATTCACTTGTCATTGCACGAGAGAGTGGATGGTAATAGGGATGTCCAGTCCCACAATGAAATCAAAAATTAATAACAACAAAATTCCTTGGAAAGTGTTGGTATGGAGGGCACCTGTGGATACGGCTAGCCATGGATTGTGAAAGAATGGTGGAAAGGAAATAAACTTTTACTTTCTGTTTGGGAACCGCCTATGATGTGTCCAGCATGGAAGATATTGGGAATTCTCGGTCGTTTTCGTTAACAGAAAAAGCATGCCTCTCAAAATATTTTTATCTCTCCAATTTAAGCCTTGAGCTCCGGCACATTAGCAAATCTCTGCTTCCCTCTGCGAAGGGCCTATCTATTTACTTTTATGCAATTTTTATTTTCATTTGAGTCTCCATCTTCTCTTATAAAGCACCAACTAGAGAGCACTATTGTCATACTTGTGCATTGGATGTAGCTAATATTTGAGTGTGTTTCATGAATGGATCAATGATTGAGCATAATGGGCTAGGGATAACTTTCTTTAGCGTTGATATTTTGAAAGACATGATTGCTTGTTAGCATGCTTGAGTATTTATATCTTCATAGACTATTGATTTGAATCATTCAAGTCCAATGTCCATGCTACAAAAGAAAAGAATGTGATGAATATGATAGGCAGCATTCCACATCAAAAATTCTGATTTTATCATTTACCTAATCGAGGACGAGCAGGAATTAAGCTTGGGATGCTGATACGTCTCCAACGTATCTATAATTTTTGATTGTTCCATACTGTTATATTATCAATCTTGGATGTTTTTATATGCATTTACAGCAATTATATATCATTTTTTAGGATTAACCTATTAACTTAGTGCCCAGTGCCAGTTGCTGTTTTCTGCCTGCTTTTGGTTTTACAGAATATCAATACCAAACGAAGTCCAAATGCCACGACACTTTTTGGAGATTTTTTTCTGGACATAGCCAACACTAGAAGTTTCGGGAGAAGGCCAAAAGCCCCAGGAGGTGGTCACGAGCCACCAGGGCGCGCCTGGGGGGGAGGGGGGCAGGCGCGCCCTGATGCCTCGTGGGCCCACCTCTGCCTCTTTTGACCTAATTCCACCACTATAAATTTCCAAAAATCGGGAAACCATCAGAGGAGTCCACGAAATACTTTTTCCGCCGCCGCAAGTTTCTGTTCTCGAGAGATCCCATCTGGAGGCCTTTCCGGTGCTCCGCTGGAGGGGGAATCGATCACGGAGGGGCTCTACATCAACCTTGCTGCCCTTCCGATGATGCGTGAGTAGTTTACCACAGACCTTCGGGTCCATAGTTAGTAGCTAGATGGCTTCTTCTCTCTTTTTGATCTTCAATACAATGTTCTCCTCGATATTCTTGGAGTTTTATCCGATGTAATCACTTTTTGCGGTGTGTTTATTGGGATCCGATGAATTGTTAGTTTATGATCAAATTATCCATGAATATTATTTGAGTCTTCTCTGATCTCTTTTATGCATGATTATTATAGCTTCATATTTCTTCTCCGATCTATTGATTTTGGTTTGTCCAACTAGATTGATTTATCTTGCCATGGAAAGATGTGCTTTGTAATGGGTTCGATCTTGCGGTGCTCAATCCCAGTGACAGAAAGGGACATGACACGTATGTATCGTTGCTATTAAGGGTAAAAAGATGGGGTTTATTCATGCGTGAGTTTACTTTGTCTACATCATGTCATCTTGCTTAAGGCGTTACTCCGTTCTTTATGGACTTAATACACTAGATGCATGCTGGATAGCGGTCGATGTGTGGAGTAATAGTAGTAGATGTAGGCAGGAGTCGGTCTACTTGTCTCGGACGTGATGCCTATATACATGATCATTGCCTTGGATATCGTCATGATTATTTGCTTTTCTATCAATTGTCCAACAGTAATTTGTCTACCCATCGTATACTATTTTCTTGAGAGAAGCCTCTAGTGAAAACTATGGCGCCCGTGTCTATCTAAATCATATATTAAAACCCTAAAAATACTTTACTGCACTTTTTCTTTATTTATTTTATTTTGTATTTTTGTTTCAATCTATGTATCTATCACATAGAATTTAATCTTGCAATTACCGCCGAGGGATTGACAACCCCTTGTTTGCGTTGGGTGCAAGGATTTGTTGTTTGTGTGCAGGTACTGCTAACGAGGTGTTGCGTGATTCTCCTACTGGATTGATAACCTTGGTTTCATAATTGAGGGAAATACTTACCTCTACTGTGCTGCATCATCCCTTCCTCTTCGGGGAAAATATCAACGCAAGCTACAAGTAGCACTCCCCTCCTCCCATCAACGACGATGAGGTTCCGCCCACCAGCTAGCATGGGGCGCAGCCGACGAGAAGGGCGGATCGACGGCGGCGCGAGTCCCCGGTCTCTCCACTAGAGACATCACCGACGGGGAAGGCAAGAATCTGTAGGTCCTGGGGGCCGGGAGGCGGGCGCACGACGGTGTATAGAACGCCGGAGTGGAGGTGGCTCCGGCCGGCTGTGCGCACGGCGGCGGCGGCTAGGAACCCTAGTGTTGCGGTCGAGAGCGAGCTTTTTTTTTTTTTGAGTAACCTGTCGAGAGCGAGCTGTGAGAGAGGGAGTTGCGTGGGAGGGTGGAGAAGGAAAAAGGCACGTTTTGGCCCACGCCATCGCTAAGTTTTACAGGGAAGGCGTTATCCGGGGAAATCCCTTGGACACAGTAAAGGAACACGTGTATAGCGCGGTTACTCGCCCTTACCGCGCAGCTTATTGGGTTTGATATGCTCTACTTGTGCTGCTGTTTTACTTTGGGGAATGACCGCACGAGGCTTCCCTTGCCGGCCCCATTAAGGCCATAGCGGCGTTCTAAAGCTAACCCAAGCCCACTGCGCTGTCGAGGGCTGTGCACCGTGGCCTGCATTTTGTTTACTCGAACCCAATTTCTGCCGCTCAAAAAAAAATTAAAAAAATTCAAGAGCCAGCACGAGCCATACATCCACAGCCGGTGGCTTGTGACTGAGAACTCTATGCTGTGGACGTGAAGGTGTCAAGGTTTCCCTTGAGAAAAGAAGGCGCCAAGGCATGAAGCACCGAAAGTTGACGTCCGCCGTCTCGTTGCGCCCTGCGTAAACTCCGAGCCCCGGCGTACTAGTGCGAGCCGGTCATCATGCGTGCTAACGGACAGGGCATGTTCCTATTGCTGGCCGGGGCTCCACATTCGGGCAGGCACTCCCGTCGTGCACAAAAATAAGTTCGGCGCACGGCACTGCACGGCAGGGCTGATCATCCATTATGCCCACAGTGCCAGTACCGATCAGACGCCGGCCGGCCGCCCGCCCGCCGCTTATGCGCTCTGCTTTTGTACGTGTAAACCACTCGTCGACGTGTCGATCGGTGCAGAAAGAGACGTACAAAAGAGAAAGCGGCGCTTGCACGAGATGATAAACCCGGGCTGATGCTCCTGGCCGAACCAAAGCTTTCCGGTTCTCAATCGTCGCTGTCGTCCTTCGAGGCTTCCCGTGGAGTAAATAACAGTAATAAGCTGTAAGCGCTTCATCGTTCTCGTGAAGAGTCTTGGGATGATTAGTCTATCCACCGGGATCGTCGTGGTACGATCGTGTACCAGCCGCGTGCGCGAGGCGTGGGTGGGTGCGTGCGACAGGAACGTGCCATTGACCAGCACCAAGGAAATGGCCATGCTCCCGTCCCCGGTGCTCCTCAGTGCGAGCCCGCCTCACATGGCCCCTGACACTGCCGGACTCACGTGGCCGGTGGGATCCCACCCGGCCTATCGCCTCACTTCATAGCTGGGCCGTGGGCGCACGTGAAGGTGCGGATAGAATATTTGGCCCGTGTAGGGTACCTACGTATACTACCGAATTCCTAGAATAAAAAAACATAAAAAAGTCCAAGTTTTCCTTGTTATTTCCCTCCGAAAAATAGGTAAGTAATTGTGAACATTTGAATCTCAACTTTGCAACTTTTTAAAAAAGTTGCTACAAAAAATACATTTTAAAACATGCACATATGAATTATATATTTGCAATTGGTCATTGCGAGGGACAGAGCTCGTGTGGTGACACAATGTCAGCTGACTAAACGTGCAAACAGGCAAGCTCCTCTCTTTCTTTTTTTTAAAAGACCCATATAAGTTATAAGAGTTCACCGGAAATACAAAAAGCACACCAAAACATAATAAAAATTACATCGAGGTCCATGGACTATCGGACGACCACTACCGCTGCCAAGACGAGCCGTCGCCGCTCCCATAGTGGATCCAGCCTGACTTTGTCACCATTGAACCATTGAATCGATCCAAAGTGCCTAGCATCCGATCTCGTCGTCGCGCATGTAGGGCGAGAAAACCTAACCTTGCTGCCCCAAGGAGACGGCATGAATATATGCCATACCTCCATGGACTATATCCCTACGGACGAATTCGAGGAGGATCGAAATCCGGAAGACCAACTCGAAGATCAAGCGTCGCCATCTGCCCAAGCGCCGCCCATGCGAGGACTATAAAACCATAACCTAAACTACTGGTCGGAACCGAGGCACCGTGATTCCCCTCCATGCCACCAGACTTTGAAGCGGCTGGTAGAGGGGGAGGTGAATCCACGGATTGGCCGATGGTGACGGTGTCCTGGACTAGGGGGTACTCACCACATCGTCTCCCGACCAGGTGGGTTGAGCCAAGGACCCCCATGGCGGTTCACTAATGGGCCACTTCGGACAGCCCATGACGCATACAAGGAAGACTCTACAAGACTTGGCGCACAAGCCGAAGACTCTCCTAAACCCTAGGCCACCGGTGCATATATAAACCGAGGCCAGGATAGTCAATAGATGATCGGATATTCATTAGAACAATCTCGTGGTAGATACATGTACTCTGTACTATACCCCATATGAATACAATCAAAAGCAGGACGTAGGGTATTATCTCTTCGAGAGAGCCCGAACCTGGGTAAAATCCTGTGTCCATGTTACCATCGCTCCAAGACGCCTAGCTTAGGACCCCTACTACGAGATATGCCGGATTTAGAACCGACATTGGTGCTTTCATTGAGAGCCTGCTGGGTAGTCGCCGCGGTGCGATGGGAATTCGGATTGGCTCCACCGCGATCTACGCGTCGGAACCGAGCTACATCGTCAACGTCGGCATCTTCGTCGCCAGCTCGACTGGTCACCTCGGCTAGGCCGAGGACTACACTCCACGTCGGATCGTCAAGATCGGACGGGTGTCTTCATCAACATCAACTCCAATCTCAACCAAGATCATAGAAGAACCCTCCATGGTGCTCGGGGGCTCAACGTCAACATTGCCCTCGCGCGATCATGCAGTTTTTTCTGGATAGCGGATTCGTGTTCGCCGTCCCCGCCTTCTTGAGTGTCGTTTTGACGATTCCTTCAGTGGAACTGCGCGGAATTGAACCCACAACAACCCTGTAAAATTTCATCGCGTTCCGATGGAGGAATCTCCGGGAATCTCTGATATACCGGAGGCCTGTCAAATCTGGACGTGAATCTGGACGAGTTTAGGGCGAGTTTAGGAAGATCCAACCATTGATCGGCTGCGGAATTCCTATATCTACCATCCCTCAAAATTTCAGCTCGAGCCGACCGTTCAAACTCCGGGAACAGCCCGAGGAGTGCGTCAATTTCCGGATCTGTTTTCTGCGCGAAAACGAATCCGACCCGAGTTCATCTTTTTCATGAACAGATTATCGGACATCCTTTTTGAAGGGAATTTTTTTATAGGGTATTGTGTTTTGTTTTCAAGCACGTGCCTGCAAATTTTAAGCCTTTTCCGAGGCGATCCTCGTCGTTGCGCTAGTGTCAAACCAGCCCGGCCACGTTGCTCCATGGCTGCCGACCTGCGCCAGCATCGACTGCGCCGTCGCTTTATCGAGCCGACGACAACCACCTCGGATCATCACCTCGGCAAGCCGACCAAGAGTTCGGCACCGCTCTCCCTAATGATCGTCAAGATAACATCGTCACCTTACGGATTGCACGGGTCGGGCGCGCCAGCATCACCGCGCGGTCACTTCTCAAGCCGGCATTAACCGCGCCACAAAGTTTCGACCTGCGTCGGCATCGCCGCGCCGTTGCATCTTCGAGCCGATGTCCGCCTTGCTGACCTGCTTCGACACCTCGGCTGGCATGGGGGTTGCAACGTCACCTTATCGACCTGCTCCGACACCTCGGCTAGACCGGGGGCTTCACCATCTCTTCATCAACCTACTCCGGGGACTTCGGCGTCACCAGCCGATCAGCTTCGTCACCTCAGCTGGACCGGGGGCTTCGCCTCGCCACATCAACCGTGTCGCGTCGCTGCTTCATCAAGCCGAGCTCTTCGCTCGGCCACCTCGGGCTTGGGGACTGGGACCTCGGTCAAGCCGAGGACTATGCCTCCTCGTCCCGCCACAAGCCCGCACCACGGCATCAACGCCGAGCACATTAACCAGCTAAGTCGCTTTCATGCTTAAATTTTCTAAATTCTTAATTTTTTTTCCAGTTCTACCAAGCATTATATTTATGTTAAAATTTGTTTGTTAAAAACGAGGTTCGTTAAAAACCGCTTCTTTTTCCCATGTTAATTGGGGCTCTTAAATTTATATGAGCCGTTCTATAATAAATGTGTTTTCTTCTTCGTCGTTGCAAAGTCTTTTTCTACTACTCCTTTTTCCGATGCGAGTGTATGATCAATAGCTGGGTAGCCTAGTTTCTCTCTAAAGCCACTCGAGTTTATTTCGCTAAACTGGCCTGAGAAGCACTCCGCCTTCGGGATAGGAGGTTGAAGCTGAAGGCTGACCCGCTTGAAGTCTGGAGATCGGATATATCATGTTAAAGCACGACGGAAGCACAAACTAATTTTAAGACCAATTTTCGGATTGGCACCAAAAAACTTGATTTAGTTCGGACGTAAAGTTTTTACTAAAGTTTTTTGGTTTCCCGAGCTTATGGCACCTTTAACCTACTTGTATGTTTTCCTTTCAGGAGGCGGGACATCCTCTTGATCGAGGTGTTCTGCGTGATGGTTTTGCTCGGGAAATCTTTTCTGACCCGCAGTTCGGCATCTTTCCTGCCGAGCTGCACCTCGGCGTTGTCAATACCATAATGTTGGAAATATGCCCTAAAGGCAATAATAAAATGGTTATTATTATATTTCCTTGTTCATGATAATCGTTTATTATCCATGCTATAATTGTATTGGTTGGAAACACAAATACATGTGTGGATACGTAGACAACAACATGTCCCTAGTGAGCCTCTACCGGACTAGCTCGTTGATCAAAGATGGTCATGGTTTCCTGGTCATAGACATGAGTTGTCATTTGATAACGGGATCACATCATTAGGAGAATGATATGATGGACAAGACCCAAACTATGAATGTAGCATATGATCGTGTCAAGTTTATTGCTATCGTTTTTGCATGTCAAGTATCTGTTCCTATGACCATGAGATCATGCAACTCACTGACACCGGAGGAGTACCTTGTGTGTATCAAACGTCGCAACGTAACTGGGTGACTATAAAGATGCTCTACAGGTATCTCCGAGGGTGTCTGTTGAGTTGGCATGGACCAAGACTGGGAATTTGTCACTCCGTATGACGGAAAGGTATCTCAGGGCCCACTCGGTAATACAGCATCACAATAAGCTTGCAAGCAATGTGACTAAAGATTTAGCCACGGGATCTTGTATTACGGTACGAGTAAAGAGACTTGCCGGTAACGAGATTGAACTAGGTATGGAGATACCGACGATCGAATCTCGGGCAAGTAACATACCGATGGACAAAGGGAATTGTATACGGGATTAACTGAATCCTTGACATCGTGGTTCAACCGATAAAAATCTTCGTGGAATATGTAGGAACCAATATGGGCATCTAGGTCCCGCTATTGGTTATTGACCGGAGAGGTGTCTCGGTCATGTCTACATGATTCTCGAACCCGTAGGGTCGCACGCTTAACGTTCGGTAACGCTAGGGTAGTTTTGGGATATTAATAAGTGGAAAGTCCGAAGGTTGTTCGGAGTCCCGGATGGGATCCGGGATATCACGAGGAGCTCCGGAATGGTCCGGAGGTAAAGATTTATATATGGAAAGTTGTTTTTCGGGATTCCGGAAAAGTTCGGTTTTTTCCGGTATTATACCGGGAAGCTTCTAGAATGTTCCGGAGGGTTCCATGGTGGGGCCCACTTGTCCAGAACGTCCCACATGGACCAAGGGGTGGCGCACCAGCCCTACATGGGCCAGGCGCCCAGCCCCACTTGGCTCATGCACATGGGATAAGAGGATAAGATCGAATCCCTTGAAAATAGGGAGCGACTTGGAGGCCAAGTACTATTCACGTTACTGTCCACGTGAATAGTACTCCCATCCTCCAAGTTTTCTCCTCTATATAAAGGGTGGGAGGCACAAGGGGGCTGAATAATCCACAGCCCTAGCCTCCTCTCCCTCCTACTGCTCCATCTTCTCCTCCGGTTTGCGCTTGGCGAAGCCCTGCCGGAGTTCCGTTGCCGCCACCACCACCACGCCGTCGTGTTGGTTCAGATCCCATCTACCTCTCCACCCTCCCTTGCTGGATCAAGAAGTCGGAGACGTCACCGAGCCGTACGTATGCTAAACTCGGAGGTGCTGCTCGTGCGGTGCTCGGATCGGATTGGATCGCGAAGACGTTCGACTACATCAACCGCGTTTCTTAACGCTTCTGCTTAGCGATCTACAAGGGTATGTAGATGCAATCTCTCCTCTCGTATATGTTCATCTCCTAGATTGATCTTGGTGAGCGTAGAATTTTTTTTGTTTCCCATGCAACGTTCCCCAACAGTGGCATCATGAGCTGGGTCTTTGCGTAGATGACATCACGAGTAGAACACAAAGGAGTTTGTGGGCGTTGATATTCAGATTGCTTCCTTCCTTGGTATTTTCTTGATTCAGCGGTATTGTGGGATGAAGCGATCCGGACCAACTTTACATGTCCACGTACATGAGACCGGTTCCATCGACTGACATGCGACTTTGTTGCATAAGATGGCTGGCGGGTGTCTGTCTCTCCCACCTTAGTTGAATGGGATTCTACGAAGGCAGTCCTTGTAGAAGGTTAAATAGCAACTTGCATATCACCGTTGTGGTTTTGCGTAGGTAAGAATCGTTCTTGCTAGATGCCCATAGCAGACACGTAAAACATGCAACAACAAATTAGAGGACGTCTAACTTGTTTTTGCAGGGTATGTTGTGATATCATATGGCCAAAGACATGATGAAATATATTTGATGTATGAGATGATCATATTTTGTAATAGTTTATCTCGGCTTGCATGTCGATGAATACGGCAACCGGCAGGAGCCATAAGGTTGTCTTTAATTATTGTATGACCTGCGTGTCAATCATTAAGCGCTATGTAATGCTTTACTTTATCGCTAAGCGGTAGCAATAGTAGTAGAAGCATGGTTGGCGTGACAACTCCGATGGCGACGCGATGATGGAGATGATGGTGTCATGCCGGTGACGATGGAAATCATGCCAGTGCTTTGGAGATGGAGATCAAAAGCACAAGTTCATGGCCATATCATGTCACTTATGATTTGCATGTGATGTTAATCTTTTTTATGCATCTTATTTTGCTTAGGACGACGGTAGCATAATAAGGTGATCCCTCTCTAAAATTTCAAGATAAAATTGTGTTCTCCCCAAGTGTGCACCGTTGCGAAAGTTCGTCGTTTCGAAGCACCACGTGATGATCGGGTGTGATAGACTCTACGTTCACATACAACGGGTGCAAGCCAGTTTTGCACATGCGGAACACTTGGGTTAAACTTGACGAGCCTAGCATGTGCAGACATGGCCTCGGAACACAAGAGACCGAAAGGTCGAACATGAGTCATATAGTAGATATGATCAACATGGACATGTTCACCATTGAAACCACCTCATCTCACGTGATGATCGGACTTGGGTTGGTGAATTTGGATCATGTTACACTCGGACGACCAGAGGGATGTCGATTTGAGTGGGAGTTTTTTAAGTAAACTAAACTCATTATCTTGAATAATAGTCTAAGTTGTCCTTGCAAATTTATGTTGTAGATCAATGGCTCGCGCAGTAGCTCCCCTGAATTTCAATGCGTTCCTAGAGAAAGCCAAGCTGAAAGATGATGGAAGTAACTTTGTAGACTGGGCCCGTAATCTGAGGATTATCCTCACGGCTGCCCAAAAGGCTTATGTCCTTGATGCACCGCTTGGTGAACAACCCCCTCCAGCGTCTGTGGACGTTATGAACGCCTGGCAGATGCGTGTTGATGACTACTCAATAGTTCAATGCGCCATGTTGTATGGCTTAGAACCGGGACTTCAAAGGCGTTTTGAACGTCATGGAGCATATGAGATGTTCCAGGAGTTGAAGTTTATTTTTTAGAAAAATGCCCGGATCGAGAGGTATGAGACCTCCGATAAATTCTATGCTTGCAAGATGGAGGAGAACGGGTCTGTCGGTGAACACATACTCAAAATGTCTGGGTATTACAACCGTCTGGCTGAGTTGGGAGTTGTGCTCCCGCCATAGGCGATCACTGACAGAGTTCTTCAATCGCTACCACCTAGCTACAAGAGCTTTGTGTTGAACTATAACATGCAAGGGATGAACAAGTCAGTCGCCGAGCTGTTTGCGATGCTGAAAGTCGCTGAGTCAGACATCCAGAAGGAGCATCAAGTGTTGATGGTCAATAAAACCACTAGTTTCAAGAAGAATGGCTAGGGCAAGAAGGGAAACTCCAAGAAGAGTGGCAAAGTAGTTGCCCCTCCCGTGAAGAAACCCAAGGCTGGGCCCAAGCCGGAAACTGAGTGCTTCTATTGCAAGGGAACTGGCCACTGGAAGCGAAATTGCCCCAAGTATCTGGCCGACAAGAAGGGGGCCAACGCCAAACAAGGTATATATGATATACATGTTATTGATGTGTACCTTACCAACTCTCGTTGTAGTGCCTGGGTATTTGATACCGGTGCGGTTGCTCACATTTGCAACTCAAAGCAGGAACTGCAGAATAGACGGAGGCTGGCGAAGGACGAAGTGACGATGCGCGTGGGAAATGGTTCCAAGGTTGATGTGATCGCCGTCGGCACGCTCGCTCTACGATTACCATCGGATTAGTGATGAACCTGAATAATTGTTATTTAGTGCCTGCGTTGAGCATGAACATTATATCTGGATCTTGTTTAATGCGAGACGGTTACTCATTTAAATCAGAGAATAATTGTTGTTCTATTTATATGGGTAATATCTTTTATGGTCATGCACCCATTGTGAGGGGTTTATTCTTATTGAATCTCGATAGTGATGATACACATGTTCATAACATTGATGCCAAAAGATGTAGAGTTGATAATGATAGTACCACTTTCTTGTGGCACTGCCGCTTAGGTCATATTGGTGTAAAACGCATGAAGAAACTCCATGCTGATGGACTTTTGGAGTCACTTGATTTTGAATCACTTGACACATGCGAACCATGCCTCATGGGCAAGACGACTAAGACCCCGTTCTCCGGAACAATGGAACGGGCAAGTGACTTGTTGGAAATCATACATACTGATGTGTGCATTCCGATGAGCATTGAGGCGCGCGGTGGATATCGTTATTTTCTCACCTTCACCGATGATTTGAGTAGATATGGGTATATTTACTTAATGAAACACAAGTCTGAAACATTTGAAAAGTTCAAGCAATTTCAGAGTGAAGTTGAGAATCATCGTAACAAGGAAATCAAATTCCTACGATCTGATCGAGGGGGAGAATATCTGAGTTATGAGTTTGGCAGTCACTTAAGACAATGTGGAATTGTTTCACAGTTGACGCCACCTGGAACACCACAGCGTAATGGTGTGTCCGAACGTCGTAATCGAACCTTATTGGATATGGTGCGTTCTATGATGTCTCTTGCCGATCTGCCACTATCATTTTGGGGTTATGCGTTAGAGACAGCTGCATTCACTTTAAATAGGGCACCATCTAAGTCCGTTGAGACGACACCGTATGAACTGTGGTTTGGCAAGAAACCAAAGTTGTCGTTTCTTAAAGTTTGGGGATGCGATGCTTATGTCAAAAGGCTTCAGCCAGAAAAGCTTGAACCCAAAGCGGACAAATGCGTCTTCATAGGACACCCAAAAGAGATGGTTGGGTATACCTTCTATCTCAGATCCGAAGGCAAAGTGTTTGTCGCTAAGAACGGGTCCTTTCTCGAGAAAGAGTTTCTCTCGAAAGAATTGAGTGGGAGGAAGATAGAACTTGATGAGGTTGTTGAACCTTTACTTCAACCAGAGAGTAGCACTGCGCAGAAAGATGTTTCTGTGGAACCTGCGTCAGTTGAAGAGGAAGCTGATGATGGTGATCATGAAGCTTCGGATCAAGTTACTATCAAACCTCGTAGGTCGACAAGGATACGTACTGCTCCTGAGTGGTACGGTAACCCTGTCTTAAAGGTCATGTTGTTGGACAACGATGAACCTACGAGCTATGGAGAAGTGATGGTGGGCCCAGATTCCGACAAATGGTTAGAGGCCATGAAATCCGAGATGGGATCCATGTATGAAAAAAAAGTATGGACTTTGGAAGTATTACCTGAAGGGCGAAAGGCCATTCAGAATAAATGGATCTTCAAGAAGAAGACGGACGCAGACGGTAATGTCACCGTCTATAAAGCTCGACTTGTGGCAAAGGGTTTTTCACAAGTTCAAGGAGTTGACTACGATGAGACTTTCTCACCCGTAGCGATGCTTAAGTCCGTCAGAATCATGTTAGCAATAGATGCATTTTTCGATTATGAAATTTGGCAGGTGGATGTCAAAACAGCGTTCCTTAACGGTTTTCTTAAGGAAGAGTTGTATATGATGCAACCAGAAGGTTTTGTCGATCCAGAGAATGCTGACAAAGTTTGCAAACTCCAGCGATCCATTTATGGGCTGGTGCAAGCGTCTCAGAGTTGGAATCTTCGCTTTGATGAGGTGATCAAAGCGTTTGGGTTTATACAAGTTTACGGAGAAGCTTGTATTTACAAGAAAGTGAGTGGGAGCTCTATAGCGTTTCTAATATTATATGTGGATGACATATTACTGATTGGAAACAATATAGAACTTTTGGAAAGCGTGAAGGAATATTTGAACAAGAGTTTTTCAATAAAGGACCTAGGAGAAGCTGCTTTCATATTAGGCATCAAGATCTATAGAGATAGATCGAGACGCTTAATAGGACTTTCACAGAGCACATACCTTGATAAAGTTTTGAAGAAGTTCAAAATGGATCAGTCCAGGAAGGGGTTCTTGCCTGTTTTGCAAGGTGTGAAGTTGAGTAAGACTCAATGCCCAGCGACTACAGAGGATAGAGAAAAGATGAGTGTCATCCCCTATGCTTCTGCCATAGGCTCTATCATGTATGCGATGCTGTGCACAAGACCAGATGTCAGCCTTGCCATAAGTATGGCCGGAAGGTTTCAAAGTAATCCAGGAGTGGAACACTGGACAGCGGTCAGGAATATCCTTAAGTACCTGAAAAGGACTAAGGAAATGTTTCTCGTTTATGGAGGTGATCAAGAGCTCGTCGTAAATGGTTACGTCGATGCAAGTTTTGACACTGATCCGGATGACTCTAAATCTCAAACCGGATACGTATATATTCTAAATGGGGGAGCGGTAAGCTGGTGCAGTTCCAAGCAAAGCGTGGTAGCTGATTCTACATGCGAAGCGGAGTACATAGCTGCCTCGGAGGCGGCAAAGGAAGGTGTCTGGATGAAGCAGTTCATGATAGATCTTGGAGTTGTGCCCAGTGCACTGGACCCGATGACTCTGTTCTGTGACAACACTGGTGCCATTGCTCTAGCCAAGGAACCAAGGTTTCACAAGAGGACCAGACACATAAAGCGACGCTTCTATTCCATCCGCGATGCGATCAAGGAGGAGGACATAAACATTTGCAAAGTGCACACGGATCTGAATGTTGTAGATCCGTTGACTAAACCTCTTCCACGGGCAAAACATGATCAACACCAGAACTCTATGGGTGTTAGATTCATAACCATGTAATGCTAGATTATTGACTCTAGTGCAAGTGGGAGACTGTTGGAAATATGCCCTAGAGGCAATAATAAAATTGTTATTATTATATTTCCTTGTTCATGATAATCGTTTATTATCCATGCTATAATTGTATTGGTTGGAAACACAAATACATGTGTGGATACGTAGACAACAACATGTCCCTAGTGAGCCTCTACCGGACTAGCTCGTTGATCAAAGATGGCCATGGTTTCCTGGTCATAGACATGAGTTGTCATTTGATAACGGGATCACATCATTAGGAGAATGATGTGATGGACAAGACCCAAACTATGAACGTAGCATATGATCGTGTCAAGTTTATTGCTATCGTTTTTGCATGTCAAGTATCTGTTCCTATGACCATGAGATCATGCAACTCACTGACACCGGAGGAGTACCTTGTGTGTATCAAACGTCGCAACATAACTGGGTGACTATAAAGATGCTCTACAAGTATCTCCGAGGGTGTCTGTTGAGTTGGCATGGATCAAGACTGGGAATTTGTCACTCTGTATGACGGAAAGGTATCTCAGGGCCCACTCGGTAATACAACATCACAATAAGCTTGCAAGCAATGTGACTAAAGAGTTAGCCACGGGATCTTGTATTACGGTACGAGTAAAGAGACTTGCCGGAAACGAGATTGAACTAGGTATGGAGATACCGACGATCGAATCTCGGGCAAGTAACATACCGATGGACAAAGGGAATTGTATACGGGATTAACTGAATCCTTGACATCGTGGTTCAACCGATAAAGATCTTCGTGGAACATGTAGGAACCAATATGGGCATCCAGGTCCCGCTATTGGTTATTGACCGGAGAGGTGTCTCGGTCATGTCTACATGATTCTCGAACCCGTAGGGTCGCACGCTTAACGTTCGGTAACGCTAGGGTAGTTTTGGGATATTAATAAGTGGAAAGTCCGAAGGTTGTTCGGAGTCCTGGATGGGATCCGGGATATCACGAGGAGCTCCGGAATGGTCCGGAGGTAAAGATTTATATATGGAAAGTTGTTTTTCGGGATTCCGAAAAAGTTCGGTTTTTTCCGGTATTGTACCGGGAAGCTTCTAGAATGTTCCGGAGGGTTCCATGGTGGGGCCCACTTGTCCAGAACGTCCCACATGGACCAAGGGGTGGCGCACCAGCCCTACATGGGCCAGGCGCCCAGCCCCACTTGGCCCATGCACATGGGATAAGAGGATAAGATCGAATCCCTTGAAAATAGGGAGAGACTTGGAGGCCAAGTACTATGCACGTTACTGTTCACGTGAATAGTACTCCCCTCCTCCAAGTTTTCTCCTCTATATAAAGGGTGGGAGGCACAAGGGGGCTGAATAATCCACAACCCTAGCCTCCTCTCCCTCCTGCTGCTCCATCTCCTCCTCCGGTTTGCGCTTGGCGAAGCCCTGCCGGAGTTCCGCTGCCGCCACCACCACCACGCCGTCGTGTTGGTTCAGATCCCATCTACCTCTCCACCCTCCCTTGCTGGATCAAGAAGGCGGAGACGCCACCGAGCCGTACGTGTGCTAAACTCGGAGGTGTTGCTCGTGCGGTACTCGGATCGGATTGGATCGCGAAGACGTTCGACTACATCAACCGCGTTTCTTAACGCTTCCGCTTAGCGATCTACAAGGGTATGTAGATGCAATCTCTCCTCTCGTAGATGTTCATCTCCTAGATTGATCTTGGTGAGCGTAGGAAATTTTTTGTTTCCCATGCAACGTTCCCCAACACATAAGCCTCACAGTACAATATCGGACGCCTTTAAAGCATCGACAATATCAACGGGGGGCTGCGACTAGAGCCAAACCCACCAAAAGCCAAGGTACTCTATGGAGTCCTCGGCCAAACGTTCTCGGATATTGCTTTATATGGATCAATTTCGAATTGTCTCTTCGGTCAATAGTTGGGTTGCCCGGCTCCTGTGCTTGCCTCCTATGTTCCGCTTTGTTCGGCTAGGTGTGCAAAGGGAGAACCACTATGATTGTACTTATGATTTAACTGGTCAAGTACCTCAGTGGAGAAAGCCGAAAACTGACTGTCACAATGAGCGCAAACTGGTCAGTGATCCGATGACTGTGTCAAACTATAGATCGATAGAGGTTACCCTGTGGGACTTTCATAAAATTGGCCGAAGTGTTAATGGCTTGACCTCGGCTGACGCCGAACACTAACCGGGGGCTAGTAACTGGCCTCCCAACTTTAAGCTCTTATGACCAAGTGAAAGTTATAAAGCCTGGATATCTGATTGTCTCGTTTCCGCTAACACAACCGCCTCCGGGCACCGAGACATCGGCTAAGGGTTGTCTTGTTACTGCGTAAACACCCTGCGTAGCATCTACAAAGGGGTAGAAGCCGATGATGGGCCACTCTCAAATGATAAACGGTCACAAAGGAGTCAAAATAGCATATAGCATAAAAGCGTTTGTATTCAATATACGAGTGCTGCCTTCCGTAATCATCATTATAAAGCCATAAATATGCATCAATTTGACTTAAGATTTTGGCCAAGCTGGGTTGCCTGGCTCCCGTGCTTACCTCTTATGTTCCCGATTGTTCGGCTAGGGGGTAAAGGGAGCACCTCTGTGATTGTTACTTCCGGGTCATCCGGGCTAGTACCTCAGACTGGGTGAAGCCGAAAGCTAGCCAGCTTAAGAATATAATTGGTCGGCAACGACGGAAGTGAAAATTTTGGTTCATTAAAGATCACAGAGTTTGGGAACTTTTCCCAAACTAAATCCTCAATATTTTCCTCCCACATTGATCGGAGTTGAGGTTTAACGATCATGGTCAACATGATAGCCTGGGAAAAGGAACTTATAAAGGAACTATTTTTCCCAGAAGATGTTTCTTACGTTAAATAGTAATATAACATATCTCTCCGCGTACCTTTGTTTATAAAACCGTATGGCCGGATTGCCTTGCTTTCCGTAAATATTTGCCCTTATAAAGGCTTTATAAAGTAGGAAAACACTCCTTGGCTACTGGCCGAGGAGGTTGAAGCCGATGGTCGGTCAACAAAGTTTTGTACAATGCGGATCCGAGCATTAATGATGTAAAGTACTTAGATACATAGAATCATTACACATAAATTGTGATTAAAGTCAATTTATTCTGGATATCGATCCTTAATTCGGCCACCCTTGCCCAAATTAAGGCTCGTGGGCTACTGGGCTTCGCGCTTCTCAATTAAAAGCAATTAAAGAGGTACATCGATCCCCTGATCTGGTGTTGCCACCCGACCAGTGGCTCGGGGGCTACTGCATTGCCTATTCAATGCAGTCAATTCAAAAAGTGCAAAATAGTTTTCGAGGAGATTACGATCATCGGGTTGGTCGGCCGCACCCAACCTGAGTCTCGAGGACTATGCACACCGCGTTTCCATTCCTAAGTATGCTGTCGAGCTAGGAGTTGATCCTCAGGCCGATTTCGCGAATCGACCTGAGTCTCAGGGGCTACCGGGATCAGCGGTTTTGTTATATCCTTCATGCGCATCCCGGATTTTAGGCCGGCATACACCTTGAGGGCTACTGGTTATACATCTCGGCAGAGAATAAATTGCACCAATCCACAAAAATCAGCCCACGGCCCACGGTCGAGGTGGTGCACCACCTCGGAAGCAGTCCGGCGTAAAGCTCGGATGCAAGTGGCTGGCTCCGTAGAGGGTGTTTCCGGCATTAAGCTCGGCTGAACTCCTTCAAACTTTTTCAAAGACAAGGTACTCTATGCCTCCTCGGATACAGTCCGGCGCTGGAGCTCGGATACAGACCGACGTTGGAGCTCGGCTGCTAAAATGTACCTCAGATACAGACCGGCGTTGGAGCTCGGCTGCAACAAGACACCTTGGATGCAGTCCGGTGCTGGAGCTCGGATGCAAAGAGGACACCTCCGCGCTGGAAACACTTCGAACCCGAGGTGTGGCGTAAAAAATAACAAGGCATTGATAAAGGCTGAGAACTTAAAGGACTCCTCGGATACCCGACGTATGAACTCTTCGGATACATCTCGGCGATCCTCCAGATCGGAGATGGGAAGATTTGTTGAACCAGTTTTCAAGACCGACGACCGAAGACGAAGAACAGTTCGGAAGAACCGAAGAGCGTCCACAACTTGAAGACCGGTTCAGGGGGCTACTGACGGTATCCTGGACTAGGGGGTACTCACCACATCGTCTCCCGACCAGGTGGGTTGAGCCGAGGACCCCATGGCGGTTCACTAATGGGCCACTTCGGGCAGCCCATGACGCATACAAGGAAGACTCTACAAGACTTGGTGCACAAGCTGAAGACTCTCCTAAACCCTAGGCCACCGGTGCATATATAAACCGAGGCCAGACTAGTGAATAGATGATCGGATATTCATTAGAACAATCTCGTGGTAGATACATGTACTCTATACTATACCCCATATGAATACAATCAAAAGTAGGATGTAGGGTATTATCTCTTCGAGAGAGCCCGAACCTGGGTAAAATCCTGTGTCCATGTTACCATCGCTCCAAGACGCCTAGCTTAGGACCCCTACTACGAGATATGCCGGATTTAGAACCGACAGATGGAGCTTGGAGGCGAGGAGAACTTTGCCCTAGCCGCTTAGGCTCGTTCTAACATATCAACAAGTTTTTCGAATAATCATGTGATTTTAAAGCTTTTAGGTTATTTAATTGAAGTAAAGAGTGTATCAAAGGGCACCCTAAGGTCGGATCACCAATTTGCACCCGACTGACCCCAAGGAAAGTTAGAAAACTCTTCGCTAATCTTAGTACCATCTAATGTTTATTTTAGGAAGAATGACCAGACTGTAAAAAATAAGACATATAGAAGCCCAATATGTTTTTTGTTATAGCTATTCGTCCATAAAATGTTGACCATCTGGGTGGGGATGATGGAATGAAGTATGGACCACCTCTATACCCTAGCACGCAAGAGCAAACAATAAGCATCAAATGAAGCAACATCGTTTTATTTGCCACAGTGTAGGCATCGCCAATTAACTATTGCATTTTTGTGTTATATTCTTTTACATTGCATTCTTACGCTGTGTAGTGTGTTGATTGGTAGGGTTCTAAGTTTTCTCATTCTTCTTTGTTCAGAATGGTTGACCACTCTGTAAGTGGAGTGTGTTCTTTTTTTTTTCATCTGAAAATTGTGCGTTCTTTATTGTCTCAAAGCATCCTTGGATTTATCAAAGAACACCGCATTTGTTTTGTTTCATGCCTTAATTTTCCGTCCAGTTTATTCTCTAAATAGACTTTTGCCCCGCTTTATAAATAAAGCACCAACCGAAGTCCATACAACAAGTCATCCAAGTGAGAAGAAAGAAAATTATAAGTATGTTGGGACAACTACACGAACACCGACCATATTCATCGTGTTGTGATGTTTTTCTGTGATCCCATCTCGACGACTTCATGCACAGCTCCACGAGAGAGCAGGTCTCCGAAGCCGCGTCTCTTGAGGACATGCACCGGGTAAGCGGCGATAATTTTTTTTGGGGAGCATCTCGACACGAATGCTCCCTTTCGACCGACTACATTAACTGGTTCGTCTACTCTCACTTCTTACTCTACGGTGGACAACACCTTGTCTTCACCACCAGTGTTGACGCTGCTGCATCAGAGTTTTTGAGAATTTGTATGTTTTGAACCTCTCTATGTTGACATTTGTTATTGGTCCACAGAAGAATGTACTAGACGTTTCTAGTATGTCATATGTGATTTGCTCCAGCAACATACTCCCTCCGTCCCAAAATAAGTGTCTCAGTACTAAGCTTGAGACACTTATTTTGGGACGGAGGGAGTACTTGTTTTGTTGCTAGATTAGGTTAAGCTTAACCAAAATACGTTTATATCCCAGCAAAAAAACCGATCCACATAAAGTAAACACAGTACTATCTTCACTCAATTCCTCTCATCATACTACACGGAGTACAAAAAGGTTAAAGCAAAGTAGGTTACCTTGGAATTTTGTTCCTACTAGTTTTCACTTGTTCACGGGTACCTAACTACGCTCATGATTCAACCACGCGATTAGGTTAAGATCGTGCTTTATCAACACGCCGGTGCTTCGCCCTTCCCAACGACAAAAATAAATATACAAATTTCTGGAAAGGCAGAAAAAAAATGCCAAGCAAACAAACCGACGCCAACACTGGTCACGCCTCCCGAGGCCAATCCACCTCGGGATCAACGACCCTGCAGGCCCCGGGGTCGCTCCTGCCTCTGCCCGCCAGCCCAGCGGCCCGCTCGAATGGCGGCCACGCGCTGGGTTGCGCGAATCCAACGGCGACGGAGCGGTTAGCGGCGGGGCGACCCACGTGGTGCATACGTGGTTGCTCGAGACGGGGAGCGTGACGTGCGCGGCTTCCACGGAGGCGCAACGTGGGCGAGATCCTGGGCGTCGGTTTTAGCTTTGGGGCGGCCTGTAGTGGTGGTGCCAACGATGTGAGGCTCGCAAAGCTTTTCAACGGCAAAGCACTGATTGCTAGTGCTGCGTGGACAATGTGTGCATGACTCAGTGGGGTAGGTGGGGTCCACCAGTAGGGATCCATCCCTGGTGCAATATGGCAAGGTGGGTTTAGGATCTATGGGTGTTTTTTTTCACCAAAAATTGATAAAGAGCTACAGTAGATAGTAAAATTTGAATAATCTTGACGTTGAATGTTCGGTATTAAGTTCAATGGAGCGAACATGTCGAACGAGTACGACGTTTAGGGGGGGCGATGATGGAAGGGGAGATGGGCGGGGGAATGAGCACCGGAGGAGGAAAACGAGCGAGGACGAGTGATGAGAAGGGAAGGAGGAGAAAGGGAGGCACAAAGAGCTGATTAACTGACCTTGATGGGAAAGACTGGCGATGACATGTGGCGGCGAGCTTGAACGGGGCTGTAGACGAATACACCAAGTGACGCGTAAAGAACCATATGATTAGGAGCGCGACGATGCTTTGATTTGTCCGACGGTGGAAGAGAGGGGAGGATGGCGGCGACTACAAGAGGGGGCGACCCACAAGTAAGCATGAGGTTGTAACACGGTATCTCATGTAATGCACGCTACATAGCCGAGTGAGGTACATAGTCAAACGGTACACACATATGTACTCGGACTATTATGACGTGTTACGAGTATCATGTAATTCTACCTCTCCTTCTTCGTGGTCCAATCGTGGCGGTTTTTATAGAGTGATTTGTACAAAAATCAAACACAGGGTAAATCCTCAAGACCCCCTCCCCCCCTAATGTGGATCTTTGAATTAAAGAAGTGATTCAATGCTTGTTAGCAAATTTGCCTTTTGCCATGAGGCAATCAAAATCAAAACGATGTTGCCATACATGGGCGAGGGCGACGAGCACATGCATGGTGGTGCTACTGCTGTCATGCAAATGCAATCCACAGTTGTCGTCTTCTCCCCGACCATAAATCGGGGGTTTCCTTTTTCTTTCTCACCGCGGTGAAACCCCGATTTAACAGGCTTTTAAGAGTGGCCTCCACCGCCAGGCCCACCCAGCAGTCTAGCCAGAGAAGAGTGGCTCTGGCTTTATTTACTCCTAAAGAATCGTTCCGCCGCGCTTGACCCCTCCCCTCTCTCTCCTCCACTCCGCTCCCCAACGCCAACGCCAACGCCTCCCGATTAAACCCTACTCTCTCTCTCCGCCTCGCGTCTTTTCCGCCTCCCCCCCTCCCTCTGCACCCGGAGAAATAATTCCGGGGGCGACGGCCGTCTGAAATCGATAGAATTCGTCCAGGGAGGAGGAAGGATTTCGTTTTGTTTTGTTTGTTTGGATGGAGGTGGCGGCCGAGTGCGCGGGCGGCGGCGTCCTGCGGGAGGTCAAGAAGGAGGCCGGCGCCGGCGACGTCTTCCTCGTCGACGACCTCCTCGACCTGCCGTGCGACGACGACGACGAGGCGGCGGCGGCGGCGGGGTTCGCCGACGGGGCTGCAGACTGTAGCGCCGGTGAGGCCGGGGGCGGCGCCGGCGACGTCGGGAACGGGTCGGCCGACTCGTCGACGGTCACCGCCGTCGACAGCTGCAGCAACTCCCTCTCCGGCGGCCTCGCCGACGGCGACTTCTCCGGCGGCCTCTGCGAGCCGGTAATTAATACTCCTATTGTTTTACCCTCTCATGTCCATTAATTCACGCGTTCATCTTTCCTTCAATCTTCTCACGAATTCATCAAATTTTGGCGAACGAATTATTCGAAATTTCTCCCTAGTTTAAGAATTTCCTTGGCTAGCTGGAGCGGTCAATGCGTTCGTCTCCCCCATTAACACTCGCCCCATGAATGAAGGCAACTTTTGAC
Source organism: Elymus sibiricus (assembly GCA_039707655.1). Classification (NCBI taxonomy): domain Eukaryota; kingdom Viridiplantae; phylum Streptophyta; class Magnoliopsida; order Poales; family Poaceae; genus Elymus; species Elymus sibiricus. The sequence goes on from CM077664.1 coordinate 326,573,089, forward strand.
GTCTCTCTCCCGTAAATAGTAACCGATGAAATCCGCGGCCGGAAATAAGTAGCAACATCCTAATGCTCTCCCGTTCTCCGGACACCGGACGAATAATCAATTTATTATTTCCGAGTTAATTGCGCGCCGCCCGTTTCGTTCCATTGTTGAAAATTGTGTGCTGTGTGCCTGTGGATTTTCAGTACGACCAGTTGGCGGAGCTGGAATGGCTGTCCAACTACATGGGCGACGACAACTTCCCCACCGAGGACCTCCGCAAGCTGCAGCTCATCTCCGGCATCCCCTCGGCGTCGTCCCAGACGGCGCCGCGCGCGCCCGCCGCGGCGGTGCAGCCCTGTGGCGGCGGCGGCGGTGCAGCCTTGTGGCGCTCGGAGGCGCACGCCGGGCAGGTGTCCGTGCCGGGCAAGGCGCGCAGCAAGCGGTCCCGCGTCGCGCCGTGCAACTGGTCCTCCCGCCTGCTCGTGCTGCCGCCGGCGCCGGCCTCGCCGCCCTCCCCGGCGTCCGCCGTCATCTCGCCGTCCGAGTCCGGCACGGCCTTCCCGCTCTTCCCGAACAAGAAGCCCGCCAAGTCGTCCAAGAAGAAGGAGGCGCCGGCCGCGCCCGCCATGACCGCCGCCGAGGCCGCGGCGGCGGAGGGGAGGCGGTGCCTGCACTGCGAGACCGACAAGACGCCGCAGTGGAGGACGGGGCCGCTGGGGCCCAAGACGCTGTGCAACGCGTGCGGGGTGCGGTACAAGTCGGGGCGGCTGGTGCCGGAGTACCGGCCGGCGGCGAGCCCGACGTTCGTGCCGTCCAAGCACTCCAACTCGCACCGCAAGGTGGTGGAGCTGCGGCGCCAGAAGGACACTCCGCCGCAGCAGCTGCTGCACCAGCACCAGCACCAGCCTCCGCAGCAGCAGCACCAGCTGGGGCCGGGCCTGGGGTTCCAGGTGCCGAGCCCGCTGCTGTTCGACGGGCCGCACCTGGGCGGCGGCGCGGACGAGTTCCTGATCCGCAACCGCATAGGCCCCGACCACCGGCAGCTCATCTAGCTTAGCTAGCGCCGCCCAGCTCGCCTAGGAGGAGGATCGTTTGGTTAGCCCCAGCAGCAATAATTCAGCAAGAAGAAGAGCCAGCCCAGCTAAACTTTTTTCTAGGAGTTCGTTGTTGTTTCTCCGGATTTTAATTTACCTTTTCCCCTGAGACCTGTATGCTTGCTTGCTTGCCACACTCTCCGTTTCTCAGTCAGCTCTCGAGTTCCTTAGTAACTAATCCTAGGGTGGAGTGAGTTTGTTTTCCTTCATTCTCTCTCTTTTTTCATAGCCTTTTTTTTTTTAACTTTTCCATATAAATTTTCCTTCATTTTCTTGTAATGCAGTGCAGGGTTCATAGCCTAGATTCTAGAACAAGAGGAAACAACAGCAGCAAACAACAACAAGCAGCAGTGTCAAGTTAAAAAGCTACTACTCACTGCTAGCTAGCATGTTTTTCTTTGAAAGCAATTCTCTAAAGTAGTGAGATTGAGCAAAGCTAGTAGCTCCAGGCTCCAGGCTCGCATGTGATTTCCAATCTTGTCTGTGTTTGGGCGAGCAGGATGATGATGCCTCTGCCCCTGTGGTGCTGAATCGATCGATCGATCAAACAAAACAAATGGTATGATAAGGGGAAGGGCACGCACGCACGCTGGCTGGCGCGCACAAAGTGACACGACTAGGGTGTGTCCAACCGAACCCCAGACCCAGGCCGAGCTCGCATAGCACGGCGGGAGTGGAGGGGAGCGAAAGGCGCACGTGACGGTGCGAATCTCGCACGCGGCTGCCCACCGTAAATTGTTCCTCGGTTCTACTCCAGTAGCGTCGCAGAGGAGCAGATGCTTAACGAATTTCTTTTTCTTTTACAGCGTCATCATCGTCAACAGTCTCACTGGCCCTGTCGACCGGGCCAATTGAAAGCCGATACGTCAGCGGCTCCTAGCTCGAGAGTAAATATCTTTTCAGTGTCAGCTAGGCTGGCTGCGTGGTGACTGCGAGAGATCGGATCCAACCACTTGGCCGCAAGTAAATTGTTTTTTGGGCGGCCCTGTTGGATGGATTCGTTCTGTGCTGAGTGGCGACTGCCGCTCTTGGTCGGCAGCGGCGTGGCGTGGCGCCTCGTTCGTCCGGGCCACTTTTTTCTTGGATGGTCGCTGCGTACGTACGCACGCACGCACGCTTGCACGGACGGAGCTCACCGCCGAAAGCTTCGTTTTACGCCTTGTGCGGTTCGCGGCGCGAGGTAATGGTTGTGGCCGTATGGTACCATCTGCTTGGCCAAGTCTGACGCTAGCTACCGCTTGAAGTTGAACCAACAGACACACGGGTACGGCCCCGGCCGGTCAACTCTGGAGGATTCCGTCGCAAACAAAGCCACCACCTCTGCTTTTGTTCGGCGCGCGGTAAATTAATTAAGAGCATCTACAACCGGATACCTCTGATCCGTCTCAAACGTCCGGGTGCAATATCCGGCCACTTCTCGGGCAGAAAATTGTCACCCACCCGGACCTAATGAACTCGGCCCAAACAGCCGGGCTGACTACTCATGACAAAAATATGCAGAAAAATCTGAGATGTGAACTTGTTTTTTTTTTTTTGCAAGTGGAATTGAAATGATTACAAAGATATAAGGGAAAAAAATAGAAAGGAGATTGTAGCACTAGATACTATCATGCCAAAGTTAACTGAAGGAAGAGGAAAAATAGATTTATTTCCCTAGAACAGGAAGAAGAATAATTGAAGGAGAGGACAACCTTCTTAAATACATCACTGATTCTGTGGAGACAACTATAGGGCCATACTTCAAAATCCACAAAGGCCTAAGACAGGGGGATGCTCTATCCCCTCTGCTCTTTGATTTAGCTGCTGGTGCTTTAGCTATTATCATGGAGAAAGCAAAACAAAATGATTTTGTGAAAGGGTTCCTTGTAGAAAATCTTGATAAAGGGGTTAATATGCTGCAATGTGCTGATAATACTATTTTTCTTTTACAAGATAACTAGCAAAGTCGCCCGCGCAAATGCGTGGGCAACACGTTAAATATCCACTATTTATTTTCAAAAACATATGTGTTTCAGTTATGATTCGTCGCATCATAGATTATAGATTAACTTCGAAATCAACTATTTTTTGTATAATGACTATGAACAACACCAAAGAGATTACGATATATGTGTCAGAGTGTTGAGCCTCACATATTCTCGTGGTGAAATAAGTGGGTTAGTTGTTGGTTTAACATAATACTACAAATTTTTATATTTGCCTTGCATCCAAGTTATGCTCCACGAGGATGTTTTATGGATGTAACAATTCCTATGCTCTCGAATAACTTGGTAACATTTGGTGTTGCTACACATCGTGACTGAGTTTTCTTTAGGGGGCAAACAATGTTTGCAAGAAATCAAGAAATAGAGATGTTGCCCACCTGAATAATCTAGGTTATAGGTGAGTAATTATGTTGAACTTTAATGGGAATAGCCTATTTGGAGATCCACCGGTTGTGATCCTCTAGTTTATTTAATTCATGGTCGGTTGTTTTAATTTATGGGATTTTCTAGCTTATTTATCTTTTTTCTGGTTGGCCCGTCAAGTACTTTTAATATATAATATATTAATGAACTCTCTAAGCTTAATTATAATTTACCTGCTTTTATATTTTTCTCTCACCGCTATCTCATCTTTGTGGTATTGAATTTATTGTGGGGTGTCATCTTTACCATGGTGAATGTGTTTTCAAATAAAATTTATTATTTCATTGATAATAATGTTGGACGTATATTCATTTGCTTGTGACAATATATTATTTCAAAGAATCAAAATTTAGCTCCCGAGCTAAATGATAGTTTGCGTGGTGACATTACATGAGTAAGTGGAGTTGAGATCCGGGCTTGCACGCAACTTTTTTAATTTTTAATTTAATGTCTTGCATTATAAAATGGTTGTTAACATCATATGGAGACCTGTAGCTTTATTCCTCGTTTCCCATTTAATTTTGGAAATATGCACACACAAAATAGTCAATAGTATGATACGAAATTGGAGTAAAGGCGGGCAATTTACTTGAAAACATAATATATTTTAAAATAATATTATATGCATTAGGAACTCGCCTTTCATTTTATCACAAAGCGGGACAGTAAACATTAAATAGAATTAAATATATATGCATACTACACAAATCTGATGGTTCCAATTCTTTTGGGGACTGTAGTTATGTGGGGCATCTTAGATGGTAGTATTTCTCTCTATCACATATCTCCTCTGTTTTGTTTAAGTTGCTTGCATAGAGCCCCTGCTTTTGTAGCAAAAATTCAAGTATAATGAAAAAATTCAACAAACTTCCAGAGTCAATGTTTAGAAAAATATTGCCAAGCACATTTGTGGTAAAATATTAACTACCGATTAGAAAAATATTTGAGTGTCGACACAAATGCGAAAAAATAAAATGAGATTTAATCATAGCAATAGTCGATAAATATTTACTTCTTTATACACCCCGTAAATCCAAAATATACTTTTGGTATTATTGATATCAGAAATAATTGTATCATGAAAGACATTTGCAAAAACTAATTTTTTTTATATCACAAATACTTGTATCATGGAAGACATTTACAAAAGCTAAAGCAGGGTACAAAAATAGAAATAAAACTTACGGTGAAAAAAATAGCAACAATTTGTATGATTGCTCAAAGGAAGCACCTGATCATTGCTAACCGATGGGAAATGATATATCTCTTTTTTGGGAGAGTGATAAAGGAATTATGTCTAGCTACAAAAATAATTTTTCCTATCCACATCGAGTATGAAGTTGTTTCTTGTGAATATAAACTATACCCATTTTCTTTCGAATTTCAAGCATGAAAATTGTTTCCTACTATTAATTATGTTGCATGTTTAAACGAGTCTGCCCTAGAATTCTTTATTTGAATAAACAAAACCATAGTGCAATTCGAATGCACATGCAAAAATGAATGAAAAAAAAGAAAATATTAAACTACCGCCTTTTACGCTGACAGCTGACGTAACATGATGGCCAATACTATCTAATAAGCAAGAGGGGAGGAACATTAACTTCTAGATTAGTAGATATAGTAGTCAGCATAAATTTTATGCCATTGAACATTGTCATGTTGGAGAAGCATGAAGCGAGAGAGAAAAATATAAAGAATTTCATATGCTATTCAATGGATTTGAACTTTGTAGAGTTAGACCTCCTAACATATTAATCAAGCTTAGTGTATATTAATTTATGGTTTGGTGTTAGCTCAAGCATTCTACAACACAGTTATAAGTTTACCAAGTGAATGATGTAAACATTTTTGGCTAAGTTGAAACCATGCATGCCAGTAAAGCTTCAAGATCGGAACATGTATGTCCTGCACTCTTTGATCTGTCATAACAAAGATAAATTGCACATAATTACTATCCTGATTAATATTTTCTAGTCGACATGAATATTACCCGCAACATATCATGTTATGAAACGAATAATCTATCTATCATTAATTAATTGTATATTTTACAATTGTGTGATTCATCTCGTATTTGTAATATCATAAAAAGAAAATACATGCAGAAGACTTGTGCATAAGCTACACACATGAAAATTGATATTTAAAAAATTGTGATTCATACCATTGCTTGAAGGATGGAACAGAGTCGCTAGCAAATGCCAAATGGGATATATTAAGTGTATGTATAATAATTTAATCAAACTTTTTCTAAAAAATAATTGTCCAAATGAAAAAAGCACGCTATGTGATGGATAGAGTTGGGAGAAAGGTGATGTGGGTGGAGGCCATAGAAATGCAACAATCCCCTCAAAAAATGGTGAATTGAAAAACTCAAGCCCCTGATGAGGAATGGGACGAAGCATTGCTACTTGTAGCTTGCGTTGGTTTTATCTCCGAAGAAGAAGGGATGATGCAGCACAGTAGAGATAAGTATTTCCCTCAGTTATGAAACCAAGGTTATCGAACCAGTAGGAGAATCACGCAACACCTCGTTAGCAGTACCTGCACACAAACAATAAATCCCTGCACCCAACGCAAACGAGGGGTTTTCAATCCCTCGGCGGTCAATTGCAAGATTAAATTGTATGTGATAGATAGATAGATTGAAACAAAAATATAAAATAAAATAAATAAAAGAAAATGACAGCAATATTTTTAGGGTTTTAGTAATATGATTTTGATAGACCCGGGGGTCATAGTTTTCACTAGAGGCTTCTCTCGAGAAAATAGCATACGGTGGGTAAACAAATTACTGTTGGGCAATTGATAGAAAAGCAAATAATCATGACGATATCCAAGGCAATGATCATGTATATAGGCATCACGTCCGAGACAAGTAGACCGACTCCTACCTGCATCTACTACTATTACTCCACACATCGACCGCTATCCAGTATGCATCTAGTGTATTAAGTCCATAAAAAACGAAGTAATGTCTTAAGAACGATGACATGATGTAGACAAGATAAACTCACATATGAATAAACCCCATCTTTTTACCCTTAATAGCAACGATACATACGTGTCATGTCCCTTTCTGTCACTGGGATTGAGCACCACAAGATCGAACCCATTACAAAGCACCTCTTCCCATGGCAAGATAAATCAATCTAGTTGGCCAAACCAAATCAATAGATCGGAAAAGAAATACGAAGCTATAATAATCATGCATAAAATAGATCAGAGAAGACTCAAATAATATTCATGGATAATCTGATCATAAACTCACAATTCATCGGATCCCAATAAACACACCGCAAAAAGTGATTACATCGGATAGAAATCCAAGAACATCGAGGAGAACATTGTATTGAAGATCAAAAAGAGAGAAAAAGCCATCTAGCTACTGCCTATGGACCCGAAGGTCTGTGGTAAACTACTCACGCATCATTGGAAGGGCAGCAAGGTTGATGTAGAGCCCCTCCGTGATCGATTCCCCCTCCGGCGGAGTGCCGGAGAAGGCCTCCAGATGGGATCTCTCGAGAACAGAAACTTGCGGCGGCGGAAAAAGTATTTTGTGGACTCCCCTGAGTGTTTCTGATTTTTCCTGAATTTATAGTGGTGGAATTAGGTCAAACGGAGATGGGGTGGTCCCACGAGGCACCAGGGCGTGCCTGCCCCCCCAGGCGCGCCCTGGTGGCTCGTGGTCACCTCCTCTGGCATCTGGTCTTCTCCCGAAGCTTCTAGTGTTTATCTTGTCCAGAAAAAAATCTCCAAAAAGTTTCGTGGCATTTGGACTTTGTTTGGTATTGATTTTCTGTAAAACAAAAACAGGGCAGAAAACAGCAACTGGCACTGGGCACTAAGTTAATAGGTTAGTCTCCAAAAATGATATATAATTATTGTAAATGCATATAAAAACATTCAAGATTGATAATATAACAACATGGAACAATAAAAAATTATAGATACGTTGGAGACGTATCAAGCATACCAGCTCATTCTCCCGAGGATTGGGAGAGCGTTCTTGAAAGAAATCTTGATCGACTGCGATTAGCCATGGGCATGCGTAGGTGACCTCCGACGGCGGTAGGTAACCAACGGCCAGATAGCCGGTCTAGCTGGCCTTGGGTCAAGGTGCAATGCTTTCACTCCCCCTCGACGTTGCCGGCTGTGCGCGAGGATGAGACTGTGGCGGAAGCCGCAGTCCTGGATCTCTTCTGTTGGTGGCGGCCTGCCATTTGCTGAAAGCAAGGGTAGGAAGCTGAGAGATGGGGAGGACCCAAGATAGCTCAAGGAGGAAGACAATGGGCAGATGATTCTAAGAAGGTGTAAAACCTCTTCTTCTTGCGGCCGCACCCCTCTTATGCAGGGATTATTCGCGAAGCGGTGGCGGCACGCCCAAGCTCCAGGGCATTAATTCCACAATTTTCCAATGCGTCTACGCGGAAATCGAGGGGACAGTAGGTTAATTACCGCCTCAAAGCGCACTATCACTTTTTTGATAAGACGTAACGATGGGTGGCCTCCTTACCCACATCTGCAGGTTATGTTGACTGTCGGGACGTGAACGCCTTGCCGACACATAGGCTGACGGACGAGATTGGTCTGTGCTGTCAGAGCAGGGCCAAATCAAGCGCGGAATACTTCACATATTAGGATAAAACCGCGCGGGGCGATTTCCGACATCTGGGTCGGTGTTAGAATGACGAGGTACTCGTCAGAAGAAAAGGCGAGCATAGAAACTCTTCGGATACACTTAATCGATCAAGAAGTTGGATATGAGGAGAATCATTGAACCAATTTTCAAGACCGATGATTGAAGATGAAGAACAATTTGGAAGATCCGAGGAGCGTCTTTAACTTGTAGACCAGTTCAGGGGCTACTAATGGTGTCCCGGATTGGGGTCACTGACCACGTCATCTCTCGGCCAGGTGGGCCGGGCCGAGGCCCCCCATGGCGGTTCAACGATGGGCCATATCAAGGCGGCCCATTGCACGTAGAAGGAAGGCTCCCGAAGACTTGTCGTATACTCCAAGACATTTAGAAGCATCTACAGTATGTTTTCCTTATACGTAACCGACTCGGTTGTAACCCTAGACCCCCCCGGTACCTATATAAACCAAGGGGTTGGGCTCGTAGACGACACACAACGATCTGTTGGTAGATCTCTTGTTCTTTGTACTCCATCCCAAATCAATACAACACAAGCAGGACGTAGGGTTTTATCACTTAGGAGAGCCCGAACATAGGTAAAAACTCGTCTCTCTGTTACCATCGTGTCAAAGCTACTAGCTCGGGACCACATACTCGAGATCGGCCGGATTCGACTCCGTCACCTTTGCCCTTGTCTTCTCTTGAACTTCCAAAGATCCAATAAGACTCTCAACAGAGCCCTCTTGTCTCTAGTGTTTCATAAAAGTGTTAAAGTTCCTCCACAATGGAGCAAGCTTAGCACCAATGCTCCCGACAACAAACTTTTCGTGTGATACACATTTAAGGAGCTCGAGTTTGTTTGCCATCTTGTGCAACTCATGAGCTTGTTCGACCACAGAACGGTTTTCAACCATATAGCCATTGAACTGCTCTATACCATATAGTTCACCACCATCATCGGTGGATCCAAACTTGGATTCAAGTGCATCCCACAGTTTTTTGGCACTTCGCATATGTGGATATGCATCAACCAACATGTGACCCAACACACTTATGATGACACCAACAAAGATTGCAACGACCTCATAGAACACTTTGTCTTGTTCAGGAGTAAGCGGCCCACTCATAGTGCCAGACAAAACCCAGTACACGATCATAGCAGTGAGCCACCGGACAGTTTTTATCTGTCATCTCTTAAAGTGAGTACCCGTAAACGGGTTCTGTTCCAGAGCAACAACAAAGTAAGCCAACGAAAATTGCCAAAACATACGAGTTTTTGAATTGTTAGAAAAATATATAGTTTTCGTTTAAACTTAATCCAGATGAGCATCATCACAAGATTAGTGACAAACCGCATGCAACAAACTAGGAACATCTAGCATATACACATATGGTCCAAAGCCACTTATCAACAGAGAAAGGTTCGGAACATACAAGTTCACCGAAAATTCGGGTGCAACGACGACTTCAGCCATGGTGGTGAAGACGAGGTGGTCGTCTGCCGTAGATGAAGTAGTGGAAGCAGGCGGACGATCGTCGAGTATGTATTAGAAGTTGAGCGAGCAATCGCGCCGAGATGGTCCCCCAAAATCTTATCACCTTTCATCTGGTGCAGGTTTTTAGAAGATGCGGTTTCGGAGGACTACCCTTGTGAAGTTGTGCACGCACTCGTCAGAATGGGGTCGCTGTAGAAACAACTCAACACTAGGATCGACGAACATATGCCGGAGGTGGTGGCAAGTAAATGAAATTGATCTGATCGACTATTTTTTTTTAACATAGTACAAACACAGCGATAGCGGCCAGTTCTTGAGATGAACGAATAGCATGATTGGTTTGATGCCAAAAGTTGGCATGCCAATATTTGGCAAATGCCAAATGTTGGCTAGTGATTGGTTGGCTACCAACTTTTTTTGCCAACCTCACAAAAAGTTGCCAACTTTTGGCAACTTTTCATTCTGCCAAATGTTGGCTTGCCAAATATTGGCAATGCCAAATATTATGTATCAAACCAATTATGCTCGAAATGCGGCCGGTAGCCCTGCACGTACGGCGTGGTTGCTGGTTTGTTCCAGTTTCCGGTGCGAATTGAAGCCTGAAATGGATAATCATCCTACCTTACGCACCAGGACAGTACTACTATTTCTAGTCTCGAACGCTGGCCAACCATCATCACAGAAAGAACAAGAAAAAAAATGAACGCCGGCCATCAGGAAGCAGCAACCGAAAGGCGTCTTTCCGTTGGACATAGAAGGGCGTACCCATTCCGGGGACGGAACGCACGCGCGCGTACGGTACGGTGCCGGTGGGCGGTGGATCATCACATGGGCAGGCAAACGGGACGGCGGCACAAAAGTAAACCGCTCCGGGTGCGCGCCCCGCTGTTTCGGCTCCGCCGACCCTCGGCCACCGGCGGCGGGCGCACGTGCGTCCACGTGCACGGGCTAGCTAGCGCCTCCGACGACTGTGGCGGTGGCAAGAACCCCATGACGCGACCAACGGCGGAGGCGTCACGCACGGCGGCCGCGAGCCGCAGGAGGCTCTTGAGCTCCGTGACATGATCGATCTTTCCCGTGCTTCGGTGCGTGAACCCCATTGATTGCCTGGTGCGTGGTGCGTACGCGTCGCGTCTGAGACACGCCCCACTGGGTCAGGCGTACGTAGTGGTGCACCGTACCGCGAGCTGTACGAGCGAGTTTTAGTGCCATGCATGCTTCTGGACTCTTCTTTTCTTTGCCGGTGGATGGTGCAATGCATGCTTCTGGACTCTTCTTTTGCCGAGCAAAGCACTCGTATACTACTCCGATCACGTAAGGACAGCTGTTCACCAACACGTAATTTTTTTTTTGAGACAACCAACACGCAATAACTTTTAATATATATTTTCAGGCAGGAGCAACAGTGCCAAACATTTGGGCCATATAATTGTCTAAAAAATATCTTTGGGCCATATCTGGGCTGTTGTAGGTAGATATTTTGCGCTAAATAAAGAAGAAGAAAGCCACTTGGGGCCGACACCGTGTTTCCACAGCCCACTTCCTGGCCACTGCCTTCTGGCCCAGTGTACAAAGTGGAAATCCATTGGTATATATCTTTCTGGTTTTCTCCCTGGACGGTTTTGTGCTTCTTTTGCACGGACGGTTTTCTTTTGCGGGTGATTGCGCGGACGGTTTTATGCTTTCTCATTGGTGCTTTTTCTCAACACAAGAGCACCTCATTTCCTTGCATTGGTTATTCTTCTGCCTCCATGTTGCAAAAAAGAAAAGGAAAACAGCTGGTTTTTTATCCTTTGTGCAGTTATTCGGGACATAAAAATATATTTTATTCTATGGTGTATCTCGTGAACCTTCTCAATGCCATTATATATGTTCTGTACGTTAAAATAGGAGTCATGTCGTTGTAGATGAGGCATCTTTATTGTAGTCATGTGTAGTGATGATATATTTGTATCCGTCACATGGTACTTCTCGTGAATTTTCTTCATGCTTTAATATTTGCACATAGAAAAGGTTTCGTGGATGACCGCAGCAAATATACATCACTCAAATGAAAGGTTTGGTACATGACCCTTGTCTATCTGAATTCGACGAAACTTCCTGTCTATACGCCGGTGGCGGAGTGGCATTGGTGGTCCTACCCACATTTATATATGCTCATGATATGTTTCGTACCTTGAAATATGAGTTATATTGTTGAGACATCCTTATTGCAGTCATGTATGCTCATGTTATTTGATCCATCACATAGTACATCTCGTGAACATTTTCTATGCTTTTATAATTGCGCAAGAAATTCAATGAGTTTTACGATTTTCTTGACAAATGGGTGGCTCATCAGCCAACATCTGACAAGACAAGTGACCCTCCAAAGAAGAAGCCAATTAAGGAGAAACCAAAGAAGAAGAAAAACAAGTGTGGCGCCATCCGAAAGGCGTATGTGGTTTCATGATGGAGGGTGGTCAGTTTTCGTCCGCGTGCTCGTTAGGAGTTTCATTGTGTTCTGCAAGTGTCGAGGGTTGCGGTTGTTGCTTGTTTAGAGGACCGCTTGAGCGGTTTTGGTGTTTCGTACTTTGCGAGTAGTCCGCACATGGGAGCCTGTAACGGTTTTCGCCCGGTTTTCCGTAAATTAACTGGGCAACTCTCTTCTTCTTAATTAATCGATGAGGCAAATATTTTGCCTCCGTTTCAAAAAAAAATATTTGCGCAAGAAAAGGTTCCGCAGATGACTGCAGCAAATATACGTCACTCAAATGAAAGGTTTGGTGCATGACCCTTGTCTCTAAATTTGATGAAACTTCCCATCTATGCCGCGGGTGGCGGAGCAGCACTGGTGGTCCTTCCCACCTTTATATATGTTCATGATATGTTTCATGCGTTAAAATAAGAGTTATGTCGCTGAGACATCTTTATTGTAGTCATGTATGTTCATGTTATTTGTATCCATCGTATGGTACATCTCGTGAACATTTTCTATGCTTTTTATATTTGCACAAGAAAAGGTTTCACAGATGACCGCGAGAAATATACGACACCTAAAGGAAAGATTTTGTGCACGACCCATGTCTTTCTAAATTTTACTAGATTTACATTTGCTCTTGACTATCTTTCAACACAATCTAGACTTGATTACTACAGCGACTAAAATATCTAAAATATCTTCTGGATCCACCTGGATAGCAACATTTAGGACAACAACTCAAAGATACCATGGGCTGTCACTCGAAACATTGTAAGCTTTTTTGGAAGTGGTTTTGCCTTTTTTCTGAACTTTTTTGGATGTCCATGTCCTTCCAAAAGTACATATGTGCATGTGACTTTTCCATTTCGCAACTATTCTCTAATGATAGCCTAATCCTCACAAAATAATAGTAATAATGATAGTCTGATACTCCCTCCGTCTCATAATATAAGAGCGTTTTTGACACAACACTGACATTAGTGTAGTGTCAAACACGCTTTTATATTATGGGACGGAGGGAGTAATAATTAGGAAATGTATATATTGGAATGTTGCCAAAGTTGAATCACACCTTACCCCATAGTAAGTTGCTCTACTAATTTATTTTGTTGACACTTCTAATTTTTTTTTTCAAGTTATGCATTTTTTCTCTATAAATAAAGAAGTCATGGAGACATGGACCACAAAATTAAGCTGCGATCACGCTTGTCACGTCCGACCAGAGACTACCCATGCCTAACTACTGTAGCATGGTCCTTGGCTCCTAGGTAGATGCTATATATAGATTGCACACATTAAAGTTAGTTGGCCAAACATGCATGATCTCCGATTCCCTGAATCATTACTGAATTTATCAGTTGCTTCCCAGAACATCACAGCGGAAGCGTAACTCTTGTGAAGTTCCTACGTTCCACACTGTATACAGGACCTAGTCAGTAGACCTCAGTTGGTGCATGCCACTAGATAAATGCTTGCAGTGTCCTACATCTTGGCATGCACACGTCCCAGGGCAGACGCTGGTATGGTACGTACGCACGCTGGTGCAGAATGCAGAAGAAAAATTACAAGAAATGGCACCACTCGTGAACTCGATCGATACCACTAATCGATTCAAACCATCTCATCCATTTGAGCGACACTTAATATGGGACGGAGTACTAACTGACACCTGCAGGGACTCTGTCTAATCTTCATGGCGGAGGTGATGGCCGGATGTAGGTAATTTGGTCCCCTGCTTCTCTCTTCGTCGTGGTAAGGTGGTTCCTGACCTTGCCATGGGGAGTTGGGGGTGATGTGGCGGTGCGCCGGTGGATGCTGACGGCGCGTTTCGTCACATTTTTAGGTGTTGTTTAGACATCTGAACTATGTTTCTGCCGGCGTGGTCAAGTGATGGCCGTTCTTCCTCCTTCAGGCGTGCTGGTCTTCGACCGAGACTGGTGACTTCCCGTCCGTGTTTCAATCCGTCTGCAGGTTTCATGGCGCCGGCTCTGCATGGGAACGGCGGCAACGGCAGCGTATGTGTGTTTGGTCGGCTCCTCGGGGACCTGTTTGTAATTTTCTTTCTTATGGGGTGCTTTGTACCATTGGCTTGGTTTTAATATATATAGTTCGGAGGTCTTTTCGCAAGAAAAAAAAAAGAACTACGTACCGACGAACGAATGACGTACCCTACGCCCTCCTATCGTATTCGCACGTACGTATCACCGGCTCGATCGAAAAGGGGGAGCGCCCGAGAAAAGAAGCGGGGGAAAAGCGGCGGTGATCCTGCCTTTGCCGGAGATCGGGTTAGGCGACGGAGCTCTGTCACGGCGAGATCGATCGATCGATACATCACGCGGCCGATGCGCATCCCGTGAGCCGCTCACAGGCGCGCGACCTCGACAGCCCCTACCCCGCGCTTGCATGAGGCGCACACAGATCGACCCATGACTGACGAACTTGACACCCCAGCCCTGACATCACAAGATTTAGAAAAGATTCAGGCCATCTTCCTATTCCGGGATAAAAAGATTCAGACTAACGTGCATGTAGGTGCAACCACTTGCTCTGAAAAATAATTAGTAACCTTGCAGCTGCTCGCTGAATACACTACTTGCAGCACGGAGTGGATCGTCTCATGGATAGATAGATGAATGAACAGGCGATCGACACGGAGGCGCCGCCGCTAGATAGAGTGTCCTCATCTCCTCAGTCCAGTCAACAGTGGTAAGCGATGATAAGAAAATGAAGTAAAGTTATCTCCGAGCGTGCGTGCAGCAGTGCAGCAGCTACCTAATCTGCCCATTTTTCCTTTTTTTTTCCTTTGCAAAACTAGCCTGCACTGCACACAGTATCCAGAAAACAGTGCAGCAACAGTGCAACAGCGTTGCGATCTCGACCGCCCTGGCCATTAAGCAGCTAGCCTCAAAAGAACATCTACGCCGTATTTTCCTTTCCGGTAAATGCACGGGATGTATGTACGAACATTATCCTCGGGTAAATGCAAGGAATAAGCTATTTTGATGGCGAACTGCTTTTTACCTGGACATTTGGTCGGCCGGCCGGTTCGCCCCCCTTTGGCCGGCCTTTGGCGTCCGCCGCAAAACCAACCATGCATGATCTCGATCGATGGCGGCCTTTTTCTTGTGATCTCGATCGATGGTGTGGTGGTGGAGTTGTTACTGTGTGCGCAGGGGCCGGCCAGCACCCCGTGCCTATAAATAGGGCCGGCCTACAGCTAGCTATGTACTGGCATGTGAACAGAGAGTCACAGACTCCAGCAGGTGATCTCGATAGCTAACCACTTTAGTTAGAAGGTCATATACACCGAGGTGATTGAGTTCACAAGGAAGGTTCCAGAGTACTGCTAGCGACTCTGTTTGCGGCGACCGATCGAGATGCCTTGGCGCTTGGCTAGACCAGTAGAGGTAACAAACTAATCATCTCTCATCTTACCCTACGTGTGTGTCAGTGTGTGTGTGTTACTAGTTACTTACCATGGTGTTAATTAATCTGTACTCTCTAGCTAGTTTTTATTTTACTGCCACACTGGGCACAGTAGATCACCGTGGCCGATTGCAATACTTGTGCATGTGCTAGTGTGTGTACGTTCCATCTTCCATGAACAGCTGGCAGGTGGAGCCGGCCGTGCGATCTACGTATGCGTGCATGCATGCATGCGCAAAACCATGCCATGCGCGCGTCAGATCATGACATGGCGATACATCAAACGACACGTACGCTCACACTACGCCGATCGATGTGCAGGGTGAGGTGGTGGGGGAGGCGCGGAGCGTGCAGTGCGAGTGCTGCGGAATCGCGGAGGAGTGCACGCCCACGTACATCGGCCGCGTCCGGGCGCACTTCCACGGCAAGTGGGTGTGCGGGCTGTGCGCGGAGGCCGTCAAGGAGCGCCAGCAGCGGGACCCCGCCCTCGCCGTGGCCGCCGCCGTCGACGCCACGGCCGCGCTCTGTCAGCGCTTCAACTCCACCGTCCGCCTCAACCCCAAGCTGTCCCTCGCCAGCTCCATGCGCGACATCGCCCGCAAGAGCTGCCAGCACCGCGCCACCGGATCGGGCACCTGCACCGCTGGCGCCGGGATCAATTCCTCCGACGCCGCCTGCTGCGGCGCCGGCCGCGCCACCAGCTGCGCCCTGCGCTACGTCTGACGATCAACAAACAGGGCCACGACTACAGATCGATCACATGCATGCATGCATGCGTTCGCTCGCCTGGAGTGTTAGTTTGATCTTGCATGTCTTTGTGATGATACTATTAACGTGAATTTCTCATTATGTCATTATTATATGTTATCCATGCACCGTATGCACATGTGCATGCTGGCAGTGAGATGTAACCCTAACTTTTTTTTTTTTTTGAGTTGGCAGTGAGATGTAACTGAATGTACGTGTGGCCGGGTCTACCGAATACAAATAATAACATTATACGTTGAAGAAAGTATAAAATCGAGTAGAAGATGCATGACTTCAGATGAGCAGATGTTTACTGAAGATTTGTATGTCTCGTGGCTCTCTATGATCAACTGAACTGTCAGTGCATGTGACAGAAGATATTTTAAATGGGTCCGAATATCCAACAAACCTCAGACTTTTAGGCATGGCAAATCGAACGTATTTTCGTAGCAAATTATGTTTGCCGAGGATGTGAATTTATAGGCGAGCATGAAAAATCCGCCTTAGTTCATTTTTTTGCCAGAAAATTGCCGTGTTCGCCAACAAAATTTGCTCTCCTTGCGACAACATAAACTGTCATGAAAAACTTTCGATTTGCCATGCCTAAAAATCTGATTTCAGATTTTTAGGATTTCCGTTTTAAACTGCTATGTAGCTGCTCTAGTCAGTATGCCACAGCCCACAGTGTTCATCACTTCTCGTCGACTCAAAATAAAATTAAAAAAAAGGCGCTCAGTTTTCGTGATGTCGCTTGGAAGCAAGGCTTGTGCGACTTCAATTGACACAGGCATTATCGTCATCATCAGCTGGCTTGGCTAGCAGTTATTAATCTTGGCCTCATCGGCGTCGCCGAAGAATCTCTTCCAGAACCAGTGCCGCCGCCACACCCTGTCGACCATCTCGTCGATGGGCACGCCCTTGGTCTCCGGCAGCAGCGTGAGGACGAAGAGCCCCATGATGACGATGCAGATGGCGAAGAAGAAGAAGATGAAGGCCCGCATGGAGCACATCATGGACAGGAACGCCTGCGCGATGACGAAGGTGAAGAACATGTTGGAGCTCACCGCGCAGGAGAACCCCGCCGTCCGCGTCGCCAGCGGGAACGTCTCCGACGGGATCAGCCACCCCATGGGGCCCCACGACCACGCGAAGCTCGACACGTAGACGCATATCAGCACCACGATGGCCAGCGCCCACGAGTGGCTAGGGTTGTTGTTGTCTTTTACTTGTACCCACATGATCCCTCCCACCGTCACCTGCAGTGCAACGGAGATCATCCATCGTACGTAATTTCAGATGTGAATAACGTCGGATTTTCAGGTGATTGATTAGTTAGCGGACGGACCTGGGCGATGAGCATTTGGACGCAGGCCTCGAGGAGTAACTTGCGGCGGCCGATCTTGTCGACGAGGATGATGGACACCATTGTGGAGATGACGTTGACGCCACCGGTCACGACGGCGGAGAGGAGAGAGGCATTGCTCTCGAAGCCCATGGTCTGGAACAACACCGGCGCGTAGAACATGATGGCGTTGATGCCCGTGAACTGCTGGAACACCTGCATGAGGATGGCGATCACCAGCGGCGGCCGGCTTTCCCGGCGCCTGAGCCGCCGGAACGGCTTCTCCTCCGCGCACAACGCGGCTGCCGTTTCGCACGCGGAGTTGATCTCGTCGAACTCTTCGTCCACCTCCTTAGTGCCGCGGATCCTCTCCAGCATGGCACGGCCGGCCACGCGGTGCCCGCGCTCCACGAGGCTCGTCGGCGTCTCGGTGATGATGAGCGAGCCGAGGAACAGTATCGCCGCCGGGACCGCCGCACCACCGAGCGAGTATCTCCAGCCGATCGGGTGGATGTTGGACGTGTAGTAGTTGACGACGTTGGCCACGAGGATCCCGATGGTGACGTTGAGCTGGAAGAGGATGTTGAGCGCCCCGCGGATGTGCGCCGGTGCGATCTCGGAGAGGAAGAGCGGCGCGGCCTGGTTGCCGAAGCCGACGCCGACGCCGAGGCTGATGCGGCCGATGATGAGCATGACGATGTTGACGGCCCCCGCGCACAGGCCGGCGCCGATGAGGAAGAAGACGGAGGCGGCCTGCATGGTGCGCTTGCGGCCGAAGCGCGTGCACGCCATGGACGCCCCGAGGCTCGTGACGAGCGCGGCCAGGTAGAGCGACGACGTGAAGAGCTGCAGCCGCTGGTCGTCGAACTTGCAGTAGTTGTTCTCCTTTGCGCGGTGCTTCCGCGCGTACACCGTCGGGAAGAACCGCACCAGGAAGTCGTCCATGGCTGTCACACCGCCTGCTCATGCATGCACCGACGTCATCAATTTCATCAATCCGACGCGCCGCCATGTTTGCCATTCTCCACACACCGAATCAGATCACGGGAGAAGCTCGTAGTACGCACGTACCTGAGATACCAATGTCGTAGCCGAACATTAACCCGCAGGTGGCAGCGATGATGCCACAGATCCAAACGTACCATGTGATTTTTCCTTTGAACTGCCGGTGGCCAGTCTTGCCGTCTGCAGCCACGAAGCCCCCTGCCATGCCGATCTCTATCTCTCTCTGGTCGAGTAACCAACTGAAGTATGACCGTGAGTGGATAAAGGATCAGCTAGACGTGTATATATATGCAGATGCATGCATGCGGTTGGATAAGGGAGGGATAAACGAGAATGGTGACTCGGTTATAACAGATGCGCCTGGTCAGATTTGATCCGCACAAAACATGGAATGTAAACCGTGTGTGCTCTCTGGTCAGTCACGCAGGCGTTAAAAGTGGATTAGGAGCCACCGATTGCCGCAGAGCCGCTCGCCCGCCCCCTGTCGTAACGCTGCACGATCCGAAAACCATGGAATCAATCGCCACGATCGCATGTGTGGAGAATCGAAGTTGTGTCTGCTTGTTTTTCTTTTTAACACGGTAGAAACGCAGATACTCACGTACAGGTACATACACTCAGTTCTATGAACACATGCACGCACACCCTACAACTATGAGCACCTTTGAGATACCGAGCTGACAGCCTGACACAACAATCATCACTTAGTCGACGGGGACGTCTCCTCCCACTGAACGAACATCGCCAGAAAACCTAAAATAAATTCCGGAAAATGTGCATACTGCTCGCCACTGCTTGGCTCATGCCACCTCGTCTCGACCCCCCAACTGGCGGCTAGACTATCAGCGCAGCTGCAACTCAACATCGTCGGCAATACCACCGCCAACCCCTCCCGTTCCACCCAAGTTAGCCCCCCCACCCACCCACTAGATCTTCCCTTCCCTCAGGTCAATTTCTTCAGAGAGGCTCTCCTGGAGCTCAGATGAAGCGGAGGACGAGCCAGTCCCTGAAACGCCGTCGGGCCTCTAGCTCCGGGAGCTTACAACCACGATTCACGCTGCAAAATACTTGGGCCGGTGCGACCAGGATGGAGATGATGGAGAGGTCAAGAGCGGCTGCTGTAGGACGTCTTCGCAGGCTCCCACGGCGGGGTCCGACCCTGGTGCGGGTGCTGGTGGTGGGCGGCCACTTCTGCCGCGGGGAGGAACTACTGCTTCGGCCTCCTCTGCTCCGAGGCCCGCCTCAAGTCGGTGGTAATTCAAGACCGTGGTGTCGTGTATGGGAAAGGTGTTTCGACTTTCGCAGATCATGGAGAATTGATTGAGCTGCGAGGGCGTAAGGAATGTGTGGATGTGGCCAGGGGCAGTGTTGTGCCCCCGCCGTGTCCGGTGGTCAGCCAGGCCGAGTGTGCCGCTTACCTCAAGTGGACGGCAGGGCGTTGCTTCTGCTGCCTTAGCCGCAAGCACTTCACTACCGACTGTCGAAAGCCGGCCAAGTGCTGGCGATGTTACAAGGATTACCATCTTGCCAGCCAGTGTGTTCTCGCTCACCAAAGTCCTCCTCGACGGTGCCTCAGTCTAGACCTCCGCTTGCTAATGAGGTTGATCTTGGCGTGTCAGTTGGCACTGCTTCGAGGCCAAGCTCCTACGCCGAGACTTTATTGGCACCATCCCTAGGAGATCATTCGGCTCGTCTTGTGGATCGTCATGCGCCCCCTTGCGCTTTGGTTGAGCAAGATTTTTTTTGCTGCAATGCTCCTGCCTGGGCCACTAGACAACAAAATTTGGCGGCATGACCCTATGCTCACTAAGGCCATGTCGCCATCTCTTCGGGTTGCTCCTATGACCAAGTGCCCTCCAGTGTGCTCTGCTTTGGTGTGATGATGTGACCCTGCATTGTGTTCTTCCGACGGTGGGTGGTGAGGAATATGTTGACCTCATGTTCTCTGAGACACTGATCATGTTGCCTCATCTTGGAGCATATTCTTCGACCACCGATGTGCACTCTCTTGCGTGCCCAATGCTTAATTGTCAGGAGTCACCTACTTCCTTGATGTGCAACGGGTTCAATGCAGGGCACATGACGGGGCCCTTCAGCAAGCTTGACATTGATGTTGGCTCTCAAGATGAGGATGAGCATGTTGATATTGATGTGATAGTTGGTGCTCCACCAAGCTTGTTGGAGGAGTTTCTCTGTAAGGTTACTGAAATGACCCCACCCCCACTGATTGAGACCCCAATGTCTTTGCGGGTGGCAGAAGATGATGCCTCTCACTCGGAGCGGCATAGTGGGTGTCTCGAGTTGAAGAATAAAGTGTGCAATATCCCGACAACCAAGCGCGCGAAACATAGGTTGATGGAGACCTTTGGTGAGTTGTTGGAGGTGAGCAAAGAGGAAGGGAGTGAGAAAAAGATGAAGGCCTACCTAGATATGTACACTAAGTCGCTTTCATCACAAGCGATTGAGGCGATCCATGCTTTGGCGGGCATTAATGGTAAGTCAAAGGTGGACATTGCTAGATGTTATCTCATGTTGCTTGGATGCATAAGCGGTCGAGAGTCTCGGTGTGGATGAAATCTCTTTCGAGTAGGGTGGTCGCTTTGGCTGGACACGTGCTGCGTCAGATGGTTTTGGGCCTCGGCGCTCTTGTGTATAGCTCATATGATGTTCCATGATGGCATAAGTGTGTTTGTTTTTGGTTTTCACTTGGTTTTCCTTAATTAATCGAGAGTTGTATGGTTTTTGGATCCAGTTTTCCTCATTAACTGGATCAATTCTGTTCTTCTTAACGAATTGCGGGAGCTTCCCGCCCTCTGACGAGGTTCCGTAAAATCAATCTATGAAAATTCGAGAACCAATGCCAAGTCTAGAACTTGAACCCTGGTGGACTGGTTCCACCATAAGGAACCTAACCATCTGAGCTACTCTCAGTTCATTGCTTGTTTGTTGGCTTCTATTGGATGATCTGGCTTTATTTTTTTTGCATTTTTCCTACATTAATATGAGACAATATCTAAGGGTGGAAAGTGGCAATGGATTACCCGAAATATCTGATACTTGTATATGGGACCTAGGGGCCGATCGATCTCGGGGGTGCCATGGGTGCTACGACACCCCCTGCAAAAACGAAAAGTAGTGTATATGGGTACTAAGGGCGTATCCGAGGTATACTAAGGGCCTGTTTTGGACTGCTCCGCTGCATAAAATTCAACTCCACTTTTTTTTTCAAAAGCAAGCCAAACGAGGTACCTCCTCCACAAAAAAACTAGAATCTGGGGTCAACTCCCTGTTTTTCGTGGAACTATTTAGGGGGTGCTTCAAAAAACTCTTGTTTGAGAAGTCCACGTGGAGTTGGAGGAAAATTACCCACCAGTGCCACTGTTGGAGATGATCCTGGCAGATCCCTTGGTAGGGTATCCCAACATGGTGACTAGGTCGGAGGGGAAACAAGGAGATGAGTTTATCCCGGTTTGATCCCTCTGATAGAGGTAAAATCCTACTCATGCTTTGTGTATGTTATGATTGGTGTGTACAAAGTACAAGTATGAACCGAGAGATTGTATGATGTCTAAGGTGTTCTATCGGCTAGCCCATCTCCGGCTTATATAAGATACCTAGGCTCTAGGGTTACAAGAGTCCTAGTCGGCTACGTCAGTTGAGAGGAGACTTCCACGCCTCCGTCTTCCTTGCATTGAAGGGCAAGGCTTCCAGAGTCTTTCTCCTAGAGGGCCCATGGGCTGCCATGATGGTCCAAGGTGTAACCAACCTTGGGGGAGGGGGGGGGGGCTCGGGTCGACCTACTTGGACCGGTAATCGACAAGGTGAGGTACCCCTGGTCCGTAACACCGCCGGCCACCGGTAAGTGGATACCCCTTCGTTGTCTTCCCACGTCACACACCCCCAATAGACCTTTCCCACAAAAATTTTCCCATTCTTGAAGCTGGAGCTAGCTGGAAGCCAAGTAGGAAAATCTGCTCTCTAGTGGAGCTAGAACTCCTGGGTGGAACTGCTTAAAAGTGGATTTGATTTTTTTTTTTCGAAAAGAAGGATTACCCAAAAGTGGATTTGATGGAGTGGAGCTAATTTTGGTGGAGTGAAGTGGTCTCAAACAGACCCTAAATTGACTTGTTGCCATTTAATGCTTCATATCATGTTAGTGATCCATTCATAGTTTCATCCGTTGAAATCTTGCAGGATCAGATCCGCCTATAAAGCATAATACTATAGCGGTACTTTTCTTTGGAGTTGAATCCACATAGCATGAAGTTTTGGGGAGGGGCGTTTTGGCTCCCGGGTCCAGGTGATCCTGTTATCTCCCTCGTCCAGTACAACTTCGAGTTCTGTGCCCCAGGTGTTATTG
Organism: Elymus sibiricus; assembly: GCA_039707655.1. Lineage (NCBI taxonomy): Eukaryota > Viridiplantae > Streptophyta > Magnoliopsida > Poales > Poaceae > Elymus > Elymus sibiricus. The sequence goes on from CM077664.1 coordinate 326,596,049, forward strand.
ATTGCATTATACGGTGGGAGCATAAATGTGGAATACATGCTGTCAGGTATGTGTACGTGTAGCAGCAGTCGACGGAAACAGACGAGCGCGTGGGGGACGGTTGATGGCGGTGTCTACTGTTTAACTGGACCCGCGGTACAGTACGTCATGTGATGCCCACATGTCAGGGTTCGAGGGTTTTTTTGATTTTTTGCCACCCCTTTCTCTGGGCTTTGACAATTTGCCACCGGTTAGATTGTAATTGATCCATTGCCATCAGTTATATGACACTTTGCTATTTTGCCCTCTGTTGGGTGGGTCCCACAAGAAATGTCCAAAATACCCCTCTCCCGGGATTGACCACGAACTGGAGATCTCGTTCTGGTTCGCTCGCCCTCATTCCCTTTCCTCTCGCCCGCAAGAACCAAGGAGACGGCGTCGACGGCGACTTGCGCTGGGTGGCCCTCAACGACAGCGGTCCTGGTGGTCCTCAACGGCGGCTGGATCCAGGCTAGGAAGGTGAGGCCCTGATACGTCTCCAACATATCTATAATTTTTGATTGCTCCATGCTATTATAGTATCAATCTTGGATGTTTTATACGCAATTATATGCCATTATATATCATTTTTTGGGACTAACCTATTAACTCAGTGCCGAGTGCCAATTGCTGTTTTCTGCTTGTTTTTTGCCTTTTCAGAAAATCATTATCAAAAAGTGTCCAAACGAGGAAAAACTTTGGATTAATTTTTCTGGACCAGAAGAGACCCAGGAAGCTTCGGAAGAAGACCAGAAGAGCCACGAGGAGGCGGCAAGCCTGGAGGGTGCGCCCTGGGGGGTGGTTGCGCCCCCAGGCTTGTGGGCCCCTCATGGAACATCTTGACCTAATTCCTTCGCTATAAATTCACAAATATTCCCAAACCAACAGAGAGACAGAAGAGAAAACCTTTCCGCCGCCGCAAGCCTCTGTTCTTCCGCGATGCCATCTGAAGGCCTTTTCCGGTACTCTGCCGGAGGGGGAATCGATCACGGAGCGCTTCTAGATCAACCTTGCTGCCCTTCCGATGATGTGTGAGTAGTTTACCACAGACCTACGGGTCCATAGCTAGTATCTAGATGGTTTCCTCTCTCTCTTTGATCTTCAATACCATGTTCTCCTCGATGTTCTTGGAGTTCTATCCGATGTAATCTTCTTTTACGGTGTGTTTGTTGGGATCCAATGAATTGTGAGTTTATGATCGGATTATTCATGAGAAATATTTGATTCTTCTCTGAACTCTTTTATGCATGATTGTTATAGCTTTGTATTTCTCTCCGATCTATCGATTTGGTTTGGCCTACTAGATTGATTTATCTTGCAATGGGAGAGGTGCTTTGTAATGGGTTCAATCTTGCGGTGCTCAATCCCAGTGACAGAAGGGGACATGACACATATTTGTATTGTCACCATTAAGGATAAAAAGATGGGTTTTAATCATATTGCTTGAGTTTACTTTGTCTACATCATGTCATCTTGCTTAAGGCATTACTCTGTTTCATATTTAATACCCTAGATGCATGCTGGATAGCGGTCAATGGGTGGAGTAATAGTTGTAGATGCAGGCAGGAGTTGGTCTACTTGTCTCGGACGTGATGCCTATATACATGATCATTGCCATGAATCCGTCATAATTATTTGCTTTTCTATCAATTGCCCAACAGTAATTTGTTTACCCACCGTATGCTATGTGTTCGAGAGAGAAGCCTCTAGTGAAAACTATGGCCCCCGGTCTACTTTATCATATATTAAAAACCTAAAAATACTTTGCTGCAATTTATTTACTTTTATTTTAATTAGTATTTTAGTTTATCTATTTATCTCTATAAGATTTAATCCTTGCAAATAACCGCTAAGAGGATTGACAACCCTCTTATTTGCATTGGGTGCAAGTGTTTGCTCTTGTGTGTGAAGGTGCGCTTAACAGAATTTTGCTTGGTTCTCCTACTGGATTGATAACCTTGGTTCTTAACTGAGGGAAATGTTGGGGAACGTTGCATGGGAAACAAAAATTTTCCTACGCACACACAAGATCTATCCATGGTGATGAGCATCTACGAGAGGGAGAGTAAATCTACATACCCTTGTAGATCGCTAAGCGGAAGCGTTTAAGAAACGCGGTTGATGTAGTCGAACGTCTCCGCGATCCAAATCGCAAGTCGTCCCTCGATCCGATCACGAACTAGCGCCGAACGGACGGCACCTCCGCGTTCAACACACGTACGGCTTGATGACGCCTTCACCTCCTCGATCCAGCGAGCGATGGTGAAGTAGTGGTTGAGTTCCAGCAGCACGACGGCGTGGTGATGGTGGTGAGGAACAATCTCTGCAGGGCTTCGCCAAGCGCTACGGAGATTATGACGGAGGAACTAGAGGGTTAGGGTTGCCGCACACGGCTTGGGGAAATCTTGATGTGTCCCGTGTGCTAGCCCTGCCCCTCTATTTATATGTTGAGCCTTGGGGTCTAAACTTGGAGTAAAAGCCTCCTCCAGGTCGGTTTTGCCCGCACAAGGTCGGTTTGGCCCGCAGGAAAAGAGTCCAACTCGGATCCCTGCAGTACCGCGCACAAGCGGTAGTACCGCTTCACACAAGCGGTAGTACCGCTTGGGCGGTAGTACCGCTTCACCAAGCGGTAGTACCGCTTACGCGGCAGCAAAACTACTTTTGCACTTTCCAATACCTCGTGGGCTTTTATCCCTTGGTCCATATAAAGTGTTGCTGCACCCGAACACTTCGGTAAACATCCGGAACCCATTCCGGTGAACTCCGGAACTCTTCCGGAGATCAAAACACTATTATCACATATATCAATCCTCCGGACTATTCCGGAGATCCTCGTCATGTCCGGGATCTTATCCGGGACTCCGAACAACCTTCGGTCACCAACAAAATAACTCAATTATACTAATCGTCACCAAACGTTAAGTGTGTAGACCCTGCGGGTTCGAGAACTATGTAGACATGACCGAGACACCTCTACGGCCAATAACCAATAGCGGGACCTGGATGCCCATATTGGCTCCTACATATTCTACGAAGATCTTTTATCGGTCGAACCTCTATGTCAAGGATTCAGTTAATCCCGTATGCTGTTCCCTTTGTTCTTCGGTATGTTACTTGCCCGAGATTCGATCGTCGGTATCTCTATACCTAGTTCAATCTCGTTACCGGCAAGTCTCTTTACTCGTTCCGTAATACAAGATCTCGTGGCTAACACTTTAGTCACATTGCTTGCAAGGCTCATTGTGATGTTGTATTACCGAGTGGGCCCTGAGATACCTCTCCGTCATACGGAGTAACAAATCCCAGTCTTGATCCATGCCAACCTAACAGACACCCTCGGAGATACCTGTAGAGCACCTTTATAGTCACCCAGTTACGTTGCGACGTTTGATACACACAAGGTATTCCTCCGGTGTCAGTGAGTTGCATGATCTCATGGTCAAAGGAACAGATACTTGACATGCAGAAAACAATAGCAATAAACTGACACGATCATATGCTACGTTCGTAGTTTGGGTCTTGTCCATCACATCATTCTCCTAATGATGTGATCCCGTTATCAAATGACATCTCATGTCCATGGCTAGGAAACCTTAACCATCTTTGATCAACAAGCTAGTCAACTAGAGGCTTACTAGGGACACAGTGTTGTCTATGTACCCACACATGTATTTGAGTTTCCAATCAATACAATTATAGCATGGATAATAAACGATTATCATGAACAAGGAAATATAATAATAACCAATTTATTATTGCCTCTAGGGCATATTTCCAACAGTCTCCCACTTGCACTAGAGTCAATAATCTAGTTCACATCACTATGTGATTTACATTGTAATGAATCGAACACCCATGCAGTTCTGGTGTTGTTCATGTTTAGCCCTTGGAAGAGGTTTAGTCATCGGATCTGCAACATTTAGATCCGTGTGTACTTTGCAAATATTTATGTCGTCCTCCTTGATGTAATCGCGGATGGAATTGAAACGTCGCTTTATGTGTCTGGTCCTCTTGTGAAATCTTGGTTCCTTGGCTAGAGCAATGGCACCAGTATTATCACAAAACAGAGTCATTGGGTTAAGTGCACTAGGCACTACTCCAAGATCTGTCATGAACTCCTTCATCCAGACACCTTCCTTCGCCGCCTCCGAGGCAGCGATGTACTCCGCTTCGCATGTAGAATCTGCTACCACGCTTTGCTTGGAACTGCACCAGCTAACCGCACCCCCATTAAGAATAAATACGTATCCGGTTTGCGACTTAGAGTCATCCGGATCAGTGTCAAAGCTTGCATCGACGTAACCCTTTACGACGAGCTCTTGATCACCTCCATAAACGAGAAACATGTCCTTAGTCCTTTTCAGGTACTTCAGGATATTCTTGACCGCCGTCCAGTGTTCCATTCCTGGATCACTTTGAAACCTTCCGACCATACTTATGGCAAGGCTGACATCGGGTCTTGTGCACAGCATTGCATACATGATAGAGCCTATGGCCGAAGCATAGGGGATGACACTCATCTTTTCTCTGTCTTCTGCAGTCACTGGGCATTGAGTCTTACTCAACTTCACACCTTGCAAAACAGGCAAGAACCCCTTCTTGGACTGATCCATTTTGAACTTCTTCAAAATCTTATCAAGGTATGTGCTTTGTGAAAGTCTTATTAAGCGTCTTGATCTATCTCTATAGATCTTGATGCCTAATATGAAAGCAGCTTCTCCTAGGTCCTTCATTGAAAAACTCTTGTTCAAATATTCCTTCACGCTTTCCAACATTTCTATATTGTTTCCAATCAGCAATATGTCATCCACATATAATATTAGAAACGCTATAGAGCTCCCACTCACTTTCTTGTAAATACAAGCTTCTCCGTAAACTTGTATAAACTCGAACGCTTTGATCACCTCATCAAAACGAAGATTCCAACTCCGAGATGCTTGCACCAGTCCATAAATGGATCGCTGGAGTTTGCAAACTTTGTCAGCATTCTCTGGATCGACAAAACCTTCTGGTTGCATCATATACAACTCTTCCTTAAGGTAACCGTTAAGGAACGCTGTTTTGACATCCATCTGCCAAATTTCATAATCGAAAAAGGCAGCTATTGCTAACATGATTCTGACGGACTTAAGCATCGCTACGGGTGAGAAGGTCTCATCGTAGTCAACTCCTTGAACTTGTGAAAAACCCTTTGCCACAAGTCGAGCTTTATAGACGGTGACATTACCGTCCGCGTTTGTCTTCCTCTTAAAGATCCATTTGTTCTGAATGGCCTTACGCCCTTCAGGTAATACTTCCAAAGTCCATACTTTGTTTTCATACATGGATCCCATCTCGGATTTCATGGCCTCTAACCATTTCTCGGAATCCGGGCCCATCATCGCTTCTCCATAGCTCGTAGGTTCATCGTTGTCTAACAACATGACCTCTAAGACAGGGTTGCCGTACCACTCGGGAGCAGTACACGTCCTTGTCGACCTACGAGGTTCGATAGCAACTTGATCCAAAGTTTCATGATCATCATCATTAACTTCCTCTTCAGCTAATGTAGGCTCCACAGAAACAACTTTCTGCGCTGCGCTACTCTCAGGTTGAAGTAAAGGTTCAACAACCTCATCAAGTTCTATCTTCCTCCCACTCAATTCTTTCGAGAGAAACTCTTTCTCAAGAAATGTTCCGTTTTTAGCGACAAACACTTTGCCTTCGGATCTGAGGTAGAAGGTATACCCAACTGTCTCTTTTGGGTATCCTATGAAGACGCATTTCTCCGCTTTGGGTTCCAGCTTTTCAGGCTGAAGCTTTTTGACATAAGCATCACATCCCCAAACTTTAAGAAACGACAGCTTTGGCTTCTTGCCAAACCAAAGTTCATATGGCGTCGTCTCAACGGATTTCGAAGGTGCCCTATTTAAAGTGAATGCAGCTGTCTCTAATGCATAACCCCAAAACGATAGTGGCAAATCGGCAAGAGACATCATAGATCGCACCATATCCAATAAGGTTCGATTACGACGTTCGGACACACCATTACGCTGTGGTGTTCCAGGCGGTGTCAATTGTGAAACAATTCCACACTGTCTTAAGTGACTGCCAAACTCATAACTCAGATATTCTCCTCCTCGATCAGATCGTAGGAATTTAATCTTCTTGTTACGATGATTCTCAACTTCACTCTGAAATTGTTTGAACTTTTCAAATGTTTCAGACTTATGTTTCATTAAGTAAATATACCCATATCTACTTAAGTCATCAGTGAAGGTGAGAAAGTAACGATAACCACCGCGCGCCTCAATACTCATCGGACCACACACATCAGTATGTATGATTTCCAATAAGTCACTTGCCCGTTCCATTGTTCCAGAGAACGGCGTTTTAGTCATCTTGCCCATGAGGCATGGCTCACATGTGTCAAGTGATTCAAAATCAAGTGACTCCAAAAGTCCATCAGTATGGAGCTTCTTCATGCGTTAAACGCCAATATGACCTAAACGGCAGTGCCACAAGAAAGTGGTATTATCATTATCAATTCTACATCTTTTGGCATCAATGTTATGAACATGTGTATCATTACTATCGAGATTCAATAAGAATAAACCCCTCACATTGGGTGCATGACCATAAAAGATATTACTCATATAAATAGAACAACCATTATTCTCTGATTTAAATGAGTAACCGTCTCGCAATAAACAAGATCCAGATATAATGTTCATGCTTAACGCAGGCACCAAATAACACTTATTTAGGTTCATCACTAATCCCGACGGTAATCGAAGAGCGAGCGTACCGACGGCGATCACATCAACCTTGGAACCATTTCCCACGCGCATCGTCACTTCGTCCTTTGCCAGCCTCCGTCTATTCCGCAGTTCCTGTTTAGAGTTGCAAATATGAGCAACCGCACCGGTATCAAATACCCAGGCACTACAACGAGGGTTGGTAAGGTACACATCAATAACATGTATATCATATATACCTTGTTTGTTGTTGGCCGCCTTCTTGTCAGCCAAATACTTGGGGCAGTTCCGCTTCCAGTGTCCAGTTCCCTTGCAATGAAAACACACAGTTTCTGGTTTGGGTCCAGCCTTGGGTTTCTTCACGAGAGGAGCAACTGTTTTGCCACTCTTCTTGGAGTTACCCTTCTTACCCTTGCCATTTTTCTTGAAACTAATGGTTTTATTGACCATCAACACTTGATGCTCCTTCTGAATTTCAGACTCAGCGGCTTTTAGCATCGCAAACAGCTCGGCGACTGACTTGTTCATCCCGTGCATGTTATAGTTCAACACGAAGCTCTTGTAGCTAGGTGGCAATGATTGAAGAACTCTGTCAGTGATAGCCTCTGGTGGAAGGGGCATCCCTAACTCAGCCAGACGGGTGGAGTACCCAGACATTCTGAGCATGTGATCACTGATAGACCCGTTCTCCTCCATCTTGCAAGCATAGAACTTATCGGAGATCTCATATCTCTCGATCCGGGCATTCTTCTGAAAGATAAACTTCAACTCCTGGAACATCTCATATGCTCCATGACGTTCAAAACGTCTTTGAAGTCCCGGTTCTAAGCCATACAACATTGCACATTGAACTATTGAGTAATCATCAGAACGAGCCTGCCAGGCGTTCACAACGTCTAGAGACTCAACTGGAGCGGGTGGATCACCAAGCGGTGCATCAAGGACATAAGCTTTCTGGGAAGCCGTAAGGATAATCCTTAGATTACGGGCCCAGTCCATAAAGTTACTTCCATCATCTTTCAACTTAGCTTTCTCTAGGAACGCATTAAAATTCAGGGGTGCTACTGCGCGAGCCATGATCTACAACATAAATATAGCAAAGACAACTTAGACTATTGTTCTAGATAATGAGTTTAGTTAATCATATTACTTAAAAACTCCCACTCAAATTGACATCCCTCCGGTCATTCGAGTGTAACATGATCCAAATCCACCAACTCAAGTCCGATCATCACGTGAGTTGAGGTGGTTTCAATGGTGAACATCTTCATGTTGATCATATCTACTATATGACTCATGTTCGACCTTTCGGTCTCTTGTGTTCCGAGGCCATGTCTGTACATGCTAGGCTCGTCAAGTTTAACCCGAATGTTCCGCGTGTGCAACATGGCTTGCACCCGTTGTATGTGAACGTGGAGTCTATCACACCCGATCATCACGGCGTGTCTCGAAACGACGAACTTTCGCAACGGTGCACACTCGGGGAGAACACAATTTATCTTGAAATTTAAGTGAGGGATCACCTTATAATGCTACCGTCGTCCTAAGCAAAATAAGATGCATAAAAGGATTAACATCACATGCAAATCATAAGTGACATGATATGGCCATGAACTTGTGCTTTTGATCTCCATCTCCAAAGCACCGGCATGATCTCCATCGTCACCGGCATGACACCATGATCTCCATCATCTTGATCTCCATCAACGTGTCGCCATAAGGTTGTCGCGCCGACTGTTGCTTCCACGACTATTGCTACCGTTTAGCGATAAAGTAAAGCATTACATAGCGCTTAATGATTGACACGCAGGTCATACAATAATTAAAGACAACTCTATGGCTCCTGCCAGTTGCCGTACTCATCGACATGCAAGTCGTGATATTCTATACAACACATGATCATCTCATACATCACATATATCTCATCATGTAATTGGCCATATCACATCACAACATACCCTGCAAAAACAAGTTAGACGTCCTCTAATTGTTGTTGCAAATTTTACGTGGCTGCTACGGGTTTGCAAGAACCGTTCTTACCTACGCAAAACCACAACGTGGTGTAGTGATTGCTTTTTGATCTTCTAAAAGAACCCTCTTCATTGAAATCGATTCAACTAAAGTGAGAGAGACAGACACCCGCTAGCCATCTTTATGCAACGAAGTTACATGTTAGTTGAAGGAACCTGTCTCGCGTAAGTGTACGCGTAATGTCGGTCCGGGCCGCTTCATCTCACAGTACTGCCGAATCAAATATCAAATAGTAACGGCAAGCAATATGTATACACCCACGCCCACAACTCGTTTGTGTTCTACTCGAGATCTCATCTACGCATAGACCTGGCTCATGATGCCACTGTTGGGGAACGTTGCATGGGAAACAAAAATTTTCCTACGCACACACAAGATCTATCCATGGTGATGAGCATCTACGAGAGGGAGAGTAAATCTACATACCCTTGTAGATCGCTAAGCGGAAGCGTTTAATAAACGCGGTTGATGTAGTCGAACGTCTCCGCGATCCAAATCGCAAGTCGTCCCTCGATCCGATCACGAACTAGCGCCGAACGGACGGCACCTCCGCGTTCAACACACGTACGGCTTGATGACGCCTTCACCTCCTCGATCCAGCGAGCGATGGTGAAGTAGTGGTTGAGTTCCAGCAGCACGACGGCGTGGTGATGGTGGTGAGGAACAATCTCTGCAGGGCTTCGCCAAGCGCTACGGAGATTATGACGGAGGAACTAGAGGGTTAGGGTTGCCGCACACGGCTTGGGGAAATCTTGATGTGTCCCGTGTGCTAGCCCTGCCCCTCTATTTATATGTTGAGCCTTGGGGTCTAAACTTGGAGTAAAAGCCTCCTCCAGGTCGGTTTTGCCCGCACAAGGTCGGTTTGGCCCGCAGGAAAAGAGTCCAACTCGGATCCCTGCAGTACCGCGCACAAGCGGTAGTACCGCTTCACACAAGCGGTAGTACCGCTTGGGCGGTAGTACCGCTTCACACAAGCGGTAGTATCGCTTGGGCGGTAGTACCGCTTCACCAAGCGGTAGTACCGCTTACGCGGCAGCAAAACTACTTTTGCACTTTCCAATACCTCGTGGGCTTTTATCCCTTGGTCCATATAAAGTGTTGCTGCACCCGAACACTTCGGTAAACATCCGGAACCCATTCCGGTGAACTCCGGAACTCTTCCGGAGATCAAAACACTATTATCACATATATCAATCCTCCGGACTATTCCGGAGATCCTCGTCATGTCCGGGATCTTATCCGGGACTCCGAACAACCTTCGGTCACCAACAAAATAACTCAATTATACTAATCGTCACCAAACGTTAAGTGTGTAGACCCTGCGGGTTCGAGAACTATGTAGACATGACCGAGACACCTCTACGGCCAATAACCAATAGCGGGACCTGGATGCCCATATTGGCTCCTACATATTCTACGAAGATCTTTTATCGGTCGAACCTCTATGTCAAGGATTCAGTTAATCCCGTATGCTGTTCCCTTTGTTCTTCGGTATGTTACTTGCCCGAGATTCGATCGTCGGTATCTCTATACCTAGTTCAATCTCGTTACCGGCAAGTCTCTTTACTCGTTCCGTAATACAAGATCTCGTGGCTAACACTTTAGTCACATTGCTTGCAAGGCTCATTGTGATGTTGTATTACCGAGTGGGCCCTGAGATACCTCTCCGTCATACGGAGTAACAAATCCCAGTCTTGATCCATGCCAACCTAACAGACACCCTTGGAGATACCTGTAGAGCACCTTTATAGTCACCCAGTTACGTTGCGACGTTTGATACACACAAGGTATTCCTCCGGTGTCAGTGAGTTGCATGATCTCATGGTCAAAGGAACAGATACTTGACATGCAGAAAACAATAGCAATAAACTGACACGATCATATGCTACGTTCGTAGTTTGGGTCTTGTCCATCACATCATTCTCCTAATGATGTGATCCCGTTATCAAATGACATCTCATGTCCATGGCTAGGAAACCTTAACCATCTTTGATCAACAAGCTAGTCAACTAGAGGCTTACTAGGGACACAGTGTTGTCTATGTACCCACACATGTATTTGAGTTTCCAATCAATACAATTATAGCATGGATAATAAACGATTATCATGAACAAGGAAATATAATAATAACCAATTTATTATTGCCTCTAGGGCATATTTCCAACAGGAAATACTTATCTCTACTGTACTGCATCATCCTCTCCTCTTCGGGGAAATACCAACGCAGACTACAAGTAGCAGGAATAATTTCTCGCGCCGTTGCCGGGGTGACATCATCAAAATTATCAAGTACCTTCGCACAAACTACCATTCACTTGCATTTACTTTATTTGCCTTTTATTTGCATTTGCCTCTCGTTTTCATCTCCCCCACTTCTAATTTTTTTTACAAAAACACAAAAATATTTTCATTTGCTTGTTTGCTAGTTTACTTGCTTCGTCGCGATGTCTTAAGAAAATACAAAATTGTGTGACTTTTCCAATACTAATAATAATGATTTTATTAGTACTCCTATTGCTCCTCCCGCCACTAGTGCGGAGTCGTGTGACATTAATGCTGCCTTGCTTAATCTTGTTATGAAAGAACAATTTTCTGGTAGTCCTAATGAAGATGTTGCATCCCATCTAAATACTTTCGTTGAGCTTTGTGATATGCAAAAGAAAAAAGATATGGATAATGATATTGTCAAATTAAAATTATTTCCGTTCTCACTACGAGACCGTGCTAAAACTTGGTTTTCATCCTTGCCTAGAAATAGTATTGATTCTTGGGATAAGTGTAAGGATGCTTTTATTACCTAGTATTTTCCTCCCGTTAAGATTATTTCTTTAAGAAATAAAATTATGAATTTTAAGAAACTTGAGCATGAACATGTTGCGCAGTCTTGGGAGAGAACGAAATTAATGATAAGAAATTTCCCAACTCATAGCTTGAATTTATGGATGATCATACAAATTTTTTATGTGGGACTAAACTTTGTCTCTAGAACTTCTGCCGCATGTGGTACTTTTATGGAAATTAAATTGGGAGAAGCTACAAAACTTCTTGATAATATTATGGCAAATTATTCTCAATGGCACACTGAATGAACTCCAACTGGTAAGAAGGTAAATTCTGTTGAAGAAATTAATACTTTGAGTGATAAGATGGATGCTCTATTGAAATTGGTTGGTAGTAAAAATGCTCATATTGATCCTAATGATGTTCCATTGTCTACCTTGATTGAGCAAAATAATGATTCTATTGATGTGAATTTTGTCTCTAGAAATAATTTCAACAACAATGCTTGTAGGGGTAATTCAATCCTAGACCGTTTCCTGGAAATTCCTCTAATAATTATGGCAATCCTTATGGTAATTCTTATAATAATAATAATAATAGGATGCCCTCTGATCTTGAAAGCAATATTAAAGAATTTATTAGTTCACAAAAGAATTTCAATACTATGATAGAAGAAAAATTGAATAGAGTTGATGAATTGGCTAGGAACATGGATAGAATTGCTTATGATGTGGAAAATCTCAAAACTAAAATTTTGCCACCCAAGCATGATATAAATGAGTCTATTAAATATATCTATGTCTCCATTAATGAAAGTAAAGAAAGGACCGCTAGGTTGAGAGCTAAGCGAGAATTTCTAGAAAAAACAATTCCACCCGGTTTCTATCGTAGTAATGATGAAGATATTAAAATGATTGGTTACACTCCTATTGAATCATTATTTAGTGACATAAAACTTGATGAAAAAGGGACTGAAGAAGAGTCAACTTTAGATAGAAGGAGTCCCACTTGCTTGGAGGGTGATAATCTTGATGATAAAAATGAAAAAAGTGGGTTTGGAGAGGTCAAAACTTTAAATAGTAATGCACCCACTACTTTGGATTACAAGCACTTTAATTATGATAGTTGTTCTTTAATTGAGTGTATTTCCTTGTTGCAATCCATGATTAATTCGCCAAATGCATATGAACAAAATAAAGCTTTCACTAAACATATTGTAGAAGCCATGATGAAAGCACATGAAGAAAAACTTGAGTTGGAAGTTTCAATTCCTAGAAAATTACAAGATGAATGGGAACCTACTATTAAAGTCAAAATTAAGGATTATGAATGTAATGCTCTTTGTGATCTTGGTGCTAGCGTTTCCACTATACCAAAGTCTTTGTGTGATGTGCTAGGTCTCACCGACATGGATCCTTGTTCTCTTAGTTTGCATCTTGTGGATTCCACTATTAAAAAGCCATTGGGTAGAATAAATGATGTGCTTATTCTTGCAAATAGAAATTATGTGCCCGTGTACTTTATTGTTCTTGATATTGAATGCAATCCTTATTGCCCTATAATACTTGGTAGGCCGTTTCTACGAACAATTGGTCCTATTATTGATATGAAAGAAGGTAATATAAGATTTCAATTTCCATTAAAGAAAGGGATGGAACATTTCCCTAGAAAGAGAATTAAAGCACCTTATGAATCTATTATGAGAGCTACTTATGGAATTAACTTGAAGGATGACAACACTTGAAACTATGCATTATGCCTAGCTAGGGCATAAAACAATAACGCTTGTTGGGAGGCAACCCAATGAATAAAATAAATTTTTGCTTTTACCTTCTGTTTTTGGGTGTTTACACAATTATAGCTTCTGTTATGATTGTATTTTTATGTTTTAATTAGTGTTTGTGCCAAGTAATGCCTTTGGGATGATTTGGATGATAGTATAATTGATGCTGTTTGGAAAACAGAAAGTTTTGCGTCCAGTGCTGGATTTTTAATTCTGTACTGGAGCGTTATAAAATTCTTAAATTTTTACACAGTATTGGTACATTAATTTTTTACGATTTCCTAATTTTTCAGAATTTTTGGATTTACATAAGTATGGCTTTTAAATAGATCTTTACAGACTGTTCTGTTTTAGACATATTCTGTTTTTGTTGCATAGTTTTCTTATTTTGATGAATCTATGGATCATATCGGGGGGTATGAGTCATGGAGAAGTTGGAGTACAGTAGCATTATGCCAATATTAAATATGAATCAATTTACAACAGTACCTAAAGTTTAAGATTTGTTTGTTATGCTAACGGATCTCACGAGGTTTCTGTTGAGTTTTGTGTGCTGAAGTTCAAGTTTTGGGTGAGACTACGATGGACAAAGGAATAAGGAGTGGCAAGAGCCTAAGCTTGGGGATGTCCAAGGCACCCCAAGAAATATTCAAGAAAGACTCAAGCGTCTAAGCTTGGGGATGCCCCGGAAGGCGTCCCCTCTTTCGTCTACAATCTATCGGTTACTCACTTGGAGCTATATTTTTATTCATCACATGATATGTGTTTTACTTGGAGCGTCTTGTGATATAGTTTGTTTGCTTTTGTTTACTTTTTAGTTTGTCACAATCATCTTTGCTGAAGACTCCTTTTGAGAGGGACACACATTATTCGTGATTTGTTAGAATACTCTATGTGCTTCACTTATATCTTTTGAGCTAGGCAGTTGCCTAGTGCTTCACTTATATCTTTTAGAACACGGCGGTGGTTATATTTTAAAGAAATAGTTGCACTCTCATGCTTTACTTATATCTTTTTGAGAGTCTAATGAATAGCAATGGTAATATGCACGGGTTATGAATTTGGTCATGATATGATAGGTATTCAAGAGGGATATAATCAAAACTCTCATGTAGATCACTGAATATGATAAGTTTGATTCCTTGCAATAGTTTTGCGATATTAAGATGGTAATATGTGGGAGGTATTAGTAGATAATTGTGGTATAGTAAGAATATTGGTGTTAAGGTTTGTGATTCCCGAAGCATGCACGTATGATCTGTCGTTATACTAAGAAGTTGGAGCATGATTTATTCTTGATTGTCTTCCTTTGTGTGGCGGTCGGGGGCGCGCGATGGTTAACTCCTACCAACCTTCCCCCTAGGGGCATGCATAGTCGTACTTTGCTTCGAGGGCTAATAAACGTTTGCAATAAGTATGTGAGTTCTTTATGACTAATGTGAGTCCATGGATTATACGCACTCTCACCCTTCCGCAATTTGCTAGCCTCTTCGGTACCGTGCATTGCCCTTTCTCACATCGAGAGTTGGTGCAAACTTCGCCGGTGCATCCAAACCCCGTGATATGATACGCTCTATCACACATAAGCCTCTTTATATCTTCTTAAAATAGCCACCATACCTACTGAAAGTGCATATGGCACTTAATTATATTTTGGTGTGACGACAATGTGGTTAGAGGAACTAATATCGGTTGCTAAAGTTTATCTCAGGATATTGGTTCCATGAAGATTATTATGGAGTTGTGTGACCCCCCCTCAATTCAAAAATATCAAAGGCGTGGTTTACCGGCGACTCGAAGGTTTTTCGTTTTGGTTCGATTTGAGTCGTAGGAAAAACCGCACTATCAAGAGGGGTCATCGTGGAATAAGTGTCGTGTGGGAATGCCTCCAAAACTTATACACCAGCCCTCCTACTCCTCCACCAAGTTCCCATTTATTTTGTGCTTTGCCGAGGTGTCCTGTGAGTTTCATCAGAAACCCTCTGGACACCCCGTGTGCACGGGGTGGTCAGAAAGTTTCTGGACACCCCGTGCGCATGGGGTCTCTGACCCCCGTGCGCACGGGGTCCTGGACCCCCGTGCACACGGGGTGGATGGAAAGTCTCTGGACACCCCGTGCGCACGGGGCTGACTTAGCCCGTGCGCACGGGGTCCAACAAGCAGAAATCCCCTCCCGGCTAAGAACACTATAAAAGCTCCCTTCTTCCACCTCCAACCATTAACCCTAATGTCTTGTTGAGCTCCACCATTGCTACACCTCATTTTGCTCATTACTCTCAATCCCTCCACCCAAACTTGTTGAAACTTTGGGGATTGGGAGAGTAAGACCCGATCTACACTTTGACCAAAGCAAATCGCGTTCCCCGCAATATTCATCCACCATGACTTGTTACTCTTGGAGCTTGGGCTCCCAAGCGGCTAGAGGTTCCTCCGGAAGCTTCCTTGCTTGTGGTGTGCTCCGGAGAAGTTTGTAAAGGTGTGGTGGTCGCCTTCAAGACCAACCCCTAGTGATTCGAGGCTCATCCGTTGGGGGTGACTCGAAAGAAATTACGGTGAGCCTTCGGTGGCGTTCCACAAGCTTTGGCTCCGGCACCGCTCTAAACGGAGAGTAGCTCTTCCCCAAGGAAGAGTGAACTTCGGGATAAAATCCGCGTCCTCGTCTCACTTGTGGTTAATCCTTTCCCGCACTCTACTTTGTGTTGTATGCTTGTTGGCTTGCTAATTAGATTGTTGCCTAGCATATTTAGCTTGGAGCTTGCTTGTCATATAGGTTGTGTTCACCTAGTTGCATATCTAGTGAACTCTTTTTATCCGCTAAACCTTAAAATTGACAAGAAAGATTAAAATTTGTAGTCTCCTATTCACCCCCCTCTAGTCGACCGTATCGATCCTTTCAATTGGTATCAGAGCCTCGTGCTCTTATATAAGGTTTTACAACCTTGGAGGATACGGCCGATCTAGGGAATGAGGGTGGTGACCCAACTCTTGCGGTGGATGGTCAAAACCTACCCCCCGCCGCGGCCGACGCACTTGTTGCTCCGGTCGTTGCTCCCGTCGCTCCCATTAACCGGGGTGCCCCCTTAACCGTGACCGACATTCTTTCAATGTTTGCGGACCTCAAAACCGCGATGTTGAAAGAAGTTCGTGCTTCGGTTAAGGAGGAAATTGATGCTCGCTTAAAGCCCTCGACATCCGCATCAAACTCATTTGATCCAAATGCGGTTCACGATGCGGATGATTCGAGAGAACCCCTTGCATCCCCGGCTCGCACTCAAGTTCCCAAGTACAATGCCGTGGAACCCTTTTACTCACCCCAACCTTTGCAGCACCCTCGCATTAATCCTGTTGGGCCTCCGCCCCCTTTGAAAGCTAGCACGTTTGCTAAGTGGAAGCTAGATATGGAGTCTCACATTCGCAGTGCATCTACACAACTATGGTGGATTGTGGTCAATGGTTTCAACCCCAAGGATCCCATGAATCTCACTCCAAGAGAAGCGGTTGATGATCAACTCAATGCTACCGCCCACAACATGTTGCGCACCGCGGTGACCGATGACTATAGTGACTCCATTGCTCTACTCAAGACCGCCAAGGAAATTTGGGATTGCCTTGAGGAGGCCCTCGAAGGTGATGAAGCAATTCGAAGATCTTGGTTGGCGTTGCTCAAGCAAGAAGTCAACCTATTTGTGAGGAATGAGGGCGAGACCGCGGAAGAGGTATATCGAAGGTTGAAGTCACTTGTGCTCAACTTGAGGACCTTTGGGTGCACTTGGGCAAATGATGATTTCATTAAGGACAAATTCATTGATGCTATGGTTCTCACGGAACACACCATGGTGATGATGATACATCAACGCCCGGACTACCACAAGTTAACCGCGGCACAAGTTGTATCCACCTTTTCAACTCATGTTCTTTTGGAGACCAAGTCCAAGAAGACCTTTGCCATTGCTCAAGCCACCAAGAACTCAAATCTTGCTTTGAAGGCCAAGAAAGTTGTTGCTCAACCCTCAAGGGATGAAGAAGTTGTTGAAGAGACTTGTGAGGAAGATGTTGACACCTCATGCCCGACAAATGACTTTGCGGAAGACTTGGCTCTCTTGGTCAAGAAATATTCCGGGACCATGGCAAACAAAGGGAAGAATCTTCAAGGAAGATCGTTTGGACGAAGAAAATGCTACAATTGTGATAGCCCAAGACATTTTGTGCATGATTGTCCTTATGAGAGACATGAAGACAAGTCCGAGAAGCTTGTGCTCAAGAAGAAGAAGTTCACCAAGTTCACCAAGAGGAAAGATGACAAGGCTCTTGTTCATGAGGAGTACATGTCCGGAGATGAAGATGACGGTGATGATGATCATGTGGGCATGGCCGCTATTGCCATGCATGCCACTACTACCTCCTCCTCCACCACCGGCCTCTTCGACTCTCCCAACGAGGACAAGCCTTTCACTCATCGTTGCCTCATGACCAAAGAGGTAAAAACAAAGTCCGAATCTCTAAAACCCTCCATCCACACTTCCAATGTCTCATGTGAGATAGTGGAGGATGAGTGTGATGATGGTGTGGATAATGATGAGGAATCCTTGATGGCTTTCATGAAAACTCTTCATGGTGAAGCTCGTGCTCGTTTTGGTGATCTCCTTAAGTCACTTTCCGAACGCGATGACTTTATTGAGAACATTGAAACCCTCCTCATAGAGGAAAAAGAGAGAGTTGAACTCCTCGAGCACGAACTACATGAAGAGAATGTCATGAGAGCATCACTTGAGGAAGCCTTGTCTTCTCATAAAATTGACTTTGTTAAAACCGATGATGCTTTGAAACTTGCTCTTGAGAACAAAGCTGCCCCTAAGGTTAGGGTTGAACAGCTTCTAGTTGAACACATGAGACTTGTTGAGGAACATGAGCTCCTTGTGACTAGCTCCAAGGTTGTCAAAGGTGACCTCATTGCCCTCACTGAGTCTTATGCTCAACTTAAAGCTACAACCATTAAGGCTCTTACCTCCGTCCCTCTTATTGAGTTAAATGATGAATCTTATACGGCTAACTTTGCTCATGATTGCACCTCTCTCCAAGAGGAGAATAAGAAGTTGAAAGCCCAAATTGAGAAAGGACTTGTGTCGTGCATTCAAGGGGAGAAAAACCTCAATGACCTCTTGAGCAACCAAAAGGAGTGTGTTGCCAAGGAGGGAATTGGGTTTGACCCCTCTTCCAAGAAAAAGAAGAACAAGAAGAAGAGCAACAAGAAGAAGATTGGTCCTACTCCTACTCCTCAACAAAAGGTAGTATTTGTGCACGAAGGGCACAAGGAGAAGGAGAAGGAAAAAGGGTTTGTTGGGAATGGCAAGGTCACTAGGGACAAGGCCATTCCCAAGGATTTTGCCGGCAAGAACAACCCATCCTATGTTCTCATGAGAGGAGATGATGGTTATACCTTTGCTAAATTTGTTGGCACTAACTATGATGATTATGCTTGGACTATTTGGGTACCTAAGACCCTTGTTGCTAACTCTCTAGGACCCATTGCAAAATGGGTACCTAAAATCAAAGCTTGATTCATGTCGGACTATACCTCCGGTGGAACACAATGGGTGATCGATAGTGGATGCACCAATCATATGACCGGAGAGAGGGAGATGCTTGTGGAGTTCGTTGATTCGCTCAAGGCTTCGTCGAACATCTCCTTTGGTGATAATAGCAAGGGCAAGGTATTGGGGTTGGGCAAGGTGGTAATCTCTAGTGATTCTTCACTTACGAATGTCATGCTTGTTCAATCCCTTCACTACAATTTACTTTCTACGATTCAATTGGCACGTGCCGGTTATGATTCTCATTTCGGTGAATTTCATGTGACCGTCTTTAAGAGGAGCAATCTCAAAGTGGTCTTTGTTGGGCATGTTGAAGACAACCTTTACGTGGTTGATTTCTCAAAAGAGAAAACTTATCTTGCAACATGTCTAATGGCCAAGGCCGACGTGGGGTGGCTATGGCACCGACGGCTAGCCCACGTTGGCATGAGAAACTTACAAGCTCTCTTAAAGGGGGAGCACATCTTTGGACTAACCAATGTGTCTTTTGCCAAAGATCGTCCTTGTAGTGCTTGCATTGCCAGAAAACTTCATGAAAAAGCTCATAAGGTGTCGACTATCATTACCACTTTGAGGCCTCTCGAGCTCATTCACTTGGATCTCTTTGGGCCTCCATCTTATGATAGTTTGGGAGGGAGGAGGTATTGCCTTGTCATTGTCGATGACTATACAAGATATACATGGGTGTTCTTTCTCAAGACTAAAGATGAAACACAAGACACCTTCATAAACTTTTCCAAAGAAGCTCAACGTCAACATAATTGTGAGATCAAGGCAATTCGAAGTGACAACGGTACCGAGTTCAAAAATTACACGATGGACGAGTTCTTGAGCGATGAGGGGATCAAGCATCAATATGCCGCACCATACACTCCCGAACAAAATGGTGTTGCGGAAAGGAAGAACCGGACTCTCATTGAGATGGCAATGACCATGCTTGACGAGTACAAGTCTCCATACAAGCTTTGGGCCGAAGCCATCAACACCGCGTGCCATGCTACAAACCGGCTTTATCTTCGTAAGCTCAAGAACAAGACTCCCTATGAACTCCTAATCGGGAGAAAGCCTAACGTCAAATACTTTCGAGTATTCGGTTGTAAGTGTTTCATTCTAAACAAGAAATCCCGTTTAGCTAAGTTTGCGCCTAAAACTTATGAGGGCATATTTGTTGGATATGCATCAAACTCTCATGCTTACCGTGTTCTCAACAAATCCACCGGATGCATTGAGGAAATGGTAAATGTGGAGTTTGATGAAGATAACGGTTCCCGTGCGGAGCAAATTGTTCCTAGTGTTGTAGGTGATGAGGCTCCTTCACAAGCTATAAGGACTATGGGGATAGGCCAAATTCGTCCACAAGAAACACCCCAAGTCCAAGTAGAAGAAGAAGGAGTAAGAGCCCCTCTTGTGGATTCACCACAAGGGAAGTCATCACCGCCACCTCAAGTGCAAGATGCTACGGGAGATCATGAACCTATCCAAGAACAAGAACAAGTCCCTCATATTCCCGAGCAAGATCAAGAGCAAGCTCAACCAAATGGTGAAGAACCAATCCTTGAGGCCCATGATCAAGCTCAAGTTCATGATCAAGATCAAGATCAAACCGAACCTCAAGCTTCTTCTCCAATGTCACATTCTAGTGAACGAGAGCTTGAGGTTGTGAAGAGAAGGGTATCTCCAAGGCTAAAGCATTCTCAAGGCCAAGCTTCTTCCACAAGTTCAAAACCAAGTGAATAAGAGCTTACACTCAAAGAGCAAAAAACGGCCGCCAAGCTAAAGCATCTTCAACACCTCACCGACAACATTTATCGAAGCATCAACAAGGGGGTAACTACTCGTAGACGTTTGGCAAACTTTTGTGAACATCACTCGTTTGTCTCTTGTGTTGAGCCCCTTAAGGTTGAAGATGCTCTTGACGATCCGGATTGGGTAGATGCCATGCATGAAGAACTCAACAACTTCACCCGCAACAAAGTATGGACTCTTGTGGAGAGACCCAAAGAACATCATAATGTCATTGGAACAAAGTGGATCTTTAAGAACAAACAAGATGAGCATGGACAAGTCACTAGAAACAAGGCAAGGTTAGTGGCACAAGGGTTCACCCAAGTTGAAGGTTTGGACTTCGGTGAAACCTTTGCCCCCGTTGCCCGTCTTGAGTCCATTCGTATCTTGCTTGCATATGCTTCACATCATGATTTTAAATTGTATCAAATGGGTGTGAAGAGTGCATTTCTTAATGGTCCTCTTAAGGAGTTGGTGTATGTCAAACAACCTCCCGGTTTCGAAGATCCCGATCACCCCTCTCACGCTTATGAACTCCATAAGGCGCTCTACGGACTTAAAAAAGCACCTCGTGCTTGGTATGATCACCTTACGGCGTTCCTAAGCGAGAAGGGGTTCCAGATCGGGGTAATAGATTCCACTCTCTTCACGAAGAGGGTAAAAGGAGAATTGTTTGTGTGCCAAATATATGTTGACGATATTATTTTTAGTTCCACTAACCATGCTATTAACGTTGAGTTTGAGAATCTTATGACCAAGGAATTTGCTATGAGCATGATGGGAGAGTTGAAGTTCTTCCTCGGATTTCAAATGAAGCAATTGAGAGGAGGAACCTTCATCAACCAAGCACTCTATATTCAAGACATGCTCAAGAGGTTCAAAATGCTAGATGTCAAGCCCATGAAGACGCCCATGCCCACCAATGGCCAACTTAATCTTGATCCCAATGGTAAAGATGTGGATCAAAAGGTATATCGCTCCATGATCGGTTCTTTGCTTTACCTTTGTGCATCTAGTCCGGATATTATGTTGAGTGTGTGTATGTGTGCAAGATTTCAATCCGCTCCCAAGGAGAGCCATTTTTCGGCAGTGAAAAGAATCCTTCAATATTTGGTTCATACCCCAAACTTGGGCCTTTGGTATCCCAAAGGAGCAACTTTCAAGTTATTGGGATACTCGGATTCGGATTGGGCAGGAGACAAGGTAGACCGCAAGTCTACTTCCGGCTCATGTCAATTCCTAGGGAGGTCATTGGTAAGTTGGTCTTCAAAGAAGCAGAATTGTGTGTCTCTTTCAACCGCCGAAGCCGAGTACATTGCCGCCGGAAGTTGTTGTGCACAATTATTATGGATGAGGCAAACTTTGATGGATTATGGTGTCAAATGTGACAAAGTGCCTCTATTTTGTGACAATGAAAGTGCAATCAAGATCGCCGACGATCCGGTGCAACATAGCCGAACCAAGCATATTGAGATTCGTCACCACTTCATTCGGGATCATGTGGCCAAGGGAGACATTGATTTATTCCATGTCAACACCGAGAAGCAACTTGCCGACATTTTCACCAAGCCACTTGATGAAGCAAGATTCCGCGAGTTAATGCATGAGCTAAATATCGTGGATATAAGTAACTTGGTTTGAGGTCCTTGCATACGCACACATACTCATATAATATCTTGTTTAGGTGTAGGCACATATCTAGGGGGAGCTAGCTCAACTCGTGAGCTATCTCATCCTAGTAGTGCATAAATTGAACAAAATCTTTCACATTAGTCACTGTTAGGTGGCACTTGTGCTTCAAAGATGAGTATTGGTCTTGGGCCCAAGGTTCATATCTTCGCGGTGCCATACCAAATAAACTCAAACATGGTGGCTTCGGCCACCGCCCTCTTTTGGAGGCTCTTTTTGTGTTTATTGTTTTGACCTTGTTTATGTTGTTTTTCTTGTGCTTTGTGTTGGTAGTTTTTTTTGGTACAAGTGCTCCTCATATTCCTTTCTAGTAGTGTTGGATCTCTCTCTCGTGACGGACTCAGAAGTGAGACGGAAATGCATTTTGAGCCCTGGTAAGGATTTACATCTAGCCAGGACTTAGGATAAAATTCTCTGTCAAAATCCTCTGGTCACCCCGTGCCCACAGGCATGTACCGTGCGCACGGGCCCCCCGTGTCCACGGGCCTTGTACCGTGCGCACGGGACCCCCGTGTCCACGGGCCAAGTTGACCCCGTGTGCACGGGGTCTGCGGTTTCTAGCCCTGAAGAGGTGGGACGTGGGGGGGGGGGGTTTGGGTTCATTCCCACCCAATCGCCCCCTCTACGCCCCAGGTCGCCTCCAGGCCGCCGCCGTCGCCTCCTCGTCGCCCGGTGCTCCTCCATGCGCCGTGGGTCTTCGCTGCTCCGTGGAGATCTCCCGGGAATGGGGTCCTCCTCTGGTATCCCCCTCCCCTTGTTCTTCCTTTTCCTCCTTGGTTCCTTGTTAGTCTAGGGTTTTCTCTTCTCTAGTTTAGGCCCGTTTTCTTTCTTTCTTTGGAATAGACGAGAAATGGCTGTGCAAAACTGTGGAGGTTTCCCTGCCGCACCCACTTCCAGATCTTGATCTGGTAGTGGCTGCCGCTGGGAGAACCCCGTGTCCACGGTCGTGTACCGTGCGCACGGGACCCCCGTGTCCACGGTGGTCAGACCCCCGTGCGCACGGGGTACGCAGTGGTGCCAGTCCTGTTTCTTCTCTCTCTTCCATTCCTCGCCAGCTTCTCAAGCACTTGTACTCATTTGCGTGTCTCTTGCGTGTTGTGTTGTTGTTGCTCTTGTGTTTCAGACTCCGCTGACAAGAGGTCCGAGCTCCGTCGCAAGCACAGTAAGGCAGGTGAAGATCATTTGGTTCTTGCTATTCGTCAGCCATCAGATGGAGAGGCCAGAGTTCCATGACTGCTAATCGTGCTCGTCGTACTGCGTCGAAGAAGCCCGTGATCGAAGCCTCTGATGATTCCGAGGATGAGTATGATTCTCAGGATGATGCTCACTATGAGGTAGAGCCAGCAGATGCATCTGATGATGATGATGAGGAGGAGAAAGGAGTTGAGAGCCCAGAGGAACATGTTCTCCCAGGAGGTCGCAATGTCAAGAATCTTCCTCTCTCTCAATGGACCAAGCCAGAACTTTGGGCTCGCAGGCAGGATTTCCCCTATGTGCCAGTAACTAGTACATGAATTGACCCAAGATTCAAGAATGATGTTCAGCATCGTGTGTTCTCTGAGCTGATCATGACCAAGAAGAACAAGTTTGCCCCCCACAAACAAATCAATGTGGAGGCTCTTCGGGACAATGCTCATATCTATCCCGGTGTGTTTGATGCTCTTGGGAGGCTTGGTTTGATCCCGTTCGTCGCCTTCCACTATCCGTTCAATGAAGATCTTGTGATGCAGTTCTTTGCCACCGTATACTTCCACAATGACACGGCTCGCACTTTGACTTGGATGTCTGGCACATATGAGTGTGAGGCCACCATGGCTAAGTTCTCTGACATCATTCTGTATCAGTTCTTTGCTGAGGAGCATCCTGAGTATGGTCGTGCTCGTGAGACAGGAAGAGACAAGGATGAGATTGCGTTTGCATACAAGCCAGAGAAGGCCTTCACCACCGGTTCTATCAAGCACTTGAAGCCAACCTATGATACTATGCGTCACA
This sequence comes from Elymus sibiricus, assembly GCA_039707655.1. Classification (NCBI taxonomy): domain Eukaryota; kingdom Viridiplantae; phylum Streptophyta; class Magnoliopsida; order Poales; family Poaceae; genus Elymus; species Elymus sibiricus. Next base: position 326,620,456 of record CM077664.1, read on the forward strand.
TTCTTAGGTACACACTTAATCCTAAGACCGGGGACTCTCACAATCTGAGGAGCTCCATGTTGGACATCTTTGTCTACCTTCGTGACAGGAAGAAAGTGGATGTTCTGGACTTCATGTTCTTTGAGATAAGGCAGTGTGTTCAGGAGAACAAGTCTTGCATCTATGCTCCATTCATCTAGGCTTTGATTGAGTCTGTCTGCCCCGCCAGGTACATTGCTAGGTACCGCACCTCCTTTCCAAAGCGTGATGCCAACTGGCTTCCGGCTGCTCCTCCACCATATGCGCCTTCCAAGAAGGGGCGCAACCCCAGGCCTAAGGATCGTGCTACCTACACTGAGGGCTGTTCATCCTATGCACGGATTCCGTGTGGCAAAGGGAAGCAGGTTGCTACTGATGCCAGTTTCTCCAGAGGGGAGAAGAAGTCTCTGTTCAAGACCATGAGCAACTTGTTCAAGATGTGTCAGTCCATTCAGTGCCGTCAGGTCAAGGAGATCAATAAGGACAAGCTGGTGAGGCGTCAGAAGAAGGCTGAGCGTGCTGCAGCTGGTGAGGAGGTTGGCCCAGGATCCGAGGACAACGACAGTGTGGCGACAGCTCGTTCCTTTCCCATGGAGGGATGGCACTTTGATGATCATGATGATGCTTCGAGCGCTCCTCCTCTTGTCTAGGGTCTCGTTAGCATCGCCTTTTCCCTTTTTGTTGTCTTGATGACAAAGGGGGAGAAGTGTTCTATTAGGAGCGTTTGCTGTTGAGTTGGTTTCAGTTGGGTTGAGATCTCAAGGCCTCGTTTTGTTTGGTGGTGTTTATTTGGCTTGAGATACTCTTATTTGCTTTCCGTGGTGTGGTTGTGAGCTACCTCTTATTAGTTTGCGAGACTAATTATCCTGAGTCATATCTATTCTTATGATTTGTCTATCATGTGCTATATGATCGTGCTCTTATTATTTTGTCTCACTCTACTTGCTCACCACACTTCTTGCATGTGATCTAGGCACCGTGTTAGGTTTTATTTTGTTGATCACATGCCTTGACTTTTTGGATCTAGGGGGAGCCTCATATGTGTGTGCTTGATGCATAATCAAGCATATCTTTTTTTCTTGCACATATATAGGGGGAGCTCCTATGATCAACTATTGTCGCTTGGCTATTTTCTTAGATGTACCCTTTATGCCATGTCCTAACCATATTGTCATCAATGCACCAAAAAGGGGGATATTGAAAGTGCATATGGCACTTAATTATATTTTGGTGTGACGACAATGTGGTTAGAGGAACTAATATCGGTTGCTAAAGTTTATCTCAGGATATTGGTTCCATGAAGATTATTATGGAGTTGTGTGACCCCCCCTCAATTCAAAAAGATCAAAGGCGTGGTTTACCGGCGACTTGAAGGTTTTTCGTTTTGGTTCGATTTGAGTCGTAGGAAAAATCGCACTATCAAGAGGGGTCATCGTGGAATAAGTGTCGTGTGGGAATGCCTCCAAAACTTATACACCAGCCCTCCTACTCCTCCACCAAGTTCCCATTTATTTTGTGCTTTGCCGAGGTGTCCTGTGAGTTTCATCAGAAACCCTCTGGACACCCCGTGTGCACGGGGTCTCTGACCCCCGTGCGCACGGGGTGGTCAGAAAGTTTCTGGACACCCCGTGCGCATGGGGTCTCTGACCCCCGTGCGCACGGGGTACCTCGAAACTCTCTGGACACCCCGTGCGCACGAGGTCCTGGACCCCCGTGCACACGGGGTGGATGGAAAGTCTCTGGACACCCCGTGCGCACGGGGCTGACTTAGCCCGTGCGCACGGGGTCCAACGGGCATAAATCCCCTCCCGGCCAAGAAGACTATAAAAGCCCCCTTCTTCCACCTCCAACCATTAACCCTAATGTCTTGTTGAGCTCCACCATTGCTACACCTCATTTTGCTCATTACTCTCAATCCCTCCACCCAAACTTGTTGAAACTTTGGGGATTGGGAGAGCAAGACCCGATCTACACTTTGACCAAACCAAATCGCGTTCCCCGCAATATTCATCCACCATGACTTGTTACTCTTGGAGCTTGGGCTCCTAGGCGTCTAGAGGTTCCTCCGGAAGCTTCCTTGCTTGTGGTGTGCTCCGGAGAAGTTTGTAAAGGTGTGGTGGTCGCCTTCAAGACCAACCCCTAGTGATTCGAGGCTCATCCGTTGGGGGTGACTCGAAAGAGATTACGGTGAGCCTTCGGTGGCGTTCCGCAAGCTTTGGCTCCGGCACCGCTTTAAACGGAGAGTAGCTCTTCCCCAAGGAAGAGTGAACTTCGGGATAAAATCCGCGTCCTCGTCTCACTTGTGGTTAATCCTTTCCCGCACTCTACTTTGTGTTGTATGCTTGTTGGCTTGCTAATTAGATTATTGCCTAGCATATTTAACTTGGAGCTTGCTTGTCATATAGGTTGTGTTCACCTAGTTGCATATCTAGTGAACTCTTTTTATCCGCTAAACCTTAAAATTGACAAGAAAGATTAAAATTTGTAGTCTCCTATTCACCCCCCTCTAGTCGATCGTATCGATCCTTTCACCTACCTGTCATGGCATTTCCATAGCCATTCCGAGATATATTGCCATGCAACTTCCACCGTTCCGTTTTTATGACACATATCGTCATTGTCGTATTGCTTTGCATGATCATACAGCTGACATAGTATTTGTGGCTTAGCCACCATTCATCATTTTTATACATGTTAGGCTAGCATCATTGCACATCCTGGTACACTGCCAGAGGCATTCATATAGAGTCATATTTTTGTTCTAGTATCGATTTGTAATATTGAGTTGTAAGTAAATAAAAGTGTGATGATCATCATTATTAGAGCATTGTCCCAGTGAGGAAAGGATGATGGAGACCATGATTCCCCCACAAGTCGGGATTAAACTCCGGACGAAAAATAAAAAAAAGGCGAAAAAGAGCCATGAAAAAAAATTAGAGAAAAAGAGAGAAGGGGCAATGTTACTATCATTTTTTCACACTTGTGCTTCAGAGTAGCACCATGTTTTTCATATAGAGAGTCTCTTATTTTGTCACTTTCATATAGTTGTGGGAATTTTTCATTATAGAACTTGGCTTGTATATTCCGATGATGGGCTTCCTCAAATGACCGAGGTCTTCATGAGCAAGAAACTGGGATGCACACCCACTTAGTTTTCATGTTGAGCTTTCATACACTTATAGCTCTTAGTGCATCCGTTGCATGGCAATCCCTACTCCTCGCATTGACATCAATTGATGGGCATCTCCATAGCCCGTTGATTAGCCTCGTTGATGTGAGACTATCTTCTTATTTTTGATTTCCCCTTATTGATCTCTACCACCACACTCTATTCCACCTATAGTGATATATCCATGGCTTGCGCTCATGTATTGCGTGGGAGTTAAAAAAGCTGAAGCGCGTTAAAAAGTATGAACCAATTGCTTGGCTAAAACCGGGGTTGTTCATGATAAATATTTTGTGTTAAGAAGATGGATGTGACATCCCCAGATCTCAACCCTGTCATTAAGCTAAGTAATTAGCCATGTCATCATGATCATCCAAAATAAATTGCATTTAGAGAATAATCCAACTTCAAATTCAAATATAAAATAAAGTCAAAATTAAAAGTTATCCAAACAGTAGAACAAAAATGTTCATAATATTGAAAAAATTCCCAAAGCTATTATAAAAATAAAACCAACATTATTTAAATTCCCAAATTGATCCTAACAGGTAAAACAGTACCCAAAACAGCCCCATTAATCCAATGTCATTTATTCAAAATTCAAATTGAATAATTTTGCCCCCAAACTTTTTGTGGCAGTGAGGTATAATACATACTAAATATTGAGACCAGCCACACATTTTACAAAATTGATCTATTGCTAAGAGAAAATGCAAACAGAAAGTTGTTGAAGAAAACTGGAAAAAGAAAAAGGGAAAAGGATGGGAGCACTGTTCGGCTGGGCTTAAGTTCAACAGTGCCCGAGGCCCAGCCCGCGCGGGCCGTCCCTAACCTCCCGCCTCTCTCTCTGCTCGTTGTCGATCACCGCGCGTGCGCGCACTGGCCCCCCCTCTCGCCGCTTGACAATGCACGCTACAGGCGCCGTGGGCGACTAGTTGACCTCGTCTGCAACCCCTGGGACGAGCCCCGTCCCCATTTCCCTCTCCCCCTCGCTCGTCCTCTCCATTCCCCCTCGTCCAAGCGCGGTTATGGCCGTACCGCCATGATTCACTCGGCCACCGGTGTCCGCTCGTCGTCGCGACCTGTCTAGGAGCATCCTCGCCCTCGGCTACGTCAACCCCGAGCACCTGTTCGAGCTGCAGACCACCACAACGCCGCCATCGACCCTTCTTCCACCTCGGGTCAACGCTGCTCCGCGCCGTCGATCCGCTCCTCCCCGGTGACCCCGGCTTCCCCGAGCGCTTTCCCGTCAACGCTGTGAGCTGCGCTCGATTCCCCTCTCCGCCTAGCTCGATTTGTAGCTTGCTGCTGCTGCCGCCATGGATGCCCGAACTCACCGCCGCCACGCATGTCGCCGCCGTCGTTCTAGTCAGCAACAGCCGTGTCCGAGTACATGGGCGTGTTCCCGGCGCTCCGTAGAGCCCGCCGGTGTGCTCCGTTAGCTCGCTAGCCCCCCATAGCAGCGCGCCCGAGCATGCCCGAAAAGCTGTCGCCGCCAACCTCGTCACCGGCCTCGATTCCGGCAACCCTAGCTCAAGCTCGTAGCACCGTTGCACGCGCGAGGATGCGCTCGTTCGCGCGGTGTTCTCCACGCGCCAAATGTCCACCGGAGCCGTGTTTCCGATGGGCTCCCGCGTCGCCGCCGTCTCTGTGGCCTCGCCGGCGCGCGCCGGCGTTTAAAACGCCGGTGGGGCCCACGCGTCAGGTCATTAGCACTAACCCGCCCCTAACAGCCACTGATTGGTGCGTCCGGGTACTGTAGCAGTTAGTTAAATTAAATAAAATCTAATAGTTAGCTCAGCTACTGACATCTGGGCCCCACCCCGCTAATTAACTAATTAGATTAGTTTAAAACCCTGTTAGACTAACAGTGACTGACCACTGGGTCCCACTGGACCCCATTGACCAGTCATACTGCTGACTGGGATTGACCCAGTCAATGACATGTGGACCCCACCTGCCCTGTTGACTGGTCAACTTTGACCTGCTGACTGTGCATGCTGACTCAGCCCACTGGACCCACCTGTCAGCCAAATAAACACTTTGCTGGGTACACTTCTGTGTACCCGTAGCAATTTAATCATTTAAATTTCGAATTAAATTAATTCCAAAAAATCCAGAAAATGATTAAAACTTTGAAAAATCATATAAAATAAACCGTAGCTCAGATGAAAATAATTTATATATGAAAAATGATCAGAAAAATATGAAGAATCCGAATATGCCCTCCACATACCTGTCACATGCCTCTAACATACTGAACATTGAACATTGCTACTGAAACCGCTAAATGAATAGTGTTCGGAGCTGGGAAAATATTCCCGGAAATTTTCCCGCTCCGTTTAAAATACTTAGCACTGCGTTAGGCACCCCTAGCACAGCCTATTGCCATGCCAAGCATCTGTGTGCATTTGTTTGCTAAATATTTATTGTTTCTTCCCCCTCTTCTCTCCGGTAGACTCCGAGACGGGCGCTGCTTCTGAGTACGACTACGTCACCGACGACCCCTCTTTTATCGCAGTGCTTCCAGGCAAGCAAACCCCCTTGATTATTCCTATATCGCCCATTCCTTCTCCCCCATGCTTGCATTACATTTTGCTACTGTAATTGTTTGCTCCTAATCTGATGCATAGCCTGATTTTGTAAACTGCTATTGATACTTTACCTGTTGTCCTATTTGCTTAGTATAGGCTGGTTAGTGATCCATCAGTGGCCCTACACCCTTGTCTGTGTTGCCCTGCTTTGTTATCGGAAGACCCGATCAATGTGATCGATGTGCAGTGACCGACACAGCACCACACAACCCCCTTTAGTTGTACGACTCTGCAGAGCCACTATCGAGTGACGAGGGTGATACCTCGTACTTCACTACTGATGAGGGCTCTGTAGCAGAGCTAATCGGTTGTGGCTATCGAGGGTGATTCCCCTTTCACCACCTCCGATGACGACTCAGTCGTACAACCTCTCAAGTGGTAATCCATCGAGGGTGATTCCTCGGATTTCCCCCTTGATGTTACCGGACACACTGTTACTTTTCACTGTCGCCCCCTGTTTACTGTTGATTGTGGGACTGAAGGGACTGGCGGTACCACCCTGGTATAGGTGGACCTGAGTTCCCGACAGTCTCTTGAGAGTCGGGTTGACCTGGAGGGTACCCGCGAGATAATTACGAGGCGCGGCCGGGCAGGCAGAGACCGCCCTAGAGAGGGATGGGCCTGACCCATGTTGCACTTCCTCGAGACGGGGCGACAGGAGTACTGATCGTCTCCGCGAGCTCCTAATAATTCACTAACGGATTTGGGTATTTGATCTGAGTTGGCCACTGGCCTATACGCACTACCACCATGTGGGATAATGGTTTAATGGGGCCCTCGGCGCCATATGTATCAGCCGAAAGCTCTGTCAGATGTCCAGTTCAGCATTGCGGCACGGCCGGGTCGGCGCCCCAGAGAAGGTGGCCTGGATCGCCCTGCTCGCAATGACCCGGAGTGCAAAGGGCGATGGGCCCAAGACCCCTGAGCGCTTAGGATGTAGACCGGCGGGGACCTCTCTGTTGAGCCTAGGTAGGACTACGTCGTGTCGATCAGCCGAGGCCGGGCATGACCGAGAAAAGTGTGTCCGGCCAGAGTTAATCGAGCGTGTTGGGTAACAGTAGTGCACCCCTGCAGGGAAGTTATCTATTCGAATAGCCGTGTCCACGGTAACAGGACGCTCAGTGTTGTATCCCGATCTACTACAACTTGAACTGAATACATGTTACTTAACTGTAAGCTCCGGGATCGCTTTCTCGCAGGGAGTCGAGGAAGGATCTCTAGGCTTTGCTACTACATGCTTGTTACTTTATGTTATGCTACTAATCTGCACTCTTCTAATGCTGCAAGACGCTGAAGATGCTAGTCTTCGATAGGCTAGGCCTTTCCCCCTATTCTGGCATTTCTGCAGTCTAGTCCACAGATACAGCCCCTTCTTTGATACCGATGCATATGTAGACTAGTTCTGATGTAAGTCTTGCGAGTACTTTGGATGAGTACTCACAGTTGCTTTGCTACCTCTTTTTCCCCATACCCGATTGCTGCGACCAGATGATGGAGCCCCGGAGCCAGTTGATCCCGCCGACGACTACTACTACCCCGACGGTGCTTACTATTACGTGGAGACAGACGACCAGGAGTAGTTTAGGAGGCTCCCAGGCAGGAGGCCTTGCCTCTTTCGATCAGAGCCGTTGTTTGTTTTCGCCTTCTTAAGGCACCCTTGTTTAACTTTTATGTCTGTACTCAGATATCTAATGCTTCCGCTGATGCTTGTATGACTCAAGCTTATGTATTCGAGCCCTCGAGGCCCTGTCTTGTAATATAAAGCTTGTATTATTTTATTTTGTGTCTAGAGTTGTGTTGTGATATCTTCCCGTGAGTCCCTGGGCTTGATCGTGTGCATTTGCGTGTATGATTAGTGCACGGTCGGGCCGGGGGCGTCACAATGGAGCATGACAGGATTGTATGATTTTGTAGGAATAACGTTCTTTAGCATTTTTATTTTGAAAGACATGATTGTTTATTAGATGCTTGAGTATTGATGTCTTTATATCAAATTATAGACTATTGCTTTGAATCATTCGGATCTTGTTATTCATACCGTAAGAGAAAGATTACATGATGAAACATGATAGGTAGCATTCCACATCAAAAATTCTGTTTTTATCATTTACCTACTCGAGGACGAGCAGGAATTAAGCTTGGGGATGCTTGATACGTCGGCAACGTATCTATAATTTTTGATTGTTCCATGCAATTATAGTATCAATCTTGGATGTTTTATATGCAATTATATGCCATTATATATCATTTTTTGGGACTAACCTATTAACTCAGTGCCCAGTGCCAGTTGCTATTTTCTGCTTGTTTTTGCCTTTTCAGAAAATCATTATCAAAACGTGTCCAAACGAGAAAAAAACTTTGGATTAATTTTTTCTGGACCAGAAGAGACCCAGGAAGCTTCGGAAGAAGACCAGAAGAGCCACGAGGAGGCGGCAAGCCTAGAGGGCGCGCCCCAGGGGGGTTGCCGCGCCCCCCAGGCTTGTGGGCCGCTCGTGGCACATCTTGACCTAATTCCTTCGCTATAAATTCACAAATATTCCCAAACCAACAGAGAGAGAGAAGAGAAAACCATTCCACCGCCGCAAGCCTCTGTTCTTCCATGATCCCATCTGGAGGGGGAATCGATCACGGAGGGCTTCTATATCAACCTTGCTGCCTTTCTGATGATGTGTGAGTAGTTTACCACAGACCTACGGGTCCATAGCTAGTAGCTAGATGGCTTCTTCTCTCTCTTTGATCTTCAATACCATGTTCTCCTCGATGTTCTTGGAGTTCCATCCGATGTAATCTTCTTTTGCGGTGTGTTTGTTGGGATCCGATGAATTATGAGTTTATGATCAGATTATTCATGTGAAATATTTGAGTCTTCTCTGAACTCTTTTATGCATGATTGTTATAGCTTTGTATTTCTCTCCGATCTATCGATTTGGTTTGGCCTACTAGATTGATTTATTTTGCAATGGGAGAGGTGCTTTGTGATGGGTTGAATCTTGCGGTGCTCAATCCCAGTGACAGAAGGGGAAATGACATGTATTTGTATTGTTGCCATTAAGGATAAAAAGTTGGAGTTTAATAATATTGCATGAGTTTAATTTGTCTACATCATGTCATCTTGCTTAAGACGTTACTCTGTTTCATACTTAATACCCTAGATGCATGTTGGATAGCGGTCGATGGGTGGAGTAATAGTAGTAGATGCAGGCAGGAGTCGGTCTACTTGTCTCAGACGTGATACCTATATACATGATCATTGCCATGAATCCGTCATAATTATTTGCTTTTCTATCGATTGCCCAACAGTAATTTGTTTACCCACCGTATGCTATGTGTTCGAGAGAGAAGCCTCTAGTGAAAACTATGGCCCCCGGTCTACTTTATCATATATTAAAAACCTAAAAATACCTTGCTGCAATTTATTTACTTTTATTTTAATTAGTATTTTAGTTTATCTATTTATCTCTATAAGATTTAATCCTTGCAAATAACCGCTAGGAGGATTGACAACCCTCTTATTTGCGTTGGGTGCAAGTGTTTGCTCTTGTGTGTGCAGGTGCGCTTAACGGAATTTTGCTTGGTTCTCCTACTGGATTGATAACCTTGGTTCTTAACTGAGGGAAATACTTATCTCTACTGTACTGCATCATCCTCTCCTCTTCGGGGAAATACCAACGCAGACTACAAGTAGCAGGCCCTCTCTCCCGCCACTCTCTCTTGCCCCCTCTCTCCCGTCCCTAGGGTTAGGCGCCTCGGGCTCGGTCTCGGCCTCCGGCCGCGGCCGCTGCTAGTTATGCGTTGCTTTTGCTGCTGCTTGTGTGCTGTCGTTACTCCCAATTCAGAGCCGTTGCTGCTGCCGCGCCGCTGCTGTTGCTGCGTGGTGATGCTTGCTGCTATTGCTTTTTTACTGCTATTTTAGTGTAGCTTGCTGCTGTTGCTTTTTACTGCTATTTTAGTGTTGCTTGGTGCTTTTGCTTTTTTACTGCTATTTTAGTGTTGCTTGCTGCTGGAGATCTTATTGTGGTTCGATTGATTGTTGATGGCAGACCACAAATTTAAGATGAGCTAGGTGATGGCCGAACCGGAGATGGGTGACGGGTTTTTGGCAGACGACTTCGACATTGAGACTTTGTTCTGAACCAAGCCGAGGTGAGAAAGCAAAGTATCTCCTGACCCTTTTATTGTTCATTGTTGAACACAACACACTAATTCTGTAGTGTGTTTCTCGTTGTTGCTTATTGTCGAGTAGGACGCCTCCACCACCCAATGTTTTCACAATAACCATTAGAGTTGCTCCTTATGTCGTCAAGCTTCACGATGGAAATGAGGAACATGTTGAAAGGCACGATGTTGTATTTGACGTAAACATTGCGGGAGGGCTGTCATGGGTTAATTTTAATGCTATTATGGAACAACATATCAAAATGGAGCCACACCAGGAGGTAAAGTTGTTTGCTTATGACCGTGTCTTGAAAACAGTTGATCCAATGGGCAATGGTCAGCAACTGGTGATGCACTTGATGAGTGATCAGTGGGACTGGGCGGCAAAGAAATCATTTTTGTACGTTGATGTGGTTACATTGGAGATACCTAATGCAAAGAAATCTGAAAAAAAGAGCTCCCGCTCGCAAAAAGCCAACTGCCCCAAAAAATCCCAAAAAACCACTAGCTCCTAAAAAGCCAGCAGCCCCATTCCAGTGACAAGAAGGTAACACATCCACATACTATAGTAATATCTAATTTTTCCTTGCAATTCTTACATTTCTCAGTACATGCAGGATGTTGGCTACGGCGTTGGCTGATGAGGCAACACATGTAGCACCAGAACTTGAAGTTGCTGTCACTCCCAATAGGCACATGATCACTATGCCACATAGTCTTCAAGGCAGTCCCAATCCTATGACAAGAAGGATGTTAGCTATGGCATTGGCTGATGAGGCGTCGCAGCAACCTACTTCAACTGTGGAGGACACCATGATTGCATATGACATGGTCTCAAGCTCAAAAGCTAGGAAGTTGACCCCGAAGAGAAGGAAGTACTAGTGTTGTGTTTGATCTTCTCTATGCTTTTGGTTGTAATATCTAATATGGCAGTCTTAGCACCCTGCACTTGGGATGTGACATGGCAGCAACTATTGTCTTATGCTTTTGGTTGTAACGTGGCAGCAACTATTGCCTTATGCTTTTGGCTGTAATCGTGGCAGCAACTATTGCCTTATGGTAGATGAGATATGGATATGATGTATGGACATGTTAAATGCTTTATCTTGCTATGTTCTCTTCATATTGTGCCATGGTATATGAATATGTCCATATGCAAATATATGTTTGAATTTGGATATTATGTGCACAAATTTCTTGAAAAGCCAAAAAAACAGTCAAAATGCTGTCCAAATTGAGCCAAATTGCTGCAAAATCTGATTAGGCTTGTTGGCCAACTTCTTATTGGTTGGCAGCAGGGTAAGAGTAGAGAAGCATATGCTGGACAGGAAGCCGTGTGCATAGAGAATTGGCGCGCTATAGCAGACGATTCAGGGATATGCAGATAAGTTGGTTGAGCATGTAGTTGAGCCTGCTATTGGGTAACGTTGGACTCTCTGGGAGAAGCCTACGGTTTTTACAATCTTTATTCATGGGAGCATGGCTTCGGCATCAGATGGCAAAAGTAGGCTTAATGCCGGGAAGACAACGTGTATGCAGGAAGTGGTCTGCGAATGCTCTGTAAGTGTTTAGAATTTTGAATTGGCAACTCAATTTCTGCTTGATACATGTTTGCATCAGTGTTTTAATCATCTAGTTGTTGTTCTAACTACAGGGGGAGCAGATATAAGAAAACAGCAGGTCATGCCGGTTCAGTGAGTTCAGGGCCGGATTCCACAAAGTTATCAATCACATGCTGACAGTTGTGAGTTCGAAGAGGCTTTAAAGATGCTGACAGAAAAGTACAACCTGAAGAACCATGCGTATATGACCCAGATCTATGAGATAAGGCACAAAATAGGCAAAACCATACTATTTCAAGATCTAATGTCGATATTCATTGGTTTTTCTTATTATTTATTTTCCGGCCTAGAACATGCTGTGCCAATTTCAGATGGGTGTCATGTGGTCACGTAGAAACAGTGTGAATTGTGTGATGTGAACTGACGGATGTTGTTTAAATGAAGGTGGTATGGACTCCAACACGTATGACAAATTGACAACAAGTGAGTGGTTTCACAACTGCTTGCTGGGCGCATGTAAATGCACTGAGGAAAATGTGAGTGGGCTATTTCTCCTGCTTGGTGTGACAAGTGTAACCCCTGTTTTTTGAATTTCGAAATTTGAATCAGGGGAGGGGGAACTGGAGTGGTTAGGCACCTAATCAGAAAGCTGTCTATATAAAGGGCACGGCCTCATTGAGGATAGCTGCAAAACCAGCTATCGTGAAGAGGAAGACGATGGGAGTGGACCAGCGTTGGGAGGAGGCTTCCCACCGACGCCTACGTTTTCTCTCGGTTGGCCTGTTTGGTGCCGGTGGTACCTGACGGTGACCTCTCCGTCTGTACGAACCCAGTGTTAACGGGGTCGTCATTTAATGCCAGCAGAACGTGGGCCAGTGGGCTATTCGAGAAAAAATTGTGTCAGCCGAATACGCTGGGGAATACACACTGTGACGTGCATCACGAGGAGATGGGTGGTCCAGATTGCAGGAGCATCTGGACCCGGGAGCCAAATTGCTTTTCCGGAAGTTTTGCTCATACAGTAACTACTTGCTGGACTTTAGTTCCCGACAAATCCTTATCTCATGTGCACCTAGTTTGATCATCTATGCGTACTCCGCTCCATGAAAAACCCTATGAATCAACATTGCCCCTTTTGCCCAGGTAGAGGGGGATGACATATCCTATTCGACGCATGTCGCGTCAAGTTACCGCTATAACACCCACACGCATATGGGTCGGCCCAATTCTGATAGCTCGACACTAGGAGCGGTTCTATATTGCCAGGTTCCGCTGGTTTGTTGTGGCTTTTTCCTTCTCAGTTTTTCTCGGTTGGTTTTTTCGTTGATATTCTTCTGGCTTCTCTTTCTTTTTGTTTTTTTCCTTCCTTTGTCCATTTCTGGTTTTTTGGGTGGTGGTGGATGGTACACGGACAATGATTCTGAAATACAGGAATATTAAATCTAGTCATGCATGATTATTTCTTAATTCAATATTTTTTCTAATACATGAAAACTTTAAAGTATATAGGGAAAATTTTCCAGACAGATGAATATTTTTAATGCATTAGTTTTATTTTCGCACATATATATAACTTTTTTATTTAATAATAAAAATTAAATATGCCAGTAAACCGACAACCGATTTTTCTTTCGGGGCCAAGAGCAGCCGGTTTTTTCCTTCATTTCAGGAGCTAACATCACCAGGATATTTTCCTTCATTGTCCTGCCAACATGACTTTGCGCCGTTATTTGCACAGACTGAAGATGCTATCGGCTGAAGAGGGCGATCTGCAAACATAACAATAGGAAGGGAACGGGACATGCGCACCGGACGGGACGATCTAGTGATTTCTCCGTCTCAGCTCTAGATGTAGTTGAACTTTATTTGAATAAGTTGGCGGCTTAAGTTCAGCGTGTACATGATTAGCATGTCAGATGACACTTATTGGATCCGCGAATGAGATGTTCATCATTGGTTCTTGTTGCTGATCTGTCTGTCAGTGCATCTGTGCAGTTTTAAAGTTGTCTGAATTTAGGTACTGCTCCAGGACTGCCGCTGGATCCAACTGCACAGATGAGCAAGAAGTTCAGCGTGCCATGGCATTTCACTGCCGCTGCATAAATAACGCTTACGGTTCGGGGCACCACGCAGGCGATATGCAAACAGAAAGATGTGCTGGTGTCTCGTGGCATGCATGTACTACATGCGACACAAGATCAAGATCAGTTGTAACTGGTCTGTTGATCTCAAGTTGTGCACCTCTGAACTTTCGTTTAGTTTGTTGACCCACATATATCGCGCAAACCAAACTCCAGAACAAGCCCTCACCACACCGCATTTTCTTTTTGCGAAAAGGACCAAGATCTGATCTGTTATGAAGGTTCATTCAGAATAACTGTGGATCGGTACACAACTTCTGTCCGGCGGCCAATTGATATATGCACATACCATTAATTAAAAGTACATAACCAAACATAGCACAAAACGCCTCCGTAGCATAGTGGTAGTGCGTTCCATTCTCACCAGGGGCTTAAGATGTCCATTTAATCTTTTCCTATGCTTTTTTTTTGAAAGTTTCTGTTTTTTTTAAACTGCTCTTTTTTGCTTCGTGCTCATGTCCCAAACGGCGAGGTAAGACCACCTTCTTGAAGTTTAGCGAATGTGATGCATGAATCACAGCAAAAATGCGGATGCCATTTCACAACAATATGCATATATCAATATGGATCACAAAGATGTCCTCTAATAGTATTGGTTTTATCGGTGTCATCTATATAGTATTAATGCATCACAATGTCATTAAGGTGGATGTGGACCCTTCGGTTGGTATTTTCTTCCCCATCTCTCCCCCAATGAAACTCGGAAACCCCCGCCAATTCCACAATGTGGCAACATGTTCCTCCAGGGTTGTAGTGCTCCCACTCCTCTTGTTCATCATCTGCACGCCGTTCGGGTGCTCCTGCCTTTGACTTTGCCATCCTGTGGGATCCCATGAGGGCCCTCACCAACTGGAATGCCTCTGCCACCCAGATACCTTATGCAAGTGTAGATGACCGCTTGTAGCTCTTTTGATAAGTAATGGTGTCGAACTAAACAAGGAGCAGAAAGAATCGGTGCCTGGAAAGTAGATAGGAATAACTACAAAACGCTTCCCGCAAAAAAAAACTACAAAACGCTAGATAGGGTGATAGTAATGTTTTTGGTAATATGGATTATTGCAAGTAATTAAATAAAAATAAAGTAAAATTATTTCAGGGATGATGGAATTGTTAATTATGTTAAGGATAAGCTAGTGGTGATTCTTATAAAGACTATAGATCGTTCTTCAGGACCGTGAGATAGCTAATAGTTGGTAAGATCACCTTCTTAAAGTTTAGCGAATGTGATGCATGAATCACAGCAAAAATGCAGATGTCATTTCACAGCAATATGAATATATCAATATGGATCACAAAGATGTCCTCTAATAGTATTGGTTTTATCGGTGTCATCTATATAGTATTAATGCGTCACAATGTCATTAAGGTGGATGTGGACCCTTCGGTTGGTCTTTTCTTTCCCATCTCTCCCCCAACGAAACTCGGAAACCCCCGCAATTCAACAGTGCGGCAACATGTTCCTCCAGAGTTGTAGTGCTCCCACTCCTTTTGTTCATCGTCCGCACGCCGTTCGGGTGCTCCTGCCTTTGACTTTGCCGTCCTGTGGGATCCCATGAGGGCCCTCGCCAACTGGAATGCCTCTGCCACCCAGACACCTTATGCAAGTGTAGATGACCATATGTAGCTCTTTTAATAAGTAATGGTGTGCCTGGAAAATAGATAGGAATAACTACAAAACGCTTCCTGCAAAAAAAAACTACAAAACGCTAGATAGGGTGATAGTAATGCTTTTGTTAATACGGATGATCGCAAGTAATTAAATAACAATAAAGTAAAATTATTTCAGGGATGATGGAATTGTTAATTATGTTAAGGATAAGCTAGTGGTGATTCTCATAAAGACTATAGATCATTCTTGAGGACCGCGGGATAGCTAATAGTTGTCAAGTTCCATACTCATTTGTTTTTAAACTTTTTGTTTGATCTTTTAAATATGGATAGAGGCTGAGCTAAAATACTGCAAAAATCAATGACTCATATATGTTCTTTTGATTAAACTCCCAACAATCAAACTGGGTATTCATTAAATGTTATTAAGGCAAAACGTAACCACAACTTAAGTTC
Organism: Elymus sibiricus; assembly: GCA_039707655.1. Taxonomy (NCBI): domain Eukaryota; kingdom Viridiplantae; phylum Streptophyta; class Magnoliopsida; order Poales; family Poaceae; genus Elymus; species Elymus sibiricus. Next base: position 326,636,156 of record CM077664.1, read on the forward strand.
GGGAGCTCCCATCTATCATGTTTGCTATAAATTCACTACAAAAAAAAAACACTTCCGTGATGATACGTCTTTGTCACAGTAGGTCAAGTTTTCTATTATGCATGTACATCCGTGACAATTTTATGACAGAATCAAGATAGTCATACATGTGCTGTTGTAGAAGTGTTCCATGACAATACTGAAATTATCATCACGGAAGTGTCCACTTCCATGACAAAAGCGTCATGGAAGTGTTTTCGTCAAGGGTGATCGACACGTGGCTTCCACCGTAACGGGTCGCCGTTAAGCTATCGGGTCCGGTTTTGGATCCGATAACCCGTTAAGCAGACGGGGCGGAGGTGACGTCCGGCAGGCGGCCCGATCCTCCGGCCGGCTCGAAGGGCGCCCCAGCCGGTCGGGCCCCACCGGCCAGGCGTCGAAGCGGACGGACGGCCGGGCGAGCTCCCCAGCCGGCCAGGCGCTGAAGCGGGCAGGCTAGGCCGCCGGTCGAGTGACGACGCGGGCGGGCGGACACAGCTGGCCAGGCGCTGAAGCGGGCAGGCAGGGCCGCCGGCCGAGTGATGACGTGGGCGGGCGGGCACAGCTGGCGGCCTTCTTCCTTTTTCTAGCCGGCACCATTTTTTCCTTCTCTTTTTTTGGCGGCTGCGCAGCCGGCCCTGACACCTTTTTCCAGCCGGCCCCCTTTTCTGCCTTTTGGGCAACCGACCAGCGAGGGCTACGACCGGAGCGGGAGGGCAGCCGGCGCGAGCGGAGCTGGCGCTTGCGGGGACGGAGTAGGCGCGAGCGGGGATGGAGCCGGCGCGAGCGGAGCTGGCGCTTGCGGGGACGGAGTAGGCGGCCCGCCAGGGCGCGGACGCGCGGGCGGAGAGTGGGCGCGGCGAGGCCAGCGCGGAGGGGAGCAGTCGGAGCCGGAGGGTGACGCTTGGCCAGCCGAAGGCGGAGGCCGGGCCGGAGGAAGAGGAGCCGGAGCTGGCGAGGCGAGCTGGGCGGGGACAGCCGGTGATAACCCACAAGTATAGGGGATCGCAATAGTTTTCGAGGGTAGAGTATTCAACCCAAATTTATTGATTCGACACAAGGGGAGCCAAAGAATATTTGCAAGTATTAGCAGTTGAGTTGTCAATTCAACCACACCTGGAGACTAAATATCTGCAACAGAGTGATCAGTAGCACAGTAGTATGATAGTAATAATAGTAACAGTAGAAGTAACGATAGCAGCAATAGTAGTAGCATTGGTGACAGCAGTGGCAACAGTAGTAACTTAGCAAGGAACAATATGTGAAAGGCTCGTAGGCATTGGATCGGTGATTATGTTGGATAACATTCATCTTGTAACAGTCATAACCTAGGGCGACACAGAACTAGCTCCAATTCATCAATGAATTGTAGGCATGTATTCCTTATATAGTCATACGTGCTTGCGATAAGAACTTGCATGACATCTTTTGTCCTACCCTCCCGTGGCAGCGGGGTCCATAAGGAAACTAAGGGATATTAAGGCCTCCTTTTAATAGAGAACCGGAACAAAGCATGAACACATAGTGAATACATGAGCTCCTCAAACTATGGCAATCACCGGAAAGAATCCCAATTATTGTCACCTTGGGGTATGCGGATCATAACACATAGCAGGTGCATATAACTTGCAAGATTGGATCAAGAACACAAATATATTCATGAAAACATAAATGGTTCAGATCTGGAATCATGGCACTCGGGCCCTAGTGACAAGCATTAATCATAGCAAAGTCATAGCAACATCAATCTCAGAACATAGTGGATACTAGGGATCAAGCCCTAACAAAACTAACTCGATTACATGATAAATCTCATCCAACTCATCACCGTCCAGCAAGCCTACGAAGGAATTACTCACTCCCGGCGGTGAGCATCATGAAATTGGTGATGAAGGATGGTTGATGATGACGATGCCGGAATATCCCCCTCTCCGGAGCCCCAAACGGACTCCAGATCTGGCCTCCCGTTGAAGAATAGGAGGTGGCGGCGGCTCCGTATTGTGAAACGCAATAAAACTTCCTCTCCTATTTTTTTCTCTGGAATTGTGAATTTATAGCGTTGGAATTAGGTCAGATGGAGCCACGTGGGCCCCACGAGGTACGAGGGCGTGCCTGGGGGGGGTGGCGCACCCTGGTGCCTCGTGGGCACTGGGTGGCTCCCCTCCAGTGGGTCTTGATTCCAGTATTTTTTATTTATTCCATAAAAAATCTCCAAATAGTTTCATCCAATTCCAGGAATTTTTATTTCTGCACAAAAAACAACACCATGGCAATTCTGCTGAAAACAGCGTCAGTCCGGGTTAGTTCCATTCAAATCATGCAAATTAGGGGCCAAAACAAGAGCAAAAGTGTTTGGAAAAGTAGATACGACGGAGACGTATCAGCCGGACGTGGCCAGACGGCGCGACGGCGGGGCGAGTGCACGGGCGCGCGAGGGCAGCCGGCGAAGCGGGGGGTCGGCCGGAGCGCAGGCGGAGTGCGTGGGCGACTCGGACGCGGAGCGGGCGCGGGTGGTCGGCGAGGCGGCCAGGCGTGACCGGGGAGGAATGGAGGAAGTGCGTCGACCCGCCGCGGCGCGGGCGCGCGGCCGTGCGGAGCGGAGGCGTGCTCGGAAGCCGCGACCAGCAGAGGAGGAGGCGCGGACCCGGTAGAGAAGGAGGAGGGCCGAGGGCGCGCGCGACGCAGCCGGACCGGTGCTCGGAGCGGGAGCCGGCGGAGAGGCACGGACGCGCGGCCGTGGGTGGAGCCGGAGCAGAGGTGCCCGGACCGGAGCGGCGATGCGGCACAGGCAGCGCGCGGCGAGGAGCCGAGGCACACAGACACAACACGGGAGAGGCGGATGGAGGCCGTGGCGATGATGGTCGAAGGGCTCACCGGCAGCGCGGCTTGCGAGTGGGAGCCCGGGGCGGCCACATGCGCGACGTGCGGGGCTTGAGCGGAGGAAGAGGGCCCGACAGTGGAGCTGACCGGGGAGGGCCTGCCGGGCACGAGCAGCGCGGAGGTCGGCGTGCGCGCAGGGGCGCCTCCTCTGATGGCGCACACGAGGACGAGGCGGAGGTCGGCGTGAGCGCAGGGGCTGGAGACAACGAGGACGTCGCCGGGGTGGACGAGGGCGGGGCAGCTGGCCGGAGCGGGCCGGTGTATGGTTGGTGTTGTAGCGTGCGGGGAACAGCCGCGACAGCAGCAAGGTGGCGGCGCCGTGGGTGTGCGGCTCGGGCGAGCCCGCTAGCTGCGTCGCAACGAGCAGCGGGACGGATGGGATAGAGCGTCCCGCCATGGCGGAGGCGGAGCTGGTGACGCGCACAGGGGTGGTGCAGAAGGAAGCTGACGAGGTCGGGGCGGTACGTGTGCGAGATGGAGAAGCCAGAGGAGGGCGGCGCGGGTCGCTGACAGCGAGCTGGTGGTTGGGCGCGCGGGCGATCACCGTGGCTGCGAGCCTGGGCCCTGGTGCGGCCAGGCGCGCGGGCAAGGAGGCCGATGGAGGGGAGGCGAGCCCAGGAACGAGCGCGAGCCCGAGGGACGGACGGAGCAGAGGATGGTAGGGGCGGGGCGAGCGCGCCGAGGACGGGTGCGGGCGGAGCAACGCGGGATCCGCGACGGGTGGCCGGCATCGCGGTAGTGGTGACAAAGAAGGTCCCGCCCGTACCGCGATTCCAGTAGTAGCTTACCCCACGGTGGGCGCCAACTGTCGTGGTTTTCTCGCGGGGGATGCGCGATCACGGCAGATGCCATGGGATGGCTTAAAGAGGTGAGAGCAAGGCTACAGTGGAGATCCGGGACGGGTTTGGGCAACTGTACACGGTGGTTTACCCCGGTTCGGGGCCCTCCGTGGGAGGTAACACCCCTCCTCCTGCATGTCTGATGTATATGGAGTGTATATGGTTGTACATGGTTGCTGCTGGAGCTGTCTGGAGGAGGAAGGAGGCGATGTGCTCTCCTCTTCTCCTGTGAGAGTGAGAACGAGAGGGAGTGAGCACTTAGTGAGCCTGTGGAAGAGCTCCTCCCTGGTGCACCTTATAAAGGGGTGCCCAGGGGACAAGGGGCGGCCCACATGGCCAACTATACACTATTTGAGGTGATACATGACATATGAACAGTGTCTGCTGTTCATCAATAGTGCTCCACTGTAGAGCATGGCCATCTCGTCTGCGCAGGTCCGACGGGACATTGTGGTTGACTTCGTGTGGCAGGCCAGCTGGCTCCAGGTGGCCAGCCGGACGGGTTGCTGGGTGGCCAGCCAGCCGGGTTGCGGGGTTGCCAGCCACCCGAGTTGCTGGATTGCCAGCTGGCCGGGTTGCTGGGTGGCCAGCCAGCCGGGTTGCTGGGTGGCCAGCCAGCCGAGTTGTTGGGTTGCCAGCTAGCCGAGTTTCAGCCAGGGGCCACTCCCCTGGCAAAGTTTTGAAATGTTGTCTTGTCTTCTTGAGCCTACCCGGGGGTCATCCCCCCGACAGATAGTGGGGAATAAAAGAGGGCATGAAATAATTCACATATATGTTGTCTAACCAAACAGGATAGCATGACACAATTTCACATATATGATGGCTAACTAAACAGGATATCATGACACAATTTCACATATATGATGGCTAACTAAACAGGATAGAATGACATAATTCAAATATGATGTCTTTATTAAATAGGTTGGCATGCCATAATTCACATATGTGCTGTCTATGGAAACATGATGGCATGATATAATTAACGGATATAATGACATAATTCAAAATATGATGACTATGTAAACAGGATGAGATGATATTACTGCATGATGTCTTTCTTAAATAGGTTGGCATGCCATAATTCACATACATGCTGTCTATGTAAACATGATGGCATGATATAATTCACATATATGATTTATATACTAAGCAAGTAAGTAGATGGCAATCGCATATATGATGTCTAAACTAAGCAAATGGCATTCAATATTGTGTATATGATGACTAAACTAAGCAAGCAAGACAACATATGCATGATATGAGTAATATAACCCTGCCAAGTTTGAGCATACACCTCAGGTGGAAAATAGGACTGGTCATCTGTCTCTGAATCCTCCTCTGAGGAGCTATCTGTAACCAGCAAGATATCTACTTCAGCAGGTAGCATTGTCTGCTCTGAAGACCTTGTTTTCACTCCAGATTTTTCCATGACCGATTCAAATGGTTGATGCACAGGAAGAGTAGTTGAATAAACAAACATTGTCGACAAATGAAATACATAATACAAAAAAGGATGGCATGATATAATTCACACATATGATGCCTGGCTAAACAGCATGACATTGCACATAATTCACATATATAATGCCTTGCAACAAGATGGCATTGCATAATTCACATATATGGTAATTAGACACTAAACAGGTGGCATTCACACAAAGCATGCCTAAACTAAGCAAATGACATAGCAATGCAAGACACCGTATGCAAGATATGAACAATATAACCCTGCCAAGTTAGAGCATACACCTTGGGGGGGGGGGGGGAATACGACTGGTCATCTGTCTCTGAATCCTCCTCTGAGGAGCTATCTGTAACCGGCAAGATATGCACTTCGTCAGATAGCACTGTCTGCTCTGAAGACCTTGTTTTCACTCCAGATTTTTCCATCACCGTGTCAAATGGCTGATGCACAGGAAGAGTAGTTGAATGTACTAACATTGTTGCAAATGTAATACGTAATGAAAAAAAAGGATGGCATGATATAATTCACATATATGATGACTGGCTAAACAGGATGGAATTGCAAAATTCCCATATATGATGCCTCGCTAAACAAGATGGCATTGCATAATTCACATATATGATATAGAAACTAAACAGATGGCATTCACACAAAACATGTCTAAACTAAGCAGATGACATAGATGATGTGTAAAGTAAGCAATGCAAGGCGGCATATGCATGATATGACCAACATCAGCATGCCAAGTGAGAGCAAAGACCTCAGGGGGTAAATAGGAGTGGTCTGCTCCCTCTGAATCCCCCTCTGAACAGTTATCTTCCTCTTGATTACAATCTGGAATGGGGGAGGGGGGCTGCCATTGCGGCCACCATGGAGCGACGTGTGCATGACATTATATTGCCACGCAAGGCTCTTCTCTTTTGCTCTACATGTTCAGTACCATTGTGTACAATAACTGACATGCATAGGAATAAAACATAGTGAGATTAAGTAAGGAATGCATGCAGAAATCCATAGTGATGGTAGCAACCAGTGGATAGACCCAAACCAATGATAGCAGGCAGATAATAGCTTTAGTTAAAAATACAGGTAATGGCTCCTTTACAGTTTGTTTCCCACCCAACATGAAACACATAGTAGACACCCGAGATTAAGCAGATAGTAGACAGAGATACTATTTGTTGCTGCCCCGATTTGTACCCCACAACCATTTAAAAACTCAAGTTTGATTATTAGTTTGGACCTGACTTGGAGTCTAAGAGGTGAACAGGATGATAAAGTAGCAGGTAATATTAAGCGATGCATAACGTAAGCAGACACAAAAGAGTGCAACCTCTCTTGCGGACCCATGTAGTCCTTAAGGTCATCTCCTCAGTTGATGATGGTAATGCAGTGGTGGTGGCTGCCGGCAGCGGGGAAGAAGATCTGAGGTGGCAAAAGATGGTCTGGAGGGGGGGATCTCTGTTGTGGTGGACGCTTCCATCGTTGGAGCAGCTCAGCTGGGGCGGACGATGGCGCGGCAGGAACGGGACAAACCACACAAAGTTTTCTTTGACACCTATCTGTATCAGAAGTATAATTATGTAAAGGCTCATTTGAATTGGATGATTCTAACAACGCAGGGATAGGAAATACACAGGAATAGGATAGGAATGCACGTGCAAAATAGAGCATTTGTAACACATGATTTCTGTCAATCTGGGTGTTTGGTTCACAGGAATTGGAAGATCACAGAAATGCAAAGAAGCATGGTCATATTAAAGTCAAATCGCATGAAAATGTACAGTTATAATGCGATTATGCTACTATCACTTAGTCTTGTTCTTCATGAATAGGAATTTGAAAAGGAGGGCCAAGTGGATATTAAAATTCCTACGGTTTTTCTTTGAAAGGGACACTAAAGGAAAAAATCCTACAGTTTTCCCTTGCTCCATTCCTTTGAACCAAATGCATGAATAGTAGTACCATAGGAAACTTTCCAATTCCTATGTCTTTCCTTCACTTTTCCTTTCAACTAGTGGCCATTCTAGTAGGCAGGCTTGAACAGGCAAAAGCCTACACTCCAAAAATGTTGTTGTACTACTTCTACTACTTTGGACCCATCCCACTGCCCTACTAGCTCAACTCCGAGGCCCATCTACACATGCACAGCTCCAACACACAGAAATAAATAATGACGGCTTTCGAGAGAGTCCATCACGGATAGTTAACTTGCCTAGTACCTCACTGCTTGTCATATAGGAGAAACTATTCGTATTTCTCATTACTACGTGTGCTCATTGGACAATATAAATTACATGTAGAGTAAAAAAGTGATGTGACAAGTGTACAACCTCTTTGGCGAAGCCATGTCGACCTCAGCAACATTGGGTTGGTCGCTGAGGATGCTGCGGCTGATTGATACGTCTCCAATGTATCTATAATTTTTGATTGTTCCATGCTATTATCGTATCAATCTTGGATGTTTTATATGCAATTATATATCATCTTTTGGGACTAACCTATTAACCTAGTGCCCAGTGCCAGTTGCTATTTTTTGCTTGTTTTTGCCTTTTCAGAAAATCATTATCAAAAAGTGTCCAAACGAGAAAAAAACTTTGGATTAATTTTTTCTGGACCAGAAGAGACCCACGAAGCTTCGAGAGAAGACTAGAAGAGCAACGAGGAGGCGGCAAGCCTGGAAGGTGCGCACAGGGGGGTAGGGCGCGCCCCCAGGCTTGTGGGCCCCTCGTTGCCCCTCCTGACCTAATTCCAGCGCTATAAATTCCCAAATATTCCCAATATACCAGAGAGACAGAAAATAAAATCTTTCCGCCAACGCAACCCTCTGTTCTTCCACGATCCCATCTGGAGGCCTTTTCTGGTACTCTGCCAGAGGGGTAAGCGATCACAGAGGACTTCTTCATCAACCTTGTTGCCCTTCCGATGATGTGTGAGTAGTTTACCACAGATCTATGGGTCCATAGCTAGTAGCTATATGGCTTCTTCTCTCTCTTTAATCTTTAATAACATGTTCTCCTCGATGTTCTTGGAGTTCTATCCGATGTAATCTTCTTTTGCAGTGTGTTTATTGGGATCCGATGAATTATGAGTTTATGATCAGATTATTCATGAGAAATATTTGAGTCTTCTCTGAACTCTTTTATGCATGATTATTATAGCCTTGTATTTCTCTCCAATCTATCGATTTGGTTTGGCCTACTAGATTGATTTATCTTGCAATGGGAGAGGTGCTTTGTGGTGGGTTGAATCTTGCGGTGCTCAATCCCAGTGACAGAAAGGGACATGACACATATTAGTATTGTTGCCATTAAGGATAAAAAGATGGGGTTTAATCATATTGCTTGAGTTTACTTTGTCTACATCATGTCATCTTGCTTAAGGCGTTACTCTGTTTCATACTTAATACCCTAGATGCATGCTGGATAGCGGTCAATGGGTGGAGTAATAGTAGTAGATGCAAGCAGGAGTCGGTCTACTTGCCTCGAACGTGATGCCTATATACATGATCATTGCCATGAATCCGTCATAATTATTTGCTTTTCTATCAATTGCCCAACAGTAATTTGTTTACCCACCGCATGCTATGTGTTCAAGAGAGAAGCCTCTAGTGAAAACTATGGCCCCCGGGTCTACTTTATCATATATTAAAAACTCAAAAATACCTTGCTGCAATTTATTTACTTTTATTTTATTTAGTATTTTAGTTTATCTATTTATCTCTATAAGATTTAATCCTTGCAAATAACCGCTAAGAGGATTGACAACCCTGTTATTTGCGTTGGGTTCAAGTGTTTGCTCTTGTGTGTGCAGGTGCGTTAAACGGAATTTTGCTTGGTTCTCCTACTGGATTGATAACCTTGGTTCTTAACTGAGGGAAATACTTATCTCTACTATTTTGCATCATCCTCTCCTCTTCGGGGAAATACCAACGCAGTCTACAAGTAGCAGGAAGAATTTCTGGCGCCGTTGCCGGGGAGACATCATCAAAATTACCAAGTACCTTCGCACAAACTATCATCCAGTTGCATTTATTTTATTTGCATTTTTATTTGCATTTGCCTCTCATTTTCATCTCCCTCACTTCTAATTTTTTTTACAAAAACACAAAAATATTTTTATTTGCTTGTTTGCTAGTTTGCTTGCTTCGTCGCGATGTCTCAAGAAAATACAAAATTGTGTGACTTTTCCAATACTAATAATAATGATTTTATTAGTACTCCTATTGCTCCTCCCGCCACTAGTGTGGAGTCATGTGACATTAATGCTGCTTTGCTTAATCTTGTTATGAAAGAACAATTTTCTGGTAGTCCTAATGAAGATGCTGCATCCCATCTAAATACTTTCGTTGAGCTTAGTGATATGCAAAAGAAGAAAGATGTGGATAACGATATTGTCAAATTAAAATTATTTCCATTCTCACTACGAGATTGCGTTAAAACTTGGTTCTCATCCTTGCCTAGAAATAGTATTGATTCTTGGGATAAGTGTAAGGATGCTTTTATTACCAAGTATTTTCCTCCCGCTAAGATTATTTCTTTAAGAAATCAAATTATGAACTTTAAGCAACTTGAGCATGAACATGTTGCACAATCTTGGGAGAGAATGAAACTAATGATAAGGAATTGCCCAACACATGGCTTGAATTTATAGATGATCATACAAATTTTTTATGCGGGACTAAACTTTGTTTCTAGAAATTTGCTAGACTCTGCCGCAGGTGGTACTTTTATGAAAATTACATTGGGAGAAGCTACAAAACTTCTTGATAATATCATGACAAATTATTCCCAATGGCACACTGAACGAACTCCAACTGGTAAGAAGGTAAATTCTGTTGAAGAAATTAATACTTTGAGTGATAAGATGGATGCTTTATTGAAATTGGTTGCTAGTAAAGATGCTCATATTGATCCTAATGATGTGCCATTGTCCACCTTGATTGAGCAAAATAATGATGCAATTGATGTGAATTTTGTCTCTAGAAATAATTTCAACAACAATGCTTATAGGGGTAATTTCAACCCTAGACCGTTTCCTGGAAATTCCTCTAATAATTATGGCAATCCCTATAGTAATTCTTATAATAATAATAATAGGATACCTACTTATCTTGAAAGTAATATTAAAGAATTTATTAATTCTCAAAAGAATTTCAATGCTATGATAGAAGAAAAATTGAATAGAGTTGATGAATTAGCTAGGAACATGGATAGAATTGCTCATGATGTGGAAAATATCAAAACTAAAATTTTGCCACCCAAGCATGATATAAATGAGTCTATTAAAGCTATCTATGTCTCCATTAATGAAAGTAAAGAAAGGACCGCTAGGTTGAGAGCTAAGCGAGACTTTCTAGAAAAAGCGATTCCACCCGGTTTCTATCATAGTAATGATGAGGATATTAAAATGATTGGTGTCACTCCTATTGAATCATTATTTAGTAGCATAAAACTTGATGAAAAAGGTACTGGAGAAGAGTCAACTTTAGATATAAGGAGTCCCAATTGCTTGGAGGGTGATAATCTTGATGATAAAAATGAAAAAAGTGGGTTTGGAGAGGTCAAAACTTTAAATAGTAATGCACCCACTACTTTGGATTAGAAGGACTTTAATTATGATAGTTGTTCTTTAATTGAGTGTATTTTCTTGTTGCAATCCATGATTAATTCACCAAATGCATATGAACAAAATAAAGCATTCACTAAACATATTGTAGAAGCCATGATGAAAGCGCATGAAGAAAAACTTGAGTTGGAAGTTTCAATTCCTAGAAAATTACAAGATGAATGGGAACCTAATATTAAATTCAAAATTAAGGATTATGAATGTAATGCCCTTTGTGATCTTGGTGCTAGCATTTCCACCATACCAAAGTCTTTGTGTGATGTGCTAGGTCTCACCGATATGGATCCTTGTTCCCTTAATTTGCATCTTGTGGATTCCACTATTAAAAAGCCATTGGGTAGAATAAATGATGTGCTTATTCTTGCAAATAGAAATTATGTGCCCGTGGACTTTATTGTTCTTGATATTGAATGCAATCCTTCTTGCCCTATAATACTCGGTAGGCCTTTCCTACAAACAATTGGTGCTATTATTGATATGAAAGAAGGTAATATAAGATTTAAATTTCCATTAAAGAAAGGGATGGAACACTTCCCTAGAAAGAGAATTAAGGCACCTTATGAATCTATTATGAGGGCCACCTATGGAATTAACTTGAAGGATGACAACACTTGAAACTATGCATTATGCCTAGCTAGGGGCATAAAACAATAGCGCTTGTTGGGAGGCAACCCAATGAATAAAATAATTTTTTGTTTTTACTTTCTATTCCTGTGTGTTTATGCAATTATAGCCTATGTTATGATTGTATTTTTATCTTTTAATTAGTGTTTGTGCCAAGTAATGCCTTTGGGATGATGTTGATGATAGTATAATTGATGCTGTTTGGAAAACAGAAAGTTTTGCATCCAGTGCTGGAATTTTAATTCTGTACTGCAGTGTCAAAAATATCTGAAATTTTTACACAGTCATAACCTAGGGCGACACAGAACTAGCTCCAATTCATCAATGAATTGTAGGCATGTATTCCTTATATAGTCATACGTGCTTGCGATAAGAACTTGCATGACATCTTTTTGTCCTACCCTCCCGTGGTAGCGGGGTCCATAAGGAAACTAAGGGATATTAAGGCCTCCTTTTAATAGAGAACCGGAACAAAGCATGAACACATAGGGAATACATGAGCTCCTCAAACTATGGCAATCACCGGAAAGAATCCCAATTATTGTCACCTTGGGGTATGCGGATCATAACACATAGCAGGTGCATATAACTTGCAAGATTGGATCAAGAACACAAATATATTCATGAAAACATAAATGGTTCAGATCTGGAATCATGGCACTCGGGCCCTAGTGACAAGCATTAAGCATAGCAAAGTCATAGCAACATCAATCTCAGAACATAGTGGATACTAGGGATCAAGCCCTAACAAAACTAACTCGATTACATGATAAATCTCATCCAACTCATCACCGTCCAGCAAGCCTACGAAGGAATTACTCACTCCCGGCGGTGAGCATCATGAAATTGGTGATGAAGGATGGTTGATGATGACGATGCCGGAATATCCCCCTCTCCGGAGCCCCAAACGGACTCCAGATCTGGCCTCCCGATGAAGAATAGGAGGTGGCGGCGGCTCCGTATTGTGAAATGCAATAAAACTTCCTCTCCTATTTTTTTCTCTGGAATTGTGAATTTATAGCGTTGGAATTAGGTCAGACGGAGCCACGTGGGCCCCACGAGGTACGAGAGCGTGCCTGGGGGGGGGGGGGTGGCGCACCCTGGTGCCTCGTGGGCACTGGGTGGCCCCCCTCCAGTGGGTCTTGATTCCAGTATTTTTTATTTATTCCATAAAAAATCTCCAAATAGTTTCATCCAATTCCAGGAACTTTTATTTCTGCACAAAAAACAACACCATGGCAATTCTGCTGAAAACAGCGTCAGTCCGGGTTAGTTCCATTCAAATCATGCAAATTAGGGGCCAAAACAAGAGCAAAAGTGTTTGGAAAAGTAGATACGACGGAGACGTATCAGCCGGACGCGGCCAGACGGCGCGACGGCTGGGCGAGTGCACGGGCGCGCGAGGGCAGCCGGAAACGCGGGGGGTCGGCCGGAGCGCAGGCGGAGCACGTGGGCGACTCGGACGCGGAGCGGGCGCGGGTGGTCGGCGAGGCAGCCAGGCGCGACCGGGGAGGAATGGAGGAAGTGCGTCGACCCGCCGCGGCGCGGGCGCGCGGCCGTGTGGAGCGGAGGCGTGCTCGGAAGCCGCGACCAGCAGAGGAGGAGGCGCGGACCCGGTGGAGAAGGAGGAGGGCCGAGGGCGCGCGCGACGCAGCCGGACCGGTGCTCGGAGCGGGAGCCGGCGGAGAGGCACGGACGCGCGGCCGTGGGTGAAGCCGGAGCAGAGGTGCCCGGACCGGAGCGGCGATGGGGCACAGGCGGCGCGCGGCGAGGAGCCGAGGCACACGGACACAACACGGGAGAGGTGGATGGAGGCCGTGGCGATGATGGTCGAAGGGCTCACCGGCAGCGCGGCTTGCGAGTGGGAGCCCGGGGCGGCCACAGGCGCGACGTGCGGGGCTTGCGCGGAGGAAGAGGGCCCGGCAGTGGAGCTGACCGAGGAGGGCCTGCCGGGCACGAGCAGCGCGGAGGTCGGCGTGCGCGCAGGGGCGCCTCCTCTGATGGCGCACACGAGGACGAGGCGGAGGTCGGCGTGAGCGCAGGGGCTGGAGACAACGAGGACGTCGCCGGGGTGGACGAGGGCGGGGCAGCTGGCCGGAGCGGGCCGGTGTATGGTTGGTGTTGTAGCGTGCGGGGAACAGCCGCGACAGCAGCAAGATGGCGGCGCCGTGGGTGTGCGGCTCGGGCGAGCCCGCTAGCTGCGTCGCAACGAGCAGCGGGACGGATGGTATAGAGCGTCCTGCCATGGCGGAGGCGGAGCTGGTGACGCGCACAGGGGTGGTGCAGAAGGAAGCTGACGAGGTCGGGGCGGTACGTGTACGAGATGGAGAAGCCAGAGGAGGGCGGCGCGGGTCGCTGACAGCGAGCCGGTGGTTGGGCGCGCGGGCGATCACCGTGGCTGAGAGCCTGGGCCCTGGTGCGGCCAGGCGCGCGGGCAAGGAGGCCGATGGAGGGGAGGCGAGCCCAGGAACGAGCGCAAGCCCGAGGGACGGACGGAGCAGAGGATGGTAGGGGCGGGGCGAGCGCGCCGAGGACGGGTGCGGGCGGAGCAACGCGGGATCCGCGACGGGTGGCCGGCGTCACGGTAGTGGTGACAAAGAAGGTCCCGCCCGTACCGCGATTCCAGTAGTAGCTTACCCCACGGTGGGCGCCAACTGTCGTGGTTTTCTCGCGGGGGATGCGCGATCACGGCAGATGCCATGGGATGGCTTAAAGAGGTGAGAGCAAGGCTACAGTGGAGATCCGGGACGGGTTTGGGCAACTGTACACGGTGGTTTACCCCGGTTCGGGGCCCTCCGTGGGAGGTAACACCCCTCCTCCTGCATGTCTGATGTATATGGAGTGTATATGGTTGTACATGGTTGCTGCTGGAGCTGTCTGGAGGAGGAAGAAGGAGGCGATGTGCTCTCCTCTTCTCCTGTGAGAGTGAGAACGAGAGGGAGTGAGCACTTAGTGAGCCTGTGGAAGAGCTCCTCCCTGGTGCACCTTATAAAGGGGTGCCCAGGGGACAAGGGGCGGCCCACATGGCCAACTATACACTATTTGAGGTGATACATGACATATGAACAGTGTCTGCTGTTCATCAATAGTGCTCCACTGTAGAGCATGGCCATCTCGTCTGCGCAGGTCCGACGGGACATTGTGGTTGACTTCGTGTGGCAGGCCAGCTGGCTCCAGGTGGCCAGCCGGACGGGTTGCTGGGTGGCCAGCCAGCCGGGTTGCGGGGTTGCCAGCCACCCGAGTTGCTGGATTGCCAGCTGGCCGGGTTGCTGGGTGGCCAGCCAGCCGGGTTGCTGGGTGGCCAGCCAGCCGAGTTGTTGGGTTGCCAGCTAGCCGAGTTTCAGCCAGGGGCCGCTCCCCTGGCAAAGTTTTGAAATGTTGTCTTGTCTTCTTGAGCCTACCCGGGGGTCATCCCCCCGACAGATAGTGGGGAATAAAAGAGGGCATGAAATAATTCACATATATGTTGTCTAACCAAACAGGATAGCATGACACAATTTCACATATATGATGGCTAACTAAACAGGATATCATGACACAATTTCACATATATGATGGCTAACTAAACAGGATAGAATGACATAATTCAAATATGATGTCTTTATTAAATAGGTTGGCATGCCATAATTCACATATGTGCTGTCTATGGAAACATGATGGCATGATATAATTAACGGATATAATGACATAATTCAAAATATGATGACTATGTAAACAGGATGAGATGATATTACTACATGATGTCTTTATTAAATAGGTTGGCATGCCATAATTCACATACATGCTGTCTATGTAAACATGATGGCATGATATAATTCACATATATGATTTATATACTAAGCAAGTAAGTAGATGGCAATCGCATATATGATGTCTAAACTAAGCAAATGGCATTCAATATTGTGTATATGATGACTAAACTAAGCAAGCAAGACAACATATGCATGATATGAGTAATATAACCCTGCCAAGTTTGAGCATACACCTCAGGTGGAAAATAGGACTGGTCATCTGTCTCTGAATCCTCCTCTGAGGAGCTATCTGTAACCAGCAAGATATCTACTTCAGCAGGTAGCATTGTCTGCTCTGAAGACCTTGTTTTCACTCCAGATTTTTCCATCACCGATTCAAATGGTTGATGCACAGGAAGAGTAGTTGAATAAACAAACATTGTCGACAAATGAAATACATAATACAAAAAAGGATGGCATGATATAATTCACACATATGATGCCTGGCTAAACAGCATGACATTGCACATAATTCACATATATAATGCCTTGCAACAAGATGGCATTGCATAATTCACATATATGGTAATTAGACACTAAACAGGTGGCATTCACACAAAGCATGCCTAAACTAAGCAAATGACATAGCAATGCAAGACACCGTATGCAAGATATGAACAATATAACCCTGCCAAGTTAGAGCATACACCTTGGGGGGGGGGGAATACGACTGGTCATCTGTCTCTGAATCCTCCTCTGAGGAGCTATCTGTAACCGGCAAGATATGCACTTCGTCAGATAGCACTGTCTGCTCTGAAGACCTTGTTTTCACTCCAGATTTTTCCATCACCGTGTCAAATGGCTGATGCACAGGAAGAGTAGTTGAATGTACTAACATTGTTGCAAATGTAATACGTAATGAAAAAAAAGGATGGCATGATATAATTCACATATATGATGACTGGCTAAACAGGATGGAATTGCAAAATTCCCATATATGATGCCTCGCTAAACAAGATGGCATTGCATAATTCACATATATGATATAGAAACTAAACAGATGGCATTCACACAAAACATGTCTAAACTAAGCAGATGACATAGATGATGTGTAAAGTAAGCAATGCAAGGCGGCATATGCATGATATGACCAACATCAGCATGCCAAGTGAGAGCAAAGACCTCAGGGGGTAAATAGGAGTGGTCTGCTCCCTCTGAATCCCCCTCTGAACAGTTATCTTCCTCTTGATTACAATCTGGAATGGGGGAGGGGGGCTGCCATTGCGGCCACCATGGAGCGACGTGTGCATGACATTATATTGCCACGCAAGGCTCTTCTCTTTTGCTCTACATGTTCAGTACCATTGTGTACAATAACTGACATGCATAGGAATAAAACATAGTGAGATTAAGTAAGGAATGCATGCAGAAATCCATAGTGATGGTAGCAACCAGTGGATAGACCCAAACCAATGATAGCAGGCAGATAATAGCTTTAGTTAAAAATACAGGTAATGGCTCCTTTACAGTTTGTTTCCCACCCAACATGAAACACATAGTAGACACCCGAGATTAAGCAGATAGTAGACAGAGATACTATTTGTTGCTACCCCGATTTGTACCCCACAACCATTTAAAAACTCAAGTTTGATTATTAGTTTGGACCTGACTTGGAGTCTAAGAGGTGAACAGGATGATAAAGTAGCAGGTAATATTAAGCGATGCATAACGTAAGCAGACACAAAAGAGTGCAACCTCTCTTGCGGACCCATGTAGTCCTTAAGGTCATCTCCTCAGTTGATGATGGTAATGCAGTGGTGGTGGCTGCCGGCAGCGGGGAAGAAGATCTGAGGTGGCAAAAGATGGTCTGGAGGGGGGGATCTCTGTTGTGGTGGACGCTTCCATCGTTGGAGCAGCTCAGCTGGGGCGGACGATGGCGCGGCAGGAACGGGACAAACCACACAAAGTTTTCTTTGACACCTATCTGTATCAGAAGTATAATTATGTAAAGGCTCATTTGAATTGGATGATTCTAATAACGCAGGGATAGGAAATACACAGGAATAGGATAGGAATGCACGTGCAAAATAGAGCATTTGTAACACATGATTTCTGTCAATCTGGGTGTTTGGTTCACAGGAATTGGAAGATCACAGAAATGCAAAGAAGCATGGTCATATTAAAGTCAAATCACATGAAAATGTACAGTTATAATGCGATTATGCTACTATCACTTAGTCTTGTTCTTCATGAATAGGAATTTGAAAAGGAGGGCCAAGTGGATATTAAAATTCCTACGGTTTTTCTTTGAAAGGGACACTAAAGGAAAAAATCCTACAGTTTTCCCTTGCTCCATTCCTTTGAACCAAATGCATGAATAGTAGTACCATAGGAAACTTTCCAATTCCTATGTCTTTCCTTCACTTTTCCTTTCAACTAGTGGCCATTCTAGTAGGCAGGCTTGAACAGGCAAAAGCCTACACTCCAAAAATGTTGTTGTACTACTTCTACTACTTTGGACCCATCCCACTGCCCTACTAGCTCAACTCCGAGGCCCATCTACACATGCACAGCTCCACCACACAGAAATAAATAATGACGGCTTTCGAGAGAGTCCATCACGGATAGTTAACTTGCCTAGTACCTCACTGCTTGTCATATAGGAGAAACTATTCGTATTTCTCATTACTACGTGTGCTCATTGGACAATATAAATTACATGTAGAGTAAAAAAGTGATGTGACAAGTGTACAACCTCTTTGGCGAAGCCATGTCGACCTCAGCAACATTGGGTTGGTCGCTGAGGATGCTGCGGCTGATTGATACGTCTCCAATGTATCTATAATTTTTGATTGTTCCATGCTATTATCGTATCAATCTTGGATGTTTTATATGCAATTATATATCATTTTTGGGACTAACCTATTAACCTAGTGCCCAGTGCCAGTTGCTATTTTTTGCTTGTTTTTGCCTTTTCAGAAAATCATTATCAAAAAGTGTCCAAACGAGAAAAAAACTTTGGATTAATTTTTTCTGGACCAGAAGAGACCCACGAAGCTTCGAGAGAAGACTAGAAGAGCAACGAGGAGGCGGCAAGCCTGGAAGGTGCGCACAGGGGGCTAGGGCGCGCCCCCAGGCTTGTGGGCCCCTCGTTGCCCCTCCTGACCTAATTCCAGCGCTATAAATTCCCAAATATTCCCAATATACCAGAGAGACAGAAAAGAAAATCTTTCCGCCAACGCAACCCTCTGTTCTTCCACGATCCCATCTGGAGGCCTTTTCTGGTACTCTGCCGGAGGGGTAATCGATCACAGAGGACTTCTTCATCAACCTTGCTGCCCTTCCGATGATGTGTGAGTAGTTTACCACAGATCTATGGGTCCATAGCTAGTAGCTATATGGCTTCTTCTCTCTCTTTAATCTTTAATAACATGTTCTCCTCGATGTTCTTGGAGTTCTATCCGATGTAATCTTCTTTTGCAGTGTGTTTATTGGGATCCGATGAATTATGAGTTTATGATCAGATTATTCATGAGAAATATTTGAGTCTTCTCTGAACTCTTTTATGCATGATTATTATAGCCTTGTATTTCTCTCCAATCTATCGATTTGGTTTGGCCTACTAGATTGATTTATCTTGCAATGGGAGAGGTGCTTTGTGGTGGGTTGAATCTTGCGGTGCTCAATCCCAGTGACAGAAAGGGACATGACACATATTAGTATTGTTGCCATTAAGGATAAAAAGATGGGGTTTAATCATATTTCTTGAGTTTACTTTGTCTACATCATGTCATCTTGCTTAAGGCGTTACTCTGTTTCATACTTAATACCCTAGATGCATGCTGGATAGCGGTCAATGGGTGGAGTAATAGTAGTAGATGCAAGCAGGAGTCGGTCTACTTGCCTCGAACGTGATGCCTATATACATGATCATTGCCATGAATCCGTCATAATTATTTGCTTTTCTATCAATTGCCCAACAGTAATTTGTTTACCCACCGCATGCTATGTGTTCAAGAGAGAAGCCTCTAGTGAAAACTATGGCCCCCGGGTCTACTTTATCATATATTAAAAACTCAAAAATACCTTGCTGCAATTTATTTACTTTTATTTTATTTAGTATTTTAGTTTATCTATATATCTCTATAAGATTTAATCCTTGCAAATAACCGCTAAGAGGATTGACAACCCTGTTATTTGCGTTGGGTTCAAGTGTTTGCTCTTGTGTGTGCCGGTGCGTTAAACGGAATTTTGCTTGGTTCTCCTACTGGATTGATAACCTTGGTTCTTAACTGAGGGAAATACTTATCTCTACTATTTTGCATCATCCTCTCCTCTTCGGGGAAATACCAACGCAGTCTACAAGTAGCAGGAAGAATTTCTGGCGCCGTTGCCGGGGAGACATCATCAAAATTACCAAGTACCTTCGCACAAACTATCATCCAGTTGCATTTATTTTATTTGCATTTGCCTCTCATTTTCATCTCCCTCACTTCTAATTTTTTTTACAAAAACACAAAAATATTTTTATTTGCTTGTTTGCTAGTTTGCTTGCTTCGTCGCGATGTCTCAAGAAAATACAAAATTGTGTGACTTTTCCAATACTAATAATAATGATTTTATTAGTACTCCTATTGCTCCTCCCGCCACTAGTGTGGAGTCATGTGACATTAATGCTGCTTTGCTTAATCTTGTTATGAAAGAACAATTTTCTGGTAGTCCTAATGAAGATGCTGCATCCCATCTAAATACTTTCGTTGAGCTTAGTGATATGCAAAAGAAGAAAGATGTGGATAACGATATTGTCAAATTAAAATTATTTCCATTCTCACTACGAGATTGCGTTAAAACTTGGTTCTCATCCTTGCCTAGAAATAGTATTGATTCTTGGGATAAGTGTAAGGATGCTTTTATTACCAAGTATTTTCCTCCCGCTAAGATTATTTCTTTAAGAAATCAAATTATGAACTTTAAGCAACTTGAGCATGAACATGTTGCACAATCTTGGGAGAGAATGAAACTAATGATAAGGAATTGCCCAACACATGGCTTGAATTTATGGATGATCATACAAATTTTTTATGCGGGACTAAACTTTGTTTCTAGAAATTTGCTAGACTCTGCCGCAGGTGGTACTTTTATGAAAATTACATTGGGAGAAGCTACAAAACTTCTTGATAATATCATGACAAATTATTCCCAATGGCACACTGAACGAACTCCAACTGGTAAGAAGGTAAATTCTGTTGAAGAAATTAATACTTTGAGTGATAAGATGGATGCTTTATTGAAATTGGTTGCTAGTAAAGATGCTCATATTGATCCTAATGATGTGCCATTGTCCACCTTGATTGAGCAAAATAATGATGCAATTGATGTGAATTTTGTCTCTAGAAATAATTTCAACAACAATGCTTATAGGGGTAATTTCAACCCTAGACCGTTTCCTGGAAATTCCTCTAATAATTATGGCAATCCCTATAGTAATTCTTATAATAATAATAATAGGATACCTACTTATCTTGAAAGTAATATTAAAGAATTTATTAATTCTCAAAAGAATTTCAATGCTATGATAGAAGAAAAATTGAATAGAGTTGATGAATTAGCTAGGAACATGGATAGAATTGCTCATGATGTGGAAAATATCAAAACTAAAATTTTGCCACCCAAGCATGATATAAATGAGTCTATTAAAGCTATCTATGTCTCCATTAATGAAAGTAAAGAAAGGACCGCTAGGTTGAGAGCTAAGCGAGACTTTCTAGAAAAAGCGAATCCACCCGGTTTCTATCATAGTAATGATGAGGATATTAAAATGATTGGTGTCACTCCTATTGAATCATTATTTAGTAGCATAAAACTTGATGAAAAAGGTACTGGAGAAGAGTCAACTTTAGATATAAGGAGTCCCAATTGCTTGGAGGGTGATAATCTTGATGATAAAAATGAAAAAAGTGGGTTTGGAGAGGTCAAAACTTTAAATAGTAATGCACCCACTACTTTGGATTAGAAGGACTTTAATTATGATAGTTGTTCTTTAATTGAGTGTATTTTCTTGTTGCAATCCATGATTAATTCACCAAATGCATATGAACAAAATAAAGCATTCACTAAACATATTGTAGAAGCCATGATGAAAGCGCATGAAGAAAAACTTGAGTTGGAAGTTTCAATTCCTAGAAAATTACAAGATGAATGGGAACCTAATATTAAATTCAAAATTAAGGATTATGAATGTAATGCCCTTTGTGATCTTGGTGCTAGCATTTCCACCATACCAAAGTCTTTGTGTGATGTGCTAGGTCTCACCGATATGGATCCTTGTTCCCTTAATTTGCATCTTGTGGATTCCACTATTAAAAAGCCATTGGGTAGAATAAATGATGTGCTTATTCTTGCAAATAGAAATTATGTGCCCGTGGACTTTATTGTTCTTGATATTGAATGCAATCCTTCTTGCCCTATAATACTCGGTAGGCCTTTCCTACAAACAATTGGTGCTATTATTGATATGAAAGAAGGTAATATAAGATTTAAATTTCCATTAAAGAAAGGGATGGAACACTTCCCTAGAAAGAGAATTAAGGCACCTTATGAATCTATTATGAGGGCCACCTATGGAATTAACTTGAAGGATGACAACACTTGAAACTATGCATTATGCCTAGCTAGGGGCATAAAACAATAGCGCTTGTTGGGAGGCAACCCAATGAATAAAATAATTTTTTGTTTTTACTTTCTATTCCTGTGTGTTTATGCAATTATAGCCTATGTTATGATTGTATTTTTATCTTTTAATTAGTGTTTGTGCCAAGTAATGCCTTTGGGATGATGTTGATGATAGTATAATTGATGCTGTTTGGAAAACAGAAAGTTTTGCATCCAGTGCTGGAATTTTAATTCTGTACTGCAGCGTCAAAAATATCTGAAATTTTTACACAGTTTTTATACCCAAGGCACCCCAAGGTAATATTCAAGGAAGACTCAAGCGTCTAAGCTTAGGGATGCCCCGGAAGGCATCCCCTCTTTCGTCTACAATCTATCGGTAACTCACTTGGAGCTATATTTTTATTCATCACATGATATGTGTTTTACTTGGAGTGTCTTGTGATATAGTTTGTTTGCTTTTTAGTTTCTCACAATCATGTTTTCTGAACACACCTTTTTGAGAGGGACACACATTATTCGTGATTTTTTAGAATACTCTATGTGCTTCACTTATATCTTTTGAGCTAGGCAATTGCTCTAGTGCTTCACTTATATCTTTTAGAGCACGGCGGTGGTTATATTTTAAAGAAATAGTTGCACTGTCATGCTTCACTTATATATTTTTGAGAGTCTAATGATTATCAATGGTAATTGATACGTCCCAAACGTATCTACTTTTCCAAACACTTTTGCTCTAGTTTGGACTCTAATTTACATGATTTGAATGGAACTAACCCGGATTGACGCTGTTTTCAGCAGAATTGCCATGGTGTTATTTTTGTGCAGAAATAAAGTTCTCGGATGGACCTAAAAATTTATGGAGAATTATTTCAGAATATATAAAAAATACTGGCGCAAAGATCTACCAGAGGGGGGGCCACCAGGCGCCACAAGCCTGGGGGGCGCGCCCACCCCCCAGGGCACGCCTAGCAGGCTTGTGGGCCCCTGGTAGCTCTGTTTGCCCTAACTCCAATGCTATAAGTACTTATTCGTGGAGAAAAAAATCAGAGAGAAAGAATCATTGCGTTTTACGATACGGAACCGCCGCCACCTCCTGTTCTTCATCGGGAGGGCTGATCTGGAGTCCGTTCGGGGCTCCGAAGAGGGGGATTCGACGCCGTCGTCATCATCAACCATCCTCCATCACCAATTTCATGATGCTCACCACCGGGCGTGAGTAATTTCTTGATAGGCTTGCTGGATGGTGATTGGTTGGATGAGATTTACCATGTAATCGAGTCAATTTGTTAGGGCTTTGATCCCTAGTATCCACTATGCTTTGAGATTGATGTTGCTATGACTTTGCTATGCTTAATGCTTGTCACTAGGGCCCAAGTGCCATGATTTCAGATCTGAACCCTCTATGTTTGCATGAATATATTTGAGTTCTTGATCCTATCTTGCAAGTTATATGCACCTGTTACGTGTCATGATCCGCATACCCCAAGGTGACAATAATTGGGATTCTTTCCGGTGATTGCCGTAGTTTGAGGAGTTCGTGTATTCACTAAGTGTTAAAGCTTTGTTCCAGTTCTCTATTAAAAGGAGGCCTTAATATCCCTTAGTTTCCTTAAGGACCCCGCTGCCACGGGAGGGTAGGACAAAAGATGTCATGCAAGTTCTTACTATAAGCACGTATGACTATATACGGAATACATGCCTACATTACATTGATGAATTGGAGCTATTGTGTATCGCCCTAGGTTGTGACTGTTACATGATGAATGTCATCCAACATTATTATCCAGCACTGATCCAATGCCTACGCTTTTCGCATATTGATCTTTGCTAAGTTACTTTCGTTGCTGCTGCTGTTACAATTACTACAAAACAGCTTCTGTTACTGTCGCTACTGTTACTACTGCTATTGAAACTATCATACTACTGTGCTACTAAACACTTTGCTACATATATTTAGTTCTCCAGGTGTGGTTGAATTGACAACTCAACTGCTAATACTCACAAATATTCTTTGGCTCCCCTTATGTCGAATCAATAAATCTGGGTGTAATACGACCCACGAAAACTGTTGCGATCCCCTATACATGTGGGTTATCAAGACCTTTTTCTGGCGCCATTGCCGGGGAGCATAGCTCTATTTATTGAGTCACTTGGGATTTATATCTGTTTTGAGTAGGCTTGCGACACCAGCACTTGTTATTCATTCTGATATGTCACAAGTTATTGATGATACTACTTCTGCTATGAACGAAACTATTGATGATGCTAGTACTATGCTTGATAATACTGTGCCACTTGGTGAATTTCTTGATGAACAAATTGCTACAGCTAAAGAAACTAAAAATGCTGAAACTCTTGAAAATTATGATTCACCCATTATGCCTAGCTCTCCTACTAGAGTTGAAGTGCCTGAAACATCTGATGGTTATGTTTTTGATAGGAGGCAGTGATAACCCACAAGTATAGGGGATCGCAACAGTTTTCGAGGGTAGAGTATTCAACCCAAATTTATTGATTCGACACAAGGGGAGCCAAAGAATATTTGCAAGTATTAGTAGTTGAGTTGTCAATTCAACCACACCTGGAAACTAAATATCTGCAGCAGAGTGATCAGTAGCACAGTAGTATGATAGTTTGATACCAGTAGCAATAATAGTAACAGTAACAGTAACGGCAGCAACAATAGTTTTGTAGCAATTGTGACAGTAGTAGCAACAGTAGTAACTTAGCAAAGAACAATATGTGAAAAGCTCGTAGGCATTGGATCGGTGATATTGTTGGATAACATTCATCATGTAAGAGTCATAACCTAGGGCGACACAGAACTAGCTCCAATTCATCAATGTAATGTAGGCATGTATTCCTTATATAGTCATACGTGCTTGCGATAAGAACTTGCATGACATCTTTTGTCCTACCCTCCCGTGGCAGCGGCGTCCATAAGGAAACCGAGGGATATTAAGGCCTCCTTTTAATAGAGAACCAGAACAAAGCATTAACACTTAGTGAATACATGAACTCCTCAAACTATGGCAATCACCGGAAAGAATCCCAATCATTGTCACCTTGGGGTATGCGGATCATAACACATAGCAGGTGCGTATAACTTGCAAGATCGGATCAAGAACACAAATATATTCATGAAAACATAAAGGGTTCAGATCTGGAATCATGGCACTCGGGCCCTAGTGACAAGCATTGAGCATAGCAAAGTCATAGCAACATCAATCTCAGAACATAGTGGATACTAGGGATCAAGCCCTAACAAAACTAACTCGATTACATGATAAATCTCATCCAACTCATCACCGTCTAGCAAGCCTACGAAGGAATTACTCACTCCCGGCGGTGAGCATCATGAAATTGGTGATGAAGGATGGTTGATGATGACGATGCCGGAAGACCGCCCTCTCCGGAGCCCCAAACGGACTCCAGCTCTGGCCTCCCGGTGAAGAACAGGAGGTGGCGGCGGCTCCGTAACATGAAACACAATAAAACTTCCTCTCTTATTTTTTTTCTGGAATTGTGAATTTATAGTATTGGAATTAGGTCAGACGGTGCCACGTGGGCCCCACGAGGTACCAGGGCGTGCCTGGGGAGGTGGCGCGCCCTGGTGCCTCGTGGGCACTGGGTGGCTCCCCTCCAGTAGGTTTTGGCTCCAGTATTTTTTATATATTCCATAAAAAATCTCCAAAAAGTTTCATCCAGTGCCAAGAACTTTTATTTCTGCACAAAAACAACACCATGGCAATTCTGCTGAAAACAACGTCAGTCCGGGTTAGTTTCATTCAAATCATGCAAATTAGAGTCCAAAACAAGAGCAAAAGTGTTTGGAAAAGTAGATACGACGGAGACGTATCAACTCCCCCAAGCTTAACTCATTGATTGTCCTAAAGCAATTCAGTTGACATACTGAAAGTGACAAAGAAAAACTTTTACAAACTCTTTTGTTCTTGTATCTATATATATGCTTAAATAGCGCCCAAGTTTTCAGCAAAGATTATAACTAACCATGCAAATGATAACTCTTAGAAATTGTATTCACTCATATTAATGGCATAATCAACTAGCGAGCAATAATAAGATATTTCAAATGCCAACACTTTGTCAAAACGATCATGATATAATATGACAACATGGTATCTCGCTAGCCCTTTCTGAGACCGCAAAACACAAATGCAGAGCACCTCCAAAGTTTAAACAACGACTAAACATTGTAATTCATGGTAGAAGAGATCCAGTCATGATGCACACAACATTAACTACTCACAATGCATGAGAATGACAATAGTGCTCTTAGGATTGGTGCTTGTTTGAGAAGGTGATGACTCAACAATAAAAGTAAAATAACATAAAAGTAAATAGATAGGCCCTTCGCAGAGGGAAGCATGGATTTGCAGAGGTGCCAGAGCTCGAAGCTTAAATTAGAGATAGATATAATTTTGGGAGGTATGCCTTTCCTGTCAACGTCACGACCGAGAGTTTTCAATATCTTCCATGCTAAACACATTAGCGGCGGTTCCCAAGAGGTAAAGTAAAGTTTACTCCCCCTCCACCAACAATCACAAGCCATGGCTAGCCGAATCCTCGGGTGCCCTCCATACCAACAACTTTCCAGGGGAGTTTGTTTTATTATTTTGCAATTTTAATAATGGGACCGGGCATCC
The DNA here is from genome assembly GCA_039707655.1 of Elymus sibiricus. Classification (NCBI taxonomy): domain Eukaryota; kingdom Viridiplantae; phylum Streptophyta; class Magnoliopsida; order Poales; family Poaceae; genus Elymus; species Elymus sibiricus. The sequence goes on from CM077664.1 coordinate 326,662,680, forward strand.
CGATTACCAGCCCCTCTCATGCAATGACAAGTGAATAAACACTCATCATGAGAATAACCCGCTTAGCATGGAAGATACTGACTGCCCCCTATCGCTCCATGAGCGGTACGGACACACAAAACAGATGTTCTTTTGAATATTTAGAGGTGGCACATGTAAATTTACTTAGAACGACAGAGTAATACCGTATATAGGTAGATATAGTGGACTCATCTGGAATAACTTTAGGTTTAAGGGTTTTGATGCACAAGCAGCATTCCCGCTTAGTACAGGCGAAGGCTAGCAAATAGGTTGAGAAGCGACCAGCTAGAGAGCGAAAACGGTCATAATCATGCATTATGAAAAATCAACATTGAATACTAGCATGAGTAGGATATAAACACCATGAACATAAATATCGTGAAGGCTATGTTGGTTTTGAATCAACTACATGCGTGAACATGTGCCAAGTCAAGCCACTTGAAACATTCAGAGGAGGATACCATATCATCATACGACATCACAATCATTTTAATGCATGTTGACACTCAAGATAAATCATTATCCACTCCTAGCTACTTAAGCATGGCATGTGCAACTATAATCTCTAATTGTCATCATAAACATGTTTAATCATAACATGCTGAATCATGGATACTGAGTTAAACATATTTACAAAAACAAAGAACAAGTTGAGTTCATACCCGCTTTTCCTTGCCACAGTCACTTCATCAAATCATCGTCATTATTGCCTTTCACTTGCACGACCGAATGATATGAAGATAATAATAGTGCAAGAGTGCCATGGACTATGCTGGAATCTACAAACATTTTATTCAAAGGAGAAGACAAGGTAAATGGGCTCTTTGTTGGATCAACAATAATGCATATGAGAGCCACTCAACATTTTCATCGTGGTCTTCTCCTTACAATGACTCAACAAAAGAAAAGAATTTCGGAGAAACACACAAAAATATTTTTGGAGTTTTTGGTTTTCCTGAAGGAAGCGAAATAAAGAAGAAAATGAAAAACGAGAAAAACCATTTACACGGGAAAGCTCCCAACAAGTAAAAGAAGAAACGAGAAATCTTTTTGGGTTTTCTTTTACTACTACGAAACTACAACTAATTAAACGAGAAAGAAAAACCGAAAAGAAGCGAGAAATGTTTTTGGATTTCCTCAAAGTTTTTCAAACACACAAGAAGAAAGCGAGAAAATAAAACTAGCATGGATTATACAATGAAAAAGTATGAACACCGACAACTGGAATTAAATGTGTGAGCATGAATGTAATGTCGGTGAGAGATACGTACTCCCCCAAGCTTAGGCTTTTGCCTAGCTTGGTTCATGGCCATCCGTAGTAGCCATCCGGTGCCATATGAAACTCCTGAGGAGGCGGCACCCGAGCGTCCCAATCCTGGGCCTCCTCCTCTGCTGCTGCCAGTGTGTTCCGGTAGCCAACTATGCCCAGTGGCATAATAGTATATCCATTCCTGGCATAAGAATCAAACAAAGCAGGTGCAGGTAACATAATAATATCATGAGTTGTGAGGAGGCTCAGGAGCATTAAGAAAGTGGTGGTCCCTCATGGACTAGTGATCTAAGTATACCCTGGGCAACAAACAATCATGAGGGCGTATGTTAACATTAAAACGTCTCGCTAAGCGAGTAGCATAAATACCACCATGAATTTTACCCCTAGTTCTATTGGTGTGCAGGCGGCGTGCAATGATAGCTCCCAGGTTATAAGTGTTGTCATTATGCAGTGCGCGGCGTAAAATGGCAAAGTCAGGTGCAGCTAGCGCACTACCTTGCTCCCTAGCAATCAAGCATTTCCCTAAGAATAAAGCAAAGTAATGAACTGAGGGAAATTGCAAGCTAGTGGCTCGGGCTTTCGACACGCCCCTTGTCTCTCCCACAGTTAAAGTTTGGAGGAAACCCTCAAACTCCTCCGGGCGAGGCTCTCTAATTTCCCCATCAAAGGGAATCAAACATATCTCACAAAATTCAGCCAGAGGTATCTAATAATGTTCAGCATATAAATCAAAGCGCACCTCAGGGGGTTCGAGCCTACTCAGAAAATGAAAGTTTTGCACAAAGGAATTTGTAAGGATGTGGTGCTGGTCACACTCATCTGCGAGGAAGTCGGTCAGTCCGGCATTTGCAACGAATTGCACGAACTCTTGGTAGAATCCGGCTTAGTTCATGAAGGCATTGTGCGGCCATTCGCACGGCCGAAACTCCGTCCTACGTGGAATGTTGAGGTCACTGTCCGAGGACTCCCCAAGGACCCCCTTGGCATTCCGCTTCAAGGAACTCCTTTGGAAGAAATTCATTTTCCTATGAACAAATTTCTGAAATTTTTTGGGCCACAAAATGACATCAATAAAACTTCATAAGATTGATAGCAACTACTCATATGGATGTCTAGAGGCTATATCAAGCATTCAAACTAATTGGAACTCAAAGGATTCAACATGCAAGCTCATTTTCTGTAGCACCAAGAGCAACTAATTATGCAAAATATAATCCACTAGAGCGAAAACTAATTGGAGCAATGGAGGAGTCACATACCAAGGAGCAATCTCCCAAAACAGTTTCAGAAATGGAGCTCCGAGCAAAGAGGTCGAAAATTTCAGGTTTGTGAGCGAGAACACGAGAGAGAGAGAGAGCTACCAGGAATTTTTGCTAGAGGTAAGAGATGAAGTGGGCTGAAGGGATAAGTGAGGGGGTCCCTGTGGGGCCCATGAGGTACCTGGGCGCGCCAGGGGGGGTAGCGCGTCCTGGTGCCTCGTGGGCACCTGGGGCACCCCCTGGTATGTTCCCAGTGCCAAAAATTCTTAAATATTATATAAAAATTCATATCAAAATTTTATTGCATTCTGAGCACTTTTATTTCTGGACATTTTTTATCGCACGGATAAATCAGAAAACAGGATAATCATGGCATTTCATTTTATTTAACTAAAGATAACAGAAAACAAAAAGTGAGTACAGAAGGTTGTGCTTACTAAATTCATCGACCACATGCCTCTCAAAAAGAATCCATTAATAAGGTTGATCAGGTCTTATTAACAAACCATTTCCGAGTAACATGAAACCGAAGAACTTTCGTATAACACTAAGTTACCTCAACGGGGATATGCATCTCCCCGATAATAAGAGTTTCATATTTCTTTTTAATAGTAGGAAGAGGGAGTTGAAAACTTCCAATAGTAATTGTCGGAGTCTTTTCAATAATATGAATACCATTTACTTGAAATTGTTTCTTCGGAAAGTGCACCGTATGTTCATTACCATTGATATGAAAAGTGACCTTGCTTTTGTTGCAATCAATAACAGCCCCTGCAGTATTCAAGAAGGGTCTACCAAGGATAATTGACATGTTGTCATCCTCGGGCATATCAAGTATAACAAAGTCTGTTAGGATAGTAACATTTGCAACTACAACGGGCACATCCTCACAAACACCGATAGGTATGGCAGTTGAGTTGTCAGCCATTTGCAATGATATTTCAGTGGGAGTGAGTTTATTCAAATCATGTCTTTTATATAAAGAGAAAGGCATAACACTAACACCGGCTCCTAAATCACACAAAGCAGTTTTGACATAATTTCTCTTAATGGAGCATGGTATAGTTGGTATTCCTGGATCTCCTAGTTTCTTAGGTACTCCATCCTTAAAAGAATAATTTGCAAGCATGGTGGAAATTTCAGCCTCAGGTATCTTTCTTTTATTTGTGACAATGTCTTTCATGTATTTAGCATAAGGAGGCATCTTTATAATATCAGTCAAACGAGTGCGCAAAAAGACTGGCCTAAGCATTTCAGCAAAGCGTTCAAATTCTTTCTCATCTTTTTTCTTAGATGGTTTAGGAGGAAAGGGCATGGGTTTTTGAACCCATGGTTCTCTTTCCTTAACATGTTTTCTAGCAACGAAGTCTCTTTCATCATAACGTTTATTTTTAGAAGGAGGGTTATCAAGATCAATAGTAGGTTCTATTTCAACATCATTATCAGGTTCTTTATCATTATCTGGTTGGGTATCCACATGAGTATCATCATTATTATTATCATCAGGTGGTTGTTCATTACCAAATTGTGTTTCAGCATCAGAAATAGAAACATCATTACTATCCTCCAAGGGGTTTTCTACCTCGGGTTCACTAGAAGTATGCAAAGCCTATCATTTTTCTTTTTAGATGGACTATGTGACGCCCCTACTCGACCGTGCGCTAATCATACACGCAAATGCGCACGATCGAGATCAGAGACTCACGGGAAGATATCACAACACAACTCTAAACACCAAATAAAAGTCATACAAGCTTTATATTACAAGCCAGCGGCCTCGAGGGCTCGAATACATAAGCTCGAGTCATACAAGCATCAGCGGAAGCCACAGTATCTGAGTACAGACACAAAGTTAAAAAAGTTTGCCTTAAGAAGGCTAGCATAGCAACGACACTGATCAAAAAGGCGAATGCCTCCTGCCTGGGAGCCTCCGAATCTACTCCTGGTCGTCGGTCTCCATGTAGTAGTAGGCTCCACCGGTAGGGTAGTAGTAGTCGGTGGGATCAGCTGGCTCCTGGGATCCATCATCTGGTCGCAGCAATCGGGTGTGGGGGAAAAGAGTAGCAAAGCAACCGTGAGTACTCATCCAAAGTACTCGCAAGACTGACATCAGAACTATACTAAGTATGCATCGGTATCAAGGGAATGGGGCTATATCTTTGGACTAAACTGCAGAAATGCCAGAACAGAGGGGGAAAGCCTAGCCTATCGAAGACTAGCATCTTCAGCGTCTTGCAGCATTAGAAGAGTGCAGATTAGTAGCATAACATAAAGTAACAAGCATGTAGAAGCAACGCCCAGAGATCCTTCCTCGACTCCCTGCGAGAAAGCAATCCCAGAGCTTACAGTTAAAGTAACATGTATTCAGTTCAAGTTGTAGTAGATCGGGATACAACACTGAGCGTCCTGTTACCGTGGACATGGCTATTCAAATAGATAACTTCCCTGCAGGGGTGCACTACTATTACCCAACACGCTCGATTAACTCTGGCCGGACAAACTTTCCTCGGTCATGCCCGGCCTCGGCTGATCGACACGACGTAGTCCTACCTAGGCTCAACAGAAAGGTCGCCGCCGGTCTACATCCTAAGTGCTCGGGGGTCTTGGGCCCATCGCCCTTAGCACTCCGGGTCGTTGTGTGCAGGGTGGATACTAGCGCCACCCGTGTGCTGGGTGACACGATCCGACCCGACCACAATGCTGAACTGGACGTCTGACAGAGCTTTCGGCTGATACATACAGCGCCGAGGGTCCCATAACCATTATCCCACATGGTGGTAGTGCGTATATGGCCAGCGGCCAACTTAGATCAAATACCCAAATCCGTTATGCATGTTTGGGAGCTCGCGGTGACGATCAGTACTCCTGTCGTCCCGTCTCGAGGAAGTGCAACAAGGGTCAGGCCCATCCCTCTCTAGGGCGGTCTCTGCCTACCCGGCCACGCCTCGTAATTATCTCGCAGGTACCCTCCAGGTCAACCCGACTCCACATTTCCCCGCGGGTACCCCTCGGGGTCGACCCGCCTGCAACAAAGGTCTGAGGTAAAAGTCATGGTAACCGTGTGTCCAAAACACCAAAGGAAAACCCGAGGAATCACCCTCGATGGATTCCTACTCGATGTAATCCGTTAAGTAGAACCAGGAGGAATCACCCTCGATGGTCCCCACTTGAGGGGTTGCACGACAGAGTCATCATCGGGAAGGGGAGAGCGAGGAATCACCCTCTGCAATCACCATCGATGTGCTATACTACAAGGATATCATCAGGAGTGCAGTACGAGGTATCACCCACGGCACTCGATAGTAGCCCTGCAGAGCCGTACAACTAAGGGGGTGTGCGGTGATGTGACGGTCTCTGCACATCGACCACAAAGATCGAGATACTGATACAAAGCAGGGCAACAGGGACAAGGGTGAGGGGTCACTGATGGATCACTAACCAACCTATTCTAAGCAGTTTAGGATGACAGGTAAAGTAACAACAGCAGGTTACAAAAGCAGGCTATGCATCAGAATAGGAGCAAGCAATTACTGTAGCAAAATCTAATGCAAGGATGAGGGAGAAGGAAATAGGCGATATAGGAATGATCAAGGGGGTTTTGCTTGCCTGGAAGCTCTGCTGAAAGGGGCTGGTCGTCAAGGGCGTAGTCGTACTCGGTAGCAGCGTCGGTCTCGGGGTCTACCGGAGAGAAGGAGGGGGAAGAAACAATAAATACAAGCAACAAATGCAACACAGATGCATGGCATGGCAACACGTTATTCGAGGGGGGGTGCCCTAATGCAGTACTACGCAAATTAGTCGGAGCGGGAAACATCTGGAGGTGTTTTACCAGCTCCGGGCAATTATCGGACAGATGAATCGGAGGGGAAAGTTCCATGTTCATCATGTTAGAGGGGGGTGGCAGGTATGTGAGTAGGTTATTCGTATTTGTCATATTTTTCTGATTGTTTTTCATATATAAAGTATTTTCATCCGAGTTACAGTTTATTTTATATGATTTTTCAAAGTTTTATTGAATTTCTAGAATTATTTAATCCGAATTATCTGAAACAGTGATAGGTGACGTCAGCAGAACATCATGATGATGTCAGCAGTCAACCCAGCCGGTTGACTGGTCAATCTGACCAGTGGGTCCCACTAGTCAGTGACACAGTAGCTAATTAGGGATTAGATAAACTAATTAAAGATTAATTAGGGGTGGTGCCTACTGTTAGTGTCTGATTAGTTAATTAATTAACTTAATTAGGATTAACAAATTAATTAGATTTATTTATTTTTTAAAAACGTTTAAATTAGCGAGGCCCGTATGTCAGTGACACGGGGCCGCCCAGTCAGCAGTTGACCCAGTTAACTGGGTCAATTGGGGCCGTGGGGCCCAGCGGTCAGTGGCACAGGACGCGGCCACGTTGGCGCCAGGTCAGCGGACGGTGCCGGAGACGCGCCGGCGAGCTCTCTCGCGACGACCAAACTCCGGCGAGCTCGGATCCGCGCTGTGGGGCACCAAAATGCACGCGGTTGGGATCTCTGGAACGGGTAATCCGCTGCGCGTCGAATGGCGGTGGTCGCAGCGGCTGAGGTGGTCGGAGTCGGCGCCGGCGATGACGGCAGGCTGCGGCGACGTTCGGGCTCGATCGGGCGCTCGGCTGCGGTTCACTTTCGATTGTTCTAAGCGGCTAGGCGAGGTCTACGTGACGCGGCGAGCGCGATGGTGGCACGCACGGGGCCCAATGGTCACCGTGGCTACGCCGGCGACGAGCTCTAGCGGCAAGATGTTCGGCCACGGTGGAATCGGGCGGCAGAGGACGACTGAGAGGGAGAGAGAGGAGGGGGGAGGTAGCGGTGCTCACGGGGAGCCGGTAGTGGAGCTTAGTGGGCTCGGGGAAGGGTTGGTGGCACCGGAATCGTCGCTAGAGTTGCGGTGGCTGTAGGAGGAAGACGGAGTCGCCGAGCTCGAGGCAGTGGCTCCCGGCTCCAATGGCTCGGCGCAGCCGACGTAGAGGGCGACGACGGAGCTCTACGGCATGTTGGCGAGGCGTGAGGAGGCCGATGGCCGCGGGATCGAAGCAGCGACGGCGACGGCAGAGGCGAGTGGTGATGCGAGGAAGAAAGCGGCGCAAGGAGAAGGAGGGAGACGCGCTAGGGTTCGCCAGGGGGTTGCGGGCGTCCTTATCCAGGGCGGGGCACCGCTGGATGGTCGATAGCGAGGCAATCGGCGGGTGGACGGCGCGCGCGCGTTCGGCCAGCGCCATGGCTTCTGGCCAGCGAGAGGAAGGAGAAGGCCTCGCCGAGCTGGGCGAAAATGCACTGTTGGACTTAAGCCCACCAGCACAGTGCCCACTTCCTTTTATCTTTTTCTTTTCTGTTTTGATTTTTTCCTTTCTGTTTTGCTAAATGTTTGGTCACCTATTGACTTTTGTAAAATATGTGACTTAGTCACATAAATACAATGCAATATTTAGCACTGCCATAAAATGGTTTGGTGATAATATGATTTCCTTTGAATTTTAATTAAATAAGAATGGATTAAACATTGCTGTTTTGGTACTGTTTCATGATGTTAGAGTCATTTAAATAATTCAATCAATGTTGATTTTATTTTTATAACTGCTTTGGGAATATTTGCAATATTATGAACTATTTAGTTCCTGGATTTGAACAACTTTTAAATTCACTTTAAATTTGAATTTCAATTTGAATTGGAATTTGAAATGAGATATAAGATCAAAGGTGATCAAGCAGTGTTAAGCATGGTGACTTGGCATGATTAAGAGGAGATCACTGTAGCTTAATACATGGGGATGTTAGAGACTAGGTGCATCAGCATTAGTTCTTTGAGAATCTTGTTCAATTCTTTTTGGGTGACCTTCAGGATAAAGTGGCTCCTGAGTCATTCTACCTCCTCTAGTCATTACTCTAACAGCATGATCATTCATATTGTTATTCATTTCATTGAGCAATTCACTTTGAGATTTAGCAACTTGTTCTAACTGGGTTTGAACCATTGATGCATGTTTACTTACACCCTTAACATCATTAGCAATTCTAAATAACAAGTCACTCAAGCGATCAATCATGTAGGCATTTCGTTTTAATTGTTTCATAACATTTGCATTGAAGTGATCTTGCTTAATAATATAATTTTCAAATTCATACAAGCATTGACTAGGAGGTTTGTTATAAGGAATATCACCTTCATCAAATTTTATAAGAGAATTTACCTCTACTACCTGTGGCGGCGTGTCAAGACCATGTATTTCTTCGATAGGTGGTAGATTCTTAACATCTTCAGCTTTAATACCTTTTTCCTTCTGGCATTTCTTTGCCTGTTGCATATCTTCAGGACTGAGATATAAAATACCCCTTTTCTTCGGAGTGGGTTTGGGTGGTGGTTCAGGAAGTGTCAAATCATTATCATTCTTCAATATATTATTCAATAATTCCTCAGCTTGTTCAATAGTCCTTTCCCTGAAAACACAACTCGCACAACTATCTAGGTAGTCCCTAGAAGCATCGGATAGTCCATTATAGAAGATATCAAGTATTTCATTTTTCTTAAGAGGATGATCAGGCAAAACATTAAGTAATTGGAGAAGCCTCCCCCAAGCTTGAGGGAGATTCTCTTCTTCAATTTGCACAAAGTTAAATATTTCCTGTAAGGCGGCTTGTTTCTTATGAGCAGGAAAATATTTTTCAGAGAAGTAATAAATCATATCCTGGGGACTACGCACACATCCAGGAGCAAGAGTATTATACCATTCCTTAGCATCACCCTTTAATGAGAAAGGAAACAACTTAAGAATATAGTAATAGCGAATTTTTTCCTCATGAGCGAATAGGGTGGCTATATCATTTAATTTAGTGAGATGTGCCACAACGGTTTCAGTTTCATAACCATGGAAAAGATCAGATTCAATCAAAGTGATTAACTCGGGATCGACAGAGAATTCATAATCCTTATCAGTAACACATATGGGAGAGGTAGCAAACTTAGGATCATATTTCATTCTCTCCCTCATAGATTTTTCTTTCATATCAGCAAGCAACTTTATAACTTCATGTCTAGCATTACAAGCAAGAATAGCTCTAGCTGTCTCCCTATGAAAGCAGTGTTCATCAGGTGTTTCAACTCTAGTAAGGGAGCTAAGCATAATAGGTGAATCATAATTCTCAAGAGATTCAACATTTTCAATTTCTTTAGCTTTAGCAATTTGTTCAGTAAGAAATTCACCAAGTGGCACAACATTATCAAGCATAGTACTAGCATCATCATGAGTATCATTCATAGCATAAGTGGTATCATCAATAACTTGCGGCATATCAGAATTAATAGCATGTGGTGGTGTTGCAAGTTTACTCAAAACAGAATGTGAATCAAGTGCAGAGCTAGATGGCAGTTCCTTACCCCCCCTCGTCTTAGAGGGAACGATCTTGGTCTTGGCATCTTTTAGATTCTTCATAGTGATCAACAAATATAAATCCCAAGTGACTTAGCAAATAAAGCTATGCTCCCCGGCAACGGCGCCTGAAAAAGGTCTTGATAAACCACAAGTATAGGGGATCGCAACAATTTTCGAGGGTAGAGTATTCAACCCAAATTTATTGATTCGACACAAGGGGAGCCAAAGAATATTTGCAAGTATTAGCAGTTGAGTTGTCAATTCAACCACACCTGGAAACTAAATATCTGCAGCAGAGTGATCAGTAGCACAGTAGTATGATAGTTTGATAGCAGTAGCAATAATAGTAACAGTAACAGTAACGACAGCAGCAATAGTTTTGTAGCAATTTTGACAGTAGTAACTTAGCAAAGAACAATATGTGAAAAGCTCGTATGCATTGGATCGGTGATATTGTTGGATAACATTCATCATGTAACAGTCATAACCTAGGGCGACACAGAACTAGCTGCAATTCATCAATGTAATGTAGGCATGTATTCCGTATATAGTCATACGTCCTTGCGATAAGAACTTGCATGACATCTTTTGTCCTACCCTCCCATGGCAGCGGGGTCCATAAGGAAACTAAGGGATATTAAGGCCTCCTTTTAATAGAGAACCGGAACAAGGCATTAACACTTGGTGAATACATGAACTCCTCAAACTATGGCAATCACCGGAAAGAATCCCAATTATTGTCACCTTGGGGTATGCTGATCATTACACATAGCAGGTGCGTATAACTTGCAAGATCGGATCAAGAACACAAATATATTCATGAAAACATAAAGGGTTCAGATCTAGAATCATGGCACTCAGGCCCTAGTGACAAGCATTAACCATAGCAAAGTCATAGCAACATCAATCTCAGAACATAGTGGATACTAGGTGAGGGTGTCCCGGACTAGGGGGTACTCGGGCTGCCAGCCTATCTCTCGTGGGCCGGGCTGGTGGGCCGCTCTCTACTCATCGATGGAAGGCCGGATTGTGGGCGACCCCGTGTGCTAGAAGGAAACCTCCGAAGACTTGGCGTCTCCTCCAAGAATACTTGACGTGCCTGGCGTGTTTATCCCCTGATGGTAACCGACTATGTGTAACCCTAGGACCCTCTGGTGTCTATATAAACCAGTGGGTTTAGTCCGTAGTGGATCATCATATCCATTGCCTAGGGTTTAGCCCATCCGATCTCGAGGTAGATCAACTCTGTAACCTTCATACAAACACATCAATACAATCTAGCAGGACGTAGGGTATTACCTCTTCGAGAGGGCCCGAACCTGGGTAAATCGCTGTCTCTACGTTCCCTGTTACCCATTGATTCCTAGACCTACAGTTCGGATCCCCTACCCGAGATCTGCCGGTTTTGGTACCGACATTGGTGCTTTCATTGAGAGTTCCGCCGTGGGTCATCAAGGATCAATGGCTCACCTAGTCATTAGCAACAACGCTAGCCGCAGGCACGCTTTCGTTCCCGGCCAGCTCTTCGCATTCGGTAGCGTCATGCTACACGCCGATCTGGCCGGTCACCTTGACCGGGTCAATGGCTTCACCCCCGACCAGGAGATTAGGTTCGAAAACTTAGAGTTCGTCCCCGACTCCCGGGGAGATCTTATCCTTACGGGGTCCTCAGCCTCGCCTGAAGGACCCACAAATCCTGAAGCACCGACTTCGAGTACGGCCAACCCCACTACAGGGACGGCCGCCGCTGCAGATCCAGCCTTGAGCACGGATCTAATCTCTGCGCTCGGCTGCCGAAGATCAGCCCCGGCCGAACATGACTACGGGGCGAATTCGAACGCCCCCATCACGGCCATATTGCAGGTTGACCCCGCAAACTGCCAGAGCTTGGTGCCGACGGATCTCTCGTTATTAAATGGGATACTAGATCGGATCCAGGCCCTTGGAATCACCGATGGCCAATCCTCGGTTTACGATCAGATCGGGCTTAAACCCGACGACAGGGAAATTCACGCCCCTGCCACCACTCACTTGATCGCCACTATCGAAGGCCCCATGGAGGGCACACCCCTTCCCTCAGAACCGGAAGCGCATGAGGTGTAAGTTTCTGACTAGCAGGCTTCATCCTCCAGCTCGGCAGCCGAACTCCGTTCCGGAGAGGGTTTAGGGCCGAAGTCTGGTTCGGCACGCAATTCCGGATCCACGCACCCGCGCCCGGCCAATTATCCAGAGCTCGGCGCATTGGATTCCATGTCAATCCAGGACGCGGCCGCCAGAACTCCGGACTCACACTCCGCTGGGGTCAATTTTTTTATCCCGCCCACCCCCCATGTTGAGTACTGTCCAGATAACTCAGGACGGACCGACATATGGGACCTAATGTTCGTAAAGCAGCAGCCCGGAGAGACAGTTCGGCACTTCTGGGCCAGATTCCTTATCGTCAAAAAACAAGATGACGGACGGCTGCAACAAGGACATTCTGGAGATCTTCCGACAGAACTGCCGAGACGAGGGCGTCTTGCCCTCGCCCGCCGCCACATCCAAAATTTCTCTGATTTATCGGATCTGGTGTCCAAATACTGCACCATGGAGTATGCTTGGCAGGCTCAGCTCGAGCAAATGGAGTCAATCCGTACAGAGGAACCAAACCGAGCTCGGGCAAAACACGCACACCCTCGCCGGACACCCCAATATGAGCCATCCGAGAAAAGGATGAAACCCCCGACAAGATCCAGAACGGTCCTTGACGAACTGCTGGAGAAACCATGCCCCATACACTCCGTCCTCCTCAACACAAACCGAACCCACAGCCTTTGAGCTTGCTGGGTGGTCAGGCAAGTCGTCAAGAGCGGCGAAGTCATCCTCGGAGGCCCGTACTCAAATAAAAGTCCACCAATGCCCTTTGATGATGACGCCGAAGTCTTAACAATCTACGAGACCTATTCCTCGAAGAATCAGAGGAAGAGAGCCCTTCAAGGGCTCGCTCAAATTCACCATGTGGCAGAGACTGACTCATGGACAGACATACCCATCACTTTCAGTGAACAAGACCAGCTGAGGTCCTGCCCTACTCGAGCTGCCGCCACCCTTGTCCTTGATCCCATAGTGGATGGATTCCGACTCCAAAAGGTGTTAATGGACGGCAGTAGCGGGCTAAACCTCATTTACGAGGACACCTTGGACAAAATGCAGTTTGACAGATCCCGCATCGAGCAAAGTCACACCACCTTTCGGGGGATCATCCCCGGAAAGGAAGCGCGTTCTAGTGTCCGAGTAGCTCTTGATGTGGTCTTCGGAACTCCCAAGAACTACCGATTCGAAGAACTGCTTTTCCACATCGTGCCCTTCCGCAGTGGCTACCGTGCCTTATTAGGGCGCGATGCCTTCGCTCGATTCCATGCAGTCCCACATTACGGGTACGTGAAGCTTAAAATGCCAGGGCCAAATGGCGTGATCACAATAATAAGTGATCCGGACAGAGCTCTTCGGGCCGAGAACAAAACAACATCCCTCGCCCTCGAAGCGTTGTCCGAAGCCCTCGCAGCTGAAGAACTGACCGCGCTCCGCTCAACGGTGGATAAGGACGACGTAATCCTCGACAAAAGGCCCAAATCCACGTCCTTCAAACCAGCGGATGAAATTGTCAAATTCCAAGTGCACCCAACAGATCCCCACAAGACGGCGTCCATTGGAGCTCAGCTGGACCCCACGGTCGATGAAGAGCTGCGTAAATTCTTGCGTGAAAACTGGGATATCTTCGCCTGGCACCCGTCTGACATGCCAGGGATCCCGCGTAGATTAGCCGAGCATAGCTTGAACATCATTAAGAGTTTCAAGCCAGTCAAACAGAGTCTGCGTCGGTTTTCCGAACCCAAGCGTCAGGCTGTGGACGAGGAACTGGCAAAGTTGCTCGAAGCCGGATTCATCTGGGACATCAAACATCCAGAGTGGTTGGCCAATCTGGTCATGGTACCAAAGAAGGATAAGTCCTGGCGGTTGTGTGTCGATTTCAAGGATTTAAACAAGGCCTGCCCCAAGGTTCCTTTCCCCTTGCCCCGCAAAGACCAGATCATAGACGCCACCGCCGGGCATGACTCACTACGTTTCCTCGACGCTTACTCCGGATACCATCAAATTAAAATGAAGGAGTCCGACCAAGCGGCCACTGCATTCATCACTCCTTATGAGCCATTTAGTTTCAACACAATGCCCTTCGGGTTAAAGAACGCAGGGGCTACATACCAACGCATGATTCAAACATGTTTGAAAAAACAAGTCGGCAAAACAGTTGAAGCATATGTGGACGACGTGGTTATCAAAACCAAACACATCAGCCAGCTGGTGGACGATCTCCGGCAAACCTTTGATAGTCTTCGGACTTTCGATATACGGCTCAATCCGGAAAAGTGCATCTTCGGAGTGCCGGCCGGTAAGCTGCTCGGATTAACCATTTCCCATAGAGGAATAGAAGCCAACCTAGCGAAAAAACGGGCACTGTCCGAGCTGGCTATCCCCACTGAGCTTAAACACGTCGAGAAACTTGCCGGCACTGTTGCAGCCCTAAGACGCTTCATCTCACGCCTCGGAGAAAAAGCCTTACCGCTATATAAATTGCTCAAACGGACAAAGAACTTCAAATGGACCAGTGAAGCGGCGGCAGCACTCGAAGAAATAAAAACTCTACTGGCCAGCAACCTGATCTTGACAGCACACAGCCCGGGCGAGCCAATGCTACTATATATCTCGGCCACGAATCAGGTGGTCAGCGTGGTTCTCGTCGTCGAACGAGAGGCAGACAGTCACAAGCTCCAAGTGCAGAAACCTGTGTACTACGTATCTGAAGTGCACACCCCGTGTAAAACGAGGTACCCGCATTATCAAAAGATCGCCTACGCAGTTTTTATGGCATCCCGAAAGCTCTGCCATTACTTCCAGGAGTGCTCGGTCATGGTGGCATCCGAAGTACCACTGAATGACATAATCAACAATCGAGATGCCACCGGCCGCATAGCCAAATGGGCTATAGAACTCCTCCCCTTCGAAATCATATATAGACCACGCCGAGCTATTAAATCTCAGGTTTTGGCTGATTTCGTTGCGGAATGGACGGAAGCCGAACTCCCAAGGGAGTACAGTACATACTCGCATTGGACGATGTACTTCGACGGCTCCAAAATGCTCGCCGGGCTGGGGGCTGGAGTGGTCCTCACATCCCCCACTGGCGGCAATATTCGGTACATACTCCAGATCATGTACACCGACTCCAACAACGCAGCCGAATATGAGGCTCTGCTACATGGACTTCGGATTGCGGTGTCAATGGGCATACAGCGGCTCGAGGTACGGGGAGATTCTAATCTCGCCATCTCTCAAGTCAACGGCGAATTCGACGCAAAGGACCCAAAAATGACAGCATACCGCAACGCCGTCCTAAAAATCTTCGCTCGCTTCGAAGGACTGGAATTTCACCATATACCTAGAGACAGCAATCAAGCTGCCGATATCCTTGCTCGAATGGGCGCCAAGCGTGACCGTGTCCCTGAGAACACCTTTTTAGAACGACTCTTCAAGCCGTCCGTAGTGTGGCAGGAGGATGCCCAGGGCTCAGAATCCAATACCTCAGGAGAGCTCGTCCCTCCGCCTATCGAACCAGACAAAGGAATTATCGGGGGCTCGGCAATTGAAATGACATCTTCGGCTCACGAAGTCATGGCGGTAATCACGCCATGGACCGAGCCCTTCCTCGCCTACCTCCTCCGGCAAGAATTACCGGCTGACCAGACTGAGGCAAGGCGTATCATTCGACGATCTAAAGCCTATAAAGTCCACGAGGGAGAACTATATAAGAAAAGCACTACTGGCGTGCTCCGGAGATGTATATCCGAAGAGGAGGGAAGGCAGCTCCTGGCCGAGATTCACGCTGGTATGGGCGGTCACCACGCGGCAGCTCGGGCCTTGGTCAGCAAGGCTTTTTGAGCAGGGTTCTTCTGGCCCACTGCCCGAACAGACGCCCAAACATTGGTCCAACATTGCGTTGGATGCCAGCTCTTCGCCAATCAGAGCCATATGCCCCCCACGGCCCTTCGGACGATACCGATTACTTGGCCTTTCGCGGTCTGGGGGCTGGACATGGTCGGACCACTTAAAGGGGGGACCAAGAAAAAGAAATATCTACTCGTCATGGTAGATAAATTTACTAAATGGATTGAGGCAAAACCGGTAACTTCAGCCAAGTCTAAGCCGGTCATCGATTTTATATTCGGCGTCGTACACCGTTACGGTGTCCCCTATAGCAAAATAACGGACAACGGATCCAATTTTACCGCCCAGGAAGTCAAAGACTGGTGCGCTAATTTAGGCATTAAGCTCGACTACGCCTCGGTGTATCACCCACAGTCTAATGGACATCTCGAGAGAGCTAATGGACTGATCTTGAGCGGCATCAAGCCCCGTTTGGTCCGATCTTTAAAATAATCCGACTGCCATTGGGTCGAGGAGCTTGACTCCATATTGTGGGGCCTACGCACCACTCCTAATCGATCCACGGGCTACACACCGTTCTTCATGGTGTATGGGGCAGAAGCCGTCCTCCCCAGCGACCTTATTCACGACGCTGCTCGGGTGCGTATGTACGAAGAAAAGGAGGCCGAGCTAGATCGGCAAGATGACCTGGACGCCCTGGAGGGCGAGCGCGACATAGCTCGGGCTCGTTCTGCTTTTTGTCAGCAGCAGGCCAGACGTTATCAGAGCAGGGAAGTACGGCCAAAGGCCTACAACATCGGCGATCTAGTGTTGCACCTCCTGGAGAAGCAGAAGCATAAGCTGTCGCCCAAATACATCATCATGCCTGAGGACATTTATGCTTATTGGGGCTTGGATCAGCCCCAAGCACCTGAGCCAGCACCTGAGCCAGATCCGTACCAGGAGCCCATCTATCAGTGGGAGCCTTAGGAGGCCATTTACCAGTGGAATCCTCAGCAGCCTCAGTACTATCCAGGAGGTGCTGATTTTGACCCGTGGCCATAGACCAACATAGGCCAAAAGCCTAAGCTTGGGGGAGTACGTATTTCTCACCGACATTACATTCATGATTCACACATTCATTCCAGTTGTCAGTGTTCATCCTTTTTCATTGTATATCCATGTTAGTTTTTATTTTCGCTATCTTTTGTGTGTTTGAAAAACTTTCGAAAATCCAAAAAAATTAGTTGTAGTTTCTTTCTTGTTTAGTTAATTCGTAGTAGTAAAAGAAAACCCAAAAAGATTTCCCGTTTCTTCTTTTACTTGTTGGGAGCTTTCCCGTGTAAATAGTTTTTCTCGTTTTTGTTTTTCCTTCGTTAATTTGCATTTCTTTATAAAAACTAAAAGCACCAAAAATATTTCAGTGTGTTTCTCTGAATTTCTTTTCTTTTCATTGAGTCGTTGCAAGGAGAAGACCACGATGAAAATGTTGTTGATCTAACAACAAGCCACTATTACTTTGTCTTCTCCTCTGAATAAACGTTTGCAGATTCCAGCTTAGTCCACGGCACACTTGCACCATTCTTATTATTATCACATCATTCGGTCATGCAAGTGAAAGGCAATAATGACGATATTTGATGAAGTGATTGCGGTGAAGAAAAGCTGGTATGAACTCTTCTTGTTTTTGTCTTTGTAAATACGTTTAGCTCAGTATTCATGATCTAGCATTATTATGAGTAAACATATTTGTGATGACAATTAGAGATTATAGTTGCTCATGCCATGCTTAAATAGCTGGGAGTGGATAATGATTTATCTTGAGTGTCAACATGCATTAAAATGGTTGTGATGTATTATGTTAGCATGGTATCCTCCTCTGAGTAATTCGAGTGGCTTGACTTGGCACATGTTCATACATGTAGTTGAATCAAAACCAACATAGCCTCCATGATATTTATGTTCAGGGTGTTGATATCCTACTCATGCTCGTATTCAATGTTAATTATTCGCAATGCATGTCTATGACCGTTTTCGCTCTCTAGCTGGTTGCTTCTCAATCTATTTGCTAGCCTCCGCCTGTACTAAGCGGGAATACTGCATGTGCATCCAAATCCCTAAACCAAAGTTATTCCAGATGACTCCACTATATCTACCTATATGCGGTATTACTCTGCCATTCCAAGTAAATTTGCAAGTGCCACCTCTAAATATTCAAACGAACATCTGTTTTGTGTGCCCGTACCGCTGATGGAGCAACAGGGGGCGGTCAGTATCTTCCATGCTAAGTGGGTTACTCTCAGATGAGTGTTTATTCACTTGTCATTGCACGAGAGAGGATGGTAATCGGGATGCCCAGTCCTATGCTCAAATCAAAATAATATAATGCAAACAAACTCCCCCGAAAAGTTGTTGGTATGGAGGGCACCCGTGAATTCGGCTAGCCATGGCTTGTGTTGGTACGGTGGAGGGGGAGTAAACTTTACCTTTCCGCTTGGGAACCGCCTGTAATTTGTTTAGCATGGAAGATATTGAAAACTCTCGGTCATGACGTTTACAGGAAAAGCATACCTCCCATAATTATTTTCATCTCTAATTTAAGCTTCGAGCTCTGGCACTGCTGCAAATCCATGCTTCCCTCTGCGAAGGGCCTATCCATTTACTTTTATGTTATTTTATTTTTATTGTTGAGTCATCACCCTCTCATTCAAAGCATCAGTTGGAGAGCACTATTGTCATTTTTATGCATTGAGTATAGTTAATGTTGGGTGTGACCATGACTGGATATCCTCTACCATGAATTACAATGTTTAGTCATTGCTTGAATCTCAGAGGTGCTCTGCATTTATGTTTTGCGTTCTCAGAAAGGGCTAGCGAGATACCATGTTATCATATTATATCATGATTGTTTTGACAAAGTGTTAGCATCCGAGATATCTTATTATTGCTCGCTAGTTGGTTATGTTATTGCCATGAGTAAATGTGAGACCTAAGTGTTATCATCAATATGGTTAGTTCATAATCTTTGCTGAAAACTTGGATTCTAGTTAAGTATATATACAAACAACAAGAACAAAAGAGTTTGTAAAAGTTTTTCTTTATCTCTTTCAGTTTGTCAACTAAATTGCTTGAGGACAAGCAATGAGTTAAGCTTGGGGGAGTTGATATGTCCCAAACGTATCTACTTTTCCAAACACTTTTTCTATAGTTTGGACTCTAATTTGCATGATTTGAATGGAACTAACCCGGACTGACGCTGTTTTCAGCAGAATTGTCATGGTGTTATTTTTGTGGAGAAATAAAAGTTCTCGGATGGACCTGAAAATTTATGGAGAATTATTTTAGAATATATAAAAAATACTGGCGCAAAGATCTACCAGAGGGGGGGCCACCAGGCGCCACAAGCCTGGGGGGTGCGCTCACCCCCCCAGGGCATGCCTAGCAGGCTTGTGGGCCCCTGGCAGCTCCGTTTGCCCTAACTCCAATGCTACAAGTACCTATTCATGGATAAAAAAACCAGAGAGAAAGAATCGCGTTTTACGAAACGGAGCCGCCGCCACCTCCTGTTCTTCATTGGGAGGGCTGATCTGGAGTCCGTTCGGGGCTTTGGAGAGGGAGATTCGACGCCGTCATCATCATCAACCATCGTCCATCACCAATTTCATGATGCTCACCACCGGGCGTGAGTAATTTCTTTGTAGGCCAGCTGGACGTTGATGGGTTGGGTGAGATTTACCATGTAATCGAGTCAATTTGTTAGGGCTTTGATCCCTAGTATCCACTATTTTCTGAGATTGATGTTGCTATGACTTTGCTACGCTTAATGCTTGTCACTAGGGCCCAAGTGCCATGATTTAAGATCTGAACCCTCTATGTTTTCATGAATATATTTGAGTTCTTGATCCTATCTTGCAAGTGATATGCACCTGTTACATGTCATGATCCGCATACCCCAAGGTGACAATAATTGGGATTCTTTCCGGTGATTGCCGTAGTTTGAGGAGTTCTTGTATTCACTATGTGTTAATGCTTTGTTCCGGTTCTCTATTAAAAGGAGGCCTTAATATCACTTAGTTTCCTTAAGGACCCCGCTGCCATGGGAGGGTAGGACAAAAGATGTCATGCAAGTTCTTACTATAAGCACGTATGACTATATACGGAATACATGCCTACATTACATTGATGAATTAGAGATATTGTGTATTGATAACCCACAAGTATAGGGGATCAATTGTAGCTTTTTCAGTAAATAAGAGTGTTGAACCCAACGATGAGCTAAGGGTAGAATTAATATTCCCTTCAAGTTCTATCGACCACCGATACAACTCTACGCACATTTAACGTTCGCTTTACCTAGAACAAGAATAAACTACTTTGTATGTGTAGTAGGATAAATTTGCAAGGATAAAACTAGGAGTACTTAGCGAGAATAAAACTACGAGTAATTTGCAAGATAATAAAATTTATTTATTTAGTAGAAAGCTTTTCTAACACAAGAGAAGGATTTGTCCCTAGGCAATCGATAACTAGACCGGTAATCATTATTGCAATTTTATATGAGGGAGAGGCATGAGCTAACATACTTTCCGTACTTGGATCATATGCACTTATGATTGGAACTCTAGCAAGCATCCGCTACTACCAAAGATCATTAAGGTAAAACTCAACCATAGCATTAAGTTACAAGTCCTCTTTACTCCCATACGCAACAACCCCCTTACTCGGGTGTAAGCTTCTGTCACTCTAGCCGCCCACTATAAGAGAATTATGAATGTATTGCAAACCATACAGCAGGAATCCCTCACGCTTGTGCGACACAGAGGGCACCATAGCACAACACCAAAATAAAACATACAACTCAAACCAATCACGATCATCAATCAACCCATAGGACAAAACAAATCTACTCAAACATCATAGGATTGCCACATATCATTGGATAATAATATATAGCGTTAAGAACCATGTTTAAGTAGAGATTACAGTGGGGAGAAGAGGTGTTACACCGCTGCATAGAGGGGGAGAGAGTTGGTGTTGACGGCGAAGAAGTTGTTGGTGTAGATCGCCGTCACGATGATTGCCCCGGCGGCGTTCCGGCGCTACCGGGAGAGAGGGGGAGAGAGCCCCCTCTTCTTCTTCTTCCTTGGACTCCCCCCTAGATGGGAGGAGAGTTTCCCCTTTGGTCCATGGCCGCCATGGCTCCCGGAGGGGAGGAGCCCCTTCGAAATTGGATCTCTCTCTTTGTTCTCTTCTGTTTCGCGTTCCTGTTTTCTGGCCGAAAACCGTTTCTTAAATTCCCGGAGATCCGTAACTCCGATTGGGCTGAAATTTTGAGGGGATTTTAATCCGGATATTATATTTCTTTTGGCGAAATAAGGGCACCAACCATTGTGACGCCCCCGACTCGACAGTGCACTAATCATACACGCAAATGCACACGATCAAGCCTAGGGACTCACTTGAAGATATCACAACACAACTCTAAACACCAATAAAATAATACAAGCTTTCTATTACAAGCCAGGTTCCTCGAGGTCTCGAATACATAAGCTTGCGCATACAAGCGTCAGCGAAAGCATTAGATATCTGAGTACAGATATAAAAGTAAAAAAGATATGCCCTAACAGGTGGGGCAAAACAACAACACAGATCGAAAAGGCGCCGGCCTCCTGCCAGGGAGCCTCCTAACTACACCTGGTCGGCTGGATCAATCTAGTAGTATGTGCCATCAGGACCCTCTTGGTAGTAGCAGTCTGTGGTGGCGTCTGGCTCCTGGACTCCGTCGTCTGATGTATCATCAAAAGGATATGTGGGGGAAAAGAATAGCAGAGCAACCGTGAGTACTCATCCAAAGTACTCGCAAGATTGACATCAGAACTAAACTAATTATGCATTGGTATCAAGTGAAAAGGCTGTATCTCTGGACTGTATAGCAGAAATGCCAAAATAGACAGAAAGGCCTAGCCTATCGAAGACTAGCATCTTCAAGCAAACTTGCAGCATCAGAAGAGAGTAGATAATAGTAGCATACATGTGGATATACAACAACAATGCCCTGAGATCCTTTCTCGACACCCTGTGAGAAAGCGATCCTGAGAGCAGTATTAACAGTTTAATATGAATCATCATCAGTTTGTAGTTGTCATGGTACCGGATACAACTCCGAGCGTCCTGTTACCGTGGCCACGTCTATTCGAATAGATCACTTCCCTGCAGGGGTGCACAACTGTTACCCAACACGCTCGATTACATCTGGCCGGACACACTTGCTGGGTAATTCCCGGGCTCGGGTAATCGACACGAAGTAGCGTCCTACCTAAGCTCAGCAGAGACGTCAACACGCCGGTCTAAATCCTAAGCACGAATGGGTCTTGGGCCATCACCCTTTGCGCTCCTGCACATTGCGAGGGTAGTCGGGGCCCAGGCGTGACACTGAATACACCAGTGACGTAACCAGCTCACCCCAACCAGCCCGCATCTCTGAGCTGTGACGTCTGAAGAGCTTTCGGGAGAAACGTACAACGTAGAGGGCCCCATTAAACCATTATCCCACGTGGTGGTAGTGCGTATAGGCACGTAGCCAACTCAGATCAAATACCCAGTTCCGTTAGGCGTATTTAGCAACTCGCAGAGACGATCAAAGTTTCTGTCGCTCCGACTTGAGACCACTCGCGTGTACTAATGGTGCTTACCCATCTTTAACATAGTTCTCTCGCGGGCACCCTTGGGGCCAGCCCGACTTTACATTTCCCCGCGGGTACCTCTCGAGGTGGACCCGCCTGTAACAAAGGTCAAAGTACCCGTGTGTCCAAGTACTGAGAAGGAGTCCGAGGAATCACCCTCGATTGATTCCCACTCGAGGAGTTGCACGACGGGAGCTTATCGGAGGTGATGAAAGAGGAATCACCCTCGGTAACACACATCCGTATAGCTATTCCACAGAGGCATCATCGAAAGTGAGCTAAGAGGTATCACCCTCGGCACTCGATGCCAGCTCTGCAGAGTCGAGCAATTTAGGGGGGTGTGCGGTGATGTGTTGTTCTCAGCCGACGATCATTCGATCGGGGCACATATACTAAAGCGGAGCAACTACAGCATGGGAGAGAGGCCACAGATGGTTTACCATCCAACCTATACTAAGCATCTCGGATAGCAGGCAGGTATCAATAACAGTTACAAGGACAGGCTATGCATCAGAATAGGATAAAACAATAGCAGTAGCAAAATCTAATGTAAGCAGGAGGGAGAGAGAATAGGTGATATAGGCATGCGTCAAGGGGGGTTGCTTGCCTGGAAGCTCTGCTGAGAGGGAAGAAGGGTTGTCGGTGACGCAGTCGATCACAGGGGCAGCGTCGGTCTCGGAGTCTACCAGAGAGAAGAGGGGGAAGAAACAATAAATACAATGCAAACATATGCATCACGATGCATGACATGGCAATACGCGGTGCTAGGTGTGACCTAACGCAGTGCTACACGTGGCAGACGAAGCGGGAGATTAACCGGAACGTTTTCCCGGTTTCGGACGTCTGTCAGACAGATGAACCAGAGGGGATGGTTCCATGTTCAGGTAGTTAGGGACACGTGACAGATGAACGGAGGGCATATTCGTAACCGTCATATTTTTCTGATCGTTTTTCATATATAAATTATTTTAATCCGAGTTACAGTTTATTTTATATGATTTTCTAAAGTTTTTATTAATTTCTGGAATTATTTAAGTTATTTAAATCAACATTATTTGAAACAGTAAATGCTGACAACGGCATGACGTCACTGTGACGTCAGCAGTGAACAAGACCAGTGGGTCCCGCCTGTCAGTGTCAGATTAGGTTAATTAGGGTTTAATTAGGTTAATTACAGATTAATTAGATTAATTAATTAATAATTAGTTTAATTAAACAGAATTAATTAAGTTAATTAATTAATTAATTAATTAATTATTTATTTTAATTCTGTAATTATTTTATTTATTTCTATTTTCATTTTTCGTTTAAAACAGGGGCGGGCCCCACTTGGCAGTGGCCCACCTGGCCACTGTTGTGGGTCAACGGCCGCGGGCGCGGGCCTGCAGTCACGCGGCGGAGGCGGGCGAGGCCGATAGGCGGCGGGGGCGGAGCCAGGCGCGGGGGCGCGCGAGCGGGCAGGGCAGCGGCTGGCGGGCGCGGCGGCGACGGCAGCAGCAGCGGCAGCGGGGCGCGGCGAGGACGGCAGAGGCAGCGCGCGCGAGCACGGTAGCGGCGAGGCGCGCGGGTGCGGGCGAGCGAGGCGCGGCGCGCGAGCGGGCGAGGGCGGGGCCTGCGGGCGACGGCGAACGCGGGAGGAGGAGGCCGGGGTCGGGCAGCGGTAGCGCGGTGCGGGCGGTGGCGGACGGCGTTGACGACGTCGACGACAGAGAGGAGCAGAGGGGCGACGGGGCTCACCCCGTTTGCAGGGGAATGGGTCGGCGAGGCTCGGTGGAGCCGCTGGGGAGGAGGACGAGGACGGGACGACGGCGGCGAGGCGGCGGGCGTCGGCGACGTGCGGACGGGCGCGGGGAGGCGGCGCCGCGAGAGAGAGAGGGGAGCGAGGGGGAAATTGGGTGGGGGTTAGGGTTTGGGTGGCGCTGGCGAGGCCATATAGGCCAGGGCGACGGCGTGGGTTGGCCAGGCCGGCCGGCTGGGCCGAGGCCCAGTGGGGGCTTTTCTTTTTATTCTATTTTTCCTTTTTCCTTTTGTTTATTTTGTTTTATTGTTTTGTCTTTTCTTTCTACTCCAATTGACTTATGCAAAATATGAGACTTGGTGCAAATATTACATTGTATTATTACCTACCACCAGAAATTGGTTTGGACAAAATAAGATTTCATTTGTAATTTGGATTAAATAAAAGGGATTATAATGTGCTGTTGGGATACTGTTTTAAGATGATAGAGTCATTTACCTAATTCTATAAATGTTGATTTTATTTTTATAATTACCTTGGGAATATTTGCAATATTATGAACATTTTGGTTTCTGGATTTAAACAACTTTTAATTTTCACTTTATATTTGAATTTCAATTTGAATTGGATTTGAACCAAAGTGGAAATTAGCAAGATTAATAAGATGACATGGCAAGTTAATTAGCTTAATGACAGGGCTAAGATCTGGGGATGTTACAAATCTCCCCCACTACAAGAAATCTCGTCCCGAGATTTAAGAGGTGGAGTAAGGGGAATCTTCAGAATCAAGGATGAACAGGAGAGTCAGGTTTCGATCCTGTGGAACTGTGGTGGGTGTCGTTTAAGAGTGGGAAGGCAGTGAAATCTTGCAAGGTCACGACTGCAAGGTGAATCAGAGGACAATTTGTCAGCTATGTTGGCAGCAACGTCGGTACCAAGGGCGGGAACGAAGAGAACCATTTTCCTGCTCGTTAAAACGAGGCGGACCAATAGGCAAGGTTCTCGTCCATCGATGATTTCCAGAATGTCATCAACAATAGTAACAGGGTCTCACTGACAGAATTGTACATCGAGGTGTTTTCATAAACAGGAAATTATCACTGCTTAGATCATATAGATTATCTGAGAGGTTAAACAGACCAATGGAAAGGAAAGTGTGTTTACACACAAGATTTAGGAATATATCCTTTCCCAAGGACAAGTAGAGCATGATATACATGACAGGACAGCAAGTACTTAACCCGTTAGACAAATGGGGCAAGGAGAATCACGATGTTTACCCATACAACGGTGTTTGAATAATCGATCAAGAAACATTTAGCATTGCGCTTCCAATGTTCTTGTTTATGTTTGGAGTACCACAGTCATGCTTCGGGGTAGCAATGATATGGGGTTTAAACAAAGGTTGGGTTAGAGGATCATAGGAAATACTCAAGGAACAATGTCAGGAATAGCTAGGAACCCAAGGTATAACCACAAACATGACTAAGGCTGTGTTGGCAGGAAGTGAAGGATGTTGTCGATGATAACACAAATCCTCGAGGGGTAAGGTTGGTATTTCTAGCCATGAATTCAATTGACATCTCGGAAGAAGTCAAAAAGGTTACCGATGATCACGATACATTTTGCCGAGAGGTTTCAAGAGGATGCAATCGAACAGTGACGGCATCCAGCAAAGGAATGTCAAAGTGGAAAGTTACGGTAACATCAAATAGGGTGCAAGCTCGGAATCGGAGTTGCTTTTCAAGGCCAACAACAAAATGTTGAAAACTCGACGTAAGCTTTGCTCACGGTCTGAAAAATTCATGCACCACAGATCAAAGGTAGCATGATAAGGATGTAGCCGGTAGTCTAGAAATGACAAGATTGAGTTTAAATTTCCAAGCAACAAATTACTAAGGGTATTGAATTGAGTGCGGATTCGATTCACTAATCGGTGTTCACGGTTGACATCAACCCAGAACCCGTGGAATGACTAAGACGGGGAAAAGTATTACTTCATCAAAAATTCATAAGATGTAGTGCAATGGCACGACATCCTCGAAATAACAGAGGATAGTACTCGAAGGCAGAACAGAATAGAAGCTGAACTGGATCATCGATCTGCGAAAAGTGACTACTTTAACTTTGTCAAAAAATAGACGAGGCACGTGTTGGAAATATGCCCTGGAGGCAATAATAAATTGGTTATTATTATATTTCCTTGTTCATGATAATCGTTTATTATCCATGCTATAATTGTATTGATTGGAAACTCAAATACATGTGTGGGTACATAGACAACACTGTGTCCCTCGTAAGCCTCTAGTTAACTAGCTCGTTGATCAAAGATGGTTAAGGTTTCCTAGCCATGGACATGAGATGTCATTTGATAACGGGATCACATCATTAGGAGAATGATGTGATGGACAAGACCCAAACTATAAACGTAGCATGTGATCGTGTCAGTTTATTGCTCTTGTTTTTCTGCATGTCAAGTATCTGTTCCTATGACCATGAGATCATGCAACTCCCTGACATCGGAGGAGTACCTTGTGTGTATCAAACGTCACAACGTAACTGGGTGACTATAAAGGTGCTCTACAGGTATGTCCGAGGATGTCTGTTGGGTTGGCATGGATCAAGACTGGGATTTGTTACTCCGTGTGACGGAGAGGTATCTCAGGGCCCACTCAGTAATACAACATCACAATGAGCCTTGCAAGCAATGTGACTAAAGTGTTAGCCACGAGATCTTGTATTACGGAACGAGTAAAGAGACTTGCTGGTAACGAGATTGAACTAGGTATAGAGATACCGACGATCGAATCTCGGGCAAGTAACATACCGAAGAACAAAGGGAACAACATACGGGATTAACTGAATCCTTGACATAGAGGTTCGACCGATAAAGATCTTCGTAGAATATGTAGGAGCCAATATGGGCATCCAGGTCCCACTATTGGTTATTGATCGTAGAGGTGTCTCGGTCATGTCTACATAGTTCTCAAACCCGCAGGGTCTACACACTTAACGTTTGGTGACGATTAGTATAGTTGAGTTATTTTGTTGGTGACCGAAGGTTGTTCGGAGTCCCGGATAAGATCCCGGAAATCACGAGGAACTCCGGAAGAGTCCGGAGGTAAAGATTGATATATGTGATAATAGTGTTTTGATCTCCGGAAGGGTTCCGGAATTCACCGGAAGGGGTTCCGGATGTTTACCGAAGTGTTCGGGTGCAGCAACACTTTATATGAGCCAAAGGGGTAAAGCCCACGAGGTATTGGAAAGTGCAAAAGGAAGTTTTGCTGCTGCCTTAAGCGGTACTACCGCTGGTAAGGCAGTACTACTGCGTAAGCGGTACTACCGCTCATGTGAAAGCGGTACTACCGCTCAAGCTGTACTACCGCTCGTGAGCGGTACTACCGCTTGTACGCGATACTGCTGGAATCCGAGTTAGACTCTTTCCGTGCGGGCCAAACCGACCTTGTGCGGGCAAAACCGACCTTGTGGAGGCTTTCTCTCCAAGTTTAGACCCCAGGGCTCAACATATAAATAGAGGGGCAGGGCTAACACACGGGACACATCAAGATTTCCCAAGCCGTGTGTCGGCAACCCTAACCCTCTAGTTCTCCCATCATAATCTCCGTAGTGCTTGGCGAAGCCCTGCAGAGATTGTTCCTCACCACCATCACCACGCCATCGTGCTGCCGGAACTCATCTACTACTTCACCATCGCTCGCTGGATCGAGTAGGTGAAGGCGTCATCAAGCCGTACGTGTGTTGAACGCGGAGGTGCCGTCCGTTCGGCACTAGTTCGTGATCGGATCGAGGGACGACTTGCGATTTGGATCGCGGAGACGTTCGACTACATCAACCGCGTTTCTTAACGCTTCCGCTTAGCGATCTACAAGGGTATGTAGATTCACTCTCCCTCTCGTAGATGCTCATCACCATGGATAGATCTTGTGTGTGCGTAGGAAATTTTTTGTTTCGCATGCAACGTTCCCCAACAGTGGCATCTGAGCTAGGTCTATGCATAGATGAGATCTCGAGTAGAACACAAACGAGTTGTGGGCGTGGGTGTATACATATTGCTTGCCGTTACTAGTTGATACTTGATTCGGCGGTATTGTGAGATGAAGCGGCCCGGACCGACATTACGCGTACGCTTACGCGAGACAGGTTCCTTCAACTGACATGTAACTTCGTTGCATAAAGATGGCTAGCGGGTGTCTGTCTCTCTCACTTTAGTTGAATCAATTTCAATGAAGAGGGTTCTTTTAGAAGATCAAAAAGCAATCACTACACCACGTTGTGGTTTTGCGTAGGTAAAAACGGTTCTTGCAAACCCGTAGCAGCCACGTAAAATTTGCAACAACAATTAGAGGACGTCTAACTTGTTTTTGCAGGGTATGTTGTGTTGTGATATGGCCAATTACATGATGAGATATATGTGATGTATGAGATGATCATGTGTTGTATAGAATATCACGACTTGCATGTCGATGAGTACGGCAACTGGCAGGAGCCATAGAGTTGTCTTTAATTAGTTTCGCCGTTTTGCTTTACTTTATCGCTATGAGTTAGCAATAGTCGTGGAAGCAACAGTCGGCGTGACAACCTCATGGCGACACGTTGATGGAGATCAAGATGATGGAGATCATGGTGTCATGCCGGTGACGATGGAGATCATGCCGGTGCTTTGGAGATGGAGATCAAAAGCACAAGTTCATGGCCATATCATGTCACTTATGAATTGCATGTGATGTTAATCCTTTTATGCATCTTATTTTGCTTAGGACGACGGTAGCATTATAAGGTGATCCCTCACTTAAATTTCAAGATAAAATTGTGTTCTCCCCGAGTGTGCACCGTTGCGAAAGTTCGTCGTTTCGAGACACCACGTGATGATCGGGTGTGATAGACTCTATGTTCACATACAACGGGTGCAACCCAGTGTTGCACATGCGGAACACTCGGGTTAAACTTGACGAGCCTAGCATGTACAGACATGGCCTCGGAACACAAGAGACCGAAAGGTCGAACATGAGTCATATAGTAGATATGATCAACATGAAGATGTTCACCATTGAAACCACCTCAATTCATGTGATGATCGGACTTGAGTTGGAGGATTTGGATCATGTTACACTCGAATGACCGGAGGGATGTCAATTTGAGTGGGAGTTTTTAAGTAATATGATTAACTAAACTCATTATCTTGAACAATAGTCTAAGTTGTCTTTGCAATATTTATTTTGTAGATCATGGCTCGCGCAGTAGAACCCCTGAATTTTAATGCGGTCCTAGAGAAAGCTAAATTGAAAGATGATGGAAGTAACTTTGTGGACTGGGCCCGTAATCTAAGGATTATCCTTACGGCTTCCGAGAAGGCTTATGTCCTTGATGCACCGCTTGGTGATCCACCCGCTCCAGTTGAGTCTCTAGACGTTGTGAACGCCTGGCAGGCTCGTTCTGAAGATTACTCAATAGTTCAATGTGCAATATTGTATGGCTTAGAACCGAGACTTCAAAGACGTTTTGAACGTCATGGAGCATATGAGATGTTCCAGGAGTTGAAGTTTATCTTTCAGAAGAATGCCTGGATCGAGAGATATGAGATCTCCG
The DNA here is from genome assembly GCA_039707655.1 of Elymus sibiricus. Lineage (NCBI taxonomy): Eukaryota > Viridiplantae > Streptophyta > Magnoliopsida > Poales > Poaceae > Elymus > Elymus sibiricus. Next base: position 326,692,622 of record CM077664.1, read on the forward strand.
ATAAGTTCTATGCTAGCAAGATGGAGGAGAACGGGTCTATCAGTGATCACGTACTCAGAATGTCTGGGTACTCCACCCGTCTGGCTGAATTGGGGATGCCCCTTCCGCCAGAGGCTATCACTGACAGAGTTCTTCAATCATTGCCACCTAGCTACAAGAGCTTCGTGTTGAACTATAACATGCACGGGATGAACAAGTCAGTCGCCGAGCTGTTTGCGATGCTGAAAGCCGCTGAGTCTGAAATTCAGAAGGAGCATCAAGTGTTGATGGTCAATAAAACCACTAGTTTCAAGAAAAATGGCAAGGGTAAGAAGGGTAACTCCAAGAAGAGTGGCAAAGCAGTTGCTCCTCCCGTGAAGAAACCCAAGGCTGGACCCAAACCAGAAACTGTGTGCTTTCATTGCAAGGGAACTGGACACTGGAAGCGGAATTGCCCCAAGTATTTGGCTGACAAGAAGGCGGCCAACAACAAACAAGGTATATATGATATACATGTTATTGATGTGTACCTTACCAACTCTCGTTGTAGTGCCTGGGTATTTGATACCGGTGCGGTTGCTCATATTTGCAACTCAAAACAGGAACTGCGGAATAGACGGAGGCTGGCAAAGGACGAAGTGACGATGCGCGTGGGAAATGGTTCCAAGGTTGATGTGATCGCCGTCGGCACGCTCGCTCTTCAATTACCATCGGGATTAGTGATGAACCTGAATAAATGTTATTTGGTGCCTGCGTTAAGCATGAACATTATATCTGGATCTTGTTTATTGCGAGACGGTTACTCATTTAAATCAGAGAATAATGGTTGTTCTATTTATATGGGTAATATCTTTTATGGTCATGCACCCGATGTGAGGGGTTTATTCTTATTGAATCTCGATAGTAATGATACACATGTTCATAACATTGATGCCAAAAGATGTAGAATTGATAATGATAATACCACTTTCTTGTGGCACTGCCGTTTAGGTCATATTGGCGTAAAACGCATGAGGAAGCTCCATGCTGATGGACTTTTGGAGTCACTTGATTTTGAATCACTTGACACATGTGAGCCACGCCTCATGGGCAAGATGACTAAAACGCCGTTCTCTAGAACAATGGAACGGGCAAGTGACTTATTGGAAATCATACATACTGATGTGTGCGGTCCGATGAGCATTGAGGCGCGTGGTGGTTATCGTTACTTTCTCACCTTCACTGATGACTTAAGTAGATATGGGTATATTTACTTAATGAAACACAAGTCTAAAACATTTGAAAAGTTCAAACAATTTCAGAGTGAAGTTGAGAATCATCGTAACAAGAAGATTAAATTCCTACGATCTGATCGAGGAGGAGAATATCTGAGTTATGAGTTTGGCAGTCACTTAAGACAATGTGGAATTGTTTCACAACTGACACCGCCTGGAACACCACAGCGTAATGGTGTGTCCGAACGTCGTAATCGAACCTTATTGGATATGGTGAGATCTATGATGTCTCTTGCCGATTTGCCACTATCGTTTTGGATTTATGCATTAGTGACAGCTGCATTCACTTTAAATAGGGCACCATCGAAATCCGTTGAGACGACGCCTTATGAACTTTGGTTTGGCAAGAAGCCAAAGCTGTCTTTTCTTAAAGTTTGGGGATGTGATGCTTATGTCAAAAAGCTTCAGCCTGAAAAGCTGGAACCCAAAGCGGAGAAATGCGTCTTCATAGGATACCCAAAAGAGACAGTTGGGTATACCTTCTACCTCAGATCTGAAGGCAAAGTGTTTGTCGCTAAAAACGGAACATTTCTTGAGAAAGAGTTTCTCTCGAAAGAATCGAGTGGGAGGAAGATAGAACTTGATGAGGTTGTTGAACCTTTACTTCAACCTGAAAGTAGCGCAGCGCAGAAAGATGTTTCTGTAGAGCCTACATCAGCTGAAGGGGAAGTTAATGATGATGATCATGAAGCTTCGGATCAAGTTACTATCGAACCTCGTAGGTCGACAAGGACGCGTACTGCTCCTGAGTGGTACGGCAACCCTGTCTTAGAGTTCATGTTGTTGGACAACGATGACCCTACGAGCTATGGAGAAGCAATGATGGGCCCAGATTCCGAGAAGTGGTTAGAGGCCATGAAATCCGAGATGGGATCCATGTATGAAAACAAAGTATGGACTTTGGAAGTATTACCTGAAGGGCATAAGGCCATTCAGAACAAATGGATCTTTAAGAGGAAGACGGACGCGGACGGTAATATCATCGTCTATAAAGCTCGACTTGTGGCAAAGGGTTTTTTCACAAGTTCAAGGAGTTGACTACGATGAGACCTTCTCACCCGTAGCGATGCTTAAGTCCGTCAGAATCATGTTAGCAATAGCTGCCTTTTTCAATTATGAAATTTGGCAGATGGATGTCAAAACAGCGTTCCTTAACGGTTTCCTTAAGGAAGAGTTGTATAACCAGAAGGTTTTGTCGATCCAGAGAATGCTGACAAAGTTTGCAAACTCCAGCGATCCATTTATGGGCTGGTGCAAGCATCTCGGAGTTGGAATCTTCGCTTTGATGAGGTGATCAAAGCGTTCGAGTTTATACAAGTTTACGGAGAAGCTTGTATTTACAAGAAAGTGAGTGGGAGCTCTATAGCATTTCTAATATTATATGTGGATGACATATTACTGATTGGAAACAATATAGAAATGTTGGAAAGCGTGAAGGAATATTTGAACAAGAGTTTTTCAATGAAGGACCTAGGAGAAGCTGCTTTCATATTAGGCATCAAGATCTATAGAGATAGATCAAGACGTTTAATAGGACTTTCACAAAGCACATACCTTGATAAAATTTTGATGAAGTTCAAAATGGATCAGTCCAAGAAGGGGTTCTTGCCTGTTTTGCAAGGTGTGAAGTTGAGTAAGACTCAATGCCCAGTGACTGCAGAAGATAGAGAAAAGATGAGTGTCATCCCCTATGCCTCAGCCATAGGCTCTATCATGTATGCAATGCTGTGCACAAGACCCGATGTCAGCCTTGCCATAAGTATGGCCGGAAGGTTTCAAAGTGATCCAGGAATGGAACACTGGACGGCGGTCAAGAATATCCTGAATTACCTGAAAAGGACTAAGGACATGTTTCTTGTTTATGGAGGTGATCAAGAGCTCGTCGTAAACGGTTACGTCGATGCAAGCTTTGACACTGATCCGGATGACTCTAAGTCGCAAACCGGATACGTATTTATTCTTAATGGGGGTGCGGTTAGCTGGTGCAGTTCCAAGCAAAGCGTGGTAGCTGATTCTACATGCGAAGCGGAGTACATCGCTGCCTCGGAGGCGGCGAAGGAAGGTGTCTGGATGAAGGAGTTCATGACAGATCTTGGAGTAGTGCCTAGTGCGCTTGACCCAATGACTCTGTTTTGTGATAATACTGGTGCCATTGCTCTAGACAAGGAACCAAGATTTCACAAGAGGACCAGACACATAAAGCGACGTTTCAATTCCATCCGCGATTACATCAAGGAGGACGACATAAATATTTGCAAAGTACACACGGATCTGAATGTTGCAGATCCGATGACTAAACCTCTTCCAAGGGCTAAACATGAACAACACCAGAACTGTATGGGTGTTCGATTCATTACAATGTAAATCACATAGTGATGTGAACTAGATTATTGACTCTAGTGCAAGTGGGAGACTGTTGGAAATATGCCCTAGAGGCAATAATAAATTGGTTATTATTATATTTCCTTGTTCATGATAATCGTTTATTATCCATGCTATAATTGTATTGATTGGAAACTCAAATACATGTGTGGGTACATAGACAACACTGTGTCCCTAGTAAGCCTCTAGTTAACTAGCTCGTTGATCAAAGATGGTTAAGGTTTCCTAGCCATGGACATGAGATGTCATTTGATAACGGGATCACATCATTAGGAGAATGATGTGATGGACAAGACCCAAACTATAAACGTAGCATGTGATCGTGTCAGTTTATTGCTATTGTTTTTCTACATGTCAAGTATCTGTTCCTATGACCATGAGATCATGCAACTCCCTGACATCGGAGGAGTACCTTGTGTGTATCAAACGTCGCAACGTAACTGGGTGACTATAAAGGTGCTCTACAGGTATCTCCGAGGATGTCTATTGGGTCGACATGGATCAAGACTGGGATTTGTTACTCCGTGTGACGGAGAGGTATCTCAGGGCCCACTTGGTAATATAAGATCACAATGAGCCTTGCAAGCAATGTGACTAAAGTGTTAGCCACGAGATCTTGTATTACGGAACGAGTAAAGAGACTTGCCGGTAACGAGATTGAACTAGGTATAGAGATACCGACGATCGAATCTCGGGCAAGTAACATACCGAAGAACAAAGGGAACAGCATACGGGATTAACTGAATCCTTGACATAGAGGTTCGACCGATAAAGATCTTCGTAGAATATGTAGGAGCCAATATGGGCATCCAGGTCCCGCTATTGGTTATTGATCGTAGAGGTGTCTCGGTCATGTCTACATAGTTCTCGAACCCGCAGGGTCTACACACTTAACGTTTGGTGACGATTAGTATAGTTGAGTTATTTTGTTGGTGACCGAAGGTTGTTCGGAGTCCCGGATAAGATCCCGGAAATGACGAGGAACTCCGGAAGAGTCCGGAGGTAAAGATTGATATATGTGATAATAGTGTTTTGATCTCCGGAAGGGTTCCGGAATTCACCGGAAGGGGTTCCGGATGTTTACCGAAGTGTTCGGGTGCAGCAACACTTTATATGAGCCAAAGGGGTAAAGCCCACGAGGTATTGGAAAGTGCAAAAGGAAGTTTTGCTGCTGCCTTAAGCGGTACTACCTCTGGTAAGGCAGTACTACCGCGTAAGCGGTACTACCGCTCATGTGAAAGCGGTACTACCGCTCAAGCGGTACTACCGCTCGTGAGCGGTACTACCGCTTGTACGCGATACTGCTGGAATCCGAGTTAGACTCTTTCCGTGCAGGCCAAACCGACCTTGTGCGGGCAAAACCGACCTTGTGGAGGCTTTCTCTCCAAGTTTAGACCCCAGGGCTCAACATATAAATAGAGGGGCAGGGCTAACACACGGGACACATCAAGATTTCCCAAGCCGTGTGTCGGCAACCCTAACCCTCTAGTTCTCCCGTCATAATCTCCGTAGTGCTTGGCGAAGCCCTACAGAGATTGTTCCTCACCACCATCACCACGCCATCGTGCTGCTGGAACTCATCTACTACTTCACCATCGCTCGCTGGATCGAGGAGGTGAAGGCGTCATCAAGCCGTACGTGTGTTGAACGCGGAGGTGTCGTCCGTTCGGCACTAGTTCGTGATCGGATCGAGGGACGACTTGCGATTTGGATCGCGGAGACGTTCGACTACATCAACCGCGTTTCTTAACGCTTCCGCTTAGCGATCTACAAGGGTATGTAGATTCACTCTCCCTCTCGTAGATGCTCATCACCATGGATAGATCTTGTGTGTGCGTAGGAAATTTTTTGTTTCCCTTGCAACGTTCCCCAACAGCACGAGAATGGGGTTATCAAATAAGGTCAGCATGGTCGGAACCATAACTGCATGGAGTCAAGTTAAGGATACCGAAAGAATTATACAATTGAATAAATATTTTGCAAGAAGCTTCCGTGACGGTCTACATCGTTTCCATGGGCATGAACACAAAGTTCAAGGTCGACTCCCACTTCTTCAATGCATAACCTTTCATTCACTTCTCGCTTTCGATGAAGTTGTGGTGTTGAAATTTTAGCTAGCGTAACGCCAGAGGAGTATGACCCGTAAAGATTTTCAGGTTCACACAAATTGCTGAATACATGGATACAGCTCAGCAGAGGAGTTTAGAAAGCTATTCAACAAACTTACAAAAGCAACAGATACAAACTCGAAAGCAGAGGGATGACGACACGGAGTGGATGATACAATTTACCAAAGGCATTTTGTATCAGGGGAAGAACCCAAAGATTTTAAATATGAGGGACACTATCAGATAATAGTCCAATCAAAGGATCATGTGATCCATGAGGACTGGCGATGTAAGGATCAAACAAATGGCCCCACATTAGAGTCCATCAAGAGAAGGGAAAATGCAAGAACATCGAGTTATGGAAACATCGGAATAACCGAAATATAAGATATAGTGGACGTATGATTTCCAAATTAAAGGATCAGAAGCAGACGCTCGGATCAAAAGAGGAGTAAGTCGGATAGAATTAGATGGGCAATCAATCAAGGTTTTATTTGCCGAGAACCAGCTCATGTCTGGAATGACGTCGGAGCCGGAAGGATAACTTCTAAGGATCAACTGATGATTGCAAGTATTCGCAAACATTTCGGATCAAAGGCTCATAATGACGGTGACAAAGGATGCTAATGAATATTTCTAGACGTATGGAATTAACCATAATGCAGGCAGGCAAGACTTTCCAGAGCAATAGGCTGCACAGGATTTTTGGAAGATCAGATAGCATTACGAAATATTTTGAGAAACACATGAACAACTGGGGATGAATGTATGAACGGCAATTATGTGCAGTTATCCACAGGGATTTATCGATGGTAAAGAATTGCAAGAGCGGTGGGCACAAGGGCCTTGGGGATTCATCGGAGAGTTTCTTCCTAACCATTTGGTACTTCAAGAGTAACGGGAACATCTGTATCAAGTGGCTCTCCGGGGAGAAAATGGTTACGAGAACCTAGCGTCAGAGTTAGCAAAATCTTTAACCCGAATAGAAGAGAAATCAGAGTCCCAGAGTAAAGGTACGGAATAAAAGATCCTAACACCACCCATTGGCGACGTGGGCCCGTAAGCCACACAGCCATGTTAGTAAAGCAAAGTTTTTTTTGACGACTAGACTCAACTTCGGCCAAGGAGTTGGAAGGGGGCTACCTACAGGCAGTCGGCTCTGATACCAACTTGTGACACCCCCGACTCGACCGTGCACTAATCATACACGCAAATGCACATGATCAAGCCTAGGGACTCACTTGAAGATATCACAACACAACTCTAAACACCAATAAAATAATACAAGCTTTATATTACAAGCCAGGGGCCTCGAGGGATCGAATACATAAGCTTGCGCATACAAGCGTCAGCGAAAGCATTAGATATCTGAGTACAGATATAAAAGTAAAACAGATATGCCCTAACAGGCGGGGCAAAACAACAACACAGATCGAAAAGGCGCAGGCCTCCTGCCTGGGAGCCTCCTAACTACTCCTGGTCGGCTGGCTCAATCCAGTAGTACGTGCCATCAGGACCCTCCTGGTAGTAGCAGCCTGTGGTGGCGTGTGGCTCCTGGACTCCGTCGTCTGATGTATCATCAAAAGGATATGTGGGGGAAAAGAATAGCAGAGCAACCGTGAGTACTCATCCAAAGTACTCGCAAGACTGACATCAGAACTAAACTAATTATGCATTGGTACCAAGTGAAAAGGCTGTATCTCTGGACTGTATAGCAGAAATGCCAAAATAGAGAGAAAGGCCTAGCCTATCGAAGACTAGCATCTTCAAAGCAATCTTGCAGCATCAGAAGAGAGTAGATAATAGTAGCATACATGTGGATATACAACAGCAATGCCCTGAGATCCTTTCTCGACACCCTGTGAGAAAGCGATCCCGACAGCAGTATTAACAGTTTAATATGAATCATCATCAGTTTGTAGTTGTCATGGTACCGGATACAACTCCGAGCGTCCTGTTACCGTGGACACGGCTATTCGAATAGATCACTTCCCTGCAGGGGTGCACTACTGTTACCCAACACGCTCGATTACATCTGGCCGGACACACTTGCTGGGTAATGCCCGGCCTCGGGTAATCGACAAGAAGCAGCGTCCTACCTAAGCTCAGCAGAGAGGTCCACACGCCTGTCTAAATCCTAAGCATGAAGGGGTGTTGGGCCATCGCCATTTGCGCTTCTGCACATTGCGAGGGTAGTCGGGGCCCAGGCACGACACTGAATACACCAGTGACGTAACCAGCCCACCCCAACCAGCCCGCATCTCTGAGCTGTGACGTCTGAAGAGCTTTCGGGAGAAACGTACAACGTAGAGGGCCCCATTAAACCATTATCCCACGTGGTGGTAGTGCGTATAGGCACGTAGCCAACTCAGATCAAATACCCAGTTCCGTTAGGCGTATTTAGCAACTCGCAGAGACGATCAGAGTTTCTGTCGCTCCGACTTGAGACCACTCGCGGGTACTAATGGTGCTTACCCATCTTTAACATAGTTCTCTCGCGGGTACCCTTGGGGCCAGCCCGACTTTACATTTCCCTGCGGGTACCTCTCGAGGTGGACCCGCCTGTAACAAAGGTCAAAGTAACCGTGTGTCCAAGTATCAAGAAGGAGTCTCAGGAATCACCCTTGATTGATTCCCACTCGAGGAGTTGCACGACGGGAGCTTATCGGAGGTGATGAAAGAGGAATCACCCTCGGTAACACACATCCGTATAGCTATTCCACAGAGGCATCATCGAAAGTGAGCTAAGAGGTATCACCCTCGGCACTCGATGCCATCCCTGCAGAGTCAAGCAATTTAGGGGGGTGTGCGGTGATGTGTTGTTCTCAGCCGACGATCATTCGATCGGGGCACAGATACTAAAGCGGAGCAACTACATCAAGGGTGAGAGGCCACAGATGGTTTACCATCCAACCTATACTAAGCATCTCGGATAGCAGGCAGGTATCAATAACAGTTACAAAGACAAGCTATGCATCAGAATAGGATAAAACAATAGCAGTAGCAAAATCTAATGCAAGCAGGAGGGAGAGAGAATAGGTGATATAGGCATGCGTCAAGGGGGGTTGCTTGCCTGGAAGCTCTGCTGAGAGGGAAGAAGGGTTGTCGGTGACGCAGTCGATCACAGGGGCAGCGTCGGTCTCGGAGTCTACCAGAGAGAAGAGGGGGAAGAAACCATAAATATAATGCAAACAGATGCATCACGATGCATGACATGGCAATACGCGGTGCTAGGTGTGACCTAACGCAGTGCTACACGTGGCAGACGAAGCGGGAGATTAACCAGAACGTTTTCCCGGTTTCGGACGTCTGTCAGACAGATGAACCGGAGGGGATGGTTCCATGTTCAGGTAGTTAGGGACACGTGACAGATGAACGGAGGGCATATTCGGAATCGTCATATTTTTCTGATCGTTTTTCATTTATAAATTATTTTAATCCAAGCTACGGTTTATTTTATATGATTTTCTAAAGTTTTTATTAATTTCTGGAATTATTTAAATTATTTAAATCAACATTATCCGAAACAGTAAATGCTGACAACGGCATGACGTCACTGTGACGTCAGCAGTGAACAGGACCAGTGGGTCCCGCCTGTCAGTGTCAAATTAGGTTAATTAGGTTAATTACAGATTAATTAGATTAATTAATTAATAATTAGTTTAATTAAACAGAATTAATTAGTTAGTTAGTTAATTAATTAATTATTAATTATTTATTTATTTTAATTCTTTAATTCTTTTATTTATTTCTATTTTCGTTTTTCGTTTAAAACAGGGGGCGGGCCCCACTTGGCAGTGGCCCACCTGGCCACTGTTGTGGGTCACCGGCTGCGGGCGCGGGCCTGCAGTCGCGCGGCGGAGGCGGGCGAGGCCGATAGGCGGCGGGGGCGGAGCCAGGCGCGGGGGCGCGCGAGAGGACAGGGCAGCGGCTGGCGGGCGCGGCGGCGACGGCAGCAGCAGCGGCAGCGGGGCGCGGCAAGGACGGCAGAGGCAGCGCGTGCGAGCACGGCAGCGGCGAGGCACGCGGATGCGGGCGAGCGAGGGCGGGGCCAGCAGGCGACGGCGAACGTGGGAGGAGGCCGGGGTCGGGCAGCGGTAGCGCGGAGCGGGCGGCGGCGGACGGCGTCCACGACGGCGACGACAGAGAGGAGCAGAGGGGCGACGGGGCTCACCCCGTTTGCAGGGGAACGGGTCGGCGAGGCTCGGTGGAGCCGCTGGGAAGGAGGACGAGGATGGGACGACGGTGGCGAGGCGGCGGGCGACGGCGACGTGCGGACGGGCGCGGGAAGGCGGCGCCGTGAGAGAGAGAGAGAGGGGAGCGAGGGGGAAATTGGGTGGGGGTTAGGGTTTGGGTGGCGCTGGCGAGGCCATATAGGCCAGGGCGACGGCGTGGGCTGGCCAGGCCGGCCGGCTAGGCCGAGGCCCAGTGGGGGCTTTTCTTTTTATTCTATTTTCCTTTTTCCTTTTGTTTATTTTCTTTATTGTTTTGTCTTTTCTTTCTACTCCAATTGACTTATGCAAAATATGAGACTTGGTGCAAATATTACATTGCATTATTACCTACCACCAGAAATTGGTTTGGACAAAATAAGATTTCATTTGTAATTTGGATTAAATAAAAGGGATTATAATGTGCTGTTGGGATACTGTTTTAAGATGATAGAGTCATTTAACTAATTCTATAAATGTTGATTTTATTTTTATAATTATCTTGGGAATATTTGCAATATTATGAACATTTTGGTTTCTGGATTTAAACAACTTTTAATTTTCACTTTATATTTGCATTTCAATTTGAATTGGATTTGAACCAAAGTGGCAATTAGCAATATTAATAAGATGACATGGCAAGTTAATTAGCTTAATGACAGGGCTAAGATCTGGGGATGTTACAACCACCTTACAGGGGCGCCACACGCCTGCTGGGCGCGCCCAGGGTAGGGGGCGCACCCTCTGAGATTTTGGGCCCCTTGAGCATCGTCTCACGTTGATTCTTTTCCCCAAACATCACATATATTCCAAAATAAATCTCCGTAAATTTTTATCGCGTTTGGACTTCGTTTGATATGGATTTTCTGCGAAACAAAAAACATGCAACAAATAGGAACTGGCACTGGGCACTGGATCAATATGTTAGTCCAAGAAAATCATATAAAATGTTGCCAAAAGTATATAAAAGTTGTAAAATATTGGCATGAAACAATCAAAAATTATAGATATGACGAAGACGTATCAGCATCCCCAAGCTTAATTCCTGCTGGTCCTCGAGTAGGTAAATGATAAAAAGATAATTTTTGATGTGGAATGCTACCTAGCATAATCTTAATCATATAATCTAATCATGGCATGAATATTAAGACACAAGTGATTCAAAGCAATAGTCTATAATTTGATATAAAGACATCAATACTCAGGCAAACCAACAAACAATCATGCCTTTCAGAATAAAAATGCTAAAGAAAGTTATCCCTACAAAATCATATGATCCTGTCATGCTCCATCTTCTTAACACAAAATATTTATCATGAACAACCCCGGTTTTAGCCAAGCAATTGGTTCATACTTTTTAACGCGCTTCAGCCTTTTCAACCCCCACACAATACATGAGCGCAAGCCATGGATATAGCACTATGGGTGGAATAGAATGTGGTGGTAGAGATTAATAAGGGGAAGTCAAAAAGATGAAGATAGTCTCACATCAACGAGGCTAATCAACGGGCTCTGGAGATGCCCATCAATTGATGTCAATGCGAGGAGTGGGGATTGCCATGCAACGGATGCACTAAGAGCTATAAGTGTATGAAAGCTCAACTGAAACTAAGTGGGTGTGCATCCAACTTGCTTGCTCATGAAGACCTCGGGCATTTGAGGAAGCCCATCATCGGAATATACAAGCCAAGTTCTATAATGAAAAATTCCCACTAGTATATGAAAGTGACAACATAGGAGACTCTCTATATGAAAAACGTGGTGCTACTCTGAAGCACAAGTGTGGTAAAGGATAGTAGCATTGCCCCTTCTCTCTTTTTCTCTCATTTCATTTTTTTTGTTTTCTCTTTTTTTGTTTTCTTTTTTTCTCTTTTTTTGTGGGTTCTTTCTGGCCTTTTTTTAGAACAGTCTCATGGACCTCATCCCCACTTTTTCGAGGATTCATTAGTCCCCACCATTCTTTCCTCACTGGGACAATGCTCTAATAATGATGATCATCACACTTTTATTTACTTACAACTCGATAAAAACTATACAAGATGACTCTATATGAATGCCTCTGGCAGTGTACCAGGATGTGCAATGAGCTAGCGCAGCAAAGATCTCAAAAAAACGGACAAGCCATGAAAATATCATGCTACCTATCTTACGATCATGCAAAGCAATATGACAATGAATGCTCAAGTCATGTATATGATGATGGCTGAAGTTGCATGGCAATATATCTCGGAATGGCTATGGAAATGCCATAATAGGTAGGTATGGTGGCTGTTTTGAGGAAGATATAAGGAGGCTTATGTGTGATAGAGCGTATCATATCACGGGGTTTGGATGCACCGGCGAAGTTTGCACCAACTCTCGATGTGAGAAAGGGCAATGCACGGTACCGAAGAGGCTAGCAAATTGCGGAAGGGTGAGAGTGTGTATAATCCATGGACTCACATTAGTCATAAAGAACTCACATACTTATTGTGAAAGTTTATTAGCCCTCGAAGCAAAGTACTACTACGCATGCCCTGATGTCTACTACACAACTTGTTCTTGTAGACTCTTGTTGGGCCTCCAAGCGCAGAGGATTGTAGGACAGTAGCAATTTTCCCTCAAGTGGATGACCTAAGGTTTATCAATCCATGGGAGGCATAGGATGAAGATGGTCTCTCTCAAAAAACCCTGCAACCAAATAACAAAGAGTCTCTTGTGTCCCCAACACACCCAATACAATGGTAAATTGTATAGGTGCACTAGTTCGACGAAGAGATGGTGAACAAGTGTAGTATGGATAGTAGATATAGCTTTCTGTAGTGCGATCAATAAAAAACAGCAAGGTAGCAAGTAACAAAAGTGAGCATAAACGGTATTGCAATGTTTAGAAACAAGGCCTAGGGTTCATACTTTCGCTAGTGCAATCTCTCTACAATGCTAACATAATTGGATCATATAATCATCCCTCAACGTGCGATAAAGAATCACTCCCAAGTTCCTATTAGCGGAGAACATAAGATAGAAATTGTTTGTAGGATACGAAACCACCTCAAAGCTATCCTTTCCGATCGATCTATTGAGCTATTCCTATGAGTGTCACAAACAGCCCTAGAGTTCGTACTAAAATAACACCATATGACACACATCAACCAACTCTAATGTCACCTAGATACTCCAATGTCACCACAAGTATCCGTGAGTTGATTATACGATATGCATCAAACAACTTCATAATCATAATATTCAATCCACACAAAGAACTTCAAGGAGCACCCCAAAGTTTCTATCGGAGAAAAGATAATGAAAATTTGCATCAACCCCTATGCATAGATTACCCCAATGTCACCGCGGTAATTTGCGAGTTGAGTGCCAAAACATACATCAAGTGAATCAATATAATACCCCATTGTCACCATGGGTATTCATATGCAAGACATACATCAAGTGTTCTCAAATCTGAATATTCAATCCGACAATAACGAAACCTCAAAGGGAAAAGATTCAATTCATCACAACAAGGATAGAGAGGGGAGAAACACCATATGATCGAAATATATTAACGATACATCAAGATCGTGCCATATCAAGAACACGAGAGAGAGAGATCAAACACATAGCTACTAGTACATACCCTCAGCCCCGAGGGTGAACTACTCCCTCCTCGTCATGGAGACCGCCGGGATGATGAAGATGGCCTCTGGTGATGATTCCCCCCTCTGGCAAGGTGCCGGAAAAGGGCTATAGATTAGATCGTGGAGGTACAGAGGCTTGCGGCGGCGTAAAAACTAATTTAGGTTAACTTTCAGGGGTTTCTGAATATATATGATTTTTCAGCGTTGGAATCATGCAAAGAGGTGCCATAGGGGGCCCACGAGGCACCAGGGCATGCCTGGGGGGAGGGGACAGGCACGCCCAGGTGGCTCGTGGGCCCCCTGTGGCTCTTCTGCTGCTTCCCCGAAGCTTCCTGGGTCCGTTTCCTTCAGAAAAAATCGTAAAAAGTTTTGCTGCATTTGGGCTTCATTTGATATGGATTTTCTGGAAAACCAAAAACAAGCAGAAAACAGCAACTGGCACTGGGCACTAGGTCAATATGTTAGTCCATAAAAATCATATAAAAGCCATATAAAAGTGCACCAAAATCATACAAGACTATAATAAAGATGGCATGAATACTTCATAAATTATAGATACATTGGAGATGTATCATGCCCCTAGGGGTGACGTTTGTAGGATTTAACTATCGCGCGCCCCGACCGCCACACAAAGGAAGACAATCAAGAATAAATCATGCTCCAACTTCTTAGCATAACGACAGACATTATGTGCATGCTTCGGGAATCACAACCCTTAACACCAATATTCTTACTAAGCCACAATCATTCACTAGTACCTCCCAGATATTACCATCTCAATATCGCAAAACTATTGCAAGGAATCAAACTTATCATATTCAGTGATCTACAAGTTTTATGTAGGATATTCTGACTAACCATGTGAATGACCAATTCCTGTTGACTCTCTAAATAGATATAAGTGAAGCATGAGAGTTTAATTCTTTATATAAAAGACTTGCCCACGCTCTAATAAATATAAGTGAAGCTAAAGAGCATTCTACAAATAACAGTTTTCTATATGTAGAGAAACAGGCATCCAAACTTGAAATGATATAAGTGAAGCACACAAAGCATTCTATAAAGTCATACTCAAAAGATATAAGTGAAGTGCATGAACATTCTATAAATCAACCAAGGACTATCTCATACCAGCATGGTGCATTATTAAAATAAAAATAAAAAGCACATGACGCTCCAAGAATTTACGTATATCATGTGAACAAAACAAAAACCGAGACATACCGATAGTTGTTGAACAAAGATGGGATGCCTTCTGGGGCATCCCCAAGTTTAGACGCTTGAGTCTCCTTGAATATTTACTTGGGGTGCCTTGGGCATCCCCAAGCTTGAGCTCTTGCCTCTCCTTATTCTCCTCATATCGATACCTCCTCGATCTTCGAACACTTCATCCACACAAGACTTAACCGAACTTTTTATTAGAGGGGTCAGTACATATAACATCAAATCCCATCATGTCCTGCTGTAACATTACTGTATAATTATAATCAAACATTACCCACTGTATGCTATCACAATTCTATGGCTCCCAAGTCAATGGGGCTCAACAAGATTTGAAACATACGCAAATAAAGAAACTATAACAGCAATCTATGAAAATAGGACACTCTGTAAAGATACAAATAAAACATATACTTCTGTAACTCCAAAAATTCTGAAACATTAGGAAAAAATAAAAAATTTGCATGGCAGTTCTCTTTAAAAATTTCAGAATTTTTGCATGTTCTAGTAATTTATCAAAATTCAAGCACTACGGCAAAAGTTTCTGTTTTTTCACAGCACACACCAAACAAGCAATTTAAACATCCAAAAGGTAAATCTTGGCACATTATTTTTATAATACAATGGATTTGTACAAGGGGATAATTACTTTTGTTGAAAAGTTTCTGTAATCAAGGTTCACAAAGTTTCCATGGGCATGAACAAAGTTCAAGGCTAGCCCCCACTTCCACATTGCTCATCTGTCTCACTCTCACTTTTCTTTTTGAAAATTTTTTAGGTTCCCCTCTATATTTTTTTTGTTTTTAAACATTTTAAAAGCACACAACAGAATAAAATGAATCTCTAAAACTTCTGGGTTGTCTCCCACGCATCGCTTTCTTTAAAGCCATTAAGCTAGGCATAATGTGCTCAAGTAATCGATCCACCCGGATCCCAAGGTATATCAAAGCCAATTTTAATTAACAATGATTTGTAATTTCGTAGTGAGCACAAAGCAATAGATATCATGCAATGTCGAAGTCTAACTCTCTTCCTATGCATCAGCATGTCATAAAAGAACAATTCATGCACACATAATAAAGGCCGATACATAGCATAAACAGTTTCTTGCAATTTTATCGTATTAGAAACATAGAGAGGTAGAGATGTAGTTCCTCTCTCATAATAATTGCAATTAGGATCAGCAAGCACATGCATATTATATTCATCAAAATCATCATGTGTAATAGTAAAACGCAACCCATCAATGTAATCCTTAATAAGCGCAAACTTCTCCGATATAGTGTAGTTGGGAGAATTCAAAAAGATAATAGGACTATCATATGTGGGTGCAACAGCAACAATTTCATTTTTAACATAAGGAACTATAACAAGTTCATCTCCATAAGCATCATTCAAGTTGGCATCATGGCCACAAGCATAGCAAGCATCAAGTTCATCAAAAAGGGATATTTCAATCGAATCAAAGGGATCATAGCATTCATCCTTCGGTAAGCACGAAGGGAAATTAAACAATGTATGACTTGAAGAGTTACTCTCATTAGAAGGTGGACACGGGTAGCTAATCCGCTCTTCCTCCCTTTGTTCTTCGCTCTCCTCGTCATCTTTTTCATCTAATGAGCTCACAGATTCATCAATTTCTTCTTCCATATATTCCTGCAAAACGTTAGTCTCCTCTTGGACAGCGGAGTTTTTCTCAATAAATTCATCAATAAGGGCATTGTATTCATAATTCTCAGAGCAATATTTAAGTATAGCATAATTTTCAGATCTGTAAATAGCATCATCACAATCTTCACACTTTTCAAACAAGGATTCAATTTCATAAGCAGCCATAAAAACAACAAATTCTTCGATTAGTTCCACATCATAGTAATCATATACACCAATAGCATAAGAAGCCACGGTTTCATTATTATTAAATTCACATTGAAAGGAAAGATGTGGAGCCTCCATCTTAGAGCAACAAGTATAATCACACCTTAAGCACAAAATCCAAGCATACCAACGCAACATTTTAATTTGATCCCATAAGTGTTTCCCTTTTTGAGATAAGCGATAATCCCTAAAGTATTCCCGTTGATCCAAAGTATATCCCATTATCAATTTGAATGGAGATTTATCAGGATTATCAAAGTAGTAATTAATGTTTTCCACATTACCAGCATCGAGGGTTTTAGGAGGTTCCCCATCTCCATGAGTAGCAAGTACAACTATTGTTTTTGGTATTTCGTGTTCCATATCCATAGCTAAAGATATAAAACAACTTAAAACTGAAAATAAAACTACTTAGTGGAACACAAAATAAAAACTACTTAGTGATAAAGCAAACAAGCACACACGAGAATATCAACCCCACGCTATTGCTACCCGGCATCGGCGCCAGAAAAAGGTCTTGATAACCCACAAGTATAGGGGATCAATTGTAGCTTTTTGGATAAATAAGAGTGTCGAACCCAACGAGGAGCTAAAGGTAGAATTAATATTCCCTTCAAGTTCTATCAACCACTGATACAACTCTACGCACACTTAACGTTCGCTTTGCCTAGAACAAGAATAAACTACTTTGTATGTGTAGTAGGATAAATTTGCAAGGACAAAACTAGGAGTACTTAGCGAGAATAAAACTACGAGTAATTTGCAAGATAATAAAATTTATTTATTTACTAGAAAGCTTTTGTAACACAAGAGAAGGATTTGTCCCTAGGCAATCGATAACTAGACCGGTAATCATTATTGCAATTTTATATGAGGGAGAGGCATGAGCTAATATACTTTCCAAACTTGGATCATATGCACTTATGATTGGAACTCTAGCAAGCATTCGCAACTACCAGAGATCATTAAGGTAAAACCCAACCATAGCATTAAGTAACAAGTCCTCTTTACTCCCATATGCAACAACCCCCTTACTCGGGTGTAAGCTTCTCTCACTCTAGCCGCCCACTATAAGAGAATTATGAATTTATTGCAAACCCTACAGCGGGAATCCCTCATGCTTGCGCGACATGGAGGGCACCATTGGACAGCACCAAAATAAAACATACAACTCAAACCAATCACGATCATCAATCAACCCATAGGACAAAACGAATCTACTCAAACATCATAGGATTGCCACATATCATTGGATAATAATATATAGCGTTAAGCACCATGTTTAAGTAGAGGTTACAGCAGGGAGAAGAGGTGTTACACTGCTGCATAGAGGGGGAGAGAGTTGGTGTTGACGGCGGCGAAGTTATTGGTGTAGATCGCCGTCACGATGATTGCCCCGGCGGTGTTCCGGCGCCACCGGGAGAGAGGGGGAGACAGCCCCCCTCTTTCTTCTTCTTCCTTGGCCTCCCCCCTAGATGGGAGGAGAGTTTCCCGTCTGGTCCATGGCCGCCATGGCTCCCGGAGGGGAGGAGCCCCTCCGAGATTGGATCTCTCTCTCTGTTCTCTTCTGTTTCACGTTCCTGTTTTCTGGCCAAAAACCGTTTCTTAAATTCCCGGAGATCCGTAACTCCGATTGGCTGAAATTTTGAGGCGATTTTTATCCGGATATTATCTTTCTTGCGGCGAAAGAAGGGCACCAACCGCCTTACAGGGGCGCCACAAGCCTGCTGGGCGCGTCCAGGGTAGGGGGCGCGCCCTCTGAGCTTGTGGGCCCCTCGAGCATCGTCTTGCGTTGATTCTTTTTCCCAAACATCACATATATTCCAAAATAAATATCCGTAAATTTTTATCGTGTTTGGACTTCGTTTGTTATGGATTTTCTGCAAAACAAAAAACATGCAACAAACAGGAACTGGCACTGGGCACTGGATCAATATGTTAGTCCAAGAAAATCATATAAATTGCCAAAAGTATATAAAAGTTGTAAAATATTGGCATGAAACAATAAAAAATTATAGATACGACAGAGACGTATCATGTATCGCCCTAGGTTGTGACTGTTACATGATGAATGTCATCCAACATAATTATCCATCACTGATCCAATGCCTACGCTTCTCGCATATTGATCTTTGCTAAGTTACTTTCGTTGCTGCTGCTGTTACAATTACTACAAAACTGCTTCTGTTACTGGCGCTACTGTTACTACTGCTATTGAAACAATCATACTACCGTGCTACTAAACACTTTGCCATAGATATTTAGTTCTCCAGGTGTGGTTGAATTGACAACTCAACTGCTAATACTCACAAATATTCTTTGGCTCCCCTTGTGTCGAATCAATAAATCTGGGTGAAATACTACCCGCGAAAACTGTTGCGATCCCCTATACTTGTGAGTTATCAGTAATATGCATGGGTTATGAATTTGGTCCTGATATGATAGGTATTCAAGAGAGATATAATAAAAACTTTCATGTAGATCACTGAATATGATAAGTTTGATTCCTTGCAATAGTTTTGCGATATTAAGATGGTGATATGTGGGAGGTGCTAGTAGATAATTGTGGTTTAGTAAGAATATTGGTGTTAAGGTTTGTGATTCCCGAAGCATGCACGTATGGTCTGTCGTTATGCTAAGAAGTTGGAGCATGATTTATTCTTGATTGTCTTCCTTTGTGTGGTGGTCGGGGGCGCGCGATGGTTAACTCCTACCAACCTCCCCCCTGGGGGCATGCGTAGTAGTACTTTGCTTCGAGGGCTAATAAACTTTCGCAATAAGTATGTGAGTTCTTTATGACTAATGTGAGTCCATGGATTATACGCACTCTCATCCTTTCGCAATTTGCTAGCCTCTTCGGTACCGTGCATTGCCCTTTCTCACATCGAGAGTTGGTGCAAACTTCGTCGGTGCATCCAAACCCCGTGATATGATACGCTCTATCACACATAAGCTTCTTTATATCTTTCTCAAAATAGCCACCATACCTACCTATCATGGCATTTCCATAGCCATTCCGAGATATATTGCCATGCAACTGTTGGGTAACGTTGCATGGGAAACAAATTTTTTCCTACGCACACACAAGATCTATCCATGGTGATGAGCATCTACGAGAGGGAGAGTGAATCTACATACCCTTGTAGATCGCTAAGCGGAAGCGTTAAGAAACGCGGTTGATGTAGTCGAACGTCTCCGCGATCCAAATCGCAAGTCGTCCCTCGATCCGATCACGAACTAGTGCCGAACGGACGACACCTCCGCGTTCAACACACGTACGGCTTGATGACGCCTTCACCTCCTCGATCCAGCGAGCGATGGTGAAGTAGTAGATGAGTTCCGACAGCACGACGGCGTGGTGATGCTGGTGAGGAACAATCTCTGTAGGGCTTCGCCAAGCACTACGGAGATTATGACGGAAGAACTAGAGGATCAGGGTTGCCGCACACGGCTTGGGGAAATCTTGATGTGTTCCGTGTGCTAGCCCTGCCCCTCTATTTATATGTTGAGCCTTGGGGTCTAAACTTGGAGTAAAAGCCTCCTCCAGGTCAGTTTTGCCCGCACAAGGTCGGTTTGGCCCGCAGGAAAAGATTCCAACTCGGATCCCTGCAGTACCGCGCACAAGCGGTAGTACCGCTTCACACAAGCGGTAGTACCGCTTGGGCGGTAGTACCGCTTCACACAAGTGGTAGTACCGCTTACGCGGCAGTAAAACTACTTTTTGCACTTTCCAATACCTCGTGGGCTTTTTCCTTTTGGCCCATATAAAGTGTTGCTGCACCCGAACACTTCGGTAAACATCCGGAACCCCTTCCGGTGAATTCCGGAACCCTTCCGGAGATCAAAACACTATTATCACATATATCAATCTTTACCTCCGGACTCTTCCGGAGATTCTCGTCTTGTCCGGGATCTTATCCGGGATTCCGAACAACCTTCGGTCACCAACAAAATAACTCAACTATACTAATCGTCACCAAACGTTAAGTATGTAGACCCTGCGGGTTCGAGAACTATGTAGACATGACCGAGACACCTCTACGATCAATAACCAATAGCGGGACCTGGATGCCCACATTGGCTCCTACATATTGTACAAAGATCTTTATCGGTCGAACCTCTATGTCAAGGATTTAGTTAATCCCGTATACTGTTCCCTTTGTTCTTCGGTATGTTACTTGCCCGAGATTCGATCGTCGGTATCTCTATACCTAGTTCAATCTCGTTACCGGCAAGTCTCTTTACTCGTTCCGTAATACAAGATCTCGTGGCTAACACTTTAGTCACATTGCTTGCAAGGCTCATTGTGATGTTGTATTACCGAGTGGGCGCTGAGATACCTCTCCGTCATACAGAGTAACAAATCCCAGTCTTGATCCATGCCAACCCAACAGACACCCTCGGAGATACCTGTAGAGCACCTTTATAGTCACCCAGTTACGTTGCGATGTTTGATACACACAAGGTACTCCTCCGATGTCAGGGAGTTGCATGATCTCATGGTCATAGGAACAGATACTTGACATGCAGAAAACAATAGCAATAAACTGACACGATCTTATGCTACGTTTATAGTTTGGGTCTTGTCCATCACATCATTCTCCTAATGATGTGATCCCGTTATCAAATGACATCTCATGTCCATGGCTAGGAAACCTTAACCATCTTTTGATCAACGAGCTAGTTAACTAGAGGCTTACTAGGGACACAGTGTTGTCTATGTACCCACACATGTATTTGAGTTTCCAATCAATACAATTATAGCATGGATAATAAACGATTATCATGAACAAGGAAATATAATAATAACCAATTTATTATTGCCGCTAGGTCATATTTCCAACAGCAACTTCCACCGTTCCGTTTTTATGACATACATCGTCATTGTCATATTGCTTTGCATGATCATATAGCTGAAATAGTATTTGTGGCTCAGCAACCGTTCATCATTTTTATACATGTTACGCTAGCATCATTGCACATCCTGGTACACTGCCAGAGGCATTCATATAGAGTCATATTTTTCTTCTAGTATCGAGTTGTAATATTGAGTTGTAAGTAAATAAAAGTGTGATGATCATCATTATTAGAGCATTGTCCCAGTGAGGAAAGAATGGTGGAGACTAATGAGTCCTCGAAAAAGTGGGGATGAGGTCCATGAGACCGTTCTAAAAAAAAGAGGTTTAGTCATCGGATCTGCAACATTTAGATACGTGTGTACTTTGCAAATATTTATGTCGTCCTCCTTGATGTAATCGCGGATGGAATTGAAACGTCGCTTTATGTGTCTGGTCCTCTTGTGAAATCTTGGTTCCTTGGCTAGAGCAATGGCACCAGTATTATCACAAAACAGAGTCATTGGGTTAAGCGCACTAGGCACTACTCCAAGATCTGTCATGAACTCCTTCATCCAGACACCTTCCTTCGCCGCCTCCGAGGCAGCGATGTACTCCGCTTCGCATGTAGAATCAGCCACCACGCTTTGCTTGGAACTGCACCAGCTAACCGCACCCCCATTAAGAATAAATACGTATCTGGTTTGCGACTTAGAGTCATCCGGATCAGTGTCAAAGCTTGCATCTACATAACCCTTTACGACGAGCTCTTGATCACCTCCATAAACGAGAAACATGTCCTTAGTCCTTTTCAGGTACTTCAGGATATTCTTGACCGCCGTCCAGTGTTCCATTCCTGGATCACTTTGAAACCTTCCGACCATACTTATGGCAAGGCTGACATCGGGTCTTGTGCACATCATTGCATACATGATAGAGCCTATGGCTGAAGCATAGGGGATGACACTCATCTTTTCTCTATCTTCTGCAGTCACTGGGCATTGAGTCTTACTCAACTTCACACCTTGCAATACAGGCAAGAACCCCTTCTTGGACTGATCCATTTTGAACTTCTTCAAAACTTTGTCAAGGTATGTGCTTTGTGAAAGTCCTATCAAGCGTCTTGATCTATCTCTATAGATCTTGATGCCTAATATGAAAGCAGCTTCTCCTAGGTCCTTCATTGAAAAACTCTTGTTCAAATATTCCTTCACGCTTTCCAATATTTCTATATTGTTTCCAATCAGCAATATGTCATCCACATATAATATTAGAAACGCTATAGAGCTCCCACTCACTTTCTTGTAAATACAAGCTTCTCCGTAAACTTGTATAAACCCAAGCGCTTTGATCACCTCATCAAAGCGAAGATTCCAACTCCGAGATGCTTGCACCAGTCCATAAATGGATCGCTGGAGTTTGCAAACTTTGTCAGCATTCTCTGGATCGACAAAACCTTCTAGTTGCATCATATACAACTCTTCCTTAAGGAAACCGTTAAGGAACGCTGTTTTGACATCCATCTGCCAAATTTCATAATCGAAAAAGGCAGCTATTGCTAACATGATTCTGACGGACTTAAGCATCGCTACGGGTGAGAAGGTCTCATCGTAGTCAACTCCTTGAACTTGTGAAAAACCCTTTGCCACAAGTCGAGCTTTATAGACGGTGACATTACCGTCCGCGTCCGTCTTCCTCTTAAAGATCCATTTGTTCTTAATGGCCTTACGCCCTTCAGGTAATACTTCCAAAGTCCATACTTTGTTTTCATACATGGATCCCATCTCGGATTTCATGGCCTCTAACCACTTCTCGGAATCTGGGCCCATCATCGCTTCTCCATAGCTCGTAGGTTCATCGTTGTCTAACAACATGACCTCTAAGACAGGGTTGCCGTACCACTCAGGAGCAGTACGCGTCCTTGTCGACCTACGAGGTTTGATAGCAACTTGATCCAAAGCTTCATAATCATCATCATTAACTTCCTCTTCAACTGTTGTAGGCTCTACAGAAACATCTTTCTGCGCTGCGCTACTTTCAGGTTGAAGTAAAGGTACAACAACCTCATCAAGTTCTATCTTCCTCCCACTCAATTCTTTCGAGAGAAACTCTTTCTCAAGAAATGTTCCATTTTTAGCGACAAACACTTTGCCTTCGGATCTAAGGTAGAAGGTATACCCAACTGTCTCTTTTGGGTATCCTATGAAGACGCATTTCTCCGCTTTGGGTTCCAGCTTTTCAGGCTGAAGCTTTTTGACATAAGCATCACATCCCCAAACTTTAAAAAACGACAGCTTTGGCTTCTTGCCAAACCAAAGTTCATATGGCGTCGTCTCAACGGATTTCGATGGTGCCCTATTTAAAGTGAATGCAACTGTCTCTAATGCATAACCCCAAAACGATAGTGGCAAATCGGCAAGAGACATCATAGATCGCACCATATCCAATAAGGTTCGATTACGACGTTCGGACACACCATTACACTGTGGTGTTCCAGGCGGTGTTAGTTGTGAAACAATTCCACATTGTCTTAAGTGACTGCCAAACTCATAACTCAGATATTCTCCTCCTCGATCAGATCGTAGGAATTTAATCTTCTTGTTACGATGATTCTCAACTTCACTCTGAAATTGTTTGAACTTTTCAAATGTTTCAGACTTGTGTTTCATTAAGTAAATATACCCATATCTACTTAAGTCATCAGTGAAGGTGAGAAAGTAACGATAACCACCGCGCGCCTCAATGCTCATCGGACCGCACACATCAGTATGTATGATTTCCAATAAGTCACTTGCCCGTTCCATTGTTCCAGAGAACGGTGTTTTAGTCATCTTGCCCATGAGGCATGGCTCACATGTGTCAAGTGATTCAAAATCAAGTGACTCCAAAAGTCCATCAGCATGGAGCTTGCTCATGCGTTTTACGCCAATATGACCTAAACGGCAGTGCCACAAGAAAGTGGTATTATCATTATCAATCCTACATCTTTTGGCATCAATGTTATGAACATGTGTATCATTACTATCGAGATTCAATAAGAATAAACCCCTCACATTGGGTGCATGACCATAAAAGATATCACTCATATAAAAAGAACAACCATTATTCTCTGATTTAAATGAGTAATCGTCTCGCAATAAACAAGATCCAGATATAATGTTCATGCTTAACGCAGGCACTAAATAACAATTATTCAGGTTCATCACTAATCCCGATGGTAATCGAAGAGCGAGCGTGCCGACGGCGATCACATCAACCTTGGAACCATTTCCCACGCGCATCGTCACTTCGTCCTTTGCCAGCCTCCGTCTATTCCGCAGTTCCTGTTTTGAGTTGCAAATGTGAGAAACCGCACCGGTATCAAATACCCAGGCACTACAACGAGAGTTGGTAAGGTACACATCAATAACATGTATATCATATATACCTTGTTTGTTGTTGGCCGCCTTCTTGTCAGCCAAATACTTGGGGCAATTCCGCTTCCAGTGTCCAGTTCCCTTGCAATGAAAGCACACAGTTTCTGGTTTGGGTCCAGCCTTGGGTTTCTTCACGAGAGGAGCAACTGCTTTGCCACTCTTCTTGGAGTTACCCTTCTTACCCTTGCCATTTTTCTTGAAACTAGTGGTTTTATTGACCATCAACACTTGATGCTCCTTCTGAATTTCAGACTCAGCGACTTTCAGCATCGCAAACAGCTCGGCGACTGACTTGTTCATCCCGTGCATGTTATAGTTCAACACGAAGCTCTTGTAGCTAGGTGGCAATGATTGAAGAACTCTGTCAGTGATAGCCTCTGGCGGAAGGGGCATCCCCAATTCAGCCAGACGGGTGGAGTACCCAGACATTCTGAGTATGTGATCACTAACAGACCCGTTCTCCTCCATCTTGCAAGCATAGAACTTATCGGAGGTCTCATACCTCTCGATCCGGGCATTCTTCTGAAAGATAAACTTCAACTCCTGGAACATCTCATATGCTCCATGACGTTCAAAACGTCTTTGAAGTCCCGGTTCTAAGCCATACAACATTGCACATTGAACTATTGAGTAATCATCAGAACGAGCCTGCCAGGCGTTCACAACGTCTAGAGACTCAACTGGAGCGGGTGGATCACCAAGCGGTGCATCAAGGACATAAGCCTTCTGGGAAGCCGTAAGGATAATCCTTAGATTACGGGCCCAGTCCACAAAGTTACTTCCATCATCTTTCAACTTAGCTTTCTCTAGGAACGCATTAAAATTCAGGGGTGCTACTACGCGAGCCATGATCTACAACATAAATATAGAAAAGACAACTTAGACTATTGTTCTAGATAATGAGTTTAGTTAATCATATTACTTAAAAACTCCCACTCAAATAGACATCCCTCCGGTCATTCTAGTGTAACATGATCCAAATCCACCAACTCAAGTCCGATCATCACGTGAGTTGAGGTGGTTTCAATGGTGAACATCTTCATGTTGATCATATCTACTATATGACTCATGTTCGACCTTTCGGTCTCTTGTGTTCCGAGGCCATGTCTGTACATGCTAGGCTCGTCAAGTTTAACCCGAGTGTTCCGCATGTGCAACACTGGCTTGCACCCATTGTATGTGAACGTAGAGTCTATCACACCCGATCATCACAGCGTGTCTCGAAACGACGAACTTTCGCAATGGTGCACACTCGGGGAGAACACAATTTATCTTGAAATTTAAGTGAGGGATCACCTTATAATGCTACCGTCGTCCTAAGCAAAATAAGATGCATAAAAGGATTAACATCACATGCAAATCATAAGTGACATGATATGGCCATGAACTTGTGCTTTTGATCTCCATCTCCAAAGCACCGGCATGATCTCCATCGTCACCGGCATGACACCATGATCTCCATCATCTTGATCTCCAACAACGTGTCGCCATGAGGTTGTCGCGCCGACTGTTTCTTCCACGACTATTGCTAACTCATAGCGATAAAGTAAAGCAAAAACGGCGAAAATAATTAAAGACAACTCTATGGATCCTGCCAGTTGCCGTACTCATCGACATGCAAGTCGTGATATTCTATACAACACATGATCATCTCATACATCACATATATCTCATCATGTAATTGGCCATATCACATCACAACATACCCTGCAAAAACAAGTTAGACGTCCTCTAATTGTTGTTGCAAATTTTACGTGGCTGCTACGGGTTTGCAAGAACCGTTCTTACCTACGCAAAACCACAACGTGGTGTAGTGATTGCTTTTTGATCTTCTAAAAGAACCCTCTTCATTGAAATCGATTCAACTAAAGTGAGAGAGACAGACACCCGCTAGCCATCTTTATGCAACGAAGTTACATGTCAGTTGAAGGAACTTGTCTCACGTAAGCGTACGCGTAATGTCGGTCCGGGCCGCTTCATCTCACAATACCGCCGAATCAAGTATCAACTAGTAACGGCAAGCAATATGTATACACCCACGACCACAACTCGTTTGTGTTCTACTCGATATCTCATCTACGCATAGACCTAGCTCAGATGCCACTGTTGGGTAACGTTGCATGGGAAACAAAAATTTTCCTACGCACACACAAGATCTATCCATGGTGATGAGCATCTACGAGAGGGAGAGTGAATCTACATACCCTTGTAGATCGCTAAGCGGAAGCGCTAAGAAACGCGGTTGATGTAGTCGAACGTCTCCGCGATCCAAATCGCAAGTCGTCCCTCGATCCGATCACGAACTAGTGCTGAACGGACGGCACCTCTGCGTTCAAAACACGTACGGCTTGATGACGCCTTCACCTCCTCGATCCAGCGAGCGATGGTGAAGTAATAGATGAGTTCCGACAGCACGACGGCGTGGTGATGGTGGTGAGAACAATCTCTGCAGGGCTTCGCCAAGCACTACGGAGATTATGACGGGAGAACTAGAGGATCAGGGTTGCCGCACACGGCTTGGGGAAATCTTGATGTGTTCCGTGTGCTAGCCCTGCCCCTCTAGTTATATGTTGAGCCTTGGGGTCTAAACTTGGAGTAAAAGCGTCCTCCAGGTCGGTTTTGCCCGCACAAGGTCGGTTTGGCCCGCAGGAAAAGAGTCCAACTCGGATCCCTGCAGTACCGCGCACAAGTGGTAGTACCGCTTCACACAAGCGGTAGTACCGCTTGGGCGGTAGTACCGCTTCACACAAGCGGTAGTACCTCTTGGGCAGTAGTACCGCTTCACACAAGCGGTAGTACCGCTTACGCGGCAGTAAAACTACTTTTTGCACTTTCCAATACCTCGTGGGCTTTTTCCTTTTGGCCCATATAAAGTGTTGCTGCACCCGAACACTTCGGTAAACATCCGGAACCCCTTCCGGTGAATTCCGGAACCCTTCCGGAGATCAAAACACTATTATCACATATATCAATCTTTACCTCCGGACTCTTCCGGAGATTCTCGTCTTGTCCGGGATCTTATCCGGGATTCCGAACAACCTTCGGTCACCAACAAAATAACTCAACTATACTAATCGTCACCAAACGTTAAGTGTGTAGACCCTGCGGGTTCGAGAACTATGTAGACATGACCGAGACACCTCTACGATCAATAACCAATAGCGGGACCTGGATGCCCATATTGGCTCCTACATATTCTACGAAGATCTTTATCGGTCGAACCTCTATGTCAAGGATTCAGTTAATCCCGTATACTGTTCCCTTTGTTCTTCGGTATGTTACTTGCCCGAGATTCGATCGTCGGTATCTCTATACCTAGTTCAATCTCGTTACCGGCAAGTCTCTTTACTCGTTCCGTAATACAAGATCTCGTGGCTAACACTTTAGTCACATTGCTTGCAAGGCTCATTGTGATGTTGTATTACCGAGTGGGCCCTGAGATACCTCTCCGTCATACGGAGTAACAAATCCCAGTCTTGATCCATGCCAACCCAACAGACACCCTCGGAGATACCTATAGAGCACCTTTATAGTCACCCAGTTACGTTGCGACGTTTGATACACACAAGGTACTCCTCCGATGTCAGGGAGTTGCATGATCTCATGGTCATAGGAACAGATACTTGACATGCAGAAAACAATAGCAATAAACTGACACGATCTTATGCTACGTTTATAGTTTGGGTCTTGTTCATCACATCATTCTCCTAATGATGTGATCCCGTTATCAAATGACATCTCATGTCCATGGCTAGGAAACCTTAACCATCTTTTGATCAACGAGCTAGTTAACTAGAGGCTTACTAGGGACACAATGTTGTCTATGTACCCACACATGTATTTGAGTTTCCAATCAATACAATTATAGCATGGATAATAAACGATTATCATGAACAAGGAAATATAATAATAACCAATTTATTATTGCCTCTAGGGCATATTTCCAGCAGCAACTTCCACCGTTCTGTTTTTATGACATACATCGTCATTGTCATATTGCTTTGCATGATCATATAGCTGAAATAGTATTTGTGGCTCAGCAACCGTTCATCATTTTTATACATGTTACGCTAGCATCATTGCACATCCTGGTACACTGCTAGAGGCATTCATATAGAGTCATATTTTTCTTCTAGTATCGAGTTGTAATATTGAGTTGTAAGTAAATAAAAGTGTGATGATCATCATTATTAGAGCATTGTCCCAGTGAGGAAAGAATGGTGGAGACTAATGAGTCCTCGAAAAAGTGGGGATGAGGTCCATGAGACCGTTCTAAAAAAAAGAGGCCGAAAAGAGCCCACGAAAAAAAATGATAGAAAAAGAGAGAAGAGGCCATGTTACTATCCTTTTTCCACACTTGTGCTTCAGAGTAGCACCATGTTTTTCATAAAGAGAGTCTCATATTTTGTCACTTTCATATACTAGTGGGAATTTTTCATTATAGAACTTGGCTTGTATATTCCGGTGATGGGCTTCCTCAAATGCCCGAGGTCTTCATGAGCAAGCAAGTTGGATGCACACCCACTTAGTTTTCATGTTGAGATTTCCTACACTTATAGCTCATAGTGCATCCGTTGGATGGCAATCCCTACTCCTCGCATTGAAATCAATTGATGGACATCTCCATAGCCCGTTGATTAGCCTCGTTGATGTGAGACTATATTCTTATTTTTGACTTCCCCTTATTGATCTCTACCACCACACTCTATTCCACCCATAGTGCTATATCCATGGCTTGCGCTCATGTATTGCGTGGGGGTTGAAAAAGCTGAAGCGCGTTAAAAAGTATGAACCAATTGCTTGGCTAAAACCAGGGTTGTTCATGATAAATAGTTTGTGCTACGAATATGGAGCATGACAGGATTATATGATTTTGTAGGGATAACGTTCTTTAGCATTTTTATTTTGAAAGACATGATCGTTTATTAGTATGCCTGAGTATTGATATATTTATATCAAACTATAGACCCACGAAGCTTCGGGAGAAGACCAGAAGAGCCACGAGGAGGCGGCAAGCCTGGAGGGCGCGCCCAGGGGGTAGGGCACGCCCCCCAGGCTTGTGGGCCCCTCGTTGCCCCTCCTGACCTAATTCCAGCGCTATAAATTCCCAAATATTCCCAATATACCAGAGAGACAGAGGAGAAACCCTTTCTGCCGCCGCAAGCCTCTGTTCTTCCGTGTTCCCATCTGGGGGCCTTTTCCGGTACTATGCCGGAGGGGGAATCGATCACGGAGGGCTTCTTCATCAACCTTGCTGCCCTTCCGATGATGTGTGAGTAGTTTACCACAGACCTATAGGTCCATAGCTAGTAGCTAGATGGCTTCTTCTCTCTCTTTGATCTTCAATACCATGTTCTCCTCGATGTTCTTGGTGTTCTATCCGATGTAATCTTCTTTTGCGGTGTGTTTCTTGGGTCCGATGAATTGTTAGCTTATGATTAGACTATTCATGAGAAATATTTGAGTCTTCTCTGAACTCTTTTATGCATGATTATTATAGCTTTGTATTTCTCTCGAATCTATCAATTTGGTTTGGCCTACTATATTGATTTATCTAGAAATGGGAGAGGTGCTTTGTGATGGGTTCAATCTTGCGGCGCTCAATCCCAGTGATAGAAAGGGATGTGACACGTATTTGTATTGTTGCCATTAAGGATAAAAAGATGGGGTTTAATAATATTGATTGAGTTTACTTTGTCTACATCATGTCATCTTGCTTAAGGCATTACTCTGTTTCATACTTAATACCCTAGATACATGCTAGATAGCGGTCGATGGGTAGAGTAATAGTAGTATATGCAGGCAGGAGTCGGTCTACTTGTCTCGGACGTGATGCCTATATACATGATCATTACCATGAATCCGTCATAATTATTTGCTTTTCTATCAATTGCCCAATGATACGTCGCCATCGTATCTATAATTTTTGATTGTTTCATGCCAATATTTTACAACTTTTATATACTTTGGCAACATTTTATATGATTTTCTTGGACTAACATATTGATCCAGTGCCCAGTGCAAGTTCCTGTTTGTTGCATGTTTTTTGCTTTGCATAAAATCCATACCAAGCGATGTCCAAACGCGATAAAAATTTACGGAGATTTATTTTGGAATATATGTGATTTTTGGGAAAAAGAATCAACGCGAGACGATGCTCAAGGGCCCCACAAGCTCAAAGGGCGCACCCCCTATCCTGGGCGCACCCAGCAGGCTTGTGGCACCCCTGTAAGTTGGTTGGAGGTATTCTTTGGCCGCAAGGAAGATAATATCCGGATAAATATCCCCTCAAAATTTCAGCCCAATCAGAGTTACGGATCTCCAGGAATTTAAGAAACTGTGAAGGGCCAGAAAACGGGAACGCGAGACAGAAGATAACAGAGAGAGAGAGATCCAATCTCAGAGGGGCTCCTCCCCTCTGGGAGCCATGGCGGCCATGGACCAGAGGGGAAACACTCCTCCCATCTAGGAGGGAGGCCAAGGAAGAAGAAGAAGGAGGGGGGCTCTCTCCCCCTCTCTCCCGGTGGCGCCGGAACGCCGCCGGGGCAACCATCGTGACGGCGATCTACACCAACAACTTCGCCGCCGTCAACACCAACTCTCTCCCCCTCTATGCAGCGGTGTAACACCTCTTCTCCCCGCTGTAATATCTACTTAAACATGGTGCTTAATGCTACATATTATTATCCAATGATTTGTGGCCAATAGCGTGGGGTTGATATTCTCGTGTGCGCTTGTTTGCTTTATCACTAAGTAGTTTTTATTTTCTGTTCTAAGTTGTTCTCTATCTTTAGTTATGGATATGGGACACGAAATACCAAAAAAATTAGTTGTACTTGCTACTCATGGAGACGGGGAACCTCCTAAAACCCTCGATGCTGGTTATGTGGAAAACATTAATTACTACTTTGATAATCCTAATAAATATCCATTCAACTTGATAATGGGATATACTTTGGATCAACGGGAATACTTTAGGGATTATCGCTTGTCTCAAAAAGGGAAACTCTTATGGGATCAAATTGATTATTTGCATTGGTATGCTCGGAATTTATGCTTAAGATATGATTATACTTGTTGCTCTAAGATGAAGGCTCCACACCTTCCCTTTTCATGTAAATTTAATGATAATGAAACCTTGGCCTCTTATGCTAATGGTGTATATGATTACTATGACATGGAACAAATAGAAGAATTTGTTGCTTTTAAGGGTGCTTATGAAATTAAATCTTTGTTTGAAAAGTATGAAAACTATGATGATGCTGTTTACAGATCTGAAAATTATGCTATACTAAAATATTGCTATGAGAATTATGAATACAATGCCTATATTGATGAATTTATTGAGAAAGTCTCCGCTGCCCAAGAAGAGACTAATATTTTGCAGGAACCTATGGAAGAAGAAATTGCTGAAACTGTGAGCTCATTAGATGAAAAAGATGACGAGGAGAGTGAAGAACAAAGGGAGGAAGAGCGGATTAGCTACCTGTGACGCCCCCGGCCCGACCGTGCACTAATCATACACGCAAATGCGCACGATCAAGCCCAGGGACTCACGGGAAGATACCACAACACAACTCTAGACACAAAATAAAATAATACAAGCTTTATATTACAAGCCAGGGGCCTCGAGGGCTCGAATACAAAAGCTCAAGTGACACAAGCGTCAGCGGAAGCATCAGTATCTGTGTATAGACATAATTAGACAAGGATGCCTTAAGAAGGTGAAAACAAACAACGGCTCTGATCGAAAGAGGCAAGGCATCTCGCCTGGGAGCCTCCTAAACTACTCCTGGTCGTCGGTCTCCACGTAGTAGTAAGCTCCACCGCTGGGGTAGTAGTAGTCGGCGGGATCAGCTGGCTCCGGGGCTCCGTCATCTGGTCGTAGCAATCGGGTATAGGGGAAAAGAGGTACCAAAGCAACCGTGAGTACTCATCCAAAGTACTCGCAAGACTTACATCAGAACTATTCTATTTATGCATCGGTATCAAATGAAGGGGATGTAACTGTGGAGTAGACTGCGGAAATGCCGGAATAGAGGGGAAAGCCTAGCCTATCGAAGACTAGCATCTTGCAGCGTCTTGCAGCATTAGAAGAGTGCAGATTAGTAGCATAACATAAAGTAATAAGTATGTAGTAGCAAAGCTCAGAGATCCTTCCTCGAACCCCTGCGAGAAAGCGATCCCGGAGCTAACATATTAATTAAAGTAACATGTATCCAGTTCAAGTTGTAGTAGATCGGGATATAACACTGAGCGTCCTATTACCATGGACACGGCTATTCGAATAGATAAACTTCCCTGCAGGGGTGCACTACTATTACCCAACACGCTCGATTAACTCTGGCCGGACAACTTTTATGGGTCATGCCTGGCATCGGCTGATAGACACGACGTAGTCCTACCTAGGCTCCGCAGAGAGGTCCTCGCCGGTCTACATCCTAAGTGCTCAGGGGTCTTGGGCCCATTGCCCTTTGCACTCCGGGTCGTTGAGAGCAGGGTGAATACTAGCGCCATCCTTCTCCTGGATGTCACGATCCGACCGTGCCATAATGCTGAACTAGACATCTGACAGAGCTTTCGGCTGATACATACGGCGCCGAGGGCCCCATTAAACCATTATCCCGCGTGGTGGTAGTGCGTATAGGCCAGTGGCCAACTCAGATCAAATACCCAAATCCATTAAGCGTATTATTAGTCTCTCGCGGACACGAACAGGGCTCAAGGCTCACCTCTGAGACCCTGCCGCACCGACTTGGTAACCTGCGGACCAACGACCAGGGACCAGGCCCACCTCTCTCCTAAGTGGTCTCCACCTGCCCTGACGTTCCGCTACAATAATCTCTCGTGGGTACTGATACGTCTCCAACGTATCTATAATTTTTTATTGTTCCACGTTGTAATATTAACAATCTTGGATGTTTTTTATGCATTTACAGCAATTATATATCATTTTTGGAGACTAACCTATTAACTTAGTGCCCAGTGCCAGTTGCTGTTTTCTGCCCTGTTTTTGTCTTACAGAAAATCAATACCAAACGAAGTCCAAATGCCACGAAACTTTTTGGAGATTTTTTATTGGCCAAGATAAACACTAGAAGCTTCGGTAGAGGGCCAGAAGATCAGGGAGGTGGCCACCAGCCACCAGGGCGCGCCTGGGGGGGCAGGCGCGCCCTGGTGCCTCGTGGGGCCCCCTTTGCTCCGTTTGACCTAATTCCAGCACTATAAATTCAGAAAAAATCAGAAACCCTCAGGGGAGTCCACAAAATACTTTTTCCGCCGCTGCAAGTTTCTGTTCTCGAGAGATCCCATCTGGAGGCCTTCTCCGGTACTCCGTCGGAGGGGGAATCGATCACGGAGGGGCTCTACATCAACCTTGCTGCCCTTCCGATGATGCGTGAGTAGTTTATCACAGACCTTCGGGTCCATAGGCAGTAGCGAGATGGCTTCTTCTCTCTTTTTGATCTTCAATACAATGTTCTCCACGATGTAATCACTTTTTGCAGTGTGTTTGTTGGGATCCGATGAATTGTGAGTTTATGATCAGATTATCCATGAAATTATTTGAGTCTTTGCTGCACTCTTTTATGCATGATTATTATAGCCTCGGATTTCCTCTCCGATCTATTGATTTGGTTTGGCCAACTGAGCTGATTTATTTGGCCATGGGAAGAGGTGCTTTGTAATGGGTTCGATCTTGCGTTGCTCAATCCCAGTGACAGAAAGGGACATGACACGTATGTATCATTGCTATTAAGGGTAGAAAGATGGGGTTTATTCATACGTGAGTTTACTTTGTCTACATCATGTCATCGTTCTTAAGGCGTTACTCCGGTCTTTATGGACTTAATACATTAGATGCATGCTGGATAGCGGTCGATGTGTGGAGTAATAGTAGTAGATGCAGGCAGGAGTCAGTCTACCTGTCTCAGACGTGATGCCTATATACATGATCATTGCCTTGGATATCGTCATGATTATTTGCTTTTCTATCAATTGCCCAACAGTAATTTGTCAACCCATCGTATGCTATTTTCTCGAGAGAAGCCTCTAGTGAAATCTATGGCCCCCGGGTCTATCTAAATCATATTACTAAAACCCTAAAAATATTGCTGCCATTTTATTTTATTTATTTTATTTTGTATTTTTGTTTCAACCTATCTATCTATGACATACAATTTAATCTTGCAATTTACCGCCGAGAGATTGACAACCTCTCATTTGCGTTGGGTACAAGGATTTGTTGTTTGTGTGCAGGTGCTGCTAACGATGTGTTGTGTGATTCTCCTATTGGTTCGATAACCTTGGTTTCATAACTGAGGGAAATACTTATCTCTACTGTGCTGCATCATCCCTTCCTGTTCGGGGAAATACCAACGCAAGCTACAAGTAGCAGGAAGAATTTCTGGCGCCGTTGCCGGGGAGACATCATCAACATCTATCAAGTACCTTTGCATAAACTCTCATCTCCTTGCATTTACTTTATTTGCCATTTGCCTCTCGTTTTCATCTCCCCACTTCTAAAATGTTTTTACAAAAATACAAAAATATTTTCCGTTTGCCTTTTTCTTGTTTGCTTTTTGCTTGCTTTATCATTATGTCTAGTTCTTCGCTCGTTACTATTACCCCTGAAAATGAAGTACTTAATTTTAAACAAAGTGGAGGAGAGAATTTAAAAGATGCTTGGTATAGGATTTGTGATGCTCATAATAGATCAACTCGTAAGCAATCCTCTACCATTCTTCTTCACAATTTTTATGTGGGCATTACTACTTGGTACCGATTTGTGCTTGATACTATTACTGGAGGGAATTTCTTAATGTGTCCCTATACGGATGCTTTTAATGCTATGGGAAATATAGTGGGATCACCACCTATTACTATTAATGAAACAACTTTGACCTTGGAACATGTTATGCAAAGGTTAGATGCTATTAAAAATAAAATGCCCACCGTCGAGCATATTGAAAATCTAGATAAAAAGATTCATAACCATGTTACTCAATTTGGATCAAAAGTAGGGATTGCTCTTAAGATGCTAAAATAGAAAGAACCAACAATTAATGAGAGGGTGGAACAAAGTCCTGCTAGGTTCGTTAAGTTGGAGGCAATTATTAATAAATTACATGCTGCTTTTTCTTCCGCTAAAACTATTGACAAAACTACTCTTAGCAAGAATTGCAAGTTTATGTATGTCCCTAAAACCAATGGTTCTACTTCTAGTAAGGGAAATGAGGATCTTAAAATGATTAGCGTGCACCCCGATTTCATCGGTATTATTAAGGAACCTATTCACAAAAGTGAAATTCTTGATTTTGTGCCTAGAAGTGTTATGGTGAGAAACACCTTTGTTAAATCTATTAGAAAAAATGGATGTGTGATTGAGGAATTGGAAACCAAAGATGACAATACTTGAAACTATGCATTATGCCTAGCTAGGGGCATAAAACAATAGCGCTTGTTGGGAGGCAACCCAATGAATAAAATAATTTTTTCTGTTATTATGTGTTTTCCCAATTATGCTACTGGTATGATTGTGTTTTTGTGATCTTAATTAGTGTTTGTGCCAAGTAATACCTTTAGGATAATTTGGAAGATAATATAATTGATGCTGTTTGGAAAACAGAAAGTTTTGCGTCCAGTGCCCGAATTTTGTTTCTGTACTGGATCGTCAGAAAATATCTGAAATTTTTACACAGTATTGGTATATGAATTTCCCACGTTGCTATAATTTTTCAGAATTTTTGGAGTTACAGAAGTATGGCTTTTAAATAGATTGCTACAGACTGTTCTGTTTTTGACAGATTCTGATTTTTATGCACTACTTGCTTGTTTTGATGAATCTATGGATTGTATCGGGGGGTATAAGCCTTGGTGAAGTTAGAGTACAGTAGGTATAATGCAAAAATAAAATATGAATGGGTTTGCAACAGTACTTAAAGTAGTGATCTATTTTGTTATACTAACGGATCTCACGAAGGTTTTGTTGAGTTTTGTGTGATTGAAGTTTTCAAGTTTTGGGTGAGATCACGATGGATGAAGGAATAAGGAGTAGTAAAAGCCTAAGATTGGGGATGCCCGAGGCACCCCAAGGTAATATTCAAGGAAGACTCAAGCGTCTAAGCTTGGGGATGCCCCGGAAGGCATCCCCTCTTTCTTCTACCAACCATCTGTAATTTTACTTGGAGCTATATTTTTATTCATCACATGATATGTGTTTTGCTTGGAGTGTCTTGTATTATATGAGTCTTTGCTTTGTTTGCTTTTTAGTTTGTCACAATCATCCTTTTAAACACACCTATTTTGAGAGAGCCACACGTTTATCATTATTTGTTAGAATACTCTATGTGCTTCACTTAAATTTTTTGAGCTAGGCAGTTGCCCTAGTGCTTCACTTAAATCTTTTTGAGCACGGTGGTGGCTAAATTTTGAAGAAATAAACTCTCTTGCTTCACTTATATTATTTTGAGAGTTGATTGAAATTTTGAAGAAATAAATTCTCATGCTTCATTTATATTATTTTGAGAGTTGATTGAAATTTTGAAGAAATAAATTCTCATGCTTCACTTATATTATTTTGAAAATTGATAAGATTGAAATTTTGAAGAAATATTTGCACTCTCATGCTTCACTTAAATCTTTTTGAGAGTTGATAATAGTAACGGTAATTTGCACAAGATATGAATTTGGTCCCAAAGTGATGAATATTCAAGAGGGATATAATAAAAACTTTCATATAGATCATTGGATATGATAAGTGTGATTCCTTGCAATAGTTTTGCGATATGGAAATGATAATATGTGAGTCATGTTAGTGACTAATTGTGATTTAGTAAGAATATTAGTGTTAATGTTTGTGATTCCCTATGCATGCACATCAAGTCAATAGTTATGCAAAGAAATTATATCCTACTTATGGTGCATTATTCGGTGTTAGTTATGTTCAATGCATGTTTATGACCGTTTTCATTTTTTGGTTGGTTGCTTCTCAATCTATTTGCTAGCCTTCATTTGTACTAAGCGGAAATACTGCTTGTGCATCCAAACTCCTTAAACCCAAGTTGTGACAAATGAGTCCACTATATCTACCTATATGCGGAATTTCAATGCCGTTCCAAGTAAATTTGCGTGTGCCAACTCTAATTTTCAAAATAATTTTTCCGTTTTGTGTGCCCGTACCGCTCATGAAGCGGCAGGGGGTGGCCATTATTTTCCATGCTAGGTGTGTTATTCTCACGATGAGTGTTTATTCACTTGTCATTGCACGAGAGAATGGCTGGTAATAGGGATGCCCAGTCCCACAATGAAATCAAAAATTAGTAACAACAAAACTCCTTGGAAAGTGTTGGTTTGGAGGGCACCCATGGATACGGCTAGCCATGGATTGTGAAAGAATGGTGGAAAGGAAATAAACTTTACTTTCTGTTTGGGAACCGCCTATGATGTGTCTAGCATGGAAAATATTGGGAATTCTCGGTCGTTTTCGTTGACAGGAAAAGCATGCCTCTCAAAATATTTTATCTCTTTAATTTCAGCTTTGAGCTCTGGCACATTTGACAAATCTCTGCTTCCCTCTGTGAAGGGCCTATCTATTTACTTTTATGCAATTTTTATTTTATTTGAGTCTCCATCTTCTCTTACAAAAGCACCAAATAGAGAGCACTATTGTCATACTTGTGCATTGGATGTAGCTAATATTTGAGTGTGTTTCATGAATGGATCAATGATTGAGCATAATGGGCTAGGGATAACTTTCTTTAGCATTGATATTTTGAAAGACATGGTTGCTTGTTAGCATGCTTGAGTATTTATATCTTCATTTCAAATTATAGACTATTGCTTTGAATCATTCAAGTCCAATGTCCATGCTATAAAAGAAAAGAATATGTGATGAATATGATAGGCAGCATTCCACATCAAAAATTCTGTTTTTATCATTTACCTACTCGAGGACGAGCAGGAATTAAGCTTGGGGATGTTGACACGTCTCCAACGTATCTATAATTTTTGATTGTTCCACGCTGTTATATTATCAATCTTGGATGTTTTTATATGCATTTACAACAATTTTATATCATTTTTGGAGACTAACCTATTAACTTAGGCCCAGTGCCAGTTGCTGTTTTCTGCCCTGTTTTTGTTTTACAGAAAATCAATACCAAACGAAGTCCAAATGCCACGAAACTTTATGGAGATTTTTTCTGGACAAGATAAACACTAGAAGCTTCGGAAGAAGACCAAACACCAGAGGAGGTGGCCACGAGCCACCAAGGCACGCCTGGGGGGGGGGCAGGCGCGCCCTGGTGCCTCGTGGGCCCACCTCAACTCCGTTTGACCTAATTCAACCACTATAAATTCAGGAAAAATCAGAAACCCTCAGGGGAGTCCACGAAATACTTTTTCCGCCGCCGCAAGTTTCTGTTCTCGAGAGATCCCATCTGGATGCCTTCTCCGGTACTCCGCCGGAGGGGGAATCGATCACGGAGGGGCTCTACATCAACCTTGCTGCACTTCCGATGATGCATGAGTAGTTTACCACAGACCTTCGGGTCCATAGTTAGTAGCTAGATGGCTTCTTCTCTCTTTTTGATCTTCAATACAATGTTCTCCTCGATGTTCTTGGAGTTCTCTCTGATGTAATCACTTTTTGCGGTGTGTTTGTTGGGATCCGATGAATTGTGAGTTTATGATCAGATTATCCATGAATATATTTGAGTCTTTTCTGCACTCTTTTATGCATGATTATTATAGCCTCGTATTCCTTCTCCGATCTATTGATTTGGTTTGGCCAACTGAGTTGATTTATCTTGCCATGGGGAGAGGTGCTTTGTAATGGGTTCGATGTTGCGGTGCTCAATCCCAGTGACAGAAAGGGACATGACACGTATGTTTCATTGCTATTAAGGGTAAAAAGATGGGGTTTATTCATACGTGAGTTTATCTTGTCTACATCATGTCATCGTTCTTAAGGCGTTACTCCGTTCTTTATGGACTTAATACACTAGATGCATGCTGGATAGCGGTAAATGTGTGGAGTAATAGTAGTAGATGCAGGCAGGAGTCAGTCTACTTGTCTCGGACGTGATGCCTATATACATGATCATTGCCTTGGATATCGTCATGATTATTTGTTTTTCTATCAACTGCCCAAAAGTAATTTGTCTACCCACCGCATGCTATTTTCTCGAGAGAAGCCTATAGTGAAAACTATGGCCCCCGGGTCTATCTAAATCATATATTAAAAACCCTAAAAATACCTTGCTGCACTTTTCTTTTATTTATTTTATTTTGTATTTTTGTTTCTATCTATCTATCTATCACATACAATTTAATCTTGCAATTGACCGCCGAGGGATTGACAACCCCTCGTTTGCGTTGGGTGCAAGGATTTGTTGTTTGTGTGTAGGTGCTGCTAACGAGGTGTTGCGTGATTCTCCTACTGGTTCGATAACCTCGGTTTCATAACTGAGGGAAATACTTATCTCTACTGTGCTGCATCATCCCTTCCTCTTTGGGGATAATACCAACGCAAGCTACAAGTAGCACACACTTGCGGCATAAATCATCATTATGAGGAGGAGCCATAGCATTGGGCTGTCCACCCTAAACCGTTAGCTGTCTCAGTGGTGGAGGCAGACGAGGTGCGACATAAGACGGCCTTTGTGTTGGAGCAGGTCGGTGATAAACATTGTGCGGGATCCAGACTTTACGTTTCTGAGCAGGCTGACCCGAGGATGAGCCAACATCACGAGTATGCTTGAGCGACTCCTGGTACTCAGTCAGACCAGTTTTCGCTCAAAAAGCTTGGCTGACAAGCATTGCAAAGTCTGTGCAATCATGGACACCAAGTGCGAGCTTTATATCAGGACGCAGTCCTTCACGGAATTTCTCCTGCTTGCGAGCGTCAGTGCAGACATCATCTTCAGCATAGCGGGATAATTCGAGAAATTTCCTCTGATATTCATCCACAGTCATGTTGCCCTGTGAGAGTTTGCGGAACTCCTTCTTCTTCTGGTCCATCAGACCTTGAGGAATGTGCCGTGCACGAAAGGCTGACTGAAATTCCTGCCAAGTGGTTACAGTTCTAGTAGGCAGTATACCCTTGTGACTTTCCCACCATTGAGCGGCTGGACCTTTCAGTCGAAATGCCGCAAAGGTGACGTAATTGTCAGGTGCAACATTAGCTGACTCCATCTCAAACAGGATGTCCTGAAGCCAATCATCAGCATCCATAGGATTGGTGGAGTTGCAAAAAATAGACGAGTTGAGGCGCACGAAATCTTGCAGTGAGATCGGACCAGGCTCCTGACGAGCATCGTTGCGTTCTAATCGATTTACCAGAGTCTCATTGAGCTGTCGGTTCAGTTCAAACTGCTGCATCATTGTAGCAATATAGGGTGGAGGCAGAGGATCGTCTGCCATCCTGCTAAAACAACAGGGGCAATTTAGCAAGAACAAATGCAAATGCAGGGGGTCATTCATGATGTAACAGGAGTTATGAGCAAGAAGTGCATTAGATACTTATTAGTAGTCATTAAAGACATACAGATCCATGCACAGCGTTGGTTACAAACGGTAGCAGGTGTTCGGAACACATGCAGCTAGACAACTAGGTGGCACGCAGCCACGCGGTGGAGAGATACAACAAAGAGACATAGCAAAGGCTACATTAATGTCGGAGAAAACCACTGGAGCGAGCAATCTGCCAGTGATAATGCAGGGTGCCCTCGATAAAAGGATCCTGCGGTCCGTGAACACTGTGAAGCAGAACCTGGCCCACAATTCAAAGAAGGGTTAATTCAAATCTTCGGGTTGATGTGATCACGAGAACCTAATATTAGAGTTAGCAAAATCTTTAACCCGAATAGAAGAGAGAACAGAGTCCCAGAGTAAAGGAGAGGAATAAAAGATCCTAATCCCATCCATTGGCAACGTGGGCCCATAAGCCACACAGCCATGTTAGTAAAATCATTTTTCAAAGGCTGGACTCAACTTCGCCAAGGAGTTGGAAAGGGGCTTCCTACAGGCAGTCGGCTCTGATACCAACTTGTGACGCCCCCGGCCCAACCGTGCACTAATTATACACACAAATGCGCATGATCAAGCCCAGGGACTCATGGGAAGATATCACAACACAACTCTAGACACAAAATAAAATAATACAAGCTTTATATTACAAGCCAGGGGCCTCGAGGACTCAAATACAAAAGCTCGAGTTACACAAGCGTCAGCGGAAGCATCAGTATCTGAGTACAGACATAATTAGACAAGGATGCCTTAAGAAGGCGAAAAACAAACAACGGCTCTGATCGAAAGAGGCAAGGCCTCCTGCCTGGGAGCCTCCTAAACTACTCCTGGTCGTCGGTCTCCACGTAGTAGTAAGCTCCACCGGTGGGGTAGTAGTAGTCGGCGGGATCAGCTGGCTCCGGGGTTCCATCATCTGGTCACAGCAATCGGGTATAGGGGAAAAGAGGTAGCAAAGCAACCATGAGTACTCATCCAAAGTACTCACAAGACTTACATCAGAACTATTCTATTTATGCATCGATATCAAATGAAGGGGCTGTAACTGTGGACTAGATTGTAGAAA
This sequence comes from Elymus sibiricus, assembly GCA_039707655.1. Taxonomy (NCBI): domain Eukaryota; kingdom Viridiplantae; phylum Streptophyta; class Magnoliopsida; order Poales; family Poaceae; genus Elymus; species Elymus sibiricus. The sequence goes on from CM077664.1 coordinate 326,735,130, forward strand.
TGCCAGAATTGAGGGGAAAGCCTAGCCTATCGAAGTCTAGCATCTTGCAGCGTCTTGCAGCATTAGAAGAGTGCAGATTAGTAGCATAACATAAAGTAATAAGTATGTAGTAGCAAAGCTCAGAGATCCTTCCTCGAATCCCTGCGAGAAAGCGATCTCGGAGCTAACATATTAATTAAAGTAACATGTATCCAGTTCAAGTTGTAGTAGATCGGGATACAACATTGAGCGTCCTGTTACCGTGGACACGACTATTTGAATAGATAAACTTCCCTGCAGGGGTGCACTACTGTTACCCAACACACTCGATAAACTCTGGCCGGACACACTTTTCTAGGTCATGCCCGGCCTCGGCTGATCGACACGACGTAGTCCTACCTAGGCTCCGCAGAGAGGTCCCCGTCGGTCTACATCCTAAGTGCTCAGAGGTCTTGGGCCCATCGCCCTTTGCACTCCGGGTCGTTGCGAGCAGGGTGAATACCAGCGCCATCCTTCTCCTGGATGGCACGATCCAACTGTGCCACAATGCTGAACTGGACATCTGACAGAGCTTTCGGCTGATACATACGGCACCGAGGGCCCCATTAAACCATTATCCCGCGTGGTGGTAGTGCGTATAGGCTAGTGGCCCATTCAGATCAAATACCCAAATCCATTAAGCGTGTTATTAGTATCTCACGGATACGAACAGGGCTCAAGGCTCACCTCCGACACCCTGCCGCACCGACTTGGTTACCTGCGGACCAACGACCACGGACCAGGCCCACCTCTCTCCTAAGTGGTCTCCACCTGCCCTGACGTTCCGCCACAATAATCTCTCGCGGGTACCCTCACGGTTAACCCAACTTCACACTTCTCGTGGGTACCCCTCGGGGTCGACCCGACTTTAACAAGGGACTGAGGTAAAAGCCTAGATAACCGTGTGGCAATGACATCAAGGGGGAAATCCGAGGAATCACCCCCGATGGATTCCCACTCGATGTATCCGTCAAGGTGAACTTGGAGGAATCACCCTCGATGGGTTCACACTTGAGGGGTTGCACGGCAGAGGCATCATCGGAGGTGGTGAAAGAGGAATCACCCTCGGTAACCCACAACTGACTAGCTATGCTACAGAGATATCATCAGGAGTGAGGTAGGAGGTATCACCCTCGGCCCTCGATGGTAGCTCTGCAGGGTCGTACAACTAAGGGGGTGTGCGGTGATGTGTCGGTCTCTGAACATCGATCACATTGATCGGGGCACCGGTAACTAAGCGGGGCAACAAGGACAAGGATGAGGTATCACTAATGGATTACTAACCAACCTATACTAATCCTTTAGGATAGCAGGTAAGGTATCAACAGCAGGTTACAAAGTCAGGCTATGCATCATAATAGGAGCAATCATATACAGTAGCAAAATCTAATGCAAGCACGAGAGAGAAGAAATGGGTGATATAGGAATGATCAAGGGGTTTTGCTTGCCTGGAAGCTTTGCGGTAAAGAGGGGTCGTCGGTGGAGTACCAGTCCTCGGGGGCAACGTCGGTCTCGGGGTCTACCGGAGAGAAGAGGGGGAGGAAACAGATAAATACATAGCAAACAAATGCAATCACTATGCATGACATGGCAGTATGGGTTGATTATGTGCTCTAATGCATCACTAGGTATTTTAGACAGAGCGGGAAAATATCCAGGAATATTTTCCCAGCTCCGGGCAGTTATCGGTCAGATGATCCGGAGGGGAAGGTTCCATGTTCGGACTCGTCATATTTTTCTGACTCGTCATATTTTTCTGATCATTTTTCATATATAAATTATTTCCATCTGAGTTACGGTTATTTTTCTATGATTTTCCAAAGTTTTACACATTTTCTGGAATTATATTAATTCGAATAAAAAACAGAGAATACTTTTGTCACCTGGGGCTATGCTAGCCAGTGTGTATGACAGTGGGGCCAGGGGGTCCAGTCAGCGGTAGTTGACTAGTCAATGTTGATTGGTCAACAGGGTCAATGGACCCACTTGTAAGTGTCATAGGGTTAGATTATTTAGTCTAAATTAATTTAAACTAGGGGGGCACATGTCATTTGCTTTATAGACTAAACTAGTACTAAATTAGTACTACTAAACTAGTCCTAATTGGTCCTAATTAGACCTAGTCTAATTAAACACGGCCGGCCCCTTGCAGTGGCTTAGCCACGGCTGTGCTCAAGGAGCACGAGCTCCATGGCCAGCTAGGAGCTGCAGATTGCCGCAGCGCAGCACAACAGCAGCAGCCACAGCTTAGCAGCACAGAGCAGCGGCAGCAAGGCGGCGCGGCAGCAAATAGAGCAATAGCAGCGGCTAGAGCATCAGTAGCAGGGCAGCACGCAGCAGCCACTAGCAGTGCTAGCAGCTAGCAGCAGCTAGCGGCCAGGCAGCGGCAAGAGCAACCGCGGCAGGACGCAGGGAGCAGCGGCTGCGGGCACGCGCGTGGACATGGTTGGCGTACGCGGAGCATGCACAGGCAGCGCAGGGGGGTATGGGCTGCAGGCGTGCGCACGGGAGCTCAGCTCCGGCCATGGCGGCCAAGCGCGGGGCAGGCCATACGGCGACGAATCCGAGGGGGGAAAGGGGGCAACGGGGAGAAGAGCTCACAACGGTTCCAACGGAGGCGACTGATACGTCTCCAACGTATCTATAATTTATGAAGTATTCATGCCATGTTTATAACAATCTATATGGTTTTGGTATGATTTGATTAGAACTAACCCGGACTGACGCTGTTTTCAGTAGAATTGCCATGGTGTTGTTTTTTGTGCAGAAATAAAAGTTCTTGGAATTGGATGAAACATTTTGGAGATTTTTTATGGAATAAATAAAAAATACTGAAACCAAGACCCATTGGAGGGGGGCCACCCAGCGCCCACGAGGTACGAGGGCGCGCCACCCCCCCAGGCGCGCCCTGGTACCTCGTGGGGCCCATGTGGCTCCGTCTGACCTGATTCCAACGCTGAAAATCCTATAATAGAGAAACCCCTAGAAATAACCCTAGATGAGTTTTTGCGTCGCCGCAAGCATCTGTACCTCCACGATCTCATCTACAGCCCTTTTTCAGCACCCTGCTGGAGGGGGGAATCATCATCGGAGGCCATCTTCATCATCTCGGCGGTCTCCATGATGAGGAGGGAGTAGTTCACCCTCGGGGCCGAGGGTTTGTACCAATAGCTATGTGTTTGATCTCTCTCTCTCTCTCTCTCTCGTGTTCTTGATTTGGCACGATCTTGATGTATCGCGAGCTTTGTTAATATAGTTTGATCATATGGTGTTTCTTCCCTCTCTATCTTTGTTGTGATGAATCGAATCTTTTCCCTTTGAGGTTTCGTTATTGTCGGATTGAATATTTCAGATTTGAGAACACTTGATGTATGTCTTGCATATGAATTCCCGTGGTGACAATGGGGTATTATATTGATTCACTTGATATATGTTTTGGCATTCAACTCGCGGATTCCCGCGGTGACATTGGGGTAATCTATGCATAGGGGTTGATGCACGTTTTCATTATCTTTTCTCCGATAGAAAATTTGGGGTGCTCCTTGTAGTTCTTTGTGTGGATTGAATATTATGATTATGAAGTTGTTTGATCAACTCACGGATACTTGTGGTGACATTGGAGTATCTAGGTGACATTAGAGTTGGTTGATGTGTATCATATGGTGTTATTTTAGTACGAACTCTAAGGCTGTTTGTGACACTTATAGGAATAGCTCAATAGATCGATCGGAAAGAATAACTTTGAGGTGGTTTCGTACCCTACAAACAATTTCTATCTTATGTTCTCCGCTAATAGGAACTTGGGAGTGATTCTTTATTGCACGTTGAGAGATGGTTATATGATCCAATTATATTAGCATTGTTGAGAAATTGCACTAGCGAAAGTACGAACCCTAGGCCTTGTTTTTAAGTATTGCAATACTATTTGTGCTCACTTTTGTTACTAGCTACCATGCTGTTTTTATATTTTCAGATTACAAAAACCTATATCTACTATCCATACTACACCTTTATCACCATCTCTTCGCCGAACTAGTGCACCTATACAGTTTACCATTGTATTGGGTGTGTTGGGGACACAAGAGATTTCTTGTATTTGGCTGCAGGGTTGTTTGAGAGATACCAGCTTCAACCTACGCCTCCCACGGATTGATAAACCTTAGGTCATCCACTTGAGGGAAAATTGCTACTGTCCTACAAAACTCTGCGATTGGAGGCCCAACACGAGTCTACAAGAATAAGTTGTGTAGTAGACATCAAGCTCTTTTCTGACGCCGTTGCAGGGGAGGTGAGTGCTTGAAGGTATATCTTTAGATCTTGCAATCGAATCTTTTAGTTTCTTGTTTTATCACTAGTTTGGTTTATAAAAGAAAACTAAAAAAATGGAAATGAGGTTGCCTCATATTATTCATCTTTATCATGTCTTTCTTGAAAATGATGGAGCGGAAAATTTTGCTCAATTGATAGAAGAAGAATTCAATAAAATGTTTGACATAAAATCTTTGAATGATGAGCATGATCGCAATGTTGTTAGTATGAATTCTATGAATATCCAAAATACTAATGATGATTGCACTAGTCATGACAAAAATGTTTCTTATAAGCATGTCAATTTTTGTGGAGTGCATAAAGTTTGTGAACACATGCCTTATAGGGATGATAGATTTTGTAAGAAGCATAAACATGATAGAACCAATTTTTTGCTCAAAGTGATAGATGAATTTGCTACAAAATTATGCTCTCTTCATCCCATTACTTGTGAACTTTGCAATAAAGTTGGTCACCTTAATTTTCAATGCATACTTTTTCATGATCGAATCATGGCTAAATATTGTAATGACTTGACCGCCCTTGAACTATATAATGAGCTTTATCTATTTTTGGGGTGTGAAGAATTGACACATAAAAATAGTTGGTTTGAAGTATTCATTCTCACAGACAACATTGAAACTAATCTAGAGGAAATCTATATGTTTTGTGTGGTAAATTGCAATGAGAATTCTTATATTGCCAACTATAGAAAGACGGGAAAACCAATAGAATATAAAAGGAACACTAATGAAATGGTAAAGATTTCCACTTTCCCTCCTATTGTCTCTCATGATGAAATAGGTGACAAGGAGGACCTTCCTATTCAACCAATCTCATCAATAAGAAGCTCGAAAAAATTGATTAAACCCACACATGATGTGGTGAAGAAGAAGAAAAGAAGAAAGCGTAGAGGTAAAAAGGTATACCTCCCAAATAATGTTCCCCTATTATTGTTTTGCCTCATGAGAGTGAATCAAAAATAATTGTGGAAGATGATATACTCGATGATGATATTGCTTCTTTGTCTTATGGTACAATGTCCGAAGGAACTATTGAGGATGATTTTATTATGCCTATTACTCATTATGATGATTATGATTGGGAAAATAATGATAATTCTTATAATCTTGAAAATCTTTTTGGCACCAACTTAGAAAATTCTTATGATAATAATTGTTATACTATTGGTGCGATTTATACTATTGATGATAATAGTGTTTATGCTAATGATATGCCAACCACAAGCTTGGGGATGCTATGTTTGATGAGAATGACATGTTTGGGAATTTATTTGCTGCAATTAATGTTTGTCCCAAGCTTGGGGATGCTATGCTTAATGAAGATGATCTTTTTAGTCCCCCTACTTTGAATGATCAAATTTGTTATGATGACTTCATGCCTCCTATCTATGATGATTATTGTGATGATACTTATGTTATGAAAAATAGTGATGATTATTATTATAATACTTGTTATAATCCTTTTACTGAACATCACTCTTTTAATGTGAAAACAATTTATAGTATTCGAGTTTCATACTATACTCCCACTATTATGAATGAGAAGAAAATTGCTTGTGTGGATAGTAATAAAAATTCTATGCTTGTGGATCATGAAAAGAATGATTTATATGATAGCTATATTGATGAGTACATTCATGATTCTACTGAAAATTATTATGAGAGAGGAACATTTGATTCATGATCCTCCCGTTATGTTTTAATTCTTTACTTTTTATGTGAGCACCATTAAAATCATCACGCCTAGCTAAAAGGCATTAAAGAAAACGCTTGTTGGGAGACAACCCAATATTTATACCTACTGTTTTTGTGTGTTCACATGATTAAGCTACTGTATTAATCATGTTTTATATGTTTTCTTTCACTAATGTGCCAAGTAAAGCCTTTGGGATAGTGTGGATGCTTGTTGATTTGATTCTGTGCAAAAACAGATACTTTTGTGTCGAGTGCTGGAATTTCTATTATGTACTGGAGCATGAAAAAATTCTGAAATTTTTACACAGTATTGGGTTACAAATGTTTTACGTTTTCCTAAGTTTTCAGAATTTTTGGAGGTACATAAGTATGGTTTTTAAATCCCTTACTACACACTGTTATGTTTTTGACAGATTCTGTTTTCGGTGCATAGTTTGCTTGTTTTAGTGTTTCCATAGCTTATATTATGAGATATAAATTGTGGAAATGATAAAATACAGTAGGAATTATGTGAGAACAATTATGAATCTTGTCTTGACAGTACCTAAGTGGATGATTTATTTTTGTCATACTAACCTATCTCACAAGTTCCGTTAAGTTTTGTGTGATTGAAGTTTTCAAGTTTTGGGTGAGATATCGATATGAGGAGAATAAGGAGTGTCAAGACCCTAAGCTTGGGGATGCCCAAGGCACCCCAAGGTAATATTCAAGGAAGACCCAAGCAACTAAGCTTGAGGATGCCCCGGAAGGCATCCCCTCTTTCGTCTTCAACATTATCGGTAACCTCACTTGGAGCTATATTTTTATTCGTCACATAATATGTTTTTTGCTTGGAGCGTAATTTTCTTCTGTTTATATTTGCTTGGTGTTATAAATAATCATGTTTTTTATTATAGCCTTTACCATGCTCAGTTTGCAAGTTCATGTGTTGCTGTTTGAAAACAGAAAGTTTTCTGTTATGTCCAGAATATTCCTGAATAATCAGAACATGTTAAAAATCTGAAATGTTTACACAGTAAGCATGCATGAGTTCTCTGTCACGTGGTAATTTTTCAGAATTTTTGGAGTTAGGGAAATATGAGTTTTAAACCCCCCTTTACAGACTGTTCTGTTTTGGCAGATTGTTGTTATGGTTGCATTGTTTGCATATGTTTGCTTGTTTAATGATTATATTTGAGGATAGGAGTATTAAATATGCAGAGTCATTTAGTATGCAATGTTTAATTATAATTTTAGTGATTTGCTACAGTAGAGAATGTTAAGGTTTTGAGTTGATTTTTACTAACTTATCTCACGAGTTCGTGTTGAGTTTTGTTTGGATGAAGTTTTTAAGACTTAGGAGAAGCCATGATATGAGAGGAATTAAGGAGACACAAGAGCTCAAGCTTGGGGATGCCCAAGGCATCCCAAATTAATATTTCAAAAAGTCTCAAGCATCTAAGCTTGGGGATGCCCGGTAGGCATCCCACCTTTCTTCATCAACAATTATCGGTCAGTTTTGGTTGAGCCTAAGTTTTTGCTTCTTCACATGATATGTGCTATTCTTGGAATGTCATTTTATTTTGTTTTGTTTTCTGTTTGAGTAAAATACTTAAGATCTGAAATTTGTAAATGAGAGAGAGTCCTCACATAGCTACCTATCTACTTAACTACTCATTTGGTCTTCACTTATATCTTTTTGGAGTAGTTTGTCATTTACTCTTGTTCTTCACTTATATCCTATGAGTAAATTGTTGAAATGAATTGAATATCATAAATTTGAAATTTATATGCTTCATATGCTTGTCCCATGGGGAGTAGTGACTTCACATACAAGAAGTATAAGTGGTAAAATTTATTGAAAGTTGACAAACATAGCATTGGTCACTTGAACAATTCATGAAAGAATTTTGAAGGAAGAGAAATTTCACATATAAATATACTATCTTGGACATCTTCCATGATTGTGAGCCCCCATTAATAATTTTCAAGCTTGCTCAAGTAGTTGACGTTGGACAAGGAAGACAACGTAATGAGTTATGTTTGTTTATATTCACATAGAAGTAATATTGTCATGGATCCTCTAACATGTGGTGCTTGCTTAGGATCTTTTGCTAGCCAAAAATTCATACTAAGTAGAGATACTACTTGTGCATCCAAAAACCCTTAAACCCAGTTTCTTGCGATGAGTGTCCACCATACCTACCTACGGATTGAATAAGATCCTTCAAGTAAGTTGTCATCGGTGCAAAAAGCAATAAAAATTGCTCTTTAAATATGTATGATCTTTTATTGCAAGGGAAAATAAGCGTTGTACGAACTTGTGATGGTAAAGAAATAAAAGCGACGGACTGCATAATAAAGGTTGCTATCACAAGGGGCAATATAATGTGACGTTCCTTTGCATTAAGGGTTTGACATCCAACAACAAAAAGCGCATGACAACATCTGCTTCCCTCTGCGAAGGGCCTATCTTTTACTTTTCTGTATTTACTTTTATGCAAGAGTCATTAATGTTCATCCCTATTCCGCTCTATTTATTCTTTAGTTGACAAGCAGTATGTGGTAGGGAAAGATCCAGGCACATATATCCAGTTGAATATAGGTGATCATGAGTTATTATTGTTGACATTATCCATGAGATAAATAAGTTGGGAGGCAAAACATTAAGCCCCTATCTTCCTATGTGTTTGACTGAAACGGTTTGTTCTAAAAATATGCTTTGAGTGTCAGCAATCATGGAAGACTAAATGATGGTTGAGTATGTGGAATTTGCTAGATCAAAGCTCTTACATAGACCCTTCCTGAAAATAAGATGAATTGCAATTGTTTGATGACTGGGAACATAGTTTGTTAGTTTTCAAAGAAAGTTTATGGCCTATACTTTAAACATGTGAATAGCTTGCTACTTGATCATGAGAAGTTTTACGAGATGAGCTACTGATTATGATATATATTGATGCTAGAAAAAGTGATTGAAATTATCATTGATCAAACGAATGCACTATGCTAGCATTCACACTTCATAAATTATTTCTTTTATCATTTACATACTCGAGGACGAGCATGAATTAAGCTTGGGGATGCTGATACGTCTCCAACATATCTATAATTTATGAAGTATTCATGCCATGTTTATAACAATTCTATATGGTTTTGGTATGATTTGATTAGAACTAACCCGGACTGACGCTGTTTTCAGCAGAATTGCCATGGTGTTGTTTTTTGTGCAGAAATAAAAGTTCTTGGAATTGGATGAAACTTTTTGGAGATTTTTTATGGAATAAATAAAAAACACTAGAACCAAGACCCATTAGAGGGGGGCCACCCAGTGCCCACGAGGCACCAGGGCGCGCCACCCCCCAGGCGCGCCCTGGTACCTCGTGGGGCCCACGTGGCTCCGTCTGACCTGATTCCAACCCTGAAAAATCCTATAAATAGAGAAACCCCTAGAAATAACCCTAGATGAGTTTTTAGGCCGCCACAAGCCTCTGTACCTCCATGATCTCATCTACAACCCTTTTCCGGCACCCTGCCGGAGGGGGGGAATCATCACCGGAGGCCATCTTCATCATCCCGGCGGTCTCCATGACGAGGAGGGAGTAGTTCACCCTCGGGGCCGAGGGTTTGTACCAGTAGCTATGTGTTTGATCTCTCTCTCTCTCTCGTGTTCTTGATTTGGCACGATTTTGATGTATCGCGAGCTTTGTTAATATAGTTGGATCATATGGTGTTTCTTCCCTCTCTATCTTTGTTGTGATGAATCGAATATTTTCCCTTTGAGGTTTGGTTATTGTCGGATTAAATATTTTAGATTTGAGAACACTTGATGTATGTCTTGCATATGAATACCCGTGGTGACAATGGGGTATTATATTGATTCACTTGATATATGTTTTGGCATTCAACTCACGGATTCCCGCGGTGACATTGGGGTAATCTATGCATAGGGGTTGCTGCACGTTTTCATTATCTTTTCTCCGATAGAAACTCTGGGGTGCTCCTTGGAGTTCTTTGTGTGGATTGAATATTATGATTATGAAGTTGTTTGATGCATATCGTATAATCAACTCACGGATACTTGTGGTGACATTGGAGTATCTAGGTAACATTTGAGTTGGTTGATGTGTATCATATGGTGTTATTTTAGTACGAACTCTAGGGCTGTTTGTGACACTTATAGGAATAGCTCAATAGATCGATCGGAAAGAATAACTTTGAGGTGGTTTCGTACCCTACAAACAATTTCTATCTTATGTTCTCCGCTAATAGGAACTTGGGAGTGATTCTTTATTGCACGTTGAGGGATGGTTATATGATCCAATTATATTAGCATTGTTGAGAGATTGCACTAGCGAAAGTACGAACCCCAGGCCTTGTTTTTAAGCATTGCAATACTGTTTGTGCTCACTTTTGTTACTTGCTACCTTGGTGTTTTTATATTTTCAAATTACAAAAACCTATATCTACTATCCATACTACACCTTTATCACCATCTCTTCGCCGAACTAGTGCACCTATACAGTTTACCATTGTATTGTGTGTGTTGGGGACACAAGAGATTTCTTGTATTTGGGTGCAGGGTTGTTTGAGAGATACCATCTTCAACCTATGCCTCCCACGGACTGATAAACCTTAGGTCATCCACTTGAGGGAAAATTGCTACTGTCCTACAAAGTTCTACGCTTGGAGGCCCAACACGAGTCTACAAGAATAAGTTGTGTAGTAGACATCAGCGACGGGGAGGTCGGAGGTGGACCGGAGATGAGGCAATCGACGACGGCGGTCGGCGATGTACGCGGTGAGGACGAGCTCGATGGCGAGCATACGAGGCGGCTCCGCTCGATTTGTTGCTCGGGATCGACGAAGTAGTCAGCGGTGATCTTCCTGGACAGCTCGGAACGGCGAGAGGGAGTCGTTGGCGGCACGATTTACTGTGAGGCGGCCATGGCGGCGCTCGGACGAGCGAGACAGAGAGGTAGGGATGTGAGCGAGGGGAGAGAGGCGTGCTAGGGTTGGTCAGGGGGTTGAGGGGGTCCTTATCCGCCCAGTGAGCCGCGCGATGGTCGGCGCGTGGTCATCTGTGGCGTGGACGGCGTGCGCACGCCATGGCCTCCTCTTTGTCGAGAGGTTGAGGAAAGGCCACGTGAAAGCACATTTGCTCCCTTGGTGGTTTTGGTAATTCATAACAACATATATCTCATTGAACTAATATCCATTCAAGATTAAGATTTTAGGATGTTCAATGATTGGCATGGCATGGACTAGAGATGTGGACCCCTCAAAATGCTAAGGACAAGAATTGGCAAAGATCAAGACTCTACATTTTTGGTTTAGTGATCCAAGATCACATTGAGTCCATAGGAAAGCCAATACTATTAAAAGGGTATGAGGTGTTGCTTAATGGAGTTTTTGCTCAAGTGCTTAGTGACAGCATTCCTAAACCCTCAACCACTCTCTCAATCCCAAATATGTCCAAAACCCAAAGTCCAACTCGGCCCCACCGAAATTTCCAATCCGGCCTCACCGAGTTCATCCAAGACTTAGCCACTGCCAAACCCTAACAAATCGGATCCACCGAAATGGATCTCGGTCTCACCGAGATGGCCTTGCCAACTCTCTGTAATCGTTTGCATTTACTTCGGTCTCACCGAGTTTGCAAATCGGTCTCACCGAGATGGCTTGCCAACTCTCTGTTGCCTTATTGCTTCACTTCGGTCCTACCGAGTTGATGCAATCGGTGCCACCGAGATGAGGATTGCCCTAAGCCATTGCACTTCGGTCCATCCGAGTTGTTCGTATCGGTCCCACCGAGATTCCTAAAGTTCATATCTTTTACACAGTTCGGTGCTACCGAGATTATCGTTTCGGTGCCACCGAGTTGGGTCAAAAGTGTGTAACGGTTGGATTTTGTGTGGAGGATATATATACCCCTCCACCCCATCCTTCTCAGTAAGGAGAGCCATCAGAACGTGCCTACACTTACACCATTCATTTTCTGAGAGAGAACCACCTACTCATGTGTTGAGATCAAGATATTCCATTCCTACCATTTGAACCTTGATCTCTAGCCTTTCCCAAGTTGCTTTCCACTCAAATCCTTCTTCCACCATAGCCAAATCTGTGAGGAGTGTTTGAGTGCTGGGAAGACTATCATTTGAAGAACAAGAGCAAGGAGTTCATCAACAACACACCGTCTATTACCTTTTGGAGAGTGGTGTCTCCTAGATTGGTTAGGTGTCGCTTGGGAGCCTCCAACCAGATGTGGAGTTGAACCAAGAAGTTTGTAAGGGCAAGGAGATCGCCTACTTCGTGAAGATCTACCCCGAGTGATGCTAGTCCTTCGTGGACGTAAGCCATGGTGGAATAGACAAGGTTGCTTCTTCGTGGACCCTTCGTGGGTGGAGCCCTCCATGGACTCGCGCAGCCGTTACCCTTCGTGGGTTGAAGTCTCCATCAATGTGGACGTACGATAGCACCACCTATCGGAACCACGCCAAAAACCACCGTGTCTTCATTGCGTTTGAAATCTCCAATCCCTCCTTTACATACATATGCAATTGCTTATATTCCGCTGCTATACTCTTAGAATTGCATGTGTAGGGTGATGCTTGACATGTACTATTGCTAAAAACTGCCCACAATTAAAATTGGGAAAAGGTTAGGTTTTATTTGGTCAAGTAGTCTAATCACCCCCCCCCCCTCTAGACATACTTTCGATCCTACACCACGGTAAACGGGCCAGGCCGCACTGTGGCTTGTCGGGCCTTAAGTGCACAGTAATATCTAGTCTATTTTCTTTTCTTTTTTTCCCGTGACAATTTTCCTCCTCGGTTTTGTATTTTAATTTTGATCCAAATGAATTTCGTTGCATCCAAAACTTGTCTCAATAATTACTTGGCAATAATCTGCACTGCCACAAAAAGTTTGAGAGTTAATTGAATTCATTTGATTTTTGTTTAAATGCAAATGGATTAAATGGGATGTTTTGCTACTGTTTTTGGATGGTAGCTTTCAATTAAGCAAGCAAGTGTTGTGGTTTTTCTTAGCCATAATTATCTATGGAATATTTGCAAAAACATGAACTATTTTTTTAATACCAGTTTGTAACTTTTAAAATTTCACTTGTTATTTGAATTTTGGTTTTAATTGGAATTTGAAACGAGGCAACACGGACAAGGGTGCGGGGCCACTGATGGATCACTAACCAACCTATACTAAGCATATAGGATAGCAGGTAAGGTATCAACAGTAGTTACAAAAGCAGGCTATGCATCAGAATAGGAGCTATCGAATACAGTAGCAAATTCCAATGCAAGCATGGGAGAGAAAGAATGGGCGATATAGGAATGATCAAGGGGGTTTTGCTTGCCTAGAAGCTCTGCTGAGAAGGACGGGTCGTGGACAACGTAGTCGTACTCGGGGTCAACAGCAGTCTCGGGGTCTACCGGAGAAGAAGAGGGGGAAGAAACAATAAATACAAAGCAAACAAATGCATCACAAGGCATGACATGGCAATATGCTGTGCTAGGGGTGACCTAACGCGGTGCTACACGTTACAGACAGAGCGGGAAAATATCTGGGAATATTTTCCCGGCTTTAGGCAATTATCGGACAGACGATCCAGAGGGGAAGGTTCCATGTTTGTAGTGTTGGAGGCATGTGACAGTTATGTGGATGGAATATTCGAATTCATCTTATTTTTCTGATCATTTTTCATATATAAAACATTTTCATCTGAGCTACGGTTGATGATTTTACAAGTTTTAATAATTTTCTGGAATTTAATTTAATTCGAAAATAAATGGTTAAATGCTAGATACACCCAGAAGTGTACCCAGCCAAATGTCACAGTGACTGACAGTGGGCCCAGTTGATTGTTGAGTCAGCAGTCAACTGTCAATTGTTGACTAGTCAAACTGACCAGGGGGTCCCACCTGTCATTAACACAGTTCCTTTAACAGAGGTTTAATTTAACTAATTATGTTAATTAACTAGTGGGACCCACTTGTCAGTGTCATTTTAATTAACAGATTAAGTTATTTTATAAAATCACTTTAATTACGGCGTGGGGTCCACATGTCAGGGACTGGGGCTGCCCAGTCAGCACGTTGACTGGATCAACGCAGTCAACGGGGTCCACGGAGCCCACTGGCAGTGACCCAGGGTGGGCCCCTAGGCAGCCACGTCATCGCCGGCGCCGGAGAACTGCTCTGGCGACCGAAAACACGGCGGCGCGCACAGGAGCTCGTCGGGTTTCGTCTACAGAGGGCCATTTGGCCTGCATGACGGCGTGTTCGAACGAGCGAACCACGCCGCGTCGATCTAGCCTATGGGCGCGACCTGAGGTGGTCGGAAATGTCGACGGCGTTGAGCAGTGGCGGCGGCTGGAGTTCGGGTGGTGGCGAGCTAGCAACAGCGGCGCGCAAACGAGCAAACAGAGTGGCTAGCGGGGCTCTACGTATTGTGGCGAAGACGACGGGCACGGGCCCATGACCATTTGGTCACCGGAGCAACGCCGGCGACCAAGGGAGGCGGCGACGAGCTTCTGCCACGGCGGTTCTACGGCCTAGAGGAAGAGCGCGAGCCAGGGAAGAGAGGGGGGAGGAAGGTGAGCTCACTGTGAGCCTGCAGATGTGCTTAGTGGGCTCGGGGGAGGCTCGGGGCGACCGGAATCGACGGCGAGGTTCATCGGGGCAGAGGAGGAGGACGATGACGGAGCCGCACCGGAGGGCGTACCGGACGGTGGTGAAGCTCTAGGACATGACGGCGAGGCGAGAGGCGGCCGGTGACCGCGGGATCGACGGCGAACGGTGACGGCAGCGTCGGGCGATCTTGGAACTGGGCGGTGGAGGAGAGGGAGAGGGGGATGAGGATAGGGGACTGTCCCGAGGCGTCGACGCTAGCTTTCTTATCCCCTCCCGATGCCTGTAGCGACGCGGAGCGGCGAGGTGGCTCGGTGGCAACGACGCCCTGGTTCGGTCGCCATTGACGCATGGAGGAGGGAGGAGGAGGACGGGGGAGGCAGGCTGGGCCGGCTGGGCCAGGCACTGTGCACTAAGGCCCAGTGCACAGTGGCCTTTCTCCTTTTCTTTTTCTAATTCTTTTTCTGTTTTCTTTTTACAGAAGTTGTTTGCATTTTTTTGAGCTGCCAAAAGAATTTCGTAAAATATGGGACTTGGCCACATAATTACATTGCAATATTTGGCAGTGCCACAAAAAGTTTGGGAGGTATTTGAAATTGTTGGAATTTTCATAAATGGAAAAGCATTTAAATATGCTGATTTGGCACTGTTTTAATTGCTAGAGCCCAATTTAGCAAATAAGTGATGTTGTTTTCCTTAACAAATAATTGTTATGGAGTATTTGCTAAATGATGGACTATTTTGCAACCATGTTTGTGCAACTTTAAATTTCACTTGCAATTTGAATTGATTTCAGTGGTGGAATTTGAAATGAGATATGAACCCAATATGATCAAGCACTGCAAAGCAAAGTGACTTAGCATAATCATGATGGATTACTGTAGCTTAATACATGGGGGTGTTACATGTTTATACTATGCATTGACCTTTACTTGATGTGCATGAATTGTTCTTTTATGACATGACGATGCATAGGAAGAGAGTTAGACTTTGTCAATGCATGATATATGTTGCTTTGTGCTCACTACTAAATTATAAATCATTGTTAATTAAAATTGGCTTTGATATACCTTGGGATCTGGGTGGATCAATTACTTGAGCACTATATGCCTAGCTTAATGGCTTTAAAGAAAGTGCTGCCTGGGAGACAACCCGAAAGTTTTAGAGAGTCATTTTATTCTGTTGTGTGCTTTTAAAAAGTTTAAAAACAAAAAAAATATAGAGGGGAACCTAAAACTTTTTCAAAAAGAAAAGTGAAAGTGAGACAGGTGAGCAATGTGGAAGTGGGGACTAGCCTTGAACTTTGTTCATGCCCATGGAAACTTTGTGAACCTTGATTACAGAAACTTTTCAACAAAAATAATTATCCCCTTGTACAAATCCATTGTATTATAAAAATAATGTGCCAAGATTTACCTTTAGGATGTTTAAATTGCTTGTTTGGTGTGTGCTGTGAAAAAACAAAAACTTTTGTTGTAGTGCTTGAATTTGTTATTTTACTGGAACATGCAAAAATTCTGAAATTTTTACACAGTACTAATATGCAATTTTTTTATTTTTTCCAAATTTCTCAGAATTTTTGGAGTTACAGAAGTATATGTTTCATTTGCATCTTTACACACTGTCCTGTTTTCACAGATTGCTGTTATAGTTTCTTTATTTGCGTATGTTTGAAATCTTGTTGAGACCCATTGACTTGGGAGCCATAGAATTGTGATAGCATACAGTGGGTAATGTTTGATTATAATTATACAATAATGTTACAGCAGGACATGATGGGATTTGATGTTATATGTACTAACCCCTCTAATAAAAAGTTCGGTTAAGTTTTGTGTGGATGAAGTGTTCGAAGAACGAGGAGGTATCAATATGAGGAGAATAAGGAGAGGCAAGAGTTCAAGCTTGGGGATGCCCAAGCACCCCAAGTAAATATTCAAGGTGACTCAAGCGTCTAAGCTTGGGAATGCCCCGGAAGGCATCCCATCTTTCCTCAACAATTCTTGGAGCGTCATATGCTTTTTATTTTTATTTTAATAATGCACCATGCTGGTATGAAATAGTCCTTGGTTGATTTATAGAATGCTCTTTGCACTTCACTTATATATTTTGAGTATGGCTTTATAGAATGCTTCGTGTGCTTCACTTATATCATTTTAAGTTTGGATGCTTGTTTCTCTACATATAGAAAATCGTTATTTGTAGAATGCTCTTTTGCTTCACTTATATTTATTAGAGCGTGAGCAAGTCTTTTGTAGAAATAATTAAACTCTCATGCTTCACTTATATCTATTTAGAGAGTCAACAGGAATTGGTCATTCACATGGTTAGTCATAAAAATCTACATAAAACTTGTAGATCACTGAATATGATAAGTTTGATTCCTTTCAATAGTTTTGCGATATTAAGATGGTGATATGTGGGAGGTACTAGTGAATGATTGTGGTTTAGTAAGAACTTGCATGACATCTTTTGTCCTACCCTCCCTGTGGCAGCGTATGGTCTGTCATTATGCTAAGAAGTTGGACCATGATTTATTCTTGATTGTCTTCCTTTGTGTGGCGGTCGGGGGTCTTGATAACCCACAATTATAGGGGATCGCAACAGTTTTCACGAGTAGTATTTCACCCAGATTTATTGATTCGACACAAGGGGAGCCCAAGAATATTTGCGAGTATTAGCAGTTGAGTTGTCAATTCCACCACACCTGGATAACTAAATATCTGCAGCAAAGTGTTTAGTAGCACAGTAGTATGATAGTTTCAAGAGCAATAGTAACAGTAGTGACAGTAACAGAAGTAGTTTTGTAGTAATTGTAACAGCAGCAGCAACAAAAGTAACTTAGGAAAGATCAACATGCAAACATCGTAGGCATTGGATCGGTGATGGATAATTATGTTGGATGACATTCATCATGTAACAATCACAACCTAGGGCGATACACAATAGCTCCAATTCATCAATGTAATGTAGGCATGTATTCTGTATATAGTCATACGTGCTTATAGTAAGAACTTGCATGACATCTTTTGTCCTACCCTCCCGTGGCAACGGGGTCCTTACGGAAACTAATGGATATTAAGGCCTCCTTTTAATAGAGAATCGGAACAAAGCATTAACACATAGTGAATACATGAACTCCTCAAACTACGGCAATCACCGGAAAGAATCCCAATTATTGTCACCTTGGGGATATGCGGATCATGACACGTAACAGGTGCATATAACTTGCAATATAGGATCAAGAACACAAATATATTCATGAAAACATGAAGGGTTCAGATCTGAAATCATGACACTCGGGCCCTAGTGACAAGCCTTAAGCATAGCAAAGTCATAGAAACATCAATCTCAGAACATAGTGGATACTAGGGATCAAAGCCCTAACAAATTGACTCAATTACATGGTAAATCTCATCCAACCCATCACCGTCCAGCAAGCCTATGAAGAAATTACTCACACATGGTGGTGAGCATCATGAAATTGGTGATGGAGGATGGTTGATGATGACGATGGCGTCGAATCCCCCTCTCCGGAGCCCCGAACGGACTCCATACCAGCCCTCCCGATGAAGAACAGGAGGTGGCGGCGGCTCCATATCGTAAAACATGATGATTCTTTCTCTCTGATTTTTTTCTCCATGAATAGGTACTTATAGCGTTGGAGTTAGGTCAAACGGAGCTGCCGGGGGCCCACAAGCCCGCTAGGCGCGCCCAGGGGGGGTGGGCGCGCCCCCAGGCTTGTAGCGTCTGGTGGGCCCCCCTCTGGTAGATCTTTGCGCCAGTATTTTTTATATATTCTGAAATAATTCTCCATAAATTTTCAGGTCCATCCGAGAACTTTTATTTCCGCACAAAAACAACACCATGGCAATTCTGCTGAAAACAACGTCAGTCCGGGTTAGTTCCATTCAAATCATGCAAATTAGAGTCCAAACTAGAGCAAAAGTGTTTGGAAAAGTAGATATGTTTGGGACGTATCAACTCCCCCAAGCTTAACTCATTCCTTGTCCTCAAGCAATTCAGTTGACAAACTGAAAGTGATAAAGAAAAACTTTTACAAAATCTTTTGTTCTTGTTGTCTATATATATACTTAACTAACATCCAAGTTTTCAGCAAAGATTATGAACTAACCATATTGATGATAACACTTAGGTCTCACATTTACTCATGGCAATAACATAACCAACTAGCGAGCAATAATAAGATATCTCGGAAGCCAACACTTTGTCAAAACAATCATTGTATAATATGGTAACATGGTATCTCGCTAGCCCTTTCTGAGACCGCAAAACATAAATGCAGAGCACCTCTGAGACTCAAGCAACGACTAAAAATTGTAATTCAGGGTAGAGGATATCCAGTCATGGTCACATCCAACATTAACTATACTCAATGCATAAAAATGACAATAGTGCTCTCCAACTGGTGCTTAAATGAGAAGGTGATGACTCAACAATAAAAATAAAATAACATAAAAGTAAATGGATAGGCCCTTCGCAGAGGGAAGCATGGATTTGCAGTGGTGCCAGGGCTCGAAGCTTAAATTAGAGATGAAAATAATTTTGAGAGGTATGCTTTTCCTGTCAACGTCACGACCGAGAGTTTTCAATATCTTCCATGCTAAACAAATTATAGGCGGTTCCCAAGCGGAAAGTTAAAGATTACTCCCCCTCCACCATACCAACACAAGCCATGGCTAGCCGAATTCACGGGTGCCCTCCATACCAACAACTTTTTGGGGGAGTTTGTTTGCATTATATAACGATTTTGAGCATAGGACTGGGCATCCCAATTACCAGCCTCTCTCATGCAATGACAAGTGAATAAACACTCATCTCGAGAATAACCCACTTAGCATGGAAGATACTGACCACCCCCTGTCGCTCCATGAGCGGTACGAGCATACAAAATAGATGTTCGTTTGAATATTTACAGGTGGCACATGCAAATTTACTTGGAACGGCAGAGTAATACCGCATATAGGTAGATATAGTGGACTCATCTGGAACAACTTTGGTTTAGGGATTCGGATGCACAAGCAGTATTCCCGCTTAGTATAGGCGAAGGCTAGCAAATAGATTGTGAAGCGACCAGCTAGAGAGCGAAAACGGTCATAGACATGCATTGCGAATAATTAACATTGAACATGAGCATGAGTAGGATATCAACACCCTAAACATAAATATCATGGAGGCTATGTTGGGTGTGATTCAACTACATGTATGAACATGTGCCAAGTCAAGCCACTCGAATTACTCAGAGGAGGATACCATGCTAATATACTACATCACAACCATTTTAATGCATGTTGACACTCAAGATAAATCATTATCCACTCCCAGCTATTTAAGCATGGCATGAGCAACTATAATCTCTAATTGTCATCACAAATATGTTTACTCATAATAATGCTGAATCATGAATACTGAGCTAAACGTATTTACAAAGACAAAAACAAGAAGAGTTCATACCAGCTTTTCTTCACCGCAATCACTTCATCAAATATCGTCATTATTGCCTTTCACTTGCATGACCGAATGATGTGATAATAATAATAATGGTGCAAGTGTGCCGTGGACTAAGCTGGAATCTGCAAACATTTACTCAGAGGAGAAGACAAAATAATAGTGGCTCTTTGTTAGATCAACAATAAAGCATATGGGAGCCACTCAACATTTTCATCATGGTCTTTCTCCTTACAACGACTCAACGAAAAAAAAATTCAAAGAAACACACTGAAATATTTTTGGAGATTTTGGTTTTTTCTGAAGGAAGCAAATTAACGAAGGAAAACGAAAAGCGAGAAAAACTATTTACACGGGAAAGCTCCCAACAAGTAAAAGAAGAAACGATAAATCTTTTTGGGTTTTCTTTTACTACTACGAATTAACTAAGCAAGAAAGAAACTACTAATAATATTTTTTTGGATTTTCGAAAATTTTCAAACACACAAGAAGAAAGCGAAAATAAAACTAACATGGATATACAATGAAAAAGGATGAACACCGACAACTGGAATGAGTGTGTGAACATGAATGTAATGTCGGTGAGAAATATGTACTCCCCCAAGCTTAGGCTTTTGGAGTAAGTTGGTCTACGGCCAATCCTGGCCTGGATAATGCCCGTGATGGTAGTTCGGGTTATACTGAAATGCAGCTGCCACAGCCTGGCGAGCTGCCTCGTTAAGGCGCTCAGTCTCTGCTGCCCTCTCGTACTCCTCAGCCTCCTCCTCAAGTATGAAATGTCTATGTTTTCCCTGGAAATCAAAGAAGGCAGGAGCAGGCAAAATAGTATGGAAAACACGACGCCTCTTAAAGATTAGCCTGTATCTGAACGGGGGGAGACCCCTCTCATGGAACTGGTGGCGTTCCATAGCATCATAATCAAGAAAACTAGGTGGCAAAAGGGTGTCATTTTGTTTAATGGGCACACCAAGATATGCAGCTAAGCGAGTGGCATAAATTCCACCAAAGAAATCACCAACTAAGGCGTTATTATGTAAACAAAGTGCAACAATAGCCCCCATGTTAAATTGTCTATCTCCCAGCACTGCACTCTTAAGAATGCTCAGGTCAGGGGCGCAAAGATGACTATGATCATGTTTACCATTAATGCATCTACCAATGAATAGAGCAAAATAATGTATGGCAGGAAATTGAATGCTCCCCATAGTAGCTTGTGTGATGCCTCTAGTTTCACCCCTAGTAATGTTCATGAGAAATTCATTGCAATCAGATTTACGAGGTTCAGTGCAAGTCCCCTAGAATGGAATTTTGCATACTTCACTAAATTCTTCAACAGACATGCGAAAAGGATTTTCATATAGGTTGAAAATAACATCATGTGAAGTGCGCTGATATACATACTTGAATCTTCGCACAAAGGAGTCAGTGAGGTCATAGTATTGCGGGCACCTGTCCGCCAGAAACTCCGTGAGCTCGGCATTGCGCACGTACATATCAAACTCTTCCTTGATGCCAGCTCGAATCATGAAGGCATCCGACGGCCACTCGCACGGTAGCACCGCGGCCTCTCGCGGTGGTTCGGTATCTGGCTCGCGTATTGCGGGCCTAGGAACACTCTTGCTCGAGGAACCACAATGGAACATCTTCCTAAACATTTTCTTTTCCTATGAAAAATTTCTGAAATTTTTAGTGACTCAAAATAAAAGTGAACGAAACTCAACAAAATTGATAGCACCTACTCCCATAAGTATCTAGAGGCTATATCATGGATCAAAATCACTTTGGACCATACAAATTCAACATGCAAGCTCATAAACATGGTCACCACAGCAGCAAAAATTTGCAAAGTATAAAGCACTAGAACAAAAACTAATTGGAGCATTGGAGGAGTCACATACCAAGGAGTAATTCCTCAAAACAGTTTCGGAAACGGAGTTCCGAGCAAGGAGATCAAAATTCACAGCAAAATGAGCAAGAACACGGGCTTGGGAGCAAGTTTGATTTTTTCTGGAGGAAGAAGATGGAGATGGGTGGCTGGCATAAGTGAGTGGGTCCCTCTGGGACCCACAAGCCTGCTGGGCGCGCCCTGTGGGCTTGTGGCTCACAGGTGCACCCCCCCTGGGGTGTGTTCAGTGCCAAAAATTCTTAAATATTCTGGAAAAAATCATACTAAATTTTCATGGCATTCTGAGAACTTTTATTTTTGGGCCATTTTTTATTGCACATATAATTCAGAAAACAGGATAATCATGGCATTTTACTTTATTCTACTAAAAATAATAGAGAGCAAAAGGTGGGTACAGAAGGTTGTGCTTACTAAATTCAACGACCACACGCCCTAAAAAAGAATCCATTAATAAGGTTGATCAAGTCTTATTAACAAACTATTTCCGAATGGCATGAAACCGAGGGATTTTCGTATAACACTAAGTTACCTCAATGGGGATATGCATCTCCCCAACAATAAGAATTTCATATTTCTTTTTGACAGTAGGAAGAGGAAATTGGAATCCCGTAATAGTGATTGTCGAAACCTTTTCAATACAATTGATACCATTCACTGAAGTTTGTTTCTTCAGAAAATAAACCGTATGCTCATTTCCATTGACATGAAAACCTTGCTTTTGTTGCAATCAATAACAGCCCCTGCAGTATTCAAAAAGGGTCTACCAAGGATAATTGACATGTTATTGTCCTCGGGCATATCAAGTATAACAAAGTCTGTCAAGATAGTAACATTTCCAACTACAACGGGAACATCCTCGCAAATTCCAATAGGTATAGCAGTGGATTTATCAGCCATTAGCAACGATATTTCAGTAGGTGTGAGCTTATTCAAATCAATTCTCTATATAAAGAGAAAGGCATAACACTAACACCGGCTCCCAAATCACATAGAGCAGTTTTAACATAACTTCTTTTAATGGAGCATGGTATAGTAGGTATTCCCGGATCTCCTAGTTTCTTGGGTATTCCACCCTTAAAAGAATAATTAGCAAGCATGGTGGAAATTTCAGCTTCAGGTATCTTTCTTTTATTAGTGACAATATCTTTCATGTATTTAGCATAGGGAGACATTTTCAACATATCAATCAAACGAGTGCGCAAAAAGACAGGTCTAAGCATTTCAACAAAGCGCTCAAAATCTTCATCATCCTTGTTTTTAGATGGTTTAGTAGGGAAAGTCATAGGTTTTTGAACCCATGGTTTTCTCTCCTTTCCATGTTTTCTAGCAACAAAGTCTCTTTTATCATATCTTTTATTCTTAGGAGGTGGGTTATCAAGATCAACTACAGGTTCTATTTCTACATCATTATCTGGTTGAGCATCAACTTGAACATCATCATTATCATTATCATTATCATTATCACTAGGTGTATGTTCATTACCAGATTGTGTCTCGGCATCAGAAATAGAAGCATCATTATGATTTTTCAGGAGGTTTTTCTATCTCAGGTTCACTAGCAGCATGCAAAGTCCTATCATTTTTCTTTTTCTTTTTCTTCTTAGATGGAGTAGGTGCATCAATATTATTTCTTTGAGAATATTGTTCAATTCTTTTAGGACGACCTTCAGGATATAGAGGATCCTGAGTCATTCTACCTCCTCTAGTAACAACTCTAACAGCATGGTCATTCTTTTTATTATTCATTTCATCAAGTAAATCATTTTGTGACATAGCAATTTGTTCTAACTGAGTCTGGACCATAGAAACATGTTTACTCAAGCATTTAACATCATTAGCAGTTCTAAACATCAAATCACTCAAGCGTTCAATCATGATGGCATTCCGTTTTAGTTAATTGCTAACATACATATTAAAGTGTTCCTGTTTAATGATGTAATTATCAAATTCATACAGGCATTGACAAGCAGATTTATTATACGGAATATCACCTTCATCAAATCTAGTGAGGGAATTTACCTCCACTACCTGTGTCGGGATGTCGAGCCCATGTATTTCTTCAATAGGTGGTAAATTCTTAACATCTTTAGCTTTAATACCTTTTTCCTTCATAGATTTCTTAGCTTCTTGCATATCTTCTGGACAGAGGAATAGAATACCTCTCTTCTTCGGAGTGGGCTTAGGTGGTGGTTCAGGAAGTGTCCAATCATCGACATTTCTCAATATATTATTCAATAGTACTTTAGCCTGTCCAACAGTTCGTTCCCTGAAAACACAACCAGCACAACTATCTAGGTAGTCCCTAGAAGCATCGGTTAGTCCATTATAAAAGATATAAAGTATTTCATTCTTCTTAAGAGGATGATCAGGCAATGCATTAAGTAACTGGAGAAGCCTCCCCCAAGCTTAAGGGAGATTCTCTTCTTCAATTTGCACAAAGTTAAATATTTCCTGTAAGGCAGCTTGTTTCTTATGAGTAGGAAAATATTTTTCAGAGAAGTAATATATCATTTCCTGGGGACTACGCACACAACCAGGAGCAAGAGTATTAAACAATTTCTTAGCATCACCCTTTAATGAGAAAGGAAACAACTTAAGAATATAGTAATAGCGTATTTTTTCCTCATGGGCAAATAGGGTGGCTATATCATTCAACTTAGTAAGGTGTGCCACGGCAGTTTCAGTTTCATAACCATGAAAAGGATCAGATTCAACAAAAGTAATTAACTTAGGATCAACAGAGAATTCATAATCCTTACCAGTAACAAATATGGGAAAAGTAGCAAACTTAGGATCATATTTCATTCTCTCCCTCATAGATTTTTCTTTCAACTCAGCAAGCAATTTTATAACCTCATCTCTATCATTACAAGCAAGAATTTCCATAGCTGTCTCCCTATCAAATACAAAACCATCAGATGTCTTAGGCATTTCAACCCTAGTAGGAGAGCTAGGCATAATAGGTGAACCATAATTTTCAAGAGTTTCAACATTTTCAGTTTCTTTAGCTTTAGCAATTTGTTCATCAAGAAATTCACCAAGTGGCACAGTAGTATCAAGCATAGTACTAGCATCATCATAAGTATCATTCATAGCAGAAGTAGTATCATCAATAACTTGCAACATATCAGAATGAATAACAGGTGGCGGTGTTGCAAGCTTACTCAAAACAAAAGGCGAATCAAGTGCAGAGTGTGATGGCAGTTCCTTACCTCCTCTAGTCATAGAGGGGACGATCTTGGTTTTAGCGTCTTTCAGATTCTTCATAGTGATCAACAGATATAAATCCCAAGTGACTCAATAGATAGAGCTATGCTCCCCGGCAACGGCGCCAGAAAAAGGTCTTGATAACCCACAAGTATAGGGGATCGCAACAGTTTTCGCGGGTAGTATTTCACCCAGATTTATTGATTTGACACAAGGGGAGCCAAAGAATATTTGCGAGTATTAGCAGTTGAGTTGTCAATTAAACCACACTTGGAGAACTAAATATCTGCAGCAAAGTGTTTAGTAGCACAGTAATATGATAGTTTCAAGAGCAATAGTAACAGTAGTGATAGTAACAGAAGCAGTTTTGTAGTAATTGTAACAGCAGCAGCAACGAAAGTAACTTAGCAAAGATCAATATGCGAAAAGCGTAGGCATTGGATCGGTGATGGATAATTATGTTGGATGACATTCATCATGTAACAGTCACAACCTAGGGCGATACACAATAGCTCCAATTCATCAATGTAATGTAGGCATGTATTCCGTATATAGTCATACATGCTTATAGTAAGAACTTGCATGACATCTTTTGTCCTTGTAGGTGCATCAAGTGCCCCCTTAGTGGTTTTGGAGTATTGAAAACAAATACGTTAAGGGACTAATATGTTTGTGAGTGTACACAGGAGAAAATAGTCCCTGAAGACTTGGTTTAACCATGGAAGATGACCCCTAAAAATGTATTTCTTCAAGTGAAGAATTTGGTGCGGCCTTTGAGGAAATTGACGTGAAGACTTTGGAGCTTGAAGACTTTGTTTTCATAGTTTTTTTTCTTCTTATTTGAGTCATAGGAAAAACCGTACTATCAAAGGGGGTCAAGGTGAAACATATTTCATACTTCAAAGCGATGCTCAAAACTATACAAACCTAAGCCGCTTCGAGTGAAGCCTTTGGAAATCTCCGGAACAGCTGACGAATTTGACAGTGACAGGGACGAAGTTCATCTGGTCTCTGACGAATTTGGTCAGGCTGACGAGTTAGGATTTCGCTAGTGCGATCTACCTATCGTGAGGAAATTGAGTGCCTTGATGAAATTAAGAGTTCAATTTTCCGACCGTTGCTGCGCTGCATGCCAGCTGTCGAATGGATACTTATCCTGACAATGATCTTGTCTGAGAAGGGCATTTATGACATTTCATGTCGGGTTGCCTCCCGGCTATAAATAGCCTCCCCCTCATAACCACTAGTTGGTTGGCTGGTCGAGAGAGAGATTGACACTTGTCATTTGAGAGCAACCCTTCCTCTGATGACTTTGTGAGAACCCAAGTGAGGAAAACCCAACCAGAGCCTAAGTGACTGAGCATCACTGAAGAAGTTGATCTGTGTGAACCGACGCTTGTTACCTTTGAGACTGTCATTCCTCCAGACGGTTAGGCATCATGTTCTGAGCACCCAAGAGTAATTGTGGCGTGCCGGTGAACAAGTCTGTGAAGGTTTCGGAAGTCTACGTTGAAGACTTACCACAAGTGATTGGGCGAGGACTAAGTGACCTTAGCTCAAGAGGAATACGGTGAGGACTAAGTGTCCTCTGAGGTAAAACTCAGCCGCCTCAACCAGACGTACAGTTGATACAACAACTATAATTGGTCTACCAAACTGCTGCGTCTTCATCGAGCTCTACCGGTTTCAAATCCCTCACTCCTTTACTTTACTACTATTCTGCTACTGAAGAACTTGTGTCGTACCTTTCTGAAGAATTTGAACTAAAGACTTTCATCATGCTGCCTCATTTTCTTTAGTTCATATTCTTCATGCTTATCCGTGTGTATGATTGCATGTTCTTCACCTGCTTATGCTTTGTATGCATGCTTTCCATATCTGTGTAGACTTAGTTTCAATTCTGTTTCTATTTCTTCACTCTAATTTTCGTCAAAGTCCTCGGAGTTTGACGAATTTCTAAAAATCTCCCATTCACCCCCCCTCTGGGAGTTATCCAGAGCTTTCAATTGGTATCAGAGCAAGGTACTCCCTTGTTCTGTGTGATTTAGGTTTAACCACCTGGAGTTTTAGTTATGTCGACCGCGGGAATGATCAAGGTCTCCACTGTGTGCCCCATCTTCGATGGCACAGACTATCCCTACTGGAAGAACAAGATGCGAATGCATCTTGAGGCTATTGACAACGATCTCTAGTTTGTCGTCGAGAATGGCGTCCCCACCATTTCACCAAGCATCAATGCTGCTGATGTGAAGAGATTCAAGCAACTGGACTCTCAAGCGAAGAACATCATATGTGGTCATCTGAACAAAGGCCAGTATGGTAGAGTGAGTGCTTTGGAAACTTCGAAGCTGATCTGGGACCGGCTCTCTAAAGTCAATGAGGGAGTATCTACTCAACGTGACTCCTGAGTTGATGTCCTGCGCAATCTCTTCAATCGCTTCAAAAGACTCGACAACGAAAATGTGCAGCAAACCTTCGACCGCCTCACTAATATCTCCAATGAGCTTCAAGCTCTTGGTGCACTGACATCAACGATCATGAGGTGGTGAAGAAATTGCTGAGGTCTCTGGACAGTTCCTTCGACATTTTGGCACTGATGATACAAAAGCGCCCTGATTACAAGTCACTGGATCCCGCTGACATTCTTGAGAGGCTCAACACACATGAATTTCAGCAAGCAGAGAAGAGAGATATGTATGGACCCAGATATGGTCATCCTCGCGCTCTGAAGGCTAAAGCAAAAGCCAAGGCTATTTCTTCATCTGAAGAAGAAGAGGAATATGACAGCAGTTCTGATGGTGCTGAGGAAATTGGCAGAGAACTGGCTATGCCGGTGAAGAAGTTCCAGAAGTTTTCCAAGAAGAACCGATTTGGAAAATCTTCAAAGTATGACTCGAAGAACACTGGAGAAGCATATACTCGAGGCTACAACAAAAGAACCTGTCACAAATGCAAGAAGCCAGGCCACTACATCGCCGACGGCCCTCTTTGGCTGAAGAAGAAGAAGAAGATGAAGAAGAACAGGGATGATGATGAGGCTGATGGCAAAAAGAAGAAGTCATCAAAGTCCTCATCTCACAAGAAATCTAGTTCTAGCAAAGGCCCTCTTTGGGGTTTATTCATGCGTGAGTTTACTTTGTCTACATCATGTCATCTTGCTTAAGGCGTTACTCCGTTCTTTATGAACTTAATACACTAGATGCATGCTGGATAGCGGTCGATGTGTGGAGTAATAGTAGTAGATGCAAGCAGGAGTCGGTCTACTTGTCTCGGACGTGATGCCTATATACATGATCATTGCCTTGGATATCGTCATGATTATTTGCTTTTCTATCAATTGCCCAACAGTAATTTGTTCACCCGCCGTATGCTATTTTCAAGAGAGAAGCCTCTAGTGAAAACTATGGCCCCCGGGTCTACCTTAATCATATATTGAAAATCCTAAAAATACCTTGCTGTAATTTTTCTTTATTTATTTTATTTTTTATTTTTGTTTGATCTATCTATCTATCACCATACAATTTAAGCTTGCAATTGACCGCCAAGGGATTGACAACCCCTTGTTCGCGTTGGGTGCAAGGATTTGTTGTTTTGTGTGCAAGTACTGCTAACGAGTTGTTGCGTGATTCTCCTACTGGATTGATAACCTTGGTTTCATAACTGAGGGAAATACTTATCTCTACTGTACTACATCATCCCCTCCTCTTCGGGGAAATCCCAACGTACCTCACAAGTAGCAGGAAGAATTTCTGGCACCATTGCCGGGGAGACATCATCAACATCTATCAAGTACCTACGCATAAAACTTTCATCTCCTTGCATTTACATTATTTGCCTTTGCCTCTCGTTTTCATCTCCCCACTTCTAAAAAAGTTTTTTACAAAAATACAAAAATATTTTCTGTTTGCTTTTTTCTTGTTTGCTTCTTTGCTTGCTTGTTATCTTGTTTGCGTAGCCACGATGTCTCAAGAAAATACAAAATTGTGTAATTTTTTCAATACTAATAATAATGATTTTATTAGTACACCGATTTCTCCTCCCGCCGCTAGTGCGGAGACTTGTGATATTAATACCGCTTTGTTAAATCTTGTCATGAAAGAACAATTTTCTGGTAGTCCTAATGAAGATGCTGCATCCCATCTTAACACTTTCGTAGAATTGTGTGATATGCAAAAGAAAAAAGATGTGGAGAATGATATTGTGAAATTAAAATTATTCCCGTTCTCATTGCGGGATCGCGCAAAAATTTGGTTTTCATCTTTGCCAAGTATCAATTCTTGTGATAGGTGTAAAGATGCTTTTATTACCAAGTATTTTCCTCCCACGAAAATTATTTCCCTTAGAAACCAAATTATGAATTTCAAGCAACTTGCTCATGAACATATTGCTCAATCTTGGGAAAGGATGAAATTAATGATAAGAAATTGCCCTACTCATGGTTTAAATTTGTGGATGATATTACAAAAAAAATTATGCGGGATTAAATTTTGTTTCTAGAAATCTTTTAGATTCCGTCGCGGGTGGTACTTTTATGGAGATTACATTGGGAGAAGCTACTAAATTACTTGATAATATTATGGTAAATTATTCACAATGGCATACTGAAATAGCTCCTACTAGTAAAAAAGTGAATTCTGTTGAAGAAATTAGTACTTTGAGTGATAAAGTTGATGCGCTTATGAAATTGGTTGCTAGCAAAAATACTCCTATTGATCCTAATGATGTGCCTTTATCCACCTTGACTTAGCAAAATAATGATCCCGTAGATGTGGATTTTGTCTCGCGAAACAATTTTAATAATAGTGCTTATAGAGGCAATTTTAATCCTAGGCCGTTTCCTAGAAATTCCTCCAATAATTATGGCAATTCCTACAGTAATCCTTATAACAATAATAATAGGGTGCCCTCTAATCTTGAAAGTAATATTAAAGAATTTATTAATGCTCAAAAAGTTTTCAACACTACGATAGAAGAAAAATTAAGTAAACTTGATGATATGTCTAGGAGCATTGATAGAATTATTCATGATGTGGAAAATCTTAAGACTAAAATATTAATGAATCAATTAAAGCTTTATATGTCTCCATGGATGAGAGTAATAAAAGAACCGCTATGCTAAAAGCTAAACGAGAATTTTTAGAAAAAGCGATTCCTCCCGGTTTCTATCGTAGTAATGATGAAGATATTAAAATGATTGGTGTTTCATCTATTGATTCCTTGTTTAGCAATATAAAACTTGATGAAAAGGGGACTGAAGAAGAGTCAACTTTAGCTAGGAGGCGTCCCCATAATTCGGAGGGTGAAAATCTTGATGAAAAAATTGATAAAAGTGGGTCTGGAGAGGTAAAAACTTTAACTAGCGATATGCCCACTCTCTTGGATTACAAAGACTTTAATTATGATAGTTTTTATTTTATTGAGTGTATTTATTTGTTACAATCCATGCTAAATTCACCCAACGCTTATGAACAAAACAAGGCTTTTACTAAACACATCGTAGAAGCAATATTGAAAGCGTTAGAAGAAAAGCTAGAACTAGAAATTTCAATTCCTAGAAAATTATATGATGAATGGGAACCCACCATTAAAGTTAAAATTAAAAATTATGAGTGCAATGCTTTATGTAATTTGGGTGCTAGCGTTTCCACAATTCCAAAATCCGTATGAGATGTGCTAGGTTTTACCAATATAGATGAATATTCTCTTAATTTGCATCTTGCGGATTCTACTATTAAAAAGCCATTGGGAAGAATTAATGATGTTCTTATTCTTGCAAATATAAATTATGTGCCCGTTGATTTTATTGTACTTGATATTGATTGCAATCCGTCTTGCCCCATAATACTTGGTAGACCATTCTTACGAACTATTGGTGCTATTATTGATATGAAAGAAGGGAATATAAGATTTCAATTTCCACTAAAGAAAGGGATGGAACACTTCCCTAGGAAAAGAATTAAAGCACCCTAAGAATCCATTATGAGGGCCACTTATGGAATCAACTTGAAGGATTACAATACTTGAAAACTATGCATTATGCCTAGCTAGGGGCATAAAACAATAGCGCTTGTTGGGAGGCAACCCAATGAATAAAACAATTTTTTTGCTTTTTATTTCTATTATTGTGTGTTTACACAATTATGCTACTGCTATGATTGTGTTTTTATGTTTTAATTAGTGTTTGTGCCAAGTAAAGCCTTTGGGATGATTTGGAAGATAGTATAATTGATGCTGTTTGGAAAACAGAAAGTTTTGCGTCCAGTGCTGGAATTTTAGTTCTGTACTGGAGTGTCAGAAAAATCTGACAGTTTTACACAATATTGGTATATGAATTTCCCACGTTTTACTAATTTTTCGGAATTTTTGGATTTACACAAGTATATCTTTTAAATGGATCTTTACAGACTGTTCTGTTTTAGACAGATTCTGTTTTTGTTGCATAGTTTGCTTATTTTGATGAATCTATGGATCGTATCGGGGGGTATGAGTCATGGAAAAGTTGGAGTACAGTAGCATTATGCCAATATTAAATATGAATCAATTTACTACAGTACTTAAAGTTAAAGATTTATTTATTATACTAACGGATCTCACGAAGGTTTTGTTGAGTTTTGTGTGATTGAAGTTTTCAAGTTTCAGGCGAGATCACGATAGATGAAGGAATAAGGAGTGGCAAGAGCCTAAGCTTGGCGATGCCCACAGCACCCCAAGGTAATATTCAAGGAAGACTCAAGCGTCTAAGCTGGGGGATGCCCCGGAAGGCATCCCCTCTTTCTTCTACCAACTATCGGTAATTTTACTTGGAGCTATATTTTTATTCATTACATGATATGTGTTTTACTTGGAGCATCGTGTATTATATGAGTCTTTGCTTTGTTTGCTTTTTAGTTGGTCACAATCATCTTTTCTGGACACACCTATTTGAGAGAGCCACACTTTTATCATGATTTGTTAGAATACTCTATGTGCTTCACTTAAATCCTTTGAGCTAGGCAGTTGCTCTAGTGCTTCACTTAAATATTTTTGAGCACGGCGGTGGCTATATTTTGAAGAAATATTTGAACTCTCATGCTTCACTTATATTATTTTGAGAGTTGATAAGATTAAAAGTTTGAAGAAATATTTGGGCTCTCATGCTTCACTTATATTATTTTGAGAGTTGATAAGATTAAGTTTTGAAGAAATGTTTGCACTCTCATGCTTCACTTATATCTTTTTGAGAGTTGATAATAGTAATGGTAATTTGCACAAGATATGAATTTGGTCCCAAAGTGATGAATATTCAAGACGGATATAATAAAAACTTTCATGAAAGATCATTGGATATGATAAGTTTGATTTCTTGCAATAGTTTTGCGATATGGAGATGATAATATGTGAGTCATGTTAGTGAGTAATTGTGATTTAGTAAGAATATTGGTGTTAAGGTTTGTGATTCCCTATGCATGCACATAAAGTCAATAGTTATGCAACGAAATTATATCCTAGTTATGGTGCATTATTCGGTGTTAGTTATGTTCAATGCATGTTTATGACCGTTTTCGCTTTTTGGTTGGTCGGTTCTCAATCTATTTGCTAGCCTTCATTCGTACTAAGCGGGAATACTACTTGTGCATCCAACTCCTTAAACCCAAGTTGTGCCAAATGAGTCCACCAAATCTACCTATATGCGATATTTCCATGCCGTTCCAAGTAAATTTGCATGTGCCAACTCTAATTTTTTTAAATAATTTTCCGTTTTGTGTGCCCGTACCGCTCATGAAGCGGCAGGGGGTGGCCAATATTTTCCATGCTAGGTGTGTTATTCTCATGATGAGTGTTTATTCACATGTCATTGCACGAGAGAGTGGCAGGTAATAGGTATGCCCAGTCCCAAAATGAAAAAATAATAATATGATGATAATAATAAATTCCTTGGAAAGTGTTGGTATGGAAGGCACCCGTGGATATGGCTAGCCATGGATTGTGAAAGAATGGTGGAAAGGAAATAAACTTTTTTTCTGTTTGGGAATCGCCTATAATGTGTCTAGCATGGAAAATATTGGGAATTCTCGGTCGTTTTCATTGACAGGAAAAGCATGCCTCTCAAAATAATTTCATCTCTCTAATTTAAGCTTTGAGCTCTGGCACATTTGCAAATCTCTGCTTCCCTCTGCAAAGGGCCTATCTATTTACTTTTATGCAATTTTTATTTTTATTTTGAGTCTCCATCTTCTCTTACAAAGCACCAACTAGAGAGCACTATTGTCATACTTGTGCATTGTGTGTAGCTAATATTGAGTGTGTTTCATGAATGGATCAATGATTGAGCATAATGGGCTAGGGATAACTTTCTTTAGCGTTGATATTTTGAAAGACATGGTTGCTTGTTAGTATGCTTGAGTATTTATGTCTTCATGTCAAACTATAGACTATTGCTTTGAATCATTCAAGTCCAAATGTCCATGCTACAAAGAAAAGAATATGTGATGAATATGATAGGTAGCATTCCACATCAAAAATTCTGTTTTTATCATTTACCTACTCGAGGACGAGCAGGAATTAAGCTTGGGGATGCTTCATATGTCTCTAACGTATCTATAATTTTTGATTGTTCCATGTTATTATAGAATCAATCTTGGATGTTTTTATATACATTTACAAGCAATTATATATCATTTTTTGTGACTAACCTATTAACTTAGTGCCCAGTGCCAGTTGCTGTTTTTTTGCCTGTTTTTGGTTTTCCAGAATATCAGTACCAAACGAAGTCCAAATGCCACGAAACTTTTTGGAGATTTTTTTCTAGACATAAGAGACACTAGAAGCTTCGGGAGAGGGCCAGAAGACAGAGGAGGTGGCCACGAGCCACCATGGCGCGCCCTGGGGGGGTGGCATGCCCTGGTGCCTCGTGGGCCCACCTTTGCTCCGTTTGACCTAATTCCACCTCTGTAAATTCTCTAAAATTGGGAAACCAACAGAGGAGTCCACGAAATACTTTTTCCGCCGCCGCAAGCTTCTATTCTCGAGAGATCCCATCTGGAGGCCTTTTTCGGCACTCTGCCGGAGGGGGAATCGATCACGAAGGGGCTCTACATCATCCTTGCTGCCCTTCCGATGATGCATGAGTAGTTTACCATAGACCTTCGGGTCCATAGTTAGTAGCTAGATGGCTTCTTCTCTCTTTTTGATCTTCAATACAATGTTCTCCTCGATGTTCTTGGCGTTCTATCCGATGTAATCACTTTTTGCGCTGTGTTTGTTGGGATCCGATGAATTGTGAGTTTATGATCAGATTATCCATGAATATTATATGAGTTTTCTCTGAACTCTTTTATGCATGATTATTATAGCTTCGTATTTCTCTCCGATCTATTGATTTGGTTTGGTCAACTAGATTGATTTATCTTGCAATGGGAGAGGTGCTTTGTAATGGGTTCGATGTTGCGGTGCTCAATCCCAGTGACAGAAAGGGACATGACACGTATGTATCGTTGCTATTAAGGGTAAAAACATGGGGTTTATTCATGCGTGAGTTTACTTTGTCTACATCATGTCATCTTGCTTAAGGCGTTACTCCGTTCATTATGGACTTAATACACTAGAAGCATGCTGGATAGCGGTCGATGTGTGGAGTAATAGTAGTAGATGTAGGCAGGAGTCGGTCTACTTATCTTGAACGTGATGCCTATATACATGATCATTGCCTTGGATATCGTCATGACTATTTGCTTTTCTTTCAATTGCCCAACTGTAATTTGTTCACCCACCGTATGCTATTTTCAAGAGAGAAGCCTCTAGTGAAAACTATAGCTCCCGGGTCTACCTTAATCATACATTGAAAATCCAAAAAATACCTTGCTGCAATTTTTCTTTATTTATTTTATTTTGTATTTTTGTTTGATCTATCTATCTATCACTATACAATTTAATCTTGCAATTGACCGCCAAGGGATTGACAACCCCTTGTTCGCGTTGGGTGCAAGGATTTGATGTTTTGTGTGCAGGTAATGCTAACGAGTTGTTGCGTGATTCTCCTACTGGATTGATAACCTTGGTTTCATAACTGAGGGAAATACTTATCTCTACTATACTGCATCATCCCCTCCTCTTCGGGGAAATCCCAACGCAGCTCACAAGTAGCAACCCTCTCAGCTGAACATGAGAAGCTGTCCTATGAATTTCTTCAAAGGAAGCAAGATCTCTAGAAGCTGAGAGCGTCTCATGATGATCTTCAAAAAGAAAACGATTCACTCCTCGCTCAACAGATCAGTATCGCTCGGGAAGAATTTGTTGCACCATGCCTAAAATGCCTTGAACGTGATAATGCTAATTCTTCAGCTGAATGTTCAAATGCTTCTGTTCTTGCAATTGCTTCAACTGCTACGGTGGCCACTAACCCCTCATCTGAGGATGCCACCAGTGATACTGATGAAAATGCAGGGCTGAAGGAACTATATGTCACTGGCATGTACAAAAGCCTCAAAGGGCATCAAACCCTGTGTGACGTGCTCAAAAAGCAAATTCATCACAGGAACCCTAGGAAAGAGGGTATTGGCTTTGAGAGAAAGCTCAACGCTGATGGTTCGTATTGGAAGCCTGAGCAGTATCCCAAAACCACATGGGTTGTTACAAAGGGACCTCCAATAGATCCATCCACTTTATCTGGCTATTCTTGTGATTCTTCATATTCTTCAGATGAGTCATTTAACTCCAACTATAAACTGTTCAAGAATCAGAATGGTGAGGTCTTTGCCAGATTCATTGGTACTAACTGCAGGAACAGTCCACCTGTGAAGAAAATCTGGGTCCCTAAAAGCCGTCTGGAAAATCTTCAGGTGAATGTCATCATGACACCACTGATGAAGAAGAAACTTCCCAGGGCAAATTCTTCACAAGGATCAAAGTCGTCAAATGGACGCAGACCCACTTGTGGACGTGCTAATGCCTCTGTTTCGCAGGGAAACAAACATCGATTTGATGAATATGGGCATTATTCTTCGAACCACTATCTTCACAAATCTTCGAAGAATTTCTCTGCTTATTCATTCAACTACCATAACCCTCCTGTGAAGAGAAATGCATATTCTTCAATGCCTAAGTTCTCCATTAATGCACTTCGCTACATTGCTTCTCAGCCACCCTTTCAGATGTGGGTGGTTAAGAAGAAGAACTAATCTCTTCTGTAGGGTCAGGTCTTCAGACAACAAAATGTCTGATGAATTTGCTAAAGACCTGACAAAATGCCTGTTGGGATGCAGGCTAATCACAATGAAATGAATGTTTCATTTCACACATCCCTTATGCTGCTAGATGTTATTCTTTGATGAAATTGTCTGACAAAATTGATCATCATCATATTCTTCACTTTGAAGCATATGAATTTGTAAGTCAGACTAATGCTTCTACAGGATGATACACCTTCTGCCACTGAATGGGTCTTGGACAGTGGCTGCACGAATCATATGACTGGAGATAGGAATCTCCTCACTAATGCTCCCCTTACTCCATCTCATCTGAAGCATATCACCTACGCTGACAAAGGAAAAAGCAAGGTATTGGGTCTAGGTAAGGTTGCTATTTCAAAGGATCAACACATGGAAAAGGTGATGCTTGTCGAGTCCCTTGGATACAACCTCATGTCTGTCTCAATGCTTTGTGATCTTGATATGATTGTCATCTTTGGCAAATATAGATGCATTGTGCTGTTGGAATCTGACAAATCCAAAGTCTTCGAAGGCTTTAGGAGAGGTGACTTGTACGTTGTAGATTTCTCTACAAGTCCCCAGCCTGCAACATGTCTAATGGCAAAAACTTCGGAGTGCTTGCTATGGCATCGACGACTTGGACATGCTGGGATGAGGAATTTGAGCACTCTCATCAAGAAGAAGCATATCATTGGCGTCGAGGGTGTCAAATTCGTCAAGGATCATCTCTGTGGTGCTTGTGAGTCTGAAAAGATGACCAGATCCAAGCACTTGGCGAAGACAATCATGACCACTACTCGTCCTTTTGAATTGCTTCACATGGATTTGTTTGGTCCTACATATTATGCTACACTAAGCAATGCAGCATCTCTCTTCGGATTCGTCATTGTTGATGACTACTCTCGCTACACCTGGGTGCACATCATTACATACAAGACTGAAGTTCAGAATGTCTTCAGACGATTCTCCAATCGGGCCATGACGAATTATGGTCTCAAGATCAAGCACATCAGGAGTGACAACGGCACTGAGTTCAAGAACACAGGCCTTGACCACTATCTTGATGAACTTGGCATCACTCATGAGCTATCCGCTCCCTAAACGCCTCAGCAGAATGGAGTCGTGGAGCGCAAGAACAGAACCCTCATCGAGATGGCGCGTACTATGCTTGATGAACACAAGACACCTCATCATTTCTGGCCTGAAGCAATTAACACTGCATGCCACATCATCAACCGGGTATATCTTCAAAAATTCCTTAAGAAGACCTCATATGTGCTCCTCACTGACAAGAAACCCAATATGAAATGCCTCCTGAGGAATCTATCAAGCTTATGGGCACTGGTGAAATTGTGCCCAGTGAAGAAATAGCTGCTGATGAAGAAGTGGTTGTTCCTCGTCGTGAAGAAAATGAACATCCTGATGAAAATGATGCTGAGGATTCTGCACGGCAACAACAACATCAAGGCCCTCGTTCAGCACATCCACGAGTGGCAAATGAAGTGCATATTGAGAAGATCCTCGACAACATCAATGCACATGGTCCCCTCACTCGCTCAAGAGCTTCACATTTAGCTAACTTTTGTGGACATTACACGTTTGTCTCTATTTCAGAGCCCACCAAAGTTGATGAAGCCTTTATGGAACCTGAATGGATTCAAGCGATGCAAGATGAATTGCATCAGTTCGAGCTCAACAATGTGTGGGAGCTTGTCAAGCATCCCGATCCACGCAAGCACAATATCATCGGCACTAAGTGGATCTACCGCAACAAACAAGAAGAAAATGGCCAAGTGGTGATGAATAAGGCCCGTCTTGTAGCTCAAGGCTACACACAGGTTGAGGGTATTGATTTCGATGAAACATTTGCACATGTTCCTAGGCTTGAAGCCATTCGTATACTGCTTGCATATGCTAACCATCATGATATCCTCTTATATCAAATGGATGTGAAAAGTGCATTCCTCAATGGTGAGCTTGAGGAAGAAGTATATGTTGCTCAACCACCAGGCTTTGAGGACCCAAAGCATCCTAACAAAGTCTTCAGACTCAACAAGGCACTCTATGGCCTTAAGCAAGCTCCGAGGGCTTGGTATGATACACTGAAGGAGTTCCTGAAGAAAAAGGGTTTCAAACCCGGTTCACTTGACCCTACTCTTTTCACTAAATTTATGATGGTGAACTGTTCATATGCCAAATATATGTTGATGATAATATCTTTGGTTGCACTACCAAGAAATACAGTGACAAATTTGCACATATGATGCAAGAAGAACATCAGATGTCAATGATGGGGGAGTTGAAATTCTTCCTCGGACTTCAAATTCGTCAACAACCTAATAGCATCTTCATATCTCAGGAGAAATATCTCAAAGACTGCCTGAAGAAATTCGGAATGCAAGATTGCAAAGGCCTCAAGAAACCAATGCCAACAAATGGCCAACTTAACACTGACGAAAATGCATTGCTTGAGGAAAATCTCCAAACTTCTTCAGAAACATCAAAAGTTCGAACCCCTCAGTTGAAGAAAATGGCAGATGGCAAAAAGCCTCAGAAGGGAGGCAAGAGGAAAGAGGAACAAACTGCTTTTGAGATTCCTGATGAAATATATGCAGGGTACTGTACACCCGATGAAGAAACTCATGGCAAGGAAACAAAGGAGCAGCGCAAAACGCACATGCAAAAGATTAAGAGGTACTGGACTTATCAGTAGAGGAGCTACAGTTTCGTCACCTCCAAATACATGAAGGACTTTGCCGTAAAGCCACCTTGCAACAGACCACCATTGGCTCCTGGTCAAACAGCTGATCCCACAAGCATCAGAAGGGGTGAGGAATTTCCAAGGAATGGGCAAAGCATCAAGCAAAATTGCAGAAGCAAGCTCAAAGAGTTGTTGAAGAATTTAACCGGGCCACAAAAGCTTCAAAAGAAGCGGGTGTTGGCTCAAGTGGCAGAGCGCCCAAGAAATCTATGCAGAAGAAGCCGGCTCAAAAGCCGAAGCCCTCAGCTGATGTGCCCTCACGGCCAAAAGTTCAGCTCCAAAATCTTCAGTGGCTAAAACATCTGCAAAGCCCTCACAGCCCAAGCCGTCATCAAAGGCTTCAACGCCCAAGGCACCTACTGCTCCAACCTCTTCAGCACCACCGCCAGCCACAAGTTCCTCATTGGCTGCTGCAAGAGCTTCAACGACAGTCGTGCTAGCATCATGCCAGCGCACTAAAGGCTTCCAAACAGCCCCAATCGCTGCATCAAGTGCCTCAGCATCTGGGCATATATCCTCAAACACACCGATGCTGAAGAAAAAGGCAACAGCAGGCCGTGGAACAAGGCCCAGCCCCAAGAGCAGGCTGTAGTGCCTCGGGCTAACGAACATGATATGGTTGACTAAGATGAACTCGCTGAATATGTCCAAAGAAGAATGGAAGAGGCCGCTCGTGCAAAGAATTCCTCAGTCCCCACATTTCTGAGTCCTCAGACCATTCTTGATTTCATCGATATTTGGTGCCAGAATCCAAATACACCTCTTGACGATTTGAATCTGCCGCCTAGACCAAGCCATGTCTTATCTGCTTTTGTCCTTAATGAGAAGCACAAGATTGAAAAAGCTAAGCTTGTGAGGAAGGAGATGAAGAAAAAGCAGAAAGAGCTCAAGGACCACATGCTCACCATATCCCCTCAGCAGCTGGTTGCTATGCAAACAGAGATTCAGCGCTTGTCTGAGGAATATGAGTGCCAGGCTGCACAGTGCTGTGGAGTGAAAGACAGATTCATCAGCGCTTCAAACAAAGTTGTTGATGATTATAACAGAAGGGAAGCTGCAAAGTGTGATGAAGCACCTCCAACCAGTTCTTCAGCACCACCGCAAGAACCCACCAGGGCAACTGCATCTGTTGCATGTGAAGAAACTGCCAGGGCGACTGCGTCTGTCGTGCTTGATGAAATTGTAACACCCAGTTCCTTAGCAGCAGCACCAGAACAGGCTTCATCTTTGAAGCATATCACACTTCCTTCTGCATCAGAAGTGAAGAAAACAAAGGCTGCTGAGAAGAGAAAAGCATCAGCAACCCCTACCGCAGAAACTGTGAAGAAGTTGAAGACGACTCCAATGTCTTCAACTGAGCCAATTGATGCCGTCCCAATTTCGTCGGTGATGACCCACAAGTATAGGGGATCAATCGTAGTCCTTTCGATAAGTAAGAGTGTCGAACCCAACGAGGAGCAGAAGGAAATGACAAGCGGTTTTCAGCAAGGTATTCTCTGCAAGTACTGAAAGTAGCGGTAACAGATAGTTTTGATAGCAAGATAATTCGTAACAAGTAACAAATATAATAAAGTAGAGCAAGGTGGCCCAATCCTTTTTGTAGCAAAGGACAAGCCGGAACGAACTCGTATAACAAGCAAAGCGTTCTCGAGGACACATAGGAATTCCATCTAGTCACTTTCATCATGTTTGTTTGATTCGCGTTCGCTACTTTGATAATTTGATATGTGGGTGGACCGGTGCTTGGGTGCTGTTCTTACTTGAACAAGCCTCCCACTTATGATTACCTCCTCTCGCAAGCATCCACAACTACGAAAGAAGAATTAAGATAACTCTAACCATAGCATAAAACATATGGATCCAAATCAGCCCCTTACAGAATAGTGCATAAACTAGGGTTTAAGCTTCTGTCACTCTAGCAACCCATCATCTAATTACTACTCCACAATGCCTTCCCTTAGGCCCAAATATGGTGAAGTGTCATATAGTCGACGTTCACACGACACCACCAAAGGAAGTAACAACATACATATCATCAAAATATCGAACGAATACCAAATTCACATGATTACTTATGACAAGACTTCTCCCATGTCCTCAAGAACAAAAGTAACTACTCACAAATCATGTTCATGTTCAAGATCAGAGGAGTATTGAATAGCATTAAGGATCTGAACATATAATCTTCCACCAAATAAACCAACTAGCATCAAGTACAAGATGTAATCAACACTACTAGCAACCCACAGGTACCAATCTGAGGTTTTGAGACAAAGATTGAATACAAGAGATGAACTAGGGTTTGAGATGAGATGGTGCTGGTGAAGATGTTGACGAAGATTGGTCCTCCCACGATGAGAAGATCGTTGGTGATGTCGATGGCTCCGATTTCCCCCTCCCGGAGGGAAGTATCCCCGGCGGAATCGCTCCGCCGGAGAGCAAAATATCTCCTGCCCAGGTTCCGCCTCGAGACGGCGGTGATTCGTCCCAAAAGCCTTCTCTTGATTTTTTTTCTAGGACAAATGGCTTTATATAGCAGAAGGAGGGGGCCAGACGCCAGCTGTGGGCCCCACAAGGCACTAGGGCGTGCCCAGGTGGGCCGCGCCCTACTGCCTTGTGGGCAGCCCAGGTCAATTGGAGCTCTGCAAAATAGGTATCTCTGATATGGCTATTTCAGGTCCAGAATTCCAGCTGCCAGCATTCTCCCTCTTCATGTAAATCTTGCAAATTAAGAGAAAAAAGGCATAAGAATTGTACCATAAAGTGAAATAATGATCAAAAACATAATAAATAACAGTAGGAAATCATGATGCAAATTGGACGTATCAACTCCCCCAAGCTTAGACCTCGCTTGCCCTCAAGCGAAAAGTCGAAATCGATAATCATGACCACTTGTTTAGAGAGAGAGACATCGATAAAAATAAAATACGGACATGGAGCATCATGATCTTTATTATAACAGCAATATATCATCATAAAAATTCTCATGAAAAAGTGACAATTCATTCACAAGTTAAAGTATGAACCATAAACCAAATTGAAAACTAACAAACTATGATCTCAGTCACTGAGGCAATTGCAATTCATC
Source organism: Elymus sibiricus (assembly GCA_039707655.1). Taxonomy (NCBI): domain Eukaryota; kingdom Viridiplantae; phylum Streptophyta; class Magnoliopsida; order Poales; family Poaceae; genus Elymus; species Elymus sibiricus. Next base: position 326,777,412 of record CM077664.1, read on the forward strand.
ATATTATCAGAAAGAGTCTATGTAAGAGCTTTGTTTAGCAAGTTCACAAACTCAACTATCATTTAGTCTTCTATGATTGCTGACACTCATGGCATGCTTATGGAGCAAAAGTTTCAGTCAGACACATAGAAAGATAGGGGCTTATAATTTCGCCTCCCAACGTTTTTACCTCAAGGGTAATGTCAACAATAATAATTCATGATCACCTGCATTCAACTGGATATATATGCATGGATCAATCCCCACCACATGATGTTTGCCAAAAGAGAAAAATAAAAATGGAATAGAGAAGAATACTATTGACCCTTGCATGAAAGTAAATACATAAAGTAAAAGATAGGCCCTTCGCAGAGGGAAGCAGAGGTTGTCATGCGCTTTTGTTTTTGGATGTGCAAGCTCTTAATGTAAAGGAACGTCACTTTATATTGCCCCTTGTGATAACGACCTTTATTATGCAGTCTGTCGTTTTTATTTCTCCACCATCACAAGATCGTACAAAGCATATTTTCCTTTACAATAAAAGTTCATACATATTTAGGAGCAATTTTTATTGCTTTGCACCGATGACAACTTACTTGAAGGATCTTATTCAATCCATAGGTAGATATAGTGGACTCTCATGGCATGAAACTGGATTTAAGGGTTTTTGGATGCACAAGTAGTATCTCTACTTGATGCGGATTTTTTTTGGCTAGCAAAGATAGGGGGCAAACACCACATGTTAGAGGATCCAAAACAATATAACTTCTATGTGAATATAAGCAAACATAACCCATTACGTTGTCTTCCTTGTCCAACGCCAACTAATTGTCATAGAATATTTGATGAGGGCTCACAATCATAAAAGATGTCCAAGATAGTATATTTATATGTGAGACCTCTCTTCCTTTATTACTTTTTCATGAATTGCTACAATGACCAATGCTATGTTTGTCAACTTCCAACAAGTTTTATCAATTATACCTCTTTTATGTGAAGTCATCACTCCCCATGGGATTAACATATGATCTTACTCTTTATTCTTTATTTCTAAGATTGGATCATCAAAAGCAAAACACTCAACTCAAACTAATCTTTATTATATAACTTTCACACTCGATTACATAGATAGATAGATCACACAGCAAGCATTCGAAACTAAATCATACTAAAACTTTATTCCTCTAAATCATGAAATAACTAAGGATCGAACTAAGATAGATAATGATGATGAGAAAGTGATGGTGATACGATATCGGGGCGCCTCCCCCAAGCTTGGCACAAGCCAAGGGGAGTGCCCATACCCATGTACTCAAGTCTCCTTCGGTGATGGTGGTGATGAAGTGTTGTCCTTCAGCTTTAGCAGATACTCCAATTTACAGTTGATGCTCCGAAGGGCGATGTTTTGCTCTTCCAACAAAATAACTTCACGAGTGAGAGATGTATTCTGAGCACAAACTATTTCAAAGACTCTTAGGGATTCAATTACAGATGGGGAGAGATGACCATAGAGGGGTTGAAGGATATCTCCCTTCTCTGCGGTCTCCTCCATGGGGATGGTTTGCCCTCCTTCTAGGGCCTGGGTTTCCGCAACTTCCTCGACCTTGTCCTCCTTGCCATTGTCTTCCTCTCCCGACGACCACTCATAGTAAACCTCGCTGTAGGGGCGTTTGCCCGGCGATGGTTGCACAATCCGGTGCTTGGTGCGGAGTGTTCGAGGAGCCATGGTGATCTAGATCTGTCAGAAAAATAGCCCAAAACAAGAACAGAGGTAAAACTTGCGATACGGTGGTCAAAACATACGGGAGTATATATAAAGAATTTTTATCTTGCAAAACAAGCAATACGGGAAGAAAACAGAGTCGGGAAGGCACACATGGGTCCCCTCTGTTGTTTCTTAGTTTTGTAATTTTCTAATATTCCAAAACTGACAGAAATATTTTTTATGGAATTTTTGGAGTCGGTTTACCTACCGTATGACATACCTACCCCTTTTCAGGGTTCTGGAGCGTTCCGGAAGGACTCTTTGATGTGCTCTTCCGGTGTAATTGTTTCAATATTATTAGTTTCAACATTAATGGGAGTACCTGAAATATAGTGCTTAATTCTTTGCCCATTCACCACTCTCGGATTAGTGCCTTCGGAGTTGTTTATTTTGATGGCTCCGGAGCGACAAACTTCTTCGATGATATACGGTCCTCCCCATTTAGAGAGGAGTTTTCCTGCAAAAAATCTCAAACGAGAATTGTATAATAGAACATGATCACCTACTTTGAATTCCCGTTTTTGAATTCTTTTGTCATGCCACCTTTTAACTTTTTATTTAAGCAACTTAGCATTATCATCGGCTTGGGTTATCCATTCATCTAAGGAGCTAATATCAAATAACCTCTTCTCACCGGCAAGTTTAAAATCATAATTAAGTTCTTTAATTGCCCAGTATGCCTTATGTTCTAATTCAAGAGGTAAATGACATGCTTTTCCATAAACCATTTTATACGGAGATGTACCCATAAGATTTTTATATGCAGTTCTGTAAGACCATAATGCATCATCAACTTTCTTAGACCAATTCTTTCTAGATCTGTTAACGGTCTTTTGCAAAATCAATTTTATTTCCCTATTAGTTAATTCAACTTGACCACTAGACTGAGGATGGTAAGGGGATGCAATTCTATGGTTAACATCATATTTAGCAAGCAACTTACGGAAAGCACCATGAATAAAATGTGAACCACCATCAGTCATTAAATATCTAGGGACTCCAAACCTCGGGAAAATAACTTCTTTAAGCATTTTAATAGAAGTGTTATGATCAACACTACTAGTTGGAATAGCTTCTACCCACTTAGTAACATAATCAACAGCAACTAAAATATGTGTATACCCATTGGATTTAGGAAAAGGTCCCATATAATCAAAGCCCCAAACATCAAATGGTTCAATAACAAGTGAATAATTCATAGGCATTTCCTGACGTCTACCACTATTACCAATTCTTTGACATTCATCACAAGAAAGGACAAACTTACATGCATCCTTGAAAAGAGTGGGCCAATAAAAACCAGATTGTAATACCTTGTATGTAGTTCGGTCTCCCGCATGATGTCCACCATAGGCCTCGGAGTGACACTTACGTAGGATTTGTTCCTGTTCATGCTCAGGTACACAACGTCTAATAATACCATCTACTCCTTTATATAGATGTGGGTCATCCCAAAAGTAATGTCTTAAATCAAAGAAAAACTTTTTCTTTTGTTGATATGTAAAGCTAGGTGGTATGTATTTAGCAACAATGTAATTAGCATAGTCTGCATACCAAGGAGTATTACGAGAAGCATTTATCATAGCTAATTGTTCATCAGGAAAATCATCATTAATAGGAAGTGGGTCATCAAGAACATTTTCCATTCTAGACAAATTATCTGCTACGGGATTCTCAGCTCCCTTCCTATCAACAATATGCAAATCAAATTCTTGTAGGCAGAAGAACACATCTAATAAGTCTAGGCTTAGCATCTTTCTTTTCCATAAGGTATTTAATAGCAGCATGATCAGTGTGAAAATTAACCTTGGAATCAAAAATATAAGATCTAAATTTATCACATGCAAACACAACTTCTAAAAATTCTTTCTCAGTAGTAGCATAATTTCTTTGAGCGTTGTCTAGAGTTTTACTAGCATAATGGATAACATTTAATTTCTTATCAACTCTTTGTCCTAGAATAGCACCAACAGCATAATCACTAGCATCACACATAATTTCAAAAGATAGGTTCCAATCAGCTGGTTGAACAATAGGTGCAGAAATTAAGGCTTTCTTAAGTATTTCAAAGGCTTCTACACAATCATTATCGAAAACAAACGGAACATCTTTTTGCAAGAGATTGGTGAGAGGTCTAGATATTTTAGAGAAGTCTTTTATAAACCTTCTATAGAAACCAGCATGACCAAGGAAACTTCTTATACCTTTGATATCTTTAGGACATGACATTTTCTCAATAGCATCAACCTTAGCTTTATCAACTTCAATACCTCTTTCAGAAATTTTATACCCAAGGACTATACCTTCATTAACCATAAAGTGGCACTTCTCCCAATTCAAGACAAGATTAGTTTCTTCACATCTCTGCAAAACTCGATCAAGGTTGCTTAAGCAATCATCAAAATAAGTTCCGTAAACGGAGAAATCATCCATGAAAACCTCAACAAACTTTTCACAAAAGTCAGAGAATATAGCAGTCATACATCTTTGAAAGGTAGCAGGTGCATTACATAAACCAAAAGGCATACGACGATAAGCATAAGTTCCAAAAGGACAAGTAAAGGTGGTTTTCTCTTGATCTTTAGGTGATACAGGTATTTGAGAGAAACCAGAATAACCATTTAGGAAACAAAAGTGTGTATGCTTAGACAATCTTTCTAACATTTGATCAATAAAAGGCAAGGGGTAATGATCTTTTCTAGTAGCTTTATTTAATTTCCTGAAATCAATTACCATCCTATAACCAGTTACAATTCTTTGTGAGATGAGTTCATTTTTATCATTAGGAACAACGGTAATACCTCCCTTTTTAGGAACACAATGAACAGGACTTACCCATCTACTATTAGCTATGGGATAAATTATACCTGCTTCCAAAAGCTTTAATATTTCAGTTCTTACCACATCCTTCATTTTAGGATTCAGCCTTCTTTGATGATCAACCACGGGTTTAGCATCTGGCTCCATATGAATTTTATGCTGACATAAAGTGGGACTAATGCCCTTAAGATCATCAAGAGTATATCCAATAGCGGCACGGTGCTTCCTCAGAGTTTTAAGTAATATCTTTTCTTCATGCTCTGAAAGGTTAGCACTAATAATAATAGGATATATCTTCTTTTCATCAAGATAAGCATATTTAAGCGTATCAGGTAATTGCTTCAATTCAAACACAGGATCACCCTTGGGTGGAGGTGGACCTCCCAAGGTTTCAACAGGCAGATTATGTTTAAGGATAGGTGCTTGTTTAAATAATAATTCATCTATATCATTTCTTTCACTCATATGCATGTCATTCTCTTGCTCAAGCAAATATTGTTCTAGCGGATCAATACGAGGCACGGCAATAGAAGCAAGACCAATGATTTCATCCTTACTAGGCAGTTCTTTATCATGAGGTTGTCTATGGAACTTTGAGAAATTAAACTCATGAGACATCTCACCAAAATTAACACTAACAATTTCTTTAGTGCAGTCAATCTTAGCATTAATAGTATTCAAGAAGGGTCTACCAAATATAATGGGACAAAAATCATCTTGTGGCGATCCAAGAACAAGAAAATCTGTAGGGTATTTGATCTTACCACACAAGACTTCGACATCTCTAACAATCCCAAGCGGTGAAATAGTGTCTCTGTTTGCAAGCTTAATAGTAACATCAATATGTTTAATCTTAACGGGTGCAATATCATTCATGACTTCTTGATAGAGAGTAAACGGAATAGCACTCACACTAGCACCAATATCACATAAACCATGATAGCAATGATCTCCAATTTTAACAGAAATAACAGGCATGCCAACTACAGGTTTATTTTTATCTTTAGGGTCTGGCTTAGCAATTCTAGTTGCTTCATCACAGAAATATATAACATGTCCATCAATGTTATCAACCAAAAGATCTTTAACCATTGCAACACTAGGTTCAACTTTAATTTGCTCAGAGGGTCTAGGTGCTCTAATTTTACTCTTATTGACTACAGTTGAAGCTTTAGCATGTTCCTTAATCCTAACAGGGAAAGGAGGTTTCTCAATATAAGCAGTAGGCACAACTGGATCAACATGGTGAACAATTCTTTCTTCTTTAACACTGATAGGTTCTTCTTTCAATTCAATAGGTGGATGATATTTAAACCACTTCTCTTTAGGGAGATCAACATGAGCAGCAAAAGATTCACAAAAGGTAGCTACTATATCAGAGTCAAGTCCATATTTAGTACTAAACTTACGAAAAGCATCAGTTTCCATAAAAGGTTTAACACAATCAAACTCAAGATTTATACCTGACTCACTACCTTTGTCGATTTCCCAATCCTCATAATTGCGTTTAATTATTTCAAGAAGGTTCCATCTGGATTCAATAGTTTTCTTCATAAAGGAACCAGCAGAAGAAGTATCGAGCATGGATTGATCATTATGAGAAAGCCGAGCATAAAAGTTTTGAAGGATTATTTCTCTTGAGAGCTCATGATTGGGGCATGTATGCAACATATACTTAAGCCTCCCCCAAGCTTGAGCGATACTTTCTCCTTCACGAGGCCAAAATTTATATATATAATTCCGATCACGATGAACCAAATGCATAGGATAAATTTCCGGTGGAATTCCACCTTCAACCGGTACCAGTCCCATGTATTAGTATCATCACATAGCCTATACCATGTCAATGCCTTTCCCTCCAAAGATAAAGGGAATACTTTCTTCTTAACTCCATCTCCAGATAAACCTGCAAGCTTAAACAATCCACAAATTTCATCCACATAGATCAAGTGCATATCAGGATGTACCGTTCCATCTCCTGCATAAGGATTAGCTAGCAATTTCTCTATCTTACCCGAAGGAATTTCGTAATAAATATTTTCAGTACGTTCAATAGGTGGAGGAGCAACTCTTATTTCTTCCAGTCGAGGTGAAGATACCCCGAACAAGCCCCTCAAAGGATTACTTTCCATAGTGACAAGTGACAATAAATTTTAGCACATAATCTAAATGTTTCCTTACCAAATTCCACTCACCAAAGGCGCTTTACTCCCCGGTAACGGCGCCAGAAAAGAGTCTTGATAACCCACAAGTATAGGGGATTAATCGTAGTCCTTTTGATAAGTAAGAGTGTCAAACCCAACAAGGAGCAGAAGGAAATGACAAGCGGTTTTCAGCAAGGTATTATCTGCAAGTACTGAAAGTAGCGGTAACAGATAGTTTTGATAGCAAGATAATTCATAACAAGTAACAAGTAACAAATATAATAAAGTGCAGCAAGGTGGCCCAATCCTTTTTGTAGCAAAGGACAAGCCGAAACGAACTCGTATAATAAGCAAAGCGTTCCCGAGGACACATGGGAATTTCATCTAGTCACTTTCATCATGTTTGTTTGATTCGCGTTCGCTACTTTGATAATTTGATATGTGGGTGGACCAGTGCTTGGGTGCTGTTCTTACTTGAACAAGCCTCCCACTTATGATTACCCCCTCGCAAGCATCCGCAACTACGAAAGAAGAATTAAGCTAACTCTAACCATAGCATGAAACATATGGATCCAAATCAGCCCCTTACAGAATAGCGCATAAACTAGGGTTTAAGCTTCTGTCACTCTAGCAACCCATCATCTTATAACTACTCCGCAATGCCTTCCCTTAGGCCCAAAGATGGTGAAGTGTCATGTAGTCGACGTTCACACGACACCACTAAAGGAAGTAACAACATACATATCATCAAAATATCGAATGAATACCAAATTCACATGATTACTTATGACAAGACTTCTCCCATGTCCTCAAGAACAAAAGTAGCTACTCACAAATCATGTTCATGTTCAAGATCAGAGGGGTATTGAATAGCATTAAGGATCTGAACATATAATCTTCCACCAAATAAACCAACTAGCATCAACTACAAGATGTAATCAACACTACTAGCAACCCACAAGTACCAATCTGAGGTTTTGAGACAAAGATTGAATACAAGAGATGAACTAGGGTTTGAGATGGGATGGTGCTGGTGAAGATGTTGATGAAGATTGGCCTCCCATGATGAGAGGATCGTTGGTGATGTCGATGGCTCCGATTTCCCCCTCCCGGAGAGAAGTATCCCCGGCGGAATCGCTCAGCCGGAGAGCAAAATAGCTCCTGCCCAGGTTCCGCCTCGAGACGGCGGCGCTTCGTCCCAAAAGCCTTCTCTTGATTTTTTTAGGGCAAATGGCTTTATATAGCATAAGGAGGGGACCAGACGCCAGCTGTGGTCCCCACAAGGCACTAGGGTGCGCCCAGGGGGGCGCACCCTACTGCCTTGTGGGCAGCTGGTGGGTCCCCTCTGTAATCTCTTTTCTCCAGTATTTTTTATATATTTAATAAAAAATCTCCGTGAAATTTCAGGTCAATTGGAGCTCTGTAGAATTGGTATCTCTGATAAGGCTATTTCAGGTCGAGAATTCCAGCTGCCGGCATTCTCCCTCTTCATGTAAATCTTGCAAATTAAGAGAGAAAAGGCATAAGAATTGTACCAGAAAGTGAAATAATGATCAAAAACATAATAAATAACAGTAGGAAATCATGATGCAAATTGGACGTATCAGTCGATACCCCCAACAAGAAACATGGATGAGTTCTAGATTGTTCCCTTCAGTGTGGATTATGTTATCCCACCTGAAGACGATACCGATACCCACTCTGCTGCTTCCACAAAGCAAGTGGATGAAGAAATTGAGATTGAAGCAGATGCTTCTTTCCACCTGGTATCATCGCCTCCAGTCCAAGAGACTGATGAAGAAACTGATGAGGACGTGGATGTGGGTTCAACAACGCCTGTTATCCATGATGACTTCTGGGATGTCGCTCATCCGAACTCACCCCTCACCACGCCGCTCACGCAAGTGCCTCGGTCACCTGCTGTAACTGAGGAAATTCAAACTGGTTCTGAAGGTCACCAGCCACCTCTCCAAACCATTTACGAAGAAGTTCCAGCTGCATCAGCTAAAGAAATTGTGCAAACAATGGTCACTGATGATATTGCACCACCACCCCCTTGGCACGAAGATCCAGCTCCCTCGGCCGATTCCGAGACTGTACCAGAAGCAACTGCTGAGGAAGTTGCTAAATCTTTGGCCATCACGGATCCAAATGATTCAACTGGCTCTCCTAGGCCTATCCTTGATGTGAGGCCAAGGAAAATCAATCTTCAACCTGTGCCCTCAATGCCTAAAATTGGCAAAAGCGTCAGAAGACCAAAATTTGACAATGTTGCCTTCTTTGAGGAGAAGAATTTCTTCATAGGCGAGTCTCCATATGACTCTGCCAAGATAAGGCGTCAGAGATTTTGGACAAACATTCAAATGAACTTCTATTCCTCATTGATGTTTGACAAGAACAAGGTATTCCCGCATCGTCATATTCCTCATGTGGATATGGAATCATTACCGTGTTTTCGGCCAGTTCTGGCTGTTCTTCACGATGCCGGTCTACTCAGTTTTGTCACAGTTGTATGCGACTAGAATGAAGAACTCATTCTTCAATTTTATGCCACCTTGCATCTATCTGGTGATGTTGACGACATTCGCTCATGGGCGATCGACTGGATGAGTGAGGAAACGCACTACAAGGCTCCTGCTGATGAATTGCTCCGAGCTCTTCCTGTTGATTTGCCCTCAGCTGAAGCCAGAAAGATCTATGAAGAACCAGAATTGCCAAATCATCTGATCCAAGTACTGATGAAGCCTTTGGCTCAAGGAGAAACTCAGAGAACCACCTTCTTAGTGAAGGATTTGCTATTCATGCCAAGGACAGTATATCGCATTCTAGCCAAAACCCTCAGTCCCATCAAAGGCCACAATTCTGAGACTGAAGAAGTTGTTGGCATCATGAAGAACCTGCTATTCAACATCATTCATGGGATTCCCATTGACATCCATGATTTCTTCATGAGGACTTTGGCCACAGTCGCACAATCTCCATTTGACTTGAAGCCTTATGCTCCCTGGCTCATGAGATTCATCCGCACAAGGTCATCAATCAACTACAAAGCTGATAATCAAAATCATCTCAGTTTTCTGCCAGACGTTGAAATTCTTCAAAGCACAATTGCTTCAGTCCCTGGCAAACGGAAAGTTGTTATTGATGAAGGAGTCCGTTCCCTCGATGGCCAATTTCGTTAGCCTGTCTCACAGTCCACTGGTTATGATTCTTCAAGCCATGACACTGACGCAAATGCCACAAAGCAAAAGCCTCAAGGCGAAGCTCCTCGAGTGATTACTGATCGTGAGCTGCTCATAAGTCTTCATCAGAAAGTTGACAGAAATCATAATTGGGTTAAGCGTCAGCTCCATGCCATTCTGGGAAATATGACTGTGACGCAAAACTCTGTGCGCAAAAATCATTATTATCTGCATGAGCTCTTCGACCGAAGTTGGGCCATTCTTTCACATCTCAAAACCCTTGACGAACTTGAAGAAATGGAATTCCAAATGAACTTTGATTGGGCCAATCCGCCCAAGAAGAAGTTCAAGAAGGTTCAAGTTCCTCCGTGGTTCCAAGCTCTATGTCTTCTTCGCATGCCACTGATGAAAATGAAGACATTGAAGACACTGCTGCAGGTCCCTCTTCAACCCGCGACCCCGTCACCAAGGTTGGCACTCCCTCAACTGCTGCTTGAGCTCATTCTTCAGGGCACATTAGTCCCTAGTTTCGTCTCCTTTTGGTCATGTGATGACAAAGGGGGAGAAATTTGAGCGTTAAGTCTTCAAGCGGGTCTTATAAACTACGGGGTGGATTATTTTGCGTAGGTGCAACTCTTGTGCTCTTTCGATTTGCTCTTTGAAGAGTTGTAACTTAAACTGTTGGTGGTCTGACTCTGCTCTGTGATGGTTTATCTGCATGTATGCTTATGCTCTTTGATTCCTCAAATATCATGTGTGCATGCATACTGCAATTCGTCAGACACCAATCTTCATCATGCATTCAAATTATTCAATATCTTATGATCATGCATGATTGGATTCCAAGATATAGGGGGAGATCTCCACAATTTCAACCTGCCATGTGCATTTGCAATCAAAAGCAAATTCTTTATATGTACATCTTCAGGGGGAGTTTCTCAATATCTTGTAACCAATGTCTTCACATTCAATACTTACACTTCCATTATTTTACTCCCGTTAAAAACTTAACTGATTTGTCATCAATCACCAAAAAGGGGGAGATTGTAAGTGCATCAAGTGCCCCCTTGGTGGTTTTGGAGTATTGAAGACAAATAGGCTAAGGGACTAATATGTTTGTGAGTGTACACAGGAGAAAATAGTCCCTGAAGACTTGGTTTAACCACGGAAGACGACCCCTAAAAATGTATTTCTTCAAGTGAAGAATTTGGTGCGGCCTTTGAGGAAATTGACGTGAAGACTTTGGATCTTGAAGACTTTGTTTTCATAGTTTCGTTTTCTTCTTATTTGAGTCATAGGAAAAACCGTACTGTCAAAGGGGGTCAAGGTGAAACATATTTCATACTTCAAAGCGATGCTCAAAACTATACAAACCTAAGCCGCTTCGAGTGAAGCCTTTGGAAATCTCCGGAACAGCTGACGAATTTGACAGTGACAGTGACGAAGTTCATCTGGTCTCTGACAAATTTGGTCAGGCTGAGGAGTTAGGATTTCGCTAGTGCGATCTGCCTATCGTGAGGAAATTGAGTGCCTTAACGAAATTGAGAGTTCAATTTTCTGACCATTGCTGCGCTGTGATACTTCTCCAACGTATCTATAATTTATGAAGTATTCATGCCATGTCTATTATAGTTTTGTATGATTTTGGTGCACTTTCATATGGATTTTGTATGATTTTCATGGACTAACATATTGACCTAGTGCCCAGTGCCAGTTGCTGTTTTCTGCTTGTTTTTGGTTTTCCAGAAAATCCATATCAAATGAAGTCCAAATGCGGCGAAACTTTTTCATGATTTTTTCTGGAAGGAAACGGACCCAGGAAGCTTCGGGGAAGCAGCAGAAGAGCCACAGGGGCCCCACGAGCCGCCTGGGCGCGCCTGCCCCCCCCCCCCTAGGCGCGCCCTGGTGCCTCATGGGCCCCCTGTGGCACCTCTTCGCGTGATTCCAACTCCAAAAAATCATATATATTCAGAAACCCCCGAAAGTTAACCTAGATGACTTTTTACACCGCCGCAAGCCTCTGTACCTCTACGATCTAATCTACAGCCCTTTTCCGGCACCCTGCCGAAGGGGGGAATCATCACCAGAGGCCATCTTCATCATCCCGGCGGTCTCCATGATGAGGAGGGAGTAGTTCACGCTCGGGGCTGAGGGTTTGTACCAGTAGCTATGTGTTTTATCTCTCTCTCTCTCTCTCTCTCGTGTTCTTGATTTGGCACGATCTTGATGTATCGCGAGCTTTGTTAATTTAGTTGGATCATATGGTGTTTCTTCCCTCTCTTTCCTTGTTGTGATGAATCGAATCTTTTCCCTTTGAGGTTTCATTATTGTTGGATTGAATATTTCAGTTTTGAGAACACTTGATGTATGTCTTGCATATGAATGCCCGTGGTGACAATGGGGTATTATATTGACTCACTTGATATATGTTTTGGCACTCAACTCGCGGATTCCCGTGGTGACATTGGGGTAATCTATGCATAGGGGTTGATGCACGTTTTCATTATCTTTTCTCCTATAGAAACTTTGGGGTGCTCCTTGGAGTTCTTTGTTTGGATTAAATATTATGATTATGAAGTTGTTTGATGCATATCGTATAATCAACTCACGGATACTTGTGGTGACATTGGAGTATCTAGGTGACATTAGATTTGGTTGATGTGTATCATATGGTGTTATTTTAGTACGAACTCTACGGCTGTTTGTGACACTTATAGGAATAGCTCAATAGATCGATCGGAAAGGATAACTTTGAGGTGGTTTCGTACCCTACAAACAATTTCTATCTTATGTTCTCCGCTAATAGGAATTTGGGAGTGATTCTTTATCGCACGTTGAGGGATGATTATATGATCCAATTATGTTAGCATTGTTGAGAGATTGCACTAGCGAAAGTATGAACCCTAGGCCTTGTTTCTAAGCATTGCAATACCATTTATACTCACTTTTGTTACTTGCTACCTTGCTGTTTTTTATTGTTCGCACTAAAAAACCTATATCTACTATCCATACTACACTTGTATCACCATCTCTTCGCCGAACTAGTGCACCTATACAATTTACCATTGTATTGGGTGTGTTGGGGACACAAGAGACTCTTTGTTATTTGGTTGCAGGGTTGTTTGAGAGAGACCATCTTCATCCTACGCCTCCCACGGATTGATAAACCTTAGGTCATCCACTTGAGGGAAAATTGCTACTGTCCTACAAACCACTGCGCTTGGAGGCCCAACACGAGTCTACAAGAACAAGTTGTGTAGTAGACATCACGCTGCATGCCAGCTGTCGAGTGGATCCTTATCCTAACAATGGTCTTTTCTGAGAAGGGCATTTATGACATTTCATGTCGGGTTGCCTCCCGGCTATAAATAGCCGCCCCCCATAACCACTAGTTGGTTGGCTGCTCTAGAGAGAGATTGACACTTGTCATTTGAGAGCAACCCTTCCTCTGATGACTTTGTGAGAACCCAAGTGAGGAAACCCCAACCAGAGCCTAAGTGACTGAGCATCACTAAAGAAGTTGATCTGTGTGATCCGACACTTGTTACCTTTGAGGACTGTCTTTCCTCCAGACGGTTAGGCGTCATGTTCTGAGCACCCAAGAGTAATTGTGGCATGCTGGTGAACAAGTCTGTGAAGGTTTCGGAAGTCTACCTTGAAGACTTACCACGAGTGATTGGGCGAGGACTAAGCGACCTTAGCTCAAGAGGAATACGGTGAGGACTAAGTGTCCTTTGAGGTAAAACTCAGCCGCCTCAACCAGACGTACAGTTGATACAGCAACTGGAACTGGTCTACCAAACTGCTGTGTCTTCATCGAGCTCTACTGGTTTCAAATCCCTCACTCCTTTACTTTACTACTACACTACAACAAGACCCCCGCTATAGCAACGCATTTTTCCGTATCTAAAAGCTCATATATGCGTTGCGAGTGTCTTTACCAACGGTTTGAGATGCGTTGCCTTATCCAGTGTTGCTAGCGTATAATACAACACTTATATTGTCGTTGGTAAAAAGAACCGTTGCAAGACTACAACAGATAAAGCGAACTTCTACAACAATTCTATATGTTGGTGGTTAATGTACAAGAATCAAATTCTCATTACTTGGCAACGGAGAATTTCCAACGCTTCAAGTGTTGGCTTATTATTATTATTATTATTATTATTATTATTATTATTATTATTATTACTAACATTATTAATATTATATATTTATATATAGATGTATTTATGTAAAATGCCCAGTGTAATTACGTATTTCTAGTGAAGCAAAAACAAGAGAATATACTGATAAGAGGAAGAAATCATATATGAGATAAAATTGTTGGATTACAATAGTGCATATTACAAGAGGAACATCATCAAATGTGATGCATAATCCAACTATTTTCTTGACAACGAAACTTAAACTGAAAGCATCCATCAACATCCATATAGCTTCACTAAAACTTAATTGAGGAACAACATCCAACAGGAACGTCGTCCGCACAACATAACTAAAATTGAAAGAATCCATCACCGTCCCCATCATGAAACAGAACATCAACATCATCATTGCAGTACACTTTCCACCCATCCATATACTCATCCATTTATCTTTTTAATCTACAAACAAGAAAACAAAATGAACTGTTAACACATAATGCATTGACATGATGCAAGTAGTAATAGAGGCAAGAGGCAAGATATTAGTCACATACAAAGGTTGAAGGCCATGCAATCTTTGTTTTTTCCGCGTTACCGAGAGCATTGCAGTTTTTGCGACTCCGTATCAAATTTTCAGTTTTCACAAGTGCCATATCAACATGCACCGCCTAAAATTCATTTCCAATTTCAGCACCATCAAGTTTAAATTTAGGATCACAACTTACAATTGTAGCAAGAGCTACGTCCCTGTTATGTTTTTTCAGGCTCTTCAAGAATACTTTAGTTCCTACCTGTTCAAAAAAATCAAAGTAACCATATGAAAAAACAAAAAACAAACATAGGAACATATGAAATGAATGAGCACTCTTACAGGTAATTCACTGGCACCCAACCAGCTCAACGAACCACTCTGAGCACTCTTACTGCTTGCATTAGCACCTTTTGTTGTTTTTTTGGTCTGGACAAGAGTTTGATAGCAAAGAAGAAGTAATAAGCAAATAAACAAGCTAGCACTATAGTTTGAACATAAATGTGTATGCGATTATGAAAAGATACCAGTTTGTTTGCAGCAAACGTTTTTTCTCCCTGCCGTGTACTAACATTCTCAAGCAAAGTTTCTTTGTTCTGAACAACATTCTGATAGCAAGACGACCAGTAGATACATAACCATCGGAGCAATATATTTTGAACATATTGTGAATGGTAACGGAAACATACCTTATGTGCAGCAGAATTTATTTCCCCTTGCTGAGCACTGTAACTATGATCAGAAGTTTCTTGGTTTTGCACAACATTCTGATAGCAAGAAGTAAACACATAAACATGGGAGCACTATAGTTTGATCATGATTTTGTATATTGGACTATGATGATACCTTGTGTCCAGCAAAACATTTTTCTAGTTGTCGTGCACTGCGACCAGTATGAACCATAGTTTCTTTGTTCTAGGATAAAATGATACTCATCAAGTTTTGGGTATTGTATATCCAATTTGCAAAAAGTGCAAGCACAAAAACTTAAAACTCAGCAATGATAGGTTCTAAAGATTATTTAAGACTTTAAGTAGACAAACCTTATCTGAAACAGAATTCTTGTTTGATGCATGCAAATCTGAATCGTTTGACACACATGGCTTGTTGTGTAAATGAGATGGTTTTTTAACAAGTTGGAGCCCATCAACCGGAGGAGCAAGCACTCTCTACAGATAGCATAACATAAATATTAATTGAGAAATAATTTCTGGAGTGGAATTTGAAGAATTTTATTGTGTACTTTGACAAGATACAAACTTTTCTGTTTGAGTTGTGTCCATCAACCGAACGTTCAAGCCCAATTGTAGCCATTGGATCTGAAATTTCCTATGACAGGAATACATAAAGGTTAGTCCACAAAATAAATGAAGGTTACAATTGTTAGAAATTTACCTGATTTGGTTGTCTTTCCATTCTTCTCATCTTCTCCTCGAGTTCCATAATTTTAGCATCTTGATTTTTATTTACTTGTTGTAATTTTTCCATTTCAACTCTAAAAGCTAGCATATCTTCATTTGGTGTATCCTCCATCGAAGTAAAATGTGTATTCTAGAATAGACGTGAAGTAGAAACATCAAAAAAAAATTGGGTTTGGAACTAGTCCCAAACCATGTACATGGCCAGGCTTGTCGTCCCCTAATACTTTGTTCAACGCATCTCCTTTCCATGCAGTCTTTCCATCGCTGTTATCTGCTAATTCAGGTTGTTATCCATAATATCCTTCAACTCCTCCTAAATACAGGAACAATGTAAATAATAAGAATATATATAATATCAAATTCAAATACAAGTGGTTGAGAGTTGTAAATGTACCACATGAGCATTAATGATTTTGTTCTTGCAAGTTTTCGGCTTGTGCGTAT
Source organism: Elymus sibiricus (assembly GCA_039707655.1). Classification (NCBI taxonomy): domain Eukaryota; kingdom Viridiplantae; phylum Streptophyta; class Magnoliopsida; order Poales; family Poaceae; genus Elymus; species Elymus sibiricus. The sequence goes on from CM077664.1 coordinate 326,793,844, forward strand.
GGATGAACAGGTGAGCCCTATGAGGGTACTTCTTTTCAGGATGTGCATCTTTCTGTTGATACGTAATGTAAACATGAATTGCATTACAAAACATGAATGGAAGAGAGGTGCATGAAGTTAGTATATTTTACCATTTCTTCCCTCTGACGAGGGAAACTTTTTGTCCCACTAGTATGTGTAGACTTCCTCATTGAACAATTGTTTCTATTTGTAGCACTAACCCCCTACCAAAGAATGAATCGAAGCAATTATGTGCATATCTTTTATGGTATCTACACAACAATATATAAAGTCCAACAAGGAAAGTTCAAAATGGAATTCTTTTAACTACCTTCGCTTTCTCGGTTGTCCAATGATTAACTAGAGATCTCCACTGATCCGGAGTCACCGATTTTGGTTTATTGTTGTAATTGGCTTCGGTGCTTTTTTTCTCATCAAAATACACTGCTTTCAGATCGGACTTATGTTGCCTCCATCTATCTCCAATTGTCTTCAATATATATTTTTCCATGCGAGGAAGGTAAAGGAACCTCATCTGCAAAACAATTACAACATAAATAGGGTGAGTGCATTGTAAGGCAACATAGAAGAAGCTAGTAAAGGATATTCAATGGACTAAATTTTACCTTCACTTGATCTAGTATAGCCTTTACATTTGTTTTAGTTTTGAGCAATCTCCAATCCTTGTAGCTCAAGCAACACAATGATCCATTCCTTGCAACTGAGCCAAGAAAGTCCCCAAGGTGTTTAGCCTCTTTTCCAATTGGCTGATCTATGTCATTGCAGCGAACCATTATCCTTTTCCCTTTTGGAAGGTTCCAAATATATTTCAGCTTCCTCTTCTTACGCTCTTTTTTTTCTGCATTTTTAGCTGAATATATATAACCATGAATTATATGTTACGATGATGAATACTCATATATTGCAAACAGTAAGTAATGAGCAACAAACTTACCATCTTCATTTTCATCCGCATCAGCATCATCACAATCGGTGAAGCCTTCTTCATCATTAGTAGTTCTTTCATGGACATCGGATGATTCGAGATCTTTTTCAGCAGAATTATGATGTTCGATCGGTTCTTCCATCATATATTCTTCATTGGACTCAACAACGTTAATTCTTGTCCGTGACATATCTGCTGCAACATTAAAATGACCAAAAGTTTAAATAATTTATGCAAAAGATAATATTTTGTGGTCCTACTTGGGGCTTATGACAGTCATCCCAACAGATGTGAAGACGATTAATTCATATTTCAGGTCAAACAATCATATTTTCAAGTAATTACTACCCCTGCAATCAACAAAATAAGTCTGGCCACATTTATTTCTTATTATATCAAAATAGCAACTCATTCAGTAGTGAGTAGGTACTACGAATACATTAAGCTATTCCTATTTCATAGTAAAAATGATGGACTAAGGCATGAAACCATTACTCTGAAATATAAAGTTGCAAGGGGTCCATTATTTTGTTTATTGGGTGTATAAGAAAAGCAGCAAGTAACAAAAGGAAACTCCATAGTTCTGTGGAAAATCATGAAATCTCTGAAAAAATAAATATGCGTCACTGAAAATGCAGAAACATAATTTCTTGTATTCAGGCGCTGCACTGCGTCATGGTGCAGCGTTGAGTATGGACTATCATGCTTGGTACGCAGCTGTTCTAATAAAATGAGTATGATTTATCAGAATATGGAGTGAGTCCTGATGTTGCGGCAATTTTGCAGGGGTGGAGACGTGCAGTTGGTAGCTACCCGGTTCTGGTCGTACTCGTTGCGACGGCAACCCACGTTCTTTCTCTTTTATGTTAAGGAGGTTTCATTCATGCACAACCAATATAGCTAGGCTGATGATATGTTATTCTCAAGTCACTAACATTAATTTTCAGAACAAGTGTGTCGTTTTGCAGACTGGACTGTTAGTTGTGCTGCTGCAGATCATGTTCTGATATCCATACGAAATTAACATCCAAATTATTGGGGTCTGCAGATCATGTTCTGATACTCATAAGAACTAACCCAGTTATACTACCCAACACGAACATGATAATCAGAATTGGAGTTCCATAAAGAAAGTCTATGAAGAGATTGAACTCACCAAGCTAGTAATGGTGGAGAACTGGATTGAAATACTGCACGCGTCCGCACCTGACACCCCAACAGTTGCCAGAAGCAACCCAATCTATCTGAAGACTCGCCAAAATTCTAAACCAATAACAGAGGACAACTATCAAACACTTGGTGTGCACTATCAAATTCAATCAAGAAGAGAGTAATTAGAAAGCATAGAAGGGACAGATCTGAATCAAGAAGGGGGGAGGAGGCAAAATCTTCAAGCTGTACTAGTATTTACCTTCTGTTTCTATGAATCAGGTGTGGGGATTGATCTGCTTGCCGCCTTGCTGTCCCAGTTGCTGAACAAGACGCCTCTTGTGCCCTCAACCTCAATGGTGGAATCAGCGGGGCGAGCTATGAGACTCAGGGAGGAGGGCAGGCCATGATCGATCTGTTGAAGATGGGATCCTTCGTACAAGAGGAGGAAGGGAACTGCCTTGATATGGGGAGGGGAGGAGGAGGTTTCCGATTTTGGTGGCGTAGTTACCTCCTCACGAGAGCTGATGTTGATGAAGCGCGCGTACTTATTTTCTTTTGACTAGAATTAGTGGCTATTGGCGGGAGAGAATAGAGGGAAAGGGAAAAATTGGTGCGAAAAAAATAAAAATAATAATAAAGCGCGACTACAAATTTGAAGTGAAACAAATTAAAATATTTGTAATTACCATCTGGCCTCATTTACAGGCACTTGTACATATATTTGTGCCAAACACAACGTGCTTCTTCTATGTTTGTACAAATTCAGGAAAAATGGATGAATTAATAATGTTATCTATTACTCAAAACGTGTTGATTGGCCGCGACGTGCCGCACGCGGTGTAGCCACTCAGCTTCCACCCCCGTCATGCACAGGCCAGCGTCGGTCACGGACGTCGCCCCATTCCGCCCGCCCCTCCCCTTGAGGTTGTCATGGGCCTACGTCAGCGCGGCATTTGCGAGGACCTAGTCAGGCGAGACATCCGACATCCCGAAAATGGCACGGTGATGCGCGTTGCGCCGGTCCACTCACTCTGTCGCCGTTAGTGCACTGCGGCGACGTTCTCCCGCCGCCGCGTCCGATGTAATGCACGAGGCGCCCGCGTGCGTTCATGAGTGTCAGGTATGGCTCCTGCTTCATGGCGAGAGGGCACCAACAGGGCAGCGATGCCAGCAGTGAGGCGATAAGGGCGATTCAAAGTCCAACGCTGCTTTAATGTGGGCGTGGCGATCAAGAAGCCTACTCCGGCCGTTACACCTCATTGAAGCGGCGCCGCACTCCCGTCATGTCTGGTCGCTCTGACCGCCATCAAGGCCGTGAAGTCATGCCTTCTCTGGGGTAGCTGATCGGCATCGATGCGCATGTGCGGTTTTCAGAGCCGTTGGTGTGGGAGAGGGGTTTGGTGGGACCGCGTCTATTAGCACGAGTCCGGACGCCTACGAACGTCCCCTGGGTTTGGTGTCGGATCGAGAGAATTTAGGCGCTCGTACTTAATTGTATATGTGTGTTTTAATATCATTAATATATTATAATAAACAATTCATTCATATGTGTTGTCATGCCTCATTATTTTGTGACCATATAATATTTCCCTACCGATCAAAAAAAGTATGCCTGAGATTCAAAGTCCAGCGCTGCCTCAACGTGGACGCGACGATCAAGAAGCATACTCCGGCCGTCGCTGCGTCGCATTGAAGTGGCACCGCCCTTCCGTCCTGTCTGTTCGCTCTGACTGCCATCAAGGTTGTCAAGTCACGTCTGATCTTGAGTAGCTGATCGGCATCGATGCGCATGTACAGTTTTGAGAGCAATTCGTACGGGAGAGGGGTTTGATGGGACCACGTCTATTTGCACGAGTCCGGACGCCCACAAACGTCCCCAGGGTTTGGTATCGGATCAAGAGAATTTAGGCGCTCGTACTTAATTGTATATGTGTGTTTTAATATCATTAATATATTATAATAAACAATTCATTCATATATGTTGTCATGCCTCATTATTTTGTGACCTCATAATATTTCCCTACCGATCAAAAAAAGTATGCCCGAGATTCAAAGTCCAGGGCAGCCTCAATGTGGACGCGACGATCAAGAAGCCGACTCCGGCCGCCGCTGCGCCGCATTGAAGTGGCGCCGGCCTTCCGTCCTGTCTGGTCGCTCTGACTGCCATCAAGGTTGTCAAGTCACGTCTGATCTTGAGTAGCTGATTAGCATCGGTGCGCATGTACAGTTTTGAGAGCAATTCGCACAGGAGATGGGTTTGGTGGGACAGCGTCTATTAGCACGAGTTCGGGCGCCAACAAACCTCCCCAGGGTTTGGTGCCGGTTCGAGAGAATTTGAGCACGCGTACTTAATTGTATATGTGTGTTTTAATATCATTAATATATTATAATAAAAAATATAAACCTTTCTTATATGTTGTCATGCCTCATTATTTTGTGACCTCATAATATTTTCCTCGCAGTCAAAAAAGAAATTATGCCTGCGATTCAAAGTCCAGCGCTGATTAATTTTGCCTTTTATTTCAATTTTATGTCTACCGCTCAAAAATAAAATTATTTATGCCTGGATACGAAATTTTGTCAAAAAAAAATCAGCTGAAATTCGAACTTGGCCCTACGCCTCCAAGCAGACACAGCAGCGACGCTGCCTGGTATGGTGCGTGACACCTCCGGCCGGCCATGTATCCTGGTCGCGCGCTCCACTAGACGCAGGAGGCGGCGGTGTCTGATCCACCGCGCGAGGCCCCTCCCCCCTGACGCGCGCTCCACCAGACAAGGAGCTTGTTTTAGAATTGACCAAGTACTCTAGTTCTAGCACTAGCTATGGAGAATACATGGAGACGAAGATGATAACTCAATCCACGATCGACCAGAATGCATATAAGCTACCTATAGGAGGAACTGAAATAGCACACAGTGAAACAGAGTTAACTGAAGGTGTCGATTTTTTCAGGTATGTTCAGATAAAGAAATTTGAGCGCTCATTTGACATAACTGAAATTAAACCATTCAAGCATACGAGGCAAAACCAAAGCATCCACAGCCTTATTCTCCACGCCGAATCACTTACAACGACAAATCAGTCAACTGTAGCCGTTGTCGGACACAGAACAGGGGAGCCCTTGTCATTTTACAAGCATTGATCTTTCTTCAGGCATGTTCAGAGACTGGAAGTTCAGATTACTAAAGCATCATATAAGAACCATTGAATGACACACTGAACGACACCAACAACTATATTTATTGCTCAGCATCCCATATGGATTAAATCCATCTGTTGCTAGGCCAAACCGGATATTACGACAATCATCTGCAAATCCATGCTTCTCATAAAATTTCTTCCATGCCTCGGAATCTGCTGGATGTCGTACCACTCGATGCTGCTTGGTGCGCCCTTCATCGTGCCATCGAGCTAGAGTTGCTGTTTCTTTGCACATGAATATCCTTTTCAGCCACTCTTTGATTGGAAAGTATCTCAGAACTTTCATTGGCGTAGCTCTCTTTCTTTCCTTTTTAGTTAACTTGGTTTCGGGCATTTTATCTTTCCACCTAGAAGCCTTGCATTTAGAGCAAAAATCATCATTTTCTGTCTCTTTCCAGAACAACTGACAGTTATTTGGGCAGACATGAATTTTTTGATATCCTAATCCAAACTTCGATATGATCTTCTTGGCCTCGTAAAATTTTTGGGGCAGAGCTTTTCCATTTGGAATAGCCATGTGCAGAATATTAAGTAGATCTCCAAATGACTTATCAGACCATTTGTTTATGGATTTTGTATTGAACAAAAGCGCAAGTAAGGGAAGCTGAGACAATTCACATCCTGGCCACAAAGGCTTCTCTGAATCTTGAATTAATTTGTACAATGCTTCTGCTTCTTTAGTTGCTCCATCCGGAAGTGGATTTGAAAAATCTGTACTGTCACTCATAGGCACATCACCATCATATATTTTCCTAATTGAATCCATAATCATTTCATGCATATTAACATTTCCTTCAGTTTCAGGTTGTGGTTGTTGATCATCATTGTGATCGGATGAAGACTCACCGTGAAAAACCCATTTGTCATAGCTCTGAAGCATTCCGTTCCACATCAAATGGCCACGAACATCATCCCTTGATAGTACTGAAGTGTGAACACAATCTTCACATGGACATCGGATCATTGTATCTGCTGGTATATCTTTATATGCAAACTCCAGAAATTCATCTACACCAGCTGAGTACTGTGTACTCTCTCTTGGAAATCGCAATAGTAATTTGGTGGATTCTAAATCCATTGCACACTGCATAAAAATAACAAATATTAGGCCCCGTTTGGATACAAAGTGTTATCAGAATACTATGGTTTCTACAAAATCTTTTAAATATAGTGAGGTGTTTCGCTAAACCAACAACTGTAGTTTCATAATCAGTTGTATTCCTGATACAGTGTTTTTTTCTTTATGTTTTACAAAAAGAGGTCCAGACCTCTTTTTTCTCAAACTGAGAAAAACAACACTCGTGTCATCCCGTCCTTCACTACTAAGCAGCTTGATTTGTAACTTGTAAGCACAATTAACAAGTGGCAGTATCTCCTTTGTAGTAGTTATCCATTCCTCTGCACAGCATGCTCCACACTAGTTAAACATGATACTGATTTCTATTCTTCGTTTGATTAATCGCGTCCGCAAGTTCCTAGGTCAGCGCCGCACAAACTTATTGATACGGTCGTGTAGCTCCTTAGGTATAGCTAGCTAAGTCAGATTCAGTTGGGTAAGTGGTCAAAAACTACGGTAAAACAGTACAGCCAAACATATCGGTAGTTTCATTAAATGTGAGAAAACTGATGTTTTCAGAAACTATAGTATTCATTGCCCATACATTATAATACCGAAGTTTTGGAATACAGCGGTATTTCAAAAACTACACTGCCAAACTAAGCGATCTGAATCTCTCTGCCAAACTAGGCCGTTACTGCATATAGGATTCAGAGATCAGGGGACGCCGCCGTTACTGCATATAAGATTCAGAGATCAGGGACGCCAGGATGAAGTACCTCTCTAAGCTGACCAGGGGATGGGGATTGGGTAGGACCGGAGGATCAGGAATTGAGGAGGCGACCGCCGAGCGCACTGGGAGTGGGCGGCTCCGGCAGCCCGGTCAGCAGGGTGCGCTCCTGCGCGGCGGTGCGCCGTGCGCGCCTGCGCGGACAGCAGCCGGGCGGGCGCCAAGCGGGGCAGGTTGCGGCAGGTCGCGGGAGTCAGCCTTCAAGGCCGGTCAGGGTCACAGGGCGGTCTACCGGTGGCTCTGGGCGGCTGGGCAGGGACGGCGGGGCGGCCGGCTCGGCTGGCTCCAGGCGACGGGTCGAGTAGTCCTGAGATGAGAAAGAGAGAGTTGACCGACCGTGCTTGGCTTTCTCTTTCCTGTTGATTTTCTTTTTGAGAATTTTTTTTCCTGTTGATTTGAGTCGCACGACGAGTAGAGTAGGATGTGGCCGATTCTTTTCTCCAGTATGCAGTATACAGGCCCCTGATCTCTGAAACCAGAATCCTGAATCCTATATGCAGTATAGGATTCCTAGCGTGGAATACAGGCCCGGCCGGTTGATTCTTCTTACTACGTACGTGGTATACAGGCCCGTTTTTCACGCCACATTCCTTATATGCACCGGCGTGTATAATTAATATTAATTTTTAATAGTAGAGGTATTTCCAGTCTTTTTTTTTTTGAGGATAGGTATTTTCAGTCTCATAACAAATATAATTTACAACACATACATGGCAACATATAAGATCTGTTGCAGTCTGTGTAGGACACTATGATCATAAGTTGCACATCTACAACGCATATGCTACAACACTTATATGCGTATCTCTTGTGAATTTTACAATTTATAGTCAAAACGTTGTAGAATATGTGTTGCTTTATAGGGGGTATCCTTGTAGTGCTATTCCGCTGCTGAAGAACTTGTGTCGTACCTTTCTGAAGAATTTGAACTGAAGACTTTCATCATGCTGTCTCATTTTTTTCAGTTCATTTTCTTCATGCTTATCCGTGTGTATGATTGCATGTTCTTCACCTGCTTATGCTTCGTATGCATGTTTTCCATATCTGTGTAGACTTAGTTTCAATTCTGTTTCTATTTCTTCACTCTAATTTTCGTCAAAGTCCTCGGAGTTTGATGAATTTCTAAAAATCTCCCATTCACCCCCCCCCCCCTCTGGGAGTTATCCTGCGCTTTCAGTCCTACCCTCCCGTAGCAGCGGGGTCCTTAAGGAAACTAAGGGATATTAAGGCCTCCTTTTAATAGAGAACCGGAACAAAGCATTAACACATAGTGAATACATGAACTCCTCAAACTAATCACCGGAAAGAATCCCAATTATTGTCACCTTGGGGTATGCGGATCATGACACGTACCAGGTGCATATAACTTGCAAGATAGGATCAAGAACTCAAATATATTCATGAAAACATAGAGGGTTCAGATCTGAAATCATGGCACTCGAGCCTTAGTGACAAGCATTAAGCATAGCAAAGTCATAGCAACATCAATCTCATAACATAGTGGATACTAGGGATCAAAGCCCTAACAAATTGACTCGATTACATGGTAAATCTCATCCAACCCATCACCGTCCAGCAAGCCTACGAAGAAATTACTCACACACGATGGTGAGCATCATGAAATTGGCGATGGAGGATGGTTGATGATGACGACGGCGTCGAATCCCCCTCTCCGGAGCCCCGAACGGACTCCAGATCAGCCCTCCCGATGAAGAACAGGAGGTGGCGGCGGCTCCGTATCGTAAAACATGATGATTCTTTCTCTCTGATTTTTTGCTCCACAAATAGGTACTTATAGCGTTGGAGTTAGGTCAAACGGAGCTGCCAGGGGCCCACAAGCCTGCTAGGCATGCCCTGGGGGGGTGGGCACGCCCCCCGGCTTGTGGCGCCTGGTGGCCCCTCCTCTGGTAGATCTTTGCGCCAGTATTTTTTATATATTCTAAAATAATTCTCCGTAATTTTTTTGGTCCATCCGAGAACTTTTATTTCTGCACAAAAACAACACCATGGCAATTCTGCTGAAAACAGCGTTAGTCCGGGTTAGTTCCATTCAAATCATGCAAATTATAGTCCAAACTAGAGCAAAAGTGTTTGGAAAAGTAGATACGTTTGGGACGTATCAGGGGGCGCGCGATGGTTAACTCCTACCAACCTCCCTCCTAGGGGCATGCATAGTACCCCCTCCGTTCCTAAATATAAGACCTTTTGGAGATTCCACTATGGACTACATACGGAGCAAAATGAGTGAACCTACACTCTAAAATAGGACTATATACATCCGTATGTAGTTCATAGTGGAATCTCTAGAAGGTCTTATATTTAGGAACGGAGGGAGTAGTACTTTGCTTCGAGGGCTAATAGACTTTCGCAATAAGTATGTGAGTTCTTTATGACTAATGTGAGTCCATGGATTATACGCACTCTCACCCTTCCGCAATTTGCTAGCCTCTTCGGTAGGGATGGGCATTCGGTAGAAACTGAAAATTTGGTTTATACCGTTCGGTTTTTTCCAACTTCGGTTAGCAAAACCAAAAACCGAAAATGGCAATGCAAAACAACTAACTGATATTTTGGTTAACCGAATAGTTCGGTTTGGTTTTCGGTTTATACCGACTGGCGGTATTGTTGCTGAGAAGTCACAAGGAGCAATTTTTCTATGCGCACCATGGCCTCTTATATAGCTGAGCACCTTGTCCCTTGATGTGTAGCTAAGCGAGGTGGGACTAAACAAGTGACACTCCTGCCGCTGCAGACTCCATGCATCAGCCAACGGGAAGTACTAGTTGCTCTATTTGGGCCTTAGGTGGACTGGCCCTATAACACTAGTATCTAGTAGCTGGCCGGGCCCTTCGTATGCTGGACACGCGCGCACGGCCATGAGCGGTTGGCATCTGGCGCTGAAAAGAAAACCTGGTGAGACGTGTGGTCGTGGGGGAGGCTCGAACTGGAATTGCGTGGACTACGTGTTGGCACTTGCGAGATGTGCGGGTGCGGCCGTGCAGGAGCCTCGTACTGGAATTGCGCGGAGTTCTGTTTTTCCTTCGGTTATCGGTTAAATACCAAACATACCGATCTCATTTCGGTTATCAAAATAAAAACCGATTTTAAACACACTAGTAGCAAAAACTGAAAATTCGGTTTTTTCGGTTTCGGCATCGGTTCGGTATTCGGTTGGTCGGTTTTTATGCCCACCCCTACTCTTCGGTACCGTGCATTGCCCTTTCTCACCTCGAGAGTTAGTGCAAACTTCGCCGGTGCATCCAAACCCCGTGATATGATACGCTCTATCACACATAAGCCTCCTAATATCTTCCTCAAAACAGCCACCATACCTACCTATTATGGCATTTCCATAGCCATTCCGAGATATATTGCCATGCAACTTCCATCATCGTCATATACATGACTTGAGCATTCATTGTCATATTGCTTTGCATGATCGTAAGATAGCTAGCATGATATTTACATGGCTTGTCCGTTTTTTGATATCTTTGCTACGCTAGATCATTGCACATCCTAGTACACTGCTAGAGGCATTCATATAGAGTCATCTTGTATAGTTTTTATCGAGTTGTAATATTGAGTTGTAAGTAAATAAAAGTGTGATGATCATCATTTATTAGAGCATTGTCCCAGTGAGGAAAGAATGGTGGAGACTAATGAGTCCTCGAAAAAGTGGGGATGAGGTCCATGAGACTGTTCTAAAAAAAAGAGGCCAAAAAGAGCCCACCAAAAAAAGAAAAAAAATGAAATGAGAGAAAAAGAGAGAAGGGGCAATGTTACTATCCTTTTCCACACTTGTGCTTCAGAGTAGCACCATGTTTTTCATATAGAGAGTCTCCTATATTGTCACTTTCATATACTAGTGGTAATTTTTCATTATAGAACTTGGCTTGTATATTCCGATGATGGGTTCCTCAAATGCCCGAGGTCTTCATGAGCAAGCAAGTTCGATGCACGCCCACTTAGTTTTCAGTTTGAGCTTTCATACACTTATAGCTCTTAGTGCATCCGTTGCATGGCAATCCCTACTCCTCGCATTGATATCGATTGATGGGCATCTCCATAGCCCGTTGATCCGCCTAGTTGATGCGAGACTTTCTCCCTTTTTGACTTCTCTTTATTGATCCCTACCACCGCATTCTATTCCACCCATAGTGCTATATCCATGGCTTGCGCTCATGTATTGCATGGGGGTTGAAAAAGCTGAAGCGCATTAAAAAGTATGAACCATTTGCTTGGCTAAAACCGGGGTTGTTCATGATAAATATTTTGTGTTAAGAAGATGGAGCATGACAGGATCATATGATTTTGTAGGGATAACTTTCTTTAGCATTTTTATTCTGAAAGGCATGATTGTTTGTTGGTATGCCTGAGTATTGATGTCTTTATATCAAATTATAGACTATTGCTTTGAATCACTCATGTCTTAATATTCATGCCATGATTAGATTATATGATCAAGATTATGCTAGGTAGCATTCCACATCAAAAATTATCTTTTTATCATTTACCTACTCGAGGACGAGCAGGAATTAAGCTTGGGGATGCTGATACATCTCCGTCGTATCTATAATTTTTTATTGTTTCATGCCAATATTTTACAACTTTTATATACTTTTGGCAACATTTTATATGATTTTCTTGGACTAACATATTGATCCAGTACCCAGTGCCAGTTCCTGTTTGTTGCATGTTTTTTGTTTCACAGAAAATCCATATCAAACGAAGTCCAAACACGATAAAATTTTAAGGAGATTTATTTTCAAATATATGTGATTTTTGGGAAAAAGAATCAACGCGAGACGATGCTCGATGGGGCCCACAAGCTCAGAGGGCGCACCCCTACCCTGGGCGCGCCCAGCAGGCTTGTGGCGCCCCTATAAGTCGGTTGGAGGTATCCTTTGGCCATAAAGAAGATAATATCCGGATAAAAATACCCTCATAATTTCAGCCCAATCAGAGTTACGGATCTCCGGGAATTTAAGAAACGGTGAAGGGCCAGAAAACGGGAACGCGAAACAGAAGAGAACAGAGAGAGAGATCCAATCTCGGAGGGGCTCCTCCCCTCCGGGAGCCATGGCGGCCATGGACCAGAGGGGAAACTCTCCTCCCATCTAGGGGGGGAGGCCAAGGAAGAAGAAGAAGGAGGGGGCTCTCTCCCCCTCTCTCCCGGTGGCGCCAGAACGCCGCCGGGGCAACCATCGTGACGGCGATCTACACCAACAACTTCGCCGCCGTCAACACCAACTCTCTCCCCCTCTATGCAGCGGTGTAACACCTCTTCTCCCCTCTGTAATCTCTACATAAATATGGTGCTTAATGCTACATATTATTATCCAATGATTTGTGGCCATCCTATGATGTTTGAGTAGATTCGTTTTGTCCTATGGGTTGATTGATGATCGTGATTGGTTTGAGTTGTATGTTTTATTTTGGTGCTGTCCTATGGTGCCCTCCATGTCACGCAAGCATGAGGGATTCCCGCTGTAGGGTTTGCATTATGTTCATAATTCTAAAAGCCAAGTTCTATAGGACGGCGGTTCGACCCGCAATGTTGTATGGCGCTGAGTGTTGGCCGACTAAAAGGCGACATGTGCAACAGTTAGGTGTGGCGGAGATGCGCATGTTGAGATAGATGTGTGGCCACACAAGGAAGGACCGAATCCGGAATGATGATATACGAGATAGAGTTGGGTTAGCGCCAATTGAAGAGAAACTTGTCCAACATCGTCTGAGATGGTTTGGACATATTCAGCGCAGGCCTCCAGAAGCCCCAGTACATAGCGGACGGCTAAAGCGTGCTGATAATGTCAAAAGAGGCCGGGGTAGACCGAACTTGACATGGGAAGAGTCCGTAAAGAGAGACCTGAAGGATTGGAGCATCACCAAAGAACTAGCCATGGACAGGGGTGCGTGGAAGCTTGCTATCCATGTGCCAGAACCATGAGTTGGTCGCGAGATCTTATGGGTTTCACCTCTAGCCTACCCCAACTTGTTTGGGACTAAAGGCTTTGTTGTTGTTGTTGTTGTTGTTGTTGTTGTTGTTGTTGGGCGGCTAGAGTGACAGAAGCTTACACCCGAGTAAGGGGGTTGTTGCGTATGGGAGTAAAGAGGACTTGTTACTTAATGCTATGGTTGGGTTTTACCTTAATGATCTTTGGTAGTTGTGGATGCTTGCTAGAGTTCCAATCATAAGTGCATATGATCCAAGTACAGAAAGTATGTTAGCTCATGCCTCTCCCTCATATAAAATTGCAATAATGATTACCGGTCTAGTTATCGATTGCCTAGGGACAAATCTTTTTCTCTTGTGTTACAAAAGCTTTCTACTAAACAACTACCTTTTATTATCTTGCAAATTACTCATAGTTTTATTCTCGCAAAGTACTCCCAGTTTTATTCTTGTAAAGTAGTTCTAGCATTACACCTACAAAGTACTTCTAGTTTTATTCTTGTTCTAGGTAAAGCGAACGTTAAGTGTGCATAGAGTTGTATCGGTGGTCGATAGAACTTGAAGGGAATATTGATTCTACCTTTAGCTCATCGTTGGGTTCGACACTCTTATTTATCGAGAAAGGCTACAACTGATCCCCTATACTTGTGGGTTATCACCCAACAGTAATTTTTTTACCCACCGTATGCTATGTGTTCGAGAGAGAAGCCTCTAGTGAAAACTATGGCCCCCGGGCCTACTTTATCATATATTAAAAACTCAAAAATACCTTGCTGCAATTTATTTACTTTTATTTTATTTAGTATTTTAGTTTATCTATTTATCTCTATAAGATTTAATCCTTGCAAATAACCGCTAAGAGGATTGACAACCCTCTTATTTGCGTTGGGTGCAAGTGTTTGCTCTTGTGTGTGCAGGTGCGTTTAATGGAATTTTGCTTGGTTCGCCTACTGGATTGATAACCTTGGTTCTTAACTGAGGGAAATACTTATCTCTACTATATTGCATCATCCTCTCCTCTACGGGGAAATACCAATGCAGTCTACAAGTAGCAGGGCGCTGCTCCTTAGGGTCAAGCCGGCTCCGGTTGGATAGCAGCGACAATGACGCGTCGATGGCTCTTTCTGAATGCAGTTGGTTGTTCGCTGGTCTCAGAATTCGGACGTATTTTTTATCAGAGATGCTATGTACTTTCAAACATTTACAATAGACCCGGTCTCCCTCAAAAAAGGTTGCATATAGTTTATGTTCAAAATCAGAACAAAGATTGATGGCTCTTACATTTTTTTGCAAATGCTAAGATCACGAATTTTCAGAAATTTGATTTCCCTTTATGTTGGAAACAATACATTTCAAGTTCTAGCTAGCTATTCGAAATGTAAATTGTGCATGTTTTATAAGTATAGCGTGGTAAGCAAACAAAATGTATGGTGTGCCCCCATTTACATGTGAACTGCAAAAGCCACACATTACCTCAAATTCAAACTACTTACTCCATGGATGCAATGTGTTCAAACGGTGCCATCGACATCTCAAATTCAAAAGAGTTCGAGCTTGTTTGTTCCATATTTTCACCCGTGATAATTTGACCCGTGTGGTTGTTCAATTAATGAAGGGCTGGGGACCAGAAGTGAACAATACAAAGTGCGACCTGGCTTGTACGCAATTTTAAACGATTGTTTTTATGGAGAGAAAAAAAACTACTCCACTATATGTATATAAGCAGGAGCCTTCGCTCTTGCTTGCTAGGGTTGCTCTCTTCACACACTCATCCTCTCCAGATCTAAACACGACAGCGGTGGTCACACTCTCTCTCTGCTCACCGCTGGTCACAGATTCGGCCGGATCCCCTCCGCTGGGGAAGGGGTGGAGGTGCAACATTCACGCGGTCCTCGTCGGCGACGGAGCAAACCCACTGCCGGTGCGTCCCGATACGCGTGCCTTGCCATTCTCTCCCACACAACGCCGGCTAGGGAGGGCCTTCAACCCAGTCATCCTCGCTACCGTGGTGTGGGCAGATCCGGCCTCCCGCCGCCCACCTAGCCAAATCCCGACGAACCTTAGGTATAACTTCCGTCGGAACCGGCCTAGCTCTACTGCCCCAGGTCCCCACGTCGATGCATGTGAATCTTTTTCGACTTCTCAGCCCCCCTCGTAGATTGGCTCGATCGGCTGTTCCAAAGCCACCTAAATTATTACTATTAGAGGTAAAGCTACTTCACGCAGTCGAATCTGCGACTTGGTTCAAAGCGGGAAGAACGGGGGAAAAGTTCTAGCATGAGTCTAGGACTTGGTTTAAAGAGGAAAGATTGAGGGGGTGGAGGTAGTAGAGACTGGCTACCCAACCGGTATCTTGGTTGAAAAGGGAAATAAAGGGAAAACAAAGTACAAACTGGAGATAGAACCGATCTACTGGTTGAAAAAGGAAAGAAAGTGGGGACTGGGGGACAAGTCAACAGAGTATTTCCAGCACTAGATTTGCTGCCCTCACATAGTAAAAGGTGGCTATAGTGTACAAAAATGGGACCAACCCAGATATCCTGTTTGGATGTTTGTTTGCATCACCACTTTATGCATCGGTGGAGGTACATGGTGCTGGTGCACCCACTGTCCGATGCCCATATGGCAATTTTTAGCTGTTGTTAATCTAATGTCGCTGGTAAAATGCAGCAATCTCATTGTTAAAGTAAGGACATGTTTAGCCAATGTTGTTTTTTAATGTAATGCCCCCAATAATATGAAGCAATGGCCATGTTTTAATGTCCTGCTATATTTCCCGTTTAGATAAGTAAGTTGCTTCCTTTCGTTAGAAATGCAACTGTCCTGGTCTGCCTACTGTAACATGCCCTTATACCAACTCTTTAGCACCTGTTAATCTAATGTAGCTGATAAAATCAAGCAATGGCACCATTAAAGTAATGTCAAATTTAACAGTTGTCAATGTTAATCTTAATGCCCCCGGTAGTAAGAAGCAATGCTGCAGCTTTAGAAATTGCTACTGTCCTTCTATGATTGCCATTAAGATAAGGACGATGCTTCTTTTCATTTGACGTATGTTTCATCACTTGTTATTCACCCGCCTTTCTACCTATTTGTGCAAATAGAGATATACATTTCACCTTGTTGCTATTGCGACCTTTTGGTGAACTGCACAAAACACTTCTTTTTTGGAAAGAGTGTCTTGTTCAGTTCTACTAAAATGTCACCTGGGCAACATCTCTTGATTTTAGTGGAACCGCACAAAGGGTGATTGGGGTTCCTAACCTTCTCGTTGAACTCTGTGGTTTATCACCTCCAACAGTTAATTAGCCTTTGCAAGATTAGCCGTCACTGTCACCACAATGGCACTTTGCACATATTTGTGTAACGAACATGGACGCTTGATTTTAGTTGAACTGCACAAAAGCATATCCAAATTTTAGTTGCACATTCCACGAGCTTGATGACCAACCTTGATGTTGCTCAGTTTTAGTGTAACTAACGAAGAAGCTGCCAGCTCATGGGACCAAGTACTTCTTGCTAACTGCATCATGCAAACATTGCTTCATTTTAGGTGAACTGCACAAAAAGGTCACATGAATATAATCATCCATGTTGGAGACTGGTGTCAACCCATCTACTATGGCGTTGACGGCAGATATGGTTCCCATGATGAGGTATGTTCCTTTTTGGTACTACCCTTTGCCAGAACGATCCTGCATATTGACTCTGCATGCAGCTAGTGATCTTGTCCTAATGTTTTGGCACTACCATGAGAAAGCAATAATGTTATGTATTATTTCGCACCTTAATCTAATGCCACTAATAATTTGAGGCAATGTTTTGGCATCACTAGTGCCACTGATAAAATGAAGTAATAATACAGTTAAAATAGAGCTACTGTCTTCGCTATCATTTCATTTCCAATGTAGATAATGAAAGTGCTTCCCTTTGTCAGTATATGTTTCATCAAATAGTCCCATTCTTAAAGTAATGACACGTTTAAGTATCTCTGCAAACAGGGGCGCTTAATTTTAGTTGAACCGCACAAAAAAAGTGATTGGAATGACGCAAGGCCCTTCCTGGTTCATCACTTGTAGATGGTGTATCCGGGAGAATTGGGTCGATGTGCCCTATCAGGCCTACCGTTGAGTCCACTCATCGGTCCCTATGACGCCTACCGTCGAGGCGGCGCAGGGTCCCTCTCTCCCTCGCAGCACGGCGGGCGCCATAGTTTTAGTTGAATTGCACACACAAAAGATTGGAATGACTCATGTCCCCTCCTACTGCCACACTAAATTTGTTCATAGTTTTCAACAAATTGCCTTCATGGCAAGATACGATGACCTGAAGAATAACTTGATCTCACTAAGTCATCTCACACAGGCCAGTCATGTCCTTCATCCACATCATCGTCATTTGTCATACTATGCTACTGTTGTATTTTCTTTTAATAAACTTATTGTATCTCAATCTTTTCCCATTAAGAAAATGAAGTTGCTTCTATTTATTTGTGTATGTTTCATCAACTAGTGCCACTATTATATTAATCACGCTTTTTCATTATCTGTGCAAATAGGGTTATTCAGCTACATTTTAGTGGAACTACACAAATGTTTGGATGGAACCTAGATATGCAGAGTGTGAGTGCCACCATCTAAAATAATGTGGCTTCGAACGGGCACAGATGTTTGGATGGTTCCACAAGTTCTTGGCGACCAGTTTATGTAGAACATGTTAATCTGCCGGTGTTTGACATGTGTGCCCATAAACTGGACTGGTTTCAGTATTGTAGCAAATCCTTGAATCAAATAGCTTAAATAAATTAGGTTTATGGTTTGCTGGATATATTGGCACTTCTCCAGGGATTACTCTTTTCTCAGAGAAGCATCAATCGATTTTTCTTTACATGTATACATTCTCACAACTTTGTTTTAGTTTTAAAGTTAATATTGGCTCTGATCTGTGAATCAATGAGATGCATAGGCATCTTTGTTGTACTTATTATGAGAATCTTATGAGTTGGTTCTGAATATTGGAATCTGTGAAACACGGCATGATGATGCAGGCGACAGCAACCCTATCAAGCTCTTCAATACTCCCTCCATTTCTTTTGACTTTGACCAAATTTATATAAAAAAAGATCAACATCTACAATACCAAAGATATATGGTATATGAAAGTTAATTTCGTGATGCATCTAATAATATTGATTTCATATTGTGAATGGTGGTATTTTTTCCTATCAAGTTAGTCCAACATTACAAAGTTTGACTTTGACCAAATTATATATGCAAACTAAAAAGAAAGTTTTAGGGTGGTAGGCATTTTTGTAAGCCTTCCGTTGGTCAGTACTAGGTAATGTGGGGTCAGTACTCAAGTTTATGTGGGGTCGCTTCGTAAGTGAGGGGTAAATTAGTTATTAGGATGGATCCACTGACAGTGCGCCGCCGCTCTCGTCCATTCCAAAACCGCCGCCCGCCGCTCCTCTTGCATTCCAAGACCACCGCCGCTCCTCTCCTCTTCCATTCCAAAACCGCCGCCGCTCCTCTTCCATTCCAAAAACCACCGCCTGTGAGTGAAGGTGTTGTGGAGAAGTAGATCGATGGAGGAGTACAACCGATACGTGACGATCGCAGACGGCGACCCTATGAAGCTAGCCAGGATGATGGAGATACAGTCTTGGTTTGACAACCAGCGGCAATTAGCGGCCAAATATCTGAAAAAGAGCGAAAAGGCGGCGATTCACCCGAATGGAGTCGCGCGGGAGTCCATAGAGCTGCTCCTCTGGGCCATGGAGCAGACAGATTCGCCGAATCCGGTCGTGAGAGGGAGGTGGTGGGAGTATCGATCCAAGATCGAGCATCTAGAGGATCAAGGATCGAGCATCCACATGGTGTCGTTTTTGAGGGTGTCGTGTCAGAGCGAGACGGTGGAGTCTTCATTGACCGTACCCAACCGCAAGAGGAGAAAAGCAATTGGCGCGACGTCGCTTCCCCGCCGTTCTCCAAGGCTCCCTTGCCGTTCACCTCGTCTCATGGGGCAGCGGTCTGCCGCCGAGGAATAGGAGGGGACTGCCCCGACGAATAATCATAGGAGGAGCTTAGGGTTATCAGTATTTGCAGGTTGTGAATTGTGTTTTGTGTTGTGTATTTTGGGTACTTTCACATATGAATGTCTTTTGAATTTCAGATCTTTGCAGTATTGAGCATATGAAGTATTTTCTGAATTCCAGAGATCTATTTTTAGTACTTTCAAAAATGTAGTTTCATAAAAAAGTGCAGACCATGTGATTTTCAGAGAAGAAACTGCAAGTTTCAGTTTCAGATAAGAAACTGCAAGTTTCAGAGGCAGAGCATTTATATCAACACGCCCTTTTCAAACAGGGATAACAACATGTTCCAAATTTTACTCATGGTCAAAAATGGAACTAACGGCAAGCTAACATCATGCTGATCAACATTCATGTATAGCACATCTTCATATGATGCACAGTCAAAAAGATATGCTATTTTCAAAATGCCCAGACAATGTCGAGAATGCGAAAAACAGAGAAAACTAAGGACGAAATTCCGGCTAGTGTTGGAGGTGGTGTGTGTGGATGACAAGGGGAGACTCACATGTCAGTAATAGCAGAGGCAAAAAAATTGGGAATATAGGGGTAATCGATCCCGGGCCGAGCAGGTGCGGGTAAGGGGGTATAGCTATTGGGCTACTGCGGCGTACTCAACACAAAGAAGGCGCGCAAACTACTACGACACTGCCCCGTCTTCCCCGGCTCCGGTTCGTTCCCGTCCTGTACGTGGAGAGGCTGACAGTCGGGACCCACAAGGTCCATGGCCCAACGCAAGCAAGTGCCTCATTGGAAAAAAAAAACTTTCTCTCGGAAATGGATATTCATTTCTCCTAATGTCATACTAACGTTGGGGCCCACGGGTCTGTCAACGTAGTCAATAAACGAGATAAATTTACAACGAAGACTGTCATCGGGGAGCTAGCATATATAATTTTTTCAGAGGGCGAACAAGTATCAGCTGGGTTGTGGCCTACCCAGCCTAGGTTTTGTTTTTTTAACATGCGCAGGGCGCAGCCCACGACATGCCGACACAGTGTTTTAAATTTTTGTTTTGAGCTCCAGCATGTATCTACTGACCCATAGGCCTCCCAACCTAGGTTTTATTTTGTCTTAAACATCCGCAGCCCAACTTATGTTTTTTTGAAAAAAAACGCAGAACTCTTTTCTATTTTTCTATATATAAGAATAAGAATGCCAGGTCCAACTAATGTTTTCCCTTCTAACTATATTATATATATTTAAATTATTTTATATTATTATTATCATATATTTAATAGATACATATATATATATATAATATCCCATGTCTTATTAACTTATAAAAAATAAATGTTTAACAGAAGTTCGCAAGGAAAATCCTAGTTTTTTTTACAACGAAAATCCTGGTAATTGTGTACAAAAGCTTGCTCGGATTTAAGGACCAATGTAATAATAACGCGCTCATTTTTTAGAGCAATAACGCGCTAATTATCTAATTTTATATATAATAAAATGCCCAGCCCCGGTTTATTTTTTGATAACATTGCTCCGTTCAACCCAACATTATATTTACAACAAGTGCAGCAAATTCGTGTATTTCGAGAAAGTGCAAATGGGCTATGATTTCTAAGAAAAAATTAAATGGACCGCATAGATGCTACATTATTTGTTCACCCATCCCAGCAAATGGACTATAAATTCTAAAAAACATGGGTTGAATATGTGCCACATTTTTGCAGGCTGACATGTGGGCCAATAGGTCGAAGCCCACGCAAGGCGTTGTCAACTTGGTCAACAAATGATTCTGACATCCATAGCCATTGGATTTACATCCAACGGTGGGCATGCATATTCAATCTGTCGTCTTCTTTCTCCAGTGCCGCCGGGAACGCCCGCTCCCGCCTCCGGCGGCTAGCGGCTCTGCTCAGCACGCCTCGCTGCGAAGCGCTACCCCACCACCGGCCAGGCCATCCCTCCAACCCTCCACACCTCCTATTATTCTCCGCCGACTGTAGCTCCACGCCGCACCAGAACCAGTTAACCCTCGTAGTCCTCTCCGTCTTGCGACTCCACTGCCGCGTCTTCCCCATCTCCTGGTCGTTCCCGTCCAGGGCCTCGCCGTCGTCCACCGGCTTTTTGTGCGCTCGGCGCGGCGTGGTCAATGTGGTCAACAAACGAGAGTCGTCGGAAGAGGACTGTACGTGGAGAGGCTGACAGTGGGGACGCACCAGGTCCATGGACGCATGCATGCAACTGCCTCCTTATTACACGAAAAACAATTATTCTTCCCCCTGACAGCTTGGACCCACCAGCTACATCTTCTCACGCAAGGAAGTGCCTACTTATTACGCAAAAAAAAATGTTTCATCCCCCTGACAGCTGGGACCCAGCAGCTACATCTTCGCACGCAAGGAAGTGCCTCCTTGTTATAGGCAAAAAAATATTATTCCTCCTCCTGACAGCTAGGACCCACCAGCTATATCTTCGCACGTAAGGAGTCTGACATTGTGGGCCAATAGGTCGAAGCCTACGAAAGGCGTTGTCAACTTAGTCAACAAATGATTCTGACATCTGTAGTCGTTGGATGTACATCCAACGGCCGGCATGCATCTTAAATCTCTCGTCTTCTTCCTCCAGCGCCGGCGGGACCTCCTGCTCCTACCTCCGGCGGCGCTGCGAAGCGCTACACCACCACCGGCCAGGCCATCCCTCCACCCCTCCACCCCTCCTGTTATGCTACGCCGACAGCAGCCCCAGATCACACCGAACCAGTCAACCCTCGTACGTCGTACTCCTCTCCGTCTGCGACTCCACTGCCGCATCTTCCCCATCTCCTGGTCGTTCCCGTCCGGGGCCTCGCCGTCGTCCACCGCCTTCGTGCGCTCGGCGCGGCATGGTCAACAAACGAGAGTCATCGGAAGAGGACTGTACGTGGAGAGGCTGACGGCTTGTACCCACGAGGTCCATGGTCGCACGCAAGGAAAGTGCCTCCTTATTATGCTGGAAAAAAAGTTTCCTCCCCCTGACAGCTGGGACCCACCAGCTACATCTTCGCACGCAAGGAAGTGCCTCCTTATTGCGCGAAGAAAATGATTCCTCCCCATGACAGCTGGGACCCACCAGCTATATCTTCGCACGCAAGGAAGTGCCTCCTTATCCCCCAGACAGCTGGGACCCACTAGGTCAAAGCGTACGTATTGTTATCTGTCTGGTCGCAAGCGTGTACGTACATACTGGTCGATCGGTCTCTCTGCCACGATGAACTGTGGCCGTGTAAGGAGCGGCACGTGTCGTAGTAGAGCCCCCGGCGTAGCAGTTCAGGTAGCCCCATCTAAATCGTGTACACGTACGTACAGCCACACGGCAAAAAATATGGTGACGTACGTACATATACAAGCGGGGTCTCGAACGCGTACTTGCGCAGACGTACGGCCAGGGCTCGTATACATGGAGAGAGGCAACGGACGGCAGCAACGGCCTCCTGTTCATCGGCAGCCAACCGACTGGGTCGGAACGGAGAAAACAGCGTCGGGAGCCAAGCGACTGGGTTGGAACGCGTCCTGTTCATCGGGAGTCAACCTGCTTGGACGAAACAGCCGAAACGGGGTCCTGTTCATCGACTCGTGGTCTGGTGTACCGCAAAACGGAGGAAACGGCCTTCTGTTCGACCACCTACGGTCGAAACGGGGTCCTGTTCATCGGCTGGGGGTCTGGCGTACCGCAAAACGGAGGAAATAGACTTATGTTCAACCGCCTACGGTCGAAACGGGGTCATGTTGATCGGGAGGGGTCTAGCGTACCGCAAAATGGAGGAAACAGACTTCTACCCAACTGCCTACGGTCGAAACGGAGTCCTGTTCATCGGGAGGGGTGTGGCGTACCGCAAAAAGGGACTCCACGGGCTACTGTTCATCCACCGTCAACTTCATCCAGCCTCCACCGGCTACTGTTCATTCAGCCTCCACGGGGTCCTGTTCATCCAACCTCAACCGGTTACTGTTCATCCAGCCTCCACGGAGTCCTGTTTATCCACCCCCAACCGGCTGGGGTACGGCGTACCGCGACACGGCCTCCTCAGGGTCCTGTTCATCCAACGCCAACCGCCTACACGGCCGGGGATCCTGTTCATTCAACCCCCTCCGGCTGGGGTGGGGCGTACGAGCGGGCGACAACAACGGGTACTGTTCATCCACAGCCAACCAATCGGCTCGATCGATGCAAGTCTCGACTCGTTCTACGTGTATCGCGCGCGCGGCAGTAACGGGCACTGTTCATCGAGAGGCAACCCAGCACCGGCTGGCTACGTCTCGCATGGGGGCTTGATCGGCTTCAGTAAGCAGCGAGAAGGATCGATCGGGTTCAGTTAGCAGCGAAGGGATCGCTCGGTTCAGTTAGCATCGAAGAGATCGATCGGGTTCAGTACGTAGTGCGAGGGATCGATCGCTCGTGTTCAGTACGTAGTGCGAGGGCGATCGATCGCTCGGGTTCAGATAGCGAACGTACGCCTCACTTGGGTTCAGTTAGCGAGCACCTCGCACACACGCGCGCGTACGAGAGAGAAACGCGCAAAACCACACTGCATCGCTCGGCCCGACCACCCACCGTAACCGGGAACTCCCCGAAAATTTCCTCGCCCTCACTTCTACC
The DNA here is from genome assembly GCA_039707655.1 of Elymus sibiricus. Lineage (NCBI taxonomy): Eukaryota > Viridiplantae > Streptophyta > Magnoliopsida > Poales > Poaceae > Elymus > Elymus sibiricus. Next base: position 326,817,628 of record CM077664.1, read on the forward strand.
ACGATTTTTTACGTCATGGACAGCCCAAAGAATGTCATGCGGGTGCGTCTCCGGCCCGCCCAGGATGAAAGCCAATTTTCTGTCATAATTTTGTCATAGAAGTAGGAGCACACCACATCTATGATGATACGTGTTTTTGTCACAATTATTGTCATAGAAGTGTCACAACCATGCCAGAAAAACTTTTCGTTCAGGCCATAATGTTACAGATGTGTCTTTTTTTTAGTGATTCTAGACTAGGGGAAGGGTTTCTTGTCACTCCTCCGTCCTAAATTTGCCATGATTAATGGTCTCATCTAGACCCATAATTGGCAAAGTAGCAATAGCCAACATTCACATGCTACCACTAATGAATTACACACACATATAATCACATAAATTGATCTTATTGCAAATCCAGATGAAACATTTTAACTAAATTTCTCCATATATCTTTCAGGCCATATGTGTTTCGGCCCACCAAAGGCATACTTATTTTTATCGAGCCAACCCAAGCTCGTCATCAAGGAAAAGGAATGAACCCCTCACAAGTCACAAACATCATATGTGTAGGGGCATATGGGATATGAAATAGCAATCTGAACAGGTAGATCTTATACACCAAATAAACATAAGGCATCAACTAATAGACAACAATTACCACCGGGAAGCGAATTGAGTGTAGCTCAGATGGTTAAGTTCCTTGTGGTGGAACTAACCCGCCAGAGTTCAAGTCCGGCGATGTGCGTTCAGTGGGAGGAATCGTTCTCGTCGACAACAAAGTTGTCTGTGGCGACTTCATCAACCTTAAGATGTTGTGCCGGCTCAGTATCTAAAAGGTGCTCAAAGGGGGAGGGTGTGCGTGTTTACAGGGTTGACTGTATGTGCATGTATGTGAGTATCTAAGTTTGTATTGTTAAAGAAAATAATTTAACATCGATGACGGTGTCCTGGACTAGGGGGTACTCACCACGTCGTCTCCCGACCAGTGGGTCGGGCCGAGGACCCCCATGGCGGTTCACTATTGGGCCACTTCGGGCAGCCCATGACATATACGAGGAAGGTTCCACAAGACCTGGTGATCAAGACAAGGACTCCTCTCCACCGACATAGCCGACTAGGACTCTTGTTATCCTAGACCTCCGGTACATTATATAAGCCGAGGCTAGGCTAGTTGATAGATCATTATGATATTCATCATCACCTCTAGGGTTTAGACCACAACTTACGATCTCGAGGTAGATCAACTCTGTACTCGATACACCATCATCAATATAAACAAGAGCAGAACGTAGGGTTTTACCTCCATCAAGAGGGCCCGAACCTGGGTAAATTCCCGTGTCTTACGTTCCCTGTTACCCATCGATCCGATCTCACAGCTCGGGACCCCCTACCCCGATATCCGCCGGTTTTTACACCGACACTGGTGCTTTCATTGAGAGTTCCACTATGTGATCGCCGCCGTTCGATGGAAATTTAGATCGGCTCCGACGCGATCTACACATCGGGACCGAACCTCATCGTCGACGACGACATCTTTGTTGCCGGCTTGACTAGCAACCTCGCCTGGACCGAGGACAACGCTACATGTCGGATCATCAAGATCGGACTGGTGCTCTCATCAACTTCTACTCCGATCTCTATCAAGATCATGGGGGAATCGTCCGTGGTGCTCGGGGGCTCAACGTCAACATTGCCCTCGCGCGATCATGTAGTTTTTTCTGCACAGCGAATTCGTGTTCGTCATCCCCGTCTCCTCGAGCGTCGCTTTAACGATTGCTTCGGTGGAATTGTGCAGAATTGATTCTAGAACAACCCTGTAAAATTTCGTCGTATTCCGATGGAGGAATCTCTGACGATCTACGATATACCGGAGCCCTGTCAAATCTGGACGTGAATCTGGATGAGTTTAGGGCGAGGAGTCCAGCGTCCAGCTCGGACATCCTTTGGAAGATCCAACCGTTGATTGGCTGCGGAATTCCTATATCTACCATCCCTCAAAATTTCAGCTCGATCCGACCGTTCAAACTTCGGGAACAGCCCGAGGAGTGCGTCAATTTCTGGATCTGTTTTCTGCGCGAAAACGAATCCGACCCGAGTTCATCTTTTTCATGAACAGATTATCGGACATCCTTTTTGAATGGAATTTCTTATAGGGTATTGTGTTTTAGCACGTGTCCACAAATTTTGAGTCTTTTCCGAGGCGATCTTCACCGTCGTGCCGATGTCAAATCGGCCCGAGCATGTTGCTCCACGGCTGCCGACCTGCGATAGCATCGACTACGCTGTCGCTCCATCGAGCCGACGGAAACCACCTCGGATCATCACCTCGGCGAGCCGACCAAGAGTTTGGCATTGTGAGGGACACATAATCATCAAGAGAACATCGTTGCCCTACGGATTGCACGGGGTTGGCACATCGGCATCGCCGCGGTCACTTCATCAAGCTGGCATCGACCGCGTCACAAGTTTCGACCTGCGTCGGCACCGCCGCGTCGTTGCTTCTTCAAACCGATGTCCACCACGCCGACCTGCTTCGACACCTCGGCTGGCATGGCGGCTGCAACGTCACCTTGCCGACCTGCTCCGTCACCTCGGCTAGACCGGGGGCTTCGTCATCTCTTTATCAACCTACTCCGGGGACTTCGGCGTCACCAGCCGACCAGCTTCGTCATCTCGGCTGGATCGGGGACTTCGACGTCACCAGCCGACTAGCTTCGTCATCTCGGCTGGATCGGGGGCTTTGCCTCAACATATCGGCAGTATTGTACTACCACTTCATCAAGCCGAGCTCTTCGATCGGACACCTCGGCCGGACCGGGGGCTTCGCCATCGCTTCACCCTGCCGACCTACTCTGTCTCCTCGGCTAGACCCGGGGCTTCGTCTCGGCACATCGGCAGTTTTGTGCTGCCACTTCATTAGCCGAGCTCTTCGCTCGGCCACCCCAGGACCGGCTTGGGGGCTGGGATCTCGACCCGTTGCAAGCCCGGACTACGTCATCAACGCCGAGCACATTAACCAGCTAAGTCACTTTCATGCTTAACTTTTTTCAATTTTTAATTTTTGTTTGGTTCATCCAAGCGTTATACTTTTGTGTTAAAAAGACAAGTTATTAGTTAAACACTTAGTTTGTTAAAAACACTCCCTTTACCCATGTTAACTGGGGGCTCTTCAATTTATACGAGCCATTTATAATAAGTGTTTTCTTCTAAGTCGTTGCAAAGTCTTTTTCTATCACTCCTTTCTCGACACGAGTGTGTGGTCAATAGCCGGATAGCCTGTTTTCTCTCTAAAGCCGCTCGAGTTTGGTTCGCTAAGCTGGCCTGAGAAACACTCCGCCTTCGGGAATAGGAGGTTGAAGCCGAAGGCTGACCCGCTTGAAGTCTTGAGATCGGATGTGTCATGATAACGCACGACGGAAGGACAAACTAATTTTAAGCTCACTTTTCGGATTGGCACCAAAAAACTTGATTTAGTTCGGACGTCAAGTTTTTACATAAGTTTTTTGGCTTTTCAAGCTTATGCCACTTTTAAGCTATTTGTATGTTTTTTCTTTCAGGAGGCGGGACATCCTCATGACCGAGGTGCCCTGCGTAATAATTCAGCTCGGGAGATCTTTTTCGACCCGCAGCTCGACATCTTTCCTGCCGACCTATACCTCGGCGTTGGCGAAACGCACATGACATCTGGACTAGTTCCCGAGGAGATTCGATCCTCAGGTTGGTCGGCCGCACCCAACCTGAGTCTCGGGGGATACTGTGTTTCTCCAGCATAACTCTCGCAGTACGACGCCGGACGCCTTTAACGCGTCGGCAATATTAATGGGGGGCTGCGACTAGAGCCGAACCCTCCAAAAGCCAAGGTACTCCGAGGAGTCCTCGGCAAAACGTTCTCGGATATTGCTTTATATGCATCAGTTTCGAATTGTGTCTTCGGTCAATAGTTGGGTTACCCGGCTCCTGTGCTTACTCCTTACGTTCCCGATTGTTCGGCTAAGGGTAAATGGAGAACCACTGTGATTGTACTTCCGGTTTAACTGGTCAAGTGCCTTAGCGGAGAAAGCCAAAAACTGACTGTCACAATAAGCGTAAACTGGTCAGCGATCCGATGACTGTGTTAAACGACAGATCGATAGAGATTACCCCGTGTTAAGCAGTGGGCCTTTCATAAAATTGGCCGAAGTGTTACTGGCTTGACCTCGGCTGACGCCGAACACTAACCGGGGGCTAGTAACTGGCCTCCCAACTTTAAGCTCCTATGACTATGTGAAAGTTATAAAGCCTGCATATCTGATTGCCTTGTTTCCGCTAATACAAACCGCCTCCGGGCACCAAGACGTCGGCTAAGGGTTGTCTTGTTATTGCGGAAACACCCTGCGTAGTATCTACAAAGGGGTGAAAGCCGACGATGGGCCACTTTTAGATTATAAACAGTCGCAACGGAGTCAAAATAACATATAGTATAAAGCTGCAAATACAGCTTAAAGGCTGAGAATCACAACATGTGCCGAGGGCTCCTTGAGGCACCTCGGCGCGGTTACATCAGGACTCCTGGAGATCCCAACATATCATTAGCGTTTGTATTAAATGTACAAAAGCTGCCTTCCGTAATTATCATTATAAAGGCATAAATATGCATCAATTTGACTTAAGATTTTGGCCAAGCTGGGTTGCCTTGCTCCTGTGCTTACCCCCTACATTCCCAATTGTTCGGCTAGGGAGTAAAGGGAGCACCTCTGTGATTGTTACTATCGGGTCATCCGAGTTAGTACCTCAGACTGGGTGAAGCCGAAAGCTAGGCATCTTAAGAATACAATTGGTTGGCAACGACGGAAGTGAAAATTTAGGTTCATTAAAGACCACAGAGTTCGGGAAGTTTCCCCAAACTAAATCCTCAATATTTTTCTCCCACATTGATCGGAGTTGAGGTTTTCACGGTCATGGTCAACATGATAGCCAGAGAAAAGGAACTTATAAAGAAACTATTTTTCCTGGAAAATGTTTCTTACGCTTAAACGTAATATAACATAAGCTCTGTTCCACTTTGTTTGTAGAACCAAATAGCCGGTTTGCCTTGTTATCCGAAGAGTCTGGTTCGCCTCGGCGGACCAGGAGTAGGAAACACTCCTCGGCCAATGGTCGAGGAGGGAGAAGCCGAAGGCTGGTTAACAAAGTTTGTAGAACAGAGGCATTTGTAATGATGTAAAGTACTTGGATACATAGAATCATTACACATAAATTATGATTAAAGTCAATTTACTTTGGATATCGATCCTTAAGTCGGCCACCCGTGTCCAAATTAAGGCTCGGGGGCTACTGGGCTTCACGCTTCTCAATTAAAAGTCATTGAAGGGGTACATCGATCCCCTGATCTGGTGTTGCCACCCGACCAGTGGCTCGGGGGCTACTGCATTGCTGATTCAATGCAGGAAAATTCAAAGTGCAAAATAGTTTCCGAGGAGATTACGATCCTCGGGTTGGTCGGCCGCACCCAACCTGAGTCTCGAGGACTATGCACACCGTATTTCTGTTCCTAAGTATGCTGCCAAGCTAGGAGTTGATCCTCAGGCCAATTTCGCGAATCGACCTGAGTCTCAGGGGCTACTGGGTCATCGGTTTTATGATTTCCTTCAGGTGCATCTCGGATTTTTGGACGACACACACCTTGAGGGCTACTGGCTATACATCTCGATAGAGAATAAATTGCGCCAATTGGAAATAAATTTCACAAAAAATCAGCTCATGGCCGAGGTGGCGCACCACCTCGAAAGCAGTCCGGCGTAATGTTGAGGAACGTTGCATGGGAAACAAAAAATTTCCTACGCACACACAAGATCTATCCATGGTGATGAGCATCTACGAGAGGGAGAGTGAATCTACATACCCTTGTAGATCGCTAAGCGGAAGCGTTAAGAAACGCGGTTGATGTAGTCGAACGTCTCCGCGATCCAAATCGCAAGTCGTCCCTCGATCCGATCACGAACTAGTGCCGAACGGACGGCACCTCCGCGTTCAACACACGTACGGCTTGATGACGCCTTCACCTCCTCGATCCAGCGAGCGATGATGAAGTAGTAGATGAGTTCCGGCAGCACGACGGCGTGGTGATGGTGGTGAGGAACAATCTCTGCAGGGCTTCGCCAAGCACTATGGAGATTATGGCGGGAGGAACGAGAGGGTTAGGGTTGCCGGCACACGGCTTGGGAAATCTTGATGTGTCCCGTGTGTTAGCCCTGCCCCTCTATTTATATGTTCAGCCCTGGGGTCTAAACTTGGAGAGAAAACCTCAACAAGGTCGGTTTTGCCCGCACAAGGTCGGTTTGGCCCGCACGGAAAGAGTCCCACTCGGATTCCAGCAGTATCACGTACAAGCGGTAGTACCGCTCACGAGGGGTAGTACCGCTTGAGTGGTAGTACCGCTTCACACAAGCGGTAGTACCGCTTACGCGGTAGTACTGCCTTACCAGCGGTAGTACCGCTTAAGGCAGTAGCAAAACTTCCTTTTGCACTTTCCAATACCTCGTGGGTTTTACCCCTTTGGCTCATATAAAGTGTTGCTGCACCTGAACACTTTGGTAAACATCCGGAACCCCTTCCGGTGAATTCCGGAACCCTTCCGGAGATCAAAACACTATTATCACATATATCAATCTTTACCTCTGGACTCTTCCGGAGATCCTCGTCATGTCCGGGATCTTATCCGGGACTCCGAACAACCTTTGGTCACCAACAAAATAACTCAACTATACTAATCGTCACCAAACGTTAAGTGTGTAGACCCTGCGGGTTCGAGAACTATGTAGACATGACCGAGACACCTCTACGATCAATAACCAATAGCGGGACCTGGATGCCCATATTGGCTCCTACATATTCTACGAAGATCTTTATCGGTCGAACCTCTATGTCAAGGATTCAGTTAATCACGTATGTTGTTCCCTTTGTTCTTCGGTATGTTACTTGCCCGAGATTCGATCGTCGGTATCTCTATACCTAGTTCAATCTCGTTACTGGCAAGTCTCTTTACTCGTTCCGTAATACAAGATCTTGTGGCTAACACTTTAGTCACATTGTTTGCAAGGCTCATTGTGATGTTGTATTACCGAGTGGGCCCTGAGATACCTCTCCGTCACACGGAGTAACAAATCCCAGTCTTGATCCATGCCAACCCAACAGACACCCTCGGAGATACCTGTAGAGCATCTTTATAGTCACCCAGTTACGTTGCGACGTTTGATACACACAAGGTATTCCTCCGGTGTCAGTGAGTTGCACGATCTCATGGTCATAGGAACAGATACTTGACATGCAGAAAACAATAGCAATAAACTGACATGATCATATGCTACGTTTATAGTTTGGGTCTTGTCCATCACATCATTCTCCTAATGATGTGATCCCGTTATCAAATGACATCTTATGTCCATGGCTAGGAAACCTTCACCATCTTTTGATCAACGAGCTAGTTAACTAGAGGCTTACTAGGGACATAGTGTTGTCTATGTACCCACACATGTATTTGAGTTTCCAATCAATACAATTATAGCATGGATAATAAACGATTATTATGAACAAGGAAATATAATAATAACTAATTTATTATTGCCTCTAGGGCATATTTCCAACAGTCTCTCACTTGCACTAGAGTCAATAATCTAGTTCACATCACTATGTGATTTACATTGTAATGAATCGAACACCCATGCAGTTCTGGTGTTTTCATGTTTAGCCCTTGGAAGAGGTTTAGTCATCGGATCTGCAACATTCAGATCCGTGTGTACTTTGCAAATATTTATGTCGTCCTCCTTGATGTAATGGCGGATGGAATTGAAACGTCGCTTTATGTGTCTGGTCCTCTTGTGAAATCTTGGTTCCATGGCTAGAGCAATGGCACCAGTATTATCACAAAACAGAGTCATTGGGTTAAGCGCACTAGGCACTACTCCAAGATCTGTCATGAACTCCTTCATCCAGACACCTTCCTTCGCCGCCTCCGAGGCAGCGATGTACTCCGCTTCGCATGTAGAATCAGCTACCACGCTTTGCTTGGAACTGCACCAGCTAACCGCACCCCCATTAAGAATAAATACGTATCCGGTTTGCGACTTAGAGTCATCCGGATCAGTGTCAAAGCTTGCATCGACGTAACCCTTTACGACGAGCTCTTGATCACCTCCATAAACGAGAAACATGTCCTTAGTCCTTTTCAGGTACTTCAGGATATTCTTGACCGCCGTCCAGTGTTCCACTTCTGGATCACTTTGAAACCTTCCGGCCATACTTATGGCAAGGCTGACATCGGGTCTTGTGCACAGCATTGCATACATGATAGAGCCTATGGCTGAGGCATAGGGGACGACACTCATCTTTTCTCTATCTTCTGCAGTCACTGGGCATTGAGTCTTATTCAACTTCACACCTTGCAATACAGGCAAGAACCCCTTCTTGGACTTATCCATTTTGAACTTCTTCAAAACTTTGTCAAGGTATGTGCTTTGTGAAACTCCTATTAAGCGTCTCGATCTATCTCTATAGATCTTGATGCCTAATATGAAAGCAGCTTCTCCTAGGTCCTTCATTGAAAAACTCTTGTTCAAATATTCCTTCACGCTTTCCAACATTTCTATATTGTTTCCAATCAGTAATATGTCATCCACATGTAATATTAAAAATGCTATAGAGCTCCCACTCACTTTCTTGTAAATACAAGCTTCTCCGTAAACTTGTATAAACTCGAACGCTTTGATCACCTCATCAAAGCGAAGATTCCAACTCCGAGATGCTTGCACCAGTCCATAAATGGATCGCTGGAGTCTGCAAACTTTGTCAGCATTCTCTGGATCGACAAAACCTTCTGGTTGTATCATATACAACTCTTCCTTAAGGAAACCGTTAAGGAACGCTGTTTTGACATCCATCTGCCAAATTTCATAATCGAAAAAGGCAGCTATTGCTAACATGATTCTGACGGACTTAAGCATCGCTACGGGTGAGAAGGTCTCATCGTAGTCAACTCCTTGAACTTGTGAAAAACCCTTTGCCACAAGTCGAGCTTTATAGACGGTGACATTACCGTCCGCGTCCGTCTTCCTCTTAAAGATCCATTTGTTCTGAATGGCCTTACGCCCTTCAGGTAATACTTCCAAAGTCCACACTTTGTTTTCATACATGGATCCCATCTCGGATTTCATGGCCTCTAACCACTTCTCGGAATCCGGGCCCATCATTGCTTCTCCATAGCTCGCAGGTTCATCGTTGTCCAACAACATGACCTCTAAGACAGGGTTGCCGTACCACTCAGGAGCAGTACGCATCCTTGTCGACCTACGAGGTTCGATAGCAACTTGATCCAAAGTTTCATGATCATCATCATTAACTTCCTCTTCAGCTGATGTAGGCTCTACAGAAACATCTTTCTGCGCTGTGCTACTTTCAGGTTGAAGTAAAGGTTCAACAACCTCATCAAGTTCTATCTTCCTCCCACTCAATTCTTTCGAGAGAAACTCTTTCTCAAGAAACGTTCCGTTTTTAGCGACAAACACTTTGCCTTCGGATCTGAGGTAGAAGGTATACCCAACTGTCTCTTTTGGGTATCCTATGAAGACGCATTTCTCCGCTTTGGGTTCCAGCTTTTCAGGCTAAAGCTTTTTGACATAAGCATCACATCCCCAAACTTTAAGAAACGACAGCTTTGGCTTCTTGCCAAACCAAAGTTCATATGGCGTCGTCTCAACAGATTTCGATGGTGCCCTATTTAATGTGAATGCAGCTGTCTCTAATGCATAAACCCAAAACGATAATGGCAAATCGGCAAGAGACATCATAGATCGCACCATATCCAATAAGGTTCGATTACGACGTTCGGACACACCATTACGCTGTGGTGTTCCAGGCGGTGTCAGTTGTGAAACAATTCCACATTGTCTTAAGTGACTGCCAAACTCATAACTCAGATATTCTCCTCCTCGATCAGATCGTAGGAATTTAATCTTCTTGTTATGATGATTCTCAACTTCACTCTGAAATTGTTTGAACTTTTCAAATGTTTCAGACTTGTGTTTCATTAAGTAAATATACCCATATCTACTTAAGTCATCAGTGAAGGTGAGAAAGTAACGATAACCACCGCGCGCCTCAATGCTCATCGGACCGCACACATCAGTATGTATGATTTCCAATAAGTCACTTGCCCGTTCCATTGTTCCAGAGAACGGCGTTTTAGTCATCTTGCCCATGAGGCATGGCTCGCATGTGTCAAGTGATTCAAAATCAAGTGACTCCAAAAGTCCATCAGCATGGAGCTTCCTCATGCATTTTACGCCAATATGACCTAAACGGCAGTGCCACAAGAAAGTGGTATTATCATTATCAATTCTACATCTTTTGGCATCAATGTTATGAACATGTGTATCATTACTATCGAGATTCAATAAGAATAAACCCCTCACTTCGGGTGCATGACCATAAAAGATATTACTCATATAAATAGAACAATCATTATTCTCTGATTTAAATGAGTAACCGTCTCGCAATAAACAAGATCTAGATATAATGTTCATGCTTAACGCAGGCACCAAATAACATTTATTCGGGTTCATCACTAATCCCGATGGTAATCAAAGAGTGAGCGTGCCGACGGCGATCACATCAACCTTGGAACCATTTCCCACGCGCATCGTCACTTCATCCTTTGCCAGCCTCCGTCTATTCTGCAGTTCCTGTTTAGAGTTGCAAATGTGAGCAACCGCACCGGTATCAAATACCCAGGCACTACAACGAGAGTTGGTAAGGTACACATCAATAACATGTATATCATATATACCTTGTTTGTTGTTGGCCGCCTTCTTGTCAGCCAAATACTTGGGGCAGTTCCGCTTCCAGTGTCCAGTTCCCTTGCAATGAAAGCACACAGTTTCTCGTTTGGGTCCAGCCTTGGGTTTCTTCACGGGAGGAGCAACTGCTTTGCCACTCTTCTTGGAGTTACCCTTCTTACCCTTGCCATTTTTCTTGAAACTAGTGGTTTTATTGACCATCAACACTTGATGCTCCTTCTGAATTTCAGACTCAGCGGCTTTCAGCATCGCAAACAGCTCGGCGACTGACTTGTTCATCCCGTGCATGTTATAGTTCAACACGAAGCTCTTGTAGCTAGGTGGCAATGATTGAAGAACTCTGTCAGTGATAGCCTCTGGCGGAAGGGGCATCCCCAATTCAGCCAGACGGGTGGAGTACCCAGATATTCTGAGTATGTGATCACTGATAGACCCGTTCTCCTCCATCTTGCAAGCATAGAACTTATCGGAGATCTCATACCTCTCGATCCGGGCATTCTTCTGAAAGATAAACTTCAACTCCTGGAACATCTCATATGCTCCATGACGTTCAAAACGTCTTTGAAGTCCCGGTTCTAAGCCATACAATATTGCACATTGAACTATTGAGTAATCTTCAGAACGAGCCTGCCAGGCGTTCACAACGTCTAGAGACTCAACTGGAGCGGGTGGGAAGCCGTACGAATAATCCTTAGATTACGGGCCCAGTCCACAACGTTACTTCCATCATCTTTCAACTTAGCTTTCTCTAGGAACGCATTAAAATTCAGGGGTGCTACTGCGCGAGTCATGATCTACAACATAAATATAGCAAAGACAACTTAGACTATTGTTCTAGATAATGAGTTTAGTTAATCATATTACTTAAAAAACTCCCACTCAAATTGACATCCCTCCGGTCATTCGAGTGTAACATGATCCAAATCCACCAACTCAAGTCCGATCATCACGTGAGTTGAGGTGGTTTCAATGGTGAACATCTTCATGTTGATCATATCTACTATATGACTCATGTTCGACCTTTCGGTCTCTTGTGTTCCGAGGCCATGTCTGTACATGCTAGGATCGTCAAGTTTAACCCGAGTGTTCCGCACGTGCAACACTGGCTTGCACCGGTTGTATGCGAACGTAGAGTCTATCACACCCGATCATCACGTGGTGTCTCGAAACGACGAACTTTCGCAACGGTGCACACTCTGGGAGAACACAATTTTATCTTGAAATTTAAGTGAGGGATCACCTTATAATGCTACCGTCGTCCTAAGCAAAATAAGATGCATAAAAGGATTAACATCACATGCAAATCATAAGTGACATGATATGGCCATGAACTTGTGCTTTTGATCTCCATCTTCAAAGCACCGGCATGATCTCCATCGTCACCGGCATGACACCATGATCTCCATCATCTTGATCTCCATCAACGTGTCGCCATGAAGTTGTCGCGCCGACTGTTGCTTCCACGACTATTGCTAACTCATAGCGATAAAGTAAAGCAAAACGGCGAAAATAATTAAAGACAACTCTATGGCTCCTGCCAGTTGCCGTACTCATCGACATGCAAGTCGTGATATTCTATACAACACATGATCATCTCATACATCACATATATCTCATCATGTACTTGGCCATATCACATCACAACATACCCTGCAAAAACAAGTTAGACGTCCTCTAATTGTTGTTGCACGTTTTACGTGGCTGCTACGGGTATCTAGCAAGAACGATTCTTACCTACGCAAAAACCACAACGGTGATATAAAAATTGCTTTTCAACCTTCTCAAGGACCGCCTTTGTCAAATCCGATCCGACTAAAGTGGGAGAAACAGACACCCGCTAGCCATCTTTATGCAACGAAGTTACATGTCAGTTGAAGGAACCGGTCTCTCGTAAGTGTACGAGTAATGTTGGTCCGAGCCGCTTCATCCCACAATACCGCCGAAACAAGAAAAGACCAAGGGAGGAAGCAATCTGAATATCAACGCCCACAAACTCCTTTGTGTTCTACTCGAGATCTCATCTACGCATAGACCTAGCTCTGATACCACTGTTGGGGAACGTTCCATGGGAAACAAAAATTTTCCTACGCACACACAAGATCTATCCATGGTGATGAGCATCTACGAGAGGGAGAGTGAATCTACATACCCTTGTAGATCGCTAAGCGGAAGCGTTAAGAAACGCGGTTGATGTAGTCGAACGTCTCCGCGATCCAAATCGCAAGTCGTCCCTCGATCCGATCACGAACTAGTGCCGAACGGACGGCACCTACGCATTAAACACACGTACGGCTTGATGACGCCTTCACCTCCTCGATCCAGCGAGCGATGATGAAGTAGTAGATGAGTTCCGGCAGCACGACGGCGTGATGATGGTGGTGAGGAACAATCTCTGCAGGGCTTCGCCAAGCACTACGGAGATTATGACGGGAGGAACTAGAGGGTTAGGGTTGCTGGCACACGGCTTGGGAAATCTTGATGTGTCCCGTGTGTTAGCCCTGCCCCTCTATTTATATGTTAAGCCCTGGGGTCTAAACTTGGAGAGAAAACCTCCACAAGGTCGGTTTTGCCCGCACAAGGTCGGTTTGGCCCGCACGGAAAGAGTCCCACTCGGATTCCAGCAGTATCGCGTACAAGCGGTAGTACCGCTCACGAGCAGTAGTACCGCTTGAGCGGTAGTACCGCTTCACACAAGCGGTAGTACCGCTTACGCGGTAGTACTGCCTTACCAGCGGTAGTACCGCTTAAGGCAGCAGCAAAACTTCCTTTTGCACTTTCCAATACCTCGTGGGTTTTACCCCTTTGGCTCATATAAAGTGTTGCTGCACCTGAACACTTCGGTAAACATCTGGAACCCCTTCCGGTGAATTCCGGACCCTTCCGGAGATCAAAACACTATTATCACATATATCAATCTTTACCTCCGGACTCTTCCGGAGATCCTCGTCATGTCCGGGATCTTATCCGGGACTCCGAACAACCTTCGGTCACCAACAAAATAACTCAACTATACTAATCGTCACCAAACGTTAAGTGTGTAGACCCTGCGGGTTCGAGAACTATGTAGACATGACCGAGACACCTCTACGATCAATAACCAATAGCAGGACCTAGATGCCCATATTGGCTCCTACATATTCTACGAAGATCTTTATCGGTCGAACCTCTATGTCAAGGATTCAGTTAATCCCGTATGATGTTCCCTTTGTTCTTCGGTATGTTACTTGCCCGAGATTCGATCGTCGGTATCTCTATACCTAGTTCAATCTCGTTACTGGCAAGTCTCTTTACTCGTTCCGTAATACAAGATCTTGTGGCTAACACTTTAGTCACATTGCTTGCAAGGCTCATTGTGATGTTGTATTACCGAGTGGGCCCTGAGATACCTCTCCGTCACACGGAGTAACAAATCCCAGTCTTGATCCATGCCAACCCAACAGACACCCTCGGAGATACCTGTAGAGCATCTTTATAGTCACCCAGTTACGTTGCGACGTTTGATACACACAAGGTATTCCTCCGGTGTCAGTGAGTTGCACGATCTCATGGTCATAGGAACAGATACTTGACATGCAGAAAACAATAGCAATAAACTGACACGATCATATACTACGTTTATAGTTTGGGTCTTGTCCATCACATCATTCTCCTAATGATGTGATCCCGTTATCAAATGACATCTTATGTCCATGGCTAGGAAACCTTCACCATCTTTTGATCAACGAGCTAGTTAACTAGAGGCTTACTAGGGACACAGTGTTGTCTATGTACCCATACATGTATTTGAGTTTCCAATCAGTACAATTATAGCATGGATAATAAACGATTATCATGAACAAGGAAATATAATAATAACTAATTTATTATTGCCTCTAGGGCATATTTCCAACACGTAAAGCTCGGATGCAAGTGGCTGGCTCCATAGAGGGCATTTTTTGCATTAAGCTCGGCTGAATTCCTTCAACTTTTTCAAGACCGGGGTAATCTATGACACCTCGAATGCCGATCGGCGTTAGAGCTCGGCTACAAAAAGACACCTCGGATGCAGTCCGGCGTTCGAGCTCGGTTGCAAGAGGACACCGCTGCACGGGGAAAAACTTTGAACCCGAGGTGCGGCGTAAAAATAACAAGGCATTGATAAAGGCCGAAAACTTAAAGGGCTCCTCGGATGCCCGACGTATGAACTTTTCGGATTCAGCTCGGTGATCCTCAAGATCGAAAATGGGAAGATTTGTTGAACCAGCTTTCAAGACTGATGGCCGAAGACGAAGAACAGCTCGGAAGAACCGAGGAGCGTCCCCAACTTGAAGACCGGTTCAGGGGGCTAGTGACGGTGTCCTGGACTAGGGGGTACTCACCACGTCGTCTCCCGACCAGTGGGTCGGGCCGAGGACCCCCATGGCGGTTCACTATTGGGCCACTTCGGGCAGCCCATGACATATACGAGGAAGGTTCCACAAGACTTGGTGATCAAGACAAGGACTCCTCTCCACCGACATAGCCGACTAGGACTCTTGTTATCCTAGGCCTCCGGTACATTATATAAGCCGAGGCTAGGCTAGTTGATAGATCATTATGATATTCATCATCACCTCTAGGGTTTAGACCACAACTTACGATCTCGAGGTAAATCAACTCTGTACTCGATACACCATCAGCAATATAAACAAGAGCAGGACGTAGGGTTTTACCTCCATCAAGAGGGCCCGAACCTGGGTAAATTCCCGTGTTTTACGTTCCCTGTTACCCATCGATCCGATCTCACAGCTCGGGACCCCCTACCCCGAGATCCGCCGGTTTTTACACCGACAATCGGGAAGTGATAACATGGATCAATCTACACTGTGGATGAAGATGCTCCCTACAATGCTTTGATGTTGGGTGTGAATTCCTTCTATCAGAGGTGATGGATCCGGCTAGATCACCCTTTCGGGAGGTATACTTCTCTGTCTTCCGTTGCCATGAAGAAAAATCATGATGTTTTTAGACTTAGGGCATCTGTAGCTGATCCTCTAAAATTTGGAGTAAATGGCCGAGTATACCTTAGAGGAGTATTTTTACTCTAAATTTTGATATTTTCTAGCCGAGTCTCTAAATTTAGCGGATATAGAGCAAGGGGGAAATGACGGAGTGAGAAAGTCGCGGGCTTGGGTGAGGTTTTTAGTGAGACGGGGGTGTCGAAGTTCTACGTTACGGAGGTTTGGACTCCCAGAAACCCACCACGACTTTGCATCCGGTTTTGCGGGAATTCAGACGCACGGACTCGACCGCGGACGTATGCGGCACCGCCTTGGATAGCAAAAATGATCTGGACTCATCTTTCCAAATGTTTGCGGGGGGTTTTGCTGCACGATGTTGGAGATGCCCTTGGTAAAGGAGTATATGGGAATGCAACTGCGTATAAAATGATTTAACTGAAAACCTTACTAGTTACGTATCCACACCGCGGAATCAGAATCATCACCAAGTCGCTTCCTCAACCGTGTTATGTGCTCGAAAAGCTCTCCGTACTCCGCCCTCGCCCACGCGTCACAAATCATTCTAAAACTCACGCAGTTTTCTGAACCGTAAAAACACACGGTTCCTCTCTCTGAAGCCGGCACGTACGTGCCCCGGCGCGCGCCGTGTGGCTCCCGTCACCGTCGAAGCCGGCAACCGGGCCGAGAGCAACGGCCGTATGCGCCAGCTGCAACCCTGCCATCCATCCCCCGCGCGCCACCTCGAAGCAACCCGGTACTCTGTCGCGCCGATGGACCAAATTAACCCCTCGCTCGATCATTGCCGTGGCGGCTGCCCCGCTCCTCCTCTTCCTCCTCCTCCTTTTCGCCGTCCCGGTCTCTTTCGCCCTCGATCACCAATCCACGTCGATGCCCCTGCAACCAAGGGGACGAATAAATTGGCATCGGTAGGTGCCGCCGTGCCGCCGCTCCATTCGTGGAGCATCCGACCGTGCCTCGCCTGTGCCGCGTGCCGTACGTAGCATCCGACACGCCACACCACGTACGTCGACACACTTCTCTTCGCGCTCGCAGCCTCGAGCTCGCGTGCGTGCCCTCGATCGCTGTCCACGGGCGCGAGGAATGCACACGAAACGCGCGCGCACCAGAGGACAGACTCACCGATCGTGTGCGTGATATTTCTCCGAATCGCCGGTAGGAACCCGTCATGATTCCCGTCACCATGGAGAAGGCGTATGCGTGGTGTAAAAATCATCCGGCCTCACGGTTATAATAACGGACAGTGATCAGTCAAGAGAGAGCAATAATTCGCGGATACTCGTCTCGTCCACGGCCAGCCATTTGATTCGCTCCGACTAAATGCGATGGTTCCGTGTGCGGTGGTCCACGCCCACGCTCCGTCTATGGCGCCGTTTGCTTGCGCCGGTGGTGCAACCGTAGGTCCGGGAGAGCGATCATGGTTGAATATGTCACCCTCGCGATAAAACCTTGTGAATTGTGATTGATACAGAGAAACGTGACCGTTTACACTGATCGAGAATATGTCACCCTCACGATCATGGTTGAATATGCCAACTTGGAGGTCGTCACTGCCCTCTATACTGACACTGATCGAGAAGCCCGGCATGCTGCATGCAACCTCCTTTTCCAAAAAAAAAAAATAGAAATATAAATTGGAACTGTGCGTCTACACGATCAAAGCTTCCGTGTGCATCTACCTGCTTATCACTTATCAGGCACTCCTACTGTGTTGCTAGAGTTTGTAGGTTGGAACCGCTTCCTTTTTTAGAAATATTGGAATTACTTTTGTAGACGAACGATCCTTGTATATAGAGGAAAAAAGGTGAACAACTGCTCCGATGTCCATTAGTTGTGGACGAACGATCCTCGTTGTACTGCATTCACTTTTATTTACTCTGCCTATTAGCTTGATCTTTAAGTTAAACTTTATAAAATTTCACCAAGTTGTACTCCGCATGGAATACAACGGTTGGGATGAAAACCATGTGAATGACGGTCTTTTAACAACACACAATCGACATGCATCTTCCTCATTGATGCTAACTACTGCTCTCCCTGGATTAATATGTGAAATGCTAGTATATACTCCCTCCATCCCAAAATAAGTGTCGCAAGTTTTATACTAAACTAGTACAAATTTTGTACTAGATCATCGACACTTATTTTGGGACGGAGGGAGTACGAGTAATGACTCCGAGTTAAGCTTTGTTCGAAACTGCAGGGCTTGCGTGTAAATCAAAAGATGGTATTACCATCTTGCCGTCAGATACCATGCTAGTGGCTCATGTGTTCTTCTCATTTCATACTCTAGTTTAATTTCCTTCTTAAATTCTGATATAGATTAATTACAAATATTGTTTTTAGTGGGGAATTGCAAACATTGTTGTTGCCATGACAATGAACAAATCGATTAGTGCAACATCTAGGTTGGGAAATTTGAATCATACATCGACCTCAGCATCTCACTATCCCCTAGACATGCTGCTACTATTGCAACTAAGCATGTAATATAAAAAAAATTATAGTCGCTTCTTATATATGCAATTCACTAGCTTGGTAATAAAAAAACGCAAACTTATTTTTGTCATGATCTTCTATCAGTATTAATCATCTCAACGTTGATCAATCCTTCTCAAATAAAAACATGAAAAGAATTAGAGAACAAATAAATTTGTCCCAGAATATAAAATCAAACCAACATTCTAACTCACATGTACATCACAATAAACATAACAAATTAATGATCTACTATGTATTATTTAATGAATGATCCATGCGTGCACTCTTCTATGCTCCTCGACGATCCATCAAACCTAGTACATGGTGTGATCTCTAGCATCGGGGCACTACTGCAAGAGAGCACAATGCACAACTGGTCTTGAAACCACACGATAAATTTGTCCCCATTCGTTCAACATGCGGCAACTCCCTTCTCTTACGACCGTTCAAAAAACTCCCTTCTCCTACTCCTCCATCAATATGAATAGTGATTCCATGGTCCACTTTATGAGTTGTTGCTAGCTACATATGACACTTGATCAACATTTATCCTTTTCATAAGCAATGTGTTCTCGATAACTCTTATATGGTGTATCTTTTAGATGTATCAATTTTTTGCATTAATATGTTGTCCTTCAAAAAGAATCTCCCAAGAAAAACATAAATAACTCCACTAAAATCATGAATCTTAAGCACAATTATTCAAAACAACTGTCAGATATCCATTTTCTAGAATGAGTAAACTAATACATGTGGATCATAGTTCAATTTAATCACAATTGCTTAAATCAATCTCGAATAAATTTCACAAACAATTTTTCCATAAATACATCATCAATATATATAGTTGTAAAATAGTTGGGTTTATAGTGAGAAGGGTGAGTAAAAAAACAATGAACACCCATTCTTTCAATAAATATATCATGAATACA
The DNA here is from genome assembly GCA_039707655.1 of Elymus sibiricus. Classification (NCBI taxonomy): domain Eukaryota; kingdom Viridiplantae; phylum Streptophyta; class Magnoliopsida; order Poales; family Poaceae; genus Elymus; species Elymus sibiricus. The sequence continues at coordinate 326,836,849 of CM077664.1, forward strand.
TGTCTTATTTAAATGCCAATTATCGACTCAAATTTTCATGGAATTGAAATGCTTAAATGTAAACAAAATTTCACTACCAAATTTTACTGTAGTCGGTGGCAAATGTGGTGCATATACTTATTACTCGTATTTTTTTTATTTGACTCTAGTTTATTTTTTAAAAGAGTGGCTAAACCATGTGTTTAATGAAGCATTGGTGAGTTAAAATGTTCTCGCCTATTTATACTGATTTTTTTTACTTTGTTGTAACTCAATTTGCACTAAAGGTATGTTGTTATCTATTATCTTAAATATTATTCCCAGACATAACTAGTATAATTAACAAAAACATGCTCATGTATATTAAGGTACATATTCGTCACATTCATCTAACTTACAATTACAAATGCATTTTTTAGTGCTAAACTGAAAAATTATTTTGTTGAAAAAAATATTTTTCATATTCATCTAACACATAATTACAAATGCATTTTTCATTGCTTAACTGAAATTGTATTTCATTGAAAAAAGTTTTATTTAGTTTGGGTTGTTTGAAATATGTCTTGTTGCGATGGATTCACTATAAATCTAACAAAGACCAAAATTATTACATTACACATTTATATGCATCCTTTTGATTCCAGTATCCTTACATAGCTGAAATATTCGGTAGAGTGTTTCAATTGAATGAATCTAGCAATTAACCTCGATAGAGATCACTAGAGTATGATACTGTGAAGTTACGTGTAACTAAATAGATAATTCTAGATTATATAAAGTATCATTGAATAAGTCTTCTACTCTCGCTTGTTGACAATATTCGCTTGGTCAAAAATGTCCTTCTCGCTCATTTGGGGGAGGGGACAAGGCAATAGTTAACCATCTCCATGCAGTTCGTTAGATTTAGAATCTGTATTAAAACCTTGCGACATATTATTGTTTAGAATTCAATTTGACTACCTTAAATTTAGAGCTGTTCACTGGTTTTATATATTGTCTCTAAGAAAAAACTAGTGTAATCTATCTAACATGTATTCCTATCCAAAGATATCAAGTACTTAACCTTTTTCCAACTCGCCCAAAACGAGACCAACTCTCCTAATGAGTGGATTTTCCTAGATATTTTGTATATTATCATTTCAATTTGCTTGTTACTGACTAATACATGCAAAAATTTACAGATCTCCTTGTTTATTTTGTTCCTTGAAGAAATGGACATTTGAGTTAGAAACTCAAGTCATATATGAGGTAATCTATAGTAGATGGTCATTTCCATAAAATTGGGTGCGCACCATAAGAAACAGAAGAGAAGATGGTGTGCGGTAAGATCGCGACTGGTCGTACCAACGGTCATACTAGGTGCCACTGACTCCGTTGATGACATCTCTAACAACATTCATGAAGGGGCCCCAGCCAAATTCGCAATAGAGAAACTCAGAAACCCTATCCCACCTGTCTGCACTATATAAAGGATAGGAAGGCATGACAGCAAATCTCTTCGACTTATTGCTTCACCCTTCGACACATACATCTACGCAGCCACCATGCAGTCGTCATCAACATCACTTATCCATTGCCATCTCCAGTACCATAGCCTCCATCTCCATTAGATTTATTACTTGTAGTCGAGATTCCATTGCGATCAACGATATTGTACAACTATGAAGTAACGTTTTATACAATGTCAACTGCTTGTGATTCGATCGCGATGTGTGAGTAATCCCCTTGGGCTAATGGCCAGGCGTAGCCTCGCAGCCCCGTGTATGGGCAAGAAGGGATCGACGATATGACTTTACTTTATATTTTTTGTTGAATTATTCATCTCTTGTTTCTACCTCAATCTTAGGGCTCGCCGGTACCCAAGACACCAAAGATCGGTACAAAGAGATGTAAAGGGCATGGGAGAGTGGAATGTTATACCAAAAGCCTATGACAATGAAGTCATACGGTAGCTGGAACCAAATCATGGGAGAGACAACGACGCGGTCATCAAACGATAATGCATTGGTCTGGTTTATCCTTAATAACCGAGGTAACCCAGTGAGTCAGATAGGGCCAAGGTTGGACAATCCAATCCTCGATGCGGCGGTAGTCGGTCGTGGTGCCATAAGGACACATCGCCTACTTATTTATTTCCACAACGTATATCTTATTACTTGCCGATTTATTATTTCTCTATATTATCATAATCCCAAGTGCGTGTACACAACTACAGGTGAAACCTTAACGCTGGCTTATTTCTTTTATTGTTATAACCTCTACGATATTTTGACGCAGCCGCATCTACCCGAGCTTCATGGGGCGAAAAAGGACTAGAACAAAATCAAGTCGCGACGCCATCCCTTCTGCAAGTCACCTAGAAGAAAAGAAAACAATAAAAAAAATTGCGAGAAACTTCCAATCTATTCATCTTCAATCATGACGGTACAAAGAACAACAGAGGTAATAAAAATTACAACCATGTCCGTGGACCACCTAGTGACGACTACAAGCACTGGAGCGAGCCGAAGGCGCGCCGCCGTCATCGCCCCTCCCTCACCGGAGCCAGGCAAACCTTGTTGTAGTAGACAGTCGGGAAGTCGTCGTGCTAAGGCCCCATAGGACCAGCGCACCAGAGTAGCAACCATCGTCGATGAAGAAAGTCGTAGATCAGAAGGATCAAACCTGTAAACACCCAAACAAAGACGAACGAAGACCGGATCCAAACAGATCCACCGAAGACCAGCACCGACCGAATCCCGCGAGATCCGACGGAGACAAACCTCCACACGCCCTCCGACGATGCTAGACACACCATCGGGACGGGGATAGAACGTGGGAGACATTATTCCTACTAAGGGATATCGCCGCCGCCACACAGCCCCAACCAAAACGCTGAATCTAACAAGAACGAGAACGGGGTCCCTCCCGCCGGCGGGGGGCCGAGATCCTCCGCACCTCCATGGCCTAGAGGCCATCGGAGATGGGGCGGACCGGCGGCGGCGCCGATGGGAGGAGAAGAGCTTTTCTTGTGGAGGAGGAAAGAGATGGTAGGTACAGAGGGAGTACTTGTTATAAAAAAAAGAAAACAATAATGAGGCCCAATATCTGGCCATGACTGAAACTCCACGTGCCCAATATCTGCTAGACAACTAGACTTAACCCTAGCTATTCGTAGGGCGGACTAGGGATGTTTGGTTTGAGCCCCAACTTGCCCCACCAAAATTTTGGCATGACCAAAGCAAGGGCATGACCAAAATTTTGGCAAGTTGCTGGTGTTTGGATTGTGATCATCATATCCTCCAAAATTTTGGCAAATGAGACCGTTGTTTGGTTTGGTTTGCGACCAACTGACATAATGATTATACTAGTTCCAAAAATATTTAATTGCATCTATTATCTAAAATTGGGAAGAAATACATTTAGTCGATGCGACGAAAAATCACCAAAAGAATATGACGGCATGCTGCATGCGCCTCGTTTTGGTATCGTTTTAATTTTTAGCAGCGTTTTGGTATTGTTTGGATATTGAAGAATTGCTGCATGCGGTACTAATCATGCACAGGCCCGCATATCTTTGAATTAAAGGCGCCGCTGATTAGTTACCGCAAAAAAATCGGCTTATCCTAACTCCATGCATGCGCTTGGGGCCTTTTTTTTTGGGGGGGCCTTGGGCCCACCATAACAACCAGAGTCAGAACGCCAAAATTTTAGCGCAGCTTTTTCGCGCCCTTGTTACGCCCTCGCGTTGGCGAGAATTACACGGAGAGGTGCTGGGCATGCCGGGCGAGCCAATTTTTTGGCGCAGATCCAAACAGCTACCAAATTGCACGGGCTAGCCAATTTTTTGGCAGGGCCAAATTTGGTAGTAATCCAAATAGGCCCTAAGACTCAGAGGCGGAGCCAGCGTGTTAGCGTTGGGTTCAGATGAACCCAACGACTTTTCCTGGTCTGATACGTAATCCTATGAACCCAACGAAAAACAAGGCCTGAACTCATCAAGTTCCAACGCCAGGTGAACAGCCTAATGAAAAAAGCCCAAAGGCCCAATAGTAAATTGCATCTATACCACCAGTCCGTACCGTAATCTATTCTTCACGCCCTCGATCAGCCGTCACTCGCCGTAACCACGGCAGGTCAACGGCAGCAAAGCCGGCGGTCGTTGTCCAAAACTCCAAATTCCAGGTACTGAGATCGCATCACTACATCGCCTCTCTGGTGTTCATATTTTAATTTTCTAATTGCTTACTCCATGCACTTATTTTGTTTGACTGATGGAATAATATTTCTCAAGATTCCCCTACGCTAAGGCTAGGGTTTCCTTCCTCCCTGGCGACTCCATCGCCAGAGAGTTCCCCCGTCCGATCGAAGGCTTCCCCTGTTAGGGTTCGCAAGATCGGGGCCTGCGAGACTCCTCTCGGTGGATCGCGCGCCTACCCACGGCAACAGTTGATGGATCCGGTGGCGGACGCCCTGTTGGGGACCAGCGGGGGTGGCGGCGCCGCCGGGAAATCGGATCTTGGTGACTTCATGGAGCAGCTCAACTTGAAGGATGAAGAGTTCGACGATCTGGTGATCGAGGAGGATGATCCGGCGATCAATGAAGGAGTGCGATGGTTAGCCCTAGCTAGGGTTCACACGGATAAAACTTTCAGCCCGACTGCGTTCTACAAGGATATGCGTGCAGCTTGGAACCCGGCGAAGCACGTGAGGTTTAGGCCTGTCGGCCCGAATTTGTTCGTCGTGCAAGCGTCATGTCTTGGCGACTGGGAGTGCATGGTGGAACAAGGGCCATGGCTCTTCAGGAATTGGCTTGTGCTCATGTGCCCGTATGATGGTTTCACGAAGGCGGAGGAGGTGCCCATGCTGTTTATGCCAATCTGGCTTCAGATTCACAAGCTGCCAGATGGGTTCTGTAAGAAGAATATAGTGGAATCGCTGTTGAGGAACTCCGGGGATATCCTGGAGATGAGGTTGAACGGGAATACCCGTGGTGATTATGTGAGGGTTAGGGTTCGCCATGACATTCGCCAACCTCTCACAAAGTTTGTCAGTATTGTAAGAGGGAAGGAACGGCAGATGTTTCTTGTTCGATATGAGAAGTTAGCTCGCTTCTGTAGCGTTTGTGGCTTGATTGGGCATGATTATAAGGAGTGTGGCTCCGGTGTTCATGATGAGAAGAATATGAAGTTTGGGCCTTGGCTGTATGCAGATGGACCAAATAGAACAAGAGCTGATGATTTTGGACGGGGGAACGATAAGCAGAAGCAGCAACAGCACACCCCACAAAAGGAAAAGGCAGGGAAGAAGGCTACGGATCCGGACTTGGTCGACACTGCATCCAGTCCTTCGAAAAATGTCCCCAGGGACATGCAGGTTAATCCATCGGCACAGAAAAGGTTGGCTATGGAGTTGGAAACTGTGGAGAAGGGGAAGGGTAACATACTAGCAGCTACGCTGGCCCTGACGCAAGGTTTGGGTGAAGATGGTGGGGAGAATTCTTCTCCTAGCAACAGCTCGAATAGCAAGAGAGTGAAGATTGGGTCTCAAGATGTTTCTGAGGATAGATCGGCGGCCTCCTTCGAGGAGGACCGCCGGGCACAATGAGTATCTTAATGTGGAACTGCCGGGGGGGGGGGGGGGGGGGGACCGCCGGACAGTTCGTGAGGTGTTGGCCCTCTCAAAAGCCAATTCCCCGGGGCTGATTTTTCTGTCAGAGACACGTCAAGCCTCCAGTAAGATGGAGAAGCTTAAGTGGAGACTTCGGATGAAGGGTTTTGCCGGTGTATCAAGTGATGGCCTCAGTGGGGGGCTAGCGTTATTTTGGGATGAAAATTTGCAAGTGTCCGTGTTAGATTCATGTGCACGGTATATTGATGTGAGAATAATTGATAATGCTAATGACAAAACTTGGAGAACTACATTTGTGTACGGAGAGCCACGGGTGGAGCATCGTCATCGCATGTGGAGCGCCTTATCAAGTCTCCGGGCGGTGTCATCGGAACCGTGGCTGGTGTGTGGGGATTTCAATGAGGCAATGTGGCAACATGAACATTTTTCTCGGTCGCAACGTTCTGAAAATCAAATGCTCCTCTTTCGTGATTGCTTGGAAGCTTGCGAACTCATGGACTTGGGTTTTTCCGGGACCCCGTTCACATATGATAATGGGCAGCACAGAGAGAGGAACGTGCGTGTTCGACTGGACAGAGCGTGTGCTGATGAGGCCTTGAGGGAGACCTTTCCGTTTGCACAAGTGGTGCACTTGGCGACCTCGTGTTCAGATCATATCCCCATCATGGTTCGGCTAGCACATGCAGAACCAAGACGAACTAAAAGTACCCCCAGGTACGAAATAATGTGGGAGCGTCACCCTAGTTTGGGAGCGGTGATCGCTGAGAGTTGGGGAAAGAGCAAGCCGGAGGGGCATCTTGGGGCTGTTCGGGATGCTCTGAAGGAGATGATGCAGAAGCTGCGGTCATGGAGCCATGAGAACTTTGGCCATGTCACGTCCGAGATTGAAAAACTACGTACAGAACTGGCCGACCTGCAGCTTCATGATGCGGATAGGGCGGCCATACGGCAGAAAATGTATCAGCTGGACGAGTTGCTATACCGTGAAGAGATGCTCTGGTTGCAGCGATCACGCATTACGTGGCTAAAGGAGGGAGAGAGGAACACTTCTTACCTCCATCGGCGGGCTGTGTGGCGCGCGCGCCGTAACTATATTCAGCGCTTGAGGCGCAACGACGAGTCGTGGTGCTCGGCCCCTTCTGATATGGAGTTGATGGCCACGTCATACTTCAAGGAGGTTTTCACGAAGGATCCGACCCTTACTCCGGAGTCGGTTCTGGAGAGTATAACACCAAAAGTTTCGCAAGAGATGAATGATATTTTATGTGTACCGTTTTCTGAGGAGGAGGTGTCCAATGCGCTCTTTCAGATAGGACCGATGAAAGCACCAGGCACGGACGGATTTCCAGCTAGGTTCTATCAGCGCAATTGGGCGGTTATGAAAGGTGAGATCACAGCTGCGGTATTGGAGTTCTTTAAAACAGGTGTGATGCCGGAGGGCGTGAACGATACTGCTATTGTGCTGATTCCGAAAGTTCCTTTCCCTAAGGAGCTCAAGGAGTTTCGTCCAATAAGTTTGTGCAATGTGATCTACAAAATTGTTTCTAAGTGTTTGGTGAATCGCCTCCGTCCTTTGTTGGCGGACTTAATCTCTGAGAACCAAAGCGCATTTATTCCTGGTCGGCTTATTTCTGATAATTCCATCATTGCGTTTGAGTGCATTCATCATATTCAATCTTTGAAGCATAATAGGCCAGCAGCGTGTGCGTACAAGCTTGATTTATCAAAGGCGTATGACCGGGTTGACTGGGATTTTTTAGAGAAGGCCCTAGTCAAGTGGGGTTTCTCTGCCGAGTGGATTACTTGGATCATGGCGTGTGTGAAGTCTGTCACATACTCGGTGAAGTTCAATGGGAAGTTACTTGAGGTGTTCTCCCCGTCACGGGGGCTGCGACTCCGTTTCTTTTTCTATTTGTCGCTGACGCCTTGTCTGCTCTTATTTCCAAGTCAGTTGATGATGGTGACTTGAGGGGAGTTAGTATTTGCCGGGGTGCACCTGTTATATCTCACTTGCTATTTGCGGATGATACAATGTTGCTCTTTGAGGCTTCGGGCCAGCAAGCTAGCATTGTCAAAGGTTTGTTGAACACATACACTTCAGCGACGGGTCAACTTATTAACCCAGAAAAGTGTTCCATCCTGTTTTCTGACAATTGTAATGCGGCGGTGGCGGATGAGGTGAAGGGCATACTGGAAATATCACAGCAAGTTTTCGAGCCAAAATACTTGGGCTTACCGGTACCAGAAGGAAGAATGCATAAAGGGCAATTTGAAACACTTCAGGAGAGATTGAGGAAAAGATTGGTAGATTGGAGTGAATAGTATGTGTCTGTGGGCAATAAGGAAATCTTGATCAAAGCTGCTGCACAAGCCATTCCCACCTATGTTATGAGCGTCTTTAGGCTGCCGGCATCTGTTTTGTGATGACTTGACAAGAATGATGCGGCAGTATTGGTGGGGGTGGAGAATGGTAAGAGGAAGATGGCATGGCTGAGTTGGGAAAAAATGATGTTGCCCAAGTCTATGGGTGGCATGGGCTTTCGCGATATGAGAGCGTTCAACCAGGCATTGCTGGCTAAGCAAGCTTGGCGTTTGTTGGACTGTCCAGATAGCCTGTGTGCTAGACTTCTCAGAGCTAAATACTACCCCCATGGCAATCTGTTGGATACAGTGTTCCCTGCTAGCTCGTCTGCAGTGTGGAAGGGGATTGTCCATGGTCTTGAATTGGTGAAGAAAGGCATTATTTGGCGTGTGGGAGATGGTACGTTAATTAAAACATGGAGAGATGCTTGGATTCTGAGGGGCCACAACTTTCGACCAGTGACACCAAAGCGTAACTGTAGACTCAATTGGGTGGCTGATTTTTTGGATGAACATGGCGCTTGGAATGTGCAAAGATTGAGGGAACATTTTTGGGACATGGATGTACGTGAGATTCTGAAGATCCGTACCTCACCGAGGAATGGCCAAGACTTCCTAGCTTGGTTCCCGGAGAGGAGCGGACAGTTTACTGTACGCAGTGCGTATCGCCTTGCTACCATGGGCGCTGGCCCTGGAGTGCTGGGCGCGTCGAGCAACTCCCCAACGGGGGAGCGGCCGGTCTGGCGTTGTATATGGAGTGCAAAAGTTCCCCTTAAGATGAGGATTCTGTCATGGAAGGTAGTCACGGGGGCCCTAGCCACTAATGCTTGCAAAAAATACCGTCATATCTCTACGCGGGATACATGCCCCTTGTGCGCAAAGGAGAAGGAATCCAGCTTCCACGCCCTGGTTATATGTGATCATGCTCGCGAGGTGTGGACGCAGATGAGGTCGGTGTGGAGATTACCTTGCCAGGAGCTGTTGCAAGACACAGGGCAGGATTGGTTATTGAATGTCCTTGCAAATTGTGATGAGTTAATGAGGGAGTGTGTGATCATGTTGCTCTGGCGTATTTGGTCCCTCCGGTCTGACTTAGTGCACGGGAAGGAAGTGCCGACGGTGGCTGCTACAGTCTTATACTTGCAGAGTTATATGCAGTCACTAAATCTCTCCAGGAAGTATTCTACAGAAGAGATTATTAAGGGCAAGATGCCTATGTTGCAGGAGGAACCGGCTGTTGTGCAGAAGGTGCTTCAGGTCCTTCCATGGCCGAGGCCATCGCCTGATCGGGTGGCGCTGTCTGTCGATGGAGCTTTCTCACAGTCTGATGGTTCAGCAGCGGCAGGAATGATTTTGAGGAGGCATGATGGGAGTGTTATATTTGCAGCATATCGTTGCATCTTTAATTGCAATGATGCACTGGAGGCGGAGTTACATGCGCTGATGCAGGGTATGGCTCTTGCTGTCCAGCATTGTGATTTACCTATCATCGTCCAGTCGGATTCCTCTATGGCCCTCTCCGCTATGTCTGGTGATAGCTTAACCAGATCTGCCTATGGACAGCTAGTTGCTGAGATTTGTCATCTTATGGTAGATAGAGTTTTTATTCCCTTGAAAATTAGTCGTGTGCAGAATAGGGTAGCAGATCGATTGGCCCTGTATAGTCGTACAGAGAGCACTACTGTTGTATGGCTTGGACGAGGTCCACCGTGTATTGAGGAACTCTTGCCTCTTGATTGTAACCCTATGCATATGGAATAAAACTCTTTTACCAGCGCAAAAAAAAAAAGAATAATATTTCTCAATTTTGCAAAAAAAGAATGATATTTCTCAAAAGAGAAATAGATCACCAGATCCAAATAATATAATTCAAGGCCACCTTTAGACGTAGGTAAAGTGCATCGTATTTGTGAAGAGGTAAGTCATCAATTTCTACAAGCTTGTGCCTGTTTCGTCTAATGTTTGCTTCCTAAATTGTATTGCTAGTGTTTTAATTTTAAGAGTGATTACTTGATAATTGGAATATTGCGACTTGTCAATGATGATTCACATATATTTGGGTTATTTTCCGACGGCTAGATGCACCAGAACTAGGTTAACTCCATAGTCACATTCCCGCAAAAAAAAAACTCCATAGTCACACAATTCAGTGAGTGGTTTTTATAGTTACTAGTTGAATGTGTTGCTACGGAATAACAAATTATAATATATCCGCATTTGCTATTCATAAATGATATATATTTCTATCTGTTATGTTTTTTGAGTACTATATAGTTCTTCGTTGAAACAGAGTGCTATATATTTGATGTAAGGCGGTGCAAAAAAATTCTTTTGACCCTTAGTGCAAAATTAGCCTTTACACTTAATTAATTAGACCAAATAATCACAATTAATCAATGAATGAACCCATCGGCTAAATTTTCTGGCTCCGCCCCTGCTAAGACTACACATCCACCTCTGACCAAAGTTCCACCCACCTCATTGACGCCGGAAGGCACCCGGAGATGAGGGGAATCGGCGGTGATGGAAGACCTTACGAGGAGCCCTAGTCTCCCTTCTTTTTGGAGAGGTGGGTGGCGTATCCTTTGATATGTATGGCTTTTGCTTCCCAACATTTAAGTACAAATGCACAAACAAAAAATGCAATTGCACACACTAAAAGTGGTGCAAATACTACCAAAACAGAAGTGTCATTGTATCAAACAAAGATAAATACCAACAAAAATCAAAAGAGAAACGGCAAAGATTAAATGCAATTGCACAAATAAATGTAAAATTGTACAAACAAAAGTGCAATCGCAACACATCCAAAGAAAAACCACAACTGGAAGTTCACAGGAGTGATTGAAACACAAAGGCCGGCGTTGTTTCAGAATTCCAATCTGATACAGCGCAAATTTGTATCATACATCCATCTCGGTATCTCATTTGCCCCACTTGCCTTGATGCCGTTGCTGTCAAGGGTAACATCAAAATTTATAGGAACAGTTGACAACTCCAGAATTTCTACCGAAGTTCTATCAGTATTAATTATCTCAGCATCATCCAAATGGGAGGGGGGAAACTGAAATCAGAGACGCTAATAAGCTTGTTCCGCCATGACAAAATCGAACCAACAACATTCCAAGGAAATTACACCTCACATGTACATTACGATTCGCATGCATAAAGATCTATTATGAATTGTCCCCGCAAAAAAAAAAAATTATGAATTATGATTACCCATGCGTGCATGCGCGCATGGCGTGTACTGTACTGCTGATCTTGCTCCGATCTATCTAACCCAGTGCGTGGCGCGATCCCTGGCGGCGGGGCGCTGCTGCTGCTGCTGCATGCGCAGCTGGTCGTGGAACCACATGATGAACTCGTCGGCGCGCCGGTCGACCGCGCCCTTGCGCCCTTCCTCGCCGTCCTCCTCCCTCGCCTGGAACGGCGAGTCCGTGATCCGCACCTGCCGCGGCGCCGGCCCGCGCCCGGCCGCCCACGGCACCGTCGCACCCTCCACGTCGACGTCCTCCTCCTCCACGTCGTCCATCAGCTCGAACAGCCTCTTCACGGCAGGAGCCGAGGTGTACTCGGGAAGGTCGCCGTGCTGCTGCTGCGGGAGCAGGCTCTGGCTCCGGTGCCGGTGCGCGCCGCGGCGCCGCCTGTGCAGTGGCGTGCTGCTGCAGCTGAACTCGACCTCGCGGGGTCGGTACTGGTACTGCTGGTACACGGCCGCGCCGGGGTCCATGGACCGGCACGACAGCGTCGACGAGAGCGAGGACGCGCCGCCCCTGCCACCGTGCGCGCCGCGGCCGCGCGGGTACGGGTGCACCGCGGCGCTCGGGTCCATGGACCGGCAGGAGAGCGCCGCCGCCAGGTATGTCGTGAACGCCGGGTCCTGATCCCGCGCCGACGGCAGATGGTGGTGGTGGTGGCGCTTGGACGACGACAGCAGGTGGTGCAGGTTCACGCCGAGCGCCGCGAGCTTGGGTTGGTGCTTGTCGAGGCCCCTGACGAGCACGACGTGCACGGCGCGCACCATGCGCCACAGCTTCTTGGCGCTCAGCGCCGGCGCGGCCGTCGGGACCTGCTCGCCACGGCCGACACCATCCTCCTCCATCCCCGCCGGCTGATAGTGATACGGATCAGCGCTCATGTCCATCGATCGCCCTACTTCTCCTCCTTTCTCCTTCTCGAAAATTTCTAGTGCTCTCGGGGACTTCTCTTTGCTCTGAGGACTAGCACACTAATCTGTCTCTGCATCTGACAGGAGGGAAGAAGAGCAGCCATGGTATTTAAAGAAGGGTCATGTCGTGTGATGGCCACAGATCACAGGACATTGATGCCACGGAGAATTATTGGCCCAATATAATGGTCTTCAAATTGTTCTTTTTGTGCTCATCTGCTAGCTAACGACGTGGTCAGCCGGGGTTGGCAGATTTAGTTCCACATATATGTGCATGGGATCTTTGGCAGGGGGTCAGCACGCAGCGATGCTACAGCTACGGACGGTTTTTCACGGATTCAAGGCTACGGACGGAATTGTTGTCACCTGGTTGGGTGGAGAGGGGCCCCACCCCTGGATTTCAGGGGGAGGAGTGAATTAGGAGATGCCACGCACGTTTGTAAGATTGTTTCCGTAAGCCCCGTCCGTAAGTCTATCATTTTTCGTCAGCACGGGCTTGCGTGTCATGCCATACATATCGAGGAAGCTCATACGATGTAGATGCATGGAATTAGTAAGCTTTTAAGCCCGCTTTTCTTGATACGCGCGTTCTGGTACACTGACTAAGAGTTTCCACGTTTAGCTTGCGTGATCTGCAGTCGAGAGAGAAAGGCTACAAGGTAGGTAGGTTGCTTGAGATATCGACGTGACCTTCCCTCGATACTTTTTACCATGAAAAATAGGGTTTTTTTTAGGGAATGAAAAATAGGTTTCTTGATGAAGTAGAAATGAGAGGAAAATGAAGAAATTCGTGCTGCGGTTATAAATCTGTCAGTTCTTGATTTCGTCATTCGATTCTATAACCCTAAACTTTTGGACTAGAAAAACTTTAGTCCTAGGTCTCAGTCAAAACTCTTTCCTCCTCCACAAGAAAAGCTCTTCTCCTCCCGTCGGCGCCGCCGCCGGTCCGCCCCATCTCCGATGGCCTCTAGGCCATGGAGGTGCGGAGGATCTCGGCCCCCTGCCGGCGGGAGGGACCCCGTTCTCGTTCTTGTTAGATTCAGCGTCTTGGTTGGGGCTGTGTGGCGGCGGCGATATCCCTTAGTAGGAATAATGTCTCCCACGTTCTATCCCCGTCCCGATGGTGTGTCTAGCATCGTCGGAGGGCGTGTGGAGGTTTGTCTCCGTCGGATCTCGCGGGATTCGATCGGTGCTGGTCTTCGGTGGATCTGTTTGGTTCCGGTTTTCGTTCGTCTTTGTTTGGGTGTTTACAGGTTTGATCCTTCTGATCTACGACTTTCTTCATCGGCGATGGTTGCTACTCTGGTGCGCTGGTCCTATGGGGCCTTAGCACGACGACTTCCCGACTGTCTACTACAACAAGGTTTGCCCGGCTCCGGTGAGGGAGGGGCGATGACGGCGGCACGCCTTCGGCTCGCTCCAGTGCTTGTAGTCGTCGCTAGGTGGTCCACGGACATGGTTGTAATTTTTATTACCTCTGTTGTTCTTTGTACTGCCATGATTGAAGATGAATAGATTGGAAGTTTCTCGCAAAAAAAAAAGGTCTCAGTCAAAACTCAAAAGTGTTACAACCGGTGGAATAATGTTACTTCATTGTTGGTTCCTCAATGATATGTTGATTTCTAGATTTGGTCACTAGGTTCTAAGTTCTAACCCTAAACTTTTAACATGGGGAAACTTTAGCACTAGATACCAGTCAAAGTGTTACAATCATCCCCGCAAAAGAAAACTATTACAATGACGGAATAGTGGTGGTTTTTTTTTTTTTGCAGGAAATTTTTTCAATCTATTCATCGAACATCATGGCAGTACAAAGAACACGAGAAATAACAAAAATTACATCCATATTCGTAGATCACCTAGCGACGACTACAAGTACTGAAGCGAGCCGAAGGCGTGCCGCCGTCATCGCCCTCCCTCACCGGAGCTGAGCAAACCTAAACCTTTGAAAGTGGGTAGAAATGAGAGGAAATCAAAGAAAATCGTGTAGCAGTTATATATCTGTCCATTCTTGATTTGGTCATTCGATTCTATAACCCTAAACCTTTGAGACTAGAAAAACTTTAGCCCTAGGTCTCAGTTAAAAGTGTTATAGCTTACGCACAACCAATGGAATAATGTTACTTCATTGTTGGTTCCTCGGTGATACGTTGATTTCTAGATTTGGTCACTGGGTTCTAAGTTCTAACTCTAAACTTTTGACATGGGGAAACTTTAGCGCTAGATATCAGTCAAAGTGTTACAATCATCCCCGCAAAAGAAAACTATTACAATCGATGGAATAGTGGTGGTTTCATACTCATAGCAGTCCAGTCAACACAACAAAAATAAGAAAAAGGTGAATTAGAAAAAGAAAATCAGAAGAAGGCAAACAAAAATATTGAAAAACTCACGAGTCTTGAAAATAAAGCCTACATCTTCTTGATCCATTGCTCGAATATTTATTTGTGTTATTACATTAATTAATACAATACGATCGATGACGCCTCCGGCCACCACCATGGCAGGTCTAGCCACCCTGTGAAGAGCGACTAGAGTGTCCCTCTGGTGACCCAGTGTTTATGCCTACCGATTTCGTCAAGTATTTTTTGATTTTGTGTTATCTTGTACTCCCTCCGATCCATATTAATTATCGCTGATTTAGTACAACAATTAAGATGGATCGGAGGGAGTATAAAAGGCTTAGCTAGGTTACATGTATTCGATTCCAAGACAAAACTCTATGTTCGATATAAGTCCAACTGTAACCCTACCCAAATATTCAAGACAAATTTAATATGTTGTGACTTAGAGGGAGTAATATAACTATCTCCATGGTGTCATCATCTGCTTAAGCTATGTTAAGACAATTAGGATCTTTTTGGGTGTTAAGAGCGTAGGTCGACATGGGCACTTAGCTAGAGAAACCACAATCATTGTGGTCATGCTTGGGACCATCGATAGACATTATGAAGAAAAGGGCATTGATATTTTCATTAACTAGTTTCTACTCCATGGAAGAAAATCAGTCAGCAAATTGATGTTGTAGTCAAATCTAAAACACTGAAGACAATCAGTCAGCAAATTCCAGACCGTATCATACAACAAATTCACATGGAAAAAACCAGTTCTCGCATGAACTGGAAAGGGTTCACTTAATTAGCACGATAGCAGAAAACTGAAATGATGAGTTGTGCGTGCCAAACATGTACTCCCTCCGTAAAGAAATATAAGAGCATTTAGATCACTACTTTCGTGATCTAAACACTCTTATATTTCTTTACAGAGGAAGTAGCTAGTAGTATTACTATTACTATGTGTATCCAAGATAGTTTTGTCAATACAAAGTGTGCGCTCCATGAATTATGAAAGAAACGAAAGTGGAATTTTGATGTCACCAGCTGGACTAGCTAGCCAGCAGGTCACTGTTCATTAATTGGAATGTTTTATGCAATACAGTTTACCAGGGTCCCATAAGAAGGAGCAGCAGCCACTGATAAGTTTGATATCACTGTCCGAGTTTAATGGCACACCCCACCAATTGTACACAGCCGGCCTCTGTCCACCTCAAACAAAACAGCTAACGCCCAACATCATCTGTTAAGTATTTCCAGTGGTGTTTAGTATGCAACTTGTGATCTAAGTAGGCTCGCACACGTGTCTAAGATCTCTTAGAAAGAACATGTATACATGTTTAATTTTGGCACCCAGTAGTAGTCAGAACACCATGTACTCCCAAAAAGATCCCATGAAGAACACTGTGGTGGAAGTTGCCTGCCCAAACTTGTGTGGTACGCAAGAGAAAATTTGAGGTAATTAGTAGCAGTGATGTGACAAAATGAAGAAGGCAGCTATTCGAGAGCCTCAAAATGGTATGAGACCTTGACCTTCTGCAAAAGCAGAAATGCGAGCCGCGATCGATCTGAATGCTGACTAAGATTTTGGTAAGCACGGTTTGCCTTTAGAACAGAAATTATTATTTGGCACAACCGATAGCCTATACACCTTGTGTTCTAAGCCTTATCTGTTGTGTTAATGGTTGCCTAAATTTTTCCATAGTTCCCTGTGGTTCATCATAAAAATTGTAATTTTTTTATAGACACTAGAAAAATGGTAAAATTCAGTCCCATGGCGATCGAATAGTGGCGCCTGCTTTTTTCTATCTTCATACAAAATTTATTAAATGATGGTTACATCTTCATGCAAAAAAAAAGGGGGGGTTGCACATTTTATTGAATGGTGGTTACATCCTTCACCAGGATCATAACGAAGAAATCAGGAGGGTCTTCAGGACAAACCTGACCCGATCCCTGTGTCTCCTTCGCCAGGATCATAACGAGGAAATCTGGAGAGTCTTCGGGACAGCCTGACCCTCCCCTAAAAAAAAAGGACAGGGCTGACCCTATCCCTGTGTGTAACCGCCTTAGCGAGCTCATGTCAACCCTTTTATGTCGCGATGACAATGTATATAGATTGCATGTGAAGGTATTTAGAGTTTATTTGGCTCTTTAAGAACCGAGTTGTAATTTTCTTCTTTTCTAGGATGTCTTGTATCATTGGAAATCTTCAATGTAAATCTAGAGCTTCTTCATAAAAATAATGTAAAGGTATTTAGGGCATCTCCAATGCCGACCCGTAAACGAACATGGTATTTGTCCGAAAATCGGCCGGACTGGTGTCCGGACATGAATGTGGGAGCCGGCCATCCAAAGTTAGCCACTATATGTCTGCCTTTTTTAACTTAAAAAAACAAGTGTGATTTATGATTTGATTAGTAGCTTTTTATTTGGTGGAATGTTACTAATCATAATGCTTTAAAGCAAGCATTTACTAAAGCTAAATGTAGTACTAAGCACCATGGTGCATGGCGGAAGGTGGCTTCCGCCAATTGAAGCAACTAAGCTTCCGCCAAATGAAACTACTGACTCCAGTAACACCATACTTGTTGGGAAATCCAATTTGGCTCTCAGGTCCAGATGCTCCTGCAATCTGGACCGCAGCCACTCCTCACGATGCGTGCTGGTTCATGCGTCACGCCCTGCAGTCATGTTTAATGAGCAGTCACATGGCCCACGCATCCGCGTTCATTAATCTGACCACGCCGTGATCCCACTACTGGTACAGACAGAGCCTCACGGTCCGTGACAACATGTAGCAGTTAGTCCGGCCGGAGGCGTCCGTTATAAGCCAGCCCAGTCGCGTCCACAGCGCGCCAATCCTGTCCAGACAAGATGTCCTGTCTGGCAGGTGCTTCCTGACCCTGACCCTGTGTTTTTCAATGAAAAGAGAAAAGCTGCAAAAATCGATATGTGAGACTTCAAAGGCATGAAAAAAGAAATCGAATGCAACACAACCAGACCATCTTGCTAATCAGTCATGCATCTTCAGGCGTTGTACACACAGCGGCAACCTACAGACAAGAACAGATTCACTATATCTGCCAATCAAACAATCAAACTAAAATCATTTTAAGCCTCTCAGATGCTCTCCAAATTCACAGCAACATAGTTCAATACCGTCATCAAAATATAAACTTATTTTAATCTTCAGGACCTAGATCATCTTCTGTTCTAATCGTTTACTATGCAACAAATTCATCAATGCTTTTTTTTTTTACCTTTTCGTCCGCCCTAGAGCTTGTGGATCCATCTGTGGACTGCGCCGACCCTGTATCGGCACTATCACCACCTTCCACAATGGCAGCTAGCTGGTCGGCATGGCTTGGCCCTTCAACAACATCCTCCGCCATCACATATGCGTTGTCGCCCTCGCTCTCGTTGCAATCCGCCATGGGACTGGCTCCCAAGGCAACACTCTCTTCCCCTCCACGGACGCCTGCACCCTCAATGTGCCCACTGCCGGCTTGACGAAATGTGCACATCAACCCGACATCCAGATACAGACCAAACAGTAAGTCCCCTAAATTTCCATCCAACTGCAAAAGCACAATTGTCAGGCGTCCAAGATATACAAGTAACAGGACCGGTATCTTCCACTGAATACCTACAAATTTTTATCCAAGAAAGAAGAACAGTTATCTCAGCTTCAATAGAATAATAACTGAAAAACATTGCAGTCAAATCAACCTAGTACAGATCAGTTGCAAATGACAAGACAAAATGTTGAAACATTAATTTTTCTGACAAAATGGCATGTTTAAGTGTATGCACGAAAAGACAATCTTGGCATTAGGTGCTTACCAATACAATCAGGCACTCAAAATTCACTTGAATTTATAACACTTTGAGATGACGACATCTAGTAAAGTAACAAAATGTCTCAAACACATTTTTCCCCACGCCCGCGTCGCTCCTCGCGGCGGCTCGGGCGGAACCCTAGCCGCAGCCGCAGCCGCCCCCCCTCCCCTGCTTCCTCCTCCCTCGCCGTCGCCGGAGGACGCCGGCGGGCTAAGCCCGGCCGGCAGACGGCGGCGGCGGGGCGTTTCCTCGCCCTGCTTTGCGCTCGCGCGGCAGGGGAGGCTCGGCTCCTCCGTGGCCTCTGTGCGGCGTGGCGTCGCTGGCGCGGGCGAGCCTCCTTCACGCCGCTTGGTGGCTCTCCTCCGGCAGGTCTCGGCGGGGCGGCGGCCCCCTTTTCCTCCTGTGCGAGCTCGTCCGGGTGCTCGTCGTCGGATGTGGCGGCTTGCCAGATCTGGCCAGCTCCGGCCGGTTCTGGTCCCGTCGGGAGGCTGCCCTGGCTGGGGGCCCTGGTCTTCGGCGTGGATGCGGTGTGGGGGGGGCAGCTTGCGCGGATTCGGCCCGGAGCTCGTTCTGGCGGGTCGGGGATGAGGTGCCAGTGCTCCGGCTCTGCTTGGTGCTGTGCGTCTGCCGCGCGGTGGAGGTCTGCGGTTGCCGGGGCGGCGGCCCCGGTTTTGGTGGTGGCGGCTTCGGCCAGGGGGTGGTGAGTGCCTGGTCGTGGCGGATCGAGGGATCACGCGGCCAGATCGGAGTCGAACAGCGGGCGCGCCCAGGTTCCGGCAGCGCTGCGGCTGCTGGCCTGGTGGTCGTGCAGGACGGCCTCAGCGGGGGTGGGCACTGGCTGGAGGTGCTCCCCTTGGTGCTCTGCGAGGTTTGATGGGCGGCGGTTCGTGGCCGGCCGGTTCGGGCAGTTGGTGGTCGAGCTTCACCGGGAGAAATCCTATCTCCGGCCTTTGCGGGAGACGGCGACGCCCGCGGGCGTCGCGTTCTTTCTTGGAAGCGTCGCTGCTATGTGCTGCTCCTCCCCTCTCCCCGTGGCCTTGGCTCCGGAGGGAAACCTCATATCTGCGCGATTGGGCGATGAAGGCGTCTTCACGTCTTCTTCCTCCTTGGGGGCATCGTCTCGGAGCCGGCTACAACTGGAGACTAGTGGTTGGTGGCATCTTCGCCACGGTGGATGGCGGCATCTTCGCCACGGTGGATGGCGGCATCTTCGCCGCGTGGTTTGCTGAGGCGGCCGTTTCGGGGGCGTGGATCTCTGTTTGGCAACGATGATGGCGTCGAGAGGAGCTTGGGTCGCGGCTCGGGCTTCGGTAGTCGGATCTTCCCGACGTGTCCGAGGTGCTTCTCCGTGGGTTGCCTGGTTGCTTTGAAGTCGGATCTGCGGTGGAGCGAGTCCAGGTGGTGACGATGACAGGCGCTCGGTGGTCGTTTACGGGAGGCACGGTCGGCGCAAGTCCTGCATATTTCCCTGGCGATGCTTGTCGTCAAAGTCAGAGCTGTCAGTTGTTCGTGCGTGTGGCCATCTGTTGGCACGTGCCGTCGTGGCTTATGTTCCATGTTGGTGCCCAGGTTGGCCGGTGGTGCCCATGTCTTTATGGGTTGGGTTGCATCGGTTTTAGCCCGGTTTTCCGTCAATTAACCGGGCAATTCTCACTTCTTCTTAATCAATGAAAATGGCAAGTCTTTTGCCTCGTTTCAAAAAAAAAATTGTCTCAAAATTCCACTAATGTTTCATTACATGTAAGAAGGTGTCCTAAATCAGTGCAAATTTGCAACCAACTGCCAGAAAATTAGGTCGTCAGAACTCAGAACAACCAATGCAACTTGTACTTAACAGATTAAGAAAAACATATATCTGTATGAGAGGCTTACCCCCAATCAATCAAAGAAAGAGTGCGTATATGCCGCGCATTCTCAGCCAGGTCATACAGTTGAACAACACCTCTGTTGCACCCAACGGCAAGAATCTGTTGTTTGGAAGCCACAAAAGTACACATTGCATCACCAGTGTTCAACCATCTGTCTACCCTGATGCCGCTGGTTCGCTTTAATCCCTTCTTACCAACCGTACAGAGTGCAACCTGACAGTCTGAGTACACAGCAACTAGCAATCTTAGCTTCACCGACAACTCAACATGGACGATAGCGAAATCCCCTGTGCAGCAGGGAGCAGGCCTTGCATTAGAATTTCCTCGCGTCGGGGCTCCAGACGGCGTGGGCGCTGGGGCCGTGCGCGGCGAGGGAGTCCGGGGAGCGGTCGAGGCGGGCGAGTCAGACCTTGTGGTGGGAGGCGGACCACAGGTGGAGCGAGGCGGGGCAGACGGCGAGGAGGAGGCGGCCGAGGACGCGGAGGAGGACACGCCGTCCGAGTCGCCCGGGTCCAGCCGGGCAACCCCACGACGGATTTACTCAACGATGACGCGTCTGGGGCGCAGGCGGCCTCGGCTGGTTGCATCGCCCGCAAAGATTGGCAACCTTGAAACCAAGGTGCCGAGTCTAAGAATCCAGATAACAAAAAACCAATTGACGGGATTGAGTTCTTGAGATTACCTGGCCACGGCGTCAATGGGGAGATCAGTCGCCATGGATGCGCCGCCGTTCTCTGAAGGCCCGCATTCACTTCGCGTCCTGACATGCGGGCCATGTACAGACAGGTACATAACCCCCACGTGACCAAGTCTCCGTAAACTACTAACCGCGCCATCCACACGACCGTCAATCCCCCGCAACCCCGTCCACGCCACGTGGGCCTCGCAGCCGGGTTATCCTCTAATGAAACAACCATGTGCAGAACAGAATGTTACCCGGGACACATCCCAAGACAGATCTGGACGTCCAGGATTTCGGGATCACTTGGACCCGAGAGCCAAAACGCCCCTCCCCTTGCTTGCTTAGCTAGCATACTTGCTAATCCATGTAGCAGACTTGCCTAGCTACCTTCTGACAAATGAAATGAAGCATTTGAACTAGTACATATTAGCTAGTACTTTGCTTCCGCCAAAATGAAGCATTTGAAGAAAAAAAATAAAGGGATAATTGGTTTTATACCCTTAGTTGTGTCCCCCTCGGCAGGATTGCCCCTAGTTTCCGAAAACACGCGGTCCTGCCCAACCCACTTTGGTCGTCTTATGTTTTTGCCCTTCCGGCACGGTTCCGTCCAGTCAACGCCGTTTGACCGTAAACGGCGCTAGATTTTGGACATTTTTTGCCCCTGTCGGTGCTATACTTAGTACCCCTTCTTCCTTAGTTAGCTCACGCAAGAAACAGAGGAGCAAAGCCGGCGAGGCAAAAAGTGTTGGAGGCAAGGCGTGGCGCGCATGAGAATGGAGCGGCCCCGCACGGCGAGCTCGGGCTCGTCCAACTACTCGCAGACGGCCATTGAGGTAAGTGAACATCAGTTTTTGCGTCTTTCTCCACCCCCAATTCGTTCTAGGGTTTATAGGGTTTTGTGAGATTTGGGGAAAATTTTGACCTTCCCTTTTGGTTTAGGTTGACGGGGTCGGGATTGTGCAGCTCGTCTCGGAGTTCTATCTTCCCGACGACACCTATTGCAGATTGGAGTATCGTTCAAAGCATCGTTGCCCTGGCCACGGCCTTGTTCCTGCCCGTCGTGTTTCCTAGGGAGGGGCTAGCAGTGGCCGCCGTTTTTTAGGGTGTCCTTTAGATGTAAGATTTTGTGAATTTGAGCATCTTTTAGTTGTTGTTTATGCAATATCTAATTTTTGGTTAATGTGATGTGCAATCAGTTACCACAGGAGTGTCAATGGGTGGTTTGGGTTGATCCTCCTCCTCCATTGCGTGTTGCCCTGGCTTTTGAAGACCTGCACGCAGAGGTAGAACAGAGCTGGATCAAAAATCACAAATTGCAGAAGGACAACCTGGAGGTGTCAAGGAAGAATCTGGTTTTGAAGAAGAAGCTGAGAGAAAGAGATGAGATGATGCTTGTTTTGGCATTGTTGTTTGTAGGAATTTGCGTTGTACTGCTGTTTGTGTTGTAGTTATAGCAGTTTATGTTTTTTGACAGAATGCTACAACCTAGTATGATGTATTTGAAGCTGATGCTACAACCCAGTATGATGTATTTGAAGATGATGGTGAACTATTGTAGTTCAAGATGAAACATGTCATTTTGTTACCTTTGTGCAAAGTAGATGATGGTGTGGTTGGATGCAAAGTAGATGCTGGTTGAGATGGCCAAAGTAGATGTAGTTTTGTCGTCGACGACGTCGATGACAAAACTACATCGACAAAACTATGCCAAAGTAGATGTAGTTTTGTCGTCGACGACGTCGATGACAAAACTACATCGACAAAACTATGCCAAAGTAGATGTAGTTTTATCGTCGACGACGTCGATGACAAAACTATGCCAAAGTATATGTAGTTTTGTCGTCGACGATGTCGATGACAAAACTATGCCAAAGTGGGCATAACTAGTGCATAAAGCTATGGCATATGAATATAGAATGAAGTTCAGCAACAAACTTATTATACACCACAGTTGACCAAATATTTGAACATAAGAAGTTGATCATCACATTGTACCAAACACTGAGCATAACTAGTGCATCAAGCACTAGGAACATAAAGTACTAGGCATCACAGTGCACACAGAACAACAAGAGCATAACAGTTCCATCTAACAGTACTGGCAAATTACACAAACAAGTTAAAGATCTAAAACTTCAGTTTCTTGCTCCTGGTGTTCTTGGCTGGGTTTGGAGCTAGTTTTGCCTTGCTTCTAGTGTTCTTTGCTGGGTTGGGGGCAGTGGGTGGAGCTTCAACTGTTGTTGTTGCTTTTTTGGGAGGAGAGACACCTTTGCTATCAACACTGCTTCCAGTAACTGAGCAAAATGTTGTTGCTGGTACATTTATCTTCTGCTTGCAACACCTTGGAGAAGCTCCCCTCTCTGCTCCTCTTTTATAATTATTTCTAGGACTAAAACAAGTTCAAACATATCACAATTTGTAAGATATGGATGAAGAGTAAAACAAGTTGCTGGCACATACCTGACTACACTAGCTTGTGTAGATGCCTCATGTGAGGCTTCCTTTGGTGGTGCCATCTGCTGCTGAAGAACATCAGCTTCTGGCCCATCATCCTCCTCCTCATCTTCTACTTCTGCTTCTGCTGGTTCATTGGCTGTAGGATGATCATCTGCATTATCTGCTCCCCAATGTTCTTCTTCTCCAAAGGCTGGATCAACAGATTGTTTGCAGCCCTTGGCTTTGTGTCCACATCTCTTGCACTTATACTTCCTAGGACCAAGGCCCTTTCCTTCACTGCTACCTCTAATCCTCTGCTTTCTTGGTCTGCCTGGTGGTCTGTTCTGAACAGGAGCACACAGTTTAAATCCTGGATCTACAGAGTCCCACTGTTGCTTGCCTTCTAGAGCTGGTAGGTTGTCAGCATAAGTAGCTCTGAACATCTCAATAGAGCAATATTTATGGACATACTGATCTATTCCACTTGCTTCACCTCTTAGAGCAGTGATGAAAAAAGGGCATGGATGCAAGGTTTACCAGTGATCTGCCACTGCCTGCAACTGCAAGACCACTTCTCTATGTCAACAGGGTACCTCCATTCTCTTTTCTCTCTGTCAGTAGCAGTCACCTCAGCCTCTGTTGGGCTTCTCCTAACTATACTCATCTCCAATCCTTTTGTTTTCTCCATCAAAACTTTCATTACTGCTGGTATGATGTAGTTCCCAATGAAATGGTCAATGGCAATTATGTTTCTTAAGTCAAATTTCTCCATGATGTACTGCCTGATCTTGTCCAGCAGGTCAACTATGTGAAGGCTCTTGTATTTCCTGATTCTGGAGTTGAATGATTCAGCAAGGTTGTTGTTCACATAGTCAACCTTGCACATCTCATTGAAATCTGCTCTTGCCCAGATTTTTGTGTGGTGCTCCTCTAGAAATTCCTTTACTTTGGGCTTGCTTTTGAGCTGGTAGTTATGCTTCTTGATGCTGTAGGTTAGTGAGCAAGGCCACAAATTATCATCATAGAACTTGCCCTTAAATTTCTTACTGAAATTTTGAGCCAAATGTCTTATGCACTCTATGTGCTCCACTCCAGGGCACACAGACTCAACAGCAGTTTCCAATCCCTTGCAAGCATCAGTATGTATCACTAAACCCTCAGGATGACCTACCATTTTCTTCAGGTTTGTGAAAAACCAAGTCCAACTCTCAATAGACTCCACTTCTAGAACACCATAAGCAATTGGAAACAACCAGTTGTGTCCATCTAGTGCACAAGCTGCTACAAGCTGGCCTCTAAACCTACCATTCAATGTTGTAGCATCTACAGCTAGGTATGGCCTGCACCTCTCCAGAAAACCCTTCTGACAAGCTTTGAAGCAAACAAACACCCTTCTAAAACACTCCTTGTAGTACTTCTTGCCTTTCATCTTGTACTCAACTGTGTGCCTGTCAATGTCTACAAGACTGCCTGGTGATGCTCTCTCTACTTCAGTATTGAAAGCATAAAGAAGTTGAAAACTCTCACTGTACTTGCCATAGATTTTGTCAAGTGCCATCTCTTTACCATAGTAGCACCTGTCATATGGCACCTCCACACCATACTTTTCTAACAACTTGTTCTGAATTTCCTTAGGACCAATCCCTGGATTTTGTCTGATCCAAGTCATAGAAGCATCTGCTATCCACCTTCTTTTTGTAGCTCTCAATCTCTGGGATCTGTTGACACTAGGACATGTATACTGGTGTTGGTTCACTTTAATCTGAAACAAAAAGTACAACAAACAGTAAAACAAACAGTTAGTACAGATAATAGAAGTGAGTGAGTGCAGAAAATATAACAAACATTTAAACATTTAATACCTGAAACAGTGGGCTCTTCCTCATTAAAGAGGCATGTAGCCTCCACTTACACCTGTCATAAGCACATTTGACAGTAAACCTAGTTGGGTCACTTTTCAGAATAGTGAACTCAGTTTCAGATTTGATTGAGAAGGTTGCAATTGCATTTCTGCAATCAACTACAGAAGGGAAGACCACACCTTCCTCAATAGATGGATTTTCCGTGTTATACATCATTACAGGTCTGTCCTCATCTGCATCTTCAAAAGCTCCCATTTCATGATCCTCTTGCATCTCATCAGCATCTGTATCTGAAAATTCTGCAGGAATATAGTCCTTATCTGCTTTTTCTTCTTCATTATTGTGTTGGACATATCCAGGATATAGTATCTCATCCTCCACACCTGGTGCATCAGGCAATGCCTCCTCGACAACTAGATCATCTATTTTGTTTGGCTGTTCTTGACTTTCATTAACACTTGGAGTTCCATGAGCACTTGGAGTTCTAGGAGCACTTGGGGTGGTACTTGTTGCACTAGTTCTACTGCTAGCCCTAGTTCTAGCCCTTGTCCCTCTAGCAGTTGGCTTAAAACATGATGGCCTGGATGCAGAGGGCCTAGAAGTAGATGGGTTTGTCAAACCTTTGTGCTCTAGTTCTCTGAATCACTGTGATTTCCAAATTGCATGACATAGTTTCTGCATTTGTTGCAAACATCACAGCTAACTCGTCATCACATTATACAGGGACCCAACAAAGATTGCAACTATCCCAATATCTCATCTCAACAGCATCAAACAATCCCCATGGATACTTGGCACAAATGGCAGCCCTAAATTCCTGGTATGAACTAGTGCTGTCCACAACTAATGGAAATGTGAAGCCACAATCTTTTCCTTTAGTACCAGCAGAAACTAGAACAGTGGTCTCCATTCTAACAGAAAGAGAGAATGCGGTCGCTGGATTCATCCTATGATAAAAAAACATGCCATCTCCCGTGAGATACCTCACAAAACCGAGCCTAAATCATCGTTGAATCAATCCTATGACAGTAAGCACGAGAAGATGTGCGTCTGATACTTACCCCGCTGGAATTTGCCGTGCAGATCCGCTGCCCTTGTCGCCTTGTCCGCGCTCTCGTGCAGATCCGCTGCCCTTGTCGCCGTGGGCGCTGCCACCGTCGCCTTGTTCACGCTCCCGTGCAGTTCCACTGCCCTTGTTGCCATCAGATCCGCCACCACCGCCGCCTTCTACGCGCTCCAGTGCAGATGTGGTGTCCCTACGGCCACGGCCACCGCCGCCGATGCTTTTTCCGCTCTCCCCCATCGCCTGGCAATGGATCTGGCGGTGCACAGTGATACGTCTCCAACGTATCTATAATTTTTGATTGTTCCATGCTATTATAGTATCAATCTTGGATGTTTTTATATACATTTACAGCAATTATATATCATTTTTTTGGGACTAACCTATTAACTTAGTGCCCAGTGCCAGTTGTTGTTTTTTGCCTGTTTTTGGTTTTCCAGAATATCAGTACCAAACAAAGTCCAAATGCCACGAAACTTTTTGGAGATTTTTTCTGGACATAAGAGACACTAGAAGCTTCGGGGGGAGACGAGAAGATGAAGCAGTGGCCCACGAGGCACCACGGCGCGCCCCGGGGGGCGCCCTGGTACCTTGTGGGGCCCACACTGCTCCGTTTGACCTAATTCCACCTCTATAAATTCTCTAAAATCGGGAAACCAACAAAGGAGTCCACGAAATACTTTTTCCGCCGCCGCAAGTTCCTATTCTCGAGAGATCCCATCTGGAGGCCTTTTCCAGTACTCCGCCGGAGGGGGAATCGACCACGGAGGGGCTCTACATCATCCTTGCTGCCCTTCCGATGATGCGTGAGTAGTTTACCACAGACCTTCGGGTCCATAGTTAGTAGCTAGATGGCTTCTTCTCTCTTTTTGATCTTCAATACAATGTTCTCCTCGATGTTCTTGGAGTTCTATCTGATGTAATCACTTTTTGCGGTGTGTTTGTTGGGATCCGATGAATTGTGAGTTTATGATCAGATTATCCATGAATATTATTTGAGTTTTCTCTGAACTCTTTTATGCATGATTATTACAGCTTCGTATTTCTCTCCGATCTATTGATTTGGTTTGGCCAACTAGATTGATTTATCTTGCAATGGGAGAGGTGCTTTGTAATGGGTTCGATCTTGTGGTGCTCAATCCTAGTGATAGAAAGGGACATGACACGTATGTATCGTTGCTATTAAGGGTAAAAAGATGGGGTTTATTCATGCGTGAGTTTACTTTGTCTACATCATGTCATCTTGCTTAAGGCGTTACTCCGTTCTTTATGGACTTAATACACTAGATGCATGCTGGATAGCGGTCGATGTGTGGAGTAATAGTAGTAGATGCAGGCAGGAGTCGGTCTATTTGTCTCGGACGTGATGCCTATATACATGATCATTGCCTTAGATGTCGTCATGATTATTTGCTTTTCTATCAATTGCCCAACAGTAATTTGTTCACCCACCGTATGCTATTTTCAAGAGAGAAGCCTCTAGTGAAAACTATGGCCCCGGGTCTATCTTAATTATATATTGAAAATCCTAAAATTACCTTGCTGCACTTTTACTTTATTTGTTTTATTTTGTATTTTTGTTTGATCTATCTATCTATCACCATACAATTTAATCTTGCAATTGACCGCCAAGGGATTGACAACCCCTTGTTCGCGTTGGGTGCGAGGATTTGTTGTTTTGTGTGCAGGTACTACTAACGAGTTGTTGCGTGATTCTCCTACTGGATTGATAACCTTGGTTTCACAACTGAGGGAAATACTTATCTCTACTGTACTGCATCATCCCCTCCTCTTCGGGGAAATCCCAACGCAGCTCACAAGTAGCAGGAAGAATTTCTGGCGCCGTTGCCGGGGAGACATCATCAACATCTATCAAGTACCTACGCATAAAACTTTCATCTCCTTGCATTTACTTTATTTGCCTTTGCCTCTCGTTTTCATCTCCCCCACTTCAAAAAAAAAAGTTTTTACAAAAATACAAAAATATTTTCCGTTTGCCCTTTTGCTTGATTTGCTCACCTTGTCATCATGACTAGCGTAACTATCCCTCCTTTATCACCGGATTTTGAAGTGCTTTACTTCAAACAGAAACAAGGAGAAAATCTTAAGGATGCTTGGTATAGGTTAACGGAATCCTACCGCGTTTGCTCTATAAAAGGGGATTTAAAAATTTTGCTTCGCAATTTCTATATAGGTTTAACCATGCATCATAGACAACTTTTGGACTTTGCCACAAAAGGAAATTTTATTGAAAGTGAGGCCAATACTGCCTATGAAATAATAGAGGGTATATTGGGGATTCCACCACCACAAAAGGGTTTTGCTTTTCCTCAAGAGGGGGCTCAAATATTAGACAAATTGGGTGACATGCAGAAAAATTTGGTTGAGTTGCAAAAGTCTAATGAACCTCTTAAAAATATTAGTGGAAACCTCAATCGCATGAACACTTTGATTACTCTATGCAATAAGCGATTGGATATTCTAGACCTTAAAATTGCCTCATTTCCTG
This sequence comes from Elymus sibiricus, assembly GCA_039707655.1. NCBI lineage: Eukaryota > Viridiplantae > Streptophyta > Magnoliopsida > Poales > Poaceae > Elymus > Elymus sibiricus. The sequence goes on from CM077664.1 coordinate 326,865,566, forward strand.
AGAATAATGGGAAGCGTAAGGAGCCTCCCGGGTTTGAGAAAACTCCTATAAAGATTACTAAAACCCAGGATGATAATACTTGAAACTATGCATTATGCCTAGCTAGGGGCATAAAACAATAGCGCTTGTTGAGAGGCATCCCAATGAATAAAATAAAATTTTTACTTTTTGTTTCTGTTCTCGTGTGTTTACACAATTATGCTACTGTTATGATTGTGTTTTTATGTTTTAATTAGTGTTTGTGCCAAGTAATGCCTTTGGGATGATTTGGAATATAATATAATTGATATTGTTCGGAAAACAGAAAGTTTTGCGTCCAGTGCTGGAATTTTAATTCTGTACTGGAGCGTTAGAAAAAATCTGAAATTTTTACACAGTATTGGTATATGAATTTCCCATGTTTTCCTATTTTTCAGAATTTTTGGAGTTACAGAAGTATAACTTTTAAATAGATCTTTACAGACTGTTCTGTTTTAGACAGATTCTGTTTTTGTTGCATAGTTTGCTTATTTTGATGAATCTATGGATCGTGTCGGGGGGTATGAGTCATGGAGAAGTTGGAGTATAGTAGAATTATGCCAATATTAAATATGAATCAATTTACTACAGTACTTAGAGTTAAGGATTTATTTGTTATACTAACGGATCTCACGAAGATTTTGTTGAGTTTTGTGTGATTGAAGTTTTCAAGTTTTGGGTGAGATCACGATAGATGAAGGAATAAGGAGTGGCAAGAGCCTAAGCTTGGGGATGCCCAAGGCACCGCAAGATAATATTCAAGGAAGACTCAAGCGTCTAAGCTTGGGGATTCCCTGAAAGGCATCCCTTCTTTCTTCTACCAACTATCGGTAATTTTACTTGGAGCTATATTTTTATAAATCACATGATATGAGTTTTACTTGGAGCGTCGTGTATTATATGAGTCTTTGCTTTGTTTGCTTTTTAGTTTGTCACAATCATCCTTGCTGGACACACCTATTTGAGAGAGCCACGCGTTTATCATGATTTGTTAGAATACTCTATGTGCTTCACTTAAAAAATTTTGAGTTAGGCTGTTGCTCTAGTGCTTCACTTAAATCTTTTTGAGCACGGCGGTGACTAAATTTTGAAGAAATATTTGAACTCTCATGCTTAACTTATATCATTTTGAGAGTTGATAAGATTAAAATTTTGAAGAAATATTTGCACTCTCATGCTTCACTTATATCATTTTGAGAGTTGATAAGATTAAAATTTTAAAGAAATATTTGCACTCTCATGCTTCACTTATATCTTTTTGAGAGTTGATAATAGTAATGGTAATTTGCACAAGATATGAATTTGGTCCCAAAGTGATGAATAGTCAAGAGGGATATAATAAAAACTTTCATGAAAGATCATTGGATATGATAAGTTTGATTCCATGCAATAGTTTTGCGATATGGAGATGATAATATGTGAGTCATGTTAGTGAGTAATTGTGATTTAGTAAGAATATTGGTGTTAAGGTTTGTGATTCCCTATGCATGCACATTAAGTTAATAGTTATGCAACGAAATTATATCCTACTTATGGTGCATTATTCGGTGTTAGTTATGTTCAATGCATGTTTATGACCGTTTTCGCTTTTTGGTTGGTTGCTTCTCAATCTATTTGCTAGCCTTCATTTGTACTAAGCGGGAATACTGCTTGTGCATCCAACTCCTTAAACCCAAGTTGTGTCAAATGAGTCCATCATACCTACCTATATGCGGTATTTCCATGCCGTTCCAAGTAAAATTGCATGTGCCAACTCTAATTTTTCAAAATAATTTTCCGTTTTATGTGCCCGTACCACTCATGAAGCGGCAGGGGGTGGCCGATATTTTCCATGCTAGGCGTGTTATTCTCACGATGAGTGTTTATTCACTTGTCATTACACGAGAGAGTGGCAGGTAATAGAGATGCCCAGTCCCGAAACAAAATGAAAAAAATTTAATATGATGATAATAATAAATTTCTTGGAAAGTGTTGGTATGGAGGGCACCCGTGGATACGGCTAGCCATGGATTTTGAAAGAATGGTGGAAAGGAAATAAACTTTATTTTCTGTTTGGGAACCGCCTATAATGTGTCTAGCATGGAAGATATTGGAAATTATCGGTCGTTTTCGTTGACAGGAAAAGCATGCCTCTCAAAATAATTTTATCTCTCTAATTTAAGCCTTGAGCTCTGGCACATTTGCAAATCTCTGCTTCCCTCTGCGAAGGGCCTATCTATTTACTTTTATGCAATTTTTATTTTTATTTTGAGTCTCCATCTTCTCTTACAAAGCACCAACTAGAGAGCACTATTGTCATACTTGTGCATTGTGTAGCTAATATTGAGTGTGTTTCATGAATGGATCAATGATTGAGCATAATGGGCTAGGGATAACTTTCTTTAGCGTTGATATTTTGAAAGACATGGTTGCTTGTTAGTATGTTTGAGTATTTATGTCTTCATGTCAAACTACAGACTATTGCTTTGAATCATTCAAGTCCAAATGTCCATGCTACAAAGAAAAGAATATATGATGAATATGATTGGTAGCATTCCATATCAAAAATTCTGTTTTTATCATTTACCTACTCGAGGATGAGTAGGAATTAAGCTTGGGGATGCTTGATACGTCTCCAACGTATCTATAATTTTTTATTGTTCCATGCTATTATAGTATCAATCTTGGATATTTTTATATACATTTACAGCAATTATATATCATTTTTTGGGACTAACCTATTAACTTAGTGCCCAGTGCCAGTTGCTGTTTTTTGCCTGTTTTTGGTTTTCCAGAATATCAGTACCAAATGAAGTCCAAATGCCACGAAACTTTTTGGAGATTTTTTTCTGGACATAAGAGACACTAGAAGCTTCGGGAGGAGACGAGAAGATGAAGCAGTGGCCCACGAGGCACCACGGCGCGCCCCAGGGGGGCGCCCTGGTACCTCGTGGGGCCCACACTGCTCCGTTTGACCTAATTCCACCTCTATAAATTCTCTAAAATCCGGAAACCAACAAAGGAGTCCACGAAATACTTTTTCCGCCGCCGCAAGTTCCTATTCTCGAGAGATCCCATCTGGAGGCCTTTTCCGGTACTCCGCCGGAGGGGGAATCGATCACGGAGGGGCTCTACATCATCCTTGCTGCCCTTCCGATGATGCGTGAGTAGTTTACCACAGACTTTCGGGTCCATAGTTAGTAGCTAGATGGCTTCTTCTCTCTTTTTGATCTTCAATACAATGTTCTCCTCGATGTTCTTGGAGTTCTATCCGATGTAATCACTTTTTGCGGTGTGTTTGTTGGGATCCGATGAATTGTGAGTTTATGATCAGATTATCCATGAATATTATTTGAGTTTTCTCTGAACTCTTTTATGCATGATTATTATAGCTTCGTATTTCTCTCCGATCTATTGATTTGGTTTGGCCAACTAGATTGATTTATCTTGCAATGGGAGAGGTGCTTTGTAATGGGTTCGATCTTGCGGTGCTCAATCCCAGTGACAGAAAGGGACATAACACGTATGTATCGTTGCTATTAAGTGTAAAAAGATGGGGTTTATTCATGCGTGAGTTTACTTTGTCTACATCATGTCATCTTGCTTAAGGCGTTACTCCGTTCTTTATGGACTTAATACACTAGATGCATGCTGGAAAGCGGTCGATGTGTGGAGTAATAGTAGTAGATGCAGGCAAGAGTCGGTCTACTTGTCTCGGACGTGATGCCTATATACATGATCATTGCCTTGGATATCGTCATGATTATTTACTTTTCTATCAATTGCCCAACAGTAATTTGTTCACCCAACGTATGCTATTTTCAAGAGAGAAGTCTCTAGTGAAAACTATGGCCCCCGGGTCTATCTTAATTATATATTGAAAATCCTGAAATTACCTTGCTGCACTTTTACTTTATTTATTTTATTTTGTATTTTTGTTTGATCTATCTATCTATCATCATACAATTTAATCTTGCAATTAACCGCCAAGGGATTAACAACCCCTTGTTCGTGTTGGGTGCGAGGATTTGTTGTTTTGTGTGCAGGTACTGCTAACGAGTTGTTGCGTGATTCTTCTACTGGATTTATAACCTTTGTTTCATAATTGAGGGAAATACTTATCTCTACTGTACTGCATCATCCCCTCCTCTTCGGGGAAATCCCAACGCAGCTCACAAGTAGCACACAGCTAGGGTTTCGCCGCCGCCGAGTGAGCTAGGGTTCGTGTGAGAGAGAAAAGAGACAGTGGGGAACGAGAGAGTGTGAGCTTGAAGGCTCTGGTTAGGTCGACCGGGGGCAAGCAGTGTCCAAAATCTAGCGCCGCTTACGGTCAAACGGCACTGACTGGACGGAGCCGTGCCGGAAGGGCAAAAGCACAAGACAACCAAAGTGAGTTGGGCAAGACCGCGTGTTTTCCAAAACTAGGGGTATTCCTGCCGAGGGGGACACAACTAAGGGCAGAGAAACAATTATCCCAAAAATAAAACAAAGTGATTAAGTGGCTTCTTCCAAACTTCAAACATGTTATCCGCCAACGGCAAGCATGCTAATCCTTCCGCAAAACCCAAATAGCAGCACTACAACAGCCTTCCGCCATCCGTACAGCGAGGAGAGGGATACATGGTGGCTTTTGATTCGTCATGTGGATGTCCGGACTCCCGCAAAAGCCCCCCTTTGTTTGTCTCGGATTTGCGGGAAAAAGTGCGCCCAGACCGGTCGGCGGACGGATGCGGGTCTGCGTTGGATGGCAAACTGGGTCCGGACAGCTCGGTCCAGACGCTTGCGGGAGGTTTGAGGGTTCGCTTTGGAGATGCCCTTAGAAAGCTTCCACCATCCTTGTATATGCGCTCTTCCATTAGTGCTGAGACCTTCAGAATTAAGGACTTCTTGCACCCAAAGCATCAAACTCCACATAAAGATTGCAAACCAATCGATATGGACGCGGTGTCTGGTTTTGGGTCAGCATTGGAGATATCCTAATCTTATAGACTTTAAATTTCTTCGAGAAGAATTCACCAACCTTGTATTGTAGTGTATTCTCAATCGATTTTTTTAGGTGATGTAGTAGAAAGAATATAGTGGGAAAGTGGGCTAACCTAAGAGCATTTACAACCGCAATGAGCTATTTTGCTGCGCTATACGTCCGCAGACGCGTACGGGCGTGTCCGCTGGTAGTGCCCGGGCAGAAGGCAATTTGCCTCCTTCACAACCACAAACCCCAAAAGTGGGTACCCTATTTCATACAAACCCATGCATACTACGTAGATCATAGAAATAGCATAAAAACTACACAATTCGGACATCAGACATGCATTTAGTTCATCCAAAAGTGCCGACAAAATTCAAATTCAACCTAAATTTTTTTTAAAACAACTAAAATATAAACATAGCTAAGGGTGCCAACCGGAGTTCACGTCTTCCTGGTCGGGCCATTGCCCTTGCGGTCAGCGGCGCAGCGGTCCATCTTCTCCTTGTAGGCGTCCACGGTAGGAGGTCCTCGTCGTCCATGGTGGTGCCGCTCCCTGACGACGAGGAGATGTTGCCGGAGAGGCGGTAGAGGAGGCGCTGCTACTCCTTCGCATGGCGGGCCGCCTTAGCCTTGGTGAACTCCTTCTTCCTCGCGTGGCACTCGAACGCCTCGAGCCCGAGGCGGAGCGTCTTCGTGTTCTTGCACCAGAGGCACCTCTCGTCGGACTCCGCCATGGTCAGCGAGCGCCGCATGACCTCGCGAAGGACTCCGCCGCCGCCGCCGCTCGCGCCAGTCTGCCTTCGCCTCCGACTCCGGCATGCGCATGCGCATGAGAATCGTGGGCACGAGCACCCACCACTGGCCGGGTGGTGCAGCCGCCGGAGGGGAAGGGGACACGCCCGCCCTGCTCCGGATCTGGTGCGGCGTGCAGCAGGCCGGGCGGGCGTGGCCCACATTCCGCCGGCGGGACGCGACAGAGTTCGGGCTTCGTCCGGTTTCCAGGCGCGGGCGCTCAATGGCGAGTCGGAGTGCGAGCTCCTCCTTGTCCGGCGTGTCGCTGCTAGATCTGGAGTCCTGCTCCTTGACGAGGCCATCCCAGTCTATGGGATCCGGTTCGCTGCCAGAGTCGGCGCCGGAGTTGGCTGGCGAAGAGGAGGGGATGGATTTGGGAGGAAGCGGAGAGGACGAAGGGAGCAGAGAGGAAGATTTGACTGAGAGGAGTGAGGGGTTTGACTAGGGTTCGTCTGGCCGGGTGGAGTTTTTATGGGGACATCAGTGGCGCGGCACGGGCCCTAGCAGGCCGATGCTACGTGGCGGCCGCGTTCAGGCGTCCCCATGTCCGCCCTAGCTATGGGGGTTGCCAGTCAGTCCGGGCGTTTGGACCGGATATGGGACGCCCAGTTGGATGGCGTTTTTGCGTCTGGTCACTGACCGGGCAGCCCGTCCCGGCATTTGGGGCGGATTTGAAGACTCCGGTTGTAGATGCTCTAACCGGGGAGCTCCTAATCAGTGCTCTAAGCGGGTTGGCGCTACTGGCGCTCACTAGCGACGCGTTGCGGGCCGGCCCAACAACCTGCTAAAAAGAAAACATGAAAAAAAAGAGAGACATTAATCCTGATAGAAATTATGGGATCACTGGGATTAGAACTCAGCACCGCAACGTTGGAAGCCTAACGCGATAATCACTGGACCAAACTAGTTCTGTTGTCAACTACCAGAAAACAGTGCTAGTTAACATTTCATTTAGTAAACATTAACGTATACCCAATATAAATTATCTGAAAAAACAAAACACAAATTTAAAAACAAATTCATTGATTTTGAAAAAAGTTCATCAATTTTTAAGAATTGAAAAAAGGTCATCGATTTTGAAAAAAAAATCATTGATTTTCGAAAAAATTCATCAATATTTTTTTTTAAAAATCAACGATTTATATTAAAAAATTCAGCAATTTTTCAAAAAAATTCATTGCTTTTTGAAAAAAATCATCACTTTTGAAAAAAATCATCGATTTTGGAAAAAGTTCACAAAGTTGGAAAAGGTTCATCAATTTTGAAAAAAAAATCCCAAATTTGAAAATAATGTTCACAGATTTTGGAAAAAGTTCATCGATTTTGAAGGAAAAACTTCACAAATTTGAAAAAAGTCCATCTATTTTGAAAACAATATAACAAAAAATTCATGCATTTAAGAAAAGAAAAAGAAAAAAAGGAAAAATAAAATTGTTCATAGATTAGAAAAACAGTTTGTGAATTTGAAAAAAGTTCATGAATTTGACAAAAAATGGATTTGAAAAAACATCATGAATTCAAAAAAAGTACACGGTGAAAAGTATTCATGAAGTTTCCCCTACTGTTGGACTGTCAAAAAAAGGAAAAAAATCATGAATTTAAATAAAATTCATGAAATTGGACAAAGTTTGCGAATTATAAAAGAAAAGATAAAAGAAAAGGAAAAATTGTGAAGAAAAACTGGCCAAACAGAAGAAAAAAAACGAAAAAACCAGACTCGGAAGGTGCTACTTATTTTAGCGTGCAAGTCTAGAGATATGGAGTTCGACTCGCACAGCGCGCAAGTATTTTTTGGAGGTTAATAAGAATGAAAAAAAAAAGGTAAATGGGCCTGGCTCCTGACGGAGGGGGTGTGTGTGTGCCGGTTTGTGAATAAGCTTACAACGAGCACTAAAGGCGCCGTTTAGGCCTATCCAACTACCCACGAAGGGCAGCAGTTTGTTACGAGGTGCATGTGCATCTGATGTATCGTGCTTGTGACCCACGTCGAACAATTAGTCCCACATCGTTAGTTGACCAACACAAGCACCTGTCTAAAAGGCAGCCCTCTCGGACTCTACATAGGCCTAGCGTGGTCGCGCGCGCCTGTAACTCCGGCGCATCGGAGGGCTAAAGAATTTGTGAACCGGATTTGTGGGTCTCGAGATCTTGTAATGGGAGCCAAATGCTGCTCTGCTTACGCCCCGATACCCCTCACCGGGTAGAGAACGGGGCCTCTGGCAATGGCCAGCGGACGGCTTTTAAGGCATCCCGCAGAGGGGTGTGTTGGTGCCGGGGGTGTACATCCCCAGCAGAAAGCTCGGTGTCGTTTGTTTGGGCCCGTCAGTGCAAGGATTCGACCATTAACCCCGTTTACTAATTCTTTTTTTATTTCGGAAAATTGTTCTATTTTTATATGCCAAAATATAGGAATTCAAAATTTAGTAAATTAAATTTGCCTTACATTATATGAAGGTTATAAGATGGGATTGATTAGGGTAGTCTGAAAAAATCATTCTATTTTTATATGCCAAAATATAGGAATGAAAACCTTTAGTAAATTAAATTTGTCTTACATTATATGAAGGTTATAAGATTGGTTAGGGTAATTCCAAAAAAAAAAGATTGGTTAGGGCAACTGAATACATGGCACACAAAGACCATATACACTGAGAAAATTATAACGGGGACCATAAACCTAAAAAGTTTCGCTTAAGCCACAACCAAACCCACTGTCCATGCATGAACTTTGAGCTCAGTGGCCGCTTGTTTGGGCCCATCAGTGCAAGGATATTCGACCATTAACCCCGTTTACTAATTCTTTTTTTATTTCGGAAAATTGTTCTATTTTTATATGCCAAAATATAGGAATTAAAAATTTAGTAAATTAAATTTGCCTTACATTATATGAAGGTTATAAGATGGGATTGATTAGGGTAGTCTGAAAAAATCATTCTATTTTTATATGCCAAAATATAGGAATGAAAACCTTTAGTAAATTAAATTTGTCTTACATTATATGAAGGTTATAAGATTGGTTAGGGTAATTCCAAAAAAAAAGATTGGTTAGGGCAACTGAATACATGGCACACAAAGACCATATACACTGAGAAAATTATAACGGGGACCATAAACCTAAAAAGTTTCGCTTAAGCCACAACCAAACCCACTGTCCATGCATGATCTTTGAGCTCAGTGGCCGCTCGTTTGGGCCCGTCAGTGCAAGGATATTCGACCATTAACCCCGTTTACTAATTCTTTTTTTATTTCGGAAAATTGTTCTATTTTTATATGCCAAAATATAGGAATTAAAAATTTAGTAAATTAAATTTGCCTTACATTATATGAAGGTTATAAGATGGGATTGATTAGGGTAGTTTGAAAAAATCATTCTATTTTTATATGCCAAAATATAGGAATGAAAACCTTTAGTAAACTAAATTTGTCTTACATTATATGAAGGTTATAAGATTGGTTAGGGTAATTCCAAAAAAAAGAAGATTGGTTAGGGTAACTGAATACATGACACACAAAGACCATACACACCGAGAAAATTATAACGGGGACCATAAACCTAAAAAGTTTCGCTGAAGCCACAACCAAACCCACTGTCCATGCATGATCTTTGAGCTCAGTGGCCGCTCGTTTGGGCCCGTCAGTGCAAGGATATTCGACCATTAACCCCGTTTACTAAAAAAAAATTTGGAAAATTGTTCTATTTTTATATGCCAAAATATAGGAATTAAAACTTTAGTAAATTAAATTTGTCTTACATTATATGGAGGTTATAAGATGGGATTGGTTAGGGGAGTTTGAAAAAATCATTCTATTTTTATATGCCAAAATATAGGAATGAAAAACTTTAGTAAATTAAATTTGTCTTAAATTATATGAAGGTTATAAGATTGGTTAGGGTAATTCAAAAAAATATTTGGTTAGGGCAACTGAATACATGGCACACAAAGACCATATACACTGAGAAAATTATAACGGGGACCATAAACCTAAAAAGTTTCACTGAAGCCAAAACCAAACCCACTGTCCATGCATGATCTCATCAACGACGAACAACATCAAAAAATTCAGAATTCTGGTAACTACAAAGACTTGTAAAGGACCAAACCTTGTCAAACGGCCGCAATAGTTGATCATTGCGTACGACGGAGATTGGCAATCCCAACAAGCATATCATCGAGGACATCGCCCGTATCTAGGTAGGTATCAACGCCATACTAGGTTGATGACCTCGCCGCACCAGATCTGCATGCATACACGCCACCACCGTGCTCCCGCACGTGCCATGCAGCCAGCGCGGCCCCAGTGTGTACGCACACCACCAGCGGGACCGCACCGGATGCCGCCGCACGTCAAAACGGCCCGCGCCGCTTCAATCTGTCAGTGTATTGATTCGATCATTAACAACCTGTTTACAAAATCATTTTTTAGTTTGGAAAATTATTCTATTTTTATATGCCAAAATATAGGGAAAATCTTTAGTAAATTAAATTTGACTTACGTTACATGAAGGTTATATGAATTCTTAGGGTAACTTAATACATAAGACACACAAAGACAATATACACAGAGAAAATTATAACAGGGACCATAAACCTAAAAAGTTCTGCTGAAGCCACAACCGAACCCATTGTTCATGCATGATCTCGTCAACGACAAACAACATCAAGAAATTCAGAATTTTAGTAACTACAAAGACTTGTAAAGGACCAACCCTTGTCAAACCGCCGCAATAGTTGACCATTGCGTACGAACGGAGATTGGCAATCCCAACAAGCATACCAGCGAGGGCATCGCCCGTATCAGATCTGCATACTAGGTTGATGACCTCGCCGCACCAGATCTGCGTGCATACGCCGCCACCGTGCTCCCGCATGTCGCCATGCAGCCAGCGCGGCCCCAACGCGCACGCACACCACCAGCGCGACCGCATGGGATGTCGCCGCATGTCACAGCGCCCCGCCCTGCTTCGATCCGTCGGTGTAAGGATTTGATCATTAACAACCCGTTTACAAAATCATTTTTTAGTTTGAAAATTATTCTATTTTTATATGCCAAACTATAGGGAGAAAATTTTAGTAAATTAAATTTGTCTTACATTACATGAAGGTCATAAGATTGCTTAGGGTAACTTAATACATCAGACACACAAGGACCATATACACAGAGAAAATTATAACAGGGACAATAAACCTAAAAAGTTCTGCTGAAGCCACAACCGAACCCATTGTCCATGCATGATCTCGTCAACGACAAACAACATCAAGAAATTCAAAATTCTAGTAACTACAAAGACTTGTAAAGGAGCAAACCTTGTCAAACCGCTGCAATAGTTTACCCTTGCGTATGACGGAGATTGGCAATCCCAACAAGCATATCAGTGACGGCATCGCCCGTATCTAGGTAGGTATCATCACCATACTAGGTTGATGACCTAGCCGCACCAGATCTGCATGCATACGCCGCCACCGTGCTCCCGCACGTCGGCACGCACCCAGCGCGGCCCCAGTGCACACGCACACTACAAGCGCGACTGCACGGGATGCCGCCGCATGTCACAGTGCCCCGCCCTGCTTCGATCCGTCATTGTAAGGATTCGATCATTAGCAACCCGTTTACAAATTCTTTTTTTCGTTTGGAAAATTATTCTATTTTTGTATGCCCAAATATAGGGAAAAACACTTTAGTAAATTAAATTTGTCTTGCATTACCTGAAGGTTATAAGATTGGTTAGGGTTACTTAATACATAAGACACACAAAGACCATATACACAGGGAAAATTATAACAGGAGCCATAAACCTAAAAAGTTCTGCTGAAGGCACAACCGAACCCATTGTCCATGCATGATCTCGTCAACGACAAACAACATCAAGAAATTCAGAATTCTACTAACTACAAAGACTTGTAAAGGACCAAACCTTGTCAAAGCGCCGCAATAGTTTACCATTGCGTATGACGTAGATTGGCAATCCCAACAAGCATATCAGCAAGGGCATCGCCCGTATCTAGGTAGGTATCATCGCCATACTAGGTTGATGACCTCGCCGCACCAGATCTGCATGCATACACCGCCACCGTGCTCCCGCGCGTCGCCATGCAGCCAGTGTGGCCCCAACGCGCACGCACACCACCAGCACGACCACACGGGATGCCGCCACACGTCACAACACCCCGCCCCGCTTCGATCCACCATGCCCCGCGCCGTGGGGCATCAAACGGGGAGGAGGGAGGAGCCGCGCCGCCACCACCGCCGACCAAACTTTGTCCGGCGATGCCACCCGGCGGCGGCGAGGAAGAGGAGGTGGGGATGGGGTCGGGGCTGGCGGTGAACTAGCGTTCGCCAGGTCTCTCGCGGAAGAGACGGGCGAAGAGGGGAAAGTTTTTCTCCGCTTAGTTGTATATACAACAAGACAAAGTCCGGCCATCTGCTACTACAGTGCACGGTTTTGGCTGTAACTTTTGCATACGACCTCAGATGACGACAATCCAAATAATACAATCATCTATTTCAATGATATGAAGACTTTTCATGTTGAAACATTTTTCATTTGATGTCATCTTAATTGCATTTTCTGTCATGCTAAAATTTGGTGTCAACAACGTGCTCACCGTTGCCTGGCAGTTCCGGTTGCCGATCCTGGGGGAGAACGCGGCCGTCCTGTCGTCTGGCATCAAAGAGGTGAGGACAAAGCTCTGAACATTCAGTTTTAAGCTACAGGCATTGTTCTGGCTAACACGTAAAACCAACGGAGCCTGACGATGACGAACGGTACGTGAAGGTGGAGCTGTCGTAGGTCCGCGCTGGATAGTGTACTTCGTCGGCTCAGGTACTGTACAAATACAAGCGCAGCTCGATCGAATAGCATCACTGAAATGTTGGGCTGCATAGCACGCACGCCGACGTTTTTTACGTAATGTTGGTAGCCATCCTGGCGGTGGCGCTGCTGCTGCTGCTGTACGAGGTGCTGAGCGAGCTGCTCGGGTACTGCTGCGCCGACACCGGAGGCAGCCGTGAGGGAGCTGCCAGCGCCGCGGAACAGACGACGGCCTCGCTGCTGGAGAACAAGGAGGAAGAGTTTCGCAACAACAACAACAAAAAAAAAGGATGAAGAGGGCGTGAGCCTGGGCTCGTTATACGACTCTGTCGACTCCCGCGACGGCGACGTGGGCGACAAGGTGGGCGGCGGCTATGCGTGGTGTGCTGCTACGCCCGGACTGCGGCACTCCGCCAGGTATGTATGTGCGGTCTACGTGTTCTGCCGTGGAAAAAAGTTTGTTTGGCTGATGGATATGGAGCAGATCATGGTGCATTTGTGTGGCAGGATTGTTGAGGGGGGTGCTAGCTGCCCGTTCTGCCGGAGGAAGCTCAAGAAGGTGAGGAGAATCTTCTGCGTATGAGCGACATTCTGATCTGATGAAGGCTGGCTGTCCTGTGAGGAACCGAGGATGGACAGCTCTGACCGTGAGGGCCAACAAAAAAATGGCAGCCATTGTGCTTCCACCAGCAGTCGCCCACCGTGGGGGTCAAACCCACGACCACAAGGTTAAGAGCCTTGCGCTCTACCAACTGAGCTAGACGGGCTTGGTGAATGTTAAATAATTATAGCTGTAATGACGAGAGTTCCTAATGTAACGAGCACGGGATGTGTTAACCATTTTGTACCTAGCATTATTTCGTGACGGTATTTTTTTAACACGATACCAACGCAAACGCTGCTCATACATTTACCTCTATGAATGCACGCACGTACACCCTACCCCTATAAGTATGTCAGAGGGACTGAGCCGACACATCATCTTAAGATTGGCGAAGTCGACATAGACGACTTCGTAGTCGACGGGAATGTCTCCTCCCACTGAACGCACATCGCCATAAGACCTGAAATAAATCCGGAAAAATGTGAGCACCAGTGTCAAGTCTAGGACTTGAACTTTGATGGGCTGGGGATACCACTGTCCTCCTAACCAACCAACCACAGGTTGGTTCGCGTTATCAGTATTTTTATTATGGGCATTAACTTTCTTTTTTGACTGTGGGCATTATCAGTTTCTTTCTCTTTTCCCATGAAAAAAGGCATCTACGTTTCTTTTCACTTCTCCCACAAGGTCATTGTTCCCATCCACCTCCGGTCGCTGTCCAGAGGCGGATGAGAACTTCGCAGCAGTGACAACAAATTATCCCGCAAAAAAAGACAACACATTGATGGAATAAGTGCCTCCACCCTTCTTCCCTTCCCAATGGTATTTGCTTCAACGTCGGTGGCAAGCTTGTAAAGCATGGTCGCGTAGATCTGGACAACCGAAGCTATTAGGTGATGTATCAGGAGTTTGGTTTCGTCAAACTCTTTGCCCAATATGTATGGTGGTAGGCAGTGGCGAATCTAGAAAGAAACTAGGGGGGGGGGGGGGGGGGCTGCATGTGTTGGGTTGGGTTGGCAAGTGGCTAGATTGGGCCTTAAGACTATTAGTAAAAAAAATTGCCCCCCCCCCCCCCGACGAGGACATGTATTGGGGGTAGGGTAACAGGCGTGACCTAAAGACCCTACCCATGGACACCGTACACTTTGTACTGGGCCCTTGGGCCAGATCGCCGTTCAGATGTACCGCAACTTGAAAGTCACTCGGACGACAACAACCACTCGGAGCATAGCACTCCACTCGACGAACTCATTCCACTCGGAGTACCTGATTTCACTCGGACATACGAAGACCAATAGTCAGGATGGCGGTTTCGTAGTGGGCAGATATTATGGCATTGATGGTCCACCTTGTAACATAAGAGGTGAGGGGCTGGCGCACTATGTGCGCCACCCCCCACCACTAGACTTGGGGGGCAGGCCCTCATTCTTCCCCCTTGGCTCTCTCGCCATTAGTCTCAAGACTTAGCTCACGCATGGGGATCTGTTCTCCTCTTCCTCTCTCACACATTGTAATCTCCGGTTCATACTCAGATAAAACAAAGCCTCTCCGGAGCACGAGACGTAGGGTTGTTATCTCCACCGCGAGAGGCCCGAACTCGCTAAAACACCGTGTCACCCATATGCATCTCGATAGATCATGCTCCTTTACACTACCCCTTTCTATTGTCGGATTCGATACCACGACAGTTGGCGCCCACCGTGGGGCATGGCGTCTATCGAGCCATGATGCAGATGGTTTTTTCATCCATCAGCAGGGAAGTGTCCATCCAATCTGGTTTCTTTTTCTGCAAACATTCAATAATCTACCAGTAGTTTGTCTTTTCCTCCTGTAGGATCAGACACACCCATGCATGATCGATCATGAAGTAGAAGAGGAAAGGACAAGTCGCTCCCCATCTTTCTTACCTTCTCACAGGATCATCATCAATTGCGACCACAAAAACGGCAACCGGCGCGGTCTGCCGCGTCGTCGTCTCCGGCCTCGTCTACGCCACCGCCGGCAAGCTCCTACAAACGGCCAGCGGCGCGGTCCGTCCCGTCGTCTCTGGCCTCGTCTACGCCACTGCCGGCAAGCTCCTACAAACGGCCAGCGGCGCGGTCCGTCCCGTCGTCTCCGGCCTCGTCTACGACGCCATCGGCGAGCTCCGACACACGGCCTCCGGCGCGGTCCGTCCCGTCGTTTCCGGCCTCTTCTACGACACCGTAGCCGAGTGCCCACACACGCACAACCGTTAACACTCGGCCTGGTTCCTCGGCCGGCGGAGCACGACGACCGGCCCTCGACCCGGTTCCTCGGGTGACGTAGCCTGGCTGCCGGCACTCGGCCCAGCTCCGCGGGCGTTGAAGCGCCATTCCGACCAGTGCACAGCTCCGGCTCCCCGAGCAGTGAAATGCGGCCACGAGTGCTCGCATCGGTCTCGCCCTTGGTAGCGCCGGCCCGCGTCTCCGGCGCCTGGGCTGCGGTCAGCCGCTCGTCGGCCTCGTCGCCACAGGGGGGGGGGGGGCTGGGTTGCATGTGTTGGGCTGGGTTGGCAAGTGGCTAGATTGGGCCTTAAGACTATTAGTAAAAAAAATTGCCCCCCCTGACGAGGACATGTATTGGGGGTAGGGTAACAGGCCTGACCTAAAGACCCTACCCATGGATACCATACACTTTGTACTGGGCCCCTGGGCCAGATCGCCGTTTAGATGTACCGCACCTTGAAAGTCACTCGGACGACAACAACCACTCGGAGCATAGCACTCCACTCGACGAACTCATTCCACTCGGAGTACCTGATTTCACTCGGACATACGAAGACCAATAGTCAGGATGGCGGTTTCGTAGTGGGTAGATATTATGGCATTGATGGTCCACCTTGTAACATAAGAGGTGAGGGGGTGGCGCACTGTATATAAGCCACCCCCCACCACTAGACTTGGGGGGCAGGCCCTCATTCTTCCCCCTTGGCTCTCTCGCTATTAGTCTCAGGACTTAGCTCAGGCATGGGGATCCGTTCTCCTCTTCCTCTCTCACACATTGTAATCTCCGGATTCATACTCAGATAAAACAAAGCCTCTCCGGAGCACGAGACGTAGGGTTGTTATCTCCACCGCGAGAGGCCCGAACTCGCTAAAACACCGTGTCACCCATATGCATCTCGATAGATCATGCTCCTTTACACTACCCCTTTCTATTGTCGGATTCGATACCACGGCAGTTGGCGCCCACCGTGGGGCATGGCGTCTATCGAGCCATGATGCAGATGGTTTTTTCATCCATCACCAGGGAAGTGTCCATCCGATCTGGTTTCTTTTTCTGCAAACATTCAATAATCTACTAGTAGTTTGTCTTTTCCTCCTGTAGGATCAGACACACCCATGCATGATCGATCATGAAGTAGAAGAGGAAAGGACAAGTCGCTCCCCATCTTTCTTACCTTCTCACAGGATCATCATCAGTGGCGACCACAAAAACGGCGACCGGCGCGGTCCGCCTCGTCGTCGTCTCCGGCCTCGTCTACGCCACCGCCGGCAAGCTCCTACAAATGGCCAGCGGCGCGGTCCGTCCCGTCGTCTCCGGCCTCGTCTACGCCACCGCCGGCAAGCTCCTACAAACGGCCAGCGGCGCGGTCCGTCCCGTCGTCTCCAGCCTCATCTACGACGCCATCGGCGAGCTCCGACACACGGCCTCCGGCGCGGTCTGTCCCGTCGTTTCCGGCCTCTTCTACGACACCGTAGCCGAGTGCCCACACACGCACAGCCGCTAACGCTCGGCATGGTTCCTCAGCCGGCAGAGCACGACGACCGGCCCTTGACCCGGTTCCTCGGGTGACGTAGCCTGGCTGCCGGCACTCAGCCCAGCTCCGCGGGCGTCGAAGCGCCATTCCGACCAGTGCACAGCTCCGGCTCCCCGAGCAGTGAAACGCGGCCACGAGTGCTCGCATCGGTCTCGCCCTTGGCAGCGCCGGCCCGCGTCTCCGGCGCCTGGGCTGCGGTCAGCCGCTCGTCGGCCTCGTCGCCACCTCTCGGCTGCCGACCGATTCCGGCTAGACCGGCAGTTTCCACTGCAGCGGAGCTCTCCTCCGGGCCGCCTCTGCGTGCAGTGGGAAAAGGAAACTCCCATCGCATGCAGAAACTTCCATGTTTTAATTCCGGCTTAATTAGCACTGACGCCTCTTGCATGCAGATTCTGGACGTGAGGCAACTCCTTCAATGCGTTGGACATGGGGCAACTCCTTCAATGCGTCGGTTAGCCAAACAATTACCCCTAATTACTAGGGATTTATTGCTAATATTGTCTGTGGAGCAATCAACGATTCGGCTCCTTAACGGTGAAGCACCGCAATCAACTGCACGACACGTAATCATCGACTTTGCCCGACTCGGCTGCCCCCGTGCGTCGTCGTTCGGAGGACACGTCTTCATCGGCCTGCCCGACAAGCTAAGTAATTTTTCGTATTTATTCCAAATACATTTTACATACGGACAACTAAACGTCCAGCATCATTCGGATGAATACTGCACTCAGACAAGCAATGTGCAGATTTTCTCGGACAACTAAATGTCCGGACACTCGGCCGCCCAGCGCGTCGCCATTCGGCTGGGCACATCTTCATCAACTAGACCGACTCGGCGGCCCCGCGCGTCGTCATCGGTTGGACTCGCCTTCATCACTCGGCCGCCCCGCGTGTCGTCATCGGTTGGACTCGCCTTCACCACTCGGCCGCCCCGCGCGTCGCCATTCGGTTGGGCACGTCTTCATCACTCGGCCGCCCCACGCGTCGCCATCGGTTGGACTCGCCTTCACCACTCGGCCGCCCCGCGCGCCGCCATTCAGTTGGGCACGTCTTCATCACTCGGCCGCCCCGCGCGTCGCCATTCGGTTGGGCACGTCTTCATCACTCGGCTGCCCCGCGCGTCGCCATTCGGTTGGGCACGTCTTCATCACTCGACCGCCCCGCGCGTCGCCATTCGGCTGGGCACATCTTCATCAACTTGACCGACTCGGCGGCCCCGCGCGTCGTCATCGGTTGGACTCGCCTTCACCACTCGGCCGCCCCGCGCGTCGCCATTCGGTTGGGCACGTCTTCATCACTCGGCCGCCCCGCGCGTCGCCATCGATTGGACTCGCCTTCACCACTCGGCCGCCCCGCGTGTCGCCATTCGGTTGGGCACGTCTTCATCACTCGGCCGCCCCGTGCGTCGCCATCGGTTGGACTCGCCTTCACCACTCGGCCGCCCCGCGCGTCGCCATTCGGTGAGGCACATCTACATCACTCGGCCGCCCCGCACGTCGCCATTCGGCTGGGCACATCTTCATCAACTTGACCGACTCGGCGGCCCCGCGCGTCATCATCGGTTGGACTCGCCTTCACCACTCGGCCGCCCCGCGCGTCACCATTCGGTTGGGCACGTCTTCATCACTCGGCCGCCCCGCGCGTCGCCATCGGTTGGACACGTCTTCACCACTCGGCCGCCCTGCGCGTCGCCACTCGGTGAGACACATCTTCACCACTCGGCCGCCCTGCGCGTCGCCACTCGGTGAGACACATCTTCACCACTCAGCCGCCCTGCGCGTCGTCACTCGGTGAGATACAACTTCACCACTTGGCCGCCCTGCGCGTCGTCACTTGGTGAGATACATCTTCACCACCCGGCCGCCCCGTACGCCGCCACTCGGTGAGGCACATCTACATCACTCGGCCATCCCGCGAGCCACCACTCGGTTGGGCGCGTCTTCATCAACACACCCACTCGGGCGCTCGTGCGCCATCAGACAGCTAAGTCATTCTTCACACACTGCATTCTATTAAATAGCTATTTTCGTGTTCCCGAGCTTCCTGTAATCCACACATGACGTTCACTCGGAGGCCAGGCCACCAAGTGTACCTCTACGCTCGGTTGTTTATTTTCATGTCGGAACACTGCACTTTCACTTCATTTGGGTCCAGTACTCTGTCGTGGTGAAATCGCGGCAGATGCCATGAGATGGCTAAAAGTGGGGGGCTGCGTGAGGACGCCGGTGGGTTCCGGAAGCGAGGTCGGCACGCGCGTGCGGGAGACACAAGGCGTACCCAGGTTCAGGGCCCTCCGGGGAGGTAACACCCCTAGTCCTGCCGAATGGGTTGATAGGCTCAGAAGCCGCAATGGTTACAATGGTGCTCCTGGAGCTGTTTGAATGGAGGAGGAAGAAGGAGCTAGTTCTCCATTCGGCCTCTCCTGTGTGTGGGTGTGTGTGTGTTGCTACTGGGTGCCGACCCCTCTGCATGGAGGCCTCCTGGGGGGTCTTATAGCCCGACCCCCCAGGGTTACGTGGGTAAAATTACACACGCAGGGACCCGGACGTCGGCGTCTGGAGCCGGCTGTGGGCCTGCCGGCTGCTGGGCCCCGCCGGCTGCGGGGCCCGCCGGCGGCTCGGCACTGTGGCCTGTCGCCTCGAGCATCACGGAGGAGACGGCGTCGTGGGGGGCTGCAGTGGCGCGCTGGTACTGACACCGGCCGTCCCGGTCAATAGGGTTGGTAGCTTTGCTGGCGCGCCTTCCCGAGACGGTTCGTACTGTAGCCATGTTCTCCCGTCGTGGGGGGCCGTCTTGTCACGGGGAGCGATGGGACGCCCGCCGACCCATCGTCAGCCGGCTGTCGGATAGCCGGCTCGCGCTGAGAAGCCGGCCGGATGGCCAGCCGGCGGAGCGGGGCACTGGCTGCCCCGATATTTTTTGAAGAGGGGCTCCGGGTTCGCTTGCCTATCCGGGGGTCATCCCCCCGACAGTAGTCCCCGAAGCTGTGAAGGCTCGCCGGCTCCAAGCGGGAGAGGCTTTGCAGCTTATCCCCCCCCCCCCCCCGAAGAAGTGCGGTTGCATGGCGAGGTGGTGCCGGCTTGAGGCCGCCGTTTGCCGGCTTTCGGGAGCCGGGTCGAGGTATTTGGTTTCGCCGGAGTCTGAACGGCTCGGCCGGCTGGTCCTGCCGGTACGGGGGAGCGTGCCGGTCGCCAGACAAAATCTTGCCACGTGCAGCCCAACGGCTGAAGAGGCCTGCCAGGCCACGCGCGCGACGAGACGTCGCGATGGGCTGGGTCCCACTGGGCCACGGCCTCGGCCCGCGCGTGGGATTTACTGCGGCCGCACGCGCCTGTTGGAGTTCTCGGAGCAGTTAAGGCGTGACTCAACGCACCCGTGTATTGCGGGGGAGTGGGGATCGTGGGCGCAAACGATCCCACTCCCCCATGTCCAACCGGGGTCTTTAAATGGGAAGGGAGGGGGAGAGGCCGAGGCATTCGCTCCTCTACCCTCGCCCGTTGCTTTGCCTCTGCCTCCCCATCTTCCTTCTCGCGCACACCGCCGCCGCACGCCGTCGCCCGCGGACCGTCACCCGCTAGGCTCGCCGTCGCACCGCACTGCGACTCTCGCGCGGCCGTTCTCTCCTTGCTCCACCACCGCTGCTTTCTTTCTTCCTCGACCGCGCTTCTCCCGCTTTCGCCAATGGCGCCGCCGAAGGGCTCGTGGGAGGGGTCGGTGGTTACCGACGACGACATCGAATATCTTCGCCGCACGCGGCGGCTGCCGCCGGCGGCGGAGGTGGAGGCGCGCGCGCCCGGCGAGGAGATGGCGCCGGAACCGCGGAGTGGCGAGGTGGTGGTGTTCTACACCCACTTCCTCCGCGGGCTCGGGCTTCCGGCGAGCCTCTTCTTCAGGCGCTTCCTTACATACTTCGGTCTCCAGCCGCACCACCTGGGACCGAACACCATTCTGCAGCTCACCGGCTTCGCAACGCTGTGCGAGGGCTACGTCGGCATCCTCTTGTACGTGGAGCTATGGTGCCGGATGTTCTGCCTCAAGCAGTAAGGCGCCTCCGCCGGCGTTATGTCCGAGTGCGGGGCAGCCGTGCCGGTTACCCGGACGGCGGGTCCCTTCCCGAAGCTGCCGCTCGAAGACTCCGCCAAGAAGTGGCAGAAGTCCTTCTTCTACGTGAAGAACGCGGACCCGGCCAACGACCGCGTCAACCTCCCTCCCTTCGTGGATGTGCCCCCGGCCGAGAAGCTGAACTAGGGGCACAACCCGAAGAGCCCGTCCGCGGAGATCTTGGGGATCTGCCGCCGGGTCAAGGAGATGACGGACCGCGAGGGGCTCACCGCCATGGACCTCATCGCCGCCTTCATCGGTCGCCGGGTGCTGCCGCTGCAGAGGCGGCCGCACCGGATCTGCGATATGAGCGGCCGGCGCGACCCCTGCCGGCTGTCGACAAAGGAGCTGACGGCGGAGGAGATCGCCGTGCACGTCAACGACGTCTCCGCCGCCGGGCTCAAGGTGAAGGAGTGGCGGTTCGGCAAGGAGCCGTACAGCCGGGATGCCCCGGCGCCAGCGGTAAGTCTTTGGTCCTTGTTCTTCGCCGCGTCCGCCCTTCTCATGTGCCCTGATGCCCTGGGCCGGCTGCAGTGCTTCCCGAGCCAGCTGGTGCATGACGGCCCGAGTCCCATGGTTCTGCAGCCGGACCGGGACGAATCGGACCCGGAGGACGAGGAGGCCGGCAACGAGGGACACGAAGGCGGCGAGGAGCGCCCCGCGGGCGCGGAGGCCGGCGGCTCCGCTCAAGCCCGTAAGTCTTTGATCCCAGATGTTTTGCGCGAGTGGTCGGATGACGACGGAGATGACGAGGACGGAACGGGCGATGCAGCTCCTCAGGGCGTGGAGGCGAGTCCCGGGGCCGCCCCCGGGGGGCGGCAGAGGAGGGCGACTGGGGAGCCGGCGGGCCCAAGCCGGCCGAACGGGAAGCAGCCGGTCGAGGCGCGGCCAGCTGCGAAGCGCCCCGCTGCTGCACAGACGGGCGCCCTGAAGAGGTCCGCCAAGAAGGCGCGCCAGATGGCGCCGCCAGCGGGTCCGGCGCGAGCGGTTCCCGTGGCCATAGGGTAAGGATCTCTTGCGGTTGAATTGTTGTCTTACTTGCCGCTGTTGCAGTTGTTCTTTCTTTTCTTTTCTTCTTCTTCATCTCTCTCGCGCGCCGTCCAGGAGCGCGCTCGAGCTGGCGGAGGCTGCCACGGCAGCGGCAGCCGCGGAGGAGGCCGACCGGCGGCGGGGCCGGAGCGGCGCGGTGGAGCGCGAGGCGGCGGAGACCATCGAAAAAGTGCTCGCGGCCCGCCAAGCCAGCTCCGCCTTGGAGGACGCCCAGCGGGACGCCTGGAGGGCCTGGGCCGAGGCCGAGAAGGAGATGGCCGAGGCGTCGGCCAAGGCGTGGAGCGTCGCCGTGGCCGATGTCGTGGCGAGACGGCGACAGGTCGCGGAGGAAGCCGTGTGGCCGGAGTGGACGGCGTCGTCGCCACCGTCGTCGCCGGTTGCGGAGCACTGCTCCAAAGCGGTGCACGACCCGGCCCGCCGGGCGGAGGCCGATGCCCGTGCGGCCGCCGAGGAAGTAGCCGGTCACGGCGAGTCCGGCGACCACGAGCTGGAGCCCGGCCCGACGGCCGACTAGGAGGTGTCGCCGGCTTTCGACCCGGCGGACGGAGCCGGAGGCGGAGGCGGAAGGGACCGCGAGCCGGAGGCCGGGCCGGGCGGAGGGGGAGCGCCGCTGCCAATAACGGAGATCGCGCCGGGGAGCTCGCGCGCCCTGGTGACGACGGAGCCGCGGGGCGCGGGGCTTAGCCTCGAACAGAGGCCGGCCGGCAGTGGAACCAGCGTCGGGTCCGCGGTTCGGCCGCAGCGGACCTGGGCGGCGAGCACCAGCGAGGCGACGAGCGGCGCCCCCAGGAGCGAGCTGGACGCGGCGGTGGACTCTCTGCGGCTGCAGATCGCCAACCACCACAGCCAGTGGCAAAGCTTTGCCCAGGCGAAGAGCGGCCGGCTGCGACAGCTGGAGCAGACTTTCACGGTGAGTTCTCCTGCCCTTCATGCTTTCTTGCTTTTCGTTTCCTCTTTGCCGTTTTTGACCGGCTTGGTCGCTTTCCAGTGGGGGCGCGTCAGCGCACCCACTAGGTGTAGGCCCCAAGGCCCGGGCCGGCTGCGCAGCAGGCGGTTCGGGCCTTCTCTGGCGTCTGTGCTGACTTTTTCTTCTTTGCAGTCCATCTACGACCAGCGGGTGGCGGCGTACAACCGCCTCCTGGGCCGGCACCGCGCGGCCAGGGATCAGCTGGCGGCCAAGGAGGGGGAACTTTGCCAGGCCCGAGGTATTTTTTCAAACTTCTTTCGTGCATTCCTCCAGTGGGGGCGCGCCAGCGCTCCCACTGGGTGTAGCCCCCGAGATCCGGGCCGGTTGCGCAGCAGCCGGGTCGGATCTTCGTCGCTTCTTGCTTTACTTTTACGCCCGGCTTCTGACCGGAGTTCGGATCCGGATGCGCAGCCGCCGCCGTTGACCCGGCGGAGATGGAGGCGCTCCGGCGCCAGCTGGCGGAAACCGGCCAGCTCCGTGACCAGGCGGCCGCGGAGCGCGACCGGCTGCAGGAGGAGGCGGCCCGGGTAGTCCGGGAGAGGGACGAGGCCGCCGCCGCCCATAAGGCCGAGCTGTACCGGCTTGCCGAGGAGCGCCGTCAAGCGGCGGCCCGGCAGGAGGAGGCGGCGAAGAAGGCCGCCGAGGAGGTCGCTCAGCTCCACGCAGACCGCGACCGTAGCGCCAATGCATTGGCGGCGAGGGAGCGGGAGGCGCTGCAGGAGGCGCTCTACATCGACGAGCTCCTCACGCGTAAGCGTTTTTTACTTGCGTCTTTTGCTTCTTTCTGTTTTCCGCCCTTTGGCTTCTTGGTCAATCTTCTTCCCCTTCTCTTCCAGGGTTCTTCCCCGAGACCCAAGGGTCGGCCGAGGCGGCGGTGAACGCCCACCGGCAGGAGAAAATGGCGGCGGGGGCCGCCATCGAGGAGTACGCCGCCTGGTCGGTGGCGGAGATCACCGTGGCCGCCAAGGCTCGCTTGGAGGCGGTGGAGCGCCAGATGAACCGGCTATTTGAAGCCGGTTTGTCGATGGTGGCCGCCCTCTGGCCGGGTGCGTTGGCGCCGAGCAGCGTGAGCCGGCTGGCGCGTTGGCTGGAGGCCGGCGCGGCGCGACTCAATGCGTGGAGGGCCTCCGCAGCTCGAGCCGGCGCGGACATGGCGCTTGGGGTCGTGCTGTCGTGGTATCCGACCATCCGCTTGGACCAGCTGCGTGCCTGGAGGGCTGGGGCGGAGGCGGACATGGCGGAGCGGGCGACGTCGATCGCCGTGCGGGCTAGCGACATTGCGTTGTTCGCCCCGTACGGGGAGTTCGTGCCGGAGCGGGCGCCGGACGGCGCGGAGCTTCCCGCCGATGACTTCGGCTTGGAGCTCGAGGACCCGGAGGGCAGCTCGGCCGAGACGGGCGCCGATGCGGATGACGACTCTGGCGAGCTGGACGACACCGCCACCACGGAGGACCCGGCGCCGAGCGATGCCGACGAAGCCGCAGCCTAGGGCTTTTATTTTTTCCTTTCTTTCAAACTTGAAACTTTTGTTAGCCGGCAGATCCACCCACTGGGGGGTGTGAGTTTAATGTAATGAACTATTGGTTGTGGGCCTTGTTGTATATATGAATGCATGTTTGTCTCTTGTGTGCTTGCGCCTGCCGTCTGGTAGTTTCGCTTTTGTTCTTTTCCCTTAGTTGTTTTCCTGTTCGCTTCCGCTTTCGTCCTTCTCCCCGCCAGCCGGACAGCCGGGATCCGGTCTGTAGCTGGGACGGGGAGCCGGGCTCAGAAGAGAGCGCTTAGTACTTGGGCCTTAGGATTTGAGCGCAAGCGAAACACCCACTGGGCCGGCTGGCTGCAGCCGGCGAAGCCGGCTGGAGCGCAGCCAGTCTGTGCGGCGGAGCATGAAGTGAGAAGAGCCGGGTTGGCCGAGCCGGACGTTCGTACTTAGCCGTTTTTCGCGTGCGGATGCTTGCAGCCTTTGGCTCTTGCCAGCCATGAACAGCCGGGAGCCGGTCTGTGGCTTATGGCAGAGAGGGCTTCGGCGGTGCGCACGTTACTGATCGGGTTGAGGAGAACGCGGCGCGGGCTAGCCGGCGAGCCCCCGAGCCCCCGTGCCGGCCGTGCCGACCCGGTGGGGGGGGCAAATGCGGTAAAGTGCGCAAGAACTCGGTTGAGATGAAAAGGTAGCCCCGAGTGTCGTTCGGGGGACCTGCTCCTTTCATTAATTTCCAAAAGGGGTAGTGATACATACATACATGGTTCAACTGTAAAATGGACGGAGGAGCTCCACGTTCCAGGGGCGTTCCGTCTCTTCGTCGGAGGCGTCTCTCTTGCGCTTGCTTTGCTTTTGCGCGTCGATGAGTTAGTACGCGTTGTTGCGCAAGGCCATGCTCATGATGAAGGGGCCCTCCCATGGGGAGGATAGCTTGTGCTGGCCGGCTGTTCGCTGGATCAGTCGGAGCACGAGGTCGCCCTTGCGGAAAGCGAGGGGCTTGATCTTCTTGCTGTGGTAGTGGCGTAGGTTCTGCTGGTAGATGGCTGACCCGCTGAGAGCCAGAAGGCGCGCCTACTCTAGCAGGTCGACACCGTCTTCGCGTGCTGCTGCGGCCTCTACCTCCGTGTACAGCGTGACCCGAGGCGAGTCGAACTCGAGATCCATGGGGATGATCGCCTCGGCCCCGTAGACAAGGAAGAATGGAGTGAAGCCGGTTGAGCGGTTGGGGGTGGTCCGGAGACTCCATAGGACGGCCGGCAGCTCGTCGATCCAGCTGTCGGGTGAACGTACGAGCGGCTCGACGAGTCGCGGCTTGATGCCGGCCAAGATGAGGCCGTTTGCCCGCTCCGCCTGGCCGTTGGACTGAGGGTGTGCGACGAAGGCCAGGTCAAGCCGGATGCCGGAGACGGAGCAGTAGCGCGCTAACGCGCCTTTGGCGAAGTTGGTACCGTTGTCGGTGATGATGCTGTTGGGGACGCCATAGCGGACACCGATGTCTTTGATGAACTTGACGGCCGCGGGGCAGTCGAGTTTCTTGATCGGTCTTGCCTCGATCCACTTGGTGAATTTATCGACGGCCACCAGAAGGTGTGTCATGCTGCCCCGAGCGGTTTTGAAGGGTCCCACCATGTCGAGGCCCCAGACGGGAAAGGGCCACGCAATGGGGATGGTTTGGAGTGCCGCAGCCGGCTGGTGGCTCTGGGCCTTGAAGTGCTGGCAGCCCTTGCACTTGAGAACCAGCTCCTCGGCGTCCTTCAGCGCAGTTGGCCAGTAGAAACCGTGGCGGAATGCTTTGGCCACCAGGGACTGGGAGGCGGTGTGGTGCCCGCACTCGCCCTGGTGGATATCGAGCAAGATCTCGAGGCCCCTGGCCGTCTCGACGCATCGCTGGAAGACGCCGGTTGTGCTGCGCTTGACGAGCTCGCGGTTGATGATGCTGTAGGCGGAAGCCCGGCGCTGCACCTGCCGAGCCTCGACCACGTTCGCCGGGAGCTCGCCGTTTGCCAGGAAAGCGAGGATCGGTTGGGCCCAAGACGGCGCCTCCAGTACCGTGAGGATGGCCACTTGCGCGGGTTTGGCCGGGTCGGGAGGCGGCGAGCTGGAGCCTCCAGCCCCCAAGCCGGAGCAGGCAGCCCCCGGGGCTGGGTGAGGGACGGCGGCGCCCGGGATCGGGATGGCAGCCCCCAGCCGGAGCCGGCAGCCCCCGAGCCGGAGCTGGCAGCCCCCGGGACGGAGGGAAGGGATGTTGGGTCGACAGGAACGAAGATGGATTCCGAATCCGGAGACGGCTTGATGGATGGCTTGCGCAGGTGCTCGAGGGAGACGCCGGTTGGGATTGCTTGCCGGCTGGAGCCAAGCTTGGCTAGAGTATCGGCCGCCTCGTTCTCGTTTCGGGGGACATGGAGGAACTCGCAGCCGTCGAAGCTACCGGTCATCTGCTGGACCAGGTTGCGGTAGCTGGCCATGTTGGAGTCCCTGGCGTCCCACTCGCCAGAGGCTTGCTGGACCACCAGGTCGGAGTCGCCGAAGCAGAGGATGCGCCGGATGCCGATTTCTTTGGCCAGCCAGAGGCCGTGGACGATGGCTTCATACTCGGCGACGTTGTTGGAGGCGGCGAAGTGGATTTGAAGCGCGTAGCGCAGCCGGTCGCCTTTGGGGGAGGAGAGCACTATGCCGGCTCCCAAGCCGGAGGCCATCTTCGAGCAGTCAAAGTGCATGCGCCAGTGCGTTGCCTCGGGACCCGGCGGCAAGTACTGGGTCTCTGCCCAATCGACGAGGAAGTCGGCCAACGCCTGCGATTTGCTGGCGGTGCGAGGCTCATAGAGGATGGTGTGGCCGGCTAGCTCGATGGCCCACTTGGTGATCCGTCCAGAGGCATCCCGACAGCCCATGATCTCGCCGATGGGGGCCGTGCTCACCACGGTGATGGCGTGCTCTTGGAAGTACTGCCTGAGCTTCATGGCGGCCAAGTACACGCCGTAGCACATCTTCTGGTAGTGGGGGTAGTTTTGCTTGGAGGTGGAGAGGACCTCGCTGAGGTAGTACACAGGGCGCTGGACCGGCTGTGCCTTACCTTCCTCGGGGCGCTCGACCACCAGGACCACGCTGACCACGCGGGTGGTTGCCGCAATGTACATCAGGAGCGGCTCCTTCTCAGCCGGCGCGGCCAAGACGGGTGTGGTGGAGAGCATGCGCTTGAGGTCGCGGAAAGCTTCGTCCGCCTGGTCGGACCACTCGAACGGCGTCGTCTTCTTCATCAGCTGATATAGGGGCAGGGCCCTCTCCCCCAGCCAGTTGACAAACCGGCTGAGAGAGGCCAAGCAGCCGGTGAACTTCTGAACATCGCGCAGCCGAGCCGGCTTGCGCATGCGGTCGATCGCCTTGATCTTCTCCGGATTGGCCTCAATGCCGCGTTCCGAGACAAGGAAACCAAGGAGTTGGCCAGCCGGCACGCCGAAGACGCATTTCTCCGGGTTGAGCTTGATCTGGTACTGGCGCAGGTTTGCAAACGTCTCCCTGAGATCCTCGAGGAGGGTGAGGTGCTGCTTGGTCTTCACCACGATGTCGTCAACGTAGACGTGCACGTTCCGGCCGATTTGAGGCAGGAGGCATTTTTGCATGCAGCACTGGAAGGTGGCGCCGGCGTTCTTCAAGCCGAACGACAGGTGATGTAGCAATATGCCCCGAAGGGGGTGATGAAGGACGTCTTGTGGGCATCCACCGGGTCCAGCTTGATCTGGTGGTAGCCGGAGTAAGCGTCCAGGAAGGACAGGAGCTCGCAGCCGGCTGTGGAGTCGATGACTTGGTCAATCCGGGGTAGGGCAAACGGGTCCTTGGGGCAGGCCTTGTTCAGGCTGGTGTAGTCGATACACATGCGCCAAGTGCCGTTCTTCTTCAGGACGAGGACCGGGTTGGCCAGCCACTCGGGGTGGAATACCTCCATGATGAACCCGGCTTTGAGCAGCCGGGCGATCTCTTCGCCAATGGTTCTTCGCTTCTCCTCGGAGAAGCGGCGTAGCGGCTGCCGGACCGGCTTGGCATCCGGCCGGATGTGGAGTTTGTGCTCGACGTACTTCCTCGGAACACCCGGCATGTCTTTAGGGGACCATGCGAAGATATCCCGATTCTCACGGAGGAAGTCGACGAGCTCGCCTTCCTATTTGCTGTCGAGGCCGGAGCCCACGACGACGTACTCGCTGGAGTTGGGGTTGGACGGGTCGAGCGAAACCTTCCTTGTGCCCTTGTCCGGCTTGAAGGACCCCTCATCGGCCGGCTGCTTGAGCTGAGCCGGCATGACCGGCTGCTCGCCAGCCAGCGCGACAAGACGGTCGAGCTGGTGCCTCTGCTCGGCGAGGACCAGCGACTCGGCCAGCTTGGAGCCGGCTTTGGCGCACTCCAGGGACTTCTTGTAGTCGCCGGTGATGGTGATGACGCCCTTGGGACCCGGCAGCTTCATCTTGAGGTATGCGTAGTGCGGAACCGCCATGAACTTGGCCATGGCGGGCCGACCCAAAAGCGCGTGGTAGGGGCTGGCGAGGTTGACCACTTCGAACCAGATCGGCTCTCGGCGGAAATGGGCGTTGGTGCCGAACAGCACGTCCAGCCGCACCCGGCCGATGGGGGAGCACGAGGCGCCTGGCACGATGCCGTGGAACACCGTCTGGGTTGGCTGCAGCTGGCCCTCCTCGATGCTGAGCTTGACCATGGTGTCGCGGTAGAGGATGTTGATACTACTGCCTCCATCGATCAGCACCCGCGAAAAGTGGCAGGTGAGCTTCTCAGCGACGAAGGTGGGGTCGAGGACGAGCGCGTAGCCACCCGGCGTGGGCATCACGGCCGGGTGGTCCTCCCGGGTCCAATGGACAGGACGGTCGGACCAGTGCATGTACTGGGGGACCGGGGGGACAACGACGTTTACCTCGTGATGGTACTTGTGCTTGCTATGCTTGTCGTCGCCCTCGCTGGTGAAGACGACGTAGGCCGCGTCCTGCTGAGGGTAGGGGTTGTTGGTGAGGGCGCCGGCTGCCGGAGGTGGTGGGGGAGGCGGCGAGAGCTGCGGGTCGGGACCGGGCGGTGGTGGTGGGAAGTCGCCGCGCATCAGGCGCTGGGTGATGCTGCAGTTCCGGAGCGTGTGCGTGGAAGGCTTCGCTCCGTTGTGGTGCTTGCATGGGGCGTCCAGCATCTGCTCGAAGGAGAACTTGGGCTGCCAGGCCGTCTTGCCGGTGCGCTTTTGCTTGACGCCGCCTTGCTCGGCCGGCTGCTCCTCCGCCATGGCGGCCACTTGCTGGTTGTTGTAACGAGGAGCCGGCTGCTCGGCCTTCCACTTGTTGTTGTTGTTGTTGTTGTTGTCTTGCCGGCGCTGGTTGGTTTCGCCAGCCGGCTTCGGGGCGGCCGGCTGGACCGGGACCGGCTTGCCGTCTGCATTGACCGTGATCTTTACGCGCATCGCGGAGTCGGTCGTGGCGTACTTGTCCGCCACCGCCATGAGCTCCGCCAGGGTGTCCGGCTCGTCGCACATCAGGCGGTGCTTGAGCAGGGTGCCGTCTCGGCACCCGTCGACGAAGTACTGAACGGCGTGCACTTCGTGAACCCCTTCGCAGGAGTTGCGCAGCTCGGTCCACCGCATGAGGAAGTCGCGGAGAGGCTCGCTCAGACCCTGGACGCACATGGAGAGCTGGCGAGGCCGACCCGGACGCTTGTACATGCTGGTGAAGTTGCGCACGAATGCATCCTCGAAGTCCAGCCAGGAATTGACGCTGCCGGCCCTCAGGCTGTTAAGCCATGTCCGAGCCGAGCCGAGCCGAGCAGCATGAGGGGGACGTAGCGGACCGCCACGCGTCGGTTGCCGCCGGCGATGCCGACGGCCATGGTGTAGTCAGTTAGCCAGTCTTCCGGCTTCGTGATGCCGCTGTACTTGGGGGTGTCGCGAGCCAGCGTGAATCCTTTGGGGAAGGGCTCCTCGCGGATGCGGGGTCCGAAACACGCGGGGCCAACGGAGCTCTCCTCCTCGAGGAGCGTGGACCGCGCCAGCCGGTCGATGCGGTGGCGGGCGTCGGTTTCGTCGTAGGGCTCGCGGGGTCCCAGCCGGCTTGCGACGGGGCCGCGTGGCACCGCGCCGGCGGAAGCCGGCCGGGGTTGTTGAGGCGGCGGGAGAGGAAGTTCCGGCTGCTGGGCCCAGCCCTCACCGGCAGTCTCGTTGGCAACGCCGTCGCCAGTGGCCGCGACGCGGTTGTGCCGGCTCCGGCTTGCCCGACGCCGGCCAGAGCCGCGACCCGTCGAGCCAGCAGGGGAAGACGCCTACTGCGTGTCCCGAAGGGCCGTTTCCGGGTTCGCGGTGTTTCCCGAAGCGGAGGCGGATGGCTGGGCCGGGTCGAAACGCCTCTGCTGCTCGTTCGCCGCGGTGATGAGGTCGCGGATGCGCTGCTGCTGCTGCAGCAGCTCCTCGCCCTCCAGGAACTCGAGATCCGACATGGCCGCCTGTGCCCCGCGCATGTTCTTGACGGGGGTGTCGTAGACAGGCCGGCCTGCGCCTAGCGCACGGCCGATCGCGCCTCCACAGACCCGCACTTCCGCGACCCGGCTGGGCTCGGCAGCGGCCGGCGTGAAGCCGTGGACGCTGTCATACTCTCGTTGGGCGCACTCCAGCCGACGCCGTGTTGCCGCGAGCGTCGTGGCCTCGACCAGCAGGTGCTCACGGTCCTCGTTGAGCTGAGCCGCCGCTGCCGCCGTGTCGGCGTCGGGCGTGATGGGGGCTTGCAGGCTCCAGATCGTCTTGCGGAGCGGGTCGACCTGGCGGGGTGGGGCCGCAGCCGCGGCGGCGGCAGCAGCCGCGGCGGCCTTCTCCTTGTCACGTGAGGAGCCGGAGCTAGAGCCGATGGTCAGCACCTCCGCGCGGGCGCAGAGGTTCGCGCCGTCGTCGGAAGCGGCGCAGCCAACGGGGACGGGCGAGTCGGTGAAGCTGCGTACGTCACTGGGGTACTCGTCGGGGACGAGCGCAACGAAGACGCGCAGCGCGCCGAAAGGGACGACAAGGCAGCCTGCGGGACAGACAGCGTCCGCGCCAGGTGCCGCGTCGCAGCCAGTCGGGTTGGCCGCACGTGGCGCGCAGACCAAGCCGTGCGTGATGCGCTCGCCGGAGCTGCTGAAGGGCCTCGTCCAGAACTTGACTCCGGCCGACGCCGCGAGCAGCCCCACGGTGGGTGCCAACTGTCGTGGTGAAATCGCCGCAGATGCCATGAGATGGCTAAAAGTGGGGGGCTGCGTGAGGACGCCGGTGGGTTCCGGAAGCGAGGTTGGCACGCGCGTGCGGGAGACACAAGGCGTACCCAGGTTCAGGATCCTCCGGGGAGGTAACACCCCTAGTCCTGCCGAATGGGTTGATAGGCTCAGAAGCCGCAATGGTTACAATGGTGCTCCTGGAGCTGTTTGAATGGAGGAGGAAGAAGGAGCTAGTTCTCCATTCGGCCTCTCCTGTGTGTGGGTGTATGTGTGTTGCTACTGGGTGCCGACCCCTCTGCATGGAGGCCTCCTGGGGGGTCTTATAGCCCGACCCCCCAGGGTTACGTGGGAAAAATTACACATGCCAGGACCAGGACGTCGGCGTCTGGAGCCGGCTGTGGGCCCGCCGGCTGCGGGGCCCGCCGGCGGCTCGGCACTGTGGCCTGTCGCCTCGAGCGTCACGAAGGAGACGGCGTCGTGGGGGGCTGCAGTGGCACGCTGGTGCTGACACCGGCCGTCCCGGTCAACAGGGTTGGCAGCTTTGCCGGCGTGCCTTCCCGAGACGGTTCGTACTGTAGCCATGTTCTCCCATCGTGGGGGGCCGTCTTGTCACGGGGAGCGATGGGACGCCCGCCGACCCATCATCAGCCGGCTGTCGGATAGCCGGCTCGCGCTGAGAAGCCGGCCGGATGGCCAGCCGGCGGAGCAGGGCACTGGCTGCCCCGATATTTTTTGAAGAGGGGCTCCGGGTTTGCTTGCCTATCCGGGGGTCATCCCCCCGACATACTCCAACGAGTTCAGTCGGATCCTTCACTTTGACAAGTTCGATCGGATTCTTCACTCTTTTAGACTCTTGTTGGTTCCGAACCAGCAAGCCCCTTGCACACCCAGCGGGTGTCTATGGGTGTTATTTACACAAATCATTTCAGCAAACATCAAATTACTTCGAGAAATTTTTACGTCGGCTTGTGCTATTTTTCGTACACAGGTTGCACGATCACTCGGCGCCTCTGTGCGCCAACCTCATTGCTACTCGGACTCGGTCACCGCACCGATCCTAACGCACCGCAACTCAGACCTCGTCGTCATGTTGGGCATGAGACAGATAAGTCCCTTTTATAATTAAACTGCATACTTCACTCCTTTGCGAGTTTGCTTCTTTCGAGCGTCACTCGGGAGCTGCTCCTCGCCTTTACCCGAGTCTGACTCGATGAAATACAATTGACCCATTCAATACTATATTTCTCGTATTCCGACAGGTCCGCCATCGAAGCCTATAGTGCGCTCGGGGGCTACGCCGCACTCGAGGACTGCAGCTCATTCGGAATCACACCCTCCTGAGTGGTCTAGTACTTCATCGCCAGTCAGATCCTTCACTTCAACGAGTGCAGTTGGATCCGCCACTTCGACAAGTTACATGATCACTCGATCGCTCTGCGCGCCATCTTCGTTCCTACTCAGACTCAGTCACCGCGCCGGTCTTGTTGCACCGCAACCACCCTACACTGACCTCGTCGCTACATCAGCTTCGAAAGCATCTGACTGACTCCTCCGAGGACCATTTTCGCCACTTCGACAAGTTACATGATCACTCGGACGCCCCGCGCGTCGCCATCAGTCGGACGCGTCCTCACCACTCGGCCGCCCTGCGCATCGCCACCTGGTTGGACACGTCCTCACCACTCGGCCGCCCTGCGCGTCACCACTCGGTTGGAGACGTCCTCACCACTCGGCCGCCCTGCGCGTCGCCATCAGTTGGACACGTCCTCGCCACTCGGCCGCCCCGCGCGTCGCCATCGGTTGGACACGTCCTCACCACTCGGCCGCCCCGCGCGTCGCCGCTCGGTTGGACACGTCCTCATCACTCGGCCGCCCTGCGCGTCGCCATCGGTTGGACACGTCCTCACCACTCGGCCGCCCCGCGCGTCGCCGCTCGGTTGGACACGTCGTCACTCGGTTGGACACGTCCTCACCACTCGGTTGCCCCGCGCGTCGCAATCGGTCAGACGCGTCCTCACCACTCGGCCGCCCCGCGCGTCGCCACTCGGTTGGACACGTCGTCACTCGGTTGCCCCCCGCGTCGCAATCGGTCGGACACGTTCTCACCACTCGGCCGCCCCGCGCGTCGCCATCGGTCGGACACGTCTTCATTACTACATCGCCAACGCGGAAACAACTAAGTTACTCATATGATCAAACCTCATATCGCACTCTGTAGCGATCTTACCTCTTTCGAGCATCACTCGGGGGCTACGCCACAGCCAAGGGCTATGCCACCCTCGGGGGTTACGCCCCATTTGATCAACCTATTGATCATGTCAGGAATATTTTTCTGAACATACTTGCTCGGTCCGCCGAAGATCTGTAAGGGTAGCATCGTTCACTCGGACGATCGCCCAAATCATTACCTGGAGTCATCTTCAGGACTGCAAAGGGGTGAAAATGACGCTCCTCTACGGATACACTTGGCCCTTCTTCTAGGCTCCAAGGCGTCAGTTTCACAAACTTGGACTCGGAGATGGCCTGTGCTGGTGTTTCCCCGGGATAATGAGTGGCCTCTCTCCGGAGAGTCAGTCCACGCGCTAGCCTCGCCACTCGGGTTTTCATGGCACGTCCACCTCGGACCACTAGTCTATCTCCTCCGGGAGACATACGAGTGCCACCAAGTTTTTCCTCGCAGTCAACATACCCCGATCAGTCGGGAAGCACGTCCACTCGGACGATCGCCCAAATCATTACCTGGAGTCATCTTCAGGACTGCGAAAGGGTGAAAATGACGCTCCTCTACGGATACACTTGGCCCTTCTTCTAGGCTCCAAGGCGCCAGTTTCACAAATTTGGACTCGGAGATGGCCTCTGCTGGTGTTCCCCCGGGATAATGGGTGGCCTCTCTCCGGACAGTCAGTCCACGCGCTAGCCTCACCACTCGGGTTTTCATGGCACGTCCACCTCGGACCACTAGTCTATTTCCTCCGGGAGACATACGTGTGTCACCAAGTTTTTCCTCACAGTCAACATACCCCGATCAGTCGGGAAGCACGTCCACTCGGACAAATACCCCTTTCATGCAAAAGGGTGAGACTGGCGCTCCTCTACGGATACACTTGGCCCTTCTTCTAGGCTCTAAGGCGTCAGTTTCACAAACTTGGACTCGGAGATGGCCTGTGCTGGTGTTCCCCCGGGATAATGAGTGGCCTCTCTCCGGAGAGTCAGTCCACGCGCTAGCCTCTCCACTTGGGTTTTCATGGCACGTCCACCTTGGACCACTAGTCTATCTCCTCCGGGAGACATACGAGTGCCACCAAGTTTTTCCTCGCAGTGTCCAACTTTTCTCTCCAGTCGGCAGTTTCAAGACCGAAGTTATTTACCGTGCCGCCGCCAGTCGGCATGTTCCTCACTCAGCTTTCTACTATTTCACAAAATATGCTCAATACCTGATGCTCACTCCTCGTCGCCAACCCGGTCCCAACCCGATCGTCTGGTTGGCAAGAGCAAAAACTAACGGTCAATATAAGAAGTACTCCTTGCAGTGTCCAACTTTTCTCTCCAGTCGGCAGTTTCAAGACCGAAGTTATTTACCGTGCCGAGTGCACGAAGATTCACCTGCTTGACCCAGTTCCAGTATGAATTTACTTACCGTGCCGAGTGCACAAAGATTCACCTGATTGACCCAGTTCCGGGCTGAACTTATTTACTGTGCCAAGCGCAGGAAGATCCATCAGATTGACTCAGCTCCAGATTGCAGTTATTTACCGTGTCGAGACCACGAAGATCCATTCCGAATGCATGAAGACCCACCACAGTTCTAGGCTGAAGTCATTTACCGTGCCGAGCGAACGAGGGTTCACCTGTTTAATTCAGTTCCAGACTAAAAGACTTAAACCCTCTGCCAGACTCATGTAGTCTGACAGAGGCTCGGGGACTACACCCAGTGGGGGCACGCCAGTGAGTGCACTCAGCGTGCCCCCACTGGAAGAGAAACCAAAAAGAAACATTCTGCTCGGTCAAGTCCAGCAACAACATTCGAGTACAACAAATCTTACAGACTCCAACTGACTACCAGCAATCAGTCAGAGTCTCGGGGGCTACACCCTATGGGTGTGCTGATCGCGCACCCATAGAACAAAATTCCGAGTATCTTCACTCATGCAAACGTCCCGTTCCCAGGCGCGAAGAAATTCCGAGTAATCAGTCACTCGATACAGGACCGGCTCCAAATCACTCAAAAAAATTGCTATAAGGTGAGTTTAATGCTCCTCCGCGGACCCGTTTGAGCCTTCTTCTAGGGCTCAAAGTGTGAAACTCATAAGTTTGGATCTAGAGCCGACTTGTATTGACATTCCTCCGGGATAAGAATGGCATCTCTCCGAGAGGGCAGTCCATGCGTCAATCTTGTTGCCCAGATTTAATGACTCTTCCATACTCAGATCACGAGCCAGCCTCTTCCGAGAGATGAACGACCAATGGAAAAGAAAATGTGATTATCAGACTAATCAGATCAATGGGAAGGAATAAGTGCAGATAATCCAGCTCTCCGGGTGGACGTGATCACGAGAACCTAAAGTCAGAGTTAGTAAAATCATTTAACCCGAAAAGAAGAGAGATCAGAGTCCCAGAGTATAGAAGAGGAATAAAAGATCCTAATACCACCCAATTGGCGACGTGGGCCCATAAGCCACACAGCCATGTTAGAAAAATAGTTTTTCAATGTCTAGACTCAACTTCGACCAAGGAATTGGAAGGGGGCTTCCTACAGGCAGTCGACTCTGATACTAGCTTGTGACGCCCCTGCTCGACCGTGCACTAATCATACACGCAAACGTGCACGCTCGAGATCAGAGACTCACAGGAAGATATCACAACACAACTCTAAACTCAAATTTAAACATAAATCTTCATATTACAAACCAGGGGTCACGAGGACCCGAATACATGAGTCATACACACAAATAATATCTGGGTACAGACATAGTTAGTCAAGTTTTGCCTTAAGAAGGCTAGCACAAATAGCGACACTGATCGAAAAGGCGAAGGCCTCCTGCCTAGGGCCTCCGAACAACTCCTAGTCGGCTGGCTCAACCCAGTAGTACGTGCCTCCGGGGCTCTCCTGGTAGTAGTCCCTTGCGGTGGTGTCTGGCTCCGGGACTCCATCGTCTGATTTCATCAAGTGGGTATGGGGGAAAAAGGTAGCAAAGCAACCGTGGGTACTCATCCAAAGTACTCGCAAGACTGACATCAGAACTATACTAATATGCATCAGTATCAAAGGAATGGGGCTATAACTTGGACTATACTACAGAATGCTGGAACAGAGGGGGAGAGGGCCTAGCCTACCGAAGACTAGCATCTTGAAGCAGATCTTGCAGCATCAGAAGAGAATAGAGCAAGGTAATATATATCAAACATGGTTTAGTAAAGCCCTGAGATACTTCCTCGACTACCCTGCGAGAAAGTGATCCCGAGAGCAGTAGTAGCAGTTTATCATAGTGACAGTATCCATTTGTAATTGTAGCGGATCAAGATACAACTCCGAGCGTCATGTTACCGTGGACACGGCTATTCGAATAGATAACTTCCCTGCAGGGGTGCACTACTGTTACCCAGCACGCTCGATTACATCTGGCCGGATACACTTGCTGGGTAATACCCGGCCTCGGGTAATCGACATGACGCAGTCCTACCTAGGCTCAGCAGAGAGGTCAACACGCCGGTCTAAATCCTAAGCACGAAGGGGTCTTGGGCCATCGCCCTTCGCACTCCTGCACGTTACGTGGCTTGTCGGGGCCCAAGCGCGACTCTGTATACACAGTGACATAACCAACTCACCCCAACGATCAGCCCGCATCTCTGAGCTGCGACGTCTGAAGAGCTTTCGGCTGATACTACGACGTAGAGGGTCCCATAACCATTATCCCACGTGGTGGTAGTGCGTATAGGGCCAACGACCCAGTCAGATCAAATACCCAAATCCGTTAGGCGTATTTAGTAACTCGCAGAGACGATCAGATTCCCTGTCGCTCTGACTTGGTAAGACATATCGCGCGGGTGCTCGAAGCCGACCCGTCTTTGGTAGTATTCTCTCGCGGGCACCCTTGGGGCCAGCCCGACTTTAACAGTTTAAGTATTGCGGTAATGTAAACAGTTCCGTGATCCTTACCCAGAGTGATCACGGCCCGGTAACAAGCATGGCATACGGACAGGGGTGAAGGGCCACAGGCGGAACAATGGCATAGCTAACTAAGCATCATGGGTCAACAGGCGATGTATCAATAGCAGGCGACAACATCAGGCTATGCATCAGAATAGGAGCTATCGGAACAGTAGCAGGGGCAATACTAATGCAAGCATAAGAGAGAAAAGGAATGGGCGATATCCTATGATCAAGGGGGTTTTGCTTGCCTAGAAGCTCAGCTGAAGGGGTCTGGTCGTCGGCGACGTCGTGACACGAAGGTAAGCTTGTTCGCCAGGTTGATTGACCATTACCTGGTGTTTGCGATCATAATTGCTCTTTTGACGAGACTGAGCAGCTTTCAAATGATTTCGGACAATGCGGACTTGTTCTTCAGCTTGCTGAATAATGTCCGGTCCAACGAGTGTTCGTTCCCCAGTTTCTGACCAATTCAGAGGGGTTCGACACTTACGTCCATAGAGAACTTCAAAGGGTGCCATCTTCAGGCTAGCTTGGTAGCTATTGTTGTAAGAGAATTCGGCATATGGGAGAGATTCCTCCCATTTCTTACCGAATGAGATGACACAAGCTCGAAGCATATCTTCAAGCACTTGATTGACTCGTTCAACTTGTCCCTGGGACTGGGGGTGAAAAGCGGTGCTGAAGGACATGTGAGTTCCCATAACTTCTTGGAAACTGTTCCAAAATCTTGAGGTAAAGAGGCTGCCACGATCTGAACTGATCTCCAACAGAATACCGTGAAGTGACACAATTCTGGAAACATACAAGTCTGCTAACTGACTACCAGTGATTGTCTCCTTGACTGGCAGAAAGTGAGCAACCTTTGAGAATCGGTCGATGACGACAAAGATAGCATCATGACCCTTCTGCGATCTGGGAAAACCAGTAATGAAGTCCATTTCGACCTTGTCCCATTTCCATTCAGGAATATCAAGTGGTTGCAGAAGTCCAGCAGGCCTTTGATGTTTTGCCTTGATGCGACGGCAAACGTCACACTCAGCAACATAGCGAGCAATGTCTCGCTTCATATCAGGCCACCAATATCTCTGTCGAATGTCTTGGTACATCTTGGTACTACCAGGGTGAATTGACAGAGGTGTATCATGAGCTTCTTTCATGACGCGCGGGGTCAGATTCAGATTGCCCATTCTAGGAACTACTAAGCGATTCTTGAAGAACAAGGTGCCATCAGCATCAACAGTGAAAAATGAGGGCTTTCCCCTTTTGAGATCACGCTTAATCTTCTCGACCTCAGAGTCGGCTTTCTGTATAAACTTGATGAGGTCCTCGAGGTCTGGTTCAACAACTAGGGTATTGAGATAACCCTGTGGGACAATGTGCAGGTTCAACTTGCGAAGTTCTTCATGGAGAAGGGGTTGTGCTTGCTGAACCATGAGGTTGTTGCAATAAGACTTGCGACTCAAGGCATCGGCCATTACATTAGCCTTGCCAGGGGTATAAGAAATATCCATGTCGTAGTCGGCTATTGTCTCGAGCCATCTTTGTTGATGGAGGTTCAAATCTGGTTGAGTATACAGATACTTCAGACTTTGGTGGTCCGTGTATATCTCGCAACGATTACCGAGAAGGTAATGTCGCCACAGTTTCAAAGCATAGATAACTGCTGCTAACTCGAGATCATGCGTTGGGTACTTATCTTCGTGAGGACGCAACTGACGAGAGCCATAGGCAATGACCTTGCGCTCTTGCATTAGGACACAGCCTAATCCTTGACGGGATGTGTCGCAATATATCACAAAGTCCTTGTGGGAATCAGGGGGAGCTAGCACTGGGGAAGATGCCAACTTATCTTTAAGTGTTTGGAAACTTTCCTGACATTTTTCTGTCCACTCAAACTTAATGCCTTTGTGAAGCAGATCAGTCAGTGGTTTAGCAATCTTGGAGAAGTTCTCGATGAAACGGCGGCAATAGCTAGCAAGACCGAAAAAACTTCTGACTTGCTTGACATTCTTCGGCGGAGTCCAGTCAAGAATAGCCTGAACTCGTTCTGGGTTAACGGCAATGCCATCTTTGGAAATCATATGACCAAGATAGGTCACCTCAGATAACCAGAATTCACATTTGGAAAATTTGGCATACAGTTGATGTTCTCGAAGTCTCTCCAATACAAGCCGAAGATGTTCGGCGTGTTCTTCTTCATTCTTGGAAAATATAAGGATATCATCCAAATAAACTACGACGAATTTGTCGAGGTAGTCCATGAAGATATAGTTCATCAATCGAGAGAAGGTTGCTCGAGCATTAGTTAGTCCGAAGGACATAACGGTGTACTCGTATGATCCATAACGGGTAATGAAGGCGGTCTTCGGAATATCCTCTTTACGAACTCGGATCTGATGATAACCCAACCTTAAGTCGAGTTTAGAGAACACAGAGGATCCAGCTAGCTGATCATAAAGATCATTGATCCGGGGAAGTGGATATTTGTTCTGGATTGTTGCTTGGTTAATAGGCCGATATTCCTGGACCAATCGGTTAGTACCATCCTTCTTCTTAACAAAGAGAGAAGGCGCTCCCCAAGCAGAAGAACTGGGGCGGATGAAACCCTTTTTAAGTGACTTGTCGATTTCCTCCTTAAGTTCAAGGAGTTCATACGGAGGCATCTTATAAGGACGCTTCGCAATAGGCGTAGTGCTAGGTTTCAAGTCGATGACGAACTCAACGGCTCTAACAGGGAGTATTCCTGGAAATTCTTTTGGAAAGACTTCCGGAAAATCACGAACGACTGGAATGTTTTCAATTCCCTCAAGAGGTGAGGCGTTCAAAGCATTTAGAGCATATATCTGAGCTTCAGCATTCCGAGTAATTCGGGCGGTGTAGTTCACTATCTCGTCGGAGGGGTGAAGGAGTTGGACGACTTTGGTGGCACAATTGATCGAAGCAATGTGAGCTTTCAACCAATCCATTCCCAGAATGAGGTCTATGGTGGAAGACTTCAGGATGATGGGTGAAACAAGGAATTCCAATCCTTTCATTTCAACAGGGACATTGTGTGCTATCATGGAGGTACGACAGTGGCCTCCAGGGGTACGGACAACCATTTGTAGGTTCATGTTTTCAAATGCAATGTCATGTGATAATGCAAATGCTTCTGACATGAATGCATGCGATGCTCCTGAATCAAATAAAACAGAAGCGGGTACTAAGTTAACGAGAAGGGTACCCATCACAGTAGCAGGTTGATCCTGAACTTCTTCAATATCAATGTTGTAAGCGTGTCCACGACCATAAGCAGAAGGCCCGGTATTATAGTTGCGGGACTGGTTGTTACCACGACCATTGCCATGGCCAGCATAAGAAACTGCCAACTGATTCGGATTCTGGCGGCAGTCCTTGGCAAGGTGACCTGGTTTGCGACACTTGAAACACAGACCATCTTTAGGACGAAGAGGAGCAGCACGTGGTGGAGCAGCTTGAACTCTTGGCTGCCTCGGTGGTGGAGGAGGCAGACGAGGTGCAGCATAGGAAGGCCTCAGCGCAGGGGCAGTGGGACGATAAATGCTATTGGGAATCCACATCTTACGCCTTTGCCCTGAGCTCGAAGATGAGCCAATGTCACGGTTGCGCTTGATTGAATCCCTATGTTCCATCTGAGCGGTCTCAACCTAGATAGCCTTGTTCACCAGAGTGGCGAAGTCGGCAAAGTCATGAACAGCGAGAGCCAGCTTGAGCTCTGGGTGGAGTCCATCACGGAATTTCTCCTGTCTGCGAGCATCTATGGCAATGTCTTCTTCAGCATAGCGGGACAGGTTAAGGAACTCCCGCTGATAAGCTTCGACGGTCTTACTGCCCTGAGTGAGGTTGCGAAACTCCCTTTTCTTCCGGTCCATGATTCCCTGAGGAATATAGCGGGCACGGAAAGCAGTCTGAAACTCGAGCCAAGTGATGACTGTCCCCTCAGGTAGTGAACGTCTGTGGGTGGACCACCATTGAGCAGCGGGGCCCTTCAAGAAGTAGGACGCGAAGGTGACAAGGTTTTCAGGGGCGACATTAGCAGACTCCATCTCGTAGGCGATGTCGCGAAGCCAGTCATCAGCATCCAGTGGCTGTTCAGGGTTGCGGAAAATAGTTGGGTTGAGGCGCACAAAGTCCTGCAGATTTATTGGGGCAGGTTGCTGATTTTGAGCATTCTGGTTCTGTTGCGGGAACTGAGCCATGATCCCAACCATGAACTGGCGGTTCAGTTCGAATTGCTGCATCATAGCCGCCATATAGTCTGGCGGGGGTGGATCGTTGGCACCACGGCCACGACCACCTGGTCTAACAATCCTGCTAAAATTTAACAGGGGGTAGTTTAGTAAAAGCAACTGCAAGTGTTTAGAGACAAACATGATGTAACACGATAATGAACAAGTAGTGCAGTAGATACATAACAGTAGTCAATTAAGACATACAGATCCATACACAGAGTCGATTACACGCGGACAGCATAAGTTCGCAGAATTAAACAGCTAGACATACTAGGCGGCGCGCAGGCACGCGGTGGAGGGATACAACGACGTGACATAGCGATATGCTACATCAGCGTCGGAGAAAACCACTGAACCTAGGTAACTGCAAGTGACGACGCCGGGCACCCTCGAAGTGAGGATCCTGTGCTCCGTGGACACTC
This sequence comes from Elymus sibiricus, assembly GCA_039707655.1. Classification (NCBI taxonomy): domain Eukaryota; kingdom Viridiplantae; phylum Streptophyta; class Magnoliopsida; order Poales; family Poaceae; genus Elymus; species Elymus sibiricus. Next base: position 326,908,156 of record CM077664.1, read on the forward strand.
TGATGCAGAACCTGGTCCCGAACTGGAAGAAGAGGACCACGCGGAGGGGTAAAACCTCCAACAGCAGGCCAGTCAAGACTTGGTGGCATCTCCGTCCTGCGCGGGTAAAGAATGTACTCTGGGTGCATCCGTGCACTGACTGCTGGCAGCAACTGTGTCAGAGCGTCGTAAAGGCGAGCACGAGTGGCGTGCAACTCGACAGCAAGAGCTCGAGCAGTGCGGTCCAGAGCCTGAGTGTACTGTACCAAAACCTGCGGGTCATAACGACGCGACACATAAGGCGTACACACAGCAGTGTAGTATCCAGTCTCATCCCCAACAGGAGCATACTGGATGTATCTGAAGGCAGTATGCTCCAAGCGACTACTGTGCTCTCCACGGAGACGGGCAATAGCAGTATAGGTAGCATCATGGACTGCCATGTCGACAGTCACTCCAACACCGTGAAAGGTGTGCAACTCAATGACGGAGTTGTCCTGCCGATCAAAGATGCAAACCTCAGCATGGTACTGCTCCTGCTGAACTCGCGGTAATCCTCGTAAACGGTGTACTCGGGATACCAGCGATATCCCAGCCTGGTCAGAAGTTCGACCAAAATGGCCGGAAACCCAGTCGCATCCACAGCCATGGTCAGATGTACAAGCTGTCTGGCGGGACGCGGCGTGAACAAACGATCCATCTGAAACAGAGGAAATTTCAAGCTTGTCAAATGACAATGTGAGAAACATATTATAACTTGGAAGGAAAGGTAAAACAGACCAATGGAAAAGAAAATGTGATTATCAGACTAATCAGATCAATGGGAAGGAATAAGTGCAGATAATCCAGCTCTCCGGGTGGACGTGATCACGAGAACCTAAAGTCAGAGTTAGTAAAATCATTTAACCCAAAAAGAAGAGAGATCAGAGTCCCAGAGTATAGAAGAGGAATAAAAGATCCTAATACCACCCAATTGGCGACGTGGGCCCGTAAGCCACATAGCCATGTTAGAAAAAAAGTTTTTCACTGTCTAGACTCAACTTCGACCAAGGAATTGGAAGGGGGCTTCCTACAGGCAGTCGGCTCTGATACCAGCTTGTGACGCCCCTGCTCGACCGTGCACTAATCATACACGCAAACGTGCACGCTCGAGATCAGAAACTCACGGGAAGATATCACAACACAACTCTAAACTCAAATTTAAACATAAATCTTCATATTACAAACCAATGGTCACGAGGACCCGAATACATGAGTCATACACACAAATAATATATGGGTACAGACATAGTTAGTCAAGTTTTGCCTTAAGAAGGCTAGCACAAACAACGACACTGATCGAAAAGGCGAAGGCCTCCTGCTTAGGGCCTCCGAACTACTCCTGGTCGGCTGGCTCAACCCAGTAGTACGTGCCTCCGGGGCTCTCCTGGTAGTAGTCCGCTGTGGTGGCGTCTGGCTTCGGTACTCCATCGTCTGATTTCATCAAGTGGGTATGGGGGGAAAACATAGCAAAGCAACCGTGAGTACTCATCCAAAGTACTCGCAAGACTGACATCAGAACTATACTAATATGCATCAGTATCAAAGGAATGGGGCTATAACTTGCACTATACTGCAGAATGCTGGAACAGAGGGGGAGAGGGCCTAGCCTACCGAAGACTAGCATCTTGAAGCAGATCTAGCAGCATCAGAAGAGAATAGAGCAAGGTAATATATATCAAACATAGTTTAGTAAAGCCCTGAGATACTTCCTCGACTACCCTGCGAGAAAGTGATCCCGAGAGCAGTAGTAGCAGTTTATCATAGTGACAGTATCCAATTGTAATTGTAGCGGATCAAGATACAACTCCGAGCGTCCTATTACCGTGGACACGGCTATTCGAATAGATAACTTCCCTGCAGGGGTGCACTACTGTTACCCAGCATGCTCGATTACATCTGGCCGGATACACTTGCTGGGTAATACCCGACCTTGGGTAATCACCACGACGCAGTCCTACCTAGGCTCAGCAGAGAGGTCAACACGCCGGTCTAAATCCTAAGCACGAAGGGGTCTTGGGCCATCGCCCTTCGCACTCCTGCACGTTACGTGGCTGGTCGGGGCCCAAGCGCGACACTGTATACACAGTGACGTAACCAGCTCACCCCAACGATCAGCCCGCATCTCTGAGCTGCGACGTCTGAAGAGATTTCGGCTGATACTACGACGTAGAGGGTCCCATAACCATTATCCCACGTGGTGGTAGTGCGTATAGGGCCAACGACCCACTCAGATCAAATACCCAAATCCGTTAGGCGTATTTAGTAACTCGCAGAGACGATCAGATTCCCTGTCGCTCCGACTTGGTAAGACATATCGAGCGGGTGCTCTTGGAGCCGACCCGTCTTTGGTAGTATTCTCTCGCGGGCACCCTTGGGGCCAGCCTGACTTTAACAGTTTAAGTATTGCAGTAATGTAAACAGTTCCGTGATCCTTACCCAGAGTGATCACGGCCCGGTAACAAGCATGGCATACGGACAGGGGTGAAGGGCCACAGGCGGAACAATGGCATAGCTAACTAAGCATCATGGGTCAACAGGCGATGTATCAATAGCAGGCGACAACATCAGGCTATGCATCAGAATAGGAGCTATCGGAACAGTAGCAGGGGCAATACTAATGCAAGCATAAGAGAGAAAAGGAATGGGCGATATCTTATGATCAAGGGGGTTTTGCTTGCCTGGAAGCTCAGCTGAAGGGGTCTGGTCGTCGGCGACGTCGTCGTACACTGCAGTGTCGTCGGCAGTCTCGGGGGCTATCGGAAGAGGAGGGGGAAGAAACAATAAATACACGGCAAAAATGCAACAGGGATGCATGACATGCCTAAACGATATGCAGATGTGATATACTGCCTAACTAATTGTTTTAGTTAATTTAGGAATTTATTTGGAATTATTTCACTAAGATCATGCACTATTCATTTATTGGAAACAGGCAAAAAGTTTCATGTTCAGCATGTTAGAGGGGTGTGGCGGGCATGTGGATAGGTTATTCGGATTCTTCATATTTTTCTGATCATTTTTCATATATAAATTATTTTAATCCGAGTTACGGTTTATTTTATATTAATTTTCAAAGTTTTAATCATTTTCTGAAATTATTTAAATTGAATTATCCGAAACAGTGCAGGGTGACGTCCTCATGACGTGGGTGTGACGTCAGCGGTCAACGGGGACCGTTGACTGGTCAACAAGACCAGTGGGTCCCACCTGTCATTGTCTGTTTAGGCTAATTAGGGTTTAATTAAACTGATTACAGATTAATTAGGCTAATTAAATAATTAGTTTAATTAAACAAAATTAATTAAGTTAATTAACTAATTAATTATTTATTATTTATTATTTATTTTAATTCTTTTTTCTTTTTCTTTAATTTCGTTTTAATAGGGGCTGGGCCCCACTTGTAAGTGGCCCAGGGCCACTGTAGTGGGTCAACGCGCGCGTGCGCGGGTACGCAGCGGCGGGCGACGGCGAGGGGCTGGCGCGGCTGCAGCGGGCCGGGCGACGGCAACCGCGGGTGGCGGCGACAGAGAGAAGGAGGGGGGCGACGGGGTTCCTCACCCCTGATGCAGGGGTACGCCGGCGAGGCTCGACGGAGTCCGGCGAGGAGGAGGTCGGGGAGGCGACGAGGACGAGGACGAGGCGGCGGTGACGGGCGGCGAGTGCGGCGACAGCGTCGGGCGCGGCAGAGGGAGGAGGGGGAATCGGGTTAGGGTTCGGGGGAGCGGGGGGTTATGTAGGGGGCGGCTGGGCCGGCCTGGTCGGCCTAGTGGCCAGCTGGGCCGAGGCCCGGGGGGGCTTTTGTTTTATTTTTATTTTTTTGTATTCTTTTATTTCTGTTTTGCCTTTTCTTTTTGCATTTTTCCAATTTTGTAAAACATGAGTCTTGCCCAAACAAATACTGTGCAATTACTAGCACTACCATAAAAGGTTTGGAGTCCAGATCTTTTCATTTGAATTTTTAATTAAATAAAAGGTATTAAAAGTTGCTGTTTTAGGATGTTATGGTCATTTAAATATTCAATTAATGTGGATTATATTTTTATAAATGCCTCTGGATTATTTGCAATATTATGAACATTTTTGTTTTCAAATTTGAACAACTTTTATTTTCACTTTATATTTGAATTTCAATTTGAATTGGAATTTGAATTAAGATATGAAACAAATGATGATCAAGCACTGTTAATCATGATGACTTGGCATTAACAAAATGTGATCATTGTAGTTAATACATGGGGATGTTACACACCGCAACCACCCTACACCGACCTCGTCGCTACATCAGCTTCGAAAGCATCTGACTGACTCCTCCGAGGACCATTTTCGCCACTTCGACAAGTTACATGATCACTCGGACGCCCCGCGCGTCGCCATCGGTCGGACGCGTCCTCACCACTCGGCCGACCTGCGCGTCGCCACCTGGTTGGACACGTCCTCACCACTCGGCTGCCCTGCGCGTCGCCACTCGGTTGGAGACGTCCTCACCACTCGGCCACCCTGCGCGTCGGCATCAGTTGGACACGTCCTCGCCACTCGGCCGCCCCGCGCGTCGCCATCGGTTGGACACGTCCTCACCACTCGGCCGCCCCGCGCGTCGCCGCTCAGTTGGACACGTCCTCACCACTCGGCCGCCCTGCGCGTCGCCATCGGTTGGACACGTCATCACCACTCGGCCGCCCCGCGCGTCGCCGCTCTGTTAGACACGTCGTCACTCGGTTGGACACGTCCTCACCACTCGGTTACCCTGCGCGTCGCAATCGGTCGGACGCGTACTCACCACTCGGCCGCCCCGCGCGTCGCCGCTCGGTTGGACACGTCGTCAATCGGTTGCCCCGCGCGTCGCAATCGGTCGGACACGTTCTCACCACTCGGCCGCCCCGCGCGTCGCCATCGGTCGGACACGTCTTCATTACTACATCGCCAACGCGGAAACAGCTAAGTTACTCATATGATCAAACCTCATATCGCACTCTGTAGCGAGCTTACCTCTTTCGAGCATCACTCGGGGGCTACGCCACAGCCGAGGGCTATACCACCCTCGGGGGTTACGCCCCATTTGATCAACCTGTTGATCATGTCAGGAATATTTTTCTGAACATACTTGCTCAGTCCGCCGAAGATCTATAAGGGTAGCATCGTTCACTCGGACGATCGCCCAAATCATTACCTGGAGTCATCTTCAGGACTGCAAAGGGGTGAAAATGACGCTCCTCTACGGATACACTTGGCCCTTCTTCTAGGCTCCAAGGCGTCAGTTTCACAAACTTGGACTCGGAGATGGCCTGTGCTGGTGTTCCCCCGGGATAATGAGTGGCCTCTCTCCGGAGAGTCAGTCCACGCGCTCGCCTCGCCACTCGGGTTTTCATGGCACGTCCACCTCGGACCACTAGTCTATCTCCTCCGGGAGACATACGAGTGCCACCAAGTTTTTCCTCGCAGTCCACATACCCCGATCAGTCGGGAAGCACGTCCACTCGGACGACCGCCCAAATCATTACCTGGAGTCATCTTCAGGACTGCAAAGGGGTGAAAATGACGCTCCTCTACGGATACACTTGGCCCTTCTTCTAGGCTCCAAGGCGCCAGTTTCACAAATTTGGACTCGGAGATGGCCTGTGCTGGTGTTCCTCCAGGATAATGAGTGGCCTCTCTCCGGAGAGTCAGTCCACGCGCTAGCCTCACCACTCGGGTTTTCATGTCACGTCCACCTCGGACCACTAGTCTATCTCCTCCGGGAGACATATGAGTGCCACCAAGTTTTTCCTCACAGTCAACATACCCCGATCAGTCGGGAAGCACGTCCACTCGGACAAATACCCCTTTCATGCAAAAGGGTGAGACCGGCGCTCCTCTATGGATACACTTGGCCCTTCTTCTAGGCTCTAAGGTGTCAGTTTCACAAACTTGGACTCGGAGATGGCCTGTGCTGGTGTTCCCCCGGGATAATGAGTGGCCTCTCTCCGAAGAGTCAGTCCACGCGCTAGCCTCTCCACTCGGGTTTTCATGGCACGTCCACCTTGGACCACTAGTCTATCTCCTCCGGGAGACATACGAGTGCCACCAAGTTTTTCCTCGCAGTGTCCAACTTTTCTCTCCAGTCGGTAGTTTCAAGACCGAAGTTATTTACCGTGCCGCCGCCAGTCGGCATGTTCCTCACTCAGCTTTCTACTTTTTCACAAAATATGCTCAATACCTGATGCTCACTCTTCGTCTCCAACCTGGTCCCAACCCGATCGTCTGGTTGGCAAGAGCAAAAACTAACGGTCAATATAAGAAGTACTCCTTGCAGTGTCCAACTTTTCTCTCTAGTCGGCAGTTTCAAGACCGAAGTTATTTACCGTGCCGAGTGCACGAAGATTCACCTGCTTGACCCAGTTCCAGGATGAATTTACTTACCGTGCCGAGTGCACAAAGATTCACCTGATTGACCTAGTTCCAGGCTGAACTTATTTACTGTGCCAAGCGCAGGAAGATCCATCAGATTGACTCAGCTCTAGATTGCAGTTATTTACCGTGCCGAGCCCACGAAGATCCATTCCGAATGCATGAAGACCCGCCACAGTTCTAGGCTGAAGTCATTTACCGTGCCGAGCGCACGAGGGTTCACCTGTTTAATTCAGTTCCAGACCAAAAGACTTAAACCCTCTGCCAGACTCATCTAGTCCGATAGAGGCTCGGGGACTACACCCAGTGGGTGCACTCAGTGTGCCCCCACTGGAAGAGAAACCAAAAAGAAACATTCTGCTTGGTCAAGTCCAGCAACAACATTCGAGTACAACAAATCTTACAGACTCCAACCGACTACCAGCAATCAGTCAGAGTCTCGGGGGCTACACCCTATGGGTGCGCTGATCGCGCACCCATAGAACAAAATTCCGAGTATCTTCACTCAAGCAAACGTCCCGTGCCCAGGCGCAAAGAAATTCCGAGTAATCAGTCACTCAATACAGGACCGGCTCCAAATCACTCGAAAAATTTGCTATAAGGTGAGTTTAACGCTCCTCCGCGGACCCGTTTGAGCCTTCTTCTAGGGCTCAAAGCGTGAAACTCATAAGTTTGGATCTAGAGCCGACTTGTATTGACGTTCCTCCGGGATAAGAATGGCATCTCTTCGAGAGAGCAGTCCATGCGTCAATCTTGTTGCCCAGATTTAATGACTCTTCCATACTCAGATCACGAGTCAGCCTCTTCCGAGAGATGAACGACTGTGACCAAGTTTCTCCACACGGTCTCCGTCGATCTGCGCGCGCACGTCTCTGATATTGAATCCCGCAAAATCCGGGATCCAGCAATTCGATTGCTCGACCTTTAAAACCCTTCCAAAAATGCTCAGGTCTGGTCCGCCACCCAACGCACGAAGGGCTCATTTCACTCGGACACCATGTAGTCCGGAATCCGTCAAGGCAACACGCGGAGATAAGACCGCCGGGTGACCAGCGGGAGTTCATGAGTGCCTCCGTAGCGCTCGACTCATCTGGGAATTCACCTCGACTCGACCCGCTCAACCTCGACCGATTCGGGGGCTAATGGCGAGGACATGTATTGGGGGTAGGGTAACAGGCCTGACCTAAAGACCCTACCCATGGACACCGTACACTTTGTACTGGGCCCCTGGGCCAGATCGCCGTTCAGATGTACCGCAACTTGAAAGTCACTCGGACGACAACAACCACTCGGAGCATAGCACTCCACTCGGAGTACCTTATTTCACTCGGACATACGAAGACCAATAGTCAGCATGGCGGTTTCGTAGTGGGCAGATATTATGGCATTGATGGTCCATCTTGTAACATAAGAGGTGAGGGGGTGGCGCACTCTATATAAGCCACCCCCCACCACTAGACTTGGGGGGGCAGGCCCTCATTCTTCCCCCTTGGCTCTCTCGCCATTAGTCTCAGGACTTAGCTCAGGCATGGGGATCCGTTCTCCTCTTCCTCTCTCACACACATTGTAATCTCCGGATTCATACTCAGATAAAACAAAGCCTCTTCGGAGCACGAGACGTAGGGTTGTTATCTCCACCGCGAGAGGCCCGAACTCGCTAAAACACCGTGTCACCCATATGCATCTCGATAGATCATGCTCCTTTACACTACCCCTTTCTATTGTCGGATTCGATACCACGACACCCCCCCCCCCAGTAGATTCGCCACTGGTGGTAGGGTCGGTCCAAATGATCTTCTTGTAGTGGCTTTATTAGGTCAATGATATTTTGTTGGCTGGTGGAGGCAAGATGGAAGTGCTAGAAGCACCGACGGCTATTTCAGGTCTAGTTGTGGATGAGGATGCACCTCAGTTCGCTTGATGTTTACGATGGTTAGATCAGTGTCATCATCTATACTCTTCAGGGGGTGATGACACTACGCCCGCCGACAAACTTAGGATGCAGCCATGCCGATGTTCGATCGACATTGTCTTTGTTATGTCTCTATGGACGGGATTCAACCGCGGTCTTCAAAACACATTAGGTGATAGGAGTTTATTAGGTCTTATGGTGATTGTTGGTCGCTTTTATGTTTTGCAACAATGGATGCTCGCATCATTTTTTTTTATAGAAGAATGCCGCTCTTTAATGACTATAAAATATCATCACAAAGAGTTTCCCAGATACAATCCGGAGTTACATTGCGTTAGATAGAATCACCAGAGAAAGCACACACATGCGATAATGTATGAGTCACGACATTGTGATTGTGCCTTGACATGAATCAGATTTCAAATTCCCCCGGGTGCATTCTGTAAACCTAGGGTACCATAAAACTGAACACGTCACTGAGAAAAGATAATGAGAAACATGAGCTCCCAACATTGGCTGTCACACCTCTCAACATATCGTTAATCTTGTATGATCTTTTCTGGAAGACCCTTTGGGTTGTAGGTATGGACCAAGAAATTCCAGGGGATGGTTAAACACTAGCAGTGGATAGGGACGATTCATGCATTACATGGTTGGAAGCAGAACCTGCCATATTCACTAGTATATGTTTCTACATTCTGTAATAGACAATAAAGACGCAAGCGGGGATAGCTCAGTTGGGAGAGCGTCAGACTGAAGATCTGAAGGTCGCGTGTTCGATCCACGCTCACCGCATTGTATATTTTATTTCTTTTTGCAGTTAAAAAAACTGAAAACTCTGTAAGTCTCAGAGCGGTCTCTTTGACTAGTGTGATTTCCTTTCTTTTTCTATCAACAACAACTCTCACAATGGCTCCGTAAAAAAAAACACTCTCGCAGTGGCTCCGTAAAAAAAAAAAAAAAACTCTCACAGTGGCAATTCTCTTGTGTAAAAGACTGAAGCCTGAATGTAGGCTAGAGCCTGAAAAGAGAGAACAGACCAAGTTGTCATGATCATGTACATTGAAACTGAACCAGGAGTGTACCAATAGTCCAATATTATTTTCGTTCTTGATCGTCAGACCGCAAGAGACCACGACATCTAACCCTTGTCGCCGCAGAACAAATACAATGCGAGGATCCTCTGAAGTCTGAACATTGCAAGCATCCTCGTCAGAAGTGAAATAGGGATCACATATCATAGCCTTGTTCTCTTGTCAGCAGTTTGTTTCATATTTCTCGAGTTACAACTTACAACCATACAGACATACAGTTATCCTACAACTACCCCCAACTATTTCCACCTTTCTCGTCTCGTCGAGTAACAGTCAGCATACAAAATACAGAACGAGCAGCTGGAACGTGCTCTACTTCTGCCATCTTTTGGTTGACCTGGCTGACGAAGAGCCTCCCGCCAACTGGTTGGATTGACTCCTTGTATGACGAAGAGAATTAACTATTGGTTCTGGTTTAAAATTTTACCAAACGTCATGAATAGATACAGAAATTATATGAACCTCAACGTGAAATTTTCCAAGTTGTGAAAGTTTATTGAGCCCTAGCACCAAAATTTTGCAGGTTCTATGAAGAAGTCTTGTGCTTACTTGGAGTCTTCAAAAGTGCATCCCTTGGTTTTGATCTGGAGATTGCTGGCTGCCTGCTTTTTGTGAGAGTGGATCTGGCTATTCGCGATGGGCCTTTGTTTCCTCTCCACTGCTCTGCTTACCAAATTAGTAAGCCTACTTCTCGAAAGATGAGAAACTCTCAAGACGACTAGTATAGACAAAAAGAAATTACTCCTAATGCATAGCCATAGGAATGAAAAAAAAACTCTCGAAAAACAACTGATAGTTTTGATGGAAATGATATAGGAAACAGAGAGTACATTGTCGTATCGTCGATTATGTCCAAGTTGGAGTTCATAATATTCCTTCTGCCAATAGAATACTCCATTTCTCTTACCAACGAACCATCTTCAGATACACTGTCTTCATAATCTGCTTCATCCAACCCCAGAGCCAAAATTTTAGTGGGTGAAGTCTGACCAGCATGTGCATTCGCCTCAGCATAACTCAGCAGATCTGCCAGTTGTCTCTTTTGGTTTAATGTGATCAGCTATGCCTTATTGGAATTAAAATTATTTGGCATGGTTGCACCATGGTTGTCAACAATTGAACTTTGGGATTTGTCTTTGTCTTTCATGAGTTGCAGCTGCTCAATTTCCATATCTTTTCGTGAAATAGTGTCTTTCAAGGATGAAACCTAGAAAAGCACAAACAACAGCTTATATCCATAATATGAGAGAATCTTTATCAGGAACAGAAGTTAACAGCAACTGCAAACAACCACTTTGGAGTTTCAATTCGTATTATATAATAACTTGAACCATACGTATCCAACAGTGATATTGTAAGCCCTCATTTTATCTATGATCCTATGGAAACTTAGCAATTCATTTTTATTTTCTTTCTAATTGATCCAAAATTTGTACTGGTATTTTTGCAAAGAGGGAAATAGTAGTGGCATTTCTCTGAATCGGCATAATTAGAGTGGCATTTATCTAGTTAACCCCCAAAAGTAAAAATAGCAGGAATTCCCAAGCTATTCAAGTCTGGGTCGGTGGTGGGTCCTTGTGGCGGAGCCGGTGGCGGCAGATCTTGGGATCCCGCACCCGGGGACGTCGCAGGACGCGTCTTCATCAACTGCGGTGGACTCCGGTGTCGTGTGGGTGACTCGGAGTCTGGATCTCGAGGTGGTGACGGCCTTTCTGAGGCTGGTGGCGGTATGGGACGTCCCCTCCATCAACAAATCAGGTTCGATGCGGCTCGGCAGGTGACACATGTGCCTCTTTCGGAGTTGCCGGGTAGTGCCTGTCGTTGGCAGGTGAAGCCACCGATGGATGCGCTACCGGTGGATGCTACGCACGACGTCTTATTCGAAGACGTCAAGTCATGCCTGCTACCGGCAGGTGATGCACGGTGGCTCTGGCGGAGGTGTCATGTTTAGTCTGTTGCTGTTGGATTGAAGGTGGTGCGACAGTAGCGGGAGGCAGGCGGTATGGGACGTATTTGTCTTCTGTTGTCTCCTCCAGAGGTATCCGGCTATCGAGACGTCAGTAGACGGATAAGGGTGGATGGTACAGACAGCTTCAACGACGAGTTTATGCACTCCGGTGGAAACACAAGATCTCTGATCGGGCTATGTCGGTGCGCGCCTGCGTCGTGTCCTTGTTGAAGGTGGTGGATTGAAGCTTGGCTTTGGGGATGAGTATCCGGAGTTCAACCTTGTGGTGGACTCGCCATCATCGGCGCGCGAGTTATGTATTTTTCGTTTCTGATGTGTCCTGTAACATAGGGCTAGTGTCTATCTGGGAGAGTTACTGTCGCGAGGTATGCGGCCTCAGGGTTTGTTTTCCGCTTTATTTCCGGGTCAAAATTGTTCGGCGACTGGATTTTGCATTATTAATAATATATGGCTACATGCATCGTTCTGATGCAGAGGCCAGGGGTTATCCTTCTTTTCGGGAAAAAAAAATCAAGTCTGAGTTTTTCTGTAGGTTTGTATTAATTATTTGTCAATACTAGCGCACATACTAGAAATCAACACTATCAAGAGTGTCGAGAAATATGTAACTAACGCAGCAGTAAATAAACTCCTGCTATTTTACTGCTAATTCTTCGCAATGTTTTAATACAAGCTATGAATTGTAGTTTTTATGGTTTAACACCTTACCAACCATAGTTATAAGTAAGTACTCCCTCCGATTAAAACCACGACACTTATTAAGGATCAGAGGGAGTATATGAAAATCACTTGAGTCCTAAAATCGATTCCAACCTGAGATTAGAAGTGATCATAGAATGAAAATATTCATCTTGGGTTTTTAGGATAATGTTCACAATTTAATATCACATTCATATGTAAATCTATCTTTTTATTTTACACACTATTCTTTCTTTCCCTAACTAAAGCAGTTTCTTTTTAGAACGAAGGCTTAAGAAGAGCCCGATTTTGAATTAACAAAGCCATCAACCGGCGAGGAATACACAAGGCCACCAAGCATAAGCGACCAAAAGATACAAGGGAACTGACTGAGCGACTAAAACAGTTTCTCATGTGCGCAAAAGGAAACAAACTCCAGTTCAAGACGAGTTAGAGAGAGGCTAAAGTATAAGAGCCTGTTCCAGCAGCTCTTTGATATCCTTTCCCTCTTTGTACTTCTTGCAGCGCCTAACTCTACTCCAGAAACTCTTTTAGCAAACTTTAAAGTGCTTATTGTTTCTAAATATGACTCAACATCAGGATTTATTTGGACAAACATTAGTGTCTTTGCTTGTCTCCCTGCGATAGAATATTCGAAGAAATAATTATAACGATCACATAAAGCCTCCAAATGCATGATTTATCAACAAGTAAACAATCGATTACCAAGAGAGCTTTGAAGAACTTGTGTGAGCTTTGCTGTTTCTGTAGGGCACATGGGCATTTTTCTGTACCAGAGCAAAAATCACATCACCTAAAGCAGAGAGTGATTTGTTAATATGTTGAGCCTCTTTCAATCTATCTCCCGTTGCTTCCGACTGCTCTACTCTTTCACTGCCAGCAAGATCAACGAGCTGTAGACATCCTCTAGAGACTAGAGGTGGATCCAATCTTCACATCCAACCCTGGAATATTTACGGTTAGAATGCTACATGTAAGTATAACGATAAATATAATATAAATCCGGTTCATGGTTCAGTCAACCTGTGGGACCGGCTGCTTCTTTCATTTAGAGCTGTTGCACCAACTGCTCTATTTGCTAGTCCAATTTCCATCAAGTCTAAAATATCTGATGTTGATTTGACTGGATATAAGCTCGCATCCGGTAAAACGAGTCCAATAGGCTGAGAAGTCTAAAACATCAAGTATTTATTTATGTTAAGGAGTACCATTATTACTTTACAATTTTAATAATAAGAATACAATTAAATAAAAAAACATGATTGTAAGAAATGTAACGAAAAAAATCTGTGCAATCGTATCAAAGGATATTGTTTCTGTGCAATATTGATTGACAGAAGATCATGAACATGTTCATTGTATATCTCAACCATCTGTGCCCCAACCCCGTACGAGAAAATATTTCTCCCACTTAGTGAAATATCAAATTGATCATTTAAATCCCTGTAATTGACACCTCAATCTTTCTTTGATGTACTGGGTCCACTCTGGAAAGTGGAAAAAAAAGACAGAAAATAAGACACAGCTAATTATACAGTGTACGACAAAAATTTAATCATGATTCTCAAGTCTAGAGTCTGTACCATTGTGTAAGTTTTTCCAGAACCCGTTTGACCATATGCCAAAATACACACGTTGAATCCACCGAGAACTGACCGAATCAACGGCTGAGTGTCGGAAAAAACATCGGCTGTGAATTGGAAAAAAAATAGCTAATTAGAGAATTATTAATAAGAAGAAAAATAAAACTATTATAATAATAAAATTGTACCCTGATAAACAAATGAGCTAAACACTTTGCTAAACTCGACATCCAGTGTACATCTTTTCCTTGCTTCAACGGATTTGAAATCAGAAGCTCACCACTTTCACTAATGTTGTTAATAGTAGTTGATTTTTTTTATCTTGGCCAGGAAGAAATGGCTTACACCACAATACACTCTTATATTGCATAGGAAAAGAACATATTTTCAAAAGTGGTCACATATTTAATAAAAATATTAATATATTTTTTTAAATATATTTAAATACATTATTATATAATTGTAGAAAAAAAAATATTTTAATAAAATATTCATGTAGTATATAAAGTGTTCATGCTTTTCGAAAATGTTATGTAGATTTTAAAAGTGTTCACGAGTTTTAATAATGTTTGTGTGGTTGCAGAAATATACTTTTTGAATAAAATTAAATATAAAAATATGCATGGAAAAATAATTAGGAGCATAGTGTGGCCCCAGACTATCATCCTCAAATGAACATTTTTTCAAATTATACGTACATTTTTGTAGTTCACAAATATTATTTTAATTACATGAACAAAATTTTAAAAGTAAGTTATTTTGTATTCATATTATCTATAACTCAAGTATATTTGAACTTTTTTTATTACTATGACTATAATTTACTTCTGCAAAATTCTAAAAAAAAAAAAACTAACATGTGGAATATGGGCCACACAAAATAGGGGTTCGGCTCCTCTGCAGCTGCGTTGCTACTGTACCTATGTTGTAGCTGGCAAGATCTGCCGTCCACCCAAATCCAAAGGCTCTCATCCCTTCCCCTAAATTCTGCTATTAACTAAAAACAAAACTCTGATTTCTGTGAGGGAAATACCCTACGGCCGGAGGCTTGGCGCCAAACAAGACAAGAAGAAGAACAAATTGCGCGACAAGCAGCGATCTGTCCGACATCCTCCCCTTCGTCCTCCATATACGCCCATCTGTTGATCATGTACATGATCTCTCTTTTGCCTTCCTTCTCCTGGAGAAGAAAGCAATGTCCAGTATTTCACTTGCTACTGCTTGGTCTATACTGTAGTACTCGGCATGTTCTGTTCGAGAACGTATCCTGTGCTACGAACGAACTGGTGCACCAGATGCACCAATGATGCATGAGCCGTTGGATGCAAAAGAGAGGGACAGGATCCGGCTAGGAGATGGAGCTGCTGTAAATTTGCAAAATAGTCCTCGTAGAGTCATCGAATTCAGCAAGTTTAGGAACTAATCACAGATCTCTTTTCCTGTTTCTATACCAGGAGAATTAGTGTCAGTAAATTTCGTTCGGTCTCTCTCAATCCTGTGCCAGTCGAGCTTCCTCTCGCTCGAACATTTCCTGTTTCTGTACCAGTCGCTTCTTGGCTGCCAATCAAAGTTCTATGATACTAAGTGCCCTCACTGCTGAAGCTTTTGCCTATCGGGATGGTGTACTGATTTGCCGGGAGATTCAAGCTGGGAGCGTCATTATGGAGTCTGATTGCGTGGAGTTGATACATCTGTTGAAGACGAGGACGATGAACATGGCTGCAATTCTTCATGTTCTCATGCAAAATCAGAGGCTTGATAGGGAGTTACCTGCTTTTGATATTGTCTTTGTGATACGACAAGGCTCATGAAATTGCTCATTTTACCTCTAGTCTAGTACTAGTCCAGATCATGTCTTTTTTTAATTTGTAGTCCAGATCATGTCGTGATGCCTCAAGCAGCAAGCTCATGTTTTTGTGGCACCTTGTATTCAGCAAGATCGTAAACTTGCTAAAAATATTAGCAAGTGTTTGTTTTTTAGTTCAGATGGACAGTTGTTGTGATGCTCCAATGTGAAAGACGTGGTTCTTGCATGGAATCATCTAAAGAAATTGTGTCCAGAGATCTTTGTTCAGTTATAAAACAAGAGCGTCAGAACAACAATTATTTATAAAGTTATTTTTTCTGATATTTAAGATTACACTTAGGACCACAGAGTTATAACAGTTGAGCTTTCCAACTGACCTAGGAATAAATTACATGAAAATTTGCATTTTTGGCCCAAGTCAGAAATGAGCAACCAGGCAACAGTTACATGAGGTAATACAAGAGAACATCATGTCAATTTTCTCGGCTAGCATGCATGGTTTAAAACAGAAGCTTGGTCAAACAAATGTACGAAATACACGTCTTCATATACAATCTTGAGATATCTGGTTCAGTTACAGTAGAGTAACGTTGCTACTTGAAAAGCTTCAGCGGTGAGGGCACTTAGTATCATAGAACTTTGATTGGCAGCCAAGAAGCGACTGGTACAGAAACAGGAAATGTTTGAGCAAGAGGAAGCTCGACTAGCACAGAATTGAGAGAGACCGAACGAAATTTACTGACACTAATTTGCCTGGTACAGAAACAGGAAAAGAGATCTGTGATCGGCTCCTAAACTTGCTGAATTCGATGACTCTACGAGGACTATTTTGCAAATGTTCCAGCAGCTCCATCTCCCAGCCGGATCCTGTCCCTCTCTTTTGCATCCAACCGCTCATGTATCATTGGTGCATCTGGTGCACCAGTTCGTTTCGTAGCACAGGATACGTTCTCTGTTCTGCAGAGCTTTGTTACTATACTATACTACCTATTCCACGGCGTTTCTGCACGCAGCTCTAGATGCTCCCATCCAAAAACAGTAAAATCATTTAAAATAGTAAAAGAATTCAAAAATTCAGATTTTTTTTTTGTGGTGCAAGATGACCAAATGTGTGATGCCCGTGCCAAATTTGGTAGAGTTTGGACATTCAAGGAGCGCGTGGCAAAAAAGATAAATTTCAGGTCTATGAGAAAGTTTGAAAAAAAGTACTGTGCATAGCCGATTTTGTCTTTTTTGGCACGAGCTCCTCGAATGTCGTCTGCCCATGAAATTTTGCACGCACCTGGTGCACTTAAGCATCTTGCTTGCAAAAAAGTTTCTAATTTTTTTTGAATTTTTTTACTATTTGTTTTGATTTTACTGTTCACCATGTGTAGATGAGCCTGGGCACCGTTTTGAATATCCGCTATTCTGTAGTGATTTTTTCATAATAGCTAAATGTCAATCGACTGACTTTAGCTATTGTGGTCAGTCGATTTTGAAGAGGGAAGGAGAAGGAAGGGCCTGGCCGGAGAGAAGGAAGGGGCTCGCCGGAGGGCTACCCCATTATCTATCTTAGGGTTTAGGGTGGGGGCGGTGGTGGACGGCGGTGGTGGGGCTTCGCCGGAGAAGAAAACCAGACGCGGGCGGGGCTAGAGGGATGGCCGGGGGCGGCGCCAGCACGGCGGTGGGGGCGGTTCAAGGGAGGGCGGTGCGGCAAGACGGTCGCGAGAGTGCCGCCGGCCGCAGGTGGCGGTGGCCGGCGGTTCGGCCGGTGGCAGGTTTGGCGGGTGGAAGAAGGAGGCTGGAGGTTGAAGAAGCAATCTGCATCGTTGGTTTTCCATCCAACGGCTGAAACGAAATCGACTGACCCAAATTCGTTTTTCAGGCGACTTACGTCTAGCCATTCCCTAATTTTTTAGCTTGCTACTATCTGTTACTTGCTGTTACATGTTCTGCACTATTTTTTCTAGTACTAGTAGTGAAGGCAGAGAGCAACGTATGCATCCTGGTAAGTCTCTCTCCACCGTGCTATCTTGTCCTTCTTCACACGTCCCGACCGCTGCTCCGGGTGGATTGGAACGGCGCGATGGCGGTCGATCAATTAGCTCGGTGCATCAAGGCCGCCATAAATGTCCCACCACCCTCCCAACGGCCAGCGCCTTGGTCCTTCCCTTCCCCATCAAGATGACAACCAAAGCCTGCTCGATCTGCCTCCCCCATCAATGCCCACACCTCCACCTCCACCCCTCCTTTATATCACTCACCTAGAGTGGCTTTCCCATTCCACGCACAGCACACCACAGCCCGCTGACACCCGCAGCTTACATCACAGACCAATTAAACAACAATGGCCGTGGACAACGGAGACGCCGCCATGGCAGTCGCGGTCACCGGCACCCGCACGGTGGCGCCGGCCAAGACCAAGGTCACCCTCGCCACCTTCGACCTGCCCTACATCACCTTCTACTACAACCAGAAGCTGCTGCTCTACCGCCTCCCGGAAGGCGCCGGCGACTTCCAAGACGTCACCGCGCGCATGGCCGACGCGCTCGGGGACGCGCTAGCGTACTTCTACCCGCTCGCCGGCCGGATCCGCCAGGAGAAGGGCGACGGCGGTGCGCTGTACGTCGATGGGGAGGAGGGTGCGGAGGTCGTCGAGGCAGCTGCCGAGGGCGTCTCCGTGTACGAGCTCGCCGGCGAGAACTGCGGTGAGGAGGCGGAGAAGCTCATGCAGCAGCTCATACCCTACACCGGCGTCATGAACCTCGAGGGGCTCCACCGCCCGCTGCTCGCGGTCCAGGTATGCACCGCCGGAGCTCCCTACCTCGATCATTTAGCAACCGTACCTTTGGCATGAGGTACGGGAAAGGGCGTTCATAACAGCAGTCCGGGGAACGAAATCCTTTTCGGAAATACTGATGGGCGAACGTTCGCTTGGAGGGAGATCCCAGCGAACGACCTTAGAGCCGTTGGATCCTGATCAAACACATGGCATTTAAAAAAATATACAGCATGGCTGGCATTTTTGGCAATAGGTACCCAGTCTTGACTCTTGAGTGAAAAAGATACCGCTAGCACAATCTTTTTCATTGAAATCATCATGTAATAAATCAACAAAACCTAAGTCATCTCGTGTTCCCCTTCTAACGTACCTGTCAGTATACCGGAGTGGATATGATCTCCTCCAGACATATGCAGTGCTTTAGCTAATACACGGAAATGCATACCATGATTCAGCGAGCTCTCTCTAGTATGTGCACGTTTTATGGGCCTTTTGCTAATAAAATGAAAAGGGAAGAGACGACTAGGTGTCCGATAGAACATCCATGTGTAGTTTTTATGACGTTTAATTATAATTTTTTACAAAAAAAAAAAGTTTGAATTCAATTTTTTGGACGATAAAATACCGGGATTTTTCAGAAACGGGTTATTGCGGCTCATCTCTAAAACTAATATCAACCAAAAAAAATCCTGGCATGAAGTCGCTAATCACTGAAAGAAAAAAGATAAAAGCAAGGCCGGCCTAGTTGTGAAATTTGGGCCTGGTCGCGACCAAGCTATGAGGCATCGAGCGCATGTAGCCCCGCCATACGAGCGAGTGATGAACACTAGCGGCTAGCTAGTTAGACCATTGTGGCGGCGGCGGCGGGTAAGCGGGCAGTGGTCAACAACAACAGGCAGGTGAACAGCGGCAACAACGGCGGACATTTTAGAGTCCACCCTGCCTTATTTTTTTCGTCCAGGTATATACGCATGGTTGCAAGATCTGCACATTCGGCGCATTTTAATTGAGTGCTAGCAAATCGCTGCAATGCTAAAATGCACTTAAAACAAGGCATGGAGCATATATAAACTGAGAATTCGCTCGAATTTATCAGCACAACTATGCAAGGTTGACTATTTTAAAATATATGAACATATATTTGTCATTCCTACGAATGGCATTGTCACACCCATGTCTCGCCGACACGTGCATTCTGGGGCCACATGTCGCTGAAGAGGGAATGCAAACACCCAAATTACTATATCGTCTGAAATGGCAAATCCGCAAATGTTGATCCAATTGCTACACTGCTGGCTAGTAAAGCCGTATACTTTTAGGCCATGTTTGGATTGCCGTTTTTCTTTTAAATACACTTGTAAATAATACATGTCTCGGCCCGTCGTTTCATTTCCAGATGTAAATTGCTGAGCGGCCGATACGACACGTGTACTCCATATCAAATTACATCCATTCCAAGAGCGCCCTTAAGGGTTTTTTAGGACAGTACACTTTTAAGATGATTACATCAGAGATCTATTGCTGCCGTACTGAGGTTGTGCACCGACGCATTTTCCAGCTGTGCGACGTAAATAAGGGGGATAATTCTGATTCCGACACATGCACTGTCCGCGTGTAATAAATATGTAAATTTATCGACCGACAACCTAGTAGGCCAGCATTATTGATCGTGCATAGTAGGAGTTGGTCATTGCGCGTACACACACTATTTTGCGTCAGTGATTTGCGTTCATCTTTCTGCAATTCAATTTTCATATTGAAATTTGCTCTATACTTCATTTTGTTCAAATTTCCTCAAACTGAAAGTAATGGAGTTGCATTGCAGTTCACCAAGCTCAAGGACGGCCTCGCCGTGGGATGCGCCTTCAACCACGCCGTGCTGGACGGCACCGCCACGTGGCACTTCATGACCTCCTGGGCGGAGCTCTGCCGCGGCGCCGCCGCCCCGTCGGCGCTCCCGATCCACAACCGCGCCATGGCGCGCTCCGTGCGCGTCGGCCTCACCCTGCCGGCCTCCGCGGAGGCGCACGAGAAGACGGACCCCAACGGGCCCAAGAAGCCTCTCGTGGCCCGCGTCTTCTCCTTCCCGGAGCCCGTCGTGGCCCGCATCAAGGCCGCCGCCAACGCGGCGCTGCCCCCGGGCGCGAAGCCCTTCTCCGCCTTCCAGTCCCTGGGCGCCCACATCTGGCGGTCCGTCTCTCGCGCGCGCGGGCTGGGCCCCGCCGACATCACCGTCTTCGCCGTGTTCGCCGACTGCCGGGCCCGCCTCGACCCGCCCGTGCCGGCGACCTACTTCGGCAACCTCATCCAGGCGGTCTTCACGGGCGTGCCGGCGGGGATGCTCCTGGGCGGGCCGCCGGAGCTGGCGGCGGGGATGCTGCAGAAGGCCATCGGCGAGCACGACGCGGCCGCCGTGACGCGGAGGCTGGAGGAGTACGAGGCGGCGCCCAAGCTGTTCCACTACAGCGACGCCGGGCCCAACTGCGTGGCCGTGGGCAGCTCGCCGCGCTTCCGCGTGTACGACGTGGACTTCGGGTTCGGCAGGCCGGAGCGCGTCCGCAGCGGCGGCAACAACAAGTTCGACGGGATGGTGTACCTGTACCCGGGCCGCGGCGGCGACAGCGGCGGCATCGACGTGGAGCTGGCTCTGCAGCCGGAGCCCATGCAGAGGCTCGAGAAGGACGAGGAGTTCCTGCAGATCGCGGCTGCCTGATCACCTGCACGCCGCTGCCTGCAATATTTAGTGAGCTTAATTAAGCAAGGGTTTGAGATTTAGCCAGCTTCGTTAATTCGATCTTCACTAGTGCATGTGTGTTTGCTTGTTACTGCTACGGATCTGTTCCGGTTAAATAAGGATCGATCAATTAGTATGTGTAAGATCATCATCCTATTTGTCATGTCATGTCACACAAATAGCCATGTAATGTACTAGTATGTAATCCGCCTACAGAATTTGCATATTTGTTTACACGTACTCGGCTCATCCCTTCTGAATTAAACTACTGTGTTTCCTTTTTCATATTTTTTTTTAGGGGAATCCTTCTTCATATTTCTGAAAAGCGATGCATACATCAAAGATGTTTATGGTACCACGCCAAACATCATCATCACATTACGTTTTCTTAATTAAGCAAAGGCGGAACCACACACGATGGAGGCTAGCAGGGGGGAAAAGGAAGATGGGGTAGATGAGCTGCAGGCGTCAGGGGTAGAAGGGAGTCGCGGGAAGGAAGGGAACGGGGATTCCCCATATGATCCGCCAATCCATGATGAGAAATTCGTGAAGGAGCGGGCAAGCAGCAGCAGAGCAGATCAGGAGGATGTTGACGGGGGAGAGTGGGATTGCTCCGGCCCCGACCCACATCCGGAGGACGGTTTCGATGGGCTGAACACCTTCATGGTGAGGAAGAAGAGGTCGGGGCTGTTTAGGGTTCATACACAGCGACCCTTCAGCCATGCCGCGTTGCTAAACACGATGAGGAGCGTGTGGGCGTCGGCCCAGGGAGTGACCTTCAACAAAGGTCCAAATCTGTTCCTAGTCCAATGCCATTGCTTTCTGGTCGCTCTGGCCTCACCACCGACAATCATCTCCTTTTCGAACTTCCACATCACAGAATAAGACTTTCAGTTTGGGAACTTCCTAATCCACATGAATTTTAAATCCTATTTTGATAAATATAACCCGAAAACTTTTATTTGAACCATGCAGGAGATCTGCATGTATATATACAATATATAAAGCTACTAAGCTAGCTCACACCATATGCATCCACCACATGCTTTCTTGGGACGACACATGGCATAGTTAAATAGTGCACCGTAATAAATAGAGATCGTATTTTTTTAACACAATACAATCAAAATCACTCATGTACATGAGCATACAATCATCCCTATGAATGCACTCATACACACCTTACCCCTATGAACACCCCCGAGAGACTGAGCCGCACATCATTTTAAGATTCACGAAGTCACCACACACACATTTGTAGTGGACGTCTCCTTCACTGAACGCACATAGTTAGAAGGTCTGAAATAAATTCAGAAAAATCCAAGCACCAATGTCAAGTCTAGGACTTCAACTCTCGTGGGCAAGGGATACTATTGTCACCATATGCATCCGCCACAGACTCTCCTGGGATGACACGTGCCACAGTTAAATAGTGCATCGGAATAAATAGGGATTGCATTTCTTTTAACACGATACAATCAAAGTCGCTCACATACACGAGCATAAAATCATCCCTATGAATGCACTCACACACGCCCTACTCCTATGAGCACATCCGAGAGACTGAACCGGCACATTATCTTGATATTCACGAAGTCATCACACACACACCTTCGTAGTGGACGGGGGCGTCTCCTCCACTGAACGCACATCGTCTGAAGGTCTGAAATAAATTCAAAAAAAATCCAAGCGCCAATGTCAAGTCTAAGACTTGAACTCTCGTGGGCAAGGGATACCACTGTCCTCCTAACTATTCAACCACATATTGCTTCGCCAATAATGATTGTATACGAATAATAATCTTAGGTGAACAGTAAATTTGTATAAGCAGTACTTTGTATGACCAGTGGCAGATATGAACAATAATTGTACTTAACCATTGCCTCTGCATGAATAGTGCCTCATATGAATAGTACCAGGAACAATACTTTCCACAAAAAAAATACAAGTAGATTAAAAAAATTAGTAAAATTACCAAATAAAGTATATCTGAAAACAAATATTACATCGAACATGAGACCCCATTCTAAATTTATAAAAAAAAATTGCGCCAAGACGCTATTCGACGAGCTCGGAAAAAAATAAATTAATTTCTTTTCTTTGCTTGCGTTGTAAAGTCTTACTTCATAAATTCAAATGTTGCATTATAAATTTAAATTGGCCATAAACAATAAAATTGTACTCATAACTAAATTGATCTATACAATGATCATATAGACATTATTATTGTCTACAATTCGATGTCCTTTCCGCTTTAATTATAGAGTTACTCGCAAAGTACCTAGCTTTATGTTTTGCCTTTTCATGGTAAGTCCATGTTTTTTAGAAACTCCAATACATAAGTACATAAAGTATTTTAGAGACTACATCCAATTGCAATGTTCTTATCAATACATATTAGTGGCAGGAGCATAAAATAGGGACACCATTCACATCACCATGCCCTCCAAAAGATATATGTGTTATTGTATTTTTGTATCACTCATTTCTGCCATCAACGCTAATGCAATCGACATGAACTACAATATTCTTACGCAATAAATTAAAAGAATTCATAATTCTTGACCATTTGAGCATGTCAAGTATTTGCCCGACTACTTTGATTCTTAACTATGTTTGCTCAGCCCGGTACTCTGACTCACCAAAAGATAATGCTGCAACTACTCGCATTGCTTTCTCTCAAGAATATTGTTGTTGCTCTTAAGAAAGTAAGAACATATACTTCGAAATCTTTTTAGAATATATAATACACAAGTCTCGCTTCAGGAACGTCATTTTTTTGTAATATGATATAGGTTGACATCTGATCAACATTATAGTCTACTATAATTACAGATTACTACAACATTTGAAAGTATCCCAAGAAGAGCTCAATCAGTTATTACGATTTTATGACTATGTGATATTGGGTGCATATGTAGAAAAAAATTTGCTAGCTAATGGTTTGACATGCTTATAAATAACATGCTTCTGCATTTTCCTATTATTCTCCCTCCACCTTAATGTCCAACACTAATTGCAAGGAATTTTTATTCTAGCCAACTGAAATATTCAGCTGAAACACCAAAACAGGGTTCCATCTACTGCAACACTAATTAATAACATCAGTCTTAAGATCTTTGCCTATTTAAGTAACATCGTGTGGTTCTTTTCTCTGATACAAAAATATAGGCTATGAAAGTAATGGAAAAAGTAGCCCCTACGAATCTATGTCTCCTCATGTAGTCCAAATAAGGTAGTAGATCAAGTGTATGAAAAGTTATTTGAATTGTAATTTCATAAGCAATGCTCATTGTTCCTAACAAAATCTTAAATTATTTCTTGCATAGTAGTCATTGCATATGTATTACATGAATGCCTAGAATGACACTGGAGCAATTTATAGAAGAGATGAAATTTGCAAACAATTACATAACATAACTTATAAAGCACAAGAAATAGAAACTAACTTAATGGTTTTTTGTATCATAACAACACCCACCGTAGTACTAGGTTTATGCCTGTAGATTTTGTTAAATCCTATATTTGCACGCTTTCATAAGATATTTATTTTGGTAATGTTATGAAAAGTAGTGATCATAATATGCGATATTCAAATATAGCATCCTCAATAATGAATAAAATGATACGAGAATCAATGAAATTCAAAAATGGCTTACCAACGACTCCGTTCTTCTTCTATCGCCTTCATTTGAGGAGAAGCCAAGACTATTTGAAGAAATTCCAAGATTTTTATTTTTTAAAAACAAATCAATCTTCAATAGTGATGTCTGACGAAGGTGGTTGGGCCCCACAGCCAATGGGAGGTCAACGCCTCGAGCTCGCGCTGGCCTCGCCGTAGGACAAAAATAGGAATAGTTTAGGTACAACAGTTCTATTTTTTGCTATGGATCTTTGAAGTGAACTCAACCACAAGAGTCAATTTGTTCATTTAACTTACAAGTAAAATCACTTCTAGATTGCATCTCAAGTACTTAATGTGGTTGTACTATGAGTAGTACAACCCATTGAAACCAGTTCTATATTTTTGCTTGATTATATTTTTATGTACCATTCCTAGGTAAATTAGTTTCGTATAGATTGTTGCATCTCAAAGGCTTCTGGTGGCGAAGGTTCATGGTCAGCTTCAGTATGTGATTGTCGAAGAACTCAGTGATGTCAATTAGTTCAATTATTATGAGCAACAATGTCTGTCGAGGTAGAGTAGGATTGGGCGAAATAGCGTCTCTCCTTCTTCATATAGATAAAGTGGTAGAGCTCCTGATTATTGGTTTGTTTCTTTTCCCAAAAGATGTCTTATTTGGTGGTGTCCATTTGATTTCTTAGACCATATTTGTGATGACATATTCTAGATCCCGTGGTAATTCAATATCCATAATTCTGTTTCATTATTTAACAAGAATTATGTCCAGGTGGTTGATTCTTTGGAGTCCCATTTGTTGCATGTTGTGGTGGAGATACCAAATAATGTCAACTCTCAAATTATACAAGTTTGCCGAGATGAGCGAGGAAAAAGTGGTTCTCTCTTTCGCTGATCCACTGGGAAGCCATGCAGGCATTCAAACATGCAGATAAAGGAGACACTCCCTATGTGAATGGTGTGGCATATCGCTTCACATTTGATCATCTGCAGTCAAATCTAATAGCGGTACACAATGATCAAAGGATTACAGTCTGTATAAAAAGGCTTCCTCTATATAAATCAGTATAACCAGCTTGACCTCAAATCCATTGTCATTCCTATTTTCATCTTAAAATAATAAACAACATACATGCACGCACGGGACGAGGCACCTGCGCGGCGTGCCGCCGCGCCTTCCACCTACTAGTTATACTAAAAGAGAGAAAGTACAAACGACCAATAAAAGCTGTCCAAAAACAACGACACAAGAAAAGAACCAACAGAAAGCACAAGTTTGTTTCGAACACACCCGAACAACCGTTTCACCATAATAAGTAAAGTAAAAGTAATAATCCTGCCCCAACCGCGCTGATAATACCTGATAAAAGTATAGGCACAAGCTCGTTTTGGACATACTTGAACAACCATTTCGATCGTTCGGTCAATAAACAATTTTAAAAAGGCACATACATTTTTAAAACATCTTTCGTACATATGATGAAAGTTTTAAAATATTAATAATTTTTTCCAAGCAATTATAAGTAAAAGTAATACTCCCGTCCCTCCCGCGCTGGGCCAGCCCATCTAGGGGGCGCCTGAGGTGAGGGCATCATGAGCTATATCTCGCTTATAGCGAGATAGAAGCTCCGCTCGCCTGAAGGATTTTCGTGTAGCTACAGTCGGGTCGGCCTAATTCGCGATCAATGTATAGCGCGTTTTTTCTATACTTTTTTTGCGTGTCTTTTTCTTTTAGCTGTTTCCTCGGGGTTTTTTCTTTTTCGGTTTTTTCTTTTCCTTTTATTTTTTCTTTGACTTTTTGTTTCTTTCTTGGTTTTCAGCCGGTTTCATCAGTTTTCTCTTATTTCGTTGTGTTCTATTGTTTTGCATCGGTTTCTTTGGTTTTCTTTGTTTCTTTTCCGGTTTTCTTAGTTTCTTCATCGGGTTTTTTCAGGTTTCTCCTTTTTTTTCCTTTTTTGTCTGTTTCTTTGGTTTTCTTTTGTTTCTTTGGTTTTTACTATTTTTCTTCCTTTCTCTTTAACACATGTCTATATTTTTCATACACACTAGTACATTTTACGTATGCACCAAAAACATTTGCTTGTAGATGTTTAACATTTTTAAATACATGATTAATATTTTAAATTTAAATTTTTTCGAACAAATATTAAATTTTCGGTATATATCAGGAACATTTTTTAATACATGTTTAAAAAAATTTAAATATATGATTAACATTTTTATACATGATCATTATTTGTAAAAATTATGTTTTTATGTTCAAATATTTTAATACACGCTCTATATATTTCTTATACATCAGAAACATTTTCTTGTACACGTTTAACATTTTTGAAATATATTATTATTGTTTTCGAATAATTTTGTTTGATGACTACTTTTTTACACATTGTACATTTTTTTTATACATCAGGAACATTTTTATGCACCTTTAAAATTTTGGAAATGTATGATTAACATTTTTTTGATACACGATCAACATTCTCAGAAATTTATGTTTTAATATTCAATTTTTTCAATACATGTTCTATATTTTTGTCTATATCAGGAACATTTGTTACATGTTTAACATTTTTTAAATAGATGATTAACATTTTTCATAAACATATATTTTTGGATGTTTACTCTTTTTGATACACATTATACATTTTTTTGTATACATCAGAACATTTTTTATATACATGTTTAAAAAATCAAATAAATGATTAACATTTTTATAAATTTATTTTTTTATGTTTATCTTTTTCCATGCTCGTTGTACATTTTTTGTATACATGAAAAATATATATACACATTTAACATTTTTATTATGCATGAATATTTGAAAGTATAAACAAAGTTAAAAAAAAGAAATCAAAAAGAAAAATAAGTGAAATAAAAACTGAAAACAAACGAGGTAGTGGATTCCCGCGCGCCTGGGCCGGCCCGTGTGGCGTTCGCCTCACGCGAGGCTACCATCGAAATCCGGTGGAGCGAGGTATAGCCGCGCCCAGGTACAGCCCCTCCTTTCTCTCAAAAAAAAAAAAAGGTACAGCCCCTCCTCGTCCACCAAAAAAAAAAAATCCACCACAAACCTGAACAACCGTTTCGGCCGCTCAGACCGGTCGTTCCTCTAAGAGCCTTGGGACCGGTAGGTAGCTCAGCACGCGGCCTCGCAGGCTGGTAAAGCAGAGCACCCTGGCCGTAGTCTCCAATGGCCCCACCCTCACGCCAGCAGTCCATACGTTTAGGAGTTCATCTCTCGCACGCTTCCTCTCCTCCCGGCCATGGCGGCGGCAGCGATGTCCTGCTTCGTCGTCGTCCTCGCGCTCTGCCTTCTCGGTCCGCTACACATACAGTTGCTACGGTGTCGTAGTTAACTGTCATCGATGTTTCGCCCTGATGCATTAACTGCGCATGTGCAGTGTCCATGGCGCTGATGGCGGGGCACTACTACGGCCGGGCGGAGCTGGTCGCCGGCCCTGGCTGCTCACGGCTCGTGCGGGCGAACTCACTCTTCGTGCAGGACATCACGGTGAGGACTGCGGAGGAAGAAGGGTCGGAAGCGAACGGGCTCGTGCTCTACGGGCTCGCCGAGATACCGGGCCTCGACGACGTGCCGGCGGTGTGGTCGGAGGCTCGCCGCGTCGTCGTGCCGGCCAACTCTCAAAAGGTAAACTGCCCTGCACTCGCGCTTCCGTCATGTCAGATGATCGATACTCTACACGCGTGATTCAGAAGTTCAGACTAAGCTATGTATAAAAATGGTGTGAACTAGAACTGCATCTTGTGTATAAACGCGCACGCGCATGCAGGAATGGGTCTACTTCCTAAACAGAGGGAGTCAGATCGAGGTCAACTACAGCGTCGAGCCTGGAACTGGATTAACCAATCCCCTCCGGATCACCATTGCTCAAGGTAATAGAGGGTTCTAATTAATATCCTAAAAGCGTACTACGTACTAAAAATGTGCTGAGGTTTGGAGCTTGCACAGCAGCAGGTAAGGTAGGCTTCACGCAGTGGTCGGAGGAGCCATCGGTACACGGTAAGCACGCACCGTCAGAGTCTCTGAACCTCAGCTGTGTGGTAACATTACAAGATCCTGACGTGCCAGGCCTTTCCAAATCACAGGAACAGGAGCAGTTAAGCGGAGCATCAATTCTTCCGACGACTACTACATCACCGTCGGCAACCTGCGCGACCAAGACACGACGGTAACAAAGTTGTAGAGTGGCATCCCATCCCATCCCATCCCATGTTCGGTCGGTGTGATCGATCTTGGCCTGTAACAGCTGTTGAGAGGATTGGTTTGGGTTTTGGCATGCAGGTGACGCTGGGTTTCAGGATCAGCGCCGTGCTCTACAACACCAGCGGAGCAGACTACGCGTGCTCGCCGTCGCCGGGCAGCTCCGGCTGCACGTACCGGCTGCCGATCCTGGGGGAGAACGTGGCCGTCCTGTCGTCTGGCCTGAAAGAGGTGAGGATAAACCTCTCAACATTCAGCTACGGTACGGGCACTGTTCCGAGCTTCTGAGACTGGGCTCTGACGATGGGCAGGGCGTGAAGGTGGAGCTGTCGTACGGGCCGCGCTGGATCGTCTACTTCGTCGGCTCATGTACGGTGCAAATGCAACCTCAGCTCAGCTCGATGAAATGTATAGCTGAATGTTTGTTTCGCACGCACGATGACGTTGTTGGTGCGTACGTGACGCAGCCATCCTGGCGGTGGCGCTGCTGCTGCTGTACGAGGTGCTGAGCGTGCTGCTCGGGTTCTGCTGCGCCGTCGTGGCTGACCAGAGGACGACGACGACCACGACGACGGCCTCGTTGCTGGAGAACAAGGAGGAAGAAGAGGGCGGGAGCCGGGGCTCGTCCTTCGAATCTGTCTCCTCCCACGACGGCGAGGTGGGCGACGAGGAGGAGGGGCGGCGGCTGTGCGTGGTGTGCTGCGACGCCCGGAGGGACTGCTTCTTCATGCCCTGCGGCCACTCCGCCACCTGCCACGCCTGCGGGACCAGGTACGTATGTTGTGCGCGGTCTGCCGTGGAAGGAAGATTAATTGGAGTATGGTTGAGTGATGGCGCCATTGGTGCTGCTGTGTGTGGCAGGATTGTCGAGGGAGATGCTAGCTGCCCGTTCTGCCGGAGGAAGCTGAAGAAGGTGAGGAGAATCTTCTGCGTATGAGCGACATTCTGATCTGATGAAGGCTGGCTAGCTGGCCTGTGAGGAACCGAGGATGGACATTTCTGACAGTGAGAGCCACAAAAAAAAAAATGGCAGCCAGAGTGATGTACAACAGGTCGCCCACCGTGGGGCTCGAACCCACGACCACAAGGTTAAGAGCCTTGCGCTCTACCAACTGAGCTAGACGGGCTTGGTGAATGGTAAAAAATTAGTGTTTAGTTGGTGTGAGTTTCCAGTGCGAAGAGCGTAGAATGGTATTTGACTACCTTGTGCACTCTATGACAGCCTGTAAGCGGTTGCTTTGACATCATGGCGTTATCAGTGTTTTTTTTATGATGAGCATCGCGTGTTATATTCCAACTAATAGAGTGACTTCAGTCAGAAGAAATACACATAGTTGCAAAAGAAATTACAAGGGTGGACACCTAAGACAAGAGCCAAACACAAGACGAAAGACAGAAAACAGAGTGGGATGCTGACTGAAGAAGCCAAACCAAAATATCTGGCGGCTGACACCTCGCGAGGGACCCACAGCAGCACATGCAGATATGCACATCAAGAACCTTATTAGGGAAATGATATTCCGTTGGTCGGTGGAGGCATGCTGGAAGTGCTAGAATCACCAACGGCTATGTTAGACTTAGATCTAGTTGTGGATGAGAATGCACATCCGTTTTGCTTGATGTATAGGATGGTTAGATCACTGTGGTCGTCCATACTCTTCGGGGGTGATGACACTATGCCACAGCGACAAAAAAAACTTGGGATGCTGCCCTGCCAATGTTCCATCGACGTTGTCTTTGTTATGTCTCTATTGGCGGGATTCGGTCTTCAAAACCCATTAGGTGATAGGAGTTTATTAGGTGCTTGGTGTGGTTTTTTTTTCTGTGATGGAGGTGCTTATGGTGGTTGTTGGTCACTATTATGTTTTGCAATGATGGATGCTCTCATCATTTGTGATTGTTCCCTTACATGAATCAGATTTCAAATTCCCTAGGGTGTTTCCTCTAAACCTAGACAATAAAACTCATGAGCTCCTCACACTGGCTATTACCCCTCTCAACATATCTTTCTTTTTTTTTCTGCGGAAAGGCACCTTATGAAAAGCAATGCCTGGGAGGTCGTCAACGTAGACCAGAAGGTGTCGATGGCTGCGATCTGTGTAGCAAATCGCCACCCCGGAGAAGAAGACGCCAAAAGGAGCCTGAAGATACTCCAAAGACCACAAACGCCATCCGAATCCGAACAAATCCACCGGAGACCAAAACCGAACAGACCCAGGAAGATCTGTTAGAGACACACCTCCACAAACTCTCCATCAGTGCTAAGTGCACTGATGAAACGGGGATAGGACGGGAAGGACATTATTTCAAAACTGGGACAACACCGCCGCCTTGCCGCCCCGACCAAGACACAAAGGCTCCCTAAAATTAGTCTAAACCAAGACACCCACGCCGATGTACGCCAAATCCGGACTTCATTCTTTACTTGACACTTTTGAAGATCTCTATGAAAGGAACATTTGATTGATAACTACGTCTGATTTTAGGTTGTCCTATTCTACATAGTAAAATAAAAAAAATTGGATTGTTATCGTACGTCGTTGTTTCATCAAATATTATTAATTGTCCCTGGCAAGCATGTGTATTATGCTAGTAAATACAAATGAGCAGTGGATAGGGGCGATTCATGCATTACACGGTTGGTAGCAGAACCTGCCCATATTGATCAGAATGCTATAATAGTTATAGCTACAATAATGATCTTGAACACACAAGCGGGGATAGCTCAGTTGGGAGAGCGTCAGACTGAAGATCTGAAGGTCGCGTGTTCGATCCACGCTCACCGCAATACATTTTTTATGTTACATTTCTCTTCTATTTTCGAAACCTACATTTCTCTTTTTAGTTACAAACAAACTGAAATCTCTGCAAGTCTTTCTGTTCTTATCTCTGTAAACTCTAAAAGTAATTCTTTCTGTTCTTATCTCTGAATACTCTAGAAGTAATTTCAGAGCAGTAGTCTTTAGTTTTTTAAAAAAAAATCTGACTATTGATTTCCTTTATTTTTTATGAGCTCTCAGAGCGGTAATTTCTTGTGTAAAGACTGAAGCATGAAAGAGAGAGCAGACTAACTGCCATGATCATGCACATCGAAACTGTAACAGGGAAGTAGCAATAGTCCAATGTCCTTTCATTCTTTTCAAAACGATAATCGGCGGACCCCGAGAGGCCACAATATCAAACCCTCGTCACCAAAGACTAAATACAAAAACTCAAGTCAATTTTCATCAAAGCTATGAACATGCCAGAATCTCTCAACATTGCACCGTCCTCGTCAGAATGGAAACAGGGAACATATATCATAGCCTTGTTCTCTTGTCAGCAGTTTGTTTCACATTTCTCCAGTTACAACCATACATTTATCCTACAGCTACCCCCAACTATTTCCACCTTTCTCGTCTCGTCGAGTTACAATCAGCATACAAAATACATCCGAGCAACTGGAGCGTGCCCTACTTCTGCCATCTTTTGGTTGCCCTGGCCGAAGAGCCTCCCACCAACTGGTTGGATGGTGTCCTTGTGTGACCTGGTTTGTCAATACGATCCCATTCTCATTAGTATCAGGAAAAAATAACTATTGGCTCTAGTTTGAAAATCTACGATACTTTCAGGCCTAGATAAACATATTATATGGACCTCAACATGAAATTTTCCAAGTTGTGAAAGTTTATTGAGCGCTAGTACCAAAATCTTGGAGGTGCTACAAAGAAGTCCTATGCTTACTTGGAGTCTTCAAAACTGCATCCCTTGGTTTTGATCTGGAGATTGCTGGCTGCGCGCTTTTTGTGAGAGTGGATCTGGCTATTCGCGATGGACCTCTATGCCTGAAATTATCGAGCACTACCAAATTAGTAAGCCTGCTTTTCAAAAGATGAAAAACTCTCATGACAACAAGTATAGACAAAAGAAGTTACTCCTGATGCATAGTCATAGTAATGAAAGAAACAATTGATGATTTTTGACGGAAATGAAATAGGGAAGAAAGAGTACATTTTGGTATCGTCAATCATGTCTGAGTTAGAGTTCATAATATTCCTCCTGCCAATAGTATACTCCGTTTCTCTTACTAATGAACCATCTTCAGATACATTGTCTTCATAATCTGCTTCATCCAACCCCATAGCCACGATGTTAGTGGGTGAAGTCTGACCAACATCTGCATTCACCTCAGCATAACTCAGAGGATCTGGTAGTTGTCTCTTTTGGTTTAATGTGATCAGCGATGTCTCGTTGGAATTAAAATTATTTGGCATGCTTGAACCATGGTTGTCAACAACTGAACTTGGGGATTTATCTTTGTCTTTAATGACTTGGAGCTGCTCAATTTCCATGTCTTTTCGTGAAATAGTGTCTTTCAAGGACGAAACCTGATAAAGCACAAACAGCAACTTATATCCATAATATGAGAGAATCTTTATCAGGGAAATATATTAACATCAACTGCAAACGGCCAGTGTGGGGTTTCAATTAGTAATTTACACCATCAGTTACATAAAAACCTGAACCATACGTATCCAACAGTGATATTGTAAGCCCTCGTTTTATCTATGGTCCTATGGAAACTTGACAATTCATATTTTTATTTTCTTTCTATAATTGATCCAAAAGTTGCAGTGGCATTTTTCCAAAGAGGGAAATAGTAGTGGCATTTCTCTGAATCGGCATAATTGGAGTGGCATTTATCTAGTTAACCCAAGAAAAAAATAGCAGGAGTTCCCAAGCTATTCATGTCTCAGTTTTCTGTAGGTTTGTATCCATTATTTGTTCAATACTAGCACAACACTATCAAGAGTGTAGAAAAATATGTAACATAACCCAGCCGTAAATAAACTCCTGCTATTTTACTGCTAATTCTTCGCAATGTTTTGATACAGGCTATGAATTGTAGTTTTTACGGTTTAACACCTTACCAATTGTACTTATAAGTATACAACAATCACTTGAGTCAAAAAATCGGGTTCCAACCTGAGATTAGAAGTGATCATAGAACGGAAATATCTATCTTGGGTTTTTAGGATAATGTTCACAATTTAATATCACCTTTATATGTAAATCTATCCTTTTATTTTACACACTATTCTTTCTTTCCCTAACTAAAACAGTTTCTTAAGTGCGAAAAAGGAAAAAACAAACTCCAGCTCAAGACAAGTTAGAGAGAGGTTAAAGTATAAGAACCTGTTCCAGCAGCTCTTTGATATCCTTTCCGTCTTTGTTACTTCTTGCAGCGCCTAACTCTACTCCAGAAACTCTTTCAGCAAACTTTAAAGTGCTTATAGTTTCTGAATATGACTCAACATCAGGATTTATTTGGACAAACATTAGTGTCTTTGCTTGTCCACCTGCGATAGAATATTTGAAGAAATAATTATAAAGATCACATAAAGCCTCCAAATGCGTGATTTATCAATAAGTAAACAATCGATTACCTAAAGAGCTTTGAAGAACTTGTGTGAGCTTGCTGTTTCTGTAGGGCACATGGGAATTTTTCTGTGCCAGAGCAAAAATCACATCACCTAAAGCAGAGAGAGATTTGTTAATATGCTGAGCCTCTTTTAATCTATCTCCCGTTGCTTCAGACCGCTCTACTCTTTCACTGCCAGCAAGATCAACGAGATGTAGGCATCCTCTAGAAATGGATCCAGTCTTCACATCCACCCCTCGAACATGTACAGTTAGAATGCTACATGTAATAATATATTTTTAACAAATCCATAATATAGAGAATAAAGATAATATAATATAAATTCGGTTCAAAGTTCAGTCAACCTGTGGGACCGGCTGCTTCTTTCATTTAGAGCTGTTGCACCAACTGCTCTATTTGCTAGTCCAATTTCCATCAAATCTAAAACATCTGATGTTGATTTAACTGGATACAAGCTCGCATCCGGTAAAACGAGTCCATTAGGCTGAGAAGTACTCCAAATCCCAAGTGTTTATTTATGTTAAAGAATACCACTATTACTTTTACAATTTTAATAACATGAATACAAAAAAATGAATAAAAACATGATTATAAGAAATGTAACAAAAAAATCCATGCAATATTATCAAAAGGATATCGTTTCTGCGCAATTTTGTTTGACAGAAGATCACGAACTTGTTCATTGTATATCTCAACCATCTGTACTCCCACCTCATACGAGAAAATATTTCTCCTATTTAGTGAAATATCAAATAGATCATTTAAAGCCCGGTAATTGACACCCCAATCTTTCTTTGATGTACTGGGTCCACTCTGAAAAGTAAAAATATAGAGAGAGAGAGAGAATAAGAGACTGATAATTATACAGTCAACAACACTACCAGCACAGTACGACAAAAAATTAACAATGATTCTCAAGACTAGAGTTAGTACCATTGTGTAAGTTTTTCCAGAACCAGTTTGACCATACGCAAAAATACACACGTTGAATCCATCGAGAACTGACCGAATCAACGGTTGAGTGTCAGAAAAAACATCGGCTGTGAATTGAAAAAAAAAACTAATTAGAGAATTATTAATAAGCGAAAAACATAACAAGAAAACTAGTATTATAATAAAATTGTACCCTGAGAAGCAAATGAGCTAAACACTTTGTTAAACTTGAACATCCGTTGTCCATCTTTTCCTTGCTTCAATGGATTTGAAATCAGAAGCTCACCACTTTCACCAATGTAATCAATAGTAGTTGATTTTTTATCTTGGCCAGGAAGAAATGGTCTTACACGACAATACACTCTTATATTGCCTAGAAAGAGAGCATATGTTGATAAAAAAATGTTAACATGAAAATTGTATTCTTTAGTTGAAAGAATATTTGAGCAATGGAGCACCTTTCAATTCTTGCACTTCATTAAACAACTTCTGGTTTTCAGCAAGAACTTTGTGATAGTTGTCAGCAGCATCAACCAAACATTTTAAATTGGAGCCTGCACAAATTTAAATAGAGAACATATCAAACATAATTGTGACCGCATAATTTTACACATCAGAAATCAATGCAACAAAGCATACCTAAATTCGACATTTCATCTCTCCACTTCATTTGAAAAGCATACATGTCACTTTTTATCGACCTTGATGATGTATTTAAGCCCTATCATTACAAATCGACACAGAAGAGTAAGAAAACAAAAAGATATAATAAATTATAATTTATAAATTAACATACCTTGACATATAACTGTTGGCTATTCATGTAATTATGAAAAATATTTTCCTTTTTGTTCCATAACTGTGATTTCTGTTGATAGGTAGTCTCAACCTCTTCGATTTTCATGTTTGATCGTAGTACATGAAGCTCAAATTCTTTAACTTTGGTGGCTAATTGTTCTTCCATTTGCTTTGTCTTTATTTCAAACTGATCAAGCTGTTGCTCATGCAGCCTATTCATTTCTTCCATTTCTTCCTTGAGACTTGATATCATGTTCTGGCCATCCTCTTTTTCTTTTATTAACTGGCGAGCATTTTGCTCATGCAGCCTATTCATTTCTTCCATTTCTTCCTTAAGGCTTGATATCATGTTCTGGCCATCCTCTTTTTCTTTTATTAACCGGCCAACATTTTGCTCATGCAGCCTATTCATTTCTTCCGTTTGTTCCTTAAGGCTTGATATCATGTTCTCATCACTCTCTTTTTCTTTTATTAACTGAACAACATTTTTCTCATGCAGCCTATTCCTTTCTTCCATCTCTTCCATTTCTTCCTTAAGACTTGCTATCATGTTCTCAGCATTCTCCTTTTCTTTTATTAACCGGACAACATTTTGCTCACTGAGTTTTTGTCTCTCTTCAATTTTTGACTTCTCTTCCTGTAAAAACCAAAAACAAAACAGTGCAAAATGTTATCCTGTGGCTAACTATTAGCATAATGTCTCCTAATAGTACAAATGATAAACCAAATTAACATACATTTTCGTTCTTCTTCTTTTTCTACACAGATATTTACATTTCATAAAAATAACATATATAGAACACTATAGAAGCAAACAAAATGTATTAATTGAAGATTAAGGGAACACATAAGATATAAAAAAAGAAATTAGAATATTCACACACGAGTCATACCTTGACTACTTGGAGCCGATTTACCGTCATCTGGTCAACAAAAAGTACATAATATCAGCACAGAGAAAAAATGACTAAAATTTTATGATTTCTCCAGACCATCGAGTAAATAATGTGTACCTGATTTTCTTCATTTGTGCCATTTACTAATACTTCGAGTGCTTTAATTTTTGAAAGGTACTTTTCTTCCCTTGTCTTGATGATAGTATTTTGCTGAAAAACAAGGGATCGTCTGATTCAAATGTTGTATTTATAAAACAAAGAAAGCCATAAATATCAAGAAACTTTCCTCTTACATTTCTTATGTGCTCTGCTTGAACACAGAGACGACGCTCGATTTCCTGCACTACTTTCCTCAATAGATAAACTACACGCTGGTGTGGTGAGATTCAAGTCAGATGTAGAATGTAGGAATAAAAATAAGAGGATCGTTTGGATTAAAAAAAAAAGACATACGTGTGGAATTTCTCCCTTTTTTCTCTCAATGCTTTCGTCTAGAATGCCATTAATAACGGTAAGCAGAGATTGAGTTGGTGCATTCTGTGAGAATATAACTTGCATTAGGAAAGGGTTATCAAATCACAATATATAGCAATTAAAAAAATTTAGGCAATAAGAAGTTACGTCTAAACTGTTTGAATGCATCATCTCTGAAATCTTGGCAGCCGGAAGATCAGCATAGGACCCGCGTTTTAGCTGGAAAATCTCACGAAGCTTTTTTCCTGCAGGGTAAATAACAAGATGATACATACTAAAGTGTATAAAGTAGCAATCTCTAAAATATACATGGTATTTGTAGTCAGCAACTAGAATTGCAACAAAGCATAGATACTAAACAATATTGTGCATATGAAGCATCGGAAGTCGGAAGCATGTTAAAGCCCCGCTAAGGCACTTGATCTGATCGGACCATGCTTTGTCATTATGTTTATGACATGTTAAAAGTACAACATGAATACATATATGATGTATCCTATATGCTAATCCGACAATATGATGGTCAGGTGGCAACTAAACCATTGTTACATAATTCCAGAGCGGAAGGCTAACTCTCTAGAGACTTCTTTTACAGCTCATATACAAAACAGTATGCAAACAAGAATACGTGCGTACCATTGAAGGCAGGAGTTTTCTGCTGAGACTTGGGGTATGGAACCCCATTTCCCCTGTTCTCTCCTGAGGGTGTTTTCCCTTGTGGTGCAGCAGCAACTAGAGACTCGTCAGTTTCCGGAACTCTCCATTTTTTTCTCGAAGGAGTCTTTGAAACGTCCTGTGAATTATCATCAACCACTCCAGGATTCAGATTGTCCCTCAGAACCAAAAGGCAATCCACCACTGATGACATTGATCCCTGTAATCATCAAGTCCATGGGAGTTAGCATAATGAACCTGTCAGCAAAGCAAACCATGACCAACAATTCTAAGTTTCTAACCATCTTAGTACACAATATTAGTTTCAACAGTTACAGGAATTAAGAGCTCGAGCATGCATACCAACTGCTGAACATGATAAGAGCAAACTCACCTCCTCGAGATCCTTCACACTGAAGCCTGGCAGCCCCATGTCAGCAACCACCGAGAGGAACTTCTTCACATTGTCCGACCGCTGCTCCGAAGATGTATAACCAGCACCTGACCCCTAAACAAAGAACAACCATAATCAAAACACTGACATCAAAATCTCCACAGCTCACGAAACCCAAACGTTTCAGAAGCACAGCAGGCACACCTCAAGGACACCAGGGATGGGTGTGTTCAGGATGCGGCACAGGACTGTGCCATCGCTGAGCAGCTCCCGGAGCTCTTCATCAGATGAATCCAGTGGCAAGCCGTACTCCGGGATTAAGGCACTGATCCATTTGATCACCTCTGCGCGCCCAGCATCTACACAGGTTTTTGCAGCACCATGTAAAGCACATATAGCAAACATGCAGAAACCACATGTACATGATCAACAACAGATGAAAACGGACATTCCAGAGGGTCCCTTGAGAAAACAGAACGAGACACGACAAAAAGTAATCAAAAATTCGAACTCTGACGGCATAGCGAACTGAATCTTAACAGCAGAGAGTTAATATTTAATACAGATGCTAACAAATATCTTCATCAGCAAAATAGGAATCGAATTATCGAACACTGAGAAGCAGAAAAAAGAAATCAACTCCACAGCACATAATTGAGCTCAGGAAAATCTGGGTTTCATAATCTCCCTAACCAAAATTCGAGCACCTATTCTCGAATATAACAACTCGATATAGTACTAGAAGCCGGCTTGCATATAGCTGATGAACTCGCCGGAAATCACGAGAATAATCCCGCTGGCCAAAATTTGAGCCCCTATTTCTCGAATATAAAAAATCGACAAACTAGGGGGAAAAAGGGAAATCAACTTCAAAGTCCAGAGCACGTTAGAGCTTAAGAATAGTCGGGTTCCATATAGCTGACGAACTCGCCGCCCAAAAATCTGCAGAACACGCTCGCCGACCAGGAATCGAGCTCGCGGTCTCCAATTTCGCAACTCGATAGGCAATCGGATTTCAGCCGCCTCACCTGCCTGGAGCCCCTCGCGGTCGCCGTCCACGCTCCCCATTCCCCGCCTCCCGAGCCGGCGCGCGACGGTCCCGGCCCAGATCGAGGCCGCCGCCGGCGAGACGCGGGCGGATTCGGCCTCGAAACGGGCGGCAACCGAGGGTTTCGGGCGGCGACGCGGGGGCTGGGGTTTTGCTTCCCGGCCGCCGTCTCCTCCTCTCCGTGCGCCGGCCGGTGCGCGTGCTTTTGTTTCGGTTTGGTTTGCCCTTTCCTCGCTCGCGAATGTCGCGGCGTTTTTGGTTTTGTTTTGCTTTGATGTCGCCAGCTCGTCTTCTCCGTTAACGCCGTCAGTTAGTGTGGGTGAGTGAGAGAGGCTCGGGAGAGTATTTCCCTCTCCCGTTCTCCGTTAAAGCGTATAAATTCTTATGATAATTAAAATATTATTAATTTGGTCAAATTTATTGATTAAAAATTTGATGAGATAAAACTTATTAACACTACAATATCCAATAGATTCTCTACTACTTAAAACATACTCGACCCGAAGAGTTCTATTTGGCAGGAAAAGAAGTTGACAAAGAGTTCTATTTGGCAGGAAAGAAACCTTACGTGAGCTGGGGTGGCGACCAAGTTAGACACTATAAGCGCAAAGTTGAAAAGGCATCATCGACCTGCGACAAGGGAAAAGAATCTACTTAGAGTATCTATATTTTTCCTACCATTCATAAATATAAGATGTTAGATATTTCAATATGGGCTACATACAGACTGAAATAAATGAACAAACACCCTAAAACATGTTTATATACATCTGATTTAGAAAAAGGTTAAAACATCCTATATTTGTGAACCGAATGAGTACTACTTAAAAATATATGAGTTGGAGGAATCCAAACGATCTCAGTCATTCAATCACCTACACTCAACGCCCCATCTTCAACGATGTATCAATCACATCACCAACGAACTGGAAACAATATTTTTAATTGCATTACTTGTAATTCATTTTAGAAACAACATTAATTACATTAATTGTAGTTGATTTTGGATATTGCATATCAATTTTGGAAACACCATTAATCTCCCCTCCCCCTTCCAAAAAAAAGTATCAGACCAGGACCAATTCTACAAATAAGAATTGCCCAGAAAGTGTGCTCATGCACCAGCGAGTGATGCGGTCCTTTTTCAGGACCGCATGGCTACGAAAAGCCCCAACAATCCAGCAATAGAACCCAGCCAAAGCCCCCCAACTGATGATGGATACAGAGGTAGCACATGGAGCTCAACTGGAGTGGTTGAGAATAAGCATCAACTAGGACAGCAACCCCTATGTCGTGACCCAGGACCTTGTCGCACTGAGAAACCGAGACCAAAGGCGCGACACATCCTTTTAAGTGGAGAAATGAGATCGCTACCGTAGGTCAGTAGTCGATGCAAAGTGACCACGACCATAGGCACATGGTATAGCTCGGACTTTCGAAAAGCCAAACCTTAGGCAAAATCCGTGCATCGAAAGGAAAGAGTCGTCGGACTGGGAGATGACAACGTAAATCTCTCCAATAGTGTTGAATTGGACGTGTGTTGCATGTGCACGATTACTAGTTGCAATAAATCCACCAGTATATAGCAATCACCACACCAAGAGCGCGTCGTAGACTTCTTTTTCGGCACGCGGACTCCCTACACTAATCCAAGCAGTGGTACATATTTGCGAACTTGGTAAAAAAATCCCAACAGCAAAAACAACATGTCGAAGCTAAATCCAGCAGATCCCTCGGTAGGATATCCTAGCTAGGCTACTTGGCGAGATGGTAACAAGGACACAAGATTTTACCCAGGTTCAGGCTTTCCGGAGGGGTGAATCGTGCTTTATTGCGTTGGGGTGAACTGAGAGTACAAAGTATCGAGAGATTGTAACTTGTCTATCTATGAGCATGGCCCCTCAGCTTGTATAACATACCGGGGGGGTCCTAGGGTACATGAGTCCTAGTCGGCTACGTACGAGGAGGTGGAAACCTCCATGATCCCAACATCTTGTCTTGCACGTCAAGTCTCCAAGAATCTTCCTTTAATACGCCATGGGCCGCCCGAAGTGGCCTGGGTCAAAATTGACAAGGGGTCCTCAGCCCGGCCCGCCAGGGCGAAACCGTCATGGTGAGAGGCCCCTTAGCCAGGACACCGTTAGTAGCCCATAAACTGGTCTTCAAGCTAGCAGCACCACGGTTCATCCGAGCTGCTCGTTGTCTTCGGTCGCCAGTCTTGAAACTGGTTCAACGAGACGTCCCCAAACAGTGTGTTCTCGCAACTGACCTCTATTTGTCGAGCTGCCTTCTGAGGTGATGTAGGCCACCTTGATCTTTGAAAAAGCATGGAGTGTAGCTGACATGCACATCGTAAATATTTCTCGTGTCGCCAGCCACTTTGGCGTGAAAGAACTCTCGTGTTCCACCGCGAAGGTTACACGGTCTTCTTCTAACAAGCCAGACCGGTCTTGTCCACGGGCCCATATGGCCACATGGCGTCCTTGACCTGACAGTCAACGTGACGTGCGGGAGTGGGTCATGGGCCCACCAAGGTCACATCCCATCGAAAAGAATCGTGTGCCTCGGTCGACACACGGAGATTAAGGCAACACCTCAATTCATGTGTGTAATTAACGCTTAAACGTGGGA
Organism: Elymus sibiricus; assembly: GCA_039707655.1. Taxonomy (NCBI): domain Eukaryota; kingdom Viridiplantae; phylum Streptophyta; class Magnoliopsida; order Poales; family Poaceae; genus Elymus; species Elymus sibiricus. The sequence goes on from CM077664.1 coordinate 326,950,238, forward strand.
AATCGTAGGGATTTCCTGGCGCCACCTTTTTGCTGTTATATTTTGACAGGCGGGACCCGCTGGTCACCGTGTTGAAGAATGCCACGTCCACATGGACCTTTTTGTAAAAAAAAATCCGAGGTTTTTTTTTGGAAAAATCTGGCCACACACTCCTTATCCCTGGTTCAGTGGCTAACAGTGGCCCCCACAACCTGGTCAACACAGATTCCGTATACAAACGGGATTAGCACTGTATTTGCACGCCCGAGCCAATTTTTTCATCATTTTGATGTACGCTGCAACTTCTAGCACCAAAACGACTGTTTGCGCCAAGTTGTAGCACCACTCTCATTAGGGGTGATGACGAAGTTGACTCTAGAAGCACAAAGTTGAAAAGGCATCATCATCCTGCGACAAGAAACAAATCTACTATGTACTTATAAAAGCACAAGTTGGGTGAATCCAAACAATCTCAATTATTCAATCACTTACATCCATCGTCCCACATCGCTTCAATGATGTGTCCATCACATCACCGACAAACTGTAAACAACATTATTAATTGCATTAATTGTAATTAATTTTGAAAACAACATTAATCGCATTAATTCCAACCCCCCCCCCCCCCCAATCGTATTAGGCTAGGATCAATTCTACAAATAAGAATTACACAGAAAGTGTGGTCATGCACCAACGAGGACGTAGTCCTTGTTACGGGCCTCATGGCTACAAAAAGCCCCAACAATCCAGCAATAGAACCCGGCAAGCGCCACCCAATTGAGGGTGCATACGGAGGCATCACATGGAGCTCGACCGAAACGGTTCAGAATAAGCATCAACCAGGACGGCAACCCCTATGTCGCGACTCAGGACCTTGTCGCACTGAGAAACCGAGACCAAAGACGTGACACATCCTTCTAAGTGGAGAAATGAGAGCACTATTGTAGGCCAGCAATGGATGCAAAGTGATCACGACCATATATAGGCACATGGTATAGCTTAGATTTTTGAAAGGCCAAACCTTAGGCAACATTGCAGCAGAAGGAAAGAGTCACCGGGCTAGGAGATGACAACTTAAATCTCTCCAATATATTGTTGAATTGGATGTGCATTGCACATCCACGATTACTAGTTGCAATAAAACCACCACTAGATGGCAATCGCCACACCAAGAGCATGCCGTAGACTTCTTTTTCGGCACACGGACTCCCTACTTCACTCATCTAGACAGTGGCACATATTTGAGAACTTGGTAAATAATCCCACCCGTAGATACAACCCCAACAAAGAAAAACTGAATTTACAAAGCACTCCACATGGGACACATAGTTGGACCACCGTCAAAGACGGGAACACGTGTTGCTAGTCTTCAAAATAGTCGTGCCCATAAGCTTCAAGCACGTTGGGGAAGCCACCGGATTGCCACTGCTGATCGATTTTTCTTACTAGAGGTTCGACATCCACCGTCAAGGAGGCACGGTGTAGTACGACTCCATGTCACCTCGGATTGGTACCTCGTCGTTGCTTATGAAGGCATAGCTCCATGGCCTCAATTTGCTACCCGAAATGGAAAGATGACACCCAAGGCACTCTGGATGGATGATGCGTCGCCTGAGAGCAACATCACCCGATAGAGATATGATCACAAAGGATAGGAAAAACGTTACCCTAACACATCACAAAAAACCATATCTCATCGTAACACAGAGGATAAAGGTGAATCATGCCCGACAAGACGATCCATAGAAGGAGAAAGCATGTAAGGTTGAAGGACAACAGTGAGGACAACAAAAAAAGATTAGGATCTGTAAAAACCGTATGCAAAAGTTTGAAAGGGGCAAGGATCAACGTGTAATGGATTAGAAGGAGGTGAATAGAACTTCTATTGTAAATTTTAGGATTTGGCATGTTTTAACCTTAAGTAGTTAAGCTAGTTTGTCCTTAGAGCAATTAGTACACAAGCAAGCTAACAAGATATATATTGTGGATGAGTAACTTGGAAGTAACTAGGGAGTTGAGTTAGAAGGATGCAAAAAAAATGGGGGAGGTCTTGATGATGTATCCCGGGGTTCTGATAGTTGGCACTATCCTACTGCTCGTTGGTGGAGGCATCAAACCACAAAAGGTCTCAGTTGTGTCCCCGGCAGAGGGCCCATCAAGCGCAAGCCTACCCATTCCCTCGTGGAATATGGACCTAAAAGTTTAAACCTCACTCGTGGTAGATCTCGACAAAGAAGGCGATCTCCGACCCTTGTACAAACTCTTGATTCCTTCACAATATGGTGGTTGAAGGCTATCAAGTGATTTATAACCACCTAGGAGATGCATGCCCTCCAAGAGTAACAAGCAAAGTCACATTCATGAGCTCTTCAATAAAAGCACCCTAAAGAACCCATAGGATCTCTCTCGCACAAAGGATATGATTTGAAACAATAGAGGTGAACATTTAGGAATAGTGGTTTAAGAAAGTTGTTAGGCCAACATACAATCAGTCGATTTTTTATTAGTCGCGAAAACCTGTTAAGTGAAGGATCAAAGATGCCCTAGATTCTCTCAAAATCAACTTGAAAGTAACAAATCCATATCCATCTCAGGCGAACGCAAAGAACTCAAAATCTAGAACATGCAACATAACTTCACAGGTCAGTCAAATCCTTTTTCTAGGCCCCATCAATAACTATTGAAAAACAAAAAATTCAATTACCCTCGTCGCAATCTAATGTATGACTTGTCATATGATTACTCCAATAATATCACAATTTTTTTCTTAAAGTTTTATAAACATGTGCTTCTATTTTTTTGGCTCGCTAATGGATACACCAAATAACTCGATAAAGAAGACATAATATGTGGTTTTAGATCAAATTTCAAGTTCGGTCAAGACAACAAGACTATTTTTTTCGGACACCTGACGGCCCCATTTCCACTGCTAAAAATGAAACCGCGAAATGGTAAGACTATTAACTAGGAATCATTAGAAAACTTAAGTCGAAATTTCAAAAGAAAAAAAACTTAAGTCGACTTGAAAACTCCGCAAACTACATCATCGCGGAGCAAAAGATAAAAAAATTGGATCGCTCGAAAAAGTATCAGTATATTTTTCCTTGAAAGAAAGAGAGATCCGTGGGATCTTTCATTGTAATGGAGTACATGCTTAGAGCATCTACAGCCGGGGGCCTCGACTCGTCTCAAACGTCCGGACGGGCTGACCGGTCAGTGCCCGGTCACAAAATACCGACCCACCCGGGCACCTCAAACCGTCCTCAGACGCCCGGGCTGCCCGGCGCCCCTCATATCCAGCCCAAATATGGGGCGAATATGGGGCGGCCCGGGTGCGTCCGCCATGTCAGCCGGCCCACCCCGACCCCACATATATCCCCTCCGATGAACCCTAGACCTCAGTCCACTCCACTCTCTCCGTCCTCTCCTCTTTCCAATCCGTCCTCTCCTCTCCCCAATCAGTCGTCTCCTCTTCCCAATCCGATCCATGGCAGACGACCGCAGCAGCTCCGGCTCCAATGGCGACGTTGATGCGGTCGCTCTCTGCATTGCTTTGCGCCGCTCCCGTCTTGATCAGGGCGGCAACAGCGGAGGCAGCTCACGGAGCGACGCGCCGTCCCCCTTCGCCCGCCGTTGTAGTGCGGGCGATGTTGCCGGGCCGTCCCGTACGGCGCGCAGCAACGGTGGGAGCGCCGCCCGGGGAAGATATCAGGTGATCCATGGCTTAGGTGATACCATGATACGGGCTCCCAAGAGCCGTTGGATCTCAAATCTGATGGCTACCGGAAGCTCTTGAACATTTTGCAAAAAGGCCATCCAAGAGTCTTAAAATTGCGTGCAAGTATAATAGATCTTTAGATGCCGCCAGATTTGAGATCCAAAGGCCGAGAAGTTCGTATCACGGTATCACCTAAGTTTCGGTATCACCTGAAATTTTCCCGCGCCGCCCGCCCCGTCCCACTCCAGGTACGCCGCCACCACGTCCATTCTACCTCCGGAGGGCGTCCACGGGCACCGTTGGGTGCTTGTGCCCTCGCCGGGCCAGTCGAGGACGCCCGAGTCGGAGGCGCGGGCCGCACGACGCGAGCGGCAACGCGTGAGGGAGGTCATGGCGGCGAGCGACGGGTCGGCGAGGCGTCGGGCACTCGCGCGCGCGCCGGTCGATCCTGAGGACGCGCTCATTGCGTCCGTCCTCCGGCGCTCCTTGACAATGGCGAAGACGGATGCGCGGCAGCTGCGGCGGAAGAACGCCAAAGCGCTCCGGCTCGCTATCGAGTTGTCGGAGCGCGAGGCGTCGACGAAGGCGAAGGCGAGGAGGCACGCCGAGGAGCAGGAACGCTTGCTCCGAAGGCTTGACGGGGGTCAGACGACTCCGACGACGGATCAAGCTCCAACGACGACGACGACCCTTCGGCGGCCGACGCCTACACCGAAGGCCAAAGCAGCACCGCCGCCCGCAAGGGGAAGGCGATGAATTGGTGATTTCCTCCGCCCTTCCTCGTTTAATTAAGTTTTTTATCATATGTTTAGGGTATTGTCCGATTGAAACTGCATCTTTTGGTTGTCCGATGATCGTTTATGCTACAATTATGCCCGATTTAACTAGATTTGGTGCTAGTTCGTTGATCTACGTAAGTTCATTTTCATACATGCATGTGTTGCATGGATATGAGAGGCCGGATTTGAGATACATGGGTGCGGACGCACCAAAATGAGGAGTGCCCGGTCAGTGCCCGCGGACGCGCCCGGACGCGTCCGCGGGCGTTTGAGGGGCCGGATTTGATGTCTTCGGCTGTATATGCTCTTAGGGCATCTCCAACGCCGACCCGCAAATTCCTCCGGTATATGTCCGTTTTTATGTCCGGACATGGTCCGCGGACAGGATACGGGAGGGGGCCATCCAACGCTAATTACAAAGTATCCGGCTGGGAGGAGAAAAATTAGGTGGGGACCAATTTGTGGTGTGGTGTCCGATTGGGTGGAGAGAGAGGAGAGGGGGACCATGCATGTGAAGAGAGAGAAAAGAGAGGAGGACCAAGCGGAGGCTTTTGGTTGGTCAAGTGAATGTCCGGACTCCGGTATAGCTCCCCCATGTTTGTCTCCAATTTGCCGGAAAACGGACGTCCAGACCACTTCATGGACCAATGCATGACCGTGTTAGACTACAAAAGTGAACAAAAGTGTCGGTCGGACATATATCAGAGTTTTGCGGGTCTCTTCCCTTGGAGATGCCCTTAGTACCCACAATTTTAGTCCCAGCATATATTTGATATCCAGTCAGGTGGATCGCATCCAGCCAGTTTTGGAGCTGCCCTTCCATCATCTGAAACAAAATGTCTAATATATAGCGGAAATTCAAGAGGGAAAAAAATGCTAATACTCCGGCAATGAGCAGCAGCTTTGATACGCTTTGGGCTGATGAACTGACGGCGTCAAGTGAAGCGTCCCGACGGCGTGGGCGGCACACAGTTTTCGAAGTTTGGGAACGCTGGAGGGAAGGGAATGGCGGGCGGCCGCGGGGCCCACTTGATGGCCGGCACGTTTGGCAGCGCTGACGACGTCCAAACAGTTGAACCGTGTTCCCGCCAGGGCGGCCACACTCGAGTAAACTACTACGGAGTACTCCGTACTACTATATTTCTTAAAAAATAAAGAGGTAAGCTACTACTGTTTTTTTCTCTGAACCGAGTACGAACCCAACTTATTTTTTCCAGTTCCAAAAAAAAAACTTATTTTTTCCCTTTTTTTATTGAACCGAATTCGAACCCAACTGTTTCATCTCTTAAGTTCGCAAAAAAAAAAAAAAACTGTTTCATCTCTTCAAGCAATAATTTTTCTTTTTTTGGGAGGCGCTTCAAACAGGTGCCGGTCTGTGAGATACTGGTACAGTGTCGCACGATTCCTACGGAATACTTTTTGTACTTCCTCCGTTTCAAAACATTTGAAGTTCTAGCTTTGTTCTAAGTCAAACTTTTTTATGTTTGACCAAGTTTATATCTAATTTTCCAAATATCCACAACATCAAATATATGGTAATATGCGTTATGATGTACCTAATGAAATTAGTTTTGTGTTTTAGATGTTGGTATATTTTCAATAGACTTGGTCAAACGTATGTTTGTTTTTTTGACTTACAAATACAAAACTTCAGATATTTTGAAACGAGGGAGTGCGTCTCAAATGGTCAAGGGGAATTCCTACAAGTAGCCGCATAAGTTTGTGTCGGCGCGAAGTTTTTTTTTTCTTCCTTCTTCGACACTGGGAGAGTTCATCTTGATTTCCCTTTTATCATCTCTGCCTGCGTCGTCCCCAGTGGTTGCGACTTAACAGTCATGCCACCAAGCGGCGCATGTAAACAGACAAATCAATCAGTACACCCTGCAACAAGTTTGGCATAGTGAGATGTATCCATGGTAGCTCAGTCATGCCCATCACAGAGATTTCACAACTATTCCCCTGTTAGTTCAGTAATGTCCATCAGACGTTGATTAGGCCCGTCGCAACCCCTCGCCGGTCCTAAATACTCAAGTCCAGCCTACCACCACTAGTGGTCACCGACACGCATGAGATTAAATTTCAACTCCGCACAAACGACCCCTCGCAGTCTGGACAGATAAGGGCAGATAAAGGTGAAGCAAAAAAGATTTACTAACCTCTACAAATGTCTCGGATAAAAAATGAAAACTAAATCAATAAAAAGAGCGGCGAGTAATAGATTTCAATTAAAGAGAAGAATCAATGGGTTCATAGTGTACTGTTTTTTTTTACTGTTTTTGTCAAGTGTGGGGATCAAATGTGTAGTCAACATTATTCGATGGCGCCTTGAGAGGATAATAAACATGACTATTGCTTTCCAGTTAGCAGTTGTGCAAACATTCATTCACAAGCTTGTTGTAAATAAATAAATTAATAACAGACACTTGCAAGCTCGGTTGGTTTTATTTATTATCGTACATAAGCGCGGACATGACATGATACGACTATATCAGACTATTATCCAACAGGACACCAACATGGCGCCCTTATGATTATAGTATGATTCTTTTTTTATGATCATTATATGGTATCTTTCAGGCATTAATGAACTAGCTAGCACCCATGGCAGTACCAGGCATGTCTCCTGTTCCTGGGTCTTCTTTCTCTGCAACGATCCCGTATAGAGATATACTGGTTCACCTCCCTGTAAAGCGCCAGCGGCCAGCGCCTTACTTGCTTCCAGGCCTGGTCGCGGTCCTGGCAGGACAGGCTTGTCGCAGCAGCTGCGTGTGGCCATGTCATGTTGTTAGAACACGCGGCAAGATCAGATGGGCACCATGATGGGCAGCTCCCAAGAGATGAAGCTGGGGATGACAAAGATTACCTGGAAATAGGACTCCAGCTTCTGCCTAAGGATAGCGTGCTCCCTCTTCACTTTCTGGAAAGTTCTCCTGCAACTGCATAATAATACATTAATATGGATGAAAGAAGACGCGTCGGTAGTGATTAACCTGTATACTTTGGACAGAAAACCACATGTCGACATGCTAACCAACTAATTAAGCAGTAGAGAGAGAGAGATACCCTTCGGCATTTTCTTCTCCACAGCTGTTCCTGAAAGATGTGCACTCATTGTTCATCTTAGAAGCGCCGATGCTGTGGCAAGTTGTATTATGTTAAGCCCAAAACTTTACAGCAGAGTAGGAGTAGTATATAACAAATGCAAAATGTCAGCTCTTTATATCATGGCAAAGGAGCTGCAAGCATGTTATCTCATGATACATATCATTTGTAAAAGGCCAATGTTTGCTACTCCACATGCATCCAACATTTAGTTGTAAAATGGACGCACATGATTAGTACTGCGTGATGAAAGCAATATAAATCTCTGCATTAGGAGATCTCTGCCAAGAAAAAGAAAAACTCTGGTTTACACATTCGCTGAGGCACTTAAAGTAAAACAAAAACGTTGAAGCACCACCAAGCAAAAAAAAGAAGTAAACAAGGCACTGTTTCAAGAATTGAGGACGGCAAAAAAATATGGTTTCGAGAATTGAGGACACAAACATGTGGTGTTCAGACACATCCGATATCTAGAAGCAGTGTGCTACAGGAGCTTTCTGGTGGCTCATGAAACAAATAGTCAACAGCTCGTGTGACAATTTTCCTATCCATTATTTTCTGGCAGTAGTCAAAGGTTCAGATTAAGTTCTGCAAACTTATGATTTTTTTTTTACAAAACCAAACAATTATCACTTTTCACCCACGAAACTGAGTTTAGCCATGTGCGTCTCTCCTTCAAGCTGACCAGTTTGTTGGCAAAAGCAGGGCTCCCGCCCAATAGGTAATCAAGACTAGTCAAGAATTTGCCTAAAAGGGCAACAAATTCAACAGCCTCTAAGAGTCCACCACCAATTTCTTTCACATAGGCATGCAACACCTAATCATCTATCGCCTAAAGATATTCAAACTTGACTGTCTGGACATACCTAAAACAGCTGCCTCTAAGCTGCTGCATGTGTGCATCCCATCTATTGAAATCTTTCGGATACTTCTCCCTGCAGTGTTGTTGTTAGATATTGCTTAACAACAATTGACCAAGTTTATGGAAGTGCCATTGCTTACATAGCTTGCTCAATGTTTGTCACTAGCCTCGCTGAGTCCTTGAAGAACAAGGAGACCACTTCTTCTGCAAAATTGGGGCTTGCTTCATCCTGCAAGTCCTCAACCTGGCAAAATTGCTCATCCAAATACCCCTGTTACCAAATATGATTAGCTAAATCAGCACATATCCATATCAACGCACATTAAATAAGATAAATAGCAGAAAAGGAGAGTTACAAAATGGTTAAAAAAATCTTAATTCTTAAAGCATTGCTGCACATAAAGAAAAAGCGGAATTTAAGCACTACATGGTAGCAAACTTATTCAATATTTTGTGCTTCATTCAGATTTTTCTAAGGTGTGTCAAAGTTTGAAGCAGAGGTGCAAAGTGACAATTCTTGTCTTGGCTCTGTAAAAAAACATGACAAGTGTTTACTGCGTGAACTCTGATGCTTAATGTATGAGATGAACAGAGCACAAGCCTGATCAAAGAGGCTCCTTTTCAAGGATGCTGCTTGGCGTCGTAAATTAGCATACTCCATTTATAAGTGTTGAACGATGGGAAAAGAGGCTAAGCAGTGGCTATGGGAGGCAAGCACAAAATGCATATCCAACTGGTCGATCTCTCTGGTTGTAGAAAGTTGAACATCAGGTTGTTTATATAGCTCCGGAGGCTGTCACTATTCCTCCACCAACATAAGTGGAAGTGAAGATATTTTGAAGTTCCGATGGCAAAGCCTTATCATCTTACATATGCAAATGGTTTTGTTGCAGCGTGTGCAGCATCTATTCACATTTTGGAGAATGACTTGAACATCAGCAAATTGTAATGCTCCTACTTTATATTGGTGTGTAGAAACCCTAGCCTTTCTTCTTTGGTCTATGCAGATGGGTTACTACTTTCAGTCCATTTTTTCTACATCGCACATCATCGAGCATACAAATTTGACATCTGCAAACCTGAAGAACAAACTCCAGAAGAAGGTAAAAAGGTAAAAAACCAATACTTATCACATAATCAGATACAGGTCAGCATCTGCATGTGATAGCTTTTGACAAGTTCTAAATTCTAACAACTTTCTCAAGGCTTGACATCATCAGACTAAATTGGAAAGAAGGAATCAATGGTCATTCATCGAGGGCGAAACAAAACAGCATTCTCTTTTCCTGGTGAGAAACATTTACATGGTTTCATGTATACATGCCTCGGTCTGAGCATACTGGAGTCCAAGAATCAAGATAATGAACAGAAAGAATATTACTTGATCACATAAAATGTTTCATGTGGTGGCTCATTCTTACAGGAAACGAACATGTGTCAAGTCTGGATATATGAATTGTCCTGATAGAGGAAATTTTCTAGAGCGACACGTTGCAGGAACTAATACACGGTCGGGGAATGGTACAACAAAACTAGTGTTTGTGCATCTCAAAGTTCAAGCATAATGTGGTGATAAAATCATCGAGAACGATAGAGAATTCGAATAGGTCTAAGATATGCCTACTTTGTGCACAGCCCAAAGAAAGCTAGAGAAAGAAAACGATTTCAATCTCCTTCCAACAGTTACAAACCAAGACTCTCTCAAATCACTGGACCACGTAGCACGTTATCAAGCTTTGCAAAAAGGAGCAAAATAGATCCATCCAGTGATTGGTGGATTGGTCTTCACCATCCTTCAATCAGCATCACATCTTGATAAGAGAATCTGATGTGGAATGAAATAGCCCAAAGGCCTATTGATTGGAGGATTAAAAAAGAAGAGAAAATTCTAGGCAGATAAAATTGCTATAGCACTGAGTGATAAAATGAGTGCAGTAGATAAATTAACATATAACAGTTACTACCTTCCCTGAATGTTGCATGCATTTATATAAAGATCCTATAGCATGGTTTCACTCTTCAACCTTGCAGCTGCATCGCTTCCCTTTACATACAGAACATTCACATGACAACATCCTTCGGAAAGTGCATGCCAGGCCTCTACATGCAATAGAAGATGGAATATCTCTTCCGATAAATTGCAAGGGCATCATACAAGAAATTTTTCTCTTTAAACCACATTCAAGATAGTGTAAAAGTACATAATCCATTTGTTGCATTTCGAAATAAGACAACAGCATCACTCAACTCATTATATATTTACCTGTAAATCTGTAACAAAGGAAGTCTGCTGTGCCCGGTAATATATGACACATAATGCCATGCTGGCACTTCATGCATGATTAAAGCAAGAGGTTTTAAGCAATTAACATAGCACTCCCTCCCATATGATTCATCATAATGTCATGATAATGTCTGATGATATTTGTATTGTGTATGAGGGGGTGCACATCAAGTGGTTATTGCTCACTGCTTACCGTTGATAGAAACAATAATCGGATAATAGTTGCCCAGCTTTTGGGACTACACCCAAGGTTTTTTTTAGCTTTTTAGGAATATTAAATGAACAGTTTTCCGGGAAGATAAGGCGTCTCGTGAAGTTTTACACATGTCCTCTCAAAGATAACGAACAAGAACAACATAGCGGAGATAGTACTATGATGATATTCTTCAATCGTGGCTGCAAGATTTACCATATACATGGCATACATATCCTCCTGCGTGACTTTCTGTTACCAGTGGCTTATGTCAGCTGAGGAAACTAGGTATCAGCACGCTCTTCATAGTAACGACAGATGCGCCTCTGTAAAACAAAAGATACTACTCACGACGCGCATATACTCTACACGGCTGACAGTACACGTGATGGACTCAAGCTTCGTCTTCAGAAGATACCTTTTTATTATACTTTTGTATGCATACTCATGATATCCTTAGTTGCTCGGTGTTCAGACGATTCTTGTTTTGTTTTAGCATGCAGTCCTTGCATTTGTCCCCATAATACTTCTTTATCACTAACCTCTAGCCAAATAATATTGCACGATTTACAATAGCACTAACGATTAATCGATTATGCATATCAAATTAGCATTACTCTGCGTAGCTCCTCCAGTAACTTCCCTAGTTGAATTTACCAGACTCTGAAGACCAAACATCAAAATGGTGGAAACATTACAGCACGCTCAGCAAAAGTGCCAAAATCTATTATACTTGAATAACAAGTAGGCAATCTGTCAGGTACGCCTTGTACAGAGAACTGGGCCTGGTCGCCATGGGCCTTGGGCCATCCTTGCTTGGGATGGCATAGATGCATTGGAGTATATAGACCAGAGGAGTTGCAGAGAAGGGATCGAACATAAATGAAATGAGTCGTCTCCTTCTGGTCCTCCTCCCGTCCATGGTGGCTGCTCTCCACAAGCAGATGCATCCTTCGGTGGCAGCTCTCCACAAGCTGTAGTTACCCCAGCTCACGTTCCGGTGATCACCGGCGGCCACGGGCATTACAATTGGTATCAGAGCTAGCAAAATCCCACGAATTCCCCCAGATTTTGCTTCCACTCGCCTTGATCTGCCATCAAATTTCGTTTCCCTTTTCCCCTCGCAGCCCTGCTCCGATCCCCTTTCCTCAACACCCAAATCCCCACCAATCCCCCTCTAATTTCATTCCACCGTCTTCATCCACTAAATTTTCCCCAAATTTCCACCTCCGGCGACGACTCCGTTGCTGCTTCGCCGTTCATCACCACCCACACCTTCATCAGAGGCTTCCCCAACTCCCCGTTCCATCCGTCTGACATCTGCTGTAGCGCTATCTGCCACCGACGACCTCGACTTCGTGCTGCCCGCCAAGTGTTCGACCTTTGGTGTAAACCAGGCCACTGACGACATGGTTGGCCAAGGCACAGCTCGGGCTCTGACGATGCTCGAGATCCGGATGACGCTCGATTCCATCAACCGGTGGCTCGAGGCAATTCAGTCGGGTCACCATATCCTGCAACACGAACTGGAGCGGCAGTTCAAGTCCCGCCCTAACCACCGTCAAATTCTCTATGAGCTGGCGTAGCAACAGCTCATCACTCCGGTGGTTTTTTCGCAGCCTCCTCGCGTTGGCTGAGGATACGGGCAGGATCCAGAGGTTCTCACCGGTGGCGTCCATGGTGCCCCACAGGCCGGATGGTGTCCAGTCGACGGCCGCCGCCGCCAGCGTGACCGCCTCGATCCACAGCCAAGGCGTAGCGTCGTCTCCGTCCACTACCACTACCCCACCACCACCGGCAGCCGTACAAGCGCCTACAACTCCGGCGTCCACCCCGGCTGCTGCTACTAGGTCCGTCTCCATCACTGAGGTTGACACGGTGCTGCTCATGCTGTCCCACATATGGATGTGCCTTTTACAACCAAGTCGCTCGCCACCTGTTCGACATATCTCCCCACCGGCACACATGAATGTTCTGTGGCTGATGCTGTTCAACTGGTGAGCGGTCCACGGCATGCCATTGCTGCGAACAAGGAAGATGACCCTCATGAACTGATTACTCATGTTGGAGGTGTATCCTTGTTCCTAGAGCCTTGTGTAGAACCTGCTGAGGTGGTGTTCTCTGAATCGCATCTCATGGAGCAGCTCCTGGCTAGCAGGGTAAGTAGACAACGGGATCCAGGAATACAGCTTGGATATTGGTGGGTACTGTTCCAGTACTTCCAGGAGTACTTGCAGTCAAGTTTAGACCCAAAAGTTTGTGCAAATATATCAAAGAATGATCACTTGTTGGATGACATAACTCCCTGTCAAGATTCAGGCCAGCAAGGCATATGGCGAAGTGGATTTAGCCCAGGACAAGATGGAATTAATAGTACTTATCATGTGTTTGGAAAATGGTCGCCATGGATTCGCAGTGCCTTTAGCTCTAAAAGGTCATCAATACAAGTTACGATGATGTTTTGTGCAAAGGTTTCATCATGGCAAAGAAGTGGTTTCAGCCCTGGACACAGTGAGCAGCCACAATTGGCTAGGATGCCGTCATGGAGGCGCAGTGGTTTCAGTCTTGATGTTCTCGTCTTTGTTTTTAGAACTGAAACGAGAGTGTTCGGCTCGCAGTTTTGGATCAAAAGGTCTCTCGAGGAATTCTCGGTGTTTGCTAGCAGCACTCTATTTTCTGTGACATCCATTGAAGAGGAAAATCCTGGTTGTTTACCCATTATCCTTGCAAGGTTTAATACATGTTCAAGGCTTACCGAGAGATTATTGGCGATAGCGTTCATACTGTTACTGTGCTTGGTGCCGCTCAAGGTAACAAAAATTGCTATAAGCAAATGGTATCCTGGACGTATGGTTTCAATTAAGACTGAGCCAAAGAAGTTTGGCGTTTATAACAGTTCCTGGGCAAAAGATGCTACTGCAAAACAGTGGGATCCAGGCATCCTGAAATTTATTTGTCAGGCAATAATTGGTAATATCCTCACTTCTTCTGACACTGTTCATGTGCACCATGGGCGTCTAATGCTTGTCGGAAGCAATCTACAAGAATTTAGCTATTGCTGGACAAATTGCCAGCAGTGGATGCATGGGAGTGCAATATTTATGGTTCAGATCAGTCTGTACAAGGGTGTTTCTCCCAGAAGCTTTTCACCATATGCTGATCTAGGGGACGCAATATTTCCTAGTGTGTGCAATCAACTCAATAGCAGGCCATCAGTTCTAGCGCTTGTTCTCTTGGGTTGGTGCCGTGTTGGCCCTGTCGATGAGCTCTACATTGGACATGGCTGGCACCATCTTGAGTGTTCTACTGTTCATATGTTCGATAAATGGCCGCCATGGAGAAGAGGAGGTTTTAGCCCAGGAACTTCACGCTTGGTATCCTTGGACCGGAATACTCTTGGCCAGTGCACGCCCGTAGCTGTCGTGGATTCCTGGTGGTGAGCACCATTACGGCTTGAGGGCAAGCCGGAATTTAAAGGGGCGAGAATGTCAAGTACGCCTTGTACAGAGAACTGGGCCTGGTCGCCATGGGCCTTGGGCCATCCTTGCTTGGGCTGGCATAGATGCATTGGAGTATATAGACCAGAGGAGTTGCAGAGAAGGGATCGAACAGAAATGAAACGAGTCGTCTCCTTCCTCTGGTCCTCCTCCCGTCCATGGTGGCTGCTCTCCACAAGCAGATGCATCCTTCGGTGGCGGCTCTCCACAAGCTGTAGTTACCCCAGCTCACGTCCCGGTGATCAGGCATTACACAATCTCTGTCAAGGGTACCAATGGGTGATGCATGTCGCGTGGATACACTACCTCTTTTTAGATATGTCGATTCCGCGGCTGATGGGTGGCGCATGAAAACCCACTCTCCCCCCAAGTGACGCCCAGATTGGGGCTGGGCAAAGGCAAAGCCCCGGTGATGCCTACACCCGAGCGAGGGATTGGCGGACGGGCGATTCGTCGACAGGAGCCCCGGCGACCAGTACAGCAGCGTCCCCAATCCTCCGCGCGACTGTGCCGACCCCTGCTCGAATCAGCACAAATCAGCGTGGCCAAATTAACCAGCATCGCGACCTCGAAAACAGTCGCAGAAATTATCGGGAGCCGCTGTCGCAGTGTGGCAGAAGATACCGAGAAGCGAGTGCAGCAGCTGTTACCGGCGGGGAGGGCCGGACTCCGTCTTGACGCCGGCAGCGTTGCGCGGCTGCGCCTCTGAGGACTGAGGAGGCCGCGGCGGAGGAGGAGCTCGTACGGGCCAATGGGCCGCATGGGCGCCTGGGGGAAATATGTAATGGGCCGTGTACAGGTGGACTGGATCGAGAATCGAGAAGCCTCGCGTACCTTGGGGGAATTCCCTCATCAAAGGAAAAAAACACCTTGGGGAAAAGCTGGACCCAGGCAGCCCAGACACAAACAGAACACGGCAGCCGGAACACCGGGACCGGAGAAACTAAATCTCGCCTGCGATTGTGGCCGGCGTCTGCTCGGCGAGATGGAGTGGGACGGGATGGTCCTGCAGGACGACATGGAGATGGAGGAGCTCGAAAGGGTGGCGCTCGACGAGAACCGCCAGGAGAGGTTCGAGAGGGAGTGGGAGCAGATGGAGGATGAAATCTACCGCCAGGTGCTCGCCATCGGCTCCTTCGCGAGGTCATCTCTCAACACCACTCGTCTCCAAAATCCCCCTCCCGTGTAGCATCCGCGCTGTAGCCGTAGCGTGCTTGCTGTTCTAGGTCTAGGGGGCGGAACTGTAGAGCTGTACCGGTGGAATCGGCGGTGCGGAAGCCGCCTACCTCGAGGCGATCCGCCCGAGAGAGCATTTCGAGGCTGAGAGCGGAGGGCGTTGCGGTCGGATGAGCGTTAGGCCTGTAAACCCTAGGGTGGAGAGGGTGTGGGGATTTCAGGGAATGGATGTTTACTCTCGTTTCGCTTATTAAAGAAGTATATATTCTCATCCGGACTAAACCCTAGGGTGGAGAGAGTGTGGGGATTTCAGGGAAAGGAGTAGCTCCACAACTCCAAACACAGCATCCCTGTCTGAAATCTCGCTCTGTAGTCCTGATTGACTGCGGATCGTGTTCATTAGATTGGATCATGGCACTTCTCATGTTCATTTCCTGATTCATGTGTACCAGGTTGGATAATGGGGATGGACGTAGGGAATTCGGCCGTCAAACTGCACTGCACACCTATCTTGGTGGTAAATTATCAGTGCTGACCTCCATGTTTTTATGATGCTAACTGCATGTTCTAAATATCTCTTTGCGTGTCACTCAGAGGTTGATGATATACCAGGCAGAAAAATTACTCTCTTAGATGCTGGTTCGATCCTCAGCTTGCCAATGCTCTTTCTTCACGGTAATACTCTTCTATTTCTGTATGTTATTTGTTAATTCATTCTCAGCTTGCCAATGTCCTTTCTTCACAGTAATGCTCTTCTATTTCTGTATTTTATTTGTTAATTCATGCACTTGTATCCTTCATTTTTATTGTCTTTCTTTTGGCAAAGATTTTTATTGTCCTGATAACCTTGAAGATGCATGGATTGGTGCTTCGTTAAATTTACTAAGATATCATTTAATAGATACTTTTTATGCCCCACAGATTGTGAGTGATTTGTCTAGTTTTGAATATGATAATCTGAATTGAAAAGCATTATTATTGGTAGTTGTTTCCTTTAGAATTGGAGATTTGCAGATATAAAGACACGTGTCTACTTTACAGTAAAATGTCAAGATGCCTTGGCTTTTCAATTAATAACGCATCTAGCTCATGCATGCTAGCATGTTTGTGCTGAACGACGACCTTCCGACAGCCAATAAATGGAAGGTTGTGGTTGAAACGCTTCCTCTTCCAACCGAAAGCGGAAAGCTGCAATTCTACCTCCTCCGCTCCAAGCTCCTCCCTCTCACCCCCTCTCCAACACCACCCATGCCCACCTACAGTGTATCAATGTCTCACCCCACCCCGTTTCAGCCAAGTGTCCTCTCTCAGACGAGAACCCCTGTACCAGCTCTGCCCACCAGACATCCTTCGCTGCTCACCCCCCTGTGGCGGCGCCTCGCTGCTCCCCCCTGCCTCAGCTGCCTACACCACTAGGCTGATGCTCCCCTGGGCCCTGGCCAATTCGTCTAAGATCGGGAAGCAGAAGAAAAATATTAGCTGGCCTTTCTCTTGATAATTGAAGTTTTCGTCTGTCACTAGATAAGTTATACTCAATAATGAATCGTCTACGAGCAATCCTAAAAAGGTAATATGCTGATAACTTGCTATTGGATCCTTTGGGATCCTGATAGGATGGCCTGTCAAAATAGTTTCTTAATTGCAAATCCAGATCCAGCGAAAAGAGGCACAAATCTTTGCTATGGTTTGACCTGACTCGTGCACGGTTACGCATTAGAAGTCATAGCATAAAGGTGATATTATTTTTTCTTACAGACTATCAAATGTAATGGTGCTATGAACATTTCACAGGTGTCGTCCTGTTTCCTGGAGCTACCCTGCCTCTGAAACTAATTGAGGCTAGGTTTGTGGCAGCTGTCGAGAAGGCTTTAAAGCATGATGATGCTCCGGACGTAATAGGCGTGGTGCGTTCCAATCATGTTAAAATTAGTTGCTTTTACTTGTGGATTAATTTTTAAAGACTATGACTCGATGTATAGGTTCTCATGCACGGACGGCCAAATCATCGAAATTATGCTAATGCTTCAGTTGGAACCACAGCAGAGGTGCCGTACATTTATTTCTGTTATGCTTTGAGTTGCAATTTCCAGACCAGTCTGAAATTATTGATCAATCTCTATGTGCATGGATTGTTCATTTGGTTAGCTTTTTTTGGTTCCAAATTCCCAATGGAACTGTTTAGTGACCAACTCCATGTGTATGCTATTTCCTAGTTCTATATACTTAATACTTCCTCCGTCCTGATTTACGTGGCGCCCTCGTTTTTTGTGATTTTACTTTGACAATCAATTAGATCAATGATATATGAGTATGTGCCATACAAACTGTACTGTTGGAAACTTTTTTCGAGTATAAATTCAATGGTATAATTTTTGTGGCACACAATCTACGTTTTACTGGGCAAGTAAATTGTCAAACTTGAACATTGAAATACGTGGGCGCCATGTAAATTAGGACGGAGGGATTAGGGGTTATTAGTTACCTATGGTGGCATGTCACACATGTGATAAATTTCAAGATCCCTTGCATAATCTCGAAAGATAAAATGTTATATGTAATTCGGTGCGATTTGTCTTTTTTGGTTAGAACTATTCTTCTGAACAGCCTGATCAGATCAGTTGGTATTTTTGTTTGTTTGCAGATACGGCAACTTGGACGGTCGGATGATGGTTCAATAAATGTTAAAGCACGTGGTCAGCAACGATTTCGTCTGATCCGTTACTGGGCGGATGTTGATGGGGTGGTAAGTCTAAGATCTAATTGGGTAGCCTTGTTTTATGTTCTTTTGAATTAGAAGCAGGACAAATGTAGCTTTGTTTCATTTACTCTTGTCCTTAGGTGTGGGGTGAGGTTCAAATCATTGAGGAAGATCCTCCACTAAGAACTCCAAGAGGTGCATTTGCACAGCTAGCTGCATCTAGGAGCTGCCGGCTGCATACTTCTTCACCAGTTATGAGCTTGGATGTGTCACCAATGAAACAGGGCCATATGGATTCAGGGCTAGATTGTGATACTCCTTCTGCAAGTGATTCAAGTTCACAGTCTAGCAATTCAACGAAGCCCTATGTTTCTGGTCAGTCAGGCGAGAATGCCAACATGGATGAGGAGGATTATATTTGCTCGACACCCTCGAGTACAAGAACAGATACAAAGCACCAGCACCAGTACAATGCTGCTAATTACTCGAAGCAGCCTCTTCAGGCATCATTGGCCTTTTGGCCTCAATGGGCTTATGAAATGTATGACCCATATTCACTTGCTTGTAGAGCTGCTGGTATGTGAAGTGCTCCTATTTCATCAAACTGGTTTCTTATGAATCTTACAGTGCATTCTTGTCATTACGTGTCTGTTTGGTTCATATACCAAGTTTGCCAACATTTGACACACTTTTTTGCCATACATGCCTAAGGTTAGGCAATTAAAATTGGCGCCACACTTTGCCGTACTAACTTGTGGCATGACAAAGTGTGGTAACCTTAGTATACCAAGCAAACATGCCCTACATATTTCACTGAATCTTTACTGGACAATGCCAACTTTGCCCTGTGTATATTGTTCTCATAGGAAAAACATCCTCTCACCAAAGTAAATGGATGATAATTGTGCAAATCCTTAGGTATGTTTCTGATTTTCAGTTGGTTATCTTTTTTACACTGCCCTTTTGTTGCAGATTTGTGGAGACTGATAATCAAAACGCCAAGCATTGATGAGCTTGTAAAAAAACCAGATCTTTTGTCATTTTACATCGGAAACCAACTTCCAGTATCGGAACCTGTGAGACAAAAATTGCTGGAGATTAATGGGGTTTCGTATCGCCTACGAAGGGAGATCCAGCTTCTAAAGGCCTGTGATCTCATAAAATGTGGATACTGCAAGGTAACAATCTCCTGTATCTGGAGGTGATATTTTAACTAGTTTCTGACTGGTAGTGATATCTTGATGTGGTTTCACTAGTTTGTGGTCCGTTGTTTTCATTAAAAAAAAAAGCTTCTCTAGCTCACCTGTATCACAGCATGCTAGATTAACATGTTATTTTGCAACAAGGCTTGGTCCAAAGTTGCACCCAGATACTTGGGCGCTGTTGCCTCTTGCAGCTGCTTGATGAGTAATGGCATTTGTAAAACCAAGTTGCTTCTAATTCGTATCGCTCATGTGTAGCTAAATCAAAGAATTTCAAGATTATGCCCATTACTCTATTCTGACATGTATGTTAATTATGGCAGTCCGAAATAGCAAAGCACAGCGATGTAGTGGTGATGTCTAGCGATGGGCCTCTCGGTACTTATGTCAACAATCATGGGTACGTGCATGCAACGATTACTGTGAACAATGCAACGGGGCTTGTACTCGAGGGGGATCCCACAGAAGAACACAGCTGGTTTCCAGGGTATGGGCCTTTTTCCACGACTCCTTGTTTATCTTCCAGTCGCCTCCGTGTTTATTCTACAATCTTTGGATGTGAGATCAAACCATGAGCACATTTATCTTGCTATATATATGTGCAGATACGCTTGGACTATCGCGGCGTGCGCGTCCTGCGACTCCAACATAGGCTGGCTGTTCAGTACCACCAAGAGGCATCTGCACCCGAAATCCTTCTGGGGGATTCGCAGCTCCCAGATCGCAGATGTTGTAGATGTAGAACAACAACAGGAAGAATGATGCTGCTCTCCATGTACAGCGAGCCCTGTCTTGACTTGTGCCGTCTTCCTTTTCTCCATTTCTGCAGACTTAGAGCATCTCTTAGAACCTAGACTGAGAGTGTGGCGCCTGTGCTATCCTTGTCGCGTTCTCGTTTTTAGCCTAGCCCCATATATACCCGCCTTTCACCTCCTGGGAGACTGACCACCCTCTTGGGTGTGTCGTTTGTGTGTGCGCGTAGTCCGTTTCAGAAATTTTCTGAGATGTATGTAGTGTACACACCTAGGCTGAGTAATAAGTTTTCCGAATGCTAAACAAAGCATGTCTGTGGAAGTCAGTACTTAAATAAGTGTTGGTTAATGAAATGTTATGTTGGAAGAAAAGTCTTCCTCCATTTGAAATGGTGCTTGGAAATGTGGCTTCTTTGTAGATCTGACTATCTGAGGAAGTGCGTGCGGCTTTGTGGAGAAGAAAGTATAAAGTTGCACTTGCCATACCCTGTACGGTAATGCAGTAGAGTATCGGTTGAGTGGGCGACCGAAGTGGACCTGAGGCCTGAGTGAATGAGTGGTAGCTCCACAGTTTACTCCATCACAAATGCTTATGCTTAGTAGCACCAAGCTCAAGCTGGAGGCAACAGGGTGAGCCTATAGCTGAGCTAGCACTAGTGGCGAGTAGCCAACGCATATGGAGCGTATTGTCCGTTTGTTCCAGGCCAGTATCTATGGAACCGGTAGCGATTCGGCCGGTATTGCAATACCGCCTTTCGTAAAAGCGAGAGAGACCTGACGCTCACGGGCGGCGCAAGGGCCATGGCAGCACAAGCTGACGGTAGGAGAGAGCGGTGTCGATCGGACGAGAGGGGAAACAAACAGTGACAGAGAATGTGCGCTTCTTGCATCGATGGATTATTACCTGGCTGCCATTCCATGATGTACAGAGATCACTTGATGGTGCTATTATCAAGTATGGATACCTGCGTAACTGTTTTAAAGCTGCAATTGTAGTGGAGGCGGTACTTGATGGTGAGCATGCTGAATTGCTCAATTGCGTACTCATTCCCGTACGACTTTTATGTATGGTTGGCGGCGCGCATGCAACTCGGCCGTCGACGGACAACCCACCAGCATTGTGTCTTCCCAGAAATAGAAATGCCAGCAAATCCGTTTCAGAAAACACTGTTGTTAGTCATTTACTTATAAAAGAAAATGTATTTCTAACACTCATCACCCACGAGAGTCAAGTCAGAGGTCGTGATGCCGCCACGGAATGGAACGGAATGCTACATCCACAAAGGCTTACTTAAAGATTTTACGTACAAACTGATGTGGAGGATTGTGATTGGTAATAAGGGACTTAAAATCGGGGGAGAGAGAATTAATTTGAAAGATTAAGTAAACCTTTGTAAGCCTTTGTAGGTGTAGCATTATTGAAGGAAACAGTGCTCAAAACAAAGTAAACCACGGGGCCGCGGTTAGCCACCGTAAGTACGTACGTGCAAGGTTGGTTTGCCTTTCCCGATAGGACAGTGGGAAACAGAGGCGAAGGGCAAGACGAAGACGAGCGAATGCACATGCATGTGGGCATGTGGTGCATGCACCGCCGTAGCCGCAGCACACAACACAAGCGCCGCTCTGCTAGATGCGCGCGCGCGCACGCCCACACTAGCGCCAACCAACACGAACAGCGGCCTCTGCTCGTGCTCGTGAGCTGTGTCATTCCATCGTTCCTTCGGAACAGGGCGCCCGTGATCTCCTTAAATTCCCCCCGCCCCCGAATTAAACCTGACACACCCCCTTGTAGCCTTGTGTACCTAGCTAGCTGCCGGTGAGTGACCACCGCAACAGCACCCATCGGCTGTTGCCATTGGCGTACGTGCAGCGCATTGTCGCGGCGATGGCGGTGGCGTTGTCGTCCTCTTCGTCGCGGGCGTGGTTGCTGGCGTGCGTCGCGGTGTTGTTGTTGCTGCTGGTCGCGCCGGGCAACGTGGACGCCGGCCGGCACGGGCACGGGCGCGGGAGCGCGGCGCACAGGCACACCAAGGGCCTGCGGCCGGGGAAGGCTGCGGGTGCGGCGGCGAGGCCGTACCCAGCGAACGCGACGGCGGCGGAGGCGATCGAGCGGCGGTTCACGCGGTGGGTGCGGTTCATGGGCGGGCTCGACCACAGCGTGTTCCAGCGGGCGCTCAACCGCGCGCTGCTCCCGACGACGCGCACGATCGTCGTGGACAGGACGCCCGGGGCGGGGGACTTCACCACCATCCAGGCTGCCGTGGACTCGCTCCCGCTCATCAACCTCGCGCGCGTCGTCATCAAGGTCAATGCCGGCACATACACGTACGTGCGTGACCTGACCTGACCTGACCACCATATTGTGTACCTGTCGATCGTTCTCTTCGGTGCTCGGCGTCTGACCGACGGTGAGAATGCATGGTCCGTGCGTGTAATGCAGGGAGAAGGTGAGCATCTCGCCGCTGCGCGCGTTCGTGACGGTGGAGGGCGCAGGCGCGGACAGGACGGTGGTGCAGTGGGGCGACACGGCGGACACGGCCGGGCCCTGGGGTCGCCCCTTCGGCACCTTCGCCTCCGCCACCTTCGCCGTCAACTCGCAGTTCTTCGTTGCCAAGAACATCACCTTCAAGGTACGTACTATACTCACTCGTGACGCCGTCGGCTTGGCCGGCCGTGACGACATTGATTGATTGATTCGGAGTAAATTGTTTCATTGTGGTGGTGGCGCAGAACACTGCGCCGGTGCCTCGGCCGGGCGCGCTGGGGAAGCAGGGGGTGGCGCTGCGGATATCGGCGGACAACGCGGCGTTCGTGGGGTGCAACTTCCTGGGCGCGCAGGACACGCTGTATGACCACCTGGGCCGCCACTACTACAAGGACTGCTACATCGAGGGCTCCGTCGACTTCATCTTCGGCAACGCCCTCTCCCTCTACGAGGTGCATCATCTTCTCCGTCTCCCCTGGCATTGCAAGAACATCTCTTAATTTCTCAAACAAGCTTAACCAAGACTTGGTTAATTAGCACCTGCAATTCTGGTCAACAGAGTATCTTTGCTCGGCCTGACTTGTCAGTGTGTCGACTGTCACTGTACGTCCGGTCGAGCCCTACATGGAGCACAAAGAGGTGTTGACATGTCAGTACCCGCCGGGGCACAGCAGAGCATCCAGCTCGGGCGTGCATGGCCTACCAGTGTCCCACGTAGAGTCACGTACGTGTGTGCGTACAAGAGCCTTCCGTGCACGGGTCGGTCATGGGCGTTCTCATCACACTGTTAGAACAGAAGATAGTGTTCCCGACAGTACATTCCTGGAAGGGAATAGTACGTAGCTAGTGGCACCGTGCGTCCGTGACGAATCTTGTCCCGCCAGCAACCCAGGCCGCCGTTCTCGCTCTGGGCCAGACACGATCTCGTTCCGTGGCGGCCACCGCTCCCGATCCGTGCCGTGGCGCCGTGCCCATGCTGCCATGCGGATGCGGCTGTGCGCGCACCGGCAGATCCGAGGATGGATGCTGCCTGCATGCTGGGTCACGGCCTCCCGTACGTACGTATCCATCTCGTTTCTGTTCGTCCGCCGGCCCTACGACCTTCAGTGCGTGATGCGCCGTGCACGCAGGGACAAGACAAGATGGAAGGGAATGTTGATTTCCATTAATTAATGGCGGTTTTGGTTCTTGATGGCAGTGAGCCAGTGTCGCTCCCCTTGTACCGTTGCGGAATGTGGCTTTCTGGTGGCGGCAGGTTCTCCGGCCCTTCGTCGTAGGACTTGGCCCCAGCTGCCGGCAGCTAGCCCCGGCCCGTGACGGAGGAGCTGGCTGGCTAGTTGGTGCCGTGCCTATCTGCTTGCACTTAGCTTAATTAGCTGGACATAAAATGGTGGTGGCCAATCAATCACTAGCTTACACTAGTGTCATGGCATGACGGTGTGCGTTTTGGGAAATGCAGGGTTGCCACGTGCACGCGATCTCGCCGCACTACGGCGCGCTGACGGCGCAGAACCGGCGGAGCATGCTGGACGACACGGGGTTCTCCTTCCTCAACTGCCGGGTGACGGGGTCGGGGGCGCTCTACCTGGGCCGCGCCTGGGGCACCTTCTCCCGCGTCGTCTTCGCCTACACCTACATGGACAACATCATCATCCCCCGCGGCTGGTACAACTGGGGCGACCCAACGCGCGAGATGTACGTGCCCTGCGTCTCTCTCTTCTGAATGCCATGTTCCTCAGGCGCAGCTGGGCTGACGTCTTTTGCTGCTGGATGCGTGCGTGCGTGCAGGACGGTGTTCTACGGGCAGTACAAGTGCTCGGGGCCGGGGGCCAACCACGCCGGCCGGGTGGACTGGTCCCGGGAGCTCACCGACGAGGAGGCCAAGCCATTCATCTCCCTCAGCTTCATCGACGGGCTCGAGTGGCTCAGGTTGTAGCAGCGGACGGATCCAGCCATCCAGGGGCAACCGCAAGTTAATGACTAGCAGCAGAGTGACTTGATTTGGCTGCAGCATTTGCAGCGACGAGCACGTACGGCTGTCTCCGGCCTCCGGCTCCTTTCTTTTTTTGCTTTTAGAAGTGGGATGTGAATCACACCACATCGGTTCGTTTTAACAGTTACTGCGAGTTCTGACGAACACAGCAAACAGTGACATGCATCTTGTGTTCTCTGTTTAGTGATACTAGTGACTTTTTTTTTGAGAAAAAACAGTCGTGACGGAAAAGACTCGAAGAGACATTTGGCCCAAGCAGCAGTGTTAGCAACAGCGGGTCCATCTCAGCCCAGCCCAGCCCAGACGAGCCAAACCCTTATAGACACCACACCAAAAAAGTACATCGCACTCCACTAAAAAAAAGTGCATCACATTACGTATATATCCCTCAAAAATACATTTTTAAAGTTTTCCCTCAAATGAACATGTGGAAAGTAGCGTTGTGGTTGCTGTAAAAGAATGTAGCGCTCAGTTCAAAAAGAAAAACAAATCTAACTAACGGTAGATTATTTATTACCGTGGGAGGGTACTACTATCACTCACTTACTGACCTGGCGGACGCGCCCGGTCGCGTCCGGGCCACCCCATATCCGTCTCAGATTTGGGCTGGATATGAGGTGTGCCGGTCAGTCCGGCCGCTGAGGCCCGTTTTGAAGCGCCAGTTTGGATCACCTTTTTTTTTTACCGGTCAGTAATCGGGTCGTCCGTCCAGGCGTTTCAGGGATGTTTGAGGCGCCCGACTGTATATGCTCTTACCGTAGGGGAATATGTACCATCGATCGCCCCAGATTCACCGACGTCTCCTTCCGTTTCTTTTCCCAGCCCTTTGCTTTCAGCTGGTTTATGCCCTTAAATACTCCATTCCATGGTCCTTCCTTCGATGTTACTATATGCGACCATGTGTACAATAGGAGCAACTTTTGAGAAAAAAGTTAAAACCGAGAACGCCTTCAAAATCAAATATTAACACATTGTCCTTTATCGGGAAAAAACAAATCATGCTTCCGATGAGTGAGCATGCAAAAGACTGCATGCAGTTCAAGCTTACGAGATTATTTTCGATAAGAATTTCATAATTGAAACATTGATTCATCAGGTAATAAGTTTTTTATGCAGATCATGTGTCCCTTTATGTTTAGAGATGTACAGCTGTGGAGGCTCCATGATATGCGGTTGAGGACTTAAGGCCTTTATACGATTTAGTTGACTAAGATTTTGCAACTGAAATCTCGGTGTCTCGGCTTCGACTCGTAGATAGCTTAGGGTTTAGCCCTCGCAGGGGCGGCGCTTCATTGTCGAGATGCCCTTCCGGACTCAGGTTCTCCGCGAGTTCTAACGGTCGAGATGGAGACAAGGGATCTTTGTCATAGATTCCTGTCGTCCCCTTGAGTTGGCAAGGTTAGGGCTTCTTGTCGCGCGTGCGTGTCGGCGAGATCTAGTATTACGTGCTTTAGATCGATTCAATATTTCAAGAGCGGCTCCAAAACGATGGCCCTTAGGGGCATGTACACGATGACTTCCTATTTGTCATCGACGAGGTCATGCCGGCTCTGGCAGGAAAGCGCCGACGGCGGTGCGGCATAGGTTCATTATGGCGGTTGTAGTGGCCGCTCGGTGGTTGGAACTCGACGCAGTTTTTTTAATTCTGTTCGAGTGACTTTGTACTTTCGTTGAACCTTTATAATAGACATGGTTTCTTTTTTTAAGAGTGAATTGCAAAAAACCACCAAATTTTAAGTTCTGTTTTGGAATTGCCACCACATTTCTTGGGCGCCCCAAAAATCTACCATTTTCCTTGCTAAAATTCTCAATAAACACTAATGACCGGTTTAAAGTGATTAATCTGATTTCTGACATGTCGGGCCCGCAGGTCAGGTCCACGTGGCACACATGTTAACACCGTTTGCGTTGACTGTTAAAAAAAATGCCCCACGCATCCACCACGCCCATCTTCTCTCGCGCATGGTCGGCGCCACCCCGCGTCCTCTACCTCATGGACGGCGCTGCCCCACCACCTCTCTCTCCAGCACCACCCCACCTCCTCTTTTCCTGCCGAGCCCTCCACCATCCTTCTCTTCTCCCTCCCAATCGGCGAGATCCGCCAACGCGGGTCCCACCCTACCCCGCCACACGCTGGATTTGGTGGCTCCCGCGACGCGGCCCCTCCCCCTGCCCTATCCCGACGAGATCTGTCCCCCTCCTCTGGCATGCGGTGAGCCGGTCGGCTACACATTAGGCCACGCCACTCCCTACCCCTATGCCATCGTCCGAAGCAGCTCAATGCGTGGGGCGGCGTGGGATGGGCTGCCAGAGCAGCACGCGCAAGCTCCCGGACGAGGACAACCAGCTGTCGGCGGCAACCCTGCCTGCCATCGGGCGGCAGCCTCACACGCGGCTGCTCGGGACGACCTACATGGAGGCAACCGCCGTGCAGCTTCGGAATGGCTCGTGAGGCGGCGCGATACGACCTAAACGGAGGCAGCGGCCATGCGGCTCGGGGGACGGCGGCCTCCTCGGTGCGGCGGTAGCTGGCCGACCGTGCAGCGGCGCGAGCTTGAGGGTAGCGACAACGTTGGATGCACCCAAGCTGTTTGATGGAAAGCCTCCAAAGAGAAGAAGGTTTGGGAGAGATAAGGGGCTGGCGGGTGGACCCTCCATCCAACTTAACAGGTCAACAAACGATGTTGACAATTTTATGCCACGTCAGCGCTTACAGCGGGCCCGACATGTCAGAAATCACATTAATCATTTCAAACCGGTTATCAGTGTTTATTGAGAATTTAAGCAAGGACAACGGTTGATTTTTGGGGCATCCATGAAATGTGGTGGCAATTCCGAAACAGAACTTAAAATGTGGTGATTTTTTGGAATTCACTCCTTTTTTTAAAGAATGAGGTTTTGTCGTCTTAGGCAAATCTGTTTTTTTTTCTTTGTGCGGATCCACGGTAGTCTTGCTTGCTCAATTTATATTGAAAGTAGCCACTTGCCATGGCTAGAAATGTTGTTAATGGAAAGGTTAATGCGCCAGGTCTCAACTTTCTTCATGCGCCTTTCGGTAGTGCTTCCAATAGTATAAAAGCTAGTGACATGATCAGATGCAACTAACAAACATATTTAAATGCAGTTGACAGTTTGTCTGCATTGCCGAAATCCGCTCAACTATAGTGGAGTATTATCCTGGCCTAGACTGGAAAACAAGCACCAATGGACCAAAGGGTGTCCACTAAGCATACCATACGTGCTAAAGCAAGCAAAAAGTCGGATGAAAGTCCAACCTGCTGCAGCTAGACTGCTAGAGACGAACTTTCAAATTAAAATTTGTTTGTGTACTGGATCTAGCCGCTCTTGGCCGACCAACAGGGCCGGCCCAACCATTATGGAGGACCTAGTGCAAATGAGATACAGTGGAGCTAACAAATATAATAGAGTAAAATAAACATTTTCACCGGTATAATAGAGTATTATTATGTTTTGTGAAAAATCACGAAAATTATTATAAAGGCATAAACATCAAAATTGTAATTTTTTTTTGACAAGGGGAATATATTAATATCGCGAAGATACCAATTACACCCAGCCTCTGCACCAACAAGATGTCACAAAAACATTCAGGATACACACAACCAAAGGAGAAAATAAAAAGAAAGGTCGCGCCACAGCGATCGACTCCTCTCAACAGCAGCACACACACCGCCACCTAATATAACACCCGAAAAACATAAAAGGTCTTCAAAAGCAACGCCTCCAAGAAGGGAACAGTGCACAAGCGCCGTCGTTGCCCGATCCAAGATCTTAGGTTTTCACCCTGGAGAAAGTCCACGCTCTCAAAACAATTCCTTCAGCAAGACAATTGCCAGGCACTACCAATGAAGGGCAGACCTTAGGTTTTCACCCTGAAAGTCATGACTCGGCACCCGAGGAGTACCACCAAAAATGAAATCCGCCAGTGTTGCTGCCCCACTTATCACTGCTGCTCCTGAGAGTTATCTAACACCTGGCTAACTCCATCGCCACCAAGGCTCCGTTCGTCTAACTGATCCTCCGATCTCTGCCACCATGACCTTCTCCACTGCTGTCTCCACCATGGAAATCGAGAAGCCAACATGTCCCAAGGTGTCATCACCAACATAGCTTCGCGCCACGCCCTTAGAACCTCATAGGCTGATATGGATGTGTACGACCGGATTCTGTCCGATCCAGATATCCTAGGCAAGATCTCCGGCAGCAGTTCCAGAACACGTTGATGACCAGATCGAGGAAGACCGATCTTGCAGGACATTGCCGTGAAGCGAAAAGAGCACGAGGACCGCCACCATAAGCATCACGGTAGTAGGCCCCCACGCCGCCCTGTAGGATCGAAGTATGTCTACCAGAGGGGGGGGGGGTGAATGGGAGTTTTAAATTTTTCTCTGAAATATTAAAACTCTCGGAACCCAGCAGCAGAACGAATGAAAATACAGTAAACAGTGAGCGAATACAAACTACCGAATGGAAACTAACAACATGTACCGAGGTAAATCACATGATTGAAATATGGCATGTCACAGTTCGAATGTAGAGAGGGTAGCAGAAGTGACCAGTGATGCTCGATGGCGACAAGGTGTTTGGTAGACCAGTTCGCCCTTCTGCACAAGGACTACGTCTGGTTGGAGGGGTTGTGATTTAACACAGAAGATAAACTCTCTTCGCCCTTTTCTCCTCGACAATTGGTTCGTCAACCAATGTCGATTACTCGTGGTAGATGCTTGAAGGCGATCTCCGAACCTTTACAGACTTCTACTTCGAGAACCACAATTACTCTTGGTCTCTGAAGAAATTGACACCTAACCGTCTAGAGAGTTTGCAGCTCTCAAGAGTAATAGGCGGAGCGTACTGGACTTAGATTCTAGTGATGCTGAACCACTATCTAATTTTTCGGCTCTAGGGTTTTCTCTCGGTGGATTTTAAACTCAAATCTCTCGGAGAGGGGTTGCTCAACAATCTTCTCAGAATCAAACGGAGCAGCCACCGGACAACGCCGGTGCGGGGTGGCTATTTATAGCCGCAGCCTTCCTTGATGGGAAATGACCATTTTGGACACGCGGTCCATGTTGGAAATATGCCCTAGAGGCAATAATAAATTGGTTATTATTATATTTCCTTGTTAATGATAATTGTTTATTATCCATGCTATAATTGTATTGATTGGAAACTCAAATACATGTGTGGGTACATAGACAACACTGTGTCCCTAGTAAGCCTCTAGTTGACTAGCTTGTTGATCAAAGATGGTTAAGGTTTCCTAGCCATGGACATGAGATGTCATTTGATAACGGGATCACATCATTAGGAGAATGATGTGATGGACAAGACCCAAACTGTAAACGTAGCATTTGATCGTGTCAGTTTATTGCTATTGTTTTCTGCATGTCAAGTATCTGTTCCTTTGACCATGAGATCATGCAACTCACTGACACCGGAGGAATACCTTGTGTGTATCAAACGTCGCAACATAACTGTGTGACTATAAAGGTGCTCTACAGGTATCTCCGAGGGTGTCTGTTGGGTTGGCATGGATCAAGACTGGGATTTGTTACTCCGTATGACGGAGAGGTATCTCAGGGCCCACTCGGTAATACAACATCACATTGAGCCTTGCAAGCAAAGTGACTAAAGAGTTAGCCACAGGATCTTGTATTACGGAACGAGTAAAGAGACTTGCCGGTAACGAGATTGAACTAGGTATAGTGATACCGACGATCGAATCTCGGGCAAGTAACATACCGAAGAACAAAGGGAACAGCATACGGGATTAACTGAATCCTTGACATAGAGGTTCGACCGATAAAGATCTTCGTAGAATATGTAGGAGCCAATATGGGCATCCAGGTCCCGCTATTGGTTATTGGCCGTAGAGGTGTCTCGGTCATGTCTACATAGTTCTCGAACCCGCAGGGTCTACACACTTAACGTTTGGTGACGATTAGTATAATTGAGTTATTATGTTGGTGACCGAAAGTTGTTCGGAGTCCCGGATAAGATCCCGGACATGACGAGGATCTCCGGAATAGTCCGGAGGTAAAGATTGATATATGTGATAATAGTGTTTTGATCTCTGGAAGGGTTCCGGAGTTCACCGGAAGGGATTCCGGATGTTTACCGAAGTGTTCGGGTGCAGCAACACTTTATATGAGCCAAAGGGATAAAGCCCACAAGGTATTGGAAAGTGCAAAAGTAGTTTTGCTGCCGCGTAAGCGGTACTACCGCTTGGTGAAGCGGTACTACCGCCGGAGCGGTACTACCGCTTGTGTGAAGCGGTACTACCGCCCAAGCGGTACTACCGCTTGTGTGAAGCGGTACTACCGCTTGTGCGCGGCTGTGCACGGTTCGGCAGGGATCCGAGTTGGACTCTTTCCCTGCGGGCCAAACCGACCTTGTGCGGGCAAAACCGACCCGGAGGAGTCTTTTACTCCAAGTTTAGACCCCAAGGCTCAACATATAAATAGAGGGGCAGGGCTAGCACACGGGACACATCAAGATTTCCCCAAGCCGTGTGCGGCAACCCTAACCCTCTAGTTCCTCCGTCATAATCTCCGTAGCGCTTGGCGAAGCCCTGCAGAGATTGTTCCTCACCACCATCACCACGCCGTCGTGCTGCTGGAACTCAACCACTACTTCACCATCGCTCGCTGGATCGAGGAGGTGAAGGCGTCATCAAGCCGTACGTGTGTTGAACGCGGAGGTGCCGTCCGTTCGGCACTAGATCGGAAGGATCGTGATTGGATCGCGGGACGCTCGGCGATTTGGATCGCGAAGACGTTCGACTACATCAACCGCGTTTATTAACGCTTCCGCTTAGCGATCTACAAGGGTATGTAGATTCACTCTCCCTCTCGTAGATGCTCATCACCATGGATAGATCTTATGTGTGCGTAGGAAAATTTTTGTTTCCCATGCAACGTTCCCCAACAGTGGCATCATGAGCTAGGTCTATGCGTAGATGAGATCTCGAGTAGAACACAAACGAGTTGTGGGCGTGGGTGTATACATATTGCTTGCCGTTACTAGTTGATACTTGATTCAGCGGTATTGTGAGATGAAGCGGCCCGGACCGACATTACGCGTACGCTTACGCGAGACTGGTTTTACCGCTGCGTGCACTTGTTGCATAAAGGTGACTGGCGGGTGTCTGTCTCTCTCACTTTAGTTGAATCGGTTCAATGAAGAGGGTTCTTTTAGAAGATCAAAAAGCAATCACTACACCACGTTGTGGTTTTGCGTAGGTAAGAACGGTTCTTGCAAACCCGTAGCAGCCACGTAAAATTTGCAACAACAATTAGAGGACGTCTAACTTGTTTTTGCAGGGTATGTTGTGATGTGATATGGCCAATTACATGATGAGATATATGTGATGTATGAGATGATCATGTGTTGTATAGAATATCACGACTTGCATGTCGATGAGTACGGCAACTGGCAGGAGCCATAGAGTTGTCTTTAATTATTGTATGACCTGCGTGTCAATCATTAAGCGCTATGTAATGCTTTACTTTATCGCTAAACGTTAGCTATAGTCGTGGAAGCAACAGTCGGCGCGACAACCTTATGGCGACACGTTGATGGAGATCAAGATGATGGAGATCATGGTGTCATGCCGGTGACGATGGAGATCATGCCGGTGCTTTGGAGATGGAGATCAAAAGCACAAGTTCATGGCCATATCATGTCACTTATGATTTGCATGTGATGTTAATCCTTTTATGCATCTTATTTTGCTTAGGACGACGGTAGCATTATAAGGTGATCCCTCACTTAAATTTCAAGATAAATTGTGTTCTCCCCAAGTGTGCACCGTTGCGAAAGTTCGTCGTTTCGAGACACGCCGTGATGATCGGGTGTGATAGACTCTACGTTCGCATACAACGGGTGTAAGCCATGTTACACGTGCGGAACACTCGGGTTAAACTTGACGAGCCTAGCATGTACAGACATGGCCTCGGAACACAAGAGACCGAAAGGTCGAACATGAGTCATATAGTAGATATGATCAACATGAAGATGTTCACCATTGAAACCACCTCAACTCACGTGATGATCGGACTTGAGTTGGTGGATTTGGATCATGTTACACTCGAATGATCGGAGGGATGTCAATTTGAGTGGGAGTTTTTAAGTAATATGATTAACTAAACTCATTATCTAAGAACAATAGTCTAAGTTGTCTTTGCTATATTTATGTTGTAGATCATGGCTCGCGCAGTAGCACCCCTGAATTTTAATGCGTTCCTAGAGAAAGCTAAGTTGAAAGATGATGGAAGTAACTTTGTGGACTGGGCCCGTAATCTAAGGATTATCCTTACGGCTTCCCAGAAGGCTTATGTCCTTGATGCACCGCTTGGTGATCCACCCGCTCCAGTTGAGTCTCTAGACGTTGTGAACGCCTGGCAGGCTCGTTCTGATGATTACTCAATAGTTCAATGTGCAATGTTGTATGGCTTAGAACCGGGACTTCAAAGACGTTTTGAACGTCATGGAGCATATGAGATGTTCCAGGAGTTGAAGTTTATCTTTCAGAAGAATGCCCGGATCGAGAGATATGAGATCTCCGATAAGTTCTATGCTTGCAAGATGGAGGAGAACGGGTCTATCAGTGATCACGTGCTCAGAATGTCTGGGTACTCCACCCGTCTGGCTGAGTTAGGGATGCCCCTTCCGCCAGAGGCTATCACTGACAGAGTTCTTCAATCATTGCCGCCTAGCTACAAGAGCTTCGTGTTGAACTATAACATGCACGGGATGAACAAGTCAGTCGCCGAGCTGTTTGCGATGCTGAAAGTCGCTGAGTCTGAAATTCAGAAGGAGCATCAAGTGTTGATGGTCAATAAAACCACTAGTTTCAAGAAAAATGGCAAGGGTAAGAAGGGTAACTCTAAGAAGAGTGGCAAAGCAGTTGCTCCTCTCGTGAAGAAACCCAAGGCTGGACCCAAACCAGAAACTGAGTGTTTTCATTGCAAGGGAACTGGACACTGGAAGCGGAACTGCCCCAAGTATTTGGCTGACAAGAAGGCGGCCAACAACAAACAAGGTATATATGATATACATGTTATTGATGTGTACCTTACCAACTCTCGTTGTAGTGCCTGGGTATTTGATACCGGTGCGGTTGCTCATATTTGCAACTCAAAACAGGAACTGCGGAATAGACGGAGGCTGGCAAAGGACGAAGTGACGATACGCGTGGGAAATGGTTCCAAGGTTGATGTGATCGCCGTCGGCACGCTCGCTCTTCGATTACCATCGGGATTAGTGATGAACCTAAATAAGTGTTATTTGGTGCCTGCGTTAAGCATGAACATTATATCTGGATCTTGTTTATTGCGAGACGGTTACTCATTTAAATCAGAGAATAATGGTTGTTCTATTTATATGAGTAATATCTTTTATGGTCATGCACCCGATGTGAGGGGTTTATTCTTATTGAATCTCGATAGTAATGATACACATGTTCATAACATTGATGCCAAAAGATGTAGAATTGATAATGATAATACCACTTTCTTGTGGCACTGCCGTTTAGGTCATATTGGCGTAAAACGCATGAGGAAGCTCCATGCTGATGGACTTTTGGAGTCACTTGATTTTGAATCACTTGACACATGTGAGCCATGCCTCATGGGCAAGATGACTAAAACGCCGTTCTCTGGAATAATGGAACGGGCAAGTGACTTATTGGAAATCATACATACTGATGTGTGCGGTCCGATGAGTATTGAGGCGCGCGGTGGTTATCGTTACTTTCTCACCTTCACTGATGACTTAAGTAGATATGGGTATATTTACTTAATGAAACACAAGTCTGAAACATTTGAAAAGTTCAAACAATTTCAGAGTGAAGTTGAGAATCATCGTAACAAGAAGATTAAATTCCTACGATCTGATCGAGGAGGAGAATATCTGAGTTATGAGTTTGGCAGTCACTTAAGACAGTGTGGAATTGTTTCACAATTAACACCGCCTGGAACACCACAGCGTAATGGTGTGTCCGAACGTCGTAATCGAACCTTATTGGATATGGTGCGATCTATGATGTCTCTTGCCGATTTGCCACTATCGTTTTGGGGTTATGCATTAGAGACAGCTGCATTCACTTTAAATAGGGCACCATCGAAATCCGTTGAGACGACGCCATATGAACTTTGGTTTGGCAAGAAGCCAAAGCTGTCGTTTCTTAAAGTTTGGGGATGTGATGCTTATGTCAAAAAGCTTCAGCCTGAAAAGCTGGAACCCAAAGCGGAGAAATGCGTCTTCA
Source organism: Elymus sibiricus (assembly GCA_039707655.1). NCBI lineage: Eukaryota > Viridiplantae > Streptophyta > Magnoliopsida > Poales > Poaceae > Elymus > Elymus sibiricus. The sequence continues at coordinate 326,985,246 of CM077664.1, forward strand.
TAGGATACCCAAAAGAGACAATTGGGTATACCTTCTACCTCAGATCCGAGGGCAAAGTGTTTGTCGCTAAAAACGGAACATTTCTTGAGAAAGAGTTTCTCTCGAAAGAATTGAGTGGGAGGAAGATAGAACTTGATGAGGTTGTTGAACCTTTACTTCAACCTGAGAGTAGCGCAGCGCAGAAAATTGTTTCTGTGGAGCCTACATTAGCTGAAGAGGAAGTTAATGATGATGATCATGAAGCTTTGGATCAAGTTGCTATCGAACCTCGTAGGTCGACAAGGACGCGTACTGCTCCCGAGTGGTACGGCAACCCTGTCTTAGAGGTCATGTTGTTAGACAACGATGAACCTACGAGCTATGGAGAAGCGATGATGGGCCCGGATTCCGAGAAGTGGTTAGAGGCCATGAAATCCGAGATGGGATCCATGTATGAAAACAAAGTATGGACTTTGGAAGTATTACCTGAAGGGCGTAAGGCCATTCAGAACAAATGGATCTTTAAGAGGAAGACGGACGCGGACGGTAATGTCACCGTCTATAAAGCTCGACTTGTGGCAAAGGGTTTTTCACAAGTTCAAGGAGTTGACTACGATGAGACCTTCTCACCCGTAGCGATGCTTAAGTCCGTCAGAATCATGTTAGCAATAGCTGCCTTTTTCGATTATGAAATTTGGCAGATGGATGTCAAAACAGCGTTCCTTAACGGTTACCTTAAGGAAGAGTTGTATATGATACAACCAGAAGGTTTTGTCGATCCAGAGAATGCTGACAAAGTTTGCAAACTCCAGCGATCCATTTATGGACTGGTGCAAGCATCTCGGAGTTGGAATCTTCGTTTTGATGAGGTGATCAAAGCGTTCGAGTTTATACAAGTTTACGGAGAAGCTTGTATTTACAAGAAAGTGAGTGGGAGCTCTATAGCGTTTCTAATATTATATGTGGATGACATATTGCTGATTGGAAACAATATAGAAATGCTGGAAAGCGTAAAGGAATATTTGAACAAGAGTTTTTCAATGAAGGACCTAGGAGAAGCTGCTTTCATATTAGGCATCAAGATCTATAGAGATAGATCAAGACGCTTAATAGGACTTTCACAAAGCACATACCTTGATAAGATTTTGAAGAAGTTCAAAATGGATCAGTCCAAGAAGGGGTTCTTGCCTGTTTTGCAAGGTGTGAAGTTGAGTAAGACTCAATGCCCAGCGACTGCAGAAGATAGAGAAAAAATGAGTGTCATCCCCTATGCTTCGGCCATAGGCTCTATCATGTATGCAATGCTGTGCACAAGACCCGATGTCAGCCTTGCCATAAGTATGGTCGGAAGGTTTCAAAGTGATCCAGGAATGGAACACTGGACGGCGGTCAAGAATATCCTGAAGTACCTGAAAAGGACTAAGGACATGTTTCTCGTTTATGGAGGTGATCAAGAGCTCGTCGTAAAGGGTTACGTCGATGCAAGCTTTGACACTGATCCGGATGACTCTAAGTCGCAAACCGGATATGTATTTATTCTTAATGGGGGTGCGGTTAGCTGGTGCAGTTCCAAGCAAAGCGTGGTAGCAGATTCTACATGCGAAGCGGAGTACATCGCTGCCTCGGAGGCGGCGAAGGAAGGTGTCTGGATGAAGGAGTTCATGACAGATCTTGGAGTAGTGCCTAGTGCACTTAACCCAATGACTCTGTTTTGTGATAATACTGGTGCCATTGCTCTAGCCAAGGAACCAAGATTTCACAAGAGGACCAGACACATAAAGCGACGTTTCAATTCCATCCGCGATTACATCAAGGAGGACGACATAAATATTTGCAAAGTACACACGGATCTAAATGTTGCAGATCCGATGACTAAACCTCTTCCAAAGGCTAAACATGAACAACACCAGAACTGCATGGGTGTTCGATTCATTACAATGTAAATCACATAGTGATGTGAACTAGATTATTGACTCTAGTGCAAGTGGGAGACTGTTGGAAATATGCCCTAGAGGCAATAATAAATTGGTTATTATTATATTTCCTTGTTAATGATAATTGTTTATTATCCATGCTATAATTGTATTGATTGGAAACTCAAATACATGTGTGGGTACATAGACAACACTGTGTCCCTAGTAAGCCTCTAGTTGACTAGCTTGTTGATCAAAGATGGTTAAGGTTTCCTAGCCATGGACATGAGATGTCATTTGATAACGGGATCACATCATTAGGAGAATGATGTGATGGACAAGACCCAAACTGTAAACGTAGCATTTGATCGTGTCAGTTTATTGCTATTGTTTTCTGCATGTCAAGTATCTGTTCCTTTGACCATGAGATCATGCAACTCACTGACACCGGAGGAATACCTTGTGTGTATCAAACGTCGCAACGTAACTGGGTGACTATAAAGGTGCTCTACAGGTATCTCCGAGGGTGTCTGTTGGGTTGGCATGGATCAAGACTGGGATTTGTTACTCCGTATGACGGAGAGGTATCTCAGGGCCCACTCGGTAATACAACATCACATTGAGCCTTGCAAGCAAAGTGACTAAAGAGTTAGCCACAGGATCTTGTATTACGGAACGAGTAAAGAGACTTGCCGGTAACGAGATTGAACTAGGTATAGTGATACCGACGATCGAATCTCGGGCAAGTAACATACCGAAGAACAAAGGGAACAGCATACGGGATTAACTGAATCCTTGACATAGAGGTTCGACCGATAAAGATCTTCGTAGAATATGTAGGAGCCAATATGGGCATCCAGGTCCCGCTATTGGTTATTGGCCGTAGAGGTGTCTCGGTCATGTCTACATAGTTCTCGAACCCGCAGGGTCTACACACTTAACGTTTGGTGACGATTAGTATAATTGAGTTATTATGTTGGTGACCGAAAGTTGTTCGGAGTCCCGGATAAGATCCCGGACATGACGAGGATCTCCGGAATAGTCCGGAGGTAAAGATTGATATATGTGATAATAGTGTTTTGATCTCTGGAAGGGTTCCGGAGTTCACCGGAAGGGATTCCGGATGTTTACCGAAGTGTTCGGGTGCAGCAACACTTTATATGAGCCAAAGGGATAAAGCCCACAAGGTATTGGAAAGTGCAAAAGTAGTTTTGCTGCCGCGTAAGCGGTACTACCGCTTGGTGAAGCGGTACTACCGCCGGAGCGGTACTACCGCTTGTGTGAAGCGGTACTACCGCCCAAGCGGTACTACCGCTTGTGTGAAGCGGTACTACCGCTTGTGCGCGGCTGTGCACGGTTCGGCAGGGATCCGAGTTGGACTCTTTCCCTGCGGGCCAAACCGACCTTGTGCGGGCAAAACCGACCCGGAGGAGTCTTTTACTCCAAGTTTAGACCCCAAGGCTCAACATATAAATAGAGGGGCAGGGCTAGCACACGGGACACATCAAGATTTCCCCAAGCCGTGTGCGGCAACCCTAACCCTCTAGTTCCTCCGTCATAATCTCCGTAGCGCTTGGTGAAGCCCTGCAAAGATTGTTCCTCACCACCATCACCACGCCGTCGTGCTGCTGGAACTCAACCACTACTTCACCATCGCTCGCTGGATCGAGGAGGTGAAGGCGTCATCAAGCCGTACGTGTGTTGAACGCGGAGGTGCCGTCCGTTCGGCACTAGATCGGAAGGATCGTGATTGGATCGCGGGACGCTCGGCGATTTGGATCGCAAAGACGTTCGACTACATCAACCGCGTTTATTAACGCTTCCGCTTAGCGATCTACAAGGGTATGTAGATTCACTCTCCCTCTCGTAGATGCTCATCACCATGGATAGATCTTATGTGTGCGTAGGAAAATTTTTGTTTCCCATGCAACGTTCCCCAACAGTCCAGCCAATGGCCAACCGACACGTTCACAACGGTCGGATTTGGGAGCAACGGAAACATTACTTAAGGAACAAGTAATGCTAACTCCTCGGTCAGAGACAAATCTCTCGCAGCGAAGAAGATCACAGTCTCTTGCTGGCAAGTATTTGCTCGGAACACAAAGAGATTTCTCTCACAGCTTTCATAGGATTTGGGTTTAGCATCAGTGAATCAAATCTTAGAACGCTACACCCCTCTTAATAGTACGGTGGTCCTATGACTCAATGAGGAGAAAAGAAACAACGAAAAGAATGCTACGTCTTCTCTTCGTCTTCAATTTCCTCGGCTGCAGTCACTTCCTTTGGACAGGCACCGAATCTAATGCTTCACGTCAGCAGTTTTGAGGGGTCACTCTTGTCGTCATAACCTTCAGTGATAACATTCACTGCTACACAGGGAATAATCTTCGGAGTTGTGAATCCAAAACTCCTCTTAACTCCAGGGACCTGTTACTCTGTGTGCACTAGCAAACACATCAGTCCCTCACTGTTTGTCAACAATCTCCAAAACATAAGGAGGCAAATTATTGCACCAACAATCTCCCCCTTTTTGGACGATTGATGACAAAACAGATAATCATCGAAGTGAAGATAGATAAGTGTAAAATGAATCTGACAAGAGTGATTAAGAGTTACTTGCTCGAATATGAAATGAACTCCCCCTAAATGTATGCAAGGACGAAAGATATGAGATAGATTCTCCTGCAATAATTGAAGTATATGGAGGAAATTTCAATCATTCGAGACATTTGATTCGCACTGATGAGATATAATCCATCGAGATCTTAGTGCAATCAAAGATAACTTCTGATAATAATTCCACCTGCAAGACAAATACTTCGAGAGAAATGGTGCAGCAGCAGGGGTTATTAACATTACAGCACAGAAGTTATCGAGTTTTACAACATAGTACGGATAGGACATAGACCAAAAGTTGCAAACTCGAACGAAACCAAAAACAAATGAAACACCAAAAGCAATTCTATCGAGACTCGATGTGATTCTCCCCCTTTTTGTCAACAAGTGTCAAAAAGGTGACGAATAACATGAGTGAAGAAACACAGATCTTGGATCAATCGGTGGCATCTCCAGATGAGCTGTCCGAGGTGATTTCCTCTTCGGAAGTGACCGGAATGGCTTTGTCTTCAGCAGCAACAGATTTTCCTTCAAGAATAAGAGCTTGGGGCTGAGCAGACGAAGGAATAGCTGGAGGGACCACAGGAGGAGCACGAGAGTGCACATTGCCTTCGGTAGGTTTCTTTGTTGGTGATGTGGCTTCAGATTCATCAAGCAATTTACGCAGCTTTAGATGAAGAAGATCAGTTGTAGGCTCACGAGCAGGTAGAGAAGGAGTCCTATCTTGAAAATCTTCGATAGTGAAGCCTTTGTCAATGTAGTCATAGAGCTCTTGGAGATTGACATTCAGGAGTTGTTTCTCGGTAAAGAACTTGCGAAGCAATTTCCAAAGTCTCTTCTTATTTTCATCAGCTATCAGATGCATTATCCTCGTGCGATTGTTAAGCTCATTCAGCTCGGAGGCGAGATGTTCTTTCTCGCGTCGATCCTCAGCGATATGCTGCAGCAACAGTTGTTGTGTACGCAAACTGACTTCGAGTTGCGATGGAGGTTGAGGCGTAATCTTTCGGTCGCGCTGAGGCAGACGAGGCCCATCAAATTGCTTGTGATAATCGCGCGAGCTTGAAGCAGGCAACTTGCCCGAAGAAAGATCATTCATAACTTGCAAAGTATCGTGAACAGGAGGAATAAAGCTTTTGTGGCTTTCCTTTTCAAGATACACTGTGCGCATGGCATGATCAACAACTTTCTGGATCCATGGCGCAAACACTTTGATGCAAAAGGGATATTGAGCTGAATCCTTCAGAATACGTAGGAACATGTCTTCCACATCGAAAATGTATCGCTCAGAGATTGCATATATTGCATTGCGAAGAACATCTGAGATGGACTTGTCCGGATTCATGCCAGCCAATGTGCAAATGGTGTATGAGAGCATATGGAATAGCGTTTGATTGTCGAATGATAAATGCTCAGGACGAGGAGGACCAGTGTAGTCACGAATCTTTTCGGGATCCATTGTGCATCGAAAAAGTTCATCTGATATGACATCAATGTTGTGAACTTGAATGTTAGTGTTACCGTGCTCAAAGCGAGGGAAATAGAAGTGCGAGACAAACCTGTCGAAGTGCACTTGATGCGTTTTCCTTCGGTCATCCATTCCATAATCCATTTTGAGCTATCTTTTTCATCACCAGAGATGTACAATGTTGCATAGAATTGAAGAATAATTTCTCTGTTCCACGGGTGCTCGAACTCAAATACCTTTGTGAGGCAGAAATCATCCAGATCCTGAAGTAATTGATTAAAACAGCCAATATTTCGCATAGCAGGAACGTCCAGAAATTCATGAGGAAAAATCTTCTTGCTCTCATAAAGGACCCGAGAGTAATAAATAGCTTGTTCCTTGGTCCAGAAACGAGGCGATTCAGAGGTGCGCGGGCCATCATACGGACTGGCCTGAAAGAATTTTGGATGCGCATTCCGATTAAAAAGCGGTCCTTTTGCGCCTGCGCCTGTCGAGAACAATGGCAATTCTTCACGGGGATATGGATATTTGAGTTCTTCTTCAGGAGAAAGATACTCATCACCATATACAACTGAGTCAGACCGGCGGGCAGAGACAGATTTGTGCTCGGAGGGACCAACATCTGGCATCCGTGCGACTGTATCGATGGATAACTTGAGTGGAGATGGAGTATTTGGCACAACAGATGGTGCAGCAGGGGCACTTGGCACTGGAGCAGGTTCATCAACTTTGGGCATCGAGGCCGAAACATCCATTGGAGGAGGCTGAGACTGTTCCACAGTAAATTGTTTTTGCTCGTCGACAGATGGAGCTGGGACTTGTGACGCTTCATGAGCTGGAGAGGCTTAGGGTTCGGAGCGAGGAATTTCACCTTCCTCTGAAACAACGTGTTGCGAGGGAATTTCAGCCCGAGCAGGGAAAGCCACAGGCACTGGTTCAGTTGGCCTTGGCGAGGGAGGAGCATCCGAATCCTTAACAGGTGGTGGCGAAGGAATAGCAGGCTCAGGAGATTTTTCTTTCTGAGACTGAGCATCTTGACGGACAGGCGACGGTTCCTTCGGAACAGGAGGTACATTTTTCTTCGCTATTTTCTTTCTTTGCTTGATCTTCTGCTTAGCAACATGATCAATGTGACCCTTTACCAGATCATTGTAGCCAGTAACTTTGGCTTGATGTTCATCACAGATTTTCCGAACAATTTCATCGAGATCTGTGTGAAAGCGCAACCTTCGGTTACGTAGAAGACTCATAGCTCGGTTGATATCCTTGTAGGAATCTTCGAGTGTGTTGATGATAAACTTTGATGAGGCAGTTTTCATTCGCTCATTAAGATCCATTAGTTCGGCAGAGAGAGAATTAATCTCAACTGCATCATCTCTCAGTTCTTGCACTACAGAAGTTGCTTGAGTAATAACTTCGGCAGGGATTGGCAAAGATGCCACCTCTCCATCGAAAGGGTTCTCCACAAGCTTATCGAGCTGCTCCATGATGAATATGTGATCATAATAATGAGGTGCATCTGACTTGATAGAGGGAGCAGTCTGAACAGGAACAGGAACTTGCTCTGAAGGCGGCTGAGAAGCCAATGGTTGAGTCAGCGTAGGAGCAAATTTAGCAACTTTTTCCTTCGAAGCAGAGGATTGAGGAGCATTTTGCTCGGTAGGCGCCTTGATTTTCTTCATTTCAGGTTTGGGAATGTTTTCGCCAGGCTTCGTAGCATTCACTGGAGCATCAACTACCAAATCCTTCAAGTTAATTGCATCTGGATGAGGAGTTGTGTTCACGTGCTGTTTCATGGTGACAGTGGTAGCTGGCGTTTTTCTGGCAGGCATCTTCTTCGATGGGGCCAGATTAACCCGAAGATCAGGCAGCACGGTGGAAGTGGTAATGTTCACATCCTCGCTGAGAGTAGCAGCAACCTCTTCTTTGGTGAGCGGAGGATCATCTTCATCAGCCGAGGAATCATCCATATTTGCTTCATCTGCTGGTACAGCCTTTTTCTTCTTCGGTGCACGCTTTCTCTTCGACGCAGCAGCACTGGGATCATGCTTGTGTTTGGTGTGTCCTTCAGACATCCCTTCGGCGTTTTTCTTTTCCACATCATCTTTGTGAAGACGAAGGTTTTCTGCTTCACGAGCCTTTTTCTTTTCAGCCTTCTCAGCTCTTTTGACGGCATTGCGCTGACGCTTAGCGAGCTCATCGGGATATGAGGCAGGAGTGCGAAGGGAAGACTCATGAGCATTTGCCGGAGGAGGTGGCCTCTCTTGAGGTCCATTTGACTTGATTAGAGAAAGTTCTCGGCAGTCACCCCACGGTGGATGGAATGCAAAATTCTGAGCAAAACAAGGAGCAACGAACTCATAGTTGAACCATTTGCGCACCCAGTGGCGTCGAATCCATTGCTGTCATGTATCTCGATCGTGTTTTGATTCATCTGGAACTGTGTTGTATCGATCATGAGAGATATATTCTGCTGTGTTTGTGAGAGCCTGTCTGCCACCCCTCTTCTTCTTCGGAGCAGTTTCTACTTGCTCGTCGTCATTCTGTTCGGGCCTTTTTCTCTTGCTGGTGGACGGGCCTACCATTGGGCCCTTGGCATTTGGAGCTTTCGATTCATCAGCAGTGCCCAATACAATATCATCTCCGCCAGGTAGGCTACGCTGAGCTGAGTCTGCAACTGACTGCATTTTCCTGTGAACAGAGATAGATGCGAGGGAAAATGGGGACAGGGTTACGAATGCACACAGCGAAGATTTTGAAAAGGAACTCGTTTTTGATGAAGAAGTAGATGCAGACTTTGAGAAATGTTTCGGGCGAAGGAAATGTGTAGAACGAACTAGTAGGTTAGAAGAAAATACTAGTAAACGTGCTAAGCATTCCGTTCGGACGATACAAAACACAAACCCTAGATCTGAAGTTTTTTTTTTGGATGCGAGGGACAACTACAAACCACATCCACAGAAGTTACCTAGCAGTAAGGATCTGAGAAATTGCAGTAAAAACAAGGCTATTTCTACCGCGGATGAACTTGAACTGGATGAGCGGAAGAACAAGTTCGCACTGCACATACCCTAACTTGGTGATGTGCAGCAACTACGGCGGCGCGGAGACGAAGATGATCCGCGGCGGCGAGGAAGGACTCCGGCGACCTCTTTCCGGCAGTGAAGCGGCGAAGGTGGTCGGCGTCGTCGAGCTCGAGGAGGAGCAGTGCGGTAGGGCTTCGTAAGGTGGCGATGGTGAGAGATGCGAAGTGAAACGAGAAAGGGGGCGGCGCAGTATATATATGCGAGGGGAAAATGACCGCACCCTGAATCTGATTGGACGGACGGAGTCAAGGGACTCTTTCTCTTCAACGGATAGGATAAGCTGGCAGTTGATGATGAGCACGTGGCAACCGTCATCAAAGAACGTGGTCCAGACCTGGGCGGGAAACCCCAAATTTTGGACGGCTTTCGCCAAAACAGATTAAGTTCGGACCGAAACTTTAACATGGTCAAGGACACCAGATAAAGTTTCGTTCACAGATGAAATTTGTGCATTCATAACAGAGCAGCATAGACTGGAAGAGATAGAATAGAGGGAAAACAGGGTCCTAGGCATTTCACTCAGACGAAGAAACACAAATACCCGAAAGACAAGCTATGAGTGAAATACATTCGAACAAACTCGAAAGGTTTCAAAAGCAATTTCAGCGAAGAGAAATTGTGGTGGCGTTACCCACCGTATAAGAACTGTATGACCCCGAGCGTCGCACAATTATCGTGGCACCCGGTTAGTCTAGTTCTTCGTTAATGTATTCACTCTCAGAAAGAAAATTTCACTTTGTCGAAATTTTCAAACTCTTCGAGTGTTATGCACCCATTCCTTCAAAGATGTGGAAGTGTTGGTACGGGTGACGAGTCCAGCTTACTGCACGTTTGCGAAATCTAGGATATTTAGCTCACACCATAACGCACAGAATCTTTTCTCGTCGAGAGGCTTGGTGAAGATATCGGCGAGATTCTCTTCGGTGTTGACATGACTGATAACAATATCCTCTCGAGCAACATGATCGCGTAAGAAATGATGTCTGATCTCAATATGCTTGGTGCGAGAGTGCTGCACAGGATTGTGTGCAATTTTGATTGCACTCTCATTGTTGCACAATAGAGGAATCTTCTTGACCTTGATGCCATAATCCTTCAGAGTCTGCTTCATCCATAATAACTGTGTACAACAAGCACCAGCAGCAATATATTCGGCCTCAGCCGTAGAGAGTGAGACGCAATTCTGCTTCCTTGACGACCAACATACCAATGATCTACCGAGGAAATGACATGTCCCCGAAGTAGATTTCCTGTCAACCCGGTCACCTGCATAATCTGAGTCTGAATAGCCAATGAGGTCAAACTGTGCTCCCTTAGGATACCATAAACCTAAGGTGGGGGTGTGAGCCAAATATCTCGGAATACGCTTGACCGCTTGGTGATGCGATTCTTTCGGTGCAGCTTGAAAACGAGCACACATACAAACACTCAACATAATATCAGGTCTGGATGCACATAGGTAAAGCAAAGAACCAATCATCGAACGATAAGCTTTCTGATCGTAATCTTTACCGTACACACCTGTGTCCAGCTGGCCATTTGTTGGCATGGGATTTTTGTAACCCTTCTATTTGCAATCTTGCATTTTGAACTTCTTAAGACAATCTCTCAGGTATTTCTCCTGAGATATGAAAATTCCATTGTCCTGTTGACGAATTTGCAGTCCGAGAAAGAACTTAAGTTCACCCATCATAGACATTTGATACTTCTCGGACATCATTCGCCCGAATTCCATGCTGCAAGCATTGTTAGTACAACCGAAAATAATATCATCCACATAAATTTGACACACGAATAGATCACTATCGATAGCACGAGTGAAAAGAGTGGAATCAGTGGATCCTGGCTTGAACCCTTTGTCGAGCAAAAACCTCTTTAGAGTGTCATACCAAGCTCGAGGGGCTTGCTTCAACCCATACAGCGCCTTTTTCAACCTGAAAACTTTGTTAGGAAACTGAGGATTTTCAAAGCCAGGTGGCTGCCTAACATATACTTCCTCATCAATTTCACCATTGAGGAAAGCACTTTTCACATCCATTTGATAAAGCAGAATATCATTGTAATTTGCATAAGCGAGAAGAATACGAATTGCCTCAAGGCGAGCAACAAGAGCATATGTTTCACCGAAATCAATACCTTCTACCTGTGTATACCCTTGAGCGACAAGACGTGCTTTGTTTCTCACAACAATGCCATTTTCATCTTGCTTGTTTCGGAAAATCCATTTTGTGCCGATGATATTGTGCTTCTTAGGATTCGGTTTGTCAACCAATTCCCACACATCATTCAATTCGAATTGCACCAACTCTTCTTGCATGGCATTCATCCAATCGGGATCATTCATAGCTTCTTCATACTTGGTAGGTTCTGTCAATGAGACGAAAGAGAAGCTGCCACAGTAGTTAGCCAAACGAGTGCGAGAGCGAGTTGTGGGTCGGTAACCTGGATTCTCGAGATCTTCGAGGATTAATGCAGAGTCAACTCGATTTGCCACTCGTGGATGAGGATTTCCTTCGAGATGATCATTTTCATATTCCTCATCATCATCATCAGGATTGGCATTAGTATCGCCATTTTCATCATGATTGCCATTTTGATCAGCACTTGCATTCGCATTTGGGTTGCCATTTGTGTTCGGAGCGGCATTTGCTTCAGCAGTAGCTTGGCGTGTTCGTCGAGCTATGGGAGCATCATCATCGGAAGAATCAGGTACATTTCCTTCGACTGGCCTGACATCCCCAATAGCCATTTGCCGAATAGCATCCGAAATCGGAGGTTCATCTATCACATTAGGCAGGTGCTCCTTTTGGGAGCCGTTAGATTCATCAAACCGCACATTTACCGTTTCCATAACTTTCCCGTGGTGAGAGTTATAGACACGATAAGTATGCGAGTTCGAGCCATAACCAAGAAGAAAACCTTCATGTGCTTTGGGTGCAAACTTAGAATTATGATTCATGTCACGAATATAGCATGGTGCACCAAAAACACGTAAATAGGAAACATTCTGTTTCTTGCCAGTGATAAGTTCATATGAAGTTTTCTTAAGGAATTTGTGAAGATAAACACGATTCACAACATGGCAAGCAGTATTAATAGCATCAGCCCAGAAACGAATAGGAGTTTTATACTCACTGAGCATTGTTCTTGCCATTTCAATAAGAGTTCTATTCTTTCGCTCAACAACTCCATTCTGTTGGGGAGTGTATGCGGCAGAGAATTCATGAGTGATACCATTTTCATCGAGAAAGTCTTCGATATGAGTATTTTTGAACTCAGAACCATTGTCGCTTCTGACATGCTTAATTCGCACTTCATATTCATTTTCAGCCTTCTTGGCGAATCTTTTGAAGATGTCTTGGGTGCAAGTTTTGTCTTCGAGAAAGAATACCCAAGTGTATCGAGAAAAATCATCAACAATAACCAGACCATAATGACTGCCTCCGAAACTTGCATAGTTTTGAGGCCCGAATAAATCCATATGAAGAATTTCCAGTGGTCTTGTTGTGGTCATGACAGTTTTTGATGAATGATGCTTCTTGGCCAATTTACCAGCCTCACAAGCAGCACAGAGACGATCCTTGTCAAATTTCACATCAGGAATACCACGGAGATGATTTTTCTTCACGAGAGTCTGCAAGTTTCTCATACCTGCATGACCAAGTCTTCGGTGCCACAGCCATCCTTCGGTTGCTTTTGCAAGCAAACAAGTTCGGACTGAGGGACCCTTAGAGAAATCCACAATATATAAATCACCATTTCTATTTCCTTCGAACACGAAGGAATTGTCAGTGGCCATGAAGATAATGCATTTGGATTTACAAAATAGAACTAGCATGCCTAGATCACAAAGCTTGCCAACAGACATAAGATTGAATCCAAGAGACTGAACAAGTAAAACATCATCAATGTTCTTGTCCTTGGATATAGCAATTTTACCTAACCCAAGTACCTTTCCTTTGTTGTTGTCGCCGAAAGTAATGTACTTCTCAGATGAAGCAGTTAAGTTGGGGTCGACAAACAACGACTTGTCTCCGGTCATATGACTAGTGCATCCACTATCCATTATCCATTCGGTACACCTGGAGACATAGTCCTGCAGAGAAATCAGGCTTTCTTAACCACCCACATCATTGTAGGTGGCTTCGAAACATATGAGCGAGCAGGATATTATTTCTTTCGATAGTCATGTGAATTGTAATTTGAATGAGTACGAGAATAATCGAAAGAGTATGCATTGAAATTCCTTCCAGATGAATGAGTATAGCGGTTGGGAGATACAAGCATGTACTCATTCTGTCAAATCTTTTCCAGAATATATTGAGCATTTTCTTCCTGCATGGTTAGTAGTCTAGTAACAGGTAATGCTTCGATAGTTTTCTTAGGCACCCAGATAGCTTCCTTTGGAGGGCCATTCCTGCTGTTCGGTCCAACATAGTGAGCAACAGCCTCACCACGTTGGTTTTTGAACAACTTATAGTTGTCCAGCGAATCATCATATGAGTATTCGGGGATCGGCGAGTCATATCCCAAAAGTAGAGCTGGATCGAGCGTTTTGCTCTTAGCAGGCACCCACACAGTGCGAGGATATTGATCCGGTTCCCAGTAGGAGCCATTCTCATTTAGTTTCCTTTCGAAACCGATACCTTCCTTCCTGGGGTTTTTGTGAAGAATGGATTTCTTCAGAACATCACACAGGGTTTGATGCCCTTTGAGAGACTTGAACATTCCTGTCTGAAGAAGATCCTTCAACCTGGCATTTTCATCAGAAACAGAACCATTTTCCTCGACCGAGGCGTTAGCATTCACAGACGATTCAACATTTGATTCCGCATTACTATGTTCGAGACATTTTAAGCAAGGAGGTATAAACACTTCAGGTTTCTCTTTGAGTTGTTGGGTGAGAAGAGAATTTTCTCTGATCAAATCATCATGAGCCTCTCTCAGTGACTCGAGTTCCTGTTTCCGTTTCAGGTAATCATAAGTCAATCTTTCATGGTCAGCTGAGAGAAAATCATGACGATCTGATAGTTCTTTCATTCGAGACTCGAGAGCGGAATACTCTACGGTCAACGACTGATTTTTCTCCATCTCCTCAACCAACAACCCTTCGGACTTCCTGAGGGTTTTCTCTATTTTCTCGAGAGAGTTTTGTTGAATATGGGCAATTTTTATCAGTTTAGCATGGTCATCCTCATCAGAAGAATATTGATCACTGGAGTGAACCTTGTGATGTTTGGAGGATACCTTTTCTTTCGAGGCTTTGGCCATGAAGTAGTACGCAGGAGACTCGTTGTCGCTCGAATGATTCTCGAAGAAGTTCGTTGCTGGAGCGGAGCCACATGCTATGCCCGCCATGCCGGAATCGGAGTCCTCCTCTGATTCATCAATCTCTTCGGCGTCAGAGGATGCTTCTTCTTCGGAATCCATTTCCTTGCCGATGTACACCTTGGCCTTGCGTGAAGTGTTCTTGCGGTTGGACGAGGACTTGGAGGGATTCTTCGAGGAAGATCTTGACGAGGACTTGGAGGAATCCTTCTTCTTGAAGAACTTCTTCGTTTTCTTCTCATCATCGGAGTCGTAGCTTTTGCTCTTGCTTTTGCCATGGTTTCCTGAATCATATCTTCCACTTGCACGGATTTCAGCTTCCCAGAGAGTGCAGTCCGAAATGAAATGACCTGGCTTTTTGCACTTGAAATAGGTGTAATCTCCTGATGGCTTTGATGAAGATTTGGAGCCGTCAGAGTTGCTGGATCCTTTCTTCTGAAACTGATTTTTCCTATGAAGACGCTGGAATCTTTTCGTGATCAATGCGAGATCCTGACTAATCCTTTCGGTGTCATCTGAATCTTCATCGGCATTTCCTTCCGAGGAAGAATCAGGCAAAGCCTTGAGAGCATGACTTTTTCGGTGACTTGAGCCATAGAGATCTCTTTTCCCTTCTTCTTGTTCTTCGTGGGTGTTCAGCCTTTCCATGATATCAGCAGATTCGAGGACTTTGAAATTAGCTCGTTCCCGAATCATTAGGACCAGAGTGTCGAACGAACTGTCAAGGGATCGGAGCAACTTCTTCACAACTTCATGATCAGTGATGTCTTTAGCGCCGAGACCTTGTAGCTCGTTTGCAATGTCACTCAGACGATCGAAAGTTTGCTGACAACTTTCATTTCCAATTCGCTTGAACCTATTGAACTTGGCCCGAAGTGTATCAATGCGAGCTTCTTTCTGAGTCCTCGTTTATCTTTTCGAGAATGTCCCACAATTCCTTTGCAGTTTCACACTGACGGTAGCGAAGAAATTGAGCACGAGAGAGATGGCCACCAATTTCATCTTTAGCTTGAGCATCCATCTGAATGAGTTTCTTCTCGTGGTCAGTGGGGACCTGGGGCACTTCAACTGTGAATCCATTCTGCACCACATTCCACATATCATCATCAATAGCTCGGAGACGGATCTTCATCTTCTCCTTCCAGAAGGGGTAGTCCGTCCCATCGAAGATGGGAATCTTGAGGTGCGACTTGTAGCTCACTGAAGACATACTTAAACTACAAGGTGGTTAGACCAAAATGAGCAGAGTCAAGGAGTACCTTGCTCTGATACCAATTGTAGGATCGAAGTATGTCTACCAGAGGGGGGGTGAATGGGAGTTTTAAATTTTTCTCTAAAATATTAAAACTCTCGGAACCCAGCAGCGGAACGAATGAAAATACAGTAAACAATGAGCGAATACAAACTACCGAATGGAAACTAACAACATGTACCGAGGTAAATCACATGATTGAAATATGGCATGTCACAGTTCGAATGTAGAGAGGGTAGCAGAAGTGCCAGTGATGCTCGATGGCGACAAGGTGTTTGGTAGACCAGTTCGCCCTTCTGCACAAGGACTACGTCTGGTTGGAGGGGTTGTGATTTAACACAGAAGATAAACTCTCTTCGCCCTTTTCTCCTCGACAATTGGTTCGTCAACCAATGCCGATTACTCGTGGTAGATGCTTGAAGGCGATCTCCGAACCTTTACAGACTTCTTCTTCGAGAACCACAATTACTCTTGGTCTCTGAAGAAATTGACACCTAACCGCCTAGGGAGTTTGCAGCTCTCAAGAGTAATAGGCGGAGCGTACTGGACTTAGATTCTAGTGATGCTGAACCACTATCTAATTTTTCGGCTCTAGGGTTTTCTCTCGGTGGATTTTAAACTCAAATCTCTCGGAGAGGGATTGCTCAACAATCTTCTCATAATCAAACGGAGCAGCCACCGGACAACGCCGGTGCGGGGTGGCTATTTATAGCCGCAGCCTTCCCTGATGGGAAATGACCATTTTGGACACGCGGTCCAGCCAATGGCCAACCGACACGTTCACAACGGTCGGATTTGGGAGCAACGGTAACATTACTTGAGGAACAAGTAATGCTAACTCCTCGGTCAGAGACAAATCTCTCGCAGCGAAGAAGATCACAGTCTCTTGCTGGCAAGTATTTGCTCGGAACACAAAGAGATTTCTCTCACAGCTTTCATAGGATTTGGGTTTAGCATCAGTGAATCAAATCTTAGAACGCTACACCCCTCTTAATAGTACGGTGGTCCTATGACTCAATAAGGAGAAAAGAAACAACGAAAAGAATGCTACGTCTTCTCTTCGTCTTCAATTTCCTCGGCTGCAGTCACTTCCTTCGGACAGGCACCGAATCAAATGCTTCACGTCAGCAGTTTTGAGGGGTCACTCTTGTCGTCATAACCTTCGGTGATAACATTCACTGCTACACAGGGAATAATCTTCGGAGTTGTGAATCCAAAACTCCTCTTAACTCCAGGGACCTGTTACTCTATGTGCACTAGCAAACACATCAGTCCCTCACTGTTTGTCAACAATCTCCAAAACATAAGGAGGCAAATTATTGCACCAACACGCCCCGATCTAGCCTGCCGCCGCTGTAACACCCCATGTAATTAAGCAACAGTGATCACCTTTTGATAATGCCAAATCATCATGTTGAACAGTGCTTGATCATCATTGCATCATATCTCATTTCAAATTCCAGTCCAAATTGAAATGCCAATTTAAAGTGAAAATAAAAGTTGTTCCAATTTGGAAACTAAAATGTTCATTAATTAGCAAATAATCCATAACTAATTGCGTTAAGAAAAACAACATCACCAAAGTTACCTAGATAACTCTAACATCATCAAACAGTAGCCAAACAGTAACATTTAATCCCTTCTTATTTAATAAAATTTCAATTGAAATCATTTATTCACCAAACCAATTTCTGGTAGTGTTAAACATTGTCTAGTTTTTAAATGGACAACACTCATATTTTACAAAAGTCATTTAGGGGCCTAACTATTTGCAAAACAGAAACAAAAAGTGAAAACAGAAAAGAAAAACCAGAAATAGAAAAAGGCCGCAACACCTGGGCCTTAGTCAAAACAGGAAACGGCCCAGCCCACCCCGGCTTCTCCTTCCTACTGCTCCTACGTGGTCGCCCGCGCCCGACCGCGCCCGTCGCCGGCTAGCCATGCCAGCCGTGCCTGCTCGCCCCGCGTCGCTACAGGAGGGCGGGGAGGATAAGAAGGCCCCCCTGGAAACCCTAGCCGCCCCCGAGATCTTTCCCCCTCCTCCCTTGCTTGCATTCGAGCTCGCACGAGAGCTCCTCTCGTCGCCGCCGTCGATCCCGCGGCCACCGAGCCCCGATCGCCTCTCCGACGTGCCCATCGCGCTCGACGTCATCGACTGCTTCGTCCCCGACCTCGAGCTCAACCTCTATGCCGTCGCATCGCCGTCGATGCCCTCTTCTTCTTCCTCGGGCGCCGCCGTCTTCGCCGTCGATTCCGGCGCCACCGAACCTTCCCCGCGCACGCTTTGCTCACCTGCAGGATCCCGGTGAGCCCGCGCTCGTTTCCCCTTGCTTTCCCGCACGGATTCGTCCCCGTTGCCGCCGCTGCCATCGCCGCCCGAAGCTAGCCCGTTTGAGCTCGTAGTCGAGCTCTGCGCCGCCATAGGAGTCGAACGCGATAGCCCACGCGCCTCGCCGTGCCCGCAAACGCCGAATCCACCATCGCCCGAAGCGCTCCGCCGCTGACCTCGTCGCCGGCGACGATTCCGGCCGTCTCCGGCGACGGCACCGCCACCATCCGACGCGGCTCGTTTGACTCGTTCGAACGAGCCCGGCCACGCTCCGTTTGGACGTCTGTAGCGCATTTCCGGCGAGCTCTAGAGGACGCCGCCGCATTTCGACGTCGCCGCCGGCTTGCCGCCGGCCACCGCCTACGTGGCTCGGTCGGGCCCGCCCCTGTGACGCTGCCAGCGGGCCCCACTGGCCCTAGTTGATTGGGTGTTGACTGGGTTGACCCGTGTCAGTGACATGCGGGTCCCACCCGCTTAATTAATCTAATGAAGTTTTTAAATTAATCTAATTATTAAACTGACACTGACATATGGGCCCCACTAGCTAATTAGGATAATTAGTTAAATTAACCTCTGTTTAATTAAACGAGTCACTGACCAGTGGGTCCCACTGGTCAGGTTTGACTCTGGTCAGCCGGGTTTGACCCGCTGACGTCACGCTGATGTCATGCTGACGTCACCATTTACTGTTTCGGATAATTCGAATTAAATAATTTTAGAAATTCCAGAAAATGATTAAAACTTTGAAAAATCATATGAATTAAACCGTAACTCGGATGAAAATAATTTATATATGAAAAATGATCAGAAAAATATGAAGAATCCGAATATGTGGTCAAAATGCTTGACCATCACTCCTATCTAGATGAACATGGGACTTTTTGTCCGTATTCGATAGATGAATAGTGCATAACCTTAATGAAATAAATCCAAATAAATTCCTAAATTATCTAAAGTAGTTAGATAGGCAATATATCACCTCTGCATATCATTTAGGCATGTCATGCATCGCTGTTGCATTTATTGTCGTGTATTTATTGTTTCTTCCCCCTCCTTCTCTCCCGATAGACGCCGAGACCGCCGCCGACGCAGCTGAATACCACTACGCTCCAGACGAGCAGCCTTCCGACGACCAGCCCCTTTCAGCAGAGCTTCCAGGCAAGCAAAACCCCCTTGATCATCTAGATATCGCCCCCTCTTTCTCCCCTATGCTTGCATTAGAATTGCCTCTGCTGTTATTCCGATAGCTCCTATTCTGATGCATAGCCTGATTTTGTCGTCTGCTATTGATACTCTACCTGCTGTCCCATGATGCTTAGTTAGCTTTACTATTGATTCATCTGGGGCCCATCACCCTTGTACGTATGCCATGCTTGTTATCGGGCCGTGATCACTCTGGGTGATGATCACGGAAATGTTTAAATTGCAATACTTAAACTGTTAAAGTCGGGCTGGCCCCAAGGGTGCCCGCGAGAGAATAATACTAAAGACGGGTCGTCTCCAAGAGCACCCGCGAGCCGTGTGTTACCCAGTCGGAGCGACAGGAATCCTGTTCGTCTCTGCGAGCTACTAAATACGCCTAATGGATTTGGGTATTTGATCTGAGTGGGCCGTTGGCCCTATACGCACTACCACCACGTGGAATAATGGTTATGGGACCCTCTACGTCGTATGTATCAGCCGAAAGTTCTTCAGACATCACAGCTCAGAGATGCGGGCTGACTGCTGGGGTGGGCTGGTTACGTCACTGTGTATACAGTGTCGCGCCTGGGCCCCGGCCAGTCACGCAACGTGCAGGAGTGCGAAGGGCGATGGCCCAAGACCCCTTCGTGCTTAGGATTTAGACCGGCGTGCTGACCTCTCTGCTGAGCCTAGGTAGGACTGCGTCGTGTCGATCTCCCGAGGCCGGGCATTACCCAGCAAGTGTGTCCGGCCAGATGTGATCGAGCGTGTTGGGTAACAGTAGTGCACCCCTGCAGGGAAGTAATCTATTCGAATAGCCGTGTCCACGGTAACATGACGCTCGGAGTTGTATCTTGATCCGCTACAACTACAAATGGTACTGTCACATTATTAAACTGTTACTACTGCTCTCGGGATCGCTTTCTCGCAGGGTAGTCGAGAAAGGATCTCAGGGCGCTGCTACTACATAACCACTATTATATGTTACTATACTCTACCCTCTTCTGATGCTGTAAGATTGCTTCAAGATGCTAGTCTTCGATAGGATAGGCTTCTCCCCCTCTATTCTGGCATTCTGCAGTTCAGTCCAAAGATATAGCCCCATTCCTTTGATACCGATGCATACTTAGTATAGTTCTGATGTCAGTCTTGCGAGTACTTTGGATGAGTACTCACGGTTGCTTTGCTATATTTTTCCCATACCAGGTTGCTGCGATCAGACGATGGAGTCCAGGAGCCAGATGCCACCGCAGTAGACTACTACCAGGAGAGCTCAGGAGGCACGTACTACTGGGTTGAACCAACCGACCAAGAGTAGTTCGGAGGCCCTAGGCAGGAGGCCTTCGCCTTTTCGATCAGTGTCGCTGTTTGTGCTAGCCTTCTTAAGGCAAACTTGACTAACTATGTCTGTACCCAGATATTATTTGTGTGTATGACTTATGTATTCGGGTCCTCGTGACCCCTGGTTTGTAATATGAAGGTTTATGTTTATATTTGTGTTTAGAGTTGTGTTGTGATATCTTCCCGTGAGTCACTGATCTCGATCGTGTGCATTTGCGTGTATGATTAGTGCACGGTCGAGCAGGGGCGTCACAACCGCCTAGCCTGCCGCCGGCACCACCACGGTGTCTAACAGCACAACGGTCATGCAGCACACCTGCCCGCAGATTCGTACGGGCCAAGATCAAAATTCGAACCCGCACGGCTCCAGGACGTGTGCCGACCATGCCGCAGCACCACGCGGTCACGAGCGACCAACTCGCTGACGACCAGGAGCAGCCCCACGACGGACGAGGAAGATGCCGTCGGAACCCCACGGAGCTGCCCAGATCTGAGCTTGCCACCGCGAGATGAGATGCCCGGTCGCCGCCCTCATAGGATCCCGCGCGAGCTTTGCCAGTGGTCCCCTCAGGCAGCGGCAAGACGAGGGGAAGGAGAGGAGGGCTCGGGAGTCACCGGTGGTGGCGCTTCCGCCGTGTCGCCAGATCGGGACGACGCGGGGGTGGGGGTCTTTTTTTTATCAATGCTAACTTCTCTCTTGTTCTTAATACATCATTTATATGTGATTATATTATACAAATAATATTTATAAGATACATGTACTCAGACATAAATAACTGTTGAATAGATAGAACGTGGTGAAGTTTTTTGGGGGGGGGGGGGGCATGCCCCCCTCCCCAATAATAGTGTTAAGTTTATGTTCTGCAAATCACATTTTTTATAATTCATTTAGGTATGTATCTTTTGCCATGGCCTAGGGCTGCGAACCACTAGTGCATTTTTTTATTTTATTTGAACCTAAATGACATTGATCTTGGAATTGTCAGATAGTACGAGTCTCTGAAGCTGTTAGACGAGTCTTCTCAGTATCAGATGAGGTACGAAGACATGGATGGTGACTAGATGCTTGTTGGAGATGTCCCTTGGGAGTAAAGTTCCTCGGAATAATTCTTCGGATGTCCTCATGTGCAGAATGTTTGTTGGCTCCGTGAAGACGCTAAGGATCATGAGGATATCAGATGTCAGTGGTCTCAGTTAGATTCTTTCTTACCTCTTTCCTTTGAATGACGCCTAGCCAAGCATCCGAAGGAAGTCTTAGTTAAAAAACAGCACACGGTTGTTTTTATCTACAACACATATGGAGCTTGACCTGGGGGGCTTTCAAAATGGTCACTGTTTTAGCACGCAAAGGCTTTCACCTCTGCAATCAGTTGAGGCTAAGTTTGGCAGCAAAGTTTCTACAAAACTGTGGTAATTGAAAACCAAAGTATTCCCATGGGTGGGCAAGTAATACCGCAGTTTCTTAATACCAATGTTTTCTCAGTTTTACGTGTGTTTGGCTGGTGTTGTTTTATCTAAGTTTTGACTAGAGCATTTCCGTCGATGACCGAGTAATTAGCAGCTGCCGTTAGCAGCCGGCTGCATGCAGCCGCCATGCACACGTTAGGATCTGTAGAATAGGTCTATCCTAGCTGCACCTACATGCACGTCACTTAACCTACAATAATGCTATCCTGGAATCACGTATGGCCTTTGCATGGGCTGTTGGCATTGAAGGCTTCAACTAATCAACCTATATATGCCCCTCTTCAAACGAACACATAATCTAGTCTTCACGCAACAAGTTTCTCCTGGTTTGCGAATGTGATTTACGGCAAGTTATCAGGTACGTTCTATTATCAATCATGTTTTTGGGGATCTAGGAAAAGTGTATACCTGAGATGTCATATGCATATTTTTGTAGGTGTGTTATATTGCCAATCAGAATGTTAGGCAATTTTTTGACGCGCAAACGTAGAGAAGATGATGAATTGGCTATCATCGAAGCTTTGTATGGTAATGACAAAAGCTCGGCCAACCACACACGTATTCATACATCAATCCTTACAGGAGATCGGTACGTGCGAGAAGTTCTAGAAGGTCATGAATTAAGATGCAAGCGAGATTTTCGAATGGAGCCGTATATTTTTCGTAACTTGGTCCAGTGCCTTCGAGAGAGATGCCATCTAAGAGATACAGATTTTGTCTCGGTGGAAGAACAAGTAGGCATATTTTTATATGCTGTTTCAAAGAATGCAACCAATCGTACACTCCAAGGGCAATTTCAGCATAGTGGTGAGACAATAAGTCGCTATTTCAATATTGTGTTGAACGCCCTCATGATATTGTCTGGAAGTGTAATACAATTGCCTCCAATTAACGTTCCTTTCAAAGTTGCAAGCAATACAAAATTTATGCCATATTTCAAGGTATTATTCAAATTTTAACCCTTCAATGCTATAGCCAAATATAAATACAAAAAATTCATTGTATGTAATTTTTTATAGGATTGTATTGGAGCAATAGATGGAACGCATATTCCGATTAGCATATCTCCGAAAGACCAAGATCCATATCGTAACAGAAAGGGAACATTGTCACAAAATGTCATGGTTGCATGTGATTTTGATAATCGTTTCGTCCATGTCAGCAGCGGATGGGAAGGTTCAGCTTCTGACGCTCGAGTTCTACAAGATGCTCTTGA
Organism: Elymus sibiricus; assembly: GCA_039707655.1. Taxonomy (NCBI): domain Eukaryota; kingdom Viridiplantae; phylum Streptophyta; class Magnoliopsida; order Poales; family Poaceae; genus Elymus; species Elymus sibiricus. The sequence continues at coordinate 327,008,423 of CM077664.1, forward strand.
AAATAACTTCTATGTCCCCGAAGGAAAGTTTTATTTGGTGGATGCGGGTTATGCGAATACACCTAATTTCATTGCACCTTATCGCAATGTAAGGTACCATTTGGTGGAGCAAGCTAAATGCAATCAGCGGCCGCAAAACCCTCGAGAGCTATTCAATCTGAGGCATGCACAACTTCGTAATCATATTGAGCGTATAATTGGAGTTCTGAAGAAGCGTTTCCCCATACTGAAGTGTGCGTCGCAATACCCCATCGACTCACAAGCAGAAATTGCGATTGCATGTTGTGCTCTTCATAATTTTATTTGTAGTAATGAGGGCGGCGAACAATGGTTGGACCAAGTTGAATCAGAGATAGATCCAATAAAAATAATTGATGTTCCAAGTGGAGATATGAAGTATACAAATGATATACATTCTCTCAATGAGCGGCGAGCACTAGGTATCACAAAAAGGGATGAAATAGCCGATGCCATGTGGAAAGACTATCAAGACTATGTCAGACGGACTAGAAGAAATACTGCATGACTTTCATTTGTTCTCATTATATATGTTTTTGTTTAGAAGTGTCCTGAATAAAATAAATTCATTTATTTTAGCGTATGTTGGATGTGTCATGAGTACAATAAAATAAAATATTAATATTGTATACGAGGAATTATTAAACAGAATCAATAGGGTTTGTGCTTCCTTTATTCAGAATAGAAAGAAACATGGTACTACTTAATTGACAATGATTCATGGGACTGAACTGATGTATAAATGAAATGCTAACATGATTAAATAAAATGTCTCCTACTTCGGTATCCTTCAGACATGCGGGGCCACCACTTCTTGGATAATCATAGAAGGAACATCATCGTCCACTTCCATGAATGTTTGACGGTTTAACATATCTTCTTTCAGATGTTTGATCATCTTGTGTTGTTCACTTGGTGTGAGTCCCAATGTTTTAAGTTTCTGAATACAGTTTGGCATGCCATAAGGATCATTTTTTGGGTCATTCCTTTCCATTTGGGCCATCTTGATTTCCTTGTAGCTCTCAATTTGCTTTGTCTTCATTTCTTTATAAGTCTGCATTTCTTCTTCCCTCACAGAAACCAAGTTGGCCAACGCAATGTCCTTACCTCTTTTTCCCTTAGTTTTCTCACTTCCATCATCAGATATTTTTGAATTCCGAAGCCTCTTCCTTCGAGGTGAATCCACACTTGTTAAATCTTCTACTGCTGAAACATGATTTTCATTACCCCCTAGAGGTTCTGAATATCCGGCATATGATAAATCAACATCATCGACATACATATCTCCGCCCCAGTCATAGTCTGGCATTACTGATCCCGGAGCAGATAGTGTTGCCTCAGGAGAATCCATACTAGCAGCCCTCATAACATCATCAATATAGCTTCCATGTTCAGGAAGATGAGACACATTCTTGGACCTCTCTTTAGTACCATCAGTTGTCCTTTTGCAATGCTTGCCTTCTGCCATTTTACCTGCGTACAAGCTACGTGACTAATAAGTGACATGATAGGAGTAGCTTCTTATTTTTTTAATCATTGTCAAAAACAAACCTTCATGAATTTCATATAGAATATCATAGTAGGGGAATGGTTTGTGCCTCCACTTGCGTTGTTCGCTTGATAGCTCCTCCCATTTTTCATCTAAAGCCGTTGGAACTTTGTTCTTGGGATCCCAACCAAATCCACTCTTCTCTACAATAGACTTGACGACATTCAATTCCTTCTTCAGCCTTTGCTCCCTATCTTTCAGTTGTTGAACAGTAAAATTAGCTCCAGGAGGCCTCGCATTTAATCGGTTTTTCATGGAATGCCATCCTTCCTTGGTCCACCCATTCTGGCCACGGTACTTCCCTACATCTGAGTACTCTTTCATCATTGACACTAGAAAAGCTAAGCGACCATTAGTCCATGCTGCTCTATCCTTTTTTGTCACTGCAAGTGTTTTTAAATTGTTAGTTCAAGATGGACCTATAATTACATCAGCCAAGTAAAAGATGATGTAGTCGTCAACATGACTATAGCTAGATGCTGAGCTAACTAGACAAGTGCAAAAATAGAAGGATCAGTCGGCCTTTAATGGCACGATCAATTGAACGAGGACGTACATGATTGATCAAGAGCACATTGCATCTTAAGTTCATATAAATCAACTAGATTAAACTAATGCAATCTTAGGAGTGTTGCCATTATATTATTTCTATACGTTCATGTACTTCCAGCCGGGCCAAAAATCTATGTGCCTGTACATGCGCTGTTTGTACTGCATCGGCTAGCTGCATAGCCTTGTGCGCACGAGGGTTCTCCAGAAAGATCACTCCATCTACTCCATGAACTAATGAAGACATGTGCTACTCGCCGGAAACTAATCAGTGCCCTCGTCCCATCCAACTTTCACATCTATAATCAATATGCCGCCCCATGCGGCAGTATTACGATCACCGGACTGGGAAAATATTTAAAGATAGGACATAGACGAGCGCATACCTTTTTTGCCTGGTGGTGAGCTCGATTGACTCATGGCCGAGAGAAGAGATGGGATACTCCCAGGTGACGCCGGCTAGAAGAAGAAGCACCCAAGAGACAAACGTACGCGAATCAAACAGAATCAGCTAATTAGCAGGAGATATAACAGTCGGGGGGGGGGGGGGGGGGGAGGAGAAGTAGGAGGCGATCTCGTCGGATATTGTTATCTCACGTAGACGTCGACGTCAAGTGCGCCGTTCGGTTTAGAAAAAAGAGGTCCGGGCCTCTTTTTCCGATACAGCAACAATACCTTGGTTTCTCGGATACCGTGGTTTGCAAAACTTCAGTTTTTTGCTGCAGCCAAACACATCAAAGTATTGAAAACCATGGTCTTTTTCAGAAACCTCAGTATGCTCTGAAAACTTTAAAAAAACCTTGCTGCCAAACGCAGCCAGTATTTCATTCGTGCATATCCATTGATGCCCCTGTTTTTTGCTACAGCAGGACCACGGTTTCAAGCCAGTCACAGAACCGCAGCTTCGACGCGAGGGCGGACATGAGATGAGAACGCTGAAGACCCACCGGCCAGCCGGGAGTGCTATATATCATCTCTGGTGAAGCTTCGAGCACGGCCAACACCAACCACAACCACATCCGAGCGAGGAGCCTGATGGTGCCTCTGGCGCAATCGTTGTGATTACTTGTGTGCCATGGCAAAAATAAGAGAAAATGTTCTAGAGACATGGCAAAGATCTTATTGTATTAGATCTAATTTCGTTAGACTTGCTTGTTAGCTATAAACTAGCCATTGTTAACTTTTTGATTTTTTGTGCCATGGACACTTTTAAGTTTTTATACTACCTCTTTAATAATTGTCCTCACGGAAAATTTATTGTATTGACGAAAGCAAATTTATAGTATTAACCTTAACATTTTGTAATTGTCGCTACCATGGCAAGTTTTTATAAACAATTGCCATGCTTTGTTTTAGCAACATCATGGCAAGTAGTTGTTCTACATGTGTATAGTTACCATGGCAAAAAATTAAGATCTTTTTGCCAAGCCACCTAAAATTTTGTAATACATATATAGACATGTCATGGCAATCTTAATTTGTATTTGATCTATGTTCAGTACATGGCAAGTTTACTTGCTCTTTTAGCTATAAACTAGCCATGACAAAATCTTCTGATGTTTTTGTCATGGGCACTTGAAGTTTTATACTACTTTTCAGTAATTTTTATCATTAGAATTTTATTTTATTGACCATGGCAAACTTATTTTCTATTGACCATATCATTTTACTTATGGCTACTATGTCCAAATTATTTAAAACACCATGGCAATTGTGTTGTACATACACGACATTTTTATCGAACTTACCATGGCAAATATTTTTTGTAGATATACCATGGAAAATGTATTATTACACTTACAATACATGCCATCACAAACCTTTTGAGATGATCACACGACAATTTAGAACTTTTCACATGGCAAATATTTTTATGTCAACTTAAAAGATGTTTTTTTTTCCATTTTTACGAATCTTCTTACGTGTCACCTTTCTTAACATGTTAATGTTTTATCTATACCATGGTAATTGTTCTGATGGCATGGCGATTATATTATTTGGATCATGGCATTTTCTATGTGTAATTTTATGTTATGACAAAGAAAATACTGATCATGGCATTTTTATTTGTAAGATCATGTCATTTTGATTTTTAAGATGATGGTATTTTTATTTTTAATGTCGTGGAAATTTTATAATCTCGATCATTTTATTTTATTTAACATTTTTAGTTTTGAATCATTCTCATCGAAAACTAAAAACTTTGTCGCCATGGCAACTAAATTTGTGTTTTCATGGCAACTTAAATATATCCAACCACGACAAGTTATATAGATCAAGGTAATTTTTTAAATGGCGTGGCAATTTTTATTATTTTATATCATGGTAATTTCCTGTGTGCGATTTTTATGTTATGACAAAGAAAATATAGAACACAATAATTTAATTATGGGGCGTGCTACGCGTCGGCCGGCGGACGCCGCCTCGCGAGCCGTTAGATCTGGCACAAGCTAGCAACCCAGCTTGTCCTCTTCTTTTGCAACAAAAGTCATGTTGCATAAATCATTTGCAATAGAGATATTGTTGAAGAAATATTTGTAACAGAAGTTGTGTTGCGGAAAACATTTGCAACATTTGTCACGTTGCAAAAATAATTTTGGGCTTCGCTTTTTTGCAATATAGGTGATGTTGCAACACAGGTAAAGTTGCGGAATTTTTTTGGTCTTTCTTTTTTGCAACATAAGTGATGTTGCAGAACTTTTTTTGCAACATAGGTAATGTTGCAGAAAATTTTGCAATGAAGATGGTGTGAAAAAACGTCGCCACATGTTACCGATTCATGTCGTAGGAGCACAACTATCGTTCGTCGTCGCCGCTTGCAACTCCGACATATCAATTGCAACAGGGAGGCGACTGGTGATGGTCGGGGACGACACAGAGGAGGTCAGCGGAGGCACGACTACCCAGCAGGCGCCGACCATCGGTGGCAGCGGCACCGTAGAGGCGCCCGCGCCCGACCTCATCTACGGCTGCCCAGCAGACGCCGACTGGCGACTGCAGCGGCGCCCGCGCCCGACCTCGTCTACAGCTGCCCAGTAGACGCCGACTGGCGACGGCAGCGACGCCAGTGCCCGACCTCGTCTACGGCTACCCGGCGTCTACGTAGCCAGCAACGCCCACGCCCAGGCGCTTGCGACCTTCTTATCCATTCGCTTGCGAAGATGAGGAGAAAAAGGAACCGCTTGCTATAGTGGTTGATGGTCCCAACGCAAGACACGCATCGCGTTGAACAGTGGGCGGATGATGGCGTGGAAATCGGCCGGTTGAACAAAAGCGTTTCCCTTTTTTTTCGAAACGGAGGCAAAATATTTGCCTCATCCATTAATTAAGAAGAAGTTTAGAGTTGCTTTTACATCAGAAAAGCTAAGATAAGATACATAGATTTTACTCTCGCGGCATGATGTTTCCCAAGTGCTTCGCGCCGGCGGCGATCCAAAGCCTAGCCTCATTCTTGATGTTACCAAAGATGATGGATGGGAGAGTCGATTTTTGTTGGAACACCCTAGCATTTCGCTCACACCAAATAGTCCAGCAAGACAGCATGGTGAGGGTTGCCATTGCCTTCTGGTTTGCCACGTTCTTCTGGGACATGTTGATCCACCAATCCTTGATGGAGCGCTCGTCATTCCAGCGAGAAGTGTCCATGCCGTCTAGCCCAAGCCAATCCTTGATCATGCCCCAAAGTCTCCTAGTGAAACGACACTTGAAGAAGAAGTGATCCACCGTTTCATTAGTCTGCTTGCAAAGAGGACATAAACCGCAATTTGGCCAAGCCCGCTTCTGGAGCCTATCCGCCGTCCAAAGTCGGTTTTGAATTGCAAGCCATGCAAAAAATTTGACTTTTGGGGGCGCCCAGACCTTCCAGACCGCCTGGCCCATGGGTGATCGCGTGGCGCCAAGGAATTGAGCCTTATATGCCGAAGTTGCGGAGTAGTGACCACTTGTCGTATGCTTCGAGATGATGTCATCTTCGATTCCGTCCACAAGGTGAATAGACCGAGAGCGAGCCCAAAGAGTCACAATTTTCCTAATGTGCTCCATTGTCCAGTCCATGGGCAACCTAATTTTTTCAAGCCAAGCATCGCCATGCATGGCCTCTCGCACCTTCCACTTTTTTCTCGAGGAGATATAAAAAATGAGCGGTGCCAAGTCCAAGGGCGACACCCCATTGATCCAAGGTGAATCGCAGAAAGGTGCACGGGCCCCATTGCCAATGGTGATGTGCGAAGACGCGTTGAAGAGAGCCCGGTCCATCTTGTCGCAAGGGTTGTCAAATACAACCCACATCTTAGCCGGGTCCTTCCATTCGAACCATAGCCATCTAAGTCTTAGCGCCCGCGCAAACTTGGTAAGGTTGATGACACCAAGGCCCCCAAGGTCGGTTGGGCGGCAAACGTTGCGCCAGTTCACTTTACACTTGGCCCCGGTGGCCTTGTCCGTGCCCGCCCAAAGGAAAGCCCTCTGGATCTTGTTATAGTTATGAAGTGTGCTGGCAGGAGGGTTGAGGGAGATGATGTGGTAGGTCAGCTGCGAAGTGAGGACTGACTTGACAAGAGCACATCGCCCCATGGTCGTAATGTTCAGCCCATCCCACGGCACCAGCCGTGCCGCCGCCTTATCTTCAAGGAATTGGAAGTCCCCTTTCCGAAGCTGCCAAACCGAAAGTGGTAGACCCAAATATTTGATGGGGAAGGCAACCTTGGTGGCCGGCAGGCTAGCAAGAATCGCATCTAGATCAATAGCCTCACAACGAATTGGGACAACCGAGCTCTTCTGAAAGTTGGTGCATAGGCCCGACACGTTGCCAAAGCAGGTGAGCACCTTTGCGAGGTTCTCAATATCTTCCTTGATAGGGGCCATGAAAACCGCCGCATCATCGGCGTAGAGGGAAGTGCGGAATATTGCCCTCCGTCCTCGAATCTTATGGAAGAGGCCATGGGTGGTTGCAAGGTTGAGGATTTTCTGCAGCGGGTCAATCGCGATGACGAATAGCAACGGTGAGATAGGGTCCCCCTGTCGAAGGCCGCATGCATGCAAGACCGGAGGACCGGCCACTCCATTGAGTAATATCCTTGAGGAGGACGTATGAAGCAAGGCGGTGATCCAGTTGCGAAACTTGGGTGGGAACCCTCTTCGCTGCAAAAGGTCAATGATGTACTCCCATCGGACCGAGTCAAATGCCATCCGGATGTCGAGCTTGAAGAGGAGTGAATGCGTTTTACTTTTGTGCAACTTGCGAGCAAGACCCCTCACGTACATGAAGTTGTCGTGAATGCTTCTCCTTTTGATGAAAGCACTTTGCGCATTGGAGATGAGCGAGTGCATGTGAGGGCCAAGGCGGTTGGCAAGCACCTTAGCGATGATCTTAGGAACGGCGTGGATGAGGCTTATAGGTCTATAGTCAGAGATTCCTTCTGCTCCCTCCTTGGGGAGAAGCACCACGTTCGCCGAGTTAAGCCACTTGAGGTTGGCCGTGTGGAGGGTGTTGAAACAGTGGATGACATTCATCAAGTCCACTTTGATGATGGGCCAACAGTGCTTGAAGAAGATGCCAGTGAAGCCGTCCGGCCCCGGTGCCTTGCCGCATGGCATTTGATCTATCGCAGCTTTAACCTCCTCTTCAGTGATGGTGGAGTCAAGCTCGCCCAACTCGTGGTCCTGGTCCTGGAGGCCTAGCTCATCCTAATTGAAGTCCATGGACCTCCTGGTCCCTTTTCCCAGAACATTGGAAAAGTGCTCGTAGATCAAGTTCTCTTTTTGTTCATGGTCCGTAACCCAACCATTGTTGTGTTGTATCATGTGAATGTGATTCTTCCTACGTCTCGCGTTCACCCGCCGGTGGAAGAATTTGGTGTTGGCGTCACCCTCTCTCAGATTTGAAATTCTCGCACATTGCTTCTTTCTTGCTCTCTCTAATACCGCCAAGCTCACGACCCTCCGTTTGAGCTTGGCCCGCGGATCTTGCTCAGGGATGGAGAGAGCACGCCCCTCCTGAGCGATGTCCAGTCGAAGGATCACAAGCAGAGCGGCATGGAGGTGCAGTTTAGACCTGGAGAATAATTTCCTACTCCATTCGGTGAGTCTTAGCCCTGTCTTCTTGAGCTTGTGAAAAAGCCTCTGATAAGGCTCTAAATGATGGCAATCCCCATTCCAAGCGTTAAGAACCACCTCATTAAATCCCGGCATGGACGTCCAAAAATTCTCGAATTTGAAGGTTCGAGGCCTACGGGGCCCACTATCATCCGCAAGAAGAAGGGGACAGTGATCGGACAGCGATGAGGAGAGGGCATGCAACACGTGAGTGCTGAAGGAAGTGTCCCAGTCGACGTTGCAAAAAAATGCATCTAACTTGCACAAAGTCGGGTTATCTCTTTCATTGCTCCAAGTAAACTTGCGGTTCTGAAGATGTATCTCGTTGAGCTCACAAGCATGAAGGGTGTTGCGAAAACGATTGATGCGCGAGCGATTGATATTTCTCTTATTTTTGTCCCTAGCACGATAGATTTGATTGAAATCGCCCAACGCGAGCCATTTGATCCCGGGCGCTGGCTTTTGGGCGAGCAGTTCCGCAAAGAATGCGTCTTTGCAAGAAGGTTCAGTTGGGCCATAAACAGTAGTGATCTTGAACATATTCCCAGTTGCACGTATGAGAACCATGGCCGAGAGACAGTAGACGGTGCTGACCACGTCGGAAATCTGGACAACATTGTCGTCCCATAGCATCAGAATGCCACCCCTAGTGCCAGTAGCCGGCCGATGAGCAAAGCTACGCAGCCTATTACCACCCAGGTAAGAGGCAATGAATTGGTCCATATGATCAAGTTTGGTCTCCTGTAGGCAGGCCACATGACAGGTTGTTGCTGCAATGGTTTCATGGACGGTGGAACGCCGATTGACACAATTTAGGCCCCTTACATTCCAGCAAAGAAAGTTGATGTTTTCTCCTAACATATGGAAACTAGTACAGACCCTAACACAGCCACAGCCCGGCTGAAAGCATCGCCCACATAACAATCTGGGCTTCTCCGCCTCGCATTCCACACGGGCAACATAGACAAACACCAAAAAAGCATCAGGTGGTCTCTACACTCGACCCACCTCACTGTCATGGCATCCAAGCATGCATCCATGAACAGCCCCTTACAGTACGTAGACTGAACCACATAATATTGTTCTATCATAAGGAACTATGGAACCCAATGGCAGACAATAGGGACCTAGGCAGACGACGCCGTTGCCGTGGCCTCATGGTCAATCGCAGCCTCGCCCCCGTGGTTGATTAGGGCCTCCTCCACCTCTCCAGCAACAACATCATCAACTTTGAACAAGCCTCGCAAGGCTGCCATGACCGCCTCTGGGAGTTGCTCCTTGAACTGGTCTTCGAACGCCTTCAGCGCCTTGTCCGTGATATCTTCCCCGTCTTGCACAATGCCAATCGAGCGGCAGAGCAGCCCCTGCGCCTCCTTGGCCATGGCAGTAGCAACGCCAGCGCCCCGAGCCATGATCCGCGCACTGTTGCGTCTCAGCGAGAACCCACCATTGGTGGTGATGTGCATGCCAGCCAGGGTCTTGCGCCTGCGTGTCGGGGCCTTGACTGGGGAGGAAGCCGGCGAGGGAAGCAGAGGCTGCTGCCTTGGCTGGAACAGAGCCTCCAATCCCGTTGGAATTGAGCTCTCCACCATAGCAGCCCCGGGCATCAGGGGGGTGTGCGCCTGGGCGTCGTGCTGGAGAGAAGGGGCGGCGTTGGTGAAGCTTCGAACCCAGGAGGACGCGAGCCAGCTGGGGATGGAATGGCCATGCGCGCCGGGGAACAGAGCAGGGCCACCTGCGGGCTCACAGCAGCGATTCTGGAAGCAAGAGCAGCGCTCTCGAGGTCTCCACGCTTGGAGCGGGGCGAGGACGGCAATACCGTGGTTGGTGAGAGCGGAGGGGAGGCCAGCGGTGTGAGGCTCTCAGCCGAACGGCGCCTAGCCCCACGCGGCGAGGCCTGCCTCGCCGGGCTGCGGCCACACCCATCAAGCAGCGCGGATGAAGGAGCAATGACGTCGCCCTCCGCTGCACGCACCCCATCATCGTTGGCCGAGCCAGAGCCTGCTAGCATGCGTGGTGGAGACGCTCCTTGCCTGCGTCTTCCATCGCCTCCACCGCCACGACCCGAGTCACGGTCGCGGCCATGGTCACGCCCCTGGTCACGGTCCCGGGGCCGGCGGGAGAGACTGCGACGAATTCTGGCTCCCCAGCCCTGGCCGTCCCGAGAATCGTTGCGGCCACGGCGTCCTTCATCTTCCCGGCGGCGGTCGCGGTCACGGTCGTCGTCACGGTCCCGCCTATGAGGGTCGACCGGCCTGGAGATGCGCTGCCGCCTGTCCCTCGGCTTTGTTTCGCCATCAACAATGCCCATGCGATAATCGTATCCCTGGGACACGATGTTTGGCCCTTGGGTCGGGTCCTCGTGGATGGACAGGTGAACAATCACCCGGTGCTCCAGGCCACGCCTCCCGAAGATGGGCTCGCCGCCGTTCCTTCCTGGGAGCGTGACCCAGCTCACACGCGGCACGTTGGCCGGGCTGGACGTCCATGCCCATACCGCCAGCACCTCAGTCGCCGTCTTCATCTTGGACGCCGGCTCCACGTAATCCACCGAGCAGGCCCTTGAGGCAGAGCCGCACGTGGTGCCGGTGGTCGACATGCTCGGCATGGGCTTCAAGGCGCCACTGACGAATTTGGAGCTTGGCAAATTTCCCTTTAATTATTAAGATCATGGCAAATTTCCTTATCTATACCCTGGTAATTTTATTTTAAATGGCATGTCATTTTTTTTATGATGAAAATATTTTTTATGATATTTTTATAGAAGTTTTAAAAAGTTGACATGGCAAATTTCCTGAATTTTTTACTTAAAATATTTTTTGTACACTTTTTCTATTTTTATATACAAAAGAAATGGCGATTGGGCCTGGAGGCCTGGAAAAGGCCTATCTGGCAAAAAACGGGCCTTTTCTGTAGTGAACCAAAAACGTTCGCTCGAGGGTGCTCATTGCATCGAACGAGTGGTCACTTGCCCTGCGCCCCCAGCGGTCGTTCGCCAGCTATCTCGATCCAAATTTGATTGTCTCGAGTCCCAACGACGCTGGTAGCAGGAGAAGTAGCATTTTATATACAGTTCACCCTGAAAAATAGATGAGAAGTACTAAAACTTCAGTCCCCCTACCGAGTGCATCATTTTAGATACTACTCCACCCCGATGATATAAGATGTTAGTACAATTAATATGTGATTATGTCGGTTGTAATAACATTTTATATGATGGGACGAAGTGAGTATTTAGATGTTAAAAAAAAACAGATGGAAAAAAATCAGTATGCTATTTAGATGTCAAAAAAACATTTTTTTTCTACAGATAAATATATAGTACACGTTCTCTTAGTATATGTAAAATTCTATTAAATAATACTTCCTCTGTCCCAAAATAGGTGTCACTGGTTTAGTATAAATTTGTACTAAACGGGCGACACTTATTTTGGGAGGAAGAGAGTATATGGTTTTTCGCAATGCTACACACATGAAAAAAGATGGGGCCCAAATAGGAAAAGAACAAAACCGATTTAAATCAATGTGTTTGTCATGTTTTATATTCACCACATATGAGCATATATACATGTTGATGAAATTTCGTACGTATTTGCTACACATATGAGTACGTGTCACGTGTGTGTATGCATATACTTTTTTAGCAGATTTTCTTGAGGTGTGGAAAATGTATTTTCGATGAAAAAGAAAATAACAGGCACCGTGAAGCCCGTCGAAAAATGTAATGTATTTCCAAACACATGAGTACGTGTGTGTATGCATATACTTTTTTAGCAGATCTTCTCGAGATGTGGAAAATGTATTTTCGATGAAAAGGAAAATAACAGGCACGGTGAAGCCCGTGGATCGTTTTTCAGCGGACCTCCTTTCCTCCTCCTCAAGAAAAGTCTCTTCCTCCTCCTGCCGGCGCCGCCGCCAATCCACCCCACCTCCGATGGCCTTTGGGCCATGGAGGTGCGGAGGATCTCGGCCCTCGCTGGCGGGAAGGACCCCGTTCTCGTTTTTGTTAGGTTCAACGTCTTGGTTGGGGCTATGTGGCGGTGGCGATGTCCCTCAGTAGGAATAATGTCTTCCACGTCCGATCCCCGTCCCGATGGTGCGAATAGCATCGTCGGAGGACGTGTGAAGGTGTGTCCCCGTCGGATCTTACGGGATTCGGTCGGTGTTGGTCTTCGGTGGATCTATTTGGATCCAGTTTGTGTTCGTCTTCGTTCGTGTGCTTACAGGTTTGATCTTTCCGATCTACAACTCTCTTCATCGGCGATGGTTGCTATTCTGGTGCGCTGGTCCTTTGGGGCCTTAGCACGACGACTTCCCGACTGTCTACTACAACAAGGTTTGCCCGGCTCCGGTGAGGGAGGGGCGATGACGGCGGCGCGCCTTCGGCTCGCTCCAGTGATTGTATGTAACACCCCTGTGTAAATGAGCCACATTGATCTTCATATTAATGCTAAGCTACTTTGTTTTGCAAAAAAAAAAATGATCACAGTGAAATCATATCTCATTTCAAACTCCTTCACTGAATTCAAATTCAATTTGCAAGTGGAAAATGAAGTTGCACAAAAGTTGCTGCAAAATAGTTCATCATTTAGCAAATATTCCATAACAATTATTTGTTAAGAAAAACAACATCACTTATTTGATTAAATGGGCTATAGCAATTAAAACAGTGCCAAATCAGCATTTTTAAATGATTTTTCCATTTATGAAAAATTCAATTCAATTCAAACTTCTCTCAAACTTTTTGTGACAGTGCCAAATATTGCAATGTAAATATGTGGCCAAGTTCCATATTTTGCAAAAGCCATTTGATGGCTTAATTAAATGCAAAATTGTTTCTGAAAAAGAAAAAGCAGAAAAACAGAAAAAGAAAAGAGAAAGGCCACTGTGCACTGGGCCTTAGTGCACAGTGCCTGGCCCAGCCGGCCCAGCCTACCTCCCCCGTCGTCTCCCTCCTCTCTCCTCCCCGTGTCAGCGCCGCGCGCCGTCGCCGCCGAACCAGCTCCCCTCCTCGCGCCGCTACAGCGTCGCGGGAGGATAAGAACGCCAGCGCCGACGTCTCGAGGAAGTCCCCGGTCCTTATCCCCCTCTCCCCTCGCTCTCCCACCTCGCTCGATGCTGCCTTGGCCGCGCCTTTGCCATAGCCGCGGCCACCGTCACCCTATCGCCTCGCCGCCGTGTCAGGGAGACGCGCCGTCGACCGCTACGTCGCCTGCAACCACGAGCCCGAGCCGGGAGCCTCTGCATCGCCGCCCTCGCTTTCTTCTTCTTCCTCGGACGCCGGAGATCGTCGTCGCCGCGCCGTCTGCTCCAGGCCTCCCTAGAGCCCTCTTTGCTCAACTACAGGCTCGCAGTGAGCCTCTCCCTCGTTCCCCTCTCTTCCCGCCGTCATTTGCGAGCGCTAGCTAGGTTTCCCACCGTGGCCGAAAGCCGCCGCTGCTCGAGCTCACCGTCAGTGTGGCCCCGGTGACCATTTGGTCGCGCGCCTGCCACCGTTGTGCTCCCCACGCCGCGTAGGGCCTCGCTAGCGCCTCGCCCTGCTTGTTTGCGCGCCGAAGCACCAACCCCGCGAGCACCCGATTTTGGTCGTCCGCCTCGCTCGTCGTCGCCGTCGCTGTAGGGCTTCTCCGGCGATGCCACCACCACCATTAGACGCGTCGTGGTCTGCCCGATCGAACGCGACCGGCGCCGCGCCAAATGACCGCTTGTAGCCGTTTTCCGACGCCGGCCTGAGCTCCTCCGCCGCGTTTCGTGGTCGCCGACGTTTAAACGCCGGTGGTCCGACGTGGCGCAGCCACGGGGCCCACCCTGGGTCACTGCCAGTGGGCCCCGTTGACTGCGGTGACCCAGTCAACGTACTGACTGGGCAGCCCCAGCCAATGACATGTGGGCCCCACACGCTTAATTAAACTGGTTTTTAAAATAAATTAATATGTTAACTAATGTGTCACTGACAAGTGGGTCCCACTAGCTAATTAACTTAATTAGTTAAATTAAACCTCTGTTAAACTGCTCTGTCTATGACATGTGGGCTCAACAGTCAACCCAGTTGACTGCTGACTGGGCCCCTGGCCCCACCTGTCATCCACTGTGGCTATCCCACAGTGGGTGTAAATGGTCCATGCACTGTTCATTTTTGAATTAATTAAATTCCAGGATTTTCATAATATAGTTAAAACTTTAGAAATTCGTAAAAATTAAACCGTAGCTCGGATGAAAATAAATTATATATGAAAAATGATCAGAAAAATAAGACGAATCCGAATATGCCATCCATATACCTGCCACACCCCTCCAACACTGCAAACATGGAACCTTCCCCTCCGGATCGCCTGTTTGATAACTGCCCAGAGCCGGGAAAATATTCCCAGATATTTTCCCACTCCGTCTGTAACGCTTAGCATTGCATTAGGTCACCCATGCATTGCATTTTGCCCTGTCATGCTCTGTGATTGCATTTGTATGCTGTGTATTTATTTGTTTCCTCCCCCTCTTCTCTCCGGTAGACCCCGAGACCGACGTTGCCCCTGAGTTCGACTACCCCTCAGACGCCCAGCCTCTTTCAGCAGAGCTTCCAGGCAAGCAAACCCCCTTGATCATGCCTATATCGCCCATTCTTTCTTTCTTATGCTTGCATTAGAATTGCTACAGTTGTTGTTTCGATAGTACCTATTCTGATGCATAGCTGTTTTTGTAACTGCTGTTGATACCTTACCTGCTATCCTAAATGCTTAGTATAGGTTGGTTAGTGATCCATCAGTGGCCCCGCACCCTTGTCCGTGTTGCCGTGCTTTGCTTCCGGATGCTCGATCAGTGTGGTCGACGTGCAGAGACCGACACATCACCACACACCCCCCTTAGTTGTACGACTCTGCAGAGCTACTATCGAGTGCCGAGGGTGATACCTCCTACCTCACTCCTGATGATATCTTTGTAGGGTAGCTAGTCGGTTGTGGGTTACAGAGAGTGATTGCTCTTTCACCACCTCCGATGATGCCTCTGTCGTGCAGCCCCTCAAGTGTGAGCCCATCGAGGGTGATTCCTCCAAGTTCACCTTGACGGATACATCGAGTGGAAGTCCATCGAGGGTGATTCCTTGGACTTCCTCGTTGATGATAAAACACACTGTTACCTTTAACTGTTACTGCGGGACTAAAGGGACAGGCGGTACTATCCCGGTAGAGGTGGACCTGAGTTTCCGACAGTCTCTTGTGAAGTCGGGTTGACCTGGAGGGCACCCGTGAGATAATTACGTGGTACGTCCGGGCAGGCAGAGACCGCCCCAGGAGAGGGATGGGCCTGGCCCTTGTCGTACATCCGCGAGACGGGGCGACAGAATCACTGATCGTTTCCGCGAGCTCCCAATACACTAACATGTTTGGATATATGATCTGAGTAGGCCTCTGTCCTTTTCGCACTAACCACCACGCGGGATAAGATATGGGCACTCGGCGCCGTACGATTCTCCCGAAAGCTCTGTCAGACGTCCAGTTCAGCATTGTGGCCGGGCCGGATCGCGCCATCCAGGACAGAGGTGGTGCTGGTACCCCCCTGCGCACAACGACCCGGAGTGCTTAGGACGATTGGCCCATGACCCCTTCGCACTTAGGATGTAGACCGGCGGGGACCTCTCTACGGAGCCTAGGTAGGAATACGGCGTGTCGATCAGCCGAGGCCGGGCATGACCAGGGAAAGTGTGTCCGGCTGGAGTTAATCGAGCGTGTTGGGTAAGTTGGTGCACCCCTGCAGGGAAGTTATCTATTCGAATAGCCGTGTCCACGGTAACAGGACGCTCGAAGTTGTATCCCGATCTACTACAACTAGAACTGGATACATGTGACACTAAACTGATATGATGGCTTCGGGATCGCTTCCTCGCGGGGTAGACGAGGAAGGATCTCTGGGCGTTACTAATATATATTTGTTACTACATGTTATGATATTCTACACTCTTTTGTTGCTACGAGACGCTGCAAGATGTTAGTCTTCGATAGGCTAGGCCTTCCCCTCTATTCTGGCATTTCTGCAGTATAGTCCACAGATACAGCCCTTCCCGTTGATACCGATGCATACTTAGCATAGATCTGATGTAAGTCTTGCGAGTACTTTGGATGAGTACTCACGGTTGCTTTGCTACCTTTTTTCTCCCTACCCGATTGCTGCGATCAGATGACGGAATCCCGGAGACAGCTGATCCCGTCGATGACTACTACTACCCCGACGGAGCCTACTACTACGTGGAGACAGACGACCAGTTTCGGAGGCTCCCAGACAGGAGGCCTGCGCCTTTTTGATCTAGTTGTCGTTGTTTTGCTCACCCTTCTTAAGGTAACCTTATCTAATTATGTCTGTACTCAGATACTGATACTTCCGCTAACTCTTGTGTAACTCGAGCTTATGTATTCGAGCCCTCGACGCCACTGGCTTATAATATAAAGCTTGTATTATTTTATTTTGTCTCTAGAGTTGTGTTGTGATATCTTCCCGTGAGTCCCTGGGCTTGATCGTACGCATTTGCGTGTATGATTAGTGCACGGTCGAGTCGGGGGCGTCACATTGTAGTCGTCGCTAGGTGGTCCATGTATCTGGTCGTAATTTTATTACCTCTAGAGTTCTCTGTACTGCCATAATTGATGAATTGATTGGAAATTTCTCTCGCAAAAAAAGAAAAAGAAAAATGTATTTCCAAACACATGAATGTCTCTTGGGTTTTTGCCCTTGTAAAATCTCACCGTACCGAAGATGCCGGCAGCAGCAGAAGTAGGATACCACCACGGTACGGCGTATTTACTCCGTATGAGCAGGCGGGCCATTTCACTGACTGACTGACAAGGTCAAGCGAAGCTTGCACGCTCACGCTACGTACGCAGCTCGTACGTAGAGTCTGCGAGACCGCGGGGGTCGACGGGGCACGGACAAAGAGATCCCCATCCCTCCCAGCTCGTACACGCACGCGAGTGCAGTAACTATACATTACATGCAAAGTACGTACGCCACGCAGGCAGAGACAGACGGATGCAGATTCAGACGACACCCATCTTCTGTCAAAAAGCGGCCTCGCAGGATCTAGATCCGCCAGCGCCAGCGCCAGCGGCGAGTAAAAAGAAATCGGCGAGCCCATCTGTGTGTCCGATCGATCAATCTCTCCTCTGGAGCCGTCTGCTCCGAACCAAAAACTGACAGCTGCGACCCGTGTCCTCTTCAACTTCAGCTTCAATCTATCAGGGGTTCAGAGCCCAGACATCTCGGCCCGGAGATACGGATCCGGTGAGGACGACAGGTAAATTTTCGCAGCAGAGAAAGCACCGGTAAAGTTGGCGCGCAGCTGCGAACAAGTGTTGGAAATGGCAGTGGCTAATGCGCGTTCCCGGAGCCTCGGCCCTGGGTGGGTTACCTCGCGCGTAATCCGGCGCTGTAATCTGAACCTCTAGAGATGCACGCAGTCAGTGATCAGCAATGAACATATACTACTACAAATTGCTCTTTCTTCTGCCTGCAGTGTCCACCAAACAGTGCTGTTATACGCACGTATTCCCCGTCTTGGGCAAGCTACGATGCTGGGAAACTGGCGCCCTGCACCGTCTGTATGTATCACATTAACTCATGCAGAGAGAGATTCTGATGACGAAAAGGACGTGCGTCGATCGTCCAGAATTGCATCGGCATTGATGCATCCTGCCAAGTTCCTCTACCACCACCTCGACATCAACAACGGACAGCAACGTACTACGTGATGAAGCCAGGCCATTTGTACTGCCATTTCCAACAGAAGCACGGCACGGCAACATTTAAGCCAAAGCGGTGCGGTTCAGTGGCGCTGCAGTTCTCTAGTGCATTGGTACGTACTCCAAACAACCACAAACCTGTGTCTTCACTGCCAAGGATCCGCCACTGCCAGTACCCGTCCGTATAGTACTCCATTAACTCCCTTCGTCACAGCTTCCATGCCTTCTGCACTGCTCCCTCTGTTTTCTAGAGGGGGAGACGTCGGTGTCATGGCCTCTTTTTCCCCAAATGGTTTCAGTAAGCGGGAAAATTTGCTGTTTTGACCCTTTTGACGTAGTTTAGCCATATCTGACCCGTTTGAATTTTTTTTGAGATCTGACTCTTTTCCTACCGCCATGTACGATGGCGATAAGGTTGCACTTCTTACCGCCAGTGGAGCTGACGGTAGGGTTGACGGCAGAGGCAGACGGCCGTCGGCCGTCGCTGACGTGGCCAGGAAAGCCTACCCCCAGGGTCCCCGGCGGTAGGCAATGCAAACCTACCGCCAGGGTTCTCGGCGGTAGTGTCTCTAGCAGGGCGAAACTTCTGTATCTGAAAATGTTTCTTTTTTTGCGGTAGGGTATGTAACACTACCGCCAGAGGTCCTGGCGGTAGGGGCCTGCCCCCTATAAACTTCACTTTCTTTCATGCAAAAACTTGATCATATATAGCATAATCTGACACATCATAATATAGCATGGAAATAAATATTACTATCTCACAGATCATATATGCATCACACATCGAAAATAAAGGATAGATACTTCAACATATCCAACATAGCAAATCGACAATACCTAATAGTTCAGCATAACCAACAAGTTCTAGTTCAAACTCAACAGAAGCAAATAGTTCGGCTCAACTGAAAGCAAATAGTTTGGTACGCTCCTCGTTCACTTAGTCTTCCTCCCCCTCTTCGCGGTACGGTCGTCGTTGCTCTTTGAGCGGGTCTCAGTCGGCTTTGCGGGTCGGCGACGAGGACGATCTTTCTGGAACGGTGATGGGCTCAAAACATCCTTGTGTGGATGAGATACCCTCTTGCCCTGGGTTGGCTGAGTGGGTGGAGGTCCGCCATCGTCATCGTACTCCTCCTCGTCACCCCCTTCCTCCTCATCATCTTCTTCCTCGTCATCTTCTTCCTCGGCCTCCTCAACAATGCGAGAAGACGAGGCGGCATGACTAGAGGAACCTCCGCCGGCGTGGCTCGATGAAGCGAGGGCACGTGTCGACCCTCCAGGAGCATGCACGTCAACCGAGGCAGCGCACCCAAGCATGCCCGCTAGCTTGCGGCAACGGTTCATGATCTTCTGCAATAACAAATAAAGAAGAAAATGGCTTGGATCAGGTTTAGAGTTACAAATAAATAAGAACATGGCATGGTTGCTCGAGCAGAATGCTATGAGGCTCAAAGTTACCTTCATCGCTTCCCTCAGCTTGCCGTCACCCTCCACGGTCCCGGGGTCAGAACTTAGTGCATTCGAGCCATCGAAAATGTTTCTGTTCAGCTCCGCAGCCTGCAAATGTAAGGACCAAGTCAGCATCATCCAACTGCCGGCTCGAAACAATGGAACAAAACTTACCACTCTGTCCATCAGGGGTGCATACTCCCTGAAATCACATTGCATATCTCTGAGGCTTCTCTTGTAGGCTTCATCCTCAGAGTCCTCCCCCTCCTCCAGTGATGCGATGTCCGCGGCCGTCCACTGTGGCCTCAGGCGCAGACGGAACTTGACGCCATCGTCATACCAATGCATGTGCCCCTCGTACACATTCCAGTAAATGCCTGACCTCTCCCCGTCTTTGCGGAACCTCCTCTCGTCCCACATTTTCACGTAAGTCTCGTGCTCTTTGACCCAGTCCACTATCAACTGAGAATGCTGCCTGCTCTTCTTGCAGAGGGCATAACAAAAAATAAAACACAAAAGATCATAAGAACGTCAAACTGAACGAAAACATGGTAAAAGAGATGGCAGCCCATACCAGTGAAGGTCGAAACCACCGGTGTCGTGGGGGCGTGCCGGTGGTGTGTGTTGCAATACGCCAAATTGCGTGGCCACGCGCTGTGGTAGGTGCCATTCGACGGCGTACACGCATATCATTGGGACAATGCACCGGTAGAGAAGGTGGTCCCGATACATCTCATTCAGGTCGAAACCCCAATCTCTATCGTGGTACGGCCACCAGTTAACCTACAGAAAGACTGTTTAGCAACCGTGAAAATGGCTACATTAAAAAACTAGATCGCTCGTTGGTATACCTGATAAGATGTCAGGTTGTCCAGCTCGTTGGTGAAGGCCTTGTACAACGCACTGCCCTTGCCTGAGAAGATTTTAACCGTGTCCCAAGAGTAGGCGACAGTAGGGTATCGAGCACTGTCGCCATCTTCGCCATACTCCGTCCATGGAGTCCGACTCAGTTTCTCAAGACGACCAACCGGCAACCGCTCCCAACTCCAAATCGAGAGGGCCCAGACACACCCACATATCCCAGACGATTTTTCGGTCCTCTGCGTTGCGTCGTCCAGCTACCAACAACAATTGATGATCAGATGACACAATTTAAAGCAGCACACACATACGTCCATATACGAATATTGAGATATATGTCTTACCGAACGGTATAGGTACGCGAGGCCGGCGGACCCCCAGCTGTACCCTGCATCCCAGTCAGCCAGGAAGTCGAGATACATCCATACGGCATTGTCCCCCGAGCAGTCTGGAAACACGACCTCTATGAGAAGAAACCACAAGTAGGCCCTCGCATACTGCTCCACGGTCCTCGCATCCGCATCTTCCGGGCATACGGCCCGGTGGGTTAGGAGCCAGGGCAGTGGTACACCGGACGTCCGGTTATTCTTCATGGGAGGGCAGCCGCCGATGAGGGCGTTAACCCTGTCCGGCCAGTTCTTCCTCTCCACGCGCCCAATGAGAGCATGGCCGTCGATTGATAGGGTCGTGATCATGGCGAAGTCCTCGAGGGACACCGTCATCTCGCCACATGGGAGATGGAAAGAGTGCGTCTCGGGCCGCCAACGGTCCACCAACGCTGTGAGAGCAGTGTGGACAAGCGTCGGCGGGACACGCTTGAACTGCAGCACGAAACCCAACAACCCGGCTCTCCTATAATACGGCTCATAGCGGTTGTCGTACTGCATCTGAGCGACCTTCGTGTGGCCCCTCATACGTAATGGCGGAAGCATCTGTCAATGTGTACACGAAAATAGTTAGTAACTAACTTTTGAAAAGCCAAAATTTTGATGCAAGACGTTGATCATTGTTATTACCACTCCGTTCTCGATGTAACGGGCACAATGACCGTTATCGAATGCCGGGTCAAGCATCGTGTAATTAGTGCCGACCGCCGAACCAAGGGGGGCCCTCCTGAAACAACAACATTTAGTTATCAACATATAATCATCAAATGTATCATATTCAACCGTTCAACTAACATCAATCATATTAAACCAACATGCATCATATCATATTAATCAATTCTAGCATATTCAACTTACATCAATCAATAAAAATATAATGAAAGATATAATCAACTCATATTGAAAGATAATCATATAATGAAAGATATAATCAACATGCATCATATCATATTAATTAATTCTAGCATATTCAACTTACATCAATCAATAAAAATATAATGAAAGATATAATTAACAATGGAATATGCAAATGAATCGTGTTATTTAAACTAAAAAAATAACATGATATTGAATCAAACTAATGCGAATGAATCGTATTTAATCAAACTAAAAAAATCGTATTGAATCAACAATCATATATCCAACTAGGATTCATCTACTACATTCATCGTATGAATCGTGTTATATCCATCATATTCAACTAGGATTCATCTACTACATTCAAATAGGGTTCTATCAAATTATATCATATTCAACCACATCAAATAACATATTTAACCACATCAAACATCAATGAACAATTCAAAAAAAAAAATTATGAACATGACTAGGGTTCATCTACTAGATGAAATAGGGTTCTATCATATTCAACCACATCAAACATCATATTACTCCTAACTAAATAAACCTAAAAACAACAAAAATCAAAATCTACTAGATAAAATAGGGTTCATCTTGTGCCAAATAATGCATCGAATCGAAAGCTTTTTAACTAAAACGAATTGGAGGGATTGAGAGAGCTTACTTTTCTCGTTTCGGAGCCATCTCGATCCGCAAAAACGGTGGAGAAACGAAGAAGATCGGAGGGGGGGGGGGAGTGGAGGGGACGAGAGAGGAGTTCCTCTCTGTTCTTGCCGTTCTTGCGGCGCGAGGGGAGAAGATGGGGGCTGGGGTTCGTGGGTGGGCCCCGCAGGTTTATAAATGTTCAATACCTACCACCAGGGTTCTTGACGGTAGGATTGCATATCCTACCGCCTAGGTCTCTGGCGGTAGGGTTGACGGCAGTAGACAGTTGCCGTTTACCCTAGCTGACGTGGATTAGTGGGCTACCGCCGTGGTATATGGCGGTAGCCTGTTCTACCCTACCGCCATCCTCCCCGGCGGTAGGAAAAAGGGTCAGATCCCGAAACTTTTTCAAACCGAGGTCAAATCCTGCTAAATTACAAGAAAAGGGTCAAAACACGAAAATTTGCCTAAGTAAGCAGCATTGATACTGTATCTCGTGGTTGGCAGGACAGAACAGAGCACAGACGAGTGTGGTGGGATTCATGGGCTTTGCCGGCCTTGTTTTCCCCCAAATGGTTTCGCGGAAGCAGAACGGATTTTATTCCCTTCTCTCTGGCATGCTCGCTCCACCGAGCTGCTACAATGGCAGCTACGTTACGTACATCGGATCGGATGACGATGATGATGTGTCGTGCCATGAACTAGAACTACTAAGCATTCCCTTTGTTAATCCTAAATGATAGTGCTCCTACTAACTATATATACCGAGATGATGTTAAGGGCTTTCCCGCCCTGATTAGTAGCGCGCCGTCCGTCGCCGGACGATCATCACCAGAGCTGGTCGAGGTAGTAGTCCCTGGTCACCTCGTCGCTCATCTCGGAGTAGTCCTCCACGCGGCTGGTGGCGTCGGAGCTCTTGAAGCTGAAGCTGTCCTGCGACGCCGGCGGCGCCTTCCTCGACCCGGCGCGCGCCAGGCCCGGCGCCGCCGCGGCGTTGCCGTGCCGCTGCCGGGGCGCGCTCTGGCACCGCCCCCTCGCCACGGACGAGGCCGTGTCCGCCATGTACCGCGGGCTGCTCGACTCCCGCCCGCCCCCGCCGCCGCCGCACGAGGGCCGGCCTTTCGCCGGCGAGCCGCTGGGCATGTTAGCCGGGAGGCGGGGCGTGTTCTGGGTCGTCTTGGGCTGCCGCGGTTCGAGCTCCCGCAGCTGGAGGCGCGACGGCGGCTTGCAGAAGTAGGCGAGCGGCGAGGACAGCGGCGGCGCCTGTGGGTCCGCAGCCGCGTACCGGCCCGCGATCCTGGACGACCGGCACCGCAGCTGGCACGTGTCCATCTCCACGATCCGAGGGCTGCGGTCGAACCCGCCGTTCCCGCCCCCCTCCGACAGCCTCCGGCGGTGTGCCACCGGCATCGACATCTTCCGCTCCTATGTAAGAACCAAAAAAAACGTACAATTTCATCCGACGAAATGCAGTTCATATGAACAAGAATCATGATGCACGGCGAGAAGGAATTCTGACCTGCTCGATGGACCTCCGGGACGAGAGATTCTTGAGAGCGTTCGAGGCCTGCAGCCTCATGAGCGCCTGCAGCCGGTGCAGCGTCGTGGCCGCCTGCTTCCTCACCAGGTAGCCGCGCACCAGGGCTTGCAGCTTCACCAGCGACTTGAGAGCACGGAGAGCCTTCCTGGCCTGCCGGTCGCGGTACAAATTTCAAATCTTTGCACATTTCTTTAGTGTTTCATAGGTTGGTTTAATAACTGCGATGATGACGAGTGCACCGACTAGGCTAGTGTCACGACGTGCAGAACTGTGCCAATAAACAAATCCTAAGCGGCAGCGGCAGCAGATTAAACAATGAGCAGTTGCTAACGAGAAGACAGCAACCATCGCAACGGGACGCACAGTGAAGTCAAATCTCCTGCCCAATGCAGATGCAGAGGAATCTACCAATAACCCTTTCACCTATTCATCTATCCAATCCATGGCGGTTTAGAGAGGACTGTAACCACAAAGATTCAAATGTATGAAATGGCTGAAAATTGGCCTAGTAAATCTTCAAACGTGTGTTCATCACAAAATTCAGTCTGATGTTTGTCTGAGAGAAAAGGAAAAGAAACTGCGAGAGAACCATGGACAGGGTCGTACCAGGTAGCCCCTGAACGCCTTCTGGATCAAGACGGCCGCCTCGGTCTCGCGCGCCTGGCCGCAGCTGCACGGCCGGGCCTGAGAGAGCTCGCCGGCGACCACGGCGGTGACGGAAGGCCTGCGGCTGGCGTCGGCGACGCTGCTCCTGGCCTTGGCGAAGCTCCACCTCCTCCTCTCGATCGGCGGCACGGCGGCGCTCTGCTCCTTGGTCCCTTCCTTCTTGCCGCCGCCGGTGAGCACCTTCTTGAGCCACCTCATGGCCCGCCCCATGCCGTGACGATCCTTCCTACATGCGCGAAGAACGCCACGAGAAGATGCGTCAAGATTCAGCAAGAAACACCAAAAAAAAAAGGTACTGCAAACTGCAAGAACAGAGGAAATGTCAGCCATGGCGTCGACCTGCTGGGAGGACGAGTGAGTTCTTGGAAGGTTGAAGAAGAAAGCAAAAGATTTGACTTGGCAACCCCAGAAAATATATTTGTCTTTGCTTTGGCTTTCTCGTTGGGAGGTAAAAGAGGAGAAACCTTTTAGAGAGGTGCGCGGCCAGGAAGCATGGGAGGGCTGAGCAGAGAAGGAAACCGAACACGCCCGAGCAGGAAAGAGGCAGCGGCAGCAGCGGAGTTGGTGGGTGGGAGATGGCAGTTGGATCAGTGGAAGCGAGAAGCGGCGTCGCCTATGCGTACCTACGTGAAGCCCGGAAGAGGAAACCTTTTCCCCGGACGAGCTTTTCAGGCAAGCAAAGCCACCCACCCCAGCCCCAACCCCAACCAACGAACAGTAAAAAAACAGCGGCAGAGAAGGAACGAGGAAGAGAAGAGCAGCGGCGGGGAAGGTAGGAGAAAGAAACGGACGCGTGTTCTCACCCACCTGTGACCACGCAGCGGGGCAGGGACGTGAAAAGATTCCCCCGGCTTGTCTACGATGAGGCCGAGCGCAAGGCAACAACGGAAGCCAGGGCTGGCGTTGGCCAACGAAGGGCACACACACGACACGGCACGAGCAAAACGAGACGCGAGAAGAAACGAACGAACAGAGCGAGGATGGATGCAGTGGGGGAGGAGGAAGAAGAAAAACTACTACTCCACCCCTACAGCTCGCGAACGAATCGCAATCATCATTTCTATCTCACCTCGCCTGCCTCAAAAATCTCGTCGGCGCTGCGGCGGTGGGGTGCAGCGGGCGAAGTGGGTCGTCGTCCCGGGCCGGGCTGGCGCGGCTTTTGGAGCGAACTCGGGCGGGTGCGGCCAAGAGCTCAAGCCAAGATCCCGATCCTGCGAATGATTATATTTCCGGCGGGGCTTGCCGCTAGAGTAGATGGGATAGGATGGGTACACTACCCGGGACGAGATCGTGGAGCCGTATCGCCTAGTGCCTGGCGCCCTACGCTGGTACCCAGACGAGAGGACGGGCTTTAGCTGGTTTCCAGTTCCCACTTCCCTCCCACCCTCTCTGTGCCTATGCTATGCTGGGAGCGGCGGGGCAAAGCGTGATGTGACTCCGGCCGCTCACGGGAGCGTTCGCCCGTACACTGCCTGCGGTACTACTCGTAGTACCGGTAGTACCGGTAGGCACCGATCCGGTCAAATTAATGTTTTGGGCTGGTTCCTTTTACTGTCGCCTTTGGCTGGTCGAGGGCTATATATGGCTCCTTCGGTTCAAAGGGGATGCGGTGGACCCCCCACCCTCAGCTTGAGGGTTATTAGCACAACAAACAACATCCGTACCAAGAATATAACAACTGTTGTTGGTACTCATGCACGCACAAGGAGTAAGGCCATCTCCAACGACGACCCGTAAATTTTCTTCCGCAGACATGGACCAGTTTGTGGACACGGATGCGGTCATGCGGGAGCAAATTCAAATGTGCTTCGACCCACATAGCGCGTCGGATCACACCAGCGCCAGATCGCATGCCCGATCACAACCAAAAAGAGGCAAGTATGCTTAGTTTTTACATGCCCGAATCCAAAAGAATATCAGTCCGGCAGTCCGTGCATCTCTGCCCTGCCGGACCGGCAATGCCAGCCGTCTGCTCCCCGATCAAGGTGGTGTCGTCGCCGCCGCGTAGACAGCCTCTGCATCCTCCTCCGCGTCCGCCTCCGCCGCGTCTTCATTCTCCGCCGCCGCCAACTGATCTTTCTGCCGCTGCAACATGTGATAGCGGACGGATTGCACGATCATTTTTGCGTTGACATCCAAAGAGTCAACAATCAAGGTCAGCATCTTGGCGTCCTCCGCATTGACGGCGATCTTCACCATCTTTTCCTCGAGCGCGGCCTTCCTCTCTTCGATCATGGCCCTCCTCTCTTCGAGCATGTGCTTCTTGTCCGTCGCCTACATCAACAATTTGAACCTCTTCGCCTTCTTCTCCTCCTTGATGTCCGAGCGCTTCACGCATGCCTCCTCCTCCTTCGCCAAGATGTCCTCGAACCTCTCCGTCAGCTTGGCCGCCGCACCTTCTCGTTTCGCCCTCTCCTCCTCACACTTCTTCCCCCATAAATTTCTTCTAACCTTCTTCGGCGGTTCTTGAGTTGGGTCGGTAGGGTCACCGGTTTCTTCCTGGTTGGCTTGGGCGGCGGTCTTGGCAATGAAAAGGTTTCACTTCGGTTGCCCATTCAACTTCAACCAACAATGCATGACGGTGAAGGAATTCTTCTCCAACTTCTTGTACACCACACAAGCATGAGCAGGCTACAAAGTGAAACATTGTCGACAATGCATATCCGTCTAGTGAGCAACAAAACAATACATGTCTGGCTAGTGATCAACAAAACTAAACATATCCGGCTAGTGATCAACTTACTTGCTCGGTGATTTGTGCACCGCTAGGCCACCGTGCGATGAGATGCTTGATGACCCACAAGTATAGGGGATCAATCTTAGTCCTTTCGACAAGTAAGAGTGTCGAACCCAACGAGGAGCGGAAGGAAATGACAAGCGGTTTTCAGCAAGGTATTCTCTGCAAGTGCTGAAAGTAGTGGTAACAGATAGTTTGATAACAAGATAATTTGTAACAAATAACAAGTAACAATAGTAACAAATGTGCAGCAAGGTAGCCCAATCCTTTTTGTAGCAAAGGACAAGCCGGAAGTTTCTCTTATATAAAGCAAAGTGCTCTCGAGGACACGCGGGAATTCTCGTCTAGTCACGTTCATCATGTTTAGTTGATTCACATTCATTACTTTGATAATTTGATATGTGGGTGGACCGGTGCTAGGGTGTTATTCTTACTTGGACAAACAACCCTCTTATGATTACACCCTCTCACAAGCATCCGCAACTATGAAAGAAGAATTAAGATAAATCTAACCATAACATGAAACATACGGATCCAAATCAGCAGCTTACGGAATAACGCATAAACTAGGGTTTAACCTTATGTCACTCTCGCAACCCATCATCTACTTATTACTTCCCAGTGCATTCCCCTAGTCCCAAATATGGTGAAGTGTCATGTAGTGGACGTTCACATGACACCACTAGAGGAATAACAACATACACATCATCAAAATATTGAACGAATACCAACTTGATACGTCTCCAACGTATCTATAATTTTTGATTGTTCCATGCTATTATAGTATTAATCTTGGATGTTTTACATGCAATTATATATCATTTTTTGGGACTAACCTATTAACCTAGTGCCCAGTGCTAGTTGCTGTTTTTTGCTTGTTTTTGGCTTTTCAAAAAATCAATATCAAACAGAGTCTAAACGGAGAAAAAACTTTGAATTAATTTTTTTTGGATCAAGAGGGACCCTAGAAGATTCGGGAGAAGACCAGAAGAGCCACGAGGGAGCGACAAGCTCGGGAGGCGCGCCCCCCAGGCTTGTGGGCCCCTCGTGGCACCTCTTGACCTAATTCCAAGCCTATAAATTCTCAAATATTCCCCATATACCATAGAGCCACCTCAAATAACTTTTCCGCCGCCGCAAGCTTCTGTTCTTCTGCGATCCCATCTAGAGGCCTTTTCCGGTACTCTGCCGGAGGGGGAATCTATCACGGAGGGCTTCTTCATCAACCTTGTTGCCCTTCCGATGATGTGTGAGTAGTTTACCACAAACCTACATGTCCATAGCTAGTAGCTAGATGGCTTCTTTTCTCTCTTTGATCTTCAATACCATGTTCTCCTCGATCTTCTTGGAGTTCTATTCGATGTAATCTTCTTTTGCGGTGTGTTTGTTGGGATCCGATGAATTGTGGGTTTATGATCAGATTATTCATGAGAAATATTTGAGTCTTTTTTGAACTTATTTATGCATGATTGTTATAGCTTTGTATTTCTCTCCGATCTATCTGTTTCGTTTGGCCAACTAGATTGATTATCTTGCAATGGGAGAAGTGCTTTGTAATGGGTTCAATCTTGCGGTGCTCTATCCCAGTGACAGAGTAGGGGACAAGCCACGTATTTGTATTGTTGCCATTAAGGATAAAATGATGGGGTTTATTCATATTGCTTGAGTTTACTTTGTCTACATCATGTCATCTTGCTTAAGGCGTTACTCTGTTTTCATTAACTTAATACCCTAGATGCATGCTGGATAGCGGTCGATGGGTGGAGTAATAGTAGTAGATGCAGGCAGGAGTCGGTCTACTTGTCTCGGACGTGATGCCTATATACATGATCATTGCCATGAATCCGTCATAACTATGCGCTTTTCTATCAATTGCCCAACAGTAATTTGTTTACCCACCGTATGCTATGTGTTCGAGAGAGAAGCCTCTAGTGAAAACTATGGCTCCCGGGTAATTTATCCATCATATATAAAATCCAAAAATACCTTGCTGCAATTTTATTTCCTTTATTTTGTTTTGCAATTTATTTATCTATCTATCACTATCAGAATTAATTCTTGCAAGTAACCGCCAAGGGGATTGACAACCCTCTTGTTCGCGTTGGGTGGAAGTATTTGGTTTTGTGTGTGTAGGTGCTGCTAACGAGGTTCTGTGTGGTTCTCCTACTGGATTGATAACCTTGGTTCTTAACTGAGGAGAATACTTATCTCTACTGTACTGCATCATCCTCTCCTCTTCGGGGAAATCCCAACGCAGTTCACAAGTAGCAGGAAGAATTTCTGGCGCCGTTGCCGGGGAGACATCACCAAAACCTATCAAGTACCTTCGCATAAACTATCATCTACTTGCTCTTATTTTCATTTGCCTTTTTATTTGCATTTGCCTCTCGTTTTCATCTCCCCCACTTCTAAAACAAAAATTACAAAAACACAAAAATATTGTATTCGCTTGTTTGCTTGCTTGCTTGCTTCTTCTATATTGCTAGTTCTTCAATTGTTACTTGCACTCCTGAAAATGAAGTTCTTAATTTTAAACAAAGGGGAGGAGAAAATTTAAAAGATTCTTGGTATAGGATTTGCGACGCTCAAAATAGGTCTACTCGTAAGCAATCCACTACCGTTCTTCTTCGCAATTTTTATGTGGGTATCACTACTTGGTATAGATTTGTGCTAGAGGGAATTTCTTAAGTAGTCACCCTATGGATGCTTTCAATGCCATGGAAAGCTTAGTGGGATCACCACCTATCATTATTAATGAAACGACATTGACTTTGGAACATGTTATGCAAAGGTTAGAAGCTATTGAAAATAAAATGCCTACTATCGAACATATTGAGAATCTAGACAAAAAAGTCCATAATCATATTACTCAATTTGGTTCTATGATAGGGAATACATTAAAGATGTTAAAGGAAAAAAGAACCGATAATTAATGAACGGATAGAACAAGGTCCCGCTAGAATCGATAAGTTAGAAGAAATTATTAATAATTTGGGCTCCGCCTTTTCTTCCGTTAAAATTATTGATAGGACTCCGCCCACCAAAAATTGAAAATTCATGTATGTACCTAAGAATAATGGGGTGTCATCTAGTAAGGGAAACGAGGATCTAAAAATGATTAATGTGCATCCAAACTTTATCAAGATAATAAAAGAACCTAACTATGAAAGTAAATTTCTTAACTTTGTGCCTAGGAGTGTGATGATAAAAAATTCCGATGCTAGGATTCCTAGAAAGAGTGGATGTACAATTGAGGATTTGGAAACTAAGGATGACAATACTTGAAACAATGCATTATGCCTAGCTTAGGGCATAAAAATAATAGCGCTTGTTGGGAGGCAACCCAATATTTATCTTTATTGCAATTTTTATTTTTCTTGTGTCACACAATTTTAGCTTCTGTTATGATTGTGTTTTTATCTTTTAATTAGTGTTTGTGTCAAGTAATGCCTTTGGGATGATTTGGATGATAGTATAATTGATGCTGTTTGAAAACAGAAAGTATTGAGTCCAGTGCTGGATTTTTGGTTCTGTACTGGAGCATGATAAAATTCTGATTTTTTTACACAGTACTGGTATATGAATTTTTTACGTTGTCCTAAGTTTTCAGAATTTTTTGTGTTACAGAAGTATAGCTTTTAAATAGATCTTTACAGACTGTTCTGTTTTAGATAGATTCTGTTTTTGTTGCATAGTTTGCTTATTTTGATGAATCTATGGATTGTATCGGGGGGTATAAGCCATAGGGAAGTTGGAGTATATCAGCATTGTGCCAATATTAAATATGAATCAATTTATAACAGTACCTAAAGTTTAAGATTTGTTTGTTATACTAACGGATCTCACGAGGTTTCTGTTGAGTTTTGTGTGCTGAAGTTTTAAAGTTTTGGGTGAGACCACGATGGATGAAGGAATAAGGAGCGACAAGACCCTAAGCTTGGGGATGCCCAAGGCACCCCAAGGTAATATTCAAGGAATACCCAAGCGTCTAAGCTTGGGGATGCCCCGGTTGGCATCCCCTCTTTCGTCTACAATCTATTGGTATATCATTTGGAGCTATATTTTTATTCATCACATGATATG
Source organism: Elymus sibiricus (assembly GCA_039707655.1). Taxonomy (NCBI): domain Eukaryota; kingdom Viridiplantae; phylum Streptophyta; class Magnoliopsida; order Poales; family Poaceae; genus Elymus; species Elymus sibiricus. The sequence continues at coordinate 327,039,579 of CM077664.1, forward strand.
TGTTTTACTTGGAGCGTGTTGTGCCATGGTTTTCTTTTCTTTGTTTGCTTTTTAGTTTGCCACAATCATCTTTGCTGAACACACCTTTTTGAGAGGGACACACATTATTCGTGATTTGTTAGAATACTCTATCTGCTTCACTTATACCTTTTGAGCTAGGCAGTTGCTCTAGTGCTTCACTTATATCTTTTAGAGCACGGCGGTGGTTATATTTTAAAGAAATAGTTGCACTCTTATGCTTCACTTATATCTTTTTGAGAGTTCAATAAATAGCAATGGTAATATGCACGGGTTATGAATTTGGTCCTAATATGATAGGTATTCAAGAAGGATATCATAAAAACTTTCTTGTAGATCACTGAATATGATAAGTTTGATTCCTTGCAATAGTTTTGCGATATTAAGATGGTAATATGTGGGAGGTACTAGTAGATAATTGTGGTTTAGTAAGAATATTGGTGTTAATGTTTTTTTTTGAGGGGATATTGGTGTTAAGGTTTGTGATTCCCGAAGCATGCACTTATGGTCTGTCGTTATGCTAAGAAGTTGGAGCATGATTTATTATTGATTGTCTTCCTTTGCGTGGCGGTCGGGGGCGCGCGATGGTTAACTCCTACCGACCTCCCCCCTAGGGGCATGCGTAGTTGTACTTTGCTTCGAGGGCTAATAAACTTTCGCAATAAGTATGTGAGTTCTTTATGACTAATGTGAGTCCATGGATTATACACACTCTCACCTTTCCGCAATTTGCTAGCCTCTACGGCACCGTGCATTGCCCTTTCTCACCTCGATTGTCGGTGCAAACTTCGCCGGTGCATCCAAACCCCGTGATATGATACGCTCTATCACACATAAGCCTCTTTATATCTTCCTCAAGACAGCCACCATACCTACCTATTATGGCATTTCCATAGCCATTCCAAGATATATTGCCATGCAACTTCCACCATTCCGTTTATATGACACACATCATCATTGTCATATTGCTTTGCATGATCATATAGCTGACATAGTATTTGTGGCTCGACCACCGTTCATCATTTTCATACATATTACACTAGCATCATTACACATCCTGGTACACTGCCAGAGGCATTCATATAGAGTCATATTTGTTCTAGTATCGAGTTGTAATTTTGAGTTGTAAGTAAATAGAAGTGTGATGATCATCATTATTAGAGCATTGTCCCAGTGAGGAAAAAAGAGAGGCCAAAAAGAGCCCAGCAAAAAAATGAGAGAAAAAGAGAGAAGGGGCAGTGTTACTATCCTTTTCCATACTTGTGCTTCAAAGTAGCACCATGTTTTTCATATAGAGAGTCTCCTATGTTGTCACTTTCATATACTAGTGGGAATTTTTCATTATAGAACTTGGCTTGTATATTCCGATGATGGGCTTCCTCAAATGCCTGAGGTCTTCACGAGAAAGCAAGTTGGATGCACACCCACTTAGTTTTTATTTTTGAGCTTTCATACACTTATAGCTCTTAGTGCATCCGTTGCATGGCAATTCCTACTCCTCTCATTGACATCAATTGATGCGCATCTCCATAGCCCGTTGATTAGCCGCGTCGATGTGAGACTATCTTCCTTTTTGACTTCCCCTTATTAATATCTATCACCGTATTCTATTCCACCCATAGTGCTATGTCCATGGCTTGCGCTCATGTATTGCGTGGGGGTTGAAAAAGCTGAAGCGTGTTAAAAAGTATGAACCAATTGCTTGATTGTCTCCGGGGTTGTGCATGATAAATACTTTATGTTAAGAAGATGGAGCATGACAGGATTATATGATTTTGTAGGGATAACTTTTTTAGCATTTTTATTTTGAAAGACATGATTGTTTGTTAGTATGCCTGAGTATTGATGTCTTTATATCAAATTATAGACTATTGCGTTGAATCATTTGGATCTTAATATTCATACCATAAAAGAGAATTACATGATAAACATGTTAGGTAGCATTCCACATCAAAAATTCTGTTTTTATCATTTACCTACTCGAGGACGAGCAGGAATTAAGCTTGGGGATGCTTGATACGTCTCCAACGTATCTATAATTTTTGATTGTTCCATGCTATTATTGTATCAATCTTGGATGTTTTATATGCAATTATATATATCATTTTTTGGGACTAACCTATTAACCTAGTGCCCAGTGCCAGTTGCTGTTTTTTGCTTGTTTTTGGCTTTTCAGAAAATCAATATCAGAGTCCAAACGGAGAAAAAACTATGGATTAATTTTTTCTGGACCAAGAGGGACCCTAGAAGGTTCGGGAGAAGACTAGAAGAGCCACGAGGGAGCGACAAGCTTGGGAGGCGCACCTCCCAGGTTTATGGGCCCCTCGTGGCACCTCTTGACCTAATTCCAAGCCTATAAATTCTCAAATATTCCCCATATACCAGAGAGCCACCTCGAATAACTTTTTCGCCGCCGCAAGCTTCTGTTCTTCCGCGATCCCATCTGGAGGCCTTTTCCGGTACTCTGTCGGAGGGCTTCTTCATCAACCTTGCTGCCCTTCCGATGATGTGAGAGTTGTTTACCACAGACCTATGGGTCCATAGCTAGTAGCTAGATGGCTTCTTTTCTCTCTTTGATCTTCAATACCATGTTCTCCTCGATCTTCTTGGAGTTCTATCCGATGTAATCTTGTTTTGCGGTGTGTTTGTTGGGATCCGATGAATTGTGGGTTTATGATCAGATTATTCATGAGAAATATTTGAGTCTTTTCTGAACTTATTTATGCATGATTGTTATAACTTTGTATTTCTCTCCGATCTATCCATTTGGTTTGGCCAACTAGATTGATTTATCTTGCAATGGGAGAGGTGCTTTGTAATGGGTTCAATCTTGCGGTGCTCTATCCCAGTGACAAAGTAGAGGACAAGACACGTATTTGTATTGTTGCCATTAAGGATAAAATGATGGGGTTATTCATATTGCTTGAGTTTACTTTGTCTACATCATGTCATCTTGCTTAAGGCGTTACTCTGTTTTCATTAACTTAATACCCTAGATGCATGCTGGATAGCGGTCGATGTGTGGAGTAATAGTAGTAGATGCAGGCAGGAGTCGGTCTACTTGTCTCGGACGTGATGCCTATATACACGATCATTGCCATGAATCCGTCATAACTATGCGCTTTTCTATCAATTAACCAACAGTAATTTGTTTACCCACCGTATGCTATGTGTTCGAGAGAGAAGCCTCTAGTGAAAACTATGCCCCCCGGGTCATTTATCCAGCATATATAAAATTCAAAAATACCTTGCTGCAATTTTATTTCTTTTATTTTGTTTTGCAATTTATTTATCTATCTATCACTATCAGAATTAATTCTTGCAAGTAACCGCCAAGGGGATTGACAACCCTCTTGTTCGCGTTGGGTGGAAGTATTTGGTTTTGTGTGTGTAGGTGCTGCTAACGAGGTTCTGTGTGGTTCTCCTACTGGATTGATAACCTTGGTTCTTAACTGAGGGAAATACTTATCTCTACTGTACTGCATCATCCTCTCCTCTTCGGGGAAATCCCAACGTAGTTCACAAGTAGCACAACTTCACATGATTACTTATAACTAGACTTCTCCCATGTCCTCAAGAACAAAAATAACTACTCACAAATCATATTCATGTTCAAGATCATAGGGGATTTGTATATGATTAAGGGTCCGAAAATTTAATCTTCCACCAAATAAACCAACTAGCATCAACTACAAGATGTGATCAACACTACTAGCAACCCCCAGGTACCAATATGAGGTTTTGGGACAAAGATTGAATACAAGAGATGAACTAGGGTTTGAGAGGAGATGGTGCTGGTGAAGATGTTGATGAATATTGGTCCTTCCTCGATGGGAGGAACGTTGGTGATGTCGATGGCTTCGATTTCCCCCTCTGGGAGGGAAGTATCCCTGGCGGAATTGCTCCGCCGAAGAGCAAAACTGCTCCTGCCCAGGTTCCACCTCGAGACGGCGGTGCTTCGTCCCAAAAGTCTTCTTCTGATTTTTTCTAGGGCAAATGACATCATATAGGAGAAGATGGGCCACGGAGGCCTGCTGGTGGGCCCAAAAGCTCACATGGCGCGCCCCAAGGGGGGCGCCACCTGATCTTGTGGCTCACTGGTGGGGCCTCTCCTGATGATTCTTCTTCCAGTACTTTTTATTAATTCCAAAATAATTCTCATTAAATTTTCAGGTCATTTGGAGCTCCGGAGAATAGTTATCTCTGTTGTAGCTTTTTCAGGTCCAGAATTCTAGCAGCCGGCAATCTCCCTCTTCATATAAATCTTGCAAAATAAGAGAGAAAAGGCATAAGAATTGCATCAAAAAGTGAAATATTGATCTAAAGCACTATAAATAACTATAGGCAATCATGATGCAAAATGGACATATCAACTTCCCCAAGCTTAGACCTCGCTTGTCCTCAAGCGAACGCCGAACTCGGTAATCATGACCACATGTTTATAGAGAGAGGAGTCGATAAAATAAAATACGGACATGGTAGCATCATGATCATTATTGTAACAGCAATGCATAATCATAAAACTTCTCATGATCAAGTAATAATTCATCCAGAATGCCAAAGTATAAAGAACAAACTTCCTTGGTAGCTAGCAAACTATGTTCTTAGTCATCAAAACAATTGCAATTCATCATATCTCAGGAAGAATCTATATAAGAGCTTTCAATTTAGCAAATTTCACATATTCAACCATCATATAGTCTTCCATGATTGCTGACACTCAAAGCATATTTTTAGAACAAACGTTTTAGTCAGACACATAGGAAGATGAGGGTCTATAGTTTCACCTCCCAACTTATTTATCTCAAGGATAATGTCAACAATAATAATTCATGATCACCCACATCCAACTGGATATATATGTCTGAATCTTTCCCTACCACATGATGCTTGCCAAGTGGGGAATAATTAAGAATAGAACAAGAGAATAATTTTGACTCTTACATAATAATACAAACAGAAAGATAAAAGATGGGCCCTTCGCAGAGGGAATCAGAGGTGGTCATGCACTTTTTCGTTTTGGATGTGCAAACTCTTAATGCAAAGGAACGTCACATTATATTGCCCCTTGTGATAGCAACCTTTATTATGTAGTCCATCACTTTTATTTCTTTGCCATCACAAGATCGTACAAAGTTTATTTTCCCTTACAATAAAAGATCATACATATTTAGGAGCAATTTTTATTGCTTTGGCACCGATGAAAACTTACTTGAAGGATCTTGTTCAATCCATAGGTAGGTATGGTGGACTCTCATGACAAGAAACTTGGTTTATGGGTTTTTGGATGCACAAGTAGTATTTCTACTTAGTACAAAATTTTGGCTAACAAAAGATTATGAGCAAGCATCACATGTTAGAGGATTCATGGCAATATAACTTCTATGTGAATGAAAGCAATCATAACTTATTACATTGTCTTCCTTGTCCAACTTCAACTATTTAATCAAGTTTGGAAATAATTAATGGGTGTTTCGTAATCACAAAAGATGTCCAAAATGGTATATTTATATGTGAGATTTCTCTTCCCTTACTATTCTTGCATGAATTGCTTCAATGACCAATGCTATGTTTGCTATCTCCCAATAAATTTTACTCATTATACTCCTTTTATGTGGAGTCATTACTCCTCATGGGATTAGCTTATGATTTTTTTAATTTTTGCTAAGGTGAACAAGAGAACAAAACAACCAACTCAAACTACTCTTTATTATATATCCCTCACACACGATTACATAGATAGATCACGAAACAGGCACTCAAAACTAATTCATACTAATATTTTATTCTTATAATTCATGGAATAACTAAGGATCGAACTAAGATAGATGGTGATACGATACCGGGGCACCTCCCCCAAGCTTGGAACAAGCCAAGGGTGGTGCCCATGTAGGGTAACGCAGCAGAAAACAAAAAAAAATTGACCTATGCACCAGCCCTGGACCACTATGGAGACTGCATACAAGGTTTGATCTTTTCGTTACCGACTCGTAGCGCAGCGGAAGTAGAGTCGATGACGATCGGCGGTGCAGATCCCCGCAGCTAGGATTTTACAACCTCCCAACCGCGAGGATGATCTCCCTCGTCTGCCCCTCGGATAGCCCTCCGGGAGGCAGTCGAACAGTCCCTCGGACGGTGTCACGGACAGCCCTTTGGGAGGACGCTCGAAACTCGGACAGCCCTTCGGGAGGACACTCGAAACTCGGACGGTCACTCGGACAGCCCTTCGGGAGGCACTCTCGAACAGCCCCTCAGGCAAAAAGATCGAACCTACGACCTCTCTACGGGGTTGCACACATACGGTGTCATCTATCCGGCAGGGCTTCGCCGTCCAGAACTAGTTCCCACCGGAACCCAGACAGCCTTTCGGCTCTACGAAACTATTTCGCTGGGAGGGAGAGAGAAGCCAGAAATGTCATGTCATGTGTATGTTGAGAAAGAGTGAGTCTTTAGGCAGCCCCCTCCACCCCTATTTATAGGCCAAGCCCAAGGGTGTTTTCTCCAAGAAGCCAAGGGGAAAAATACCAAAAGGCCCTCAAGGTGGCTTCTCCAAGAAGCCACCCAAAAAGCACTTTCACTATTCACAGAAACATTTTTCCGCGACCATTAAATCCGAAAATATTTCTGTGGGTCTTAGAATAATTCCAGTACCCACTAAAATGATTTTGGACGCGTTTCGAAACAATTCCAGATTTGTGATTTTCATCTGCGAAAAGCAACCAAACCGGTTCCAGCAGCTCCGGAACATTTCCGGTTTTTATCCCGGAAAAATCCCAAAAGTTTCCAGAACAATTCTGGCACCCTCCAAGAATTTCCAGACGTGTGCCGAAACCAATTTGACTCAATGGTATACCCTGAAACAACTTTTCAGTTTTACCGAAACTATTCCGGTGCTCTCTCTCCGGAACTTTTCCGCTGTCTCCGAAACTTTTCCGGTGACTTTCTCTCAGACTCCCTGTCTATTATTCAGCAGATAGATGACCCTTAAGCGTGTGACCCTATAGGTTCGGTGAAGCATAGACATGTCCGGAACACTTTCCAATCAATGATCAACATCGGAGCCATGGACACCCATATTGACCCCTATACCCACACGAATAAATATTCGAGTGAACCTCCAGTTGCCGTGAGCTATTCCTGTTGCTTCGCGATATGTTACAAAACCCGAGGTGAGATTTATTGACATCCCCGTGGATCAACAACTTGTCCACTATGCCAGTTACCTCGGTGCTGGTTTTGTTCTCTTTTCTCGTTCCCGTGTTCCGGCATCCCTGTGATCGAATCACAATGTGTCTGGCCCGACGATGGTGGATACCGTAACACCGAGAGGGCCCAGAGATATCTCTCCATCGTCGGAGGAGCAAATCCCAATCTTGAGCTATCAAGTCCCTTGACACACTTTTCCATGAACCCGTAAGCTGCCGTAATAGCCACCCATTTACGGATGACGTTTAACAAACCCCAAAGTTCATGAAGCAAGCATGAAGAAACTCGATACCCTCATGGTCTAAGGAATTATGCAAACCTTAACTTTCTCTGTGTTATTAACCATTAACTTGTGATGAATGTATCTCATAGCATAACATCAATTCGGGTCGATTCAACACAAGTGTTCTCCTAACATTGTGCCCTCAAAGTTGCCGGCATAGTCATGCCTATGATCAGGAAAACAGAACCATCATGCAACACTTGAGCCAGTCTTAGAGGCCAGACTAGGAATACATTTTATCGTTTATTATTCCACACGTGCATATGAGTCTTCCTCCGAGCCTCGTGGTTATTGTAGACTCGAGAACCATAACAGTTATAGCATGGAACATAAACATAATTACAAACATGGAGATAAATAATAACATTTATTATTGCCTCTAGGGCATATCTCCTACAGCCCATACCCGTGTACTCAAGTGTCCTTCTTTGGCGATGGTGGTGAAGTGGTAGGCTTGTTCTCCGCCCTCCAAGTGTCTAACTCATGCCTCTTCTTGATGACCTCATGAAGCACGCGATTCTGTTCCTCTAGGGCAATAACTTCTTGAGTGAGTGTCGTGTTCTGAGCGCAAATTGCCTCAACAGCCTTTAGTGCATTAATATCAGATAAAGCAAGACCAGGAAAAGAGAGTAAAAGGAGTCTCCCTCTTCCTTAGCTTTGAAAGGGGACACCGGTTTATTCCCTTCATCTCCATCAATCTTGCGACCGGCAGCCTCCTTATTTTCCTCTTGCCCGACAGCATCATCCTCACCGGATGACCACTCATAGTAAACCTCGCTAAAGGGGCGTTTGCCCAGAGAAGGTTGTATGATCTGGTGTTTGGTATGAAGCCTTCGGGGAGCTATGGAGAACTTAACGATCTAGATCTGCCAGAAAAAAATACCCTGAAACAAGAACATAGGAGAAACTCGCGATACGGAAGTCAAAACAGCGAAACATATATATAATGATTTTTCCCTTGCAGGACAAGTATTCGGGAGGAATACAGAGTCAGGAAGGCTCACGAGGGCCCCACAAGTTCACACGGCGCACCCCAGGGGGGGCGCCACCTGAGCTTGTGGCCCCCTCGTGCACTTTCCTGGCTACTTCTTATTTTTGTAATTTTTCTAATATTCCAAAAAGGATAGAGATTGCTTTTATGGAATTTTCGGAGTCGGTTTACTTACCGTATCACATACCTACTCCTTTTCATGGTTCTGGAGTGTTCCGAAAGGACTCCTTTAGATGTTCCTCCGGTGTAATTGTTTGAATTTTGTTGGTTTCAAGGTTAATAGGGGTACCTGCAATATAATGCTTAATTCTTTGCCCATTAACCACCTTCGGGTTAGTTCCTTCGGCATTGTTGATTTTGATGGCTTCGTAGCGGTAAACCTCTTCGACGATGTAAGGACCTTCCCATTTAGAGAGAGTTTGTCTGCAAAAAATCTAAAATGAGAATTGTACAATAGCACTTGATCACCGATTTTAAATTCTCGTTTTTGAATTCTCTTGTCGTGCCATCTTTTAACCTTTTCTTTAAACAACCTAGCATTTTCATAGGCTTGGGTTCTCCGCTCATCTAAGGAACTAATGTCAAATAACCACTTTTCATCCGCAAGCTTAAAATCATAGTTGAGTTCTTTAATTGCCCAATATGCCTTGTGTTCTAATTCAAGAGGTAAGTGACATTCTTTTCCATAGACCATTTTATATGGGGACATACCCATAGGGTTTTTATAAGCGGTTCTGTATGCCCACGACGCATCATCAAGTTTCTTAGATCAATTCTTCCTAGATCGATTGACGGTCTTTTGCAAAATTAACTTTATTTCTCTATTACTCAATTCAACTTGACCACTAGACTGAGGATGGTAAGGTGATGCAATTCTATGGTTGACATCATATTTAGCAAGCATTTTGCGGAATGCTCCGTGAATAAAGTGCGAACCACCATCAGTCATTAAATATCTAGAGACTCCAAACCTCGGAAACATAACCTCTTTAAGCATTTTAATAGATGTTTGGTGATCAGCACTACTAGTTGGAATAGCTTCTACCCATTTAGTAACATAATCAACAACAACTAAAATATGAGTGCATCCATTAGATGAAGGAAAATGTCCCATGTAATCAAAGCCCCAAACATCAAATGGTTTGATAACAAGTGAATAATTCATAGGCATTTCCTGACGTCTACCAATATTACCAATTCTTTGACATTCATCACAAGTGAGGACAAACTTACGTGCATCCTTGAAGAGAGTAGGCCAGTAAAAACCAGATTGTAGTACCTTATGCGCAGTTCTGTCTCCAGCGTGGTGCCCTCCGTAAGCCGCGGAGTGACACTTCCAAAGAATTTGTTCCTGTTCATGCTCAGGTACACAACGCCTAATAAAACCATCTAGTCCTTCTTTATATAAATGTGGGTCATCCCAAAAATAATGTCTTAAATCAAAGAAGAACTTTTTCTTTTGTTGATATGTGTAACTCGGTGGTATATATTTAGCAACAATCAAATTATCATAGTCTGCATACCAAGGATTATTGCGTGAAGTAGAAGCATTTATAACAGCTAATTTTTCATCAGGAAAACTGTCATCAATAGGCAGTGGGTCGTCAAGAACATTCTCCATTCTAGACAGATTATCTGCTACAGGGTTTTCAGCTCCTTTTCTATCAACAATATGCAAGTCAAATTCTTGTAGCAAAAGGACCCACCTAATCAGTCTAGGTTTGGCATCTTTCTTTTCCATATGATATTTAATAGCAACATGATCCGTGTGAATAGTAACTTTAGAGTCAACAATATAAGGTCTGAATTTATCACATGCAAACCCAACTGCTAAAAATTATTTCTCAGTAATAGCATAATTCTTTTGAGCACTATCCAAGGTCTTACTAGCATAATGGATAAAATTTAATTTCTTATCAACTCTTTACCTAAAACAACACCAATAGCATAATCACTAGCATCACACATAATTTCAAAGGGTAGGTTCCAATCAGGTGGTTGAACAATAGGTGCAGAAATTAAGGCTTTCTTGAGTATTTCAAAGGCTTTTACACAATCATCATAAAAAACAAATGATACATCTTTCTGCAGGAGATTAGTGAGAGGCCTAGAAATTTTAGATAAATCTTTAATGAACCTCCTATAAAAACCAGCATGACCAAGGAAACTTCTTCTTTGATATCTCTAGGGCATGGCAATTTCTCAATTGTATCAACTTTAGCTTTGTCTACCTCAATACCTCTTTCGGAAATTTTATGACCAAGGATTATACCTTCATTCACCATAAAGTGGCACTTCTCCCAGTTCAAGACGAGATTGGTTTCTTCACATCTCTGCAAAACTCGGTCAAGATTGCTCAAGCAATCATCAAAAGAAGTTCCGTAAACGGAAAAATCATCCATGAATACCTCAACAATCTTTTCACAGAAATCAGAGAATATAGCAGTCATACATCTTTGAAAAGTAGCATGTGCATTACATAAACCAAAAGACATACGTCTATAAGCATAAGTTCCAAAAGGGCAAGTAAAAGTAGTTTTCTCTTGATCTTCTTGTGATACATGCACTAGTACAGCGAGCTGCTATACAAACGATTTTTACCCCTTTCCACGACAGAGTTTTAAACCGTCGCCTTGCCTGTGTGTGCGATAGGGGGGGTCCTTCACACACAATCCAGAAACCGCCAGCGATAGGGCCTCCGGTCACACACGCGGGGCAAAAAGAGCTCGTGTGCGATCGAGCGAGACATCACAGACAATTATACTGGCCCAATCGTTTCCGTTCATATGTACATCCCACACAGTGAATCCAAGAAAAATGATTCCGTTCGTATATACATCCCACACAGTGAATCCTAGACAAACGTTTCTGTTCGTATATACATCACACACAGTGAATCCCAGACAAACGTTTCCGTTCGTGCGTACATCACACACAATTTTCTGCATCACATCATCTGTGATAGCATTGCCATTGCAGACAATAGTAATAATTGTATCGTTTGTATTATTGAATGCATCACGCACGGTGCCTAGAAGAAACTGTGTGACATAGGCTGTCCATCACACACACTTTTTATGTGGAAAACATTTGTGCAAGGTGGCCTAACGCAAACAGTTGTCCAGAGGAAGTCGTGTGTGATTGTTCATTGATCCAACACGTTTACTTCCTAGAAACTGTGTGGGTTGTCTGAGATCATCGCCCATGGTGTTGTCTCAATAACCGTTTGTACTAGAAAAACCCAATAAGTAGGATAATTGGCCTATTATTATTAATCCATTTAGTAATCAAATTTACATTTCATATTAAACACACAATATATTTCATTTTTGTATTACGAAACCAGGATTTCATAATTGAAATACATCAGAGTACAACATCATATAGCTTCAGCACTCACTCACACCATATAGGCATATAGCTAGCTATCCCATTACACAACAGTACCAAGTTTCACATGCAACATCTAAAACCTTTGGAAATTAGCATCATAGACGGTAGAACACAGATGAATCTCATCTGGAAAACTGCTGAAGCGGAAAGCGAATATTGAACCTTCAATGATGTTGAAGGTCTTGCAACTTTAGGCCAGTGCCTGTGGATGATTGATTGCCCATCCTTCGTCCTCTTGAGGAAGACTTCAATATTGTATCGTGGGTGTTGTATGAACACCTTCCTCGCCTCTTGACCATACAGGTGGTTTGAGAGGTAATCATCTGTGAACTGCTTTGGAAAGGCCTGAAAACAAAGATATGCATAAATATCTTCTCTGAAATTTGAAATGGCGCAAAGGAATAAAAAACAAGGTACTCCCTCCGGTCCTTTTTACTCCGCCTATTAGATTTGTATCAAGTCAAACTTAGTAAAGTTTCACCAAATTTATTTTAAAAAATATCAACATCCACGATACGAAATATGTATACTATAAAATTGTATTTCATGATGCATCTAAAAATAATGATTTGGTAGTTTGAATGTTGATACTTTTTTCTATAACTTTGGTCAAAGTAGAGATACTTTGACTTCGGACAAAACTTATATGCAGACTAAAAAGGACCGGAGGGAGTATCAGAGTTAGTACCATCCTGTAGTTCACTGATGTCTTCTTCATTGTGCAGACAAAGATCTTGTTGTTTTTCGTCACTAGTTTCTTTATCCTAACAATCTTTCTGAGTTTCTTGACTTGACTGATATTCATGGACATCTCATTTCCCCATATGCAAAATGGGTTGAACAGTGGGTCAAAACCTCTGACAGCAGGACCTACATGTGCAAGACCAAATTGTTAAAAACCTAAATACTAGAATGGTTCCTGCAATTGCACAATAATGTGCTATTAGACAAAGGACCATGCATGTGCAAACCTCGATGGTAAACCTCAGTGCCTCTCATTGTTTCCCTGCAACACATATAAGGTAGTTATTGATCAGGTTAAGTGAGGGTTGGCATACTATCAGTAAAATATGTTGATGAAAAATAAACACATTGCAGATTCAGCAGATTAATTCGAGCCACATAGAAAAGCCATTTATCCAAACCAAGCATGCTTAAGAACTAGGAAATATAGCAATTGTATATGTTTCTCATGTATTTAGTACAACCAAATTCGATTTATTTCTCACATGCATAACAATACAAAATTGCACCCATGACAATTGAACAACGCATTGCAGAATTGAACCAAATAGTTAACTAAGCAGCACAACAAATGAACCAAACAGTTAACTGAGCACTACATTGCACAATAGAACATACTAGAAGATCAGACAGTTAACCAAACCTAGTATGCTTAACAACTTGGAAATATAGCAATTGCATTTGTTTCTCATGTATTTTGTACAACCAAATTCGATTTATTTCTCACATGCAAGAGAATACAAAATTGCATCCACAAGAATTGAGCATCATATTGCAGAATTGAACCAAATAGTTAACTCAACATGACAACAAATTAACCAAACAGTTAACTGAGCACCACATTGCACAATATATAGAACATATATACTAGAGGATCAGATTGCATAGTAACAGTACATAGGACAATTCACTAGAATTTGTAAAGGAAAGGCAGGAGCAGCACATGCAACAGGTAAACCAAACATGCTTAACCGGCGTAGCTAGCTAGCTGAACATAGGTCCTTGTAGTGAGCTAAAAAGACAAGCTACTCCTCATCGTCGGAGATATCGATGACGATGGGCTCCTTAGACTTGGAAGAGGGCGAGGCCTCCACATCGTGGGTGCCCTCCTCGTAGTGGTGAGTCGGCTGAGCCGCTCCGGGCACCAACCTGCTGGCTCTGGAGTTGAGGTAAGCACGGGCATGCTGAGAAAACACTTCGTAGTCTTCATTGAAAATGCCACAAATTGTCATTTAAAGCAGCCAACCACGTGGCCGCGTCCGCGCGTGAGGCGTTGACGGTGGCCTCGACGGTGAGGTGCTCCTCCAAGATCTGGGGGTCGACACGCATGGCAGCCATCGTGACCTCATCCGCGCGTGCGGTCGCGATTTGCTTCTCCGCTCCCAAATGCTCCTTGAGCTCCTGGCTATACTGCATGCACCATGGTTTAGGGCGGCGCTTATTTGGAGGATGGGTCAATGATTTGGGTGGAAGGTGTCGCGCCGGTGGTCGGGGCATGTGTGATGTAGAAGGAGGTGGAGGATGGGGGTCGGGTGTGGATTACCTGACTAGATCGACGAGGCCGAGCAGCAGGAAGGAGCGTCGCCGGTGAGGCGGCGGCGCTCCAAGCAAGCAGTGAAGGCGGAAACAGGAGGAATGTGGCTTTTGGTAAGGAGGAGGGGGGCATGGGAGGTAGATATTTCTACGGATGCCGATTTTTTTGCTCCGTGCAGTGAAAAACTGGCGCGCAAAGTGTCATCAGACACGGTCCCTTATTCAGCACTGTGTACGATATCTGAACATCACAAACGATTCATATGGCTTACCCCGTGTGTGATGAGTTTGAACGAGCAAATTTTGGTTTGAATTTCCCTGGTTACAGTGGTCGTCCATGTCATTGCATAATTTGGGTACACAAAAGAGCCTACAGCACACCCTTCTTAATCGAGCAAGTTCAGCAATTAAATAGAGCTTAGCTGACCTAAACATTACTCTATCAAAATACCGGCGCTCTAAACAAAGACTACTACTCCGCCTGGCGCTCGTCGATCTCCGCCGCCTCCTCCGTGTCCAGCTCGCGCCCGACGATCTCCTGGGGAAGGGGCTCCATGGCATCCATCGCACCATACTCGGCAAGCATCTCGCCATCCTTGTTCGCCATCTCTTTGGAAAAGGCCGCCACGAGCTGGGCATGGGTGGCCGTGATCTAGGCTTGGACTGGCTCCATCGCTGCAAGGTATGCCGCGAACGAACGAACGGCTGCTCGAACGCTCTCGGCGATTGCCAACTCTTCGGCCGTGGGTTGCCGACCGTTATCGGAGAAGCTTCGTGTGATTTGTGCAGTGACCGCCGGGAGCTGGGCATGGGCGGCCTCGACATGGGCGTGGGCGGCCTCCATCAGGGCTAAGGTGGCCGCCGCGGAACGGACAACTACTGTCCCGCTCTCGCCATTTGCTATCCCTGTCGTAGATGTTGCCGCCGCCATCTGAGCTGCAGTAGCGGCCGTTTCGGCTGCCGCAGCTGCCCGGTCACAGATTGCGGCCGCGCTCATGCAGGTTGTGAGCATGCTCATGGCGGCTGCGGCCGTGCTCTCGCCGGAGTGGGCCGCCGAAGTTGCCCTGACGACGCGGGTCCACGTCCCCATCTTTGACCGGCGACGATTGAACAGTGAAATGATTTTTGGGGAGCTAGTTTACTTGATGCGCCGGATGTGGACTATAGCCGACGAACCTTCTTGCGTAAGCCATATATGACGGTGCTCGAAGATATTTTGTAATGCATCTCACACGATTGGTAATAATAAACTGTGTGTGATGCACTTGATTTTTCGTCTTGATTTGAAATACAGAATGGGGTAACAGTGGCAAAGGACGGTGTTTGAATTGCTAGAACATTTATCTGCAGTGAACATACAACTATAGGAGTGCCGTGTTAAAATTTGGAATTATTCGGGGTTCGTTTGGACATTTTTATACATTAAAGGCATTTTATGTGCATAATTCAAATTTGAACTACAGGCACATGCTCCGGTGCACCAAAATGGGTTGAAAAATCGTATATGTGTCCTTGGGTGCATGCTTAGGTCCCATGCAAGAAATGGGAATGAATTTCAAACACCTCGGCATTGTGGCTCCACCGCAAACGTTGAGATACTTGGTTTTGAAATTCTAGTAAATCCAAAACTCGTCTGAAATTCATGAAACTTGGCATGCTATCATGGAATGGCACCAACATGCTGTGGTAAAAAAATTGTCCATTTGGGGCAGGTTTTGGTATAAGCTTCTCACAAACCAGAGCTTCCCACAAGAAGCCTCATGGTTCCGGTAGGGAACATGTCACCTTTGTGGACGAAACGGCATTCGTTGCCTATTCTTGCCTTCAATTTTTTTTCTAGAGGCAACATGGACCAATAGGAGTGTCGTGTTAAAATTTGGAATTATTCGGGGTTCGTTTGGACATTTTTATACATTAACTGAGTTTTCTAGGCATTATATGTGCATAATTCAAAATTGAACTACAGGCACATGCTCCGGTGCACCAAAATGGGTAGAAAAATCATATGTGTGTCCTTGGGTGCATGCTTAGGTCCCATGCAAGAAATGGGGATGAATTTCAAACACCTCGGCATCGTGGCTCCACCGCAAACGTTGAGATACTTGGTTTTGAAATTCTAGTAAATCCAAAACTCGTCTGAAATTCATGAAACTTGGCATGCTATCATGGAATGGCACCAACATGTTGTGGTAAATTTTTGTCCCATTTGGGGCAGGTTTTGGTATAAGCTTCTCACAAACCATAGCTTCTCACAAGAAGCCTCATGGTTCCGGTAGGGAACATGTGTCACCTTTGTGGACGAAACGACAATCGTTGCCTCTTCCCGCCTTGATTTTTTTTCTAGATGCAACATCGACCAATAGGAGTGTCGTGTTAAAATTTGGAATTATTCGGGGTTTGTTTGGACATTTTTATACATTAACTGAGTTTTTTAGGCATTTTATATGCATAATTCAAATTTGAACTACATGCATATGCTCCGGTGCACCAAAATGGGTTGAAAAATGATATGTGTGTCCCTGGGTGCATGCTTAGGTCCCATGCAAGAAATGGGAATGAATTCCAAACACCTCGGCATCGTGGCTCGGCCGCAAACGTTGAGATACTTGGTTTTGAAATTCTAGTAAATCCAAAACTCGTCTGAAATTCATGAAACTTGGCATGCAATCATGAAATGGCACTACTGCAGGCGACCGCTAACGCGACACATGAATCAGAGACCCCGCGACCAAACTGTGTGCGATGCATGAATCGCAAACGGTGTCGTAATAAAACCGTCGCCAATAAGACGAACTGTGTGCGATGCCGGAGACATCAAGCACGATTCAGATTAGAGACGCGTGTGCGATACGTGGCATACAGTTCATCCATACGAACTATTTGCGATGAGCCAGAACAACAGAAACAGGCAGCCAGTTCGAGGTGTGTGCGATACACGGCATACAGTTCACTCGGATGAACTGTTTGTGATCACCCAACACAACAAAAACGGTCAGACAGATCAAGGTGTGTGCGATACATGGTATACAGTTCACTCGGATGAACTGTTTGCGATTACCCAACACAACAGAAACGGTTCAACTTAACAAGATGTGTGTGATACGCGGCAAACAGGTCAGTAATTCAAAATGTGTGAGAAGACGGATAACAACACGGACGATTCCTGCTAATAACCCGTGTGTGTTGTGGGCAAACGCTTGCTGGTATACAATTGTCAGCGATTGATGAAATCATCACCGATGGGTTCCCTAGTTTACCCCGTGGGCGATGTGATTTTGCTCTGTCGACACAACATCTATGCTCTGTCTACAGAACAACAACATATATACTTATAAGGACATGATTGCATAACCAAATTAAACATACAATTACATAACTGACTACACACATAACATTTGCACACACCAAAGTAAACAATTACATGCATAATAAACTAGGATAAATGATCATATCTAATCATCATCTACTTCTTCTTGTGATGCTTGCCGCTGCTGCTCTGCTGGTGTCTCGATCCCTCGTCATCTACAGGAAGGGGGCACTCCCTCATGTCGACGATCCGCCTGTGCATCTCGTAGCATGTGTACACGTTCTTGGCTAAAAACTTGAGGTGAGGTTCATCCAGTCTTCGCACCCAGGCACAGTGCCAGGATACAAGATTTCTCTTGGAACCTTCCTTCATGCACTACAAAAAAAAGACACATCCGTGACATTATAGCCCGAACTATAACTTTTTCTGTCATGGTTGTGACACTTCTATGACAATAATTGTGACAAAAACACGTATCATCATAGATGTGGTGGGCTCCTACTTCTATGACAAAAAATTATGACAGAAAATGGGCTTTTCGTCCAGGGCGGGCCGGAGACGCACCCGCATGACATTCTTTGGGCCGTCCATGACATAAAAAATGGCGGTAGAAGTGAGGGCGAGGAAATTTTCGGGGAGTTCCCGGTTACGGTGGGTGGTCGGGGCCGAGCGATGCAGTGTGGTTTGCGCGTTTCTCTCGTACACCCGTGTGTGTGTGAGGTGCTCGCTAACTGAACACGAGCGAGGCATACATTCGCTTACTGAACCCGAGCGATCGATCGCCCTCGCACTACATACATACGTACTGAACCCGATCGATCCCTTCACTGCTAACTGAACCCGAGCTATCCCTTCACTGCTAACTGAATCCGAGCGATTCCTTTGCTGCTAACTGAACCCGATCGATGCTTCTAGCTGCTTACTGAAGCCAATCGAGCCCCCGTGCGAGACGTAGCCAGCCGGTGCTGGGTTGCCTCTCCCTGAACAGTGCCCGTTGCTGCCGCGCGCGCGATACACATAGAACGAGTCGAGACTTGCATCGATCGAGCCGGTTGGTTGGCTGTGTTCCCGTTGCTGCCGCCCGCTCGTACGCCCCACCCCAGCCGGTGGGTTGGCTATGGATGAACAGTACCCTGGCCGTGTGAAGGTGGTTGGCGCTGGATGAACAGGACCCCGAAGGAGGCCACCACACCCCAGCCGGTTGGGGGTGGATGAACAGGACCCGTGGAGGCTGGATGAACAGTAGCCGATGGAGGCTGGAGGAAGTCGACGGTGGATGAACAGTAGCTGGTGGAGGCTGGAGGAGGTCGACCGTGGATGAACCGTAGCCCGTGGAGTCCCGTTTTGCGGTACGCCACATCCCTCCCGATGAACAGGGCTCCGTTTCGACCGTAGGCAGTTGGGTAGAAGTCCGTTTCCTCTATTTTGCGGTACGCCAGACCCCTCCCGATCAACATGACCCCATTTCGACCGTAGGCGGTGGGAGAGAAGTCCGTTTCATCCGTTTTGCGGTACGCCAGACCCCCAGTCGATGAACAGGACCCTGTTTCGACCGTAGGTGGTCGAACAGAAGGCCGTTTCCTTCGTTTTGCGGTACGCCAGACCCCGAGTCGATGAACAGGACCCCGTTTCGGCTGTTCCGTCCAAGCCGGTTGGCTCCCGATGAACATGACTCATTCCGACCGAGTCGGTTGCCTCCCGATGAACACGATGCTGTTTCCTTCGTTCCGATCTAGCCGGTTGGCTGCCGATGAACAGGAGGCTGTTGCTACGTACCCCCACCGTCGCCTCTCCATGTACATGAGCCCTGGCCATACGTATGCACGAGTACGCATTCAAGACCCTGCCCGTATGTACGTACGTGCCCGTATTTTTTGCAGCGTGGCTGTACGTACGTGTACATGATTTAGACGGGGTTGCCTGAACTGCTACGTCGGGGGCTCTACTACGACATGTGCCGCTCCTTACACGCCCATGGTTCATCATTGCAGAGAGACCAATCGACCAGTATGTACATACACGTTCGCGACCAGACAGACAACGCTACGTACGCTTCGACCGGGTGGTTCCCAGCTGTCAGGGAGGATAAGGAGGCACTTCCTTGCGTGCGAAGATATAGCAGGTGGGTCCCAGCTGTCAGGGGATGGATAATTTTTCCCACGTAATAAGGAGGCACTTCCTTGCGTGCGAAGATGTAGCTGGTGGGTCCAGCTGTCTGCCTCACCGCGTACAGTCCTCTTTTGATGGCTGTCGTTCATTGACCACGTTGACTACGCTGTGCCGAGAGTACCAAGGCGGTGGACGATGGTGAGGCCTAGGAAGGGAACGTTGCGGAGCCGGGGAAGACGCGGCAGTGGATGCCCATGCGGAGAGGAGTACGAGGGTTGACTGGTTCGGCTGCGGTGTGAGGCCGCCGTCGCCGGAGAATAACAGGGGATGTGGGTGCGTAGAGGGAAGGCCTGGCCAGCGGTGGGAGTAGGGTGGGGTGGTGAGGCCTGCGCGGCAGCACAGCCGGCCACGGGAGGCAGGAGCAGGCGGTCCCGCCGGCGCTGGTTTGGGCGGCTGGAGCAAGAAGATCAGAGATTGAAGAAATTGCACGGTCGTAGGATAAACATCCAACGGTCACTGCTGCTAGAATCGTTTGTTGACTAAGTTGACAAAGCCCTGGGTATGCGTCAACTTAGTTGGCCCACAAGTCACCCTCCAAATCTGGTGGGTCCCCGTTGTCATGGGGACGAATCGTTTTTTTCACGTAATAAGGAGGAACTTCCTTCCGTGCGAAGATATAGCTGGTGGGTCCCGGCTGTCAGTGGGAGAAATCATTTATTTTTCACGTAACAAGAAGGTACTTCCTTGCATGCGAAGATGTAGCTGGTGGGTCCCGGATGTCAGGGGGAGGAGTCTTTTTTTGCGCGTAATAACGAGGCACTTCCTTGCGTGCGAAGATGTAGCTGGTGAGTCCCAGCTGTCAGGGGGGAAACTTTTTTTTTCCACGTAATAAGGAGGCACTTTCCTTGCGTGCGACCATGGACCTCGTGGGTCGCAGCTGTCAGCCTCTCCATGTACAGTCATGTTCCGTTGACTCTCGTTTGTTGACCATGTTGAACACGCCATGCCAAGCGCACCAAGGTGGTGGACGACGGCGAGGCCCCACCACCCCAGACGGGAACGACCCGGAGATGGGGAAGACGCGACAGTTGAGTCACAAACGGAGATGAGTGCGAGACTTGACTGGTTCGGGTGCGGGGTGGGGCTACACGAGGCGGAGAATAACAGGAGGTGCGGAGGAGTGGAGGGATGGTCTGGCCGTCGGTGGGGTAGCGTTTCACAGCGAGGCGCGCGAAGCAGCGCTGCTGGACGCTGGAGGCTGGAGCAGGCGGTCCCGCCAGCGCTGGAGGAAGAAGACGAGAGATTGAAGAAGAATGCCGGCCGTTGGATGTACATCCAACAGATAAGGCCGTCAGAAACTTTTTTTTGACTAAGTTGACAACGCCTTGCGTAGGCTTCGACCTATTGGTCCACATGTCAGGCAGTCCATTTGGTGGGCTGGGTGAAACAATAATGTAGCGTGTATGCAGCCCATTTATATATTTTGTTAGCATTTACAACCTATTTGTATTATTTTTTAAAATACACGGTTTTGCTGGGCTGGGTGAAAATATCATTTTGGGCAGGTCGGAGAAATGTTATAAAAACATAAACCGGTGCTGGGCATTGTATTATTATAAACTACATAATTTGCGGAGCATAAACACGTGATTGCACGTCTATTACTGCATTGGTCCGTAAAATCTTAGCAAGCTTATGTACGCAATCACCAGGAATTAACTTGCCAACTTATTGTTAAATAATAATAATTATTTGGTAAGAACTTATCGATTTACCAAATAAAATGTTATTTATTTTGAAGAGTTAATAAGATGTGGGGTATTATAATTTTTTAGGCTAGATGTGGGACAATTGAGTTGGTTTTAGGTAAAACCTGTGGGAGAAAAATCAGAGATAGGATTAATAAAAACAAAAATAAAGGAAGTGGGAAGGTCTATACAAAGGTTGGACGAAGGACATGTCAAACGGGAACCTTATGTTCTTCTAATATATGTACGGAGTATATGTAATAAAATAAAATATAAATATATATACAATTATAGAAGGGAAAACATAATTTGAGTTTGGCATTCTTATAGAAAAATAGAACTTCTTTTTTTGAGCAGTATAGAAAAATAGAACTGAGCTGTGAGTTGTCGAAGAAACAAACATAAGTTGGGTTGCTGATGTTATAAAACAAGCTAGGCTGGGAGGCCCACAGGCCGATTGATACCTGCCGGACATCAAAAAAAAGTTGAAACCTGCTGGATCAACTGTGTCAACATGTCGTTGTAGGATCGAAAGTATGTCTAGAGGGGGGGGGGGTGATTAGACTACTTGACCAAATAAAACCTAACCTTTTCCTAGATTTTAATTGTGGGCAGATTTTAGCAATAGTACATGTCAAGCATCACCCTACACATGCAATTCTAAGAGTATAGCAGCGGAAAGTAAGCAATTGCATATGTATGTAAAGGAGGGGATCGGAGAATTCAAACGCAATGAAGACACGGTGGTTTTTGGCGTGGTTCCGATAGGTGGTGCTATCGTACATCCACGTTGATGGAGACTTCAACCCACGAAGGGTAACGGCTGCGCGAGTCCACGGAGGGCTCCACCCACGAAGGGTCCACGAAGAAGCAACCTTGTTTATTCCACCATGGCTTACGTCCACGAAGGACTAGCCTCACTCGGGGTAGATCTTCATGAAGTAGGCGATCTCCTTGCCCTTACAAACTCCTTGGTTCAACTCCACATCATGTTGGAGGCTCCCAAGTGACACCTAACCAATCTAGGAGACACCACTCTCCAAAAGGTAATAGACGGTGTGTTGTTTATGAACTCCTTGCTCTTGTGCTTCAAATGATAGTCTTCCCAGCACTCAAACATGTGGCACCCCGGCTCAGAGAGACCGGAACACCCCGTATTCCAGCCCAGAGATCAAGTCTTCTGGAATACGGCACTGCTTGGCATAGAACAAATCAGCTCTTTATTATGAAGAAACGGGGTACATGGGTCCGATATTACAAAGGTTATAGGGGCACGGCGACACTTCGCCTGCTAAGGTAGCTCTATGCTAGCAGCGGAACAGCTTGTAGCAGAATAAGTTCTAGCAGCGGAACAGCGGCGACGGTGATGAACTCCACTCCGTAGGGACTCTGGCTGGGACGTATCCTAGAGCGCAACCTCGGGATCCTCGACAAACAAGCAATCACGGCATGACCTGCAATCTGGCATGACACGCCAGGTGAGTACTTTGAATGTACTCGCAAGCTCACAACAACCAAAGCAATCAAGACATACAACAGCATGGCATTTATAGGTTAATCATCAAAGATGAACACGATACTACGAGAACAACATGAGCAAGGCAATAACATGAGCATGGCAACAACATGAGCATGGCATGTACATATAATTCATGATATGAACAGGATGATACTAGCACTAGTATGGAAGGGGGGTCGACGTTTAAGGTCTCATGGACCAACTTACTCTGTTCGGAGGTTATCTCGTAACCACCCACTTACCATCGTGATCATCACACGATCACCTCAGGATCAACCAAGCTCGGTATCAACTATACCATCGTGATCATCACATGACCACACGGAGCTTGATCTCTACCTGTGATCATCTCATGACCACATAAAGATCAACCAACTTCTTTCCTCATCGAACCAGGGTTGTTATTATTCAGGTTATTATTTCTGTTGACCCATAGTGTGACCTACTACGAACTGTGTCCATGACCGAGGACGCGGCTATCGATAGATTATACACTCTGCAGAGGTTAGTACACTGTACCCACACTACGGAACTCATGGCCTCGTGCTCCCATTCATGTGGACCAACGACGTTCCGACAAAACCAATCTATTGCATGACACTCTCCCGGCCACTCCCGACAAACTCCCCTTTGGGCTATGTCCTGGGTCGCCCCGATGTCAACTCGTGACATCCGCCACCTCTGTGGCTGCCACCGTCGTGGCCCAACAAACAAACTCGTCCCAAACGGGGACAACCGCGCGCAAACAACTAGGGCACAAGGCTTATGGCCGCCTACCTGATCAGGGTAGCGCGCGCACATAACCTTCCCTAGTTGGAGGCACCGGTGAGAGGCATGACAATAGACCGCATTAGGGCCTCCCATAAGGCAAGTGTGGCTGCACTGGTTAGCTCAATTCGGTGGCACCATGACTCAGCCAACAGATTTGTTCAAGTTCGATTAAAGTCAGGTTCAACTTGAATGGTGATGAGCTGAGTCACAGTAAAATAATATAACAATGCATATGAGCATGATATCAGTGCAACCATGGATGGGCAACATAACTATTTAACAACATAACATCAACGATGATAAATCTTTAGTCTACGGGATGCAAATGAGCATGGCATGACGATGATCATAAACATCACAAGTATTTCCATATCAACCGTAACTACTCATGTGAGCATATCATTATTACTAATATCGAAAATAAATCCGAGAACTAACATGATAATAATAACACTAGCAAATAATCATTTAACTTATTAGGTGCAAATGAACATGGCATAAGAACGAGCATGGATTCACAAACATATGTTATTCACAAAATAATTAAATGAACAAACAATCATTTAAATATTCAAGTGGAAACCATGGCTACTGCAATGCCATCATGCAAGTGGTTGTTGTGGCTTGCCTGGGGATGGAGGATACACCGGGGAGAAGTGCGGAGACACTCGCGGAAAAATCGCCGGAAAAGTTTCCCTCTCGGCGGAGCTGTTTTAAGGGCAAGGGCAAAATGGTCATTTTCACAGTGTGCCAACCTCATGAAAATGATACCATCGGAACGGGCTCGACGAACTGAGATCGTGGGCTTAGGAATCACCTGAATCGGAGTCTCGGTTGAAAAGTTACGGCCGTTCGTTCGATAGCCAGAAAAAGAATTAAAAACTATTCTTTTCTGGCCTTAACGGACGAACGTCCGCTAAATAAGGGTTTCGGCGCCGGCTGATGAAAAAGAGAAAACACATTTCTGGAAATACGCTTTCCTGTAGAGAAAACGTATTTCACCTCTAAGTTGCAGGGAAATACGCTTTCAACTACAGAAAACGTAAAGGCCGAAGTACGCTTTCACTTATCCATGTCAGCGGCTGGGGTCAACGGCTTGTGTGGCTGACTCGTGGGGCCCGCGGGGAGGTGGGGCCCACCGGCTGGGTCTCCTTCTTCCTCTCGTCCGGCGCCCGCAGAACAGAGGAGGGGCTCGGCGCCGGCGGCCGTTCCGGCGGCTCGGTCCACCCCAGGCGCAGCTCCGGCCACCGAAATGACCAGCGCGGCGGGGCGCAACCGTAGGGAGGCAGCTCACTCGTCGGCGAGCTCTGGAACGAGCAGAGATGCGGCCGCGGCGGACGGCTGCTTCTGCCGAAGTTGCGCGCGGTTCCACGAGTCGCCGGAGAGGGAGGGCAGCTGCGGGTAGGCTCCAAGGGGCTCAAGAGGGTCTCTGGTGAGGAGAGGAGGAGGGGAGGGGCTCGGTCCGGCTCGAATTTAAGCGGACTCCGGCGATGGCCGTGGCGGCAATGCGAGGGAGGGAGAGCTCCTCGAGCTAGTTTGGGTGGTCGGGGCGAGCTATAGGAGAGTGGAGGTGAGCTGGGTGAGGTCAGAGAGGCTCGGGGGTGGCTTAAGTAGCCGCGGCTATGATGCCGTAGCCGGAAGCCGACGAGAGCTCGTGGTCGATTCCTCTGGCGCGACCGCGTGCACGCGCGCACGCGCGGAGAGGGAGAGAGGGCTAGGGGAGGTTCATCCGGTGCAAAGGTGCCGCGGGGAGGAAGAGGACAAGTGCAACGCGACGACGACCGCGGGCATCCCGGGACGGCGTGCTCGCCGAAGAGGAAAGAGGAGAGGGGGAGGGGTCCAGAGAGTACACGCGGACGCAGGAGAGTGGTGGAGACGCAGAGGACATGGTGCGGTGGCGGGAGCTCGGCGTTTGGGCGGCGGCAGAGGGCCCCAAAGTTCCAGAGCACGCTTTCGGTGCGCCAGACCGCATTTTCACCACGTGCACAGGCGCACGCGGTGCACTCTAGCCAATCAAACGATGTCTAGCGTGTTGTCTCTCCTAAGTGGGTCCTACCTGAGGTGATATATCGAAGAAAGGCACTGTGGGTGGATGGGAGAGGTCGACTGAACTTTGCTGTTGCAAACTTAAGCAGGAAGTAGTGATCAACTTAGACAGGATAAGAATTAACCAGGATGGCTCAGGGGCTTACGGTAGGAAGGACTATGATCCTGTGAATTTTGAGGTCATTTGGACAAGGTTAGAGTAGAGTTGCTTCACAACTGCATATTCTGGTCCAAAATCAAAATCAAGAAGTGGCACTCACATGGAGTATTGGATTGGGCAGAAAATTTGTGGAGGGTGGTCATTTGGGTATATGAAGGTACCATAAAAATTTCATCCCAATTGGATGGATAAAAATGGTACTTCCTTCACAATGATACCCACTGGACAGAAACTTGGGGGAATTTTCCAGAGAAAATGGCTTGGCAAAATAATGTGAGTTTTGGCATGCTCACATTATTTTGGGATATTTAGGTCCTGAATTAATTTCAGAATTTTTGAAGCAATATAAAGTATAGTTGCTTCACAAACTGAAATTGTGACCAGAAACCAAGATTTGGAGGTGTGCTCAGATAGATTGTTGGATGGGGATGAAATTTGGTGGAGAGTCATGATTTGATCATATAGATGATCTCCCAAAATTTCAACTCATTTGGATTAGCCTAGGTAGTACTTCCTTCACAAAGCTTCTCTCTGGACAGAAACTTTGGAAATTTGCTGAGGAAGATTTACTAGGCAAATGAAGCTGGATTTTGGCATGTGGCAATAATTTTGATAGGAGAGAGTGCCCAATTTTTTTTGGGGCAATCAAGAAAAGATAAATAGCACTTGCTTCACAAAGTGCCCTGCTGGACAGAATAGGAAATGAATATTCCTGAATTATTTTTGAACTAGACAGGGATAGATTTTGGCATATTTGTGGAAGATATGATCCAAAGAATTTATGAGAATTTTGTGGGAATTTTATGGAAGACAGAAATATAGGTTGCTTCACAACCTAGGGCAAACAGGGTTATTCCTTTAATAGAAAAAGGAATATTCCCAAGAAATAAATATTGGGGTTGGGCTAAGATGGAAATGACATGGCCTTGGGATAGATTTGAGAATGACAAGCCACTAGGAAGTGGCAGGAGAGAAGATCTTACCAGGTTTTAGGACCACATAGCCACGGAAAAAAAGAAATCCGAATAAAAATTCGAAGAAATCCAAAAGAAAAAGAAAGGGCCAAAAATCGGGGTGTTACAAAACAACTCCTCACAGATTTGACTATGGTGGAAGAGGGATTTGAGTGGAAAGCAACTTGAGATAGGCTAGAGATCAAGTTTCAAATGGTAGGAATGGAATAGCTTGATCTCAACACATGAGTAGGTGGTTCTCTTCGCAGAAAATGTATGGTGGAAGTGTAGGCACGTTCTGATGGCTCTCCTTACTGAGAAGGGAGTGGTGGAGGGGTATATATAGCCTCCACACAAAATCCAACCGTTACACACTTTTGATCCAACTCGGTGGCACCGAAACAATCATCTCGGTAGCACCGAACTGTGTAAAAGATATGAACTTTAGGAATCTCGGTGGGACCGATACGAACATCTCGGATGGACCGAAGTGCAATGGCTTAGGGCAACCCTCATCTCGGTGGCACCGATTGCATCAACTCGGTAGGACCGAAGTGAAGCAATAAGGCAACAGAGAGTTGGCAAGCCATCTCGGTGAGACCGATTTGCAAACTCGGTGAGACCGAAGTAAGTGCAAACGATTACAGCGAGTTGGCAAGGCCATCTCGGTGAGACCGAAGTAAGTGCAAACGATTACAGAGAGTTGGCAAGGCCATCTCGGTGAGACCGAGATCCATTTCGGTGGATCCGATTTGTTAGGGTTTTGGCAGTGGCTAAGTCTTGGATGAACTCGGTGGGGCCGGATAGGAAATTCGGTGGGGCCGAGTTAGAATGTAGGTTTTGGACATATTTGGGATTGAGAAAGTGGTTGAGGGTTTAGGAGTACTGTCACTAAGCACTTGAGCAAAAAGATCATTAAGCAACACCTCTTCCCCTTTTAATAGTATTGGCTTTCCTATGGACTCAATGTGATCTTGGATCACTAAACCAAAAATGTAGAGTCTTGATCTTTTGCCAATCCTTGTCCTTAGCATTTTGAGGGGTCCACGTCTCTAGTCCATGCCATGCCAATCATTGAACATCCTGAAATCTTTAACTTGAATGGACATTAGTTCAATGAGATATATGTTGTTATGAATTACCAAAACCACCAAGGGAGCAAATGTGCTTTCAATCTCCCCCTTTTTGGTAATTGATGACAACATATAGATCAAAGCTTCGACAAATGATTAAATGAATGAAATACATCGTCGCTTTGAGAAGTATGTGATAAGCAAGAGCTCCCCCTAAATTTGTGCATTATTAAATATTTGCGTTTGAATGCAAATGCACAATCGATTAGGCGTATGGGTTACTCTTCCATGTCACATACATCTTGGTGGAGCGCGCAAAATGATATGATTGAAATGATAAGCACGCATCACCAACACAAGTGAATGATCATACTAGATAATGATAAAGACAATCAGAGATCATCACAAGAGACATAGTATGATCAAACATCATAATATCTCACAGGCATAAACGACAGAATATCTCACAGATACTGTAGCAAGCACACACATAACAAAGTATCAATGAGCAAATAAGAAAGTAGCAAATGAACTCTCGAGAGAAAAACAAACGACCAAAACACTCTCTCTCGAAGCCTATGATCTATACAAATTCTCCCCCTTTGGCAACAAGTACCAAAAAGATCGAACTGTATAAGACTAGTCGGCACTCTAGGCACGATCCTCCGAAGCTCCTGAAGGCGATCTTCTGCTGGCTGCTTCGGTGTGTGTAGACGGCGTGGAGAGAAGTGCATCCGCGAAGGCTTCTGCAGACGTCTACTGGACTGGTGGAGTGGAGACCTGTGGTGGCACTGAGGCAGTAGCAGCTGGTGCAGATACGGTGGTCCTCGGATCCACAACTGGTATTGCAGCTGACCTGGCTGCCCTAGGCACTGTCTGGAATTGCTGTGTGGTTGGTCTGTCATCTCCACTGTCATCTGATGGGGCTGTCTTGACAGCATCAACGTCATTCTGAAGTTGCTCTACGGTAGTCTGAATCTCTGTCACCTTCACATCAAGATCATGAAATTTTGTCTCAATAATCCGCTCAAAACTAGCCTGGGTCTGGGTGAGGTTGGCCAAACTTCGCTCAATCCTCAGAGTGGCTTCAAGCAGATATGTCATTTGATCCTTTGGTGTCTTGAGATTGGCAATAGGAGCATTTGGAGCTGATGCCTCCTGAGCTGCTTTTGCTTCCTTTGCTATGCGGATTTCCTCTTGAGCTTGTGCTGAAGTGGGATGCGACGGATCCATCACTATCACATTATCCTCAAACTCTGGGTGCAATGGCAAATGCTCTCGATCAAGAAGATATGTGCTAGTTCCAACCTTGGAATTTATCAAAATCTGAATATGTGGGGGCATATCCGCACGATCTCTTCTGATCTGCTGCAGTCCTCTTGATAGTCTCTACTATCAGGCTCATCACCTTGAACTTCTGAGGTGTATCAAATAAATGCAGCAAATTGATAGAGTGGCCACGAATCATCTTGTCATCTCCTGACTTGGGTAGCAGAGTGTACCATAGTATAGTGTTTGTTGTGGCTAATCCTGGGAGCAGATGCTTCACTGATCCAAGTTTGTGAGTTTCAAGGTCTTTCTGAGGAATTGCAGTATACATGTTGGCCATGGAGTTGTGATCCATCTTGAGCTTGGCATAGATACCAATGTCGTCATCCTCTTCCTTGGGTGCACCAAGAAGACTTGCCCACTCAGAGATGGTAGACTGGTATCTGATACCCTCAGTCATCCATATAATGCGGCCATCTGGATAGAAGTGTGCAGTAGAGTAGAATTGCATGACCATCTCGTCATTCCACTTGGTCAAGTTCTTTCCAACAAACTCGTCAACTCCTGCAATTCTGAAGCTTTCATGGACATGGGGGAAGTAATCCTCATTCTCATCAATGTATTCCCAGTCCACCCATCTCATGTCACTGACTATGGGCTTCTTATCAAGCAAAACTGTCTCATAAAAGTCCTGTTGTTCACGGGTGTGAAAGCGATAGTCACATGCTGTCCTTCTCCTTATAGCACAAGGATCTGTCAATCTCCACTGACGCAGCCCTTTATCCATCCTCAGCATCATGTTCTCTGCGACTGGGTGTGCATTATCATGGTCTGGTATCTTTGGCTTCAACTTTCTGAGCACTAGAGGCTCTTCATCAACATTTGACTCAGGCACTGGGGCCTTGTTCTTCTCTGCAGCTGATATGTTCCTGGTAGATCTCTTCGGTGCTGACACCTTTGGCTTGGCCTTCGGGGCAGCAGTCTTGATTGCATCAGACACGAGCTTTTGAGCTTTTGCGGGGGGTGCACTAGCCGCTGGCTCTTCCTCTTCTTCTTCCTCCTCATCAATCATCATGGAGGGTCTGCCAATCACACGGGCAAATGATTTCCTTACTCTTTTCTTCTTAGCTCCTTCAACTGCCTCTTTGTTACTAGGCTTTTGCATAGTTTGCTGAGGCACTTTCTTCACAGCAGTCCTCTCTTTGGTAGAAGTAGGCTTGGTGCTGTACTCCTTAGCAAGCACAACTCTCTTTTTCTTAGTTGCAGCTTCACTTGCAACAAAGTCCTCATCCTCACTGTCTGAGGTTTTCTTCTTCCTTGTTCTGGTTGCAGCTTTGGGAAGATCTGGAGAGCTCCTCTCTCCCTCATAGAAACTTTCAGCTGGGCTTGACCCTTCACTCATTTCTGCATTCTGCTCTGACCTGTTCTGACTGTCACTGCTGGGATCTGACATCTTGCTGAGCTGACCCTGTGAATAGATAGGTATGGGCAGAGTAGATGAGTCATCACAAAAAGTAGATAATTTTCATAAAATTTGAGTTCAACTCTTAGTTTCAAGTTTTCACAGGATGCATATCGGATGGACCGAGTTGATCATCTCGGTGATACCGAAGCACACTACAGAAACCTTACACGCCACTTCGGTCAGACCGATATGGGTTTCGGTGGCTCCGAGATGCTAGGGTTTCACTGAGACTTTACTTTCGGTCTCACCGATTCGTACAACTCGGTGGCACCGAGACGTACTAGTGCTATGGTCAGAGACCAAATCGATGGTACCAAAAATTTCGAGTCGGTCGGTCCGAGATGCATTCGGCGGAAACTTAAACCTAAAATTTTTACTCGCATCTAATCTATGGAATTTGCGGTGTAATAGGAGTTCTCAATCCGTGGCAAGAATTCAGGCAGTCCAATCGTGCATTGAATCGGAAAATGGAAGCACGAGAGGGATCGAATCTCACCCTAACTTGGTGGAGATCCTCTACGGCGGCAACGGCGGAGGATATTCCCGTTGACGGCGGCGGAATCCGGCGGCGAGAGCTCGCTGGAGACGACGGCGAAGTCCGAAGACGAAGGGCGACGGCAGCAACGGGGAGCGGGAACGAGTGGGGTCAAGAAATTTCAACTGTTCGGTCCGCGCGATATATATACCCATATGCTGTCGGTGGCGCCGAGTTGAACAACTCGGTGGCACCGATATGTGTAACTGCACGCAGTATAGCACATCGGTGGCGCCAAAATGGTTCAATTCGGTAGCACCGAGATGGAAAACCTAGATCAATCTAAGTGATTTCGGTTGGACCGAGTTTGAGTGAATTGGTTCGGCCGAAATCATTCAGAAGGTTTTGGAGGTTCAACCCTTTCAGATCGGTGGCTCCGAGTGCTCCTCACCCGGAGGGTCCGAAAATGACTTGTTCAATTTTTGTGATGCAGCAAGAATAGAATTTGAGACAAGAAAGCATAGATAGCTAGAGAAGGTACTTAGGCATTCTTGTACATCCACTTGGCCAGAAAAACCAAGATAATCAAAACAACAAATGGATGTCCTCGAATGATGAAAACATGCAAACCAACATGCTCACACAATAAGATAGCAAATGAAATATGTGTCAAACATGCACAACCAATTGTAGCATCTATCAAGCAATGGCGATGACTAGGTCATCTATATATGAGTATATTGACTTAGGAACCAAATGAGAACATTTGATCATAGGTCATACTCATCGTTTAAGCACAAGTGGGGTTACCACTTTTACATAAAGCATTAATGTGTTCACACCATTAGAGTTGCTTTAGCTCAATTGCTTAGAGCAAAGCTCCCCCTAGATGTGATATCCCCCCTAAGAGGGATGAACTAACCTTGGGTTTTGTCGATGATGACTTCATGTAGATGTTGAAGATGTGGATGCTCAATGTTGATGTGGACCATCAAGAGTTGGGAGCAATCCTTTAGAGTTTTGTGCTTTCAATACCTACATGGGTTAGTCCCACACAAGGAACATACAAGGATATCCATAGACATAGAGTGAAATACACATATGATGATGTCCATGAATGCATTTAATACCTTGTCCCTTGCCTTACCAACAAGAGGGTTTGTGACTCCATGAACTAGTGCAAAATGTGGAAGTTGGTTGCACAAGTTCTTTCCATAAAGAATATGAGTGAAGTTTGTTGGCGGAGTCACCCTCAAGAACTCTCTAGTTCTTCTTCTTTTGGACCCACATAAACTTGATGGGAATCCTCGGAGTTGTAGTAGCACTTGATGAAGTAGAACTTGATGAAGTTTTGGGAACCCACTTGACCATGGCTTGAGGAGCTTCTTCAAATGAATCAATCTCTTCTTGAAGCTTGTCCTTGCCTTTTAGCTTGTGGTCTTGTGGTGGAAGATCTTCTTGAGCTCGTGTTCCCTTGAAGGAAGTGGGATCATACTTCTCTTGTTGAGGAACAAACTTCGTCTTGGGGTATTGATCTTCTTCCCACTCAACTCCATTGGCATTGAACTTTCGTTCAAAACCAACACCTTGGTTCTTCCGGTGCCTTCCTTGCTTGCGAACAATTTCCTCAAATTGCTTACTCCCGGCAAGACTCTTGTAGACACCTTTCTCTATAAATCCTTTCAATAGCATATTTTCTTGCTCAAGTGTAACTTGGCTAAGAGAATCATTAGTGGAATCAATAGAACTACTAGAAGTAACAACATTGGATTTAGCATTGTTATTGTTACTACTAGAGGTAGAACCATTTTTACCCTTGTTGCTAGTTTGCTTAGGTTTAACTTGTGGCATAAAGGTAGACAAGAGTAAACGCTTGGCAAGATATGAGGAACTCTTCTTTAGAAGATCGTCATTGATAGCTTTAAGAAACTCATGCTCTTGCTCTAAATTTAGCTTCTCGAAGCGTAGCTTCTCATGAGTTCTTAGAAGTTCTCTATGATCCTCTTGAGTTGTTTCATGAGCTAACTTAAGAGCATTTAGTTCTTTAGTTAGACGCTCAATCTCCTTCATATCATTGTCACTCGTTTCCTCTTGACTATCATGATTACTAGCATTTTCATTATAGCTCATATCACTAGCCCTATCAACAAGTAAATCATCATCACCAAGCAAATCATCTTCATCACTATTGAAATCAAGATACTCGGGGTGTGATACCTTGGGGACTTTTGCCATGAAGCATCTTCCAATTCCTTCATTTGGTGAGTCAATCACATCATAGGAGTTGGATGACACAAGTGCAAGTCCGGCAACACCTTCATCTTGACTATAGTCGGAGTCGGAGTGATAACTTCTCTCGGAGTGGTTGTCGGAGTCGGAGCCGGAAACCCATTCACCAACATGAGCTTGATGTCTTCTTCTTGTGTAGCTCTTGGATGACTTGTCCTTCCTCTCTGAATCCTTGCTTCTTCGAGAGTGTCTTTGTTCATAATGATCATCTCTACTCCTTCTCTTCTTATGAGGTGATTCATCTCTTCTATGTCTTCCTCTTGGTGATTCGTCTCTTTTCTTGTAGGGAGCCGTACACTCATTTGAGTAGTGTCCGGGCTTCCCACAATTGTAGTAGTTGCGGTCACGACTTGATGATCTTCTCTCATAGTGTCTTGAGCTAGATCTTCTTTCTTTGCCTTTGTTCTTGTAGAACTTGTTGAACCTTTTCACCATTAGGCTTATCTCTTCATTTGATACTAGTTTGTCACTTGAAGTTGTTGGAGCATCGGTTGAGGCCTTGTAAGCACCACTTGATTTGTTGTGCAGCTCCTCTTTGTCCTTGAGTGACATTTCACGAGCAACAATCCTTCCAATAACTTCCGTGGGCTTGAGATCTTTGTAATTTGGCATCATTTGGATCAATGTGCAGATGGTATCATATTTTCCATCCAAAGCTCTAAGTATCTTCTTGATGATGAATTTGTCGGTCATCTCTTCACTTCCTAAGCCGGCAATCTCATTTGTGATGAGAGCAAGCCTAGAGTACATCTCAGTAACTCCTTCACCATCCTTCATCTTGAACCTGTCAAGTTGACTTTGAAGCACATCCAACTTAGATTCCTTGACGGACTCGGTACCCTCATGCATATCAACCAAAGTATTCCAAATTTCCTTTGCATTCTCGAGGCGGCTGATTTTGTTGAATTCTTCGGGACATAGACCGTTGAATAGAATATCACAAGCTTGAGCATTGTATTGCAACATCTTCAATTCTTCTAGGGTTGCTTCACGATCCGGTTCCTTGCCATCGTCAAAGAAGTCACCTTGCAAGCCAACACGAACAACAACCCAAACGGCAGGGTTATGACCAAGAATATGCATTTTCATCTTATGTTTCCAACTAGCAAAGTTTGTACCATCAAAATATGGACCTCTACGGTGATAGTTACCCTCACTAGACGCCATACTCTCCTAGGTTGGGAAACCAAGGCTATGATCACCAAAGCAATGGAAATCAAGGCTTACGGAGACCAAGGCTCTGATACCACTTGTAGGATCGAAAGTATGTCTAGAGGGGGGGGGGTGATTAGACTACTTGACCAAATAAAACCTAACCTTTCCCAGATTTTAATTGTGGGCAGATTTTAGCAATAGTACATGTCAAGCATCACCCTACACATGCAATTCTAAGAGTATAGCAGCGGAAAGTAAGCAATTGCATATGTATGTAAAGGAGGGGATCGGAGAATTCAAACGCAATGAAGACACGGTGGTTTTTGGCGTGGTTCCAATAGGTGGTGCTATCGTACGTCCACGTTGATGGAGACTTCAACCCACGAAGGGTAACGGCTACGCGAGTCCACGGAGGGCTCCACCCACGAAGGGTCCACGAAGAAGCAACCTTGTCTATTCCACCATGGCTTACGTCCACGAAGGACTAGCCTCACTCGGGGTAGATCTTCACAAAGTAGGCGATCTCCTTGCCCTTACAAACTCCTTGGTTCAACTCCACATCATGTTGGAGGCTCCCAAGTGACACCTAACCAATCTAGGAGACACCACTCTCCAAAAGGTAATAGACGGTGTGTTGTTGATGAACTCCTTGCTCTTGTGCTTCAAATGATAGTCTCCCCAGCACTCAAACAACTCCTCACAGATTTGGCTATGGTGGAAGAGGGATTTGAGTGGAAAGCAACTTGAGATAGGCTAGAGATCAAGTTTCAAATGGTAGGAATGGAATAGCTTGATCTCAACACATGAGTAGGTGGTTCTCTTCTCAGAAAATGTATGGTGGAAGTGTAGGCACGTTCTGATGGCTCTCCTTACTGAGAAGGTAGTGGTGGAGGGGTATATATAGCCTCCACACAAAATCCAACCGTTACACACTTTTGACCCAACTCGGTGGCACCGAAACAAATATCTCGGTAGCACCGAACTGTGTAAAAGATATGAACTTTAGGAATCTCGGTCGGACCGATACGAACATCTCGGATGGACCGAAGTGCAATGGCTTAGGGCAAACCTCATCTCGGTGGCACCGATTGCATCAACTCGGTAGGACCGAAGTGAAGCAATAAGGCAACAGAGAGTTGGCAGTGGCTAAGTCTTGGATGAACTCAGTGGGGCCGGATAGGAAATTCGGTGGGGCTGAGTTAGAATGTAGGTTTTTGACATATTTGGGATTGAGAGAGTGGTTGAGGGTTTAGGAGTACTGTCACTAAGCACTCGAGCAAAAAGATCATTAAGCAACACCTCATCCCCTTTTAATAGTATTGGCTTTCCTATGGACTCAATGTGATCTTGGATCACTAAACCAAAAATGTAGAGTCTTGATCTTTTGCCAATCCTTGTCCTTAGCATTTTGAGGGGTCCACGTCTCTAGTCCAAGCCATGCCAATCATTGAACATCCTGAAATCTTTAACTTGAATGGACATTAGTTCAATGAGATATATGTTGTTATGAATTACCAAAACCACCAAGGGAGCAAATGTGCTTTCAGTCGTGGGATGCGCATGTTAAACAACAAAACCTAGGCTGGGCAGGCCATAGCCCAGTTGTTACTTGTTCGACCTCTGAAAAAAATGATTACTTGCTAGGTCTTGGATGATAGCCACGTTGACTACGGTGACAATCTCGCGGGCCCCACACGTCAACATACCATAAGGAGGAAGCATTTTTGCAATATATAAGGAGGCACTTGTTTGCGTACGGCCATGGACCTGGTGGGCCCGGACTGTGAGCCTCTCCACGTACAGTCATCTCCCGATTCCTCTCCTTTGTTGACCAGGTTGAGAACGACAGACGGCGGCACCGCGGTGAGAGCACCAAGGCAGAGGACGACGTCGAGACCTCGGACCGGAACGAACCGGAGCCGGGGAAGACGCAGGCGGAGGGGAGTACGAGGGTTGACTGGTTCGGGTGCAGGGTTGGCCGGTGGAGCTGCCGCCGCCGGAGAATAAAAGGAGATGTGGGGGAGTAGAGGGATGGCCCGGCTAGCGCCATGCGTAGGCTAGGATGGGTCGTCGAGGCGTGCGCGGCAGCGCCGCCAGCCGCTGTAGGGAGTGGACAAAAGATTGAACAAAATAAAGAAATACAAATGGATAGGTGGTTGGTCTCAGATGTTTGTGTACGAGACCTGCTGGGTCCACCTGAGAAGGGGAATATGTTGGGAGGAAGGAGATTCAAAGCACGCCAACCGTTGGATTTCAGTCTAGTGGCTGCCAGAAGGACTAATGGAAGAGGTATCAAACTCAACTTGTTCTCGTCGTTCGTGATCAAAGATGACCACCCTGAGTGAAGTTATCTGATAATCTAGGCAAAACGAACGACTGTGCAACCTACGGAAAACCGCACTCAGACTTCAAACAAAATGCACAAAAAATGATACATGTCCTGGGCCACGGATGTCCTAAGAAAAGAAACCTGGGCTGGGCAGCCACAGCCCAGTTGATACCTACTCGACCTCACAAAAAAGGAAACACGGCTGCCCTGTGAACTAGTACTCTTATTACATACATAAGCAAACAGATTCATAGCCACTCGAAAAAAAAGCAAACAGGTTCATGGGTTCTTAGACGAAATATTACGGATAAAACAGATAATTACGACACATAGGCTAATGCATGAAACACTCAGATGATAAAGGTGCTTAAACAGACAAACTACACCATCTAGATCTTCCTGGCATGCTTGATCATGACGTTGCGGCTGTTCGTGTACTCATCGGTCACGGGAGGCAGACACGCCCTCATGTCAAAGATCCGCCTGTACATGTCATAGCATGAGTATGCATCCTTGGCCACGTAGGTGATGTAGGCTAGATTCAGAGGTACCTCCCACGTGTTCAGGTCCTTCGTATCCACGTCTTCTTTCATGTTGGCGTAGCAGGGGTCGATGATGGCCGTGGCGAGGTCAACCAAGGAGTCCTCCTCTTGCCCGTTGCCGATGATCTTGTATTGCTTCTGGATGTCAACGAGCTTCTTGCACCAGATGGCTGAATCGTAAAGCACAGTGGCATTCTTCCTGCTCTCCACCGTAGCGAAGGTGCAGTCGGCGGTGCCAATGAAATGGGCGAATGCTCCAGAACCCCTGATGGCCCTACAGTAGTGGTAGACTAGAACCTCGTCCCGCACGCATACCTGGGTGACGGTGATCCACTGGTCCCTCTCAGGAGATGGATGGATGGGCACAAGGTTTAGTCCCGCGACCTTGTGCTTCTCGTCCTGTAGGTACTTCTTGAACTTGGCAACGCAGAGCTTCACTGAGTCTGGATCGTTGGTGTACATCACATTCAACTTGGTGCTGCCATGGGTCTGAACGGCGAACTCAAAGGTGAACTCCTTGCTGGAGTACATATCCAGCTGGCTCACCCCTCGGATCGCCATTGGAGTCTCTTTTCACGCAGAGTTGTTGTGGCGGTTCTCGTTTTGTGGATATTGGGAGCAGGGGGGAAGATGAAGACGATGGGGAGATATGGACAGTGGAGGGCTCCTTATTTACACTGGGGATCGGTTTGTAGTGGGGTACTGGGGGGGGGGGGCGGCAGCAGCAGTTCATTTTTCCAATCTTGGGGAACTGTCGCCAGTGAACGTAGGGGGTAGGCGGCGGCAGCAGTTCATTTTTCCACTCTTGGGGAACTGCAATCGCCGGTGAACGTAATGGGTACAGGCGGCAGCAGTTACTACCCCCTCCTCCCTCGCCCGCTGCATGCCCCCTCGACCCATTCAAACGTCTCCATTAAACCGGCGTGGAAGCCAAGAAACCTATTCCGTTCACACGTCTGTTCACGAGAGGGTCGACATTAGCACTGTAATAGCGAGTGTTAGTGTGGTCGCTTTACTTAAATTTTATTCTTAAAACAAGCAAAGCATTGGCTCGTTCTATCAGTGCCATAAAATCAACATGCAAAACAATTAGAATTATTATTCTCAGGACGCACGCAAACAGCTCATTTGCCGCGCTTTCAGACAGACAATACTACCAAGTTTGAACAGATTGTTAGGGTTGCTGTCCTCTGCATCATCATGCCGTGTTTCACATCTTGCAAGATTCACAACCAATTCATAAGATTCAAATAATAAGTACAACAAAGATGCCTACGCATCTCAATGATTCACAGATCGGAGCCAATAGTTACTGTTTAACTAAAACGTTGTGAGAATGTTAGCAAATAAATAAAATTGATCGATGCTTCATGTAAGCAATTTGATTCAAGGATTTGCTGAAACATTGAAACCAGTCCCGTTTACGGCCACGCATGTAAAACATTGGCAGATGAACATTTTCTGGATATGGACCAGGCTCATGAGATACAGTGCATGGCTAAGGAGCTGGAGCTCCTGAAGTGTGAGTTGCCGGACAAGTTTGTCGCGGGTTTCATTATTGCAAAACTCCCTCCTTCATGGAGGAACTTTGCTACTTCTCTCAAGCACTTGAGGCGTGAATTCTCTGTTGAGGATGTCATCGGTCATCTAAGTGTTGAGTTGAACTCGAGAGCAAAGGACTCACACGCGAAAGGGGCAGAGGGTTCTTCTAGCGCCAATGTGGTGTAGAAGAATTTTCACAAGTTCAAGGGAAAGAACACTGTCCAGCACCAAGAACTTGGCGAATGCTTTGACCATCCCAACATCTGTAGCTGAGTATTCCTGTTTGCACAGATAATGAAAAAGCATGATTTCTATAATAGTGGCACTAGTTGTAGCAACTTTATTTTCTTAATGGGAAAAAGATTGTGATACAATAGCTTTATATAAAAAAAATACAACGCTAGCACAGTATGACAAAGCACGATCATGCGGATGAAGGACAGTACTGACCAGTGTGAGATGACTTTGTGAGATCAAGTTGTTCTTCAGGTCCCCGTATCTTGCCATGATGGCGATTCATTGACATCTATCAACAACTTCAGTGTGGCAGTAGAAGGAGGGGCCTTGAGTCATTCCAAT
Organism: Elymus sibiricus; assembly: GCA_039707655.1. Lineage (NCBI taxonomy): Eukaryota > Viridiplantae > Streptophyta > Magnoliopsida > Poales > Poaceae > Elymus > Elymus sibiricus. The sequence continues at coordinate 327,079,078 of CM077664.1, forward strand.
CTCTTTTTTGTGCAGTTCAACTAAAATTATGGCGCTCGCCATGCTGCGAGGGAGAGAGGGGGCCCGCGCCACCTCGACGGTACGCCTCATGGACTCAACTAGTTCAGTGCACATGCTATGTGGTTGATGCAGTGCAAATGGACTCAATTCTCCCGGATACGCCTTCAGCAAGTTATCTACATTGGAAATGAGATGATAGTTAAGACAGTAGCTCTATTATAACTGTATTATTACTTCATTTTATCAGTGGCACTAGCGGTGCCGAAACATTGCCTCAAATTATTAGTGGCATTACATTAAGATGCATAAACAATATCATTATTGCTTTCTCACAGCAGTGCAAAAATAGTAGCACAAGATCACTAGCTGAATGCAGAGTCAAAATCAACCAGAAAGGAACATACCCGGTCATGGGAACCATAACTGCAGTCAACGCCATTGTAGACGGGTGACACCAGTCACCAACATGGATGATTCAATTCATGCGACCTTTTTGTGTAGTTCACCTAAAATGAAGCAATGTTTGCATCATGCAGCTAGCAAGATGTGCTTGGTCCCATGAGCTGGAAGCTTCTCCTTCATTAGTTGCACAAAAAATTGAGCAACGTCAAGGTTGGCTGTCATGCTCATGGAAGGTGCAACTATAATTTGCTTATCCTTTTGTGCAGTTCCACTAAAATCAAGTGCCATTGTGGTGATGGTGACGGCTAATCTTGCGAAGGTTAATAAACTGTTGCATGAGATTACTGGCAGAGTTAGACGAAGAGGTTAGGAACTCCAATCACCCTTTGTGCAGTTTCACTAAAATCGAGAGACATTGCCCATGTGACATTTTAGTAGAACTGCACAAGACACTCTATAAAAAAACAAAGTGTTTTGTGCACTTCACCAAAAGGTCACAATAGCAACGAGGTGAAATGAATATCCCTATCTGCACAAAAAGATAGAAAGAAAACAGTTACTGGTTAATAACAAGATATGAAACATACACAAAATGAAAAGAGGCATCTATCTTCATGGCAATCATGCAAGGACAGTAGAAATTTTAAAATGGCAGCATTGCTTCATATTACTCAAAGCATTATGATCAACAATGACATCGGTCAAATATGCCATTACATTAATGGTGGCATTGCTTCGTTTTACCAGCTACATTTGATAAACAACAGCTAAATAGTTGGTATAAGCGCATGGGACAGTGGGGACACCAGGACATTCACCAGCGTAAAGAAGCAACTTACTTATCATAATGGGAAATCTAGCAGGAGAGTAGCATTTGTAAAACAGTTTAATTGCATCATATTACTGGAGGCATTAGATTAACAACAACATTCGTTAGACATGTCCTTACGGTAACAGTGCGATTGCTTCATTTTACAAGCGCCATTACATTAACAACAACAAAAGGTTGGTACAAGGGCATGCAGACAGTGGAAGCATCGGCACCATGTACCTACAAGGAGGCATAATGTGGTGAGGCCGAGTTTGTTGCCCTGAGCAACAAACATCCAACCAAGATCTGGGATGGTCCCAAATTTAGTTCTCTTTAGGCACCTTTTACTACGTGAGGACAACAAATCTAATCCTGGACATACTCTGTTGACTTGTCCCCTAGCTGCCACTTTCTTTCCTTCTTCCACCAATAATAGATCTGTTCCTTATCCAGTTTGTACTGCGTTTTTCCTTTATTTCCCTTTTGAACCAAGAGACCGGTTGGGTAGCCAGTCTCTACAACTTTCCCCCCTTCTATTTCCTCTTTGAATCAAGTCCTAAATTTATGCTACACCTTTCCCCCCTTTATTCCCTATTTGAACCAAGTCCTAGATTCGACTGCATGAAGTAGCTTTACCTCTAATAATAGTAAAAATTAAGGAGGCTTTGGAACAGCTGATGGAAGTAGAAAAAGATCCACATACAACCACGTGGGGAGCTGGGGCAGTAGAGCAAGGCCATTTTCGAAGGAAGTTATACCTGAGGGTCATCGGGATGTGGCTAGGAGGGCGGCCGGAGCCCGGATCTGGCCACAATACGGCATGGAGGAAGAAGGGGTCGGAGGCCCTCCCGAGCTGGCGCTGTGTCGGAGAGAACGGCACGGGCAGCCGATCGGGACGCGCCGTCAGCTGTGAGTCTCCTCCCTAGGCGCCGACGACCGCGTGAACGATGCACCTACTCCCCTACCCCGGCCGAGGGGATCCGCCCAGATCTGTGACCAGCGGTGAGCAGAGAGAGAGTGCGGCCACCGCTGTCTTGTTTAGATCTGGAGAGGGTGAGAGAGTGGAGAGAGCAACCCTGGTAAGGCAAGCGCTGAGGCTCATGCCCGCATATATAGTGGAGTGATTTTCTTTTTATCTCCACAACAATCGTTTCAATTTGTCTACGTGACATTAAAAAAAGAAACTCTCTATTTAACGTGCTATAGTGAACAAAACTCCACGGCATCCAGGAGTACTAGTAGTATTGTTCACTTGTGGACCCCGGCCCTCCATTCGTTGAACAACCACACGGGTGACTATATATATATAGAGAACAAACAAGCTGGAACTCTTTTGGCTTTGAGATATCGATGGTACCGTTCGACCACACTGCATCAATGGAGTCAGTACTTTGAAGTTGCCGTAATGCGTGGCTTTTGCAGTTCCCATCTAATACATTTTGTTTGATATACGTATAAACACATGCACGGTTTACATTCCGAATCACTAGCTAGAACTTGAACTGTATTTGTTTTCAACATAAAGTGGAATCAAATGTTTGAACTCATGATCTTAGCGTTTGCAGAGAAAAAGTAAAGGGCCATCGATCTTTGTTCTGCTTTTGAACATACTACAACATATGCAACCCTTTTTTGAAAATGACCAGATATGTTATAAAAAGTTCACCATGAGTACTACAAAGCATCTCAAACATAATAAAAATTACATCCAGATTCCAAGACCACCGAACGACCTACTACCGTCACAACGAGCCGTCGACGCACTGCTGTTGCCGCCATCCTACCTGAGCCGGCTTGACCTCGTCGATGACAGCCCTGGAAGTGTTTGTGCACTTGCCCCTAAGGAGCGGTGACCTGAAGCCATAGTAGTCATAATTAATGTGAAGCACCTAATTAATATAACACAAAATTTCGCCACACAAGAAACCCTAGCCTTACCGCCCCAAGGAGACGACATGAATCTACGTTGGAGCTCCATCGACTATGCCCCGACGAGTATCAGAGCTCAAAAGACAAACTCATACAAGATGTGTCGATTGATATCGCCGCTGTCCTACCGGAGTCGGCTTGTCCTTTTTGAACGATAAACGGGAAGTCTTCGTGTAGATGCCCGTAAGGACAAAAGCCGTAGAGCCGTATTGTGTGTTTGGTTGCATTCTCATCTCAGCATAGTTGTTCCCTCTTTGTGCATGCTCATCTCAGCATCCCTCTTCATGCATGCTCCTAGTGTATTTGAGTTAAGCTAGCATGGACTCATGCACCCTTCATACACTCTACCAAACACCCAAAAGTGGGTCGAGAAGGGAACTTTTGCTCTCATGCACCCTTCATACACCTTACCAAACACCCAAATCTGGGTCGAGAACGGAGCTTTTGCTCTCATGCACCCTTCATACACCCTACCAAAACACACCCTTCTCGTCGTTGAACCCTTGTAATTATCCGAAGCACTTGACACCTAATCTCGCCACAAGACAATACGCTCATGTTCCATCCACCATGTCTAGATGGACGAACTCGAGGAGGATCGGAGCCTGAAAGACAAACTCAAAGGAGAAGTTCCTAAAAGCACATTTGCTCCCTTGGTGGTTTTGGTAATTCATAACAACATATATCTCATTGAACTAATGTCCATTCAAGATTAAGATTTCAGGATGTTCAATGATTGGCGTGGCGTGGACAAGAGGACGTGGAACCTCTTCAAAATGCTAAGGACAAGGATTGGCAAAAGCTCAAGACTCTACATTTTTGGTTTAGTGATCCAAGATCACATTGAGTCCATAGGAAAGCCAATACTATTAAAAGGGGATGATGTGTTGCTTAATGGTCCTTTTGCTCAAGTGCTTAGTGACAGTATTCCTAAACCCTCAACCACTATCTCTACCCAAATATGTCCTAAACCTAAAGTCCAACTCGGCCCCACCGAAATTTCCAATCCGGCCCCACCGAGTTCATCCAAGACTTAGCCACTGCCAAACCCTAACAAATCGGATCCACCGAAACGGATCTCGGTCCCACCGAGATGGCCTTGCCAGCTCTCTGTAATCGGTTGCATTCACTTTGGTCTCACCGAGTTATGCATATCGGTCTCACCGAGATGGCTGGCCAACTCTCTGTTGCCTTATTGCTTCACTTCGGTCCTACCGAGTTGATGCAATCGGTGCCACCGAGATGAGGATTGCCCTAGCCATTGCACTTCAGTCCATCCGAGTTGTTCGTATCGGTCCCACCGAGATTCCTAACGTTCATATCTTTTACACAGTTCGGTGCTACCGAGATGATCGTTTCGGTGCCACCGAGTTGGGTCAAAAGTGTGCAACGGTTGGATTTTGTGTGGAGGCTATATATACCCCTCCACCCCCTCCTTCTCAGTAAGGAGAGCCATCAGAACGTGCCTACACTTCCACCATTCATTTTCTGAGAGAGAACCACCTACTCATGTGTTGAGATCAAGATATTCCATTCCTACCATTTGAACCTTGATCTCTAGCCTCTCCCAAGTTGCTTTCCACTCAAATCCTTCATCCACCATAGCCAAATCTGCGAGGAGTGTTTGAGTGCTGGGAAGACTATCATTTGAAGCACAAGAGCAAGGAGTTCATCAACAACACACCATCTATTACCTTTTGGAGAGTGGTGTCTCCTAGATTGGTTAGGTGTCACTTGGGAGCCTCCAACCAGATGTGGAGTTGAACCAAGAAGTTTGTAAGGGCAAGGAGATCGCCTACTTCGTGAAGATCTACCCCGAGTGAGGCTAGTCCTTCATGGAGGTAAGCCATGGTAGAATAGACAAGGTTTCTTCTTCGTGGACCCTTCGTGGGTGGAGCCCTCCGTGGACTTGCGCAGCCGTTACCCTTCGTGGGTTGAAGTCTCCATCAACGTGGACGTACGATAGCACCACCTATCGGAACCACGCCAAAAACCACCGTGTCTTCATTGTGTTTGAAATCTCCTATCCCTACTTTACATACATATGCAATTGCTTACATTCCGCTGCTATAATCTTAGGATTGCATGTGTAGGGTGATGCTTGACATGTACTATTGCTAAAATCTACCTACAACTAAAATCTGGAAAAAGGTTAAGTTTTATTTGGTCAAGTAGTCTAATCACCCCCCCTCTAGACATACTTTCGATCCTACAAGTGGTATCAGAGCTTTGGTCTCCGTAAGCCTTGATTTCCATAGCTTTGGTGATCATAGCCTTGGTTTCACAACCTAGGAGAGTATGGCGTCTAGTGAGGGTAACTATCACCGTAGAGGTCCATATTTTGATGGTACAAACTTTGCTAGTTGGAAACATAAGATGAAAATGCATATTCTTGGTCATAACCCTGCCGTTTGGGCTGTTGTTCGTGTTGGCTTGCAAGGTGACTTCTTTGAGGATGGCAAGGAACCGGATCGGGAAGCAACCCCGGAAGAATTGAAGTTGTTGCAATACAATGCTCAAGCTTGTGACATTCTATTCAACGGTCTATGTCCCGAAGAATTCAACAAAATCAGCCGCCTTGAGAATGCAAAGGAAATTTGGGATACTTTGGTTGATATGCACGAGGGTACCGAATCCGTCAAGGAATCTAAGTTGGATGTGCTCCAAAGTCAACTTCATAAGTTCAAGATGAAGGATGGTGAAGGAGTCGCAGAGATGTACTCTAGGCTTGCTCTCATCACAAATGAGATTGCCGGCTTAGGAAGTGAAGAGATGACCGACAAATTCATCATCAAAAAGATACTTAGAGCTTTGGATGGAAAATATGATACCGTCTGCACATTGATCCAAATGATGCCAAATTACAAAGATCTCAAGCCCACGGAAGTCATTGGAAGGATTGTCGCTCATGAAATGTCACTCTAGGACAAAGAGGAGCTGCACAACAAGTCAAGTGGTGCTTACAAAGCCTCAACCGATGCTCCAACAACTTCCAGTGACCAGCTAGTATCCAATGAAGAGATTAGCCTAATGGTGAAAAGGTTCAACAAGTTCTACAAGAACAAAGGAAAAGAAAGAAACTCTAGCTCAAGACACTATGAGAGAAGATCATCAAGTCATGACCGTAATTGCTACAATTGTGGAAAGCCCAGACACTACTCAAATGAGTGAAAGGCTCCCTACAAGAGAAGAGACGAATCACCAAGAGGAAGACATAGAAGAGATGAATCACCTCGTAAGGAGAGAAGGAGTAGAGATGATTATTATGAACGAAGACACTCTCGAAGAAGTAAGGATTCGGAGAGGAAGGAGAAGTCATCAAGGAGCTACACAAGAAGAAGACATCAAGCTCATGTTGGTGAATGGGTTTCTGGCTCCGACTCCGACAACCAATCCGAGAGAAGTTATCACTCCAACTCCGACTATAGTCAAGATGAAGGTGTTGCCGGACTTGCACTTGTGTCATTCAACTCCTACGATCTATTTGACTCACCAAATGAAGGAATTGGAAGATGCTTCATGGCAAAAGGCCCCAAGGTATCACACCCCGAGTATCTTGATTTTAATAGTGATGAAGATGATTTGCTTGGTGATGATGATTTACTTATTGATAGGGCTAGTAATGTGAGCTATGATGAAAATGCTAGTAATCATGATAGTCAAGAGGAAACGAGTCACAATGCTATGAAGGAGATTGAGCGCCTAACTAAAGAACTAAATGCTCTTAAGTTAGCTCATGAAACAACTCAAGGGGATCATAGAGAACTTCTAAGAACTCATGAGAAGCTATGCTTCGAGAAGCTAAATTTAGAGCAAGAGCATGAGTTTCTTAAAGCTATCAATGACGATCTTCGAAAGAAGAGTTCTTCATATCTTGCCAAACGTTTACTCTTGTCTACCTTTATGCCACAAGTTAAACCTAAGCAAACTAGCAACAAGGGTAAAAATGGTTCTACTTCTAGTAGTAACAATAACAATGCTAAATCCAATGTTGTTGCTTCTAGTAGTTCTATTGATTCCACTAATGATTCTCTTAGCCAAGTTACACTTGAGCAAGAAAATATGCTATTGAAAGGAATTATAGAAAAAGGTGTCTACAAGAGTCTTGCCGGGAGTAAACAATTTGAGGAAATTGTACGCAAGCAAGGAAGGCACCGGAAGAACCAAGGTGTTGGTTTTGAACGAAAGTTCAATGCCGATGGAGTTGAGTGGGAAGAAGGTCAATACCCCAAGACGAAGTTTGTTCCTCAACAAGAGAAGTATGATCCTACTTCCTTCAAGGGAACACAAGCTCAAGAAGACCTTCCCCCACAAGACCACAAGCTAAAAGGCAATGACAAGCTTCAAGAAGAAATTGATTCATTTGAAGAAGCTCCTCAAGCCATGGTCAAGTGGGTTCCCAAGTCTTCATCAAGTTCTACTTCATCGAGTGCTACTACAACTCCAAGGATTCCCATCAAGTTGATGTGGATCCAAAAGAAGAAGAACTAGGGAGTTCTTGAGGGTGACTCCGCCAACAAACTTCACTCATATTCTTTATGGCAAGGACTTGTGCAACCAACTTCCACATTTTGCACTAGTTCATGGAGTCACAAACCCTCTTGTTGGTAAGGCAAGGGACAAGGTAATCAATGCATTCATGGACATCATCACATGTGTATTTCACTCTATGTTTATGGATATCCTTGTATGTTCCTTGTGTGGGACTAACCCATGTAGGTATTGAAAGCACAAAACTCCAAAGGATTGCTCCCAACTTTTGATGGTCTACATCAACATTGAGCATCCACAGCTTCAACATCTACATGAAGTCATCATCGACAAAACCCAAGGTTAGTTCAACCCTCTTAGGGGGGATATCGCATCTAGGGGGAGCTTTGCTCTAAAAATTGAGCTAAAGCAACTCTAATGGTGTGAACACATTAATGCTTTATGTAAAAGTGGTAACCCCACTTGTGCTTAAACGATGAGTATGACCTATGATCAAATGTTCTCATTTGGCTCCTAAGTCAATATGCTCATATATAGATGACCTAGTCGTCGCCATTGCTTGATAGATGCTAGAATTGGTTGTGCATGTTTGACACATATTTCTTTTGCTATCTTATTGTGTGAGCATGTTGATTTGCATGTTTTCATCATTCGAGGACATCCATTTGTTGTTTTGATTGTCTTGGTTTTTCTGGCCAAGTGGATGTACAAGAATGCCTAAGAACCTTCTCTAGCTATCTATGCTTTCTTGTCTCAAATTCTATTCTTGCTGCATCACAAAAATTGAACAAGTCATTTTCGGACCCTCCGGGTGAGGAGCACTCGGAGCCACCGATCTGAAAGGGCTGAACCTCCAAAACCTTCTAATTGATTTCGGTTAGACCAACCTACTCAAACTCGGTCGAACCAAAAGCATTTAGACTGATCTAGGCTTTCATCTCGGTGCTACCGATTAGACCAACTCGGTTGGACCGAGTTGCTGTAACTGCAAGCAGTTGCACGTCTCGGTGCTACCGATTTGTTCCACTCGGTGCCACCGACAGCGAATGGGTATATATTCCCAGCGAACCGTGCGGTTGAAAATTTCTTCAAACGTCACGCGCCCGCGCCCCATTGCTGCTGCCCCTTTGGTCTTCGGATCGTCGCCGTCGTCTCCAGCGCGCCCTCGCCGCAGGATTCCGTCGCCGTCAACGGAAATCTCCACCGCCGTTGCCGCCGTAGAGAAACTCCACCGAGTTAGGATGAGTTTCGATCCCTTTCGTGCTTCCCTTTTCCGATTCAATGCACGATTGGATTGCCTGTAATCTTGCCACGAATGCAATCCTCTTTCCACCAGATTAGTTCGTTTGAATGAAATTCGAGCAAAAATTTTAGGGTTAGGTTTCCGCCGAATGCATCTCGGACCGAGCGATTCGACATTTTTGGTCCTACCGATTTGGCCTCTGGCCATAGCACTAGTACATATCGATGCCACCGAGTTGTGCGAATCGGTAAGACCGAAAGTGAATCTCAGTGAAACCCTAGCATCTCGGAGCCACCGAAACCCATCTCGGTCTGACCGAAATGGCGTGCCATGTCTCTGTAGTGTGCTTCGGCGTCACCGAGATTACCAACTCGGTCCATCCGAACTGCATTATGTGAAAACCTAGAACTAAAGTTTGAACTCAACTTTTTGAAAAACTATCTGCTTTTTGTGATGACTCATCTACTCTACCTATACCCATCTATTCATATGGTCAGCTCAGCAAGATGTCTGATGTCAGTGACAGTCAAAACAGGTCAGAGCAGCATGAAGAACAAAGTGAAGGATCAAGCCATAATGAAAGTTTCTATGAGGGAGAGAGAAGCTCTCCAGATCTTCCTAAAGCTGCAACCAGAACACGGAAGAAGAAAACCTCAGACAGTGAGGATGAGGACTTTGTTGCAAATGAAGCTGCAACCAAGAAAAAGAGAGTAGTGCTTGCTAAGGAGTACAGCACAAAGCCTACCTCTGTCAAAGAGAGAACTGCTGTGAGGAAAGTGCCTCTGCAGACAATGCAGAAGCCCAGTGACACAGAGACAGCTGCAGGAACTAAGAAGAAGAGGATAAGGAAATCTTTTGCCCATGTGATTGGCAGACCTACTATGATGATTGAAGAGGAAGAAGAGGAGGAGGATGAGCCAGCTGCTGCACCCCCTGCAAAAGCACAGAAGCTCATGTCTGATGCAATCAAGACTGCTGCAGCTCCCAAGTCAAAGCCTAAGGCACCAGCACCCAAGAGATCAACCAGGAACATATCAGCTGCAGAGAAGAACAAGGCCCCAGTGCCTGAATCAAATGTTGATGAAGAGCCTCTAGTGCTTAGAAAGTTAAAGCCAAAGATACCAGACCATGACACACCCAGTAGCTGAGAACATGATGTTGAGAAAGGACAAAGGACTGCGTCAATGGAGATTGTCAGATCCTTATGCTATCAGAAGAAGGACTACTTGTGATTATCGTTTTCACACCCGTGAACAACAGCACTGTTATGAGACAGTATTGCTTGACAAGAAGCCCATAGTCAGTGACATGAAGTGGGTGGATTGGGAAGACATCGATGAGAACGAGGATTATTTCCCCCACGTCCATGAAAGCTTTAGGATTGCAGGAGTTGACGAATTTGTTGGAAAGAAGTTGACCAAGTGGAATGATGAGATGATCATGCAATTCTACTCTACTGCTCATTTCTATCTAGATGGCAGAATAGTGTGGATGACTGAGGGTATAAGATACCAGTCTACCATCTCTGAGTGGGCAAATCTTCTTGGTGCACCCAAGGAAGAGGAGGATGACATTGAAATATATGCCAAGCTCAAGATGGATCACAACTCTATGGCCAACATGTACACTGCAATTCCTCAGAAGGATCTTGAAACACATAAGCTTGGATCAGTGAAGCACTTGCTACCAGGTCTGGCCACCTCAAACACAATCTTGCGGTACACCTTGTTACCCAAGTCAGGCGATGATAAGATGATTCGTGGACACTCCATCAACTTGCTGCACTTATTTGATACTCCTCAGAAATTCAAGGTGATGAGCCTGATAGTAGAGACTATCAAGAGGACAGCAGCAGATCAGAAGAGATCGTGTGGTTATGCTCCACATATTCAGTTGTTGATAAATTCCAAGGTTGGAACCAGCACGTATCTTCTTGATCGAGAGCATTTGCCACTCCGTCCAGAGTTTGAGGACAACGTCATAGTAATGGATTCTTCGCATCCCACGTCTGCACAAGCTCAAGAGGAAATCCACAAAGCCCAAGAAGCTAAAGCAGCTCAGGAAGCAGCAGCTCCCAATGCTCCAATTGCGAATCTCAAGACACCAATGGATCAAATGCAATATCTGCTTGAAGCCACTCTGAGGATTGAGCGAAGTCTGGCCAACCTCACCCAGACCCAGGCTAGTTTTGAGCGGATCATTGAGACCAAATTTCATGATTTGGATGTCAAGGTGACTGAGATTCAGACTTCAGTGGAACAGCTGCAAGGAGATGTAGATGCTATCAAGCAAGCCAGATCAGATGACAGTGAAGATGAGAGACCGACCACAGAACATTTTCAGCAAGTGCCTAGGGCTGCCAGGTCGGCTGCGATACCAGTTGTGGATCCACGGACCACAATATCTGCACCAGCCGCCACAGCCACAGTGCCACAGCAGGTCTCCACTCCTCTAGTCCAGCAGTCATCAGCAGAAGCATTCACGGACGCTCTCATCTCAATGCCGTCTACGCACACCGGAGCAGCCAGCAGAAGGTCGCCTTCAGGAGCTTCGGACGACCGTGCCTAGAGAGCCGACTAGTGCTATACGATTCGAACTTTTTGGTACTTATTGCTAAAGGGGGGAGAATCTGTATAGATCATAGGCTTCGAGAGAGAGAGTTTCTTGTTTTTGATTTGCTTCGAGAGTTTCATTTGCTACTTGTTTGCTTGTTCGTTGATACTCCGTTTTATGTGCACTTGCTACAGTATTCTGTCGTTTATGCTTGTGAGATACTATGTTGATTGATCATATTATGCTTATTGTGATGTTCCATGTTTATCCTTTTCATTATCTTCTATGATCAATTACTTATGTTGGTAATGCGTGCCTATTATTCCAATCTTATCATTTTGTGCTCTCCACCAAGATGTATGTGACATGGGAGAGTAACCCATGAGCCTAATCAATTGTGCATTTGCATTCAAATGCTGTTTTTTTAATAATGCACAAATTTAGGGGGAGCTCTCGCTATCACATACTTCTCAAAGCGACGATGTTTTTCATTTACTTAATCATATGTCGAAGCTTTGATCTATATGTTGTCATCAATTACCAAAAAGGGGGAGATTGAAAGCACATTTGCTCCCTTGGTGGTTTTGGTAATTCATAACAACATATATCTCATTGAACTAATGTCCATTCAAGATTAAGATTTCAGGATGTTCAATGATTGGCGTGGCGTGGACAAGAGGACGTGGAACCCCTTCAAAATGCTAAGGACAAGGATTGGCAAAAGCTCAAGACTCTACATTTTTGGTTTAGTGATCCAAGATCACATTGAGTCCATAGGAAAGCCAATACTATTAAAAGGGGATGAGGTGTTACATAATGGTCCTTTTGCTCAAATGCTTAGTGACAGTATTCCTAAACCCTCAACCACTATCTCTACCCAAATATGTCCTAAACCTAAAGTCCAACTCGGCCCCACCGAAATTTCCAATCCGGCCCCACCGAGTTCATCCAAGACTTAGCCACTGCCAAACCCTAACAAATCGGATCCACCGAAACGGATCTTGGTCCCACCGAGATGGCCTTGCCAACTCTCTATAATCGGTTGCATTCACTTCGGTCTCACCGAGTTATGCATATCGGTCTCACCGAGATGGCTTGCCAACTCTCTGTTGCCTTATTGCTTCACTTCGGTCCTACCGAGTTGATGCAATCGGTGCCACCGAGATGAGGATTGCCCTAGCCATTGCACTTCGGTCCATCCGAGTTGTTCGTATCGGTCCCACTGAGATTCCTAACGTTCATATCTTTTACACAGTTCGGTGCTACCGAGATGATCGTTTCGGTGCCACCGAGTTGGGTCAAAAGTGTGTAACGGTTGGATTTTGTGTGGATGCTATATATACCCCTCCACCCCCTCCTTCTCAGTAAGGAGAGCCATCAGAACGTGCCTACACTTCCACCATTCATTTTCTGAGAGAGAACCACCTACTCATGTGTTGAGATCAAGATATTCCATTCCTACCATTTGAACCTTGATTTCTAGCCTCTCCCAAGTTGCTTTCCACTCAAATCCTTCATCCACCATAGCCAAATCTGTGAGGAGTGTTTGAGTGCTGGGAAGACTATCATTTGAAGCACAAGAGCAAGGAGTTCATCAATAACACACCATCTATTACCTTTTGGAGAGTGGTGTCTCCTAGATTGGTTAGGTGTCACTTGGGAGCCTCCAACCAGATGTGGAGTTGAACCAAGAAGTTTGTAAGGGCAAGGAGATCGCCTACTTCGTGAAGATCTACCTCGAGTGAGGCTAGTCCTTCGTGGACGTAAGCCATGGTGGAATAGACAAGGTTGCTTCTTCGTGGACCCTTCGTGGGTGGAGCCCTCCGTGGACTCGCGCAGCCGTTACCCTTCGTGGGTTGAAGTCTCCATCAACGTGGACGTACGATAGCACCACCTATCAGAACCACGCCAAAAACCACCGTGTCTTCATTGTGTTTGAAATCTCCTATCCCTCCTTTACATACATATGCAATTGCTTACATTCCGCTGCTATACTCTTAGGATTGCATGTGTAGGGTGATGCTTGACATGTACTATTGCTAAAATCTGCCTACAACTAAAATCTGGGAAAAGGTTAAGTTTTATTTGGTCAAGTAGTCTAATCACCCCCCCTCTAGACATACTTTCGATCCTACAGTGCCCCCATCTTAGTGAGGGCTGCACGTGCGTGGACTAAAAAACCCTAATGTAAACTACTAACTGGAGCGGAGGCCCCTGGATTCGCCTCACCGCCATCAGTGGCCCAGCGGTGGGAAGAGGGGAGGGGCGAATCCACGGGATCACCGGTGAAGCGTGGAGCGGGGAGGTTGCCCTAGCTGCCTAGGGTGGGGGAACTAGATTTGTATTCATACCGAAATAGATTCGGATTTTATTGCTACTGTATAGTACTATATAGCCGGTGTGTCGACCTTTTTTTTTGATTTCTCAACATATCTACAGCCCGTATATTACTATCGCTCGTCTCTCTTTTCTACTGTACTCTAGTACTTAGTAGTAACTTAGCCTGCCTAAAAAAAAGTAACTCAACCGTATGTTACCATCGCTCGTCTATCTTTTAGTACTGCAGTAGTAGTAACGCGACGCGCATTCCATTCGGTGAGTGGCGTGCCGGACCGACCGTGGGGTTGCGACGCGAACGCGACGGGCGTGCTATGTACATGTACCACCTTTTTCTTTTGGTTTTGCTCCATGCCGCAATCCATCGATACAAAATTATATTTAAAAGTCGAGGGCGGGGCTTTTCCCGCGTGGTACACCTGGCAGTTTCGCCTAGTCGGTTTGACAGAGAGGCAAGGAGGATGAGCAAGTACTCTAGCGGATTCAACTTACTGCTGCAAGAGTGGGACTATGTGATTTGACGGCTCATTACTGCAGGAAAGGTGGGGCCTTGTGATATGACTGCTCATTTATAGTCATTATTACTGTGGCGCTACAACCGGGTGAGGCTCCCCTTCCATTCCCCACTCTAATCTGGTGCATGACACGTCGACCCGGATGCTGGTTGTCCCACATGTCGGCGAAAGGAAGAATAATTGTTGCCGACGACGTAATAAGGAGCAAAGAACCGTGCGGTATACTCTAATTTAGCACTGGAGTACTAGTATACGTCGGAGGAGTGCGAAACACGGCAGCCCAGTGAACCAGCAGGCGATATGGCAATAAAAAACAATGTACTATAGTCCAACCTTAGCATGTAAAAACACGCCACCCCTTCCTCCCCCCCTCTGGGTTTATCGCCATCAGCGGAGCAAGAGCGTCATCGCAGCTTAGCTACTAGTACTCCTACTCCTCTCCAACTTTTTTTTTACAATTCCTTTGTTTTTCCTGTGGCGTTGAACACTCTTTGCTAATCCTATTGGATTTAGCACTCCAGTCCCATACTTTCCCGATTCCTATATTTTCAGTATCCTGGGAATCAAAGAGGCCCTTAGACTGGTTTAGGGCCGGTCGTTTTTTTCAATGAAATATGTCCAAAATGTAATGAATGTGCTCCGGTTTCTATGAAAATCATCCGGTTTGCATGTAGTAATTCATTTACTATTTATTCTTTTGCGGGGGGTTTGCATGTAATTCGCCCGGTTTAAAATGTACTCATACGCCGGCATGGTTGGATGGCCCGCTGTCGCATTAATGTCTGAGGACTCGTCCCTAGTGGTTGGCGCTCAGCGTTGGAGATGCCCCGAGTGCTTGCAGGTGGACCCAGATGCTCTATGTCCCACATGTCGGCGAAAGGAAGCACGTAAAAATATTTCCGACGACCGCGGAGCCAAGCATTACATCTCAGCAAGTAGGAAAAATGCATAAAAAAATATGTAGTATGAAGCATAGCTGCAAAGTGACGACATGTATAGGTCGCACGCACCCAACGAGTGGTCGTAGTACGTACGAGTACAAATGTGTACGGGGTACTCCTACTCTATCAACACGAGTCCCATCGGACAACGGCGTCCGTGCTACAGCAAGCTCTTCTCCCTCCTTGTTTCTCTCTTCTAATTCTAACTCAGCCAACGCGTAGCGGGCGGGGTGGGGATTTGCCGATAGTCGGTTTGCTCAACTGCGGTCCCACATGACAGTGAAAATGCTAGACAACGTAACGACAGTGTGGGGTGCGACGCGAACGGGACAGGCGTGTGTACTTGTTCCACTTTCTCGTTTTGAACTTGTGACATATAACGCTTAGTTTTGAATTTATAGGTTTGGTTGTCACGCCCATATATATATATACCATAGAATTAACTAACAAAATATTAATGCATGTCACCAAAAAAATATCGTTGGATTCGTATTTGAACATACTCCCTCCTTTCTGGTTTAGGGTTTCGAGGTACATTAAATCACCCAATGCAAATATCAAGAGAAAACTCACCAATGCATGTAGAAGTTCATGGACATTTAGTGGTCATGCATGCATGCGTTGTAATTAATGCATCGGTAAACATAACTTTATGAGGAAAACAAGCATACTAATTAAGTACTTATGCAAACTATGAAATTTATTCCACCACTCACCATCTACCTTGGTTGAAGAGATTTTGAAATTGAGCCCTATAAACCGGAAAGGAGGTAGTAGTTTCCAATGATATTATTTTTTGTGACATGCATTAACTTATTGTTAGTTAAATCTGAAGTCAAAATTTGGCACAAAACACGAAGGTGACCAATAAAATAGGACGAAGACAGTGATACATATAATTAATGCCAAATGATAGCAAGGGATCACACATGTCATTTACGACTGGAATGATAATGCGATATAGCACGCGATGCAGTGCTGGTTACAGGAGGCAAGAAGAAGATGCATCCATCGACGACCTCCTCCTCCTCGACTCAGGGCACCAGCCCACCGAATGGCGGCTAAGGAGCAGCGGCTTTCATGCCGAGGTCAACGTGCTTCTGAACAATGGAGTCCAAGGCTTCCAGCCGGTCGAAGAAGGCCAACATCTTAGCATCATCCCTGGCCCTGTAGTGGCCTATGTAGATGATTTCCTCGCAGATATGGATGTGTAGGTTGACGGTTTCTTGCTCGGCGCGGCGCTGCACGGCGAGCGCGGCCTCGAGGTGGAAATTCTTCATCGCGACATCGGGCAGCTGCAGGGCCACCAGTGCATCCAAGAGGTTGTCACCATGGAGGCCGATGAGGGTGGTAGGCAATAAGGAGCCTAGGCACACGGGCTGGAGGAGTATGGCAAGGTCGTCCATGCGCTTCTTGACGGCGGTGAACTTGCGGATGGAGCAGACCATCATCTCGCCCATGTGAGAGGCGAAGCCATCGTTGCCGAGGGCTATGACGCCGGCGGTCGCAAGCACCATCTGGAGACGGTGCTCGGTGCCGGGCCGCAGGCCGGCATCGTGGATCATCTGGCACAGCCACCTGCCGCTCGCGTCCATCGCCTCCATGGGTGGTTGTGGCTTTGGGTCACTTGGTCTTGGATTGGAGTGAGCAGTGTTGCGCAGACTAGGTGCGTAGTACTAGTAGGTGCGTACGATTCGGTAGATGGATTGGAGTGGAGGGGTGCCTTATACTATGAGAGTGTAAACGGCGTTGCATTCATATCGTGCTGGCTCCATTCTGCTTCTCCAATTAATACCCTCTGCATGCTTCCCTCCATTCCACAATGTAGTGTGCACGCGCTTCCCGAGATCTAAGTTTGACCATAAATTTGACCCGAAGTTCAATGGTAGTATAATTTTTGCTCCCGCCGCAGTCGGTCTCGTTGGTTAAATTTATGGTCAAACTTAGATCTCGGGAAGCGCAAAATTGAATGAGGATGCATCATTGACCGTTCAACGTTTTGGGAACCGCTACCCTCTCCCTCGTTGGCATTCAAGCCGTATCAATGTAAATGCGTGTCAAAAAGAGACTAGTTTTCGCAAAAAAAAGAGACTAGTCAACAGTTCGCCACGAGCCTATAACTAGCGATCACCACAATAACCGTAAGATCTGCATCCGACGGTGGCACCTATTGGACACAAACAGCAATAAAAAAACAAATGCCAGGGCATTTTATAAAACTGCCACACCACGCCCCTCCCCTACACATGAGAGACCGCCACGCGAGCGTTCACAACTGCCACTTTCGGGTTGCGCTTGGCTCTTCGCCTCTTCGGGAAGTCGTACTACTACAATAATACTACTAGTACTATATGCTTCTGGCAATCTTTCACCGAATGAACTACTGCATGTCCACCGCATGGGGGAGGGAGAGCGTGTTGTAAGCAAAAGCTTCTCCTTGTTGTACGAGTTGACGCGACACATCAAAGCAGTACACTCGATTTTCTGAAGAAGTTGTGTTTACCAATGCATGCATGCATGCCGTGAGTTTCCTTTTGATCCTTTCATGTCTTGATTTAATGCACCTTGAAGTATGAACATGTCATGGTAAAACTTTCTAATAATTCCCCGGCCCTAAAGCGAGAGATGGTGGTGCACGAGGAGAGCGAGATCATGCCGACGGAACAGGTCCCGACGATGGACATCTTTATGGACCTCACCATGCTCCACTGCCCCTTCTGCCTTTGCCCCTTGAAGCCTCCGGTGTACGAGGTTCGAATACATCTCGTCCGTTTGGCTGATCGAGCAAGGCATAGTTTTCTTGATTGATGTGGTGTTTGATTGATTTGTGCAGCGCAAGGGAGAGCACCTGGCCTGCGCGGACTGCCGCGGCGAGCGGCCCGGGAACCAGCGGCAGTGCCAGAAGTGCAAGCGTGGCAGCGGATTCGATGTGCGCAACACGGCGATGGACGCCGTCCTCTCCTCGGCGAGGGTGGAGTGCCCACACGAAGGCTGTGGGCTCTACGTCACTTACCACAAGCTCCACGATCACCAGAGCGTGTGTCCGCTCGCGCCGTGCAAGTGCCCCGTGGCCGGCTGCGGCTACGAAGGCCCGCCGCCGGTGCTCCCCAATCACCTCATCACCGTGCACCCCATGCCCGTGCACAGGATCCAGTACGGTAAGGTGCTCCAGCTGCAGGTGCCGGTATTGGAACTGCAGCACTTGCTGTTCGCGGAGGAGGACGGCCGCGCGTTTTTCATGGTCGGCGGCGCGCTCGGCATCGGCGCGCCTATCGCCGTGTCGGTCATCTGCATCGGAGCGGGGGTGTCCCCACCGCCGCACTATGCGGCCAAGGTGTGGGCGAACGGGCCGCCGGGGGCGCCCAACGGCAGGACCGACGCCGTCAAGGGTGGAAATCGAGGTGACAAGCAGCAAGGAGCCCGGCGCCGTCGCCCTGGAGGAGCTGACCTTCTAGATAGTGCCGCCCAAGCTGCTGGCCGGGACTGGGTCGTCGAGGACGGTGTCCCTCCACATTCGGATTGACAAGCTCACCTCCTAAATGATTCCACAATGCCTTCTAGTTTTCTTAGTAATATGCTAATGTAGGGTTTAGTTTGGTCTACTTTACCTTAGTAATATGCAGTTAAAGTAATTCCTAACAGTCCAAGGGATATTTTGTGTCTGTTGGATAGAAGATCTTTTGGGTAAGAAATAAACCTAAATATAAGCTGCTTATATGTTTGTTTGTTAAGGAAGTGTTGCATACTTCTACGAGTTGACGCGGCACATCAAAGTAGTACTACTAGTATTCACCCGACTGCGCACCAGGCAGACCAATCTCGTGTCGTGTTTGTGCTGTGTGTGGTACCCACATTAAGCAAAACCTCGCGCCTCCAGCTGAGCCTCCGCGTTTTGAACCTTTGAATCTGAAGGCCAAGGAGCAACGTGAACCTTAGATAGAGCGAATTGGATGGTTGAGAACACTACGATTCATAGCTACCGATGCGTGTGTGAGAGAGGACGAGTGCGTGCGTGCACCTCTTCTCTCCGTGTACGATGTACTAAACCTAGAGTACAAGTGTATGTGTGTGGTATCGACCTAGAGAGCAAGAGATGGTGTGTGCGAGAAGTCCCGAGAGACTCGTGAGCGTAGGTGTGTGCGTGGGAAAGAGGGAGAGAGATGATATGTGTCGATGTAATGCGTGTGAAAAAAAATAGTCAATAGTTCGCCGCTAGGCTATTCCTGGCGAACGCCCCAGTAACCGTAAGATCTGCATCCGACGGTGCCAGTTATTGGACGAAAACAGCAGTAAAAAAAGAAGTGCCATGGCATTTTACAAAACTGCCACACCACGCCCCTCCCTACCCATGAAACTGCCACGCGAGCGTTCGCAACTGAGGGAGCCATAGCCATGGTCTGCTCCTTGGTGCGATCTATAGAATCTATCTATCTATTATTATTATATATTAAAAGTAATATACGGTGAACCAGAAGGAAGAGAAATAGGCTATAAAATCCCACATTAATCAGAAAATACTAGCCCTTGATCTCGTGGATCTATTAAAATTAATATTACCTGACCGTTAAATCTATGTAACATCTATAACATGGTGGGTCTAAAAGGACTTACGTGACACATGTACACATGTACTTATGTTCAAGAAAAAAAAATTGGTACATCCCCCAACGTACAACATTAAAAAGGAAACAAAAAAATGAACTGTCACATGGCTTGAGATCCAACACATGTACGCATCTACATATGTTCAAGGGAAAAAAAAATAGGCACAGCCCCCGACGTATAGCAGTATTTAGGAAAGAAGGAAAAAATATTTGGACTTTCACATGGCTTAAGATCCAACGTGTGCCCCCGCCGTGAAAGAAATAACACATCAGCTGTCCAAAATAAATTAGACTCTTCCGTGAAAAAAAAAACTAATTAATGTGTTGCACGTGAGGAAAGAAAGGATTGACACTTACATGGAAAGAAGGACATGCATGTTCCATCTGCATATATAAAAATAAAAAGACAAAAAGAAGTGCATATACGTACACACCTGAGAACACACATACATGATGATTACCAAAAAAAGATTGTGCTACTACGAGACGACTTGAAGCAGACACGTGCTATGTATTTTTTATTCATCGGGCCATGGCAATACAAAGAACACATAAATAACAAATTACATCCATGACCGTAGATCAAGCAATCACACGCTTCATAGCGGTCGTGCTATGAGGCATGCATGTGAACGTTCCCGCACAATCGATCCCCAAAAACTGCCACACACACATGATCATCCGCAGCATGCTTATATATGATCCAATTAGAAAAAATAGGCAGTTCTACAATTTTCTTTAATATTTTGGGTATTTAGATACATACCATTAGAACATGTTTCAGATTGCAAAAAACACTGGAACATTTTTCGGTATCTTGAAAGGACAAACCTGGTGGTAGCAGTTTAAATTTAAATACCGATTTAGTCAAATACAATACTGTCTAATTTTCATATTATAATTTTTAACCTTTTTGATATGTTAAAAGAATTTGGTCACGACATAAACTTAAATTTCTACTCATGATTATACGACATGACTCTATACAAAGGACAAATCGGCTGGGTCGCATGTTGAGCTTTACTTTAACGCACTGATAACTAGACAACTACATACCATATGAATTTAGCTACTGTTAGCACACAACCAAACTTCACTTATGTGTACTGATCTAATATTCGAAAAATTTGTTTCTTACGAGGACAAAACAATTACCATATAGGTTAGAAAAATATAAACGGTGCTACGTGTAGGCATGAATTACTTTAACTGAATGATAACAATAATACTAATTATAATAAAGTGTAAAAAATGTATGAAAACATTTTAAAAACTATTAATTAAAGAAACGATACACTAAACACCACACATGTTATTCTTATGAGAGAAAAAAAACTCCATGATGATCGATGTAGAAAGAATAAAACACACCGGTTATTCTTGGGGATAGTGTCTAGGAATTAGAACGTAATTCTACCATAGTATGCCAATAACCTTACAGGTTAGCGCCAAAAGGTGAACTAGATTGAAGTGTTCAAATGGATTTCAGGCTGATGGCTTGAACTATTTGCATATTCCATGTCAATAAAAGGACATCAGACGCAAGATGTGGATGGAAGAGAAGAATCACTGGAGGGTAATTGCACATGTGGCTAGAAAAGGGAGGAAAATGATACGTCTATACAAATATCAAACAAAGAAAATAAGTTTGTTATTAGGAGAATTTACTGTTAAGGTTACATCTTCTTTATCCGCAATGCAGATCTACAATATTTTTATTTAAAGACATTTACAAAACATTGAATATAAGAGACGGCCTTTGAAAATGGCATAATAGTAATTCACCCATAATTTACAAATGTATTGTAGACATTACCAAAAAATGTGATATTTATTTTAAAATTTATTTGTAGTGCTTATAAAATGGACTGTTTCATATGGCACGATATGAATATCCATGAAAGCATATGTTTAATATCGATACATTGTCGACTCCCTAAAAATGATGCCCTCGCACTTGCGAGGGCCACTCTGCTAGTTATTAAAAAGGCTGGGCTTTTGGCGCGCGGTAGGCGGGGGGATCTTGGCCTGTCCGTTTGCTACTCCTCACATGCGGTCGTACATGTCAGTGATGTATCAAGCCGATGCGTGTCGAGCGGTGGGCCAGACCGACCGTCTGTTCATGCTACTGCTCACATGCGGTTGCACATGTCAGTGACGCACCAAGCCGATGCGCGTCCCTTCGGTGAGCGGCGGGCCAGACCGACCGTGTGTTGGTGCGACGCGAACGCGACGGGCTGTAAAGTTTACCGCCTAACTTAATACTATGTAATGTAAAGTGTAACACTTGCTTTCACTCCTTAACGAGATCGGTCGATAGAAATACCCATTAGAAAGGCGAGGGCAGTGTTTTTCCAGCGCGGGAAGCGAGGGAGTTTTTTTTTACTGGGGCGGAGGCGTGGGACTTTGGCCGACGGTTTGCATACGTTTCTCGGATGCGTACGTGGGCCCGCGCTCTCGGAGGCCATCGTGGCGGAGCCAGACGCCCGCAACCTCTCAGACCAAAAAAAGAGGAGCCCGCTGCTGGCTATTTCTATAATTAGTTTTGAAATTCTCAATCGTTCACGTGTGACATCATATCAGCCGTTCATTGATGTTGATCCAACGGTCTAGGTGTTTCGGATTCGCGTCTACAGTAACCTAAGTGTACCCACTCTCAAAAAAAGGTGTCTACGTTCCTCTAGAACCATCGGCACGTCAGTGTGATCAAATCCACACTGGAAGCTGGCAAACAACACCTCCACATGTGCCACGTGGCTTCATTGATGCCCCCCACATCATTTTATTCATAAATGTATTGACTGAAAAAGAGAGACATCACCATAAACAAGATCTTCCTCGTATTTTGTTTCCTACGAAGTAGTGCCATGCTATTGGAAATCCAACTTGGTTGCTTTGCACGTACCGGAAGTACTAGTGCCAAATCATCTAAAAAGCCTTTCTACACGCGTCAAATTATCAATCACATGGGCTGCCTCTTCTTATAGAAATGTGCTCCATCGTGTACCCGTGTGTCTGTATGAGGGAAGGAGTGAGTGCGTGCGTGCACCTCTTCCCTTTGTATACATGTACTCCACCTAGTGGGTGTGTCATAGAGAGAGAGAGAGAGAGAGAGAGAGAGAGAGAGATGGTTTGTGCGACATGCCTCTATACATATGTTTATGTCAAAGAGAGGCCTACATACATAGTATATGTATGTGCAGGGGCGATATACGAGAAGAGAGGGGAAGGATATCGTTTACGCCAGATATCGATAGAGACAGATAGAGGGAAGAACTTTACGAGCGTACAAGCACTAGGACAGAGGGGGGTGTTTGAAGATGGTGCGAGACGCCAGGTAGACGAAGACAAGGAAGGAGTACAAGTGCGATATCGATAATTAAAGAAAGGGGACGAGAACGTGCGTGGACACGCGCGTCTGATTGATATATAAAGCCGAAGGCATGGATGATGAGATGGGAGGGACAATTAATGTGTGTGTGGTAGGCGGTCCTATCGAGAGAGGTCATAGTTTCGTCGATGTGTGTACGTGGGAAAAGAGGGGGAGACCTAACTAGATATATAGATCGGTCGGTTTGTGTGGGAAAATAGCGAGAGAGACCAGGCTACACATAGAGGGAAATCGATTGGTGCACATGCATGCATGTGTCAGAGATAAAGAACTCCCAGAGTGACGAAGAGAGGGAGAGGTGTGTGTCGGGGGGAGGGATGCAGCTAGTTAGCTAGCTAGCTAGCTACCTAAGAGATGGTGCGAGAGGCCTATTAGTTAGTTAGCTTGAGATAGTGTACGAGTGCGAGATGGATAACAACAGAGGGGGCGACAGTGCGCGCCTTCCTCAGAGTTAGGGCGGGAGGCATGGATTGTGAGAGGAGGGTAGGACCATATGTGTACATGTTTGTGTGTGGTAGCTAGGCAGACCTAGCTAGAGGGGTATATCGATTGGTGTGTGTGTGGGAAAGAGGCAGATGGAGAGACCTAGAGAGATCATGGGAGACCGACCTAGAGAACGAGAACGTGTGTGTGCACGATGTAGATGACGCCGAGTGGGGAGTGTGTGTGTGCATATATATATATATATATGCATGCACGATAGGAAAGTTAGTTGTATATATCCACAAAGAGAGGAGGAGTGTGTGAGTGGGTGTAAAAGACTCACATAGATGATAATCAGTATAAAATTGGATTCAAATATTTGAATAAGAGATCATGATGTTTGTAACCCATGCATGCATGAATATAATGCAGATATGTGTGTGGTTTTGAATCGAACATGCAATACTATATACACATTGAACAAGCCGAAATTGATTTGAATTTGAGACACCGATGGCAGGCATCGTTTGACCACATTGCATCCATGCATGGACATAACTATTCGAATTTGAGATAATATGTGGTTTTCGCAGCTAACATCTAAATGCTGTGTGTGGGGGGCATGCATTGTGTGTGTTAAACACATTATAAATATGAAAACATGGCTTAGATCATTCCGAACATCTAGCTAGAGCATTAAATGTATTGTGATTTGAATTCAACATAAAATGGATACAAATATTTGAATTGGAGATCGTATGGTACATGTAAGTCATAATTAATTAAATAGGATTACTACTACATGCATGTATTGTGTTATTAAGATAATATTTAAATGATGGTATAACTTGACAACAATCGTATTCAAATAGGGAAAATTGATTCAAATTGAGTCAATATGGTAAACAACAGTGTTTTGATTTGATTTTTTTGTGGGAGGTGTTTTGATTTGTTTTTTTGTTGTTGAGGGAAGTGCGAATTGATTTGGTACTGTACACGCTAAGCTTGTTCTACCGATTTTGTTAGTTATTTGTTGTTGGCTTTGGATGGCATTTGTAGTAATATTGTAAAATGGGACATGACTCTCTCTTGTCTTGTACGAATTGTCTTTTGTTTTGTTTTTTTGTACACATTAAGCTTGTTCTCCCGAAATTCGAAGCCGCGCCTTGTTATCCCGAAATTTTCAAGCTAGAGTATCTCTTAGTCTCTTGTGGTGCGAAACTCCCGCCTCTTCAACCCGCGCCTTGTTATCTCGAAATTTCAACGCACGCGAAAGCTCCCACCTCATCCGAAATCGGTCGCGCCGCCCAACACGCGAAATCCCCCTTTTACCCCTCAGCCGGAAATACCGCCCCGACGTCCCATGGATAAAACAGATGGGGGTACTTTCGTAACTTACCCCAAATTTTGGACAAGCGCGTCCCTAAGCCATGGCTCCCCCTCTCTTCCCGTGCGTTACCCCCATTCGTACACCAAGGCCGCCAAAACACGCAAAACCCCACCCTCCTTCGTCCGCCAGCCGACCGCCGCCCAGCCGAAGCCTCTTCCCCGACGACGTCGTCCACAGCAACAGCTCGACGTCCCTCATCCACCTCTCCGGATGAGGATCCGTCGTCGATCTCGTCGTCCCGCCGGTTCAGCCGCCCTGTCCTCCACCTCCAAGGAGCTGCCCCGACGTTTGCCTCGTCTAACGCGCCACCTTCATTCCCACAACACCGTCTTCACCTGCCCCACTAGAACCACAGCACCCTCTGCAATTCCTCTGATGAAGCTGAAGCCTACTCGGCACCACCAAGGAGGTTCTACACTCATCACTACATTTTCTCTTTTATTCGATCTCACGGGGCTGCCGGTGCTCGATCCCGAGCCACCATGGCGCGTCTCCATCGACGGCGGCGTCGCCGGCCACTTCCTCCACGGCGTCTCTCCCCCATGGCATTGCTCCCTCGGCGACGAACTCCACACCAGCAGGAGCTGCTGCTGCTCCGGCTCTCGCTCACGCTACTGCTGCTGCTCTGGCTCTCGCTCGCGCTGCTTCTCTGCTCTTGCTGTTGGTCGCGCTGCTGCTCTGCTCTTGCTCTCGTTCCTGCTACTGCTGTGCTCTGCTCTTGCTCTCGCTCGCGCTGCTGCTGCTGCTACATGACTTGCTGCAGCTACATGAGATGCTGCTTTAGCTCTCGCTCGCGCTGCTGCTCCGGGCGCAGCTGCTGCAGCTGCCCGAGCTGCTCTCTGCCAGTGCGTTCACTGCTCGAGTGGCTGCTGATTTAGATCAATACTTCGGGAGCTAGTAGTGCTTGACCGGCCTAAACTTTTATTGCAGTGCTCTGTAACTAGTGCAAACAGTTTCGACAGTAAATTCAGTTTCGTCAGTAAAATTCTGTTTCGACTGTACAATTCAGTTTCTTCAGTTAAGTTCAGAGTCAATAGTTTTTACATCATCTGTTGGAGCAACCACGGCGCGGCTGATGCATTTTACATCTAGCACTATTTGCTGATGTATTTTACATCATCTATTACAGATGCTATTAGAATCCCACTTTAGATTAACGTTGTCTGTCTTGTCCTGCTTCAGCCTCGCCGTCGTACACCTCACCGTCCATCACAGCGGAGCAGTACCCTCGGTGCCGTCTCCAGACGCCTCAGATCTTCTTCCCCGCCTCCAACAGTCACACCAGCCGCACCATCCTCCACGACCAACCCAATGATGCCGAGGTCGACAAGGCTAAGCCAAAGAGGTTGTACACTCGTCACATCACTTTTTTACTCTACATTCACGTCGATCCCTTAGGGATCCTTTGGTTCAAAGCAGTTGGAAATCTAGAAAGAAATGGAGGGTGGTCTCAAAGTTAATAGGGAGAAAACTAAATGCTCTTTTGAACCACAATTTGAATCGGTTTAGCAAGATAGCCATTATCTCATAATCATGTGGACCAAATAAACTCGCAAAATTTCAGATTACAACGGGAACATGTACCATTACTGAATTGTTTTTTTAAGATATTAATTTTTAACCATAATATTTGACCTACTTATGTTGTCCATATAAGCTCAAATTTATTCAGAGTACAACAGAGCACATGTAGTATATATTGAAAAGCTTTAGGTTTCTTTTAAAAAAATATCCAGTTCATGCAGGCAAGAACACCCACTGAGAACACGTAGTAATGAGAAATACGAATAGTTTCTCCCATATGACAAGCAGTGAAGTAGTAGGCAAGTTAGTAGCTATCCATGTTGGACTCTCTCGGAAGCGATCATTTTTTATTTCTGCGTGTTGGAGCCGTGCATGTGTAGATGGGCCTGGGAGTTGAGCTAGTTGGTTGTGTCCAAAATAGTAGTAGTACAAAAACATTATTCGAGGGCAGGCTTCAGCCTGTTGAAGCCTGCCTACTAGAATCGCCATTGGTTCAAACAAAAAGTGAAGGAAAACATAGGACTTGGAAAGTTTCCTATGGTACTACTATTCATGCATTTGGTTAGAAGGAATGGAGCAAAGAAAACTAGAGGATTTTTTTTCCTTTGGTGTCTCTCTCAAAGAAAAAGCATAGGAATTTTAATATCCACTTGGACGTCCTTTACAAATTCCTATGCAAGAAGAACAAGACTAAGTGCATTAGTGGCATAATAAGATTCTAACTTAACATTTTCATGTGGTTTGACTTTAATTTGACCATGTTTCTCTGCATTCCTGTGTTCTTCCAATTCCTGTGAACCAAACACCCAGTTTGACAGAAATCCTGTGTTTGCAAATGCTTTGTTTTGCACGTGCTTTTCTATCCTATTCCTGTGTTTTTCCAGTCCATGCATTTTTAGAATCCTCCACTTCAAAGGAGCCCTTACAGATTTACTTCATTTACAGATAGGTGTTAAGGAAAACTCTGTGTGGTTTATCCCGCTCTTGCCGTGCCGTCGTCCACCCCACCTGAGCTGCTCCATCGACGGAAGC
Source organism: Elymus sibiricus (assembly GCA_039707655.1). NCBI lineage: Eukaryota > Viridiplantae > Streptophyta > Magnoliopsida > Poales > Poaceae > Elymus > Elymus sibiricus. The sequence goes on from CM077664.1 coordinate 327,106,664, forward strand.
GTCCACCGCAGCAGAGATCCCCACTCCAGACCTTCTTTTGCCGCCTCAGATCATCTTCCCCGCTGCCGGCAGCCACACCAACTGCATTACCATCATCGATTGAGCAGATGAACGTGTCGACTAAAAAGTTCCGGAAGAGAGGTCGCACTCTTCCGTGTCTACTTACGTCATACATCAATTAATATTACCTGCTACTTTATCATCCTATTCACCTCTTAGACTCTGAGTCAGGTCCAAACTAATGTTCAAACTTGAGTTTTAAAATGTTTGTGGGGCACATATCGAGGCAGCAACAAATAGTATCTCTGTCTACTATCTGGTTCATCTCGGCTCTTCTATGTAGTTCATGTTGGGTGGGCAACAAACAATAGAGGAGCCATCATCTGTCTTTTTTAACTGAAGCTATCATCTGCCTGCTGCCATTAGTTTTGGATCTATCCACTGGTTGCTACCATCAGTCTTGATTTCTGCATGCACCCTTTAGGCCTTACATAATCTGACTATGTTTTTTTATTATGCATGTCAGTTATTGTACACAATCGTATAGAACATGTAGAGAAAAAGCGAAGAGCGTTGCATGGGAATATAATGTCATGCAGACGTCGCTCCATGGTGGGCGCAGTGGCAACCCCCCTCCCCCCATTCCAGATTGTATTCCACAGGAAGATAACTGTTCAAAGGGGGATTCAGAGGGAGCAAACCACTCCTACTTACCCCCTGAGGTGTTTGCTCTAACTTGGCATGCTGATGTTGGTCATATCATGCATATGGCGCCTTGCATTACTTACTTTATACATCGTATATGTCATCAGCTTAGTTTAGACATGCTTTGTGTGAATGCCACCTGTTTGGTTTCTATATCATATATGTGAATTATGCAGTGCCATCTTGTTTAGCCACGCATCATATTTGTGAATCATGCAATGCCATCCTGTTTAGCCAGTCATCATATATGTGAATTATATCATGCCATACTATTTTTTTTCATCATGTATTCCATTTGTCGACAATGTTTGTACATTCATCTACTCTTCTTGTGCATCAGCCATTTGAGTCGGTGATGGAAAAATCTGGAGTGAAAACAAGGTCTTCAGAGCAGCCAGTGCTACCTGTCAAAGCAGATATCTTGCTGGTTACAGATAGCTCCTCAGAGGAGGATTCAGAGATAGATGACCAGTCCTATTCCCCCCCCCCCCCCGAGGTTTATGCTCTAGCTTGTCTGGGTTATATTGCTCATATCATGCATATGGTGTCTTGCATTGCTATGTCATCTGCTTAGATTAGACCTGCTTTGTGTGAATGCCACGTGTTTAGTTTCTACTCCCTCCGTTCCTAAATATAAGTCTTTGTAGAGATTCCACTATGGACTACATACAGAGCAAAATGAGTGAATCTACACTCTAAAATGCATCTATATACATCCGTATGTGGTCTATAGTGAAATCTCTACAAAGACTTATATTTAGAAACGGAGGGAGTATATCATATATGTGAATTATGCAATGCCATCTTTTTTAGCAAGGCATCATATATGTGAATTATGCAATGCCATCCTATGTAGCCAGGCATCATATATGTGAATTATGTCATGCCATCCTTTTTTTTCATTACGTATTCCATTTGTGACAATGTTTGTATATTGAACTACTCTTCCTGTGCATCAGCCATTTGAGTCGGTTATGGAAAAATCTAGAGTGAAAACAAGGTCTTCAAAGCAAACAATGCTACCTGTTGAAGCAGATATCTCGCTGGTTACAGGTAGCTATTCAGAGGAGGATTCAGAGACAGATGACCAGTCCTATATCCCCCCTGAGGTGTATGCTCTAACTTGCGACGATTATATTTCTCATATCATGCATATGGTGTCTTGCATTGCTTAGTTTAGACATCATATACACAATATTCAATGCCATTTGCTTAGTTTAGAGATCATATATGCGAGTGCGAGCTGCTTAGTATATCAATCATATAGGTGAATTATATCATGCCATCCTGTATAATTAGACAACATGTATGTGAATTATTTCATGCCAACCTATTTTATAAAGACATCATATAGTTATGTCTTGTCATCCTGTTTAGATAGTCATCATATGTTGAATTATGTCATTCTATCCTGTTTAGTTATCCAACATATATCACAAATTGTGTCATGCTATCCTGTTTAGTTAGCCTTACACTACTGCAGGAATGCCCAGCAGTGGCAGGTGCAAAAAGCCTAGTAGTGGCGGGCCAGGCTCTCAGGGCCGCTCGCCACTGACCTCCTGCCATTGCTAAGGGGCATCAGTGGCGGGCGCCCGCCCGCCACTGGTAGGTCCCTAACAGTGGCGAGCGGGGCAACCTACCCGCCAGTGTTGACCATCTCGTAGCAGTGGCGGGCAGCCATACCTATGGCGGGCGAGTACCCGCACCCGCCAGTATCATGTGAAGTACGAGCGGCGGGCTCTTATTTGTGCCCGCCACTGATTGATCCACCAGGCTAGAATAAAAAATTCTGCCGTGGCATCATAATAGCATATATTATGCTGCCACAGCAGCGTTAGATGATGCAAATAGGGGACAATTATCAATTAAATGCGAGCAAATCAGGAATAAAACTAGTGGTAATCACTGAAAATAAAGAACAAGAAGTACATTAAGAATAAACGAGTTACACAAAATACATGGTCATCAACTACATAGTGCATGACGCCAAATATGTTTAGTCACGGTTTCAGTTTTGCCCGCTGCAATGCGCTAGGTAAGGCTCTTTTGTTGGTTGGACGCATCTTCTTCAGAGTTATAATAGAATAGGCCGGACGAGAAGCGGACCTCCTTGTTTATGATAGCCGCTAACTTGACTTGTAGTTCTTCGAGCACTAAGCCAGCTTCAGGCTGATTGTTTTGTACTTCTTGACCCCATTTGAGGATTTTATCATGCTGATTTAACATTTTCGCGGACCATACGAATTCTTCCATGTGAATGCAGGTGTAGTAGCCACAGGTCAGACTAGTCGGCGGTTGTTGCATACAAGATAGAGTGTTCCATTTGAAGGCAATCATTTTCTTTCCACTTCCTTTGTAGTGTTTCTCAACCTTGTGGCCTCCTGTAGTATTCCAATCAAAAAGACAATCATCGAGAAGGTCCTTCAGGAGGGACCAGTCTTTTCCCGAGCTCTTCATGGAATCCAGCAAGTAACAATTGCACCTTTGCGGTCTTAGCACTAGGAGAACCCAATGGTTGCTGCGCAAAATAGAATAAACATACCGCGCGATCATGACAAAGTTACAAATTTTGAGACGTGACAACATATATATGAAGGAAAGGTACAAAAGTGAAAGCGTGAAGCCAAAGAAGGACATACATGGGTCGGTACGGCACGAGGAGGAAGTTTTTAAGCTTGTTCTGTTGCATGAAATCCAGAAGGTAACTCTTCATGCACTGCCCCCCTTCCTCATTTTTTAGGTTTTCCTCGTTCATGAGATAAGGGTCGGCTATGGCGACATCGGAATTTTTCTTGCTTCTTACCTCAGTGGCTTAAAAAAGAGCCCATAGCCCCATTAGACAAGTTTCAATACTGTAGAATCTGAACATATAGAAGATCTCTTTGAAATCTACATATATTTTGTCATTGCTGAATTTTTCAAACAAAGTATATCCCTTTGGCACCTTCGCAGTGTAATGTGTTGGGTTAACGATGGATCCTTGCTTATTATTGGCTAGCTCTGATTCCACAATTTTGTCATGTAGAATCTTCATCTCAAGCCTCAGGTACGCGTACGCTTTGTCTGGTACCATTCTCTGACCCGGGATATAGACAGGTGCATTTGGGTTGTCAGCACATTGTTCATTTGCCAAGGACTTCTTCGGTGCCTTCTTTACCGGTGCACGTGTGGTGGCAGAAGTTTTTCCCTTAGTATTCATTTTCGCAGCCTTTAGATGCGTGTTTCTTTTTCTCACCAGTTGGACGAAAACGGGCGGACAGGACATCGCTTCTTGGGCCACCATATTCTTTAGTGTTATTGGAGTAAACTTTGGTTGTTTGCAAGGTTGTGTCTCAGGAAGGGCTGGGGGCGTCTCCTCATCTGCAGCATAATTAGGATTTTGTGATTCTTCAAGCATGTGCTCTTCCTGCACATCCTTCGCCGATACGGGGTTGCAAAGACCTAGAGGATATCGTCTAGGTGGCGGTCCAATGCCGTGGATGTTGGGAGATGGTGATGGTGCTGCAATGCCGGGGATGGTGGGAGACGGTGTTCTATTTGGGGATGGCTTTTTCCATTGTGATATGCATTGCAAGCCACTTGAGGTAACCAGCAAAGCATTCCAAAAGGGGCTGCGGCTCATCACCCTCTTCTATAATGTTTTGTGGCAGAATCAAATTGTGATATTCCGGGAACACCCTAAGCAAAGAAACCTTCCGCACGTTCTCATTTAATTTGCTGTTGTGCATGACATTTCCTGTAAAGACTCTAGCTTTTGCAACCTCCAACAAGTCGCCATTAGTACTCACTCTAGCTAGGAGAGTGCAAGGAATTTCTTCCTCCAACGATTTTGGTGACCCACCATGACCATGCATGACATTAATGACCGAGGGGCTTCTGATCTTTGTGGGAGCAAGGGCCGGCGGTGTATCCACCATTTCTGGCATATTTATCGACCCTTTTGACTGAATATGCTTCTGAACCTCTGCCAAAAAGTCAGGTAAGACTTCCTTTAACCTTTCATTGACTAACTGATCTATTTTGTCTCTGTCCGTTCTTTCTTTTTCCGAATTAGTCATCCTTTTCTTGCGGGGATAGTAGGCATCCCAAAAAGTACTACCGGTGCCGAGCTTACGGCCTCGTGTGGGCTCTCTCTTCCAGTCAAGGGCATACAGAATTGGGTCGGATGACCACCTTGGGACATCCGGCAACTGTTCAGAGCTTGGTGTGTTTTGGGTAAAAATTTCCTGCATGAACAAACTAATATTGTTTAGAAACTGCTCCTAAACATATATATGATGGAAAGTGTGGTTGTATAGGCTAATTACGTACCGCTCTTTCGGCAGCCTTCGCCACCACAGGGTCTTCGAAGTAGTAGAGTCCGGTGTCTTTATTAACCACCGCTAGGGATCGAAAATATTTCTTGGCACACGGATCCAGGATATTACCGAAGGGTGTCGGTTGACCTTGTGGAGAAAACATAGCATCATGCTTATCCCAGATTGGCTGCTTCCCGTCATAACCACGGGTGCCTAGATTGTGGTTCCCTACAATTTGGCCTCGGAGCTGCGCAAACTTCTCTTTGTCCTGTTTGTATGCATCTGAGTCTCGGTAATCAAGGAACCCCTTCCATTCCTCATCGGTAGTGCTAGGATATTGATTTTTGATATACCCTAAATCATACCCATCGTCAAGTAGCTTGTTTGCACGGTATCTATTACAATTCAAGGCCTTAGTGAACATGCGCATGGCATGGATTTCTGCAAGTGCATTATCTCAGTTGTTGAACTTGAAAATATCTCTCATCTTTCCTAACAGGAGGTTTGACCATTCCTTGTTTTTAGGGCCCCTTCAGCATCTAACGTTGATGCCACAGTTTTCACGGGCGATGGCACCTAGGACGTTACCCCATTTCATTGCATTCTTGATTGGACTAACGGGTCTCCCCTCTTTGTTAATCCGTTTTATTATGTAAGTAGCTGTAGGCACCTTATTCCGTGACCTATGCTTTCGCGGCCGCTTTTCCAAATCAGCTTTTGCACCATTGAGGTCTTCTTCCTCTTCAGCACCATCCAACTCTTCTCCCACATGTTGGCCATCTTGCACTTCCTCTTCAGCAACATCGTGTCGGGCCTGTTTCCGGAATAAATCACAGAATAGCCCTAAGTCACACCAGCCCCAAGATTAGCACAACTGGTGGACTCCCTTGATATAGATATCCAGTACATACATAATATTACACAGGGTTGAGCCAGAGTGCTCAACATTTATTACAAACTTGTCAATCTATGGTGGTGGCAGAATATGACAGTGGTGTGGTAAGGGGACAACACTGATACAATAATGTAGAGCCAATCGTCAGTGTGAGGCTTGACTATTTATTTGTGAAGCGGAAGCACTGCGGATGATACAAGTGCTAGACTCCAGGACCACAAGCTGACTGACTGGGAACACCTCTAAGCGTCGGGCTCGCTAGCGCACTCTTCTTCCACAAGCTCATCTTCCTCTAGGTCTGGCCAAATTAACAAGCCAGGGACAAGCCTGTGAGTATGTTGGAATGTACTCGCAAACATTATGAATGAAAGATATACCGATGCATATGCTCATGCTGGATTAAATGATATGCATACGTTGACCGAAATTTAATCATGGCATGATAAATATAAATATGGTGTGGATGAAAAATATAACTTGTTATGTCGGGGGGATGACCCCGGGGTAGGCGAGCGAACCCGGAGCCCCTTTTCAAAAACGTCGGGGCAGCCCGTGCCCCTCCCCGCCGGCTGGCGAACCGGCCGGCTCCTCGGCGCTAGCCGGCTAGGCCCGGCCCTGGGCCGGGTCCGGCTGGCCGCTAGCCGGCTGGCGACAGGTCGGCGGCCGTCCCATCGCGTCCAGCGACAAGACAGCCCCCCATGAGGGGAGAACATGGCTACAGTGCAATCCGTCTCGGGAGGGCGCGCTGGCAAAGCTGCCAACCTAGTCGACGCGACGGCCGGTGTCAGCACCAGCGCGCCAGTGCAGCCCCTCGCGAAGCCGCCTACTCCGGCATGCCTCTGCAGAGCGCGCACGCGCCGTCTACTCCTGCACGCCTCGGCAGAAGCGCGCACATGCCGACCACTCCTGTACGCCTCTGCAGAAGCGCGCACGCCCCGTCCACTCCGTGACGCTCGAAGCGACGGGTCACAGTGTCGCGCCGCCCTCGGGCACCGCAGCCGGCGGGGCCCAACAGCCGGCGGGCCCGCAGCCGGCTCCAGACGCCGACGTCCGGGTCCCGGCGCGCGTAGTTTACCCATGTAACCCTGGGGGGTCGAGCTATAAGACCCCCCAGGAGGCCTCCATGCAGGGGGGTTGAGTTCAGTTCGATTTAGTTCAGTCAGTTCACTCCTTCTTCCCCGACGCATACACACACACGGGAGAGGCCGAACGGAGACTTAGCTCCTTCTGCCTCCTCCACTCAAACAGCTCCAGGAGCACCATTGTAACCATTGTGGCCACTGAGCCTACCAACCCACTCGGCAGGACTAGGGGTGTTACCTCCACGGAGGGCCCCGAACCTGGGTACGTCTTGTGTCTCTTGCATGCTAGTGCCAACCTCGCTTCCGGAACCCACCGGCGTCCTCACGCAGCCCCCCACTTTTAGCCATCTCATGGCATCTGCCGTGATTTTACCACGACATGTTAGTAATGAACCAATAAAATCAAATGGAACATCGGGACTGGACCGCCCGAGGAATTCCAAGAAAAATGCCAAACTGGTGTCTGAAAGCGACGCCTCGAGAGGTCTTGAAAAGAAATGCCAAACGGGTGTCTGAAAGCGACGCCTCGAGAGGTCTTGAAAAGAAATGCCAAATGGGTGTCTGAAAGCGACGCCTCGAGAGGTCTTGAAAAGAAATGAGTATCCAGGTGGACTAGCCATCCCTAGTGATACCCAGAAAAAATATAAATAAGTATCCACGTGGACTAGATATGACTCTCCAGAGGGTGTACTCTTTACCCACAAGTAAAGGATTTCTTTAGTCAGTACCGAGACACTGACTAATTCCCATTACGGTCTTTGGGTTGAAAATACACCTGACCAGCACACACCAGATTAACTTTCCGGATGCCAGGAATCACCCAAAGCATCGTTCAAGAAAAACTGTAAGACGGGGAGACCATCGCTCGAATAGCATGGGATCACTATTAATACACGCGGATTACAAGGGGTGCCCCCTCTCGGCCCAGCCGGATACACCCTTGCCCCCTGACTCGACGACTGGCATTAGTCCATGGCCATGGAACCCTCATCATGGCCCCTCTATGTGGTGTGCACACGGACATGGGTTAGCAACTTAGTAAACCGCACTCCCCTTGCGGAAAGACTCGTGGCAGCACGGTATTTATCTAGGCTTAACGGAACAAGCCTCGATCTAGGTCGACTCAGGAGGTGTTGTTATTATGACTGGCATACTTCATATGCCACCGTGACACCATCGTATCATGATGTGACATGTGCCCACCGGCACGTCCAAGGCAGGAGACACACTCCTGGACTCTCACAGCTTTTATCCATGTTAGAAAGATTCTTGAGTGGAATGCAAGCCATGTGCAAAGTGATATGACCATGCATGTATTCCTATCCATTTCATACTCGGTGATACTTCCAACTTATGCAAATATGCATGCAATCACCATATCCCAAGTTCAAAATGCTTGCCTTGCTCAAAGTTGTCAGAAGGTGATCCCTCAAAATTCCCGGCAAAGTTCCCCTCCTCGATTTCTATAAAAATGCAAATTCAAATTTGAATCAAAATTTTGTAACAGTACAAAAAGTTGTCTCAAAATATTTTTAAATAAATACTAAAAAAACTAGAGTGAAAAAGAAAATTTTCAAAAAAAGAATTAATTAAAACGGAGTTGTGGTTAAAAAGTTATTAAAGTTTTAAAACCAGGGACTTTTTTGCAAAAATAAAATTTGCCAGCGGGTCCCTGTGCGGTAAAACAGAAACGCTTCGGAATGACATACGCTTTCCAGTGCAGAAAGCGTAAAGTGGCGGAAGGCGTTTTCTGAAATAACAGAAAAGGAGAAAACGCTGACGGGTGGGCCCCACCCATCAGGTTCGAATTCAAACGCGCTTCGCCACGTATACAGAGGAGGTGCGGCGATCACCGGCGATGATCGCCGGGGATTCAGGAGGCGGCGATGGTCGGGATGAGCTCGGGGAGGGATTCCGCATCGGTGGGTGGTGGAGTTGGTCCCGGCGAGCACCAGAGCAACGGTGAGGTCAACTCCGACGGACGGCGGCGTCGGGCGAAGTTGGATCTCGTCGGGGAAGCCGACAACCGTCAAATTGACACGCGGTTCCGATGAGAGGGAGTACTAAGAGGCTATTGGTGGAGTTTGGGAGGCGGAGATGGAGTAACGGCGGCGAGAGGCTCGTGGGGACAGTGGCGGATCGGGCGGCCGGAGTCGGGGAAGACGACCTCCCCGAGGTCGTTTGACTCCTCTGGGGGTCAGTTGGGAGTGTGTGTGGGTGGTGCAGGTACCGAACGGAGCTCGGGAGCTCCTTATATAAGCGAGCCGAGGCGGTCAGTGGCGGTGCGTATCACGCCGGAGTAAATCCGACCGGCGAGGTAGTTTGGGACGGTGGGCGTGGTCGGTGGGTGATCAGAGAGGTCGATGGAGTCCTCTCGAAGCGCCAACTCGGACGGGATCGAGCTCTACGGCCTTATCCCGGAGCCGAGTTCCCATACTGTCATGGCGGGCGACGTCCGTCACCGGTGACTGACAGGCGCGGTTAGGGTGGCTTTGGACAGTGCGGTGAGCTGTGGAGGCGAGCGACACGTGGAGAGGTAGGTGGAGGGAGCGGTGGGAGAAGTGAAGGCGGCTGATGGCCATGTCGATCCGCTCGGCCGCCGTGGCCGAGGACAGTGGCCGTTGCACCGGCCAGTTCCTGTGCTGTCGGCGGCGAGCAACTGACCAAGGGGTCCCCGGCGTCTCATTTAAGATCAGCGGAGGTGTGGATGAGGAGGAGATGGGGTGGAGCGCACCGCACATCGTCGATCTCCTCTGTCTGTGAATTTTCTGTTTTTTCTGAATTTTTGACAGTAGCTACAGTGTGCACATGAGGTGTTCAACAAAATGCTAGAGGGCTCTAGGCATTTTAGGAATTTTGGAGAATTTTTGTGGTGAGGCACCGAGGCGTAAAAGAGATGCTGGCAAAATTTCAGAATTTTTGGAGCAATTAAAATTAGGTTTTGATCAGAGAGATTGAATCTGGTCCAAATTTCAACTGAATGAAATTTGAAAATTTGGAACTGTGGAGTAGAATGTTTTTGGTGAAATGGATTGTGGGTACTGCCAAGTAGTTGGGATAATTTTTGTGGGTGCAGAAGAGTTGGAAAAATTATAGTTCCTTTGTAAATCAAAGAAACTAGGAATAAATGAAATTCCAACATTGGAATTTATTAAATATAAGAAAAATATTTTTGTGGAGAGGGAAAGTATTGGATACTGTCCTAGGGTGTGAGGATGACTTGGGTGATAATTTAGAAGTGACAGAAATTTTTTGGGAGAATTTTCTATGCATTTGAGAAGAGGTGAAATGGATCATTTCATTGAAATAATTTATTTATTCAAAACTTTTCTGAAAGAAAAATATTTTTAATACTTCAAAAATAATTCTTCAAATAATATACCATCAAATCAGAACCATTTTAATTTTTTTTGAAACCCAGTTGAAAACTCAAAAGGATTTTCAAACAGAAGGAAAAGAAAAATAGCATCATAGTGATCCAAAGAATTTTGTTTTAAATAAAAGATTTAAAATTAAAAGGGAAATATTTTTGGGGTGTTACAACACCTACCCACCTTAAGAAAAATCTTGTCCCCGAGATTTCAGCTGTCCCTCAAACAGGTACGGGTACTCAGTCCTTAGGTGATCCTCTCTTTCCCATCTTGCTTCCTCCTTTGTATGATTACTCCACTGAACCTTGTAAAACTTTATCACATTCCGACGGGTTCTCCGTTCAGACTCCTCCAAAAATTTTATAGGACGTTCCCTATATGTAAGATCTGGCTGGATATCCAGGTCTTGATGTTGGACTTGTTTCTCCGGGTTACTGACACATCTCCTCAGCTGTGACACGTGAAATACATCATGAACATCTGACAATTCTGCTGGTAGCTCCAGTTGGTAGGCAACCTTGCCTATCCTTGCAATTATTCTGAATGGTCCAATAAATCTCGGTGCCAGTTTCCCCTTGAGTTTAAATCTCTGTAGCCCTCTCATTGGGGATACCCTGAGATACACATATTCATCGGGTTCAAAATTGATCTGACGGTGTTTCTGGTCATAATAACTTTTCTGACGGCTCTGAGCTGCTTTCAGTCTATCCCGGATAAATTTTACTTTTGTTTCTACTTCTTTGAGAACCTCCGGGCCAAAGATTCGGCTATCTTCGGTTTCAGACCAGTTGAGTTGGGTACGGCACCTCCGTCCATATAGGGCTTCGAAGGGTGACATCTTTAGACTGGCTTGATAACTGTTGTTATATGAAAATTCCGCATATGGCAAACTGTCCTCCCAGCTGACCCCATAAGTAAGAACACAAGCTCTGAGCATGACCTCCAATATCTGGTTTACCCGTTCAGTCCGCCCTCCTGTCTACGGGTGATATGCTGTACCGAATACCAGTTGAGTCCCTAAGGCATGCTGCTGGTGATCCCAAAACCTAGAGACAAATTGAGTGCCCTTGTTAGAGACTATGGTCTTGGGTACCCCGTGTAAGCAAACAATTTGGGAGAGGTGCAACTTAGCGAGCTTCTGTGTTGAGTATGTTGTCTTTACCGGAATAAAATGTGCCACCTTGGTTAACAAATCTGTGATAACCCAGATAGCATCATTCCCGTGTCGTGACCTTGGTAATCCCACAATAAAATCCATCCCTATCTCATCCCATTTCCATTCAGGCACTCTGAGTGGCTGTAACAATCCTACTGGCCTCTGGTGTTCTGCTTTTATATGCTCACAAGAGTCACAACGTGCCGCATATACGGCTATATCTCTTTTCATCCCGTGCCACCAAAATTTTTCCTGGAGATCTTTGTACATCTTGGTTCCCTCTGGGTGAATAGAGTATCGGGTGGTATGGGCTTCTGCCAAAACTTGTTGCTTTAGCTCTTCCTTATTGGGCACGCATAATCGTTTCCCGTACCATAGGATTCCCTGACTATCAATGGTAAATTCGGATGCCTTGCCTGAATTTACTTTCCTTTTAATTCCTTCAATACTGGGGTGTCCTTTCTGGGTTTCCTTGATCTGATCCTCCAATGTTGGTTTTACTTCTAGGCGAGCAATGGTTCCTTCTGTGACTTGGACCATGTTAAGTTTGGCAAATTCTCGATTGAACTCATGTTGTGAGAATTGCACACTGTCATTGTCGGTGCATGGATTTCGGCTGAGAGCGTCTGCCACAACATTTGCTTTACCCGGATGGTAATGAATTCCCACATCATAATCCTTAATTAACTCAAGCCAGAGATGCTGTCGCAAGTTTAATTCTGGATGGGTGAAGATATACTTGAGACTTTTATGATCCGTGTATATTTCACACCGATTACCAGGAAGGTAATGTCGCCATTCCTTGAGTGCGTGTATTACCACTGCTAGTTCCAAGTCATAGGTGGGATAATTTTCTTCGTGTCATCATAGTTGTCTTGAAGCATATGCTACGAGCTTTCCTTCTTGCATTAATACACATCCAAGGCCCTTCCTAGAAGCGTCACAGTATATTTCAAAATTCTTGTGCACATCTGGCACGATCAGAATAGGTGCCGCTGTTAACCTCTTCTTTAATTCCTGGAAACTTTTCTCACATGCTTCAGTCCATTCAAACTTTTTATCCTTCTTGAGTAACTGAGTCATGGGTTTGGCTATGGTGGAGAATCCTTCAATAAATCGTCGATAGTAGCCAGCCAGACCAAGAAAACTCCTGACCTCAGTCATGTTGGTGGGTTGCTTCCATCCTAAGACAACTTTTACCTTACTTGGGTCCACTCCTATTCCATCCTGTGTCAGTACTTGTCCCAAAAAACCAACTTCTCGTAACCAAAATTCACAAGTACTGAATTTGGCATATAGTTGATTTTTCCGTAATTCTTCCAGGACTATTCGAAGATGTTGTTCATGTTCTTCTGGCATCTTGGAATAAATAAGTATGCCATCAATGAACACCACCACGAATTTGTCCAGATACTTCATAAAAACCTTGTTCACGAGGTGTACAAAATAAGCAGGAGCATTGGTCAATCCGAAGGGCATCACAGTGAATTCATATAATCCGTATCTGGTGGTAAAAGCAGTCTTGGGTATGTTTGATGATCGGATTCTTAACTGATGGTAGCCTGATCTCAAGTCTAATTTTGAGAAAACCTTGGCTTCTGCCAGTTGGTCGAATAGATCGTTGATCCTTGGTAGTGGATATTTATTTTTGATAGTAACCATATTGAGTGCCCTATAATCAATACATAACTTTAGGGTACCATCCTTTTTCTTAGCAAATAAAACCGGTGATCCCCATAGTGATGAGCTGGGTCGGACATATCCCTTTTCCAATAATTCCTTAATTTGTTTCTTCAACTCATCCAATTCTGTCGGAGCTATTCAATAAGACTTTTTGTAGATGGGTGCCGTTCCAGGTGCTAGCTCAATAACAAATTCAATTTCACGATCTGGTGGCATGCCTGGTAGCTCCTCGGGAAATACATCGGGGTATTCGCATACCACAAGAACCTTCCTTAGTTCTGTCGTGTCCACTTGATTTAGCTTTCCTTATGACTTAGAAATTCCCCTTGTACCAAACTTCACTGTCTTCCCATGACAATTGGTGAGAGTCACTGTTCGATTGTAGCAGTCTATAAAACCTTTATTTGTGGTCAACCAGTCCATTCCCAGAATAACAATCAAATCAACTGCTTCCAGTGCAATAAGATTTGCTAGAAACTTCATTCCTTTTATTTCAATGTTTACATCCTTGCAGTACCATTGGGTGCTTTGCTTTGATCCCGGGGACTGAATAACCATTGAATTTTTCAAAGGCGAAAAAGAAAATTGATTCTTCGAGGCAAATCCAGAATCAAATAAAACTGTAGCATTAATTGTGTTGACAGGGAACATACCGAACGCGATATCCGGTGCATTCTGTGCTTCCTCAAATGTCACTTGGTTAACCTGCCCCTTTTTGTGATTATTGTTGAAGTTGTTGTGTCGCGGGGCTGCATTAGTACTGCGGCCATTGTTGTTGGGTTTGGGTGCATTATTCCCCTACTTTGGGCATTGCCTAGCATAATGCCCCTCTGCTCCACAGGCGTAACAGGTGATGCCAGGCCGGAATATTGCTTCTTTGGCTCTATCGTTGAAAGTGCTGCGGTTTTGTTGTGGTCATGGTGTTGGAGTGGCTGGTCGGGGTACCACAGGCCTGTGAAATTCATTTCGGGGCCTGTTGTTGCGAACTGGTACTGACTGGTTCATACGGCGCTTGCGAATCTCATTTATATTGCGGTGCTCATTTTCTAGAATAATAGCCTTGTCTACCAGTGTCTTGAAATCCGGAAAAGTATGGACCACCAGTTGGCACTTTAAAGATGGAACCAGACCATCGAGAAATTTCTCCATCTTTTTGCTTTCTGTCATATATTCATCATTGGCATAACGGGCTAGCTGAGTAAACTTGTCGAGGTACTGAGTTATCGTTGTGCCCCGTTGTTTGAGATCCTCAAATTCTCTTCTCTTTAATTTCATGATACTGTTGGTAATATGTGCTCCCCGGAAGCTTTCCTTGAATTGCTCCCAGGTCATGTCTCCTCCATTGGGGTGCGTGTGGCTTAAATTTTCCCACCATGATGCCGTTGTTCCAAAGAAATAATGCGGAGCATATAATACTTTTTCCTGGTCCGTACACTGGGCTATGACCAATCTTCTTTCAATATCACGCAGCCAGTCGTCTGCCTCCAGGGGTTTGTCTGTGTGAGAAAAGACAGTTGGATTGGTCCTCTGAAATTCAGATAACTTTGATCTGGGTTGGTGCTATCCTTGGAGATTCCCCATATTTATTAAGTGCTGCATCATTTCCTGGTACTGCTGCTGACTTTGTTCATAAAGACGGCACACTTGTGAGAATGCTGAATCATTGCTTTGCTGACTTGTTTGTCCTGGTGTGAAATTATTTCCCATCTGTGCTAAGTTGTCCTCTAGTGGACTGGGCATAGAATGGGTCCAGGGACGATGCATTTTCTTTCTGGGGTATTTGTGTAACACCGATGAGAAAGGAAATTGTAAAGGGAGAAAATAAATTTTAAGAGACTGAAAATAATTTTCCCCAAAAACGCAAGTGCATAAAAATAGCAGGTTATATTGTACATGCAGATTTAATTATACATGCAAGATTTAATTATACATGCATGATTTAATTATACAATATGCTCGTCGTAGCCGGGACGCTTACATGACCACTTATTTAGACTAGTGCACTACGCCGTCCACTTAGCATGCTGCGATCCAAGTCTACTACTCGCCATCTTACAAAAAGGAAAAGAAACATAAAATATTTTACAGCTACACTCTCATAAAAGGCGAGTGTGGTGCTGATGCCGAGTTTGCTATCACGGTGTGTCTGGAACGTCGTAGGCCCTGCTGAGGGTAAGTCCCAGACGGGGTGCTGAAGACTCGACCTCCTCCTCCTCCTTGGGTATGGTCTCCAGTCGGGCAGCTATCGATGCCATGCTTGCTCGTGGTGGCACTGTGCTCGTAGGTGGTGAAGTCCTAACCGGAATGGGAGCAGCCAAGCGACTAGACTCATCGCTCGGAGATGAGCGTCGAATCGCAGAGCAAGTAGGAGGATCATATGGTGGTGTCGGAATGCGAGGAGCGCGTGGTGACGGAGTACGGAACTCACTCCTGCGAGGAGTCCTCGCACGAGCTAAGTCCATCCGTGCAGCAAGATAGTCGTCCACCAGTGAGGTGAAGACTGACTCTAGAGCCATGATGTACTAAACAAGGGGCTCAATAGCCTTGTCCCTATCTTCCGCGGTGCAAGCGAAAGCATAGTGACTAGTGTATGGAACATGGAATGGAAGATAGTGATAGGGACGTGTCTGCATGACCGGAAGGATATCCCTAAGACGAGCGATGGCCTCTCGGGCAGCCATCTAGATAGCATGCCTCTCAGTAGGCATGATTCTCCCCACAAAGTGATAGTTGCGATGTGGCATGGCATTTCCACCCCGAATATATACCGAGGCCTGGTACATAGTTAGGGTGTCCGGGATCTTGTCAGGATAAACAGTGTACTCCGGACGACTCGGGGATCCCGTCGCGACTCTGGCGATGTAGACGAGAAGACAGGAAAATCCCGCAGGCTCGTTGGCAAAAATCTGGGTCGGATAGCTACCGCCAGACATCTACAACAGTAGACAAAAAATCCAAATAGTCATATCATAAGTGTATGATGACCAAGGAAAATTTGTTACAATGCATGAGATGCATGCTAAAAATGTTAGGACTAACTCTATTCCTAGCGATCGCACCTAGGGCTTCCTACAGTCAGCCTGGCTCTGATACCAAGGTTTGTCAGGTCTGTTTCCGGAATAAATCACAGAATAGCCCTAAGTCACACCAGCCTCAAGATTAGCACAACTGGTCGACTCCCTTGATATAGATATCCAGTACATACATAATATTACACATGGTTGAGCCAGAGTGCTCAACATTTATTACAAACTTGTCAATATATGGTGGTGGCGGAATATGACAGTGGTGTGGTGAGGGTACAACACTGATACAATAATGTAGAGCCAAGCGTCAGTGTGAGGCTTGACTATTTATTCGTGAAGCGGAAGCACTGCGGATGATACAAGTGGTAGACTTCAAGACCACAAGCTGACTGACTTGGAACACCTCTAAGCGTCGGGCTCGCTAGCGCACTCTTCTTCCACAAGCTCGTCTTCCTCCAGGTCTGGCCAAATTAACAAGCCAGGGATAAGCCTGTGAGTACGTTGGAATGTACTCGCAAACATTATGAACGAAAGATATACCGAATGCATATGCTCATGCTGGATTAAATGATATGCATATGTTGACCGAAATTTAATCATGGCATGCTAAATATAAATATGGTGTGGATGAAAAATATAACTTGTTAGTAATGAACCAAGAAAATATAATGGAACATCGGGCGCTGGACCGCCCGAGGAATTCCAAGAAAAATGCCAAATGGGTGTCAGGTCTTCAAAAGAAATGCTAAACGGGTGTCTGAAAGCGACGCCTCGAGAGGTCTTGAAAAGAAATTCCAAACGGGTGTCTGAAAGTGACGCCTCGAGAGGTCTTGAAAAGAAATGAGTATCCAGGTGGACTAGCCATCCCAAGTGATACCCAGAAAAAAATATAAATGAGTATCCACGTGGACTAGCCATCCCAAGTGATACTTAGAAAAAATATAAATGATTATCCAGGTGGACTAGCCATCCCAAGTGATACTCAGATTTCACACAGAAGAACAGAGTTAGTCCACAATAATATTTATGATGACAATAATATTCATGATGACATCAGTGGTGACAATAATTATCCTGCAAAATGAATCATGCTCAATTTAATTACTTCCTCCGAAGACCGACACCGGGACCGACACTTGACCCTTCCCAGCTAACGTCCTTGACCGTGGACACGGCTATTCGAATAGATATGACTCTACAGAGGGTGTACTCTTTACCCACAAGTAAAGGATTTCTTCAGTCAGTACCGAGACACTGAGTAATTCCCATTACGGTCCTTGGGTTGAAAACCCACCTGACCAGCACACACCAGATTAACTTTCTGGATGCCTGGAATCACCCAAAGCATCATTCAAGAAAAACTCTAAGACAGGGAGACCATCGTCTTGAATAGCATGGGATCACTATTTATACGCGCGGATTATAAGGGGTGCCCCCCTCTCGGCCCAGCCGCATACACCCATGCCCCCTGACCCGATGACTGGCATTAGTCCATGGCCATGGAACCCTCATCATGGCCCCTCTATGTGGTGTGCACACGGACAGGGGTTAGCAACTTACTAAACCGCACTCCCCTCGCGGAAAGACTCGTGGCAGCACGGTATTTAGCTAGGCTTAACGGAACAAGACTCGATCTAGGTCGACTCAGGAGGTGTTGTTATTATGACTGGCATACTTCATATGCCACCGTGACACCATCGTGTCATGATGTGACCCGTGCCCACCAGCACGTCCAAGGCAGGAGACACACTCCTGGACTCTCACAACTTTTATCCATGTTAGAAAGATTCTTGAGTGGAATGCAAGCCTTGTGCAAAGATGATATGACCATGCATGTATTCCTATCCATTTCATACTCGGTGATACTTCCAACTTATGCAAATATGCATGCAATCACCATATCCCAAGTTCAAAATGCTTGCCTTGCTCAAAGTAGTCAGAAGGTGATCCCTCGAAATTCCCGGCAAAGTTCCCCTCCTCGATTTCTATAAAAATGCAAATTCAAATTTGAATGAAAATTTTGCAACAGTACAAAAAGTTGTCTCAAAATATTTTTAAATAAATACTAAAAAAACTAGAGTGAAAAGTAAATTTTTCAAAAAAAGAATCAATTAAAACGGAGTTGTGGTTAAAAAGTTATTAAAGTTTTAAAACCAGGGACTTTTCTACAAAAATAAAATTTGCCAGCGGGTCCTGTGCGGTAAAACAGAAAACGCTTCGGAAGGAAATACGCTTTCCAGTTCTTAAAGCGTAAAGTGGCGGAAGGCGTTTTCTGAAATAACAAAAAAGAACAAAACACTGATGGGTGGGGCCCACCCATCAGGTTTGAATTCAAACAAGCTTCGTGCGTGTATACAGAGGAGGTGCGGCGAGCACCCGCGACGATCGTCGGGGTTTCCGGAGGCGGCGATGGTCGGGATGAGCTCGGGGAGGGATTCCGCGTTGGTGGGTGGTGGAGTTGGTCGCCGGCGAGCACCGGAGCGACGGCGAGGTCAACTCCGGCGGACGGCGGCGTCGGGCGAAGTTGGATCTCGTCGGGGAAGCCGGCAACCGTCAAATTGACGCGCGGTTCCGATGAGAAGGAGTACTAAGAGGCTATTAGTGGAGTTTGGGAGGCGGAGATGGAGTAACGGCGGCGAGAGGCTCGTGAGGACAGTGGCGGATCGGGCGGCCGGCGTCGGGGAAGACGACCTCCCCGAGGTCGTTTGACTCCTCTAGGGGTCGATTGGGAGTGTGTGTGGGTGGTGCACGTACCGAACGGAGCTCGGGAGCTCCTTATATAGGCGAGCCGAGGCGGTCAGTGGTGGTGCGGATCGCGCCAGAGTAAATCCGGCCGGCGAGGTAGTTAGGGATGGTGGGCGTGGTCGGTGAGTGATCAGAGAGGTCGGTGGAGTCCTGTCGAAGTGCCAGCGCGGATGGGATCGAGCTCTACAGCCTTATCCCAGAGCCGAGCTCCCATACTGTCATGGCGGGCAGCGTCCGTCTCCGGCGACTGACAGGTGGGGTTGGGGTGGCTTTGGACGGTGCCGCGAGTTGCGGAGCCGAGCGACGCGTGGAGAGGTAGGTGGAGGGAGCGATGGGAAAAGTGAAGGCGGCTGATGGCCATGTAGATCCGCTCGGCCGCCACAACCGAGGACAGTGGCCATTGCACCAGCCAGTTCATGTACTGTCAGAAGCGAGCAACTGACCAGGGGGTCCCCGGCGTCTCATTTAAGATCAACGGAGGCGTGGATGAGGAGGAGATGGGGTGGAGTGCACCGCACGGCGTCGATCTCCTCTGTCTCTGAACTTTCTGTTTTTTTTTCTGAATTTTTGACCGTAGCTACAGTGTGCACACGAGGTGTTCGACAAAATGCTAGAGGGCTCTAGCCATTTTAGGAATTTAGAGAATTTTCGTGGTGAGGCACTGAGGCATAAAAGAGATGCTGGCAAAATTTCAGAATTTTTGGAGCAATTAAAATTAGGTTTTGATCAGAGAGATTGAATCTGGTCCAAATTTCAACTGAATGAAATTTGAAAATTTTGAACTGTGGAGTAGAATGTTTTTGGTGAAATGGAGTGTGGGTACTGCCAAGTAGCTGGGATAGTTTTTGTGGGTGCAGAAGAGTTGGAAAAATTATAGTTCCTTTGTAAATCAAAGAAACTAGGAATAAATGAAATTCCAACTTTGGAATTTATTAAATATAAGAAAAATATTTTTGTGGAGAGGGGAAGTATTGGATACTGTCCTAGGGTGTGAGGATGACTTGGGTGATAATTTAGAAGTGACAGATTTTTTTTGGGAGAATTGTCTATGCATTTGAGAAGAGGTGAAATGGATCATTTCATTGAAATAATTTATTTATTCAAAAATTTTTTGAAAGAAAAATATTTTTAATACTTCAAAAATAATAACTCAAATAATAAACCATCAAATAAGAACCATTTAAAAAAAATTGAAACCCAGTTGAAAACTCAAAAGGATTTTCAAACAGAAGGAAAAGAAAAATAGCGTCATAGTGATCCAAAGAATTTTGTTTTAAATAAAAGATTTAAAATTAAAAAGGAAATATTTTTGGGGTGTTACACATCGTCGGAATATCCTTCCGCATTTGGCAGTTCCTCCTCAACAACATATGAATCTTCTTCCCCGTCTACCCCTCCATCTGCAGCATGATTGATCTCCTCGTGCAACTCGTAAGCATAACCTGGCTCATCCTGTTGGGGAGTGAAAGCCTCATTCCGAGACTGTGTATGTCTCACCATCTTTGATCTGCAAAATGAAGATTGCATCCATAATGAATAAAAGAAAGAATTACATATTAATAATAAAAAAACTGGCAAGATGAGTGCTCAAAAAGAGACATATTAAGTGCTAGAAAATCGACGAAATGGAAGTGAATCAACATTTCGTCAAAACTTTGGCACTCATTTCTATTCCCCGTAAAATAAGACAACAAAACCGCAATGAAATTCATGAACTGGCCATCGCCACTTATCAAAAAACAAAATTGGCATAACCGTTGCTAACAATTGGATGTATTAATTAAATGCAAGAAATTCGATGAAATGTAAGTGAATCAACATTTCGTCAAAACTTTCGCATTCATTCATATTCCGTGTAAAAGAAGACAACTAAACCGCATCATCCAATTCACCACCGGCCATCGCCATTTATCAAGAAAAAATTTGGCATAACCTTTGCTAAAAATTGGATGTATAGAATGCCAGAAATTTGACGAAATGGAAGTGAATCAACATTTCGTCAAAACTTTGGCACTCTTTTCTATTCCATGTAAATCAAACCATGAGCATCGACATACATCACAATAAATTGTATCATATTCATCCATCATAGCACAACAACCCATGAACACGAACATATATAGCACAGGCAATTAATAGAAACCATTTGAAATCAACCCGTGAACATGAACATATATAGCACAGGCAATGAACATATATAGCAAAAGCAATGAATTCAAGCAACAACCGAGCAACACTTTGTAGATGTCCGAGCCGTTGTTGGTGCGGGCGGCGCGCGCACGTCGGTGGAGATGGCCGACGCTGTCATCCGTTGGTGTGGGCGGAGGCGCACCGGCGGAGGGGGTCGGTGAAGAGTCGCCCGGCTGAGAGGATTCCGCAGCAGGGGGCGGCCGATGGCGCGCGCGCGGGGTGTGGGGTAGAAGGGGGAAGAGGGATGCGGGCCCAGAGTGGCGCGGAGTATGCGGGGGGACACGGCGGTGGCGCGTGTTGCCGGCGCTTGCGGGGGCCGGCGGAGCGCCGTGGCGTTCGGGGGGATTGGGCAGCTCAGTGTGTTGTGAATTTGGGCGGGCATGGCCTGGTAGCTATCCTGGCCGACCACGTGCAGACGTAATTTTCGTCAACTCCCGCATTGAAATTTGAAAAATTAGTTGCAGTGGTGGGTGAGGAGGGATGCCCGCCACAAGCACTTTAACCTAACACTGGTGAGCAGCGTCTAGGACCCGCCACAACTATGTTTTGCAAAAAGTGGAAACCCGGCAAGGTTAACTAGTGGCGGCTGCTAAGCGCCGCCCACCACTGCATGGTCTTCTACCTGTGGAGGGCAGTTGTCGATGCTCGTCACAGGTGAGTTACGCAAATAAGTCCCACCCTGCAGGTAATAACTGTGGCGAGCGGCCAGCGCCGCCCGCCACAGTTAAGCAACTAGCTGTGGCGGGCGAGCTTTGCTACCCGCCACTGCTTTCTTTCAAAAATAGCGACGGGGGGTGCCCCGCCGTGCCCGCCACTAATTTGTGATCTCCTATAAGCCCTTTCCCAGTAGTGTTAGCCATCATATATGTAAAATTGTGTCATGCTGTCCTGTTTGGTTAGACAACTTATACGTGAATTACTACATCTGTCTATCATACAATGTCTGTACCTTGGAGGGGGTGATGGCAGTATCTAAGGGAGTAAAAACACGGTCTTCACAAAAGATAGCGCTACCCGTCGAAGCAGATAGAACCACGGTTGTACTTGCCAAGAGCCAGCCCCACCACACATAACCGACACTCTTGCAGATTGTACCCCTACCCCGTTGGCCAGAGAACTAGCTACACCCCATCTAACCCCAACCCTAGTAGATAGTAACCCACTTCCAGTTGACACAACACCATCTCCACCACAGAGCACCCACACACGAGCAGTTAGTAAGGCAACTGCAGTGCCCAAAGCACGAGGACCACCAGAGCGAACCCAAACTCCATGCTTAAAGTAGAAGAACAACTGTTCTCAGGTCAGATTCCATAGCTATGGTGCATTGTTCTTTGCTCTTGCATCACTGTATTTACTCATACCAACTAATTTCTAATTTGAAGGATCCAATTGAAACTCCAATGGTGCAAAAGGTGTGTTTTAAACCTGTTTCTTTAACTGGTTTGCTATTGTAACTTCTTGCTCTATGTTGATTTCAGTTTCAATTGTATAAACAGTTATGTTCTCATGTCATGCACATTACAAGTGTTGTTAGTGATGTGTAGTTTCCCACAGTTATATTCTGTCTATGCTGCTATGTCTTAAACAGATATGATTTGAACTGTGTCTCTATCTTGATTTGGCAACATAAACTAGGATGATATAGACAATACAGTGACCATAGTACATAGATATATGTTTGTTTCATTCTGGTATTATGTACTACCTTGCAATAGAAGACAAGTTAGTATAATCTTGTGAACCTTACTACTGAACTGGTTTACCAAAATGAGTTTCATATACATGCAAAACCTGTGATGTGTCTGCTTGTTCCTCTTTTAGAATGCCGGCAGAATAGTGGAGAAGAGTACCCCATTATGCAATGGTAAAGGAAGTAATGCAAATAAGGTCCAAGATAGTCAGACAACCCTATTGTTCTCCAAGAAAGCTGATAAAAACTATCTTGAAGATAGTGAGAGAACCCCAAAGTCCTGCCTTGATGTAGTGTTCGAGTTACTAGCCACTACCACTGGCACAAGCCCTTTGAACTCGCTGCCTGAATCCGTTCGGCTTCTTGAGTCTCAACTACAATCTGAAAGACAACGATCAGCTGTGCTACGACAAGAAGCCGAAGGACTGAGGAAGTCCCTGCAGAATTCAGATGCACACTTTCTGGAGAAACAGCAAGAGTTGGAGGATTTTAGCGCCAAACAAGAGAAAGCTAATAAGCTTGCTAAGCTTCTTGCCAGCATGGTGGGTGCCTAGGATATCGTTTCTTGAGCTCTTCTGAAGTGGTTTCACTTCTGGAGTTGCTTTGCTGCCGCGTTTATTTGCACTGGTAGCCAATTTAGACGCCTAGTGTATGTAATATGCTGCTTTGTTGTTCCCTAATATTTACACTGGTAGCGAACTTTGATGCCCAGTGGATGTAATCTGTGTAATCGCAGTAATAGCCTAGCGTTAGTTACTTTCTTATTTATTTACTTATAGTCTTTTGTTTATTTGTTTGCTTGTAGTCACTGCAGTTCTTTTTCCTTGGTTTGCTAGTGGCCGCAATAACCATGGGCCACATACGGGCCGTGGTAACGATGGGCATCCTACGGGCCCTAGGATCCATGTGCCTCATATGGGCCGTAGGATCCATGGGCCGTACTGTTCGTGGGCCAAAACCAAACCGCAATATGGACCGTACACGGGCCAAAATCGGAACCGTCCTTTATGGGCCCAGACCATAAGAGGTCTTTAACAGGCTGGAAGACAACACATGCTTAATTCTATCAAGAGGCATGACGGGGCGTTAATGGGCCGGATTATAGGATAGGATGAAAACGGCCCAACGGGTTAACGGGCCACAAACGGACCAAATGTTACCACAGGCTGAATTTGGCCCATTAGCATAACAGGCCAGTAATGGACCGTAAGTAATCGAGGGCCGGAAATGAGCCCAAGAATGTATGGGCCCTTAGAAGGCCGAAAGGGAGCACGGGCTTGAAACGGCCCAATTGAATCATGGGCCGTTAATGGGCTCAAAGCAGTTTACTGTTCATGATGGGCTTGATTCACCACGGGCCGTTAATGGGCCCACGGATGCAAAAGGCCTCATATGGGGTGTAAGACTTCATGGGCCATAGATGGGCCAAAAGTGACAACGGGCTGGAATCATATGGGACGGCCCATATGACGCTACTGGGCCGAATATTGAAAGGCCATAACGGGCCGTGAGTACCCGGACCGTAGATGGGCTGTATACGAATTGGCCGTTAACAGGCTTTCCATGGGCCGGTTTGCTAACTTTTGACCAAGTCAAACGGGCCGGCCTTTTTAACCTAAATGGGCCACTATTGGGCCGTGCCACGTGTCGACGTATCATAGGCGTCTCTCATCCAATGAATGGATGACATCTGTCGCAACGCCGAGCTGACACGTGGATCGGCCGGCGAATGAGAAATTTACACGTGGAAAATTGCAATTGGTCAGGGCTGTTAACGGGTTATCGGATCCAAAATCGGACCCGATAGCTTAACGGCGACCCGTTACGGTGGAAGCCACGTGTCGCTCACCCTTGACGAAAACACTTCCATGACGCGACATTTATCGTCATGGAAGTGGACACTTCCGTGATGATAATCTCAATATTTTCATGGAACACTTCTACGACAGCACATGTATGACTATCTTGATTCTGTCATAAAATTGTCACGGATGTACATGCATGACAGAAAACTTGACCTACTGTGACAAAGACGTATCATCACGGATGTGTTTTTTTTGTAGTGATGTTTTCGTAGTAGGGGTCGATGATGGCCGCGGCGAGTTCAACCAGGGAGTCCTTCGTGCTGCCCCAGACCCTGGATGTCGACAAGCTTCGGGCAGGCCAAGTCCGAAATCTAGAGTGCTTTTACATCGTCGGCGGTGTCCACCGTAGCGAACTTGTAGTTGGGGCTCTTGACAAACCTGGCGAAACGCTCGCAAGGTCTTCTGGCTAGGCAGTAGTGGTAGACGAGGACGTGATGGCCCACACACAACTGGGCGATGGCACCGCCTGATCAACCCCGTTACGACCGGTGGTGTACTGGAGGTCGAAGCTGACCACTTTGTACTTGTCGTCCTTAGCAAGCAGCTGCTCCATGGTGTTGATGGAGTCTTCCACCACGGCCGGGTCGATGGTGTACACCACCGAGAGGTCCTCCCCCTCACGTGGGTGTCCACACGATGCACGCCGAACTCCATTGGAGTGCCGCTGGATATCCTCTCTCTATGTGTCATCGTGGGTGTGCTTGAAGAGACTAAGGTTATAATGGCCGCGGGAATAAATGGGGAGGCCGAACGGCGTGGAGTATCGACGCGCACGGATGGCAGTTGTTGCAGCGCTTAACTGCATCGTGCCGCACATATTAACTGCATCGTGGCGACGCGCGCGGACGCAACCGCATGCATATGGCGCCCAAAACGTGATCGTGCGCTGGCCCCAACCGCTGAAAGAGTGCGCGCGGAGGGACGCGAGCAGAGCGCGTTGCGGCCGCCTCAACATCGAGCAGAGCGCATGAAGGGACGCGAGCAGAGCGCGCTACGGCCGCCTCAACGGCGAGCAACCACCTGCGTATAGCAGTTCTGGTCAACCGTCTGGCACGCGTGGGAGGCGAGACAACCCATCCATCGGACACGTTGACGATATCTGGACTGTTTGTGATACTGGACAGACACGTACACATCCGAGAATGCGGGCCCACGTCACATTCCAAATTACCACACAATAAGTAATTGCAAATCTGTGCACACTTATCAAACCTAAACGTGTTGCCACTTAGCACCGGGCTATAAAAACTACCCACTCGAAAAATAATGCACATTCCTCTCCTCATCACCAAAAAAACAGGTCTTTCCTCTTAAGTCGTTCCTTGCGTCTGCCATGGCCAGTAGGAGGAGTTCTGGGTCGATATATTACCAGGGAGCAAAGACCAAGGCCGCGGAAGCACTAGAGAGGTGCTACTTGTGAGCTGCATTGGGATTTCCCTAAAGAGGAGGGGATGATGCAGTACAGTAGAGATAAGTATTTCCCTCAGTTATGAAACCAAGGTTATCAATCCAGTAGGAGAATCACGCAACAACTCGTTAGCAGCACCTGCACACAAAATAACAAATCCTCACACCCAACGCGAACAAGGGGTTGTCAATCCCTTGGCGGTTAATTGCAAGATTAAATTGTATGGTGATAGATAGATAGATTGAACAAAAAGTACAAAATAAAATAAATAAAGTAAAATTATAGGAAGTTATTTTTAGGATTTTCAATATATGATAAAGGTAGACCCGGGGGCCATAGTTTTCACTAGAGGCTTCTCTCTTGAAAATAGCAT
Organism: Elymus sibiricus; assembly: GCA_039707655.1. Taxonomy (NCBI): domain Eukaryota; kingdom Viridiplantae; phylum Streptophyta; class Magnoliopsida; order Poales; family Poaceae; genus Elymus; species Elymus sibiricus. The sequence continues at coordinate 327,133,154 of CM077664.1, forward strand.
ACGGTGGGTAAACAAATTCCTATTGGGCAATTAATAGAAAAGCAAATAATCTTGACGATATGCAAGGCAATGATCATGTATATAGGCATCACATCCGAGACAAGTAGACCGAAACGATTCTGCATCTACAAGTATTACTCCACACATTGACCGCTATCCAGCATGCATCTAGAGTATTAAGTTCATAAAGAACGGAGTAACGCCTTAAGCAAGATGACATGATGTAGATAAAGTAAACTCACGCATGAATAAACCCCATCATTTTACCCTTAATTGCAATGATACATACGTGTCATGTCCCTTTCTGACACTGGGATTGAGCACCGCAAGATCGAACCCATTACAAAGCACCTCTCCCATTGCAAGATAAATCAATCTAGTTGGCCAAACCAAATCAATAGATCGGAGATAAATATGAAGCTATAACAATCATGCGTAAAAGAGTTCAGAGAAAACTCAAATGATATTCATGGATAATCTGATCATAAACTCACAATTCATCGGATCCCAACAAACACACCGCAAAAAGTGATTACATCAGATAGAACTCCAAGAACATCGAGGAGAACATTGTATTGAAGATCAAAAAGAGAGAAGAAGCCATCTAGCTACTAAATATGGACCCGAAGGTTTGTGGTAAACTACTCACGCATCATCGGAGGTGCAGCAAGGTTGATGTAGAGCCCCTCCGAGATCGAATCCCCCTCCGGCAGAGTGCCGGAAAAGGCCTCCAGATGGGATCTCTCGAGAACAGGAACTTGCGGCGGTGGAAAAAGTATTTCTTGGACTCCCCTATTGGTTTCCCGATTTTAGAGTATTTATAGAGGTGGAATTAGGTCAAATGAAGCAGAGGTGGGCCCACGAGACACCAGGGCGCGCCACCCCCCGGGGCGCGCCCTGGTGTCTCGTGGCCACCTCCCCTGTCTTCTGGCCCTCTCCCAAAGCTTCTAGTGTCTCTTATGTCCAGAAAAAAATCTCCAAAAAGTTTCGTGGCATTTGGACTTCGTTTGGTACTGATATTCTAAAAAACCAAAAACAGGCAAAAAAACAGCAACTGGCACTGGGCACTAAGTTAATAGGTTAGTCCCAAAAAATGATATATAATTTATTGTAAGTGTATATAAAACATCCAAGATTGATACTATAATAGCGTGGAACAATCAAAAATTATAGATACGTTGGAGACGTATCAAGCATCCCCAAGCTTAATTCCTGCTCGTCCTCGAGTAGGTAAATGATAAAAACATAATTTTTGATGTGGAATGCTACCTATCATATTCATCATATACTGTTTTCTTTTGTAGCATGGACATTTGAACTTGAATGATTCAAAGCAATAGTCTATAGTTTGACATGAAGACATAAATACTCAAGCATACTAACAAGCAACCATGTCTTTCAAAATATCAACGCTAAAGAAAGTTATCCCTAGCCCATTATGCTCAATCATTGATCCATTCATGAAACACACTCAATATTAGCTACACACAATGCACAAGTATGGCAATAGTGCTCTCTAGTTGGTGCTTTGTAAGAGAAGATGGAGACTCAAAATAAAAATAAAAATTGCATAAAAGTAAATAGATAGGCCCTTCGCATAGGTCAGCAGAGATTTGTAGAGGTGCCAGAGCTCAAAGCTTAAATTTGAGAGATAAAATTATTTTGAGAGGCATGCTTTTCTTCTCAACGAAATCGACCGAGAATTCCCAATATCTTCGATGCTAGACACATTATAGGCGGTTCCCAAACAGAAAATAAAGTTTATTTCCTTCCCACCATTCTTTCACAATCCATGGCTAGCCGTATCCACGGGTGCCCTCCATACCAACACTTTCCAAGGAATTTATTATTATCATCATATTAATTTTTTTCATTTCGGGACTGGGCATCCCTATTACCTGCGACTCTCTCATGCAATGACAAGTGAATAAACACTCATCGTGAGAATAACACACCTAGCATGGAAAATATTGGCCACCCCCTGCCGGTTCATGAGCGGTACGGGCACACAAACGGAAAATTATTTTGAAAATTTTAGAGTTGGCACATGCAAATTTACTTGGAACGGAATGGAAATACTGCATATAGGTAGGTATGGTGGACTCATTTGGCACAACTTGGGTTTAAGGAGTTGGATGCACAAGCAGTATTCCCGCTTAGTACAAATGAAGGTTAGCAAATAGATTGAGAAGCAACCAACCAAAAAGCGAAAACGGTCATAAACATGCATTGAACATAACTAACACCGAATAATGCACCATAAGTAGGATATAATTTCGTTGCATAACTATTGACTTTATGTGCATGCATGGGGAATCACAAACCTTAACACCAATATTCTTACTAAATCACAATTACTCAGTAACATGACTCACATATTATCATCTCCATATCGCAAAACTATTGCAAGGAATCAAACTTATCATATCCAATGATCTTTCATGAAAGTTTTTATTATATCCCGCTTGAATATTCATCACTTTGGGACCAAATTCATATCTTGTGCAAATTACCATCACTATTATCAACTCTCAAAAAGATATAAGTGAAGCATGAGAGTGCAAATATTTCTTCGAAATTTAATCTTATCAACTCTCAAAATAATATAAGTGAAGCATGAGAGTTCAAATATTTCTTCAAAATATAGCCACCGCCGTGCTCAAAAAGATTTAAGTGAAGTACTACAGCAACTGCCTAGCTCAAAAGATTTAAGTGAAGCACATAGAGTATTCTAACAAATCATGATAAACGTGTGGCTCTCTCAAAAAGGTGTGTCCAGCAAAGATGATTGTGACAAACTAAAAAGCAAACAAAGCAAAGACTCATATAATACACGACGCTCCAAGAAAAACTCATGATATGTGATGAATAAAAATATAGCTCCTAGTAAAATTACCGATAGTTGGTAGAAGAAAGAGGGGATGCCTTCCGGGGCATCCCCAAGCTTAGACGCTTGAGTCTTCCTTGAATATTAACTTGGGGTGCCTTGGGCATCCCCAAGCTTAGGCTCTTGCCATTCCGTATTGCTTCATCTATCGTGATCTCACCCAAAACTTGAAAACTTCAATCACACAAAACGCAACAAAACCTTCGTGAGATCCGTTAGTATAACAAATAAATCTTTAACTTTAAGTACTGTAGTAAATTGATTCATATTTAAAATTGCCATAATGCTACTGTACTCCAACTTCTCCATGACTCATATCCCCCGATACGATCCATAGATTCATCAAAATAAGCAAACTATGCAACTAAAAACAGAATATGTCTAAAACAGAACAGTCTGTAAAGATCTATTTCAAAGCTATACTTCGGTAACTCCAAATTTTTTGAAAAATTAAGAAAACGTGGCAAATTCATATAAAAATACTGTGTAAATTTTTTAGATTTTCCTGACGCTCCAGTACAGAATTAAAATTCCAGCACTGGACGCAAAACTTTCTGTTTTCCAAACAGCATCAATTATACTATCTTCCAAAACATCCCAAAGGCTTTACTTGGCACAAACACTAACTAAAATATAAACACACAATCATAACAGTAGCATAATTGTGTAAACACACAAGAACAGAAATAAAAAGCAAAAATTTATTTTATTCATTGGGTTGCCTCCCAACAAGCGCTATTGTTCTATGCCCCTAGCTAGGCATAATGCATAGTTTCAAGTATTGTCATCCTTCTTATTATTATCCAAAGATGTACTTTCATCAGAAGGTTTTTCAAAGGTAATATGAAACACATCATCCATAGAAATTTTAGCATTAGCAAGTTGTCCATCTGCAAATCCCTCTTGATTACCGGCTACAATCCAAGAGTATTGCCTATTAACACTATTGAAAACTTGTTGGATTATATTCAAAGGGGGAACTTCTTTTTTAGTATTCTCATCAAAGATGTGGTCATTGCGGAACAAATACCTCAACAAGTAATCACTATTATAAAGGATCTCATCTATTACCAGTTTTTCACGGTTCATACCATAAAAATCAAAGATCTCCCTAGCTTCTCGCACTATGTGATCAAATTCATTCATGAGGACAAGGGTAGCTATTTTCTTAGCTCTAGGATTTTTTATAACCAGTAACTGATAAAACAATCTTTGCAAAGTAGGATGGGTGCAAATAAATCTTCTTTCAAGTTTAAGAACAAGTGCGGAAATAGCTTTGCGGCATAATTTTCCGTTTTTTTAAGTATAGGAGCGTCATCACAAGCCAAGGTCCCAATGCAATTAAAGAATACTTGGATGACACTTTTTCCTATAACATTCCCATGTCCCAACACAAAAGTTTTAGCATCAAGATTGGTAGAACTTCCAATTTTAGGAGTTCAACCATCATGAGTTTCTGCCATGCCAAAATCACTCATGATAACAACTTCAAGCAAGCAAACAAGAAAATACGCAAAAAGGCAAACGGAAAATATTTTTGTATTTTTGTAAAAACTTTTTAGAAGTGGGGGAGATGAAAACGAGAGGCAAAGGAAAATAAAATAAATGCAAGGAGATGAAAGTTTATGCGTAGGTACTTGATAGATGTTGATGATGTCTCCCCGGCAACGACGCCAGAAATTCTTCCTGCGTAAGGGAAAACCCTAGCAGTAGCGCTGGATTTTTGCCTACCAGTAGCGCGGGGGGGGGGGGGGGGGGGCGCTACTACTACGGCGCTACAGCTAACTTGTAGCAGTAGCGTTGTTTAGACCAGCGCTACTGCTATCCCTACTTAGCAGTAGCGTTGGTTTGTGCAGCGCTACTACTATATAGCTGTAGCGTTAGCCTACATCCCGCGCTGCTAATATACCAGTACTACTGCTACTTGTCAACCAGCGCTACTGCTAACGTTACACATAATTTTTTTTGGTACGTATTTGCACTGTCTTTATACAGGGTTTATACAGTAGTCTAATTATATCATGAACAAACAATATTCTCATCATATCATACACATAATAGTCTCATCATATCATACACATAATAGTCTCATCATATCATCACATCATCCGAAACAAATGATGTCTCTCATCATCATCTCGATATAGCGATACAAGTTACGTGACATGTCTCGAATACAAGCAACTGCATGGTCACCACATACACATGTTTCATCATCTATATCTAAACTATGATATAGAAGAGAAGAGCGATCACTATGAGCAAGAGCGCGATAATGTAGTAGTTCTTGAGGCGCCGGTTCCTTTCCCTCTCTCGTGCTAGCGTGAACCTCAAGTAACTATCTTCCGCATCGGCTCTGCTATCGAACCCTCTCTGGTTGCCGCCCGGGAACCGGTACACCTGGGCCTGACACTCAGGCCATTCGTCGTACACTCCTGGAACCTTCCCTACGTACACGGCGTAGCACTTCTTTGCCATCGATGATGTATATACCTGCATCGTCACATGATGAATTCATCGATAATATGCAACATAATATATAGTTTAGCAACACAAAAAGACAGAGTTAGCAAAAATAGAAGCAACATATCATAAACATAAATAACAAAGTTCATCGTACCCAAACTAATTAACTAGTGTGATCTACGCTAGTTGAGGAGGACGGTTTAATTACATCACAAAGTTTCGTAGTGCATAAATTCAAAGTTTCGTCATAGAGAAAGTAGTGACTAAATGGACACATTGTCATCGTCAATCACTCCAACATGTCGTGCCATCCTTCCAAATCAGGGAGGAAGGACCCGAGCGACGTGAAAGGCTTCAGGTCGAGACGCTGAGTGGCTACGCGTGTTCGGACATCTTCCCGCGACATTTGCCCATCTTCGTAGAACATCCCTATTTTTTCGATGACCTCCTTCATGATGACTTGGGAAAGTTCACACTGGATGTGATAGAACTCAGCTCGGAGTCGATGTTTCGGTACATTTCATAGTTTCTTGGCCCATTGCAGAATATCGGCATCGCCGGATTTAGGTGACATGCGAAGATTCTGCCGATCCCTTCTGTACTCCAGCATGTGGTGGATGACGTAGAATCCATCACTGAGACTACCATTCGGTTGCTGGATGCAGCAGAAGTCGGTCTTATGGCCGAAGCAGGGCGCGCGGTTCTTTGTCCTCTTGACCGTGATCTCTCCACCCCGTTGGCCGTAGCTTAAGATAGCACTGTCGAGAACACTCTTGATGTGTGTGTAATCCTTTTTCTTTATGTTCTTCGACGAGTGCAAGTAAAGAGCGTGGGAGAATCAGGGGTTAAGAATGATGAGGACGGCGCGCCCCTCGCTGCGCAAAATAAGTACACCTCAAATTAGCCTCCACGCGTGCAAATGAATGATTGAAATTTATGAAAGAATTTATGTGTCACAGAGGATATCCGCGGATGACTTACATGGGATGATAAGGCAGGAGAATCGTCTCCTTGTCCTTATTGGCGACCATGAAGTCAGCGATGTAGGTCCTCGCATATTCACGGTGCTCTGCGCAGACTGCCAAGAAGGCCTCGTGCATAAAGTACGGGTCCGCGACTGAGATATAAGATATTTTCTCGCGCCTGATGATGTAGTTCATGTACAAGGCATAAAGGCGGATGAATGTAAAATCCAGCTTTGTCATGTGAAACATGTCGAAGAGGTAATCAAATCTAAGGAAGAACTTATCCGCGGGGAATGTCTGTACGTACAACCTTTGCTGCGGCACGTTAACCACGTAGAGCAGGTATCCTGGATTTGTCGAGATGAGAAGGCTTTTCTCTCTCGACAGCACATCGTCATGAAGTCTCCTTAGATCACCATCTATGCCCTCTAGCGCTGCCTTAGGTAGGATCGGATCACCGGGGACATGGAATTTCACCGCACCTTTGATAGGTATATGGTCTGCAACCCGAGGCTGCGGAGGCGGCTGGTTGATAGAAGCAGCTTTGGCGCCAGTAAGGCCTTTCCTCGGTCTCTTCCTATGCTTCTTGGGTGCCGAAAGTGAGCCTAACATACCGTCCCTGACCCCTGCCCCCAGTGTTGTCGGGCTCAGCATTGCACGACCCTCACGTTGTTGATCCTGGGTTGAGGCGGCATCTGGAGGCGTGTCCTGCGAGGATTGCATGAAGAGAGACTTCTTGCAATCAGCCTTAAGACGTTCCTACTCCGGCAATTCAGGCGTCAACACATCACGCTCAAAGCCTGAGTCATAATGCTGAGCCATCAATCCTCCGTCGTCATAGGCGCCGATATTGATAAACCGTAGAGGGTCGTCATCCTCGTCCATGACATCATCCATTGCTTCTTCGACGGCGGCGACGTCATCAGCCACTAATGCAGCCTCTTCCTCACGTCGTCTGCTATCACCCGTCACGACAGGCGCCGCTAATTGGGTAGGTGGGGTGGTGGTGTTCATACCTTGCCGAGGCTTGGTCGTTGGTGTGCTCCCGGCCGCCTCTAGACGAAGGAGATTCTTCGGCCACAATAGGACCCAACTGTTGCAATCGCCAAGCCGCGGCGGGGTCTCCTCGTCATCTCCCCCTAGTGGTACCGGAGGAGCCAAATTCTCGTGGCCCGCTTTGACACTGGCCACGGAGACCTTGAAGACGCCAGGGGGCATCGGCCGGCAGTGGAACGAGCGATCCTTCGGCTTCACTATCGTTGCCTTTCCCACGTCCACCTTCTAGCCGCTGATGGTGTACAGTATGGTGCACGGGGTTTCGTCGTCCTGCGAAGACATGTCTACGACGTCAGACATCCGAAAGGCAACGGAAATGGAAGATTATATATATGTTGAAGAGGGCCAGTGTGACAGGTAGTTACCGTGAGGGCGTCGAGCTCAGCCAAAGATGAAGCCCCGCCGAGCACGCCAGAGACGGAGGACGGGCTGCTATGAGTAGGTGCGGGAGCAGGTGCGGGAGAATGTGCGGGAGCAGGTGCGGTTGCGTGAGCAGGTGCTGGTGCGACGTTCACTGAGTTGCTCCCGACGAAGCTGGGAAGGGGAAAGTCCGTTGCCTCTTTATCTGGATTTTGCTTCGTCCAATCGACAATTGACGGAACCAAGGCACCAATCGAAGCTACAAGTTCCTCTCTGCAGGCAGCTACTGCTGCTTTGACTGCCTCGCTCACCAACTCCGGTCGTATCGCTTCTTTGGTCTCAGCTGTTCTCTTATCGACCGCAATCTCAACCTTCTTGTCGATGTTCTTTTCGCTTAACTTCCATCTCTGCTTTCTCTCCTCGGCGTCCTCATGGTAGTAGTACTTCCACGTGGCGCCGTCTCCGACGGCGCGCACACGTCCATACGACGGCCGCTTGTCCAACGGGAGTCTTTTCATTACGTTCAAGGCTCGGTTGAAAGGGGTGTCCCACTTGGGCCTCGCTGATGACTCAGATGATGAGTCGCTTTCGGCCGCAATCCTGTGCTGCTCTTTCTGCAAAAGGAACGTGGATCGTTTACAAATGTGACTAAACGTGTAGTCGAATTGATTGGAAGCTAAAATAAGGTGGTAAAACAATAATTACCATTAGTATCATGAACTCCCTCGTGGGCGTGTCCGTTTCGAAAACCTTATTTACTGGGTCCCAAGTGTACCGGGCCCTGATGAAGTCATGCTCCTGCGGGACGGTGAACTCCGCCAAGGGGTCTGGGATCCCCGCGGCTTCACGTTCCGCGTCCTCCTTGGCCCATATGGGCCTCTTGCCCGAGTAACCATGGCTTCCGAGGCGGTGGTACCCCATGTTTCTTTCCTGAAGCCCCTTCATGTACTCCGACTTTTCTTTGGCAGCTTCGGCAGCGCAAGCCGCCTTGAATATTTCGAACTGCTCTTCCGTAATTGTTGGATTATCCTTTACAATTTCGGAGTAGGGTTCCTTTTTGGCGATCCGACTTTTCACCCTTACTTTCCAGGCAGACAGCGCACCGCTAAACTTGCCCATGGCTCTGTTGTTTATCATCTTCATTCCCTTGTCTAGCCACGGTGATGGATATTTGGTTTCATCCCGGTCGGGGAACAGGAATCTCTGGTGCAACTTCGTTAGGAGGAAGTGCTCCATATTTGGTATCTTCCTTAAGTTTTCGTCGTTGATGGTGGTGGTTTCCCATAGGATGCATCCTATTTGATTGCCGTAGCACTTGCGCACTTCCTCAGGCTCTGTTGGCTCGAAATTGCCGGGGTCCACCGCCGTGACCACCAGTCTTCCGGTGTCGAGCTGGTTTGGGCGCCGTATCCTCTTTGCTTTCGGTTCTTTACCAGCTAATTCGCCAGCATCGGTACTGGTCTCGGCGCCGGTGTCGGTGCCGATGTCGGTGTCGGTGCAACCCTCGGATGTGACAGGGGGGGCCTGCAACAACCGTTGTTCGTCCAGATACTCGAAAAAGTTGTGTGCCGCCTCGTAGACATCTTCGCAGTTACCAGAACCCCCGCCTTCGTGATTGTTAGCCATGTTTCCTACGATTAAGTCTACTCGTTTAATTCTAGACCTAATAAAATGAATAATGACATTAAAAAAAGGCCCTATGGTTTGCCGGAATGTTGATTCATTCCCGTTCCGTCAAATCCCGGGCACTCGATATGTCCTAGTTTCTAGCACAAGTCATGCCGAAATTCACGGAAAATTTCGGCATAACCTTTGCTGAAAAGTGGACAAATCGAGCGCCTGAAATTTGCCGGAACGGAAATGAATCAACATTCCGGCAAAACATAGGCCACTCAGAATCAGATTCCCTGCAAACAATGTTCTAATATCCATCTTCTACACCGCAACACATGTCCAAATATACATGAGCAACCACAACACTAGATATACATGAGAAAACACTATTGAGGAATTTGCATATAACATGACCACTTCAAATTTGCATATACCAGGACCACTTCAAGAAAATCTAGAACTTGAAGAAAATCCTAGTGTTTGACACTTCAAGAAAATCTACACAAATCTCATGTTCTCTCAAACTCAATTCAAAAACCAAATTAAAATTCAGAAACCTAGAAACTTTACATATTTCTGTCCTAAATTTCAAATTCTGAACCCTAGAACTCAATTTCTGTCCTAAATTTCAAATTATGAACCCATGTCCAAATATCCATCTTCTATACCGCAACACATGTCCAAATATACATGAGCAACCACATGTCCAAATATACATGTCCAAATTTCAGAAGCTAATTCAAAAAATAAGTGCATAACAAAATCCAGTTAACTACTAATAAAAACTAAGTAAATTCACCTAATTAACCTAATGTCCTACTTAACCTAGTTAACCACATGTCCTACTTAACCTAGTTAACCTAGTTAACATAGTACAGTACCAAACTAACCTAGTTAACCTAAGTAACCTACTGCCCTAATTAACCCCTAGAACCCTAATGCCAGGAAGAACCCTAGAACCCTAATGGCAGAGAGAGACGAGGGGTGGGGGGCTTACAGAGGGTGCAAGGGCGTCTACGGCGAGGAAGCAGGGGCGTCGACGGCGAGGAGGAAGGCACGACGACGGCGGTGAGGCAGGCACGACGACGGTGGAGGGAGGGAGGAGGACGAGGTCGGAGCGGCTGAGGGAGGGGGCGCGACGGCGAGGGAGGGGGCCCGCGGCGTCGGGGTCAGGGTCGGGGCTCGGGCGCGCGGCATCGGGGTCGGGGTTGGGGCTCGGGCGACGGCGGCGACGGTGACAGCAGAGAAGGGTGGGGATTTGGGGGGAAGAGAATTGGGGGGAGAAAGGAGGGAACCCCGCGCATGGGCGGTTAACTCAAAACAGCAGTAGCACGGGTTCCTAACCCGCGCTACCGCTATAGTAAGTAGCTATAGCGCTGGTTTGTAAGCAGCGTTACTGATATTTCTTTCATTTTTTCTTTTCTTTTCCTTTTCTTTTTTCCTTTTCTTGTCTTTTCTTTTCCTTTTCCTTTTCCTTTTCCTTTTCCTTTTCCTTTCCTTTTTCTTTTTCTTTTCTTTTCTTTTCCTTTTCTTTTTCTTTTTCTTTTTCTTTTTCTTTTTCTTTTTCTCTTCCGAAAGATGACCGAGCCGGAACCATATATATATGCATGGTGGGAAGGGGATACAATGTATATAACTAAGGCGATATATATTACATCATTTGACCGATAAAGGTTAAGTGCGTATACAAAATAGGAACATATATATAAATGATGGTTTCTCAGCGTCGACGTTGTCGTTTCTGAGTGAGCTTCTTTCCTTTCTTGTTCGCTGTCGAATAATTGAGCTCCTCGTTGTGACTTTTCCTTTTCCATGGAGTACGATTTTTATTAGGTAGTGTAGGCTTGCTTCTTCTTATGACATATGCTTCATCGTCATCGTCATATTCCCTCATCGGGTCGCCGTACTGGTCGTAGTCTTCCTCGTTAGCGACTCCATCCATCCATTCTGACGATGCTCCTTTTGCCTCTCCTCACAACAACACGGCTGGGATTGCTCGGGTCGGTTATGAAGAAGCATTGTGTCACGTGCTTAGCATGTACCCATGGCTCAGTTTTGGCGATGACTTTCACGGTAGCTGCGCTCTTCACGTCGGGTATAGACATGGTAGTGAAATACCGGTTTTCTCTTTCGACGGCCTTAGCCCACCTGACACGGAACATCATCGCACTGTGCAGTCCAGCGTAGTCAAGCTCCCAGATCTCTTCGACCCTTCCGTAGAATCTTTCAGTTGTGCCGTTGTCGCCGGTCATGCATTCCATCGTCACCCTTGAGTTCTGGTAATCACTGTCTATGTATTTTTCCTCCGTGTAGAACGTGTATCCGTTGATATCGTATGCCTGATATGTCGCGATGTTGGCCACGGGGCCATGTGCTAAGCTGTGTATGCGCAATCCGTCCGCACTGCCCTCTTCCGGGGGATTAGCAAGAACATGCTCTTTGAACGAACACAAGAAAGTGGAGTTGTGCTCTCTAGTAACTTCGGCGTCCGTCTTGTTTAGCCCCTTGTCACGGTACTTCTTTGCGATGGTTTCTTTGTGCAGTGCCACAAAAGGATCTACCACGTCTAGGTGTTGTAGCACTACTAAGTTTGCTATGTCCAAGTCGTTGCGTCGACCCGAGTGGTCCACATGCAATTCCCTCCGGCCGTTCGTGTGACCTTCTCCTCCGAGCCTCCCAAGGTGCTTGTTGACGGGCAAACCAACAACAGGGTTTTCGCCACCTAGATAATTCTCGTAGAAGGAGATGCACTCTTGGGTCAGATAGCCCTGCACGATGCTTCCATCCGGACGAAACATGTTACGAACGAATCCTTTGATGACCCCATTCATCCTCTTGAATGGCATCATGCTATGAAGGAATGACGGCCCGAAGTCGATGATGTCGTCCACAATGTGGACACATAGATGCACCATGACGTCAAAGAACGCGGGCGGGAAGTAAATCTCAAGCTCATTTCGTATGACAACGATCTCTTCCTGTAGCCATTGGAGCTGCTTCACACTGATCGACTTTCGAGAGATAACGTCGAAAAAGTTGTAGAGACCAGTAAGCGTCTCACGGACGTGCTTGTCCATTATCCCTCTAAGGGCAACCAGAAGGATCTGCGTCATCATCACGTGACAGTCATGAGACTTCATCCCGCTGAACCTTTTCTTCTTGGTGTATAGAAATCTGCTTATCTTCCCACAGTAACCGGAACTAACTTTGATTCCGGTAAGGCACTTGAAGAATTGATCAATCTCCTTCAGACTTAAGGTGAAGCAAGAAGGGGGGCAATAATTCTCTTCCTTCTTGTTGACTTTTTTGCCCCTGTCCCCCGCCTCCGTCTCCGTCTCCGTCTCCGTCTCCTCTGACTTTTTACGGGGCGGCATGTGGAGATCTCCCCTGATGTTCAAATCTTCCAAGTCTCTTCTTGCCTTCGGCCCATCCTTGGTCTTATCCGGCTTGTTCATCACTATTGCAAGCAAGCTCTCAAGACAATTCTTCGTGATATGCATTTGATCAAGGCAATGAGGCGTGTCGAGTTTGGGCCAGTACTCCAAGTCCCAGAAAACAGACATCGTCTTCCATACCTTCAGTAGCGGCTCCAGCGCCTTTTTCATCTTTCCCGGCACGGGGCACTGTTCCCAGTTTTTCAACAGCTCATCGATTTCGGCGCCGCTCCTCTTATGTGGAGGTCCTCGATGCTCAGCCTCACCATTGAATAGATCTCCACGGTTTCTCCACGGGTCATTCTTCTCGAGCCATCTTCGATGCCCCATGTACACGATTTTCCCAGACTCTCCATCTTTCGTTAGCTGCTAAGACGTTGTATCGTCCATGCACCGGGTGCATCCACAATATCCATGGCACACCTGGCCTGCGACATATCCGTAATCGAGATAGTCGGGCACCGTCGTTATCAGCGCAGCTCTCATATAGAAATAGTCGGCTTTGCTGGTGTCCCATGTCTTGGACGGTATTTTCCATAACGTGTCTAACTCCTCTTTCAGTAGCCCCAGATACAGATTAATATTATTTCCGGGTTGTTTCAGCCCTTGAATCAGCATGCTCATGTGTATGTACTTTGACTTCATGCACAACCAGGGGGGAGGTTGTACATCCATACAAACATGGGCCATGTGCTATGGTTGGTGTTCTGGTTGCCAAACGGATTCATTCCATCGGTACTCGCGCCAAGCACGATGTTCCTTGCATCATTTGTGAAATATCCATATTCGGCATTGAATGCTCGCCATTGGCTAGCATCCGCGAGGTGTCTCAGCTTCAGATCATCTCTGTCGTCGGACTTCACCCTCTCCGCGTGCCAGCGCATGAGCTTTGCTTCCTCACGATCTACGAAATAACGCTGCAGACGGGGAGTGATCGGTAAGTACCATACAACTTTCTGAGGAGATTTCTTCCCGGCCTTCTTGTATCGAGAAGCACTGCACACCGGACAGCTGGTTTTTTCCGCGTGCTCCTTCCGATAAATGATGCAATCGTTGATGCATGCATGGTATCTAATGTGGGGCAGATCAAGAGGGCACACGATCTTCTTGGCCTCATCGACACTAGTAGGACACATGTTCCCTGCGGGAAGAACTTTATTATGTAGATACTTCAAATGCTCATCGAGGCTTGCATCTGTCCATTTGTTTTTGGCCTTTGTCTTTAGAAGTTCGAGCGTGAAACTCAAGCGGGTCACCTCGGGATCGCAACCGTCATACAATGGAGTCTTCGAGTCTACCTCCAGTTGCACCAGCTTGGCCTCCTCTCTAGAAGCTGCTCTGTCGCTACTCGTATTCTTACGAAGTAGGTCTCGAACATGAGGGTCCTGCACGACTGAACTTAGTCACGTCGAAGACTGCGGCGTGTCCGCCTCTTCTCCGCCGTGTCCGACCTCTTCTCCGCCGTGTACGGCCTCTTCCCCGCCGTGTCCAGCCTCTTCTCCGCTGCCATGTCCCGCGCCCTCGTCTTCGGGTCCATCGTCGGTCATCTCTTCGTCTAGCCCCATGTCGTTATTGCCTGCCATGTGGACATACTCATCATCATCTTCAATTGTACACTGAGTATAGCCATCCATGAAACCATGCATGAGCAGGTGCGCGTTCAAACTACCGCGGTCAAAGGGGTCCAAGATGACGATTAGTTTGCATCTTCTACACGGACATAAAATCCCAGTCCGGTTATTTGAATACATGTCGTGCGCCGTGGATCGCAACCATCTTTCCACCACCCTTCCACTGACCTTCATGATTGCCTGCGCGGTATAATAAGCAAAAAATTTATTACCATGCATGCATATGCATACATCAAAGTCATACAAAAATTCGGCATGACCTTCCATAAAAATAGGACATATAGAGTTTGCCCGAAATTCACCGAAACGGAAATAAATCGACATTTCGGCAAAACATAAGCAACTCATGTCAAGCACGATCCGACAAATACACGTAGGCGGCAACTCATGCATGCCACACGCACATTCCCACCATCATAGCGCAAACACACATATTTCCATTCTTGGAAAGCACAACTTTTTACTCACCTATCATCCCGAGAGAGGGATCGAGCACACGGTAGCTATAGATGGCCAGTGCCGCTATCTAAGGATCGAAAGTAGTGTACAAAGATGCATGGCTTACTTCTAAAATGGGTAGATCTAGTTGGAAGGAGATGCTCTAATTAATTAGTGGAGATGGGGGGAGAGCTAGCTCGTGAGACAAAGGTAGGAGTGGGGAAAGGGAAGGAGGGAGAGACAAATAAAGTGATGAGGAAGAAGCTAGAGAGAAAGAGAGGTCATTAATGGAGGAGATGGTGGATGGGGGCATTAATGGGGAGAGAAGAAAGATAGGAGAAGTAAGAACTAAGTGAGGAGCTAGAGGAGGGAGAGGGGAAAGGGGGAGGGGGAGGGAAGGGTCGGGAAAAAGGTGGCTGCTACGCATAGCAGTAGCGCGGTATTGCTAACAGCGCTACTGCTAAGCTCTATAGCAATAGCGCATGTCAGTGGCCCATCGCTACTGCTAAGAGGGGCCCACCTACTGGCACCGTGCACACATAGCGGTAGCGGTGGGCTACCGACACGCGCTACTGCTACGGGAATAGTAGTAGCGCTGGTTTTTGTCGGATGCTACTAGTACGGGCAGCCCCGGTGGGTGACGATGGGACCACTTAGCAGCAGCGCTGGTTCACAGGCCAGCGCTACTGCTACCTTCCTACCTGTAGCGCTGGCAAGTGCCATGCGCTACTACTAAGTAGTAGTAGCGCGGCGACCCAGCCCCGCGCTACTGCTAAGGTTCTATCTATAAGCTTTCTCCTTGTAGTGTACTTGTGAGTTGCGTTGGGATTTCCCCGAAGAGGAGGAGACGATGCAGTATAGTAGAGATAAGTATTTCCCTCAGTTATGAAACCAAGGTTATCAATCCAGTAGGAGAATCATGCAACAACTCGTTAGCAACACTTGCACACAAAATAACAAATCCTCGCACCCAACGCGAACAAGGGGTTGTCAATCCCTTGGCGGTTAATTGCAAGATTAAATTGTATGGTGATAGATAGATAGATCGAACAAAAATACAAAATAAAATAAATAAAGTAAAATTGCAGCAAGGTATTTTTAGGATTTTCAATATATGATAAAGGTAGACCCGGGGGCCATAGTTTTCACTAGAGGCTTCTCTCTTGAAAATAGCATACGGTGGGTGAACAAATTACTGTTGGGCAATTGATAGAAAAGCAAATAATCATGACGATATCCAAGGCAATGATCATGTATATAGGCATCACGTCCGAGACAAGTAGACCGAAACGATTCTGCATCTACTACTATTACTCCACACATCGACCGCTATCCAGCATGCATCTAGAGTATTAAGTTCATAAAGAACGGAGTAACGCCTTAAGCAAGATGACATGATGTAGACAAAGTAAACTCACACATGAATAAACCCCATCTTTTTACCCTTAATAGCAACGATACATACGTGTCATGTCCCTTTCTGTCACTGGGATTGAGCACCGCAAGATCGAACCCAGTACAAAGCACCTCTCCCATTGCAAGATAAATCAATCTAGTTGGCCAAACCAAATCATGTCCCTTTCTGTCACTGGGATTGAGCACCGCAAGATCGAACCCATTACAAAGCACCTCTCCCATTGCAAGATAAATCAATCTAGTTGGCCAAACCAAATCAATAGATAGGAGAGAAATACGAAGCTATAACAATCATGCATAAAAGAGTTTAGAGAAAACTCAAACAAGATTCATGGATAATCTGATCATAAACTCACAATTCATCGGATACCAACAAACACACCGCAAAAAGTGATTACATCGGATAGAACTCCAAGAACATCGAGGAGAACATTGTATTGAAGATCAAAAAGAGAGAAGAAGCCATCTAGCTACTAACTATGGACCCGAAGGTCTATGGTAAACTACTCACGCATCATCGGAAGGGCAGCAAGGTTGATGTAGAGCCCCTCCGTGATCGAATCCCCCTCCGGTAGAGTGCTGGAAAAGGCCTCCAGATGGGACCTCTCAAGAACAGGAACTTGCGGCGGCGGAAAAAGTAATTCGTGGACTCCCCTGTTGGTTTCCTGATTTTAGAGTATTTATAGAGGTGGAATTAGGTCAAACGGAGCAGAGGTGGGCCCACGAGGCACCAGGGCGCGCCACCCCCCCAGGGGCGCGCCCTGGTGGCTCGTGGCAACCTCCTCTATCTTCTGGCCCTCTCCCGAAGCTTCTAGTGTCTCTTATGTCCAGAAAAAAATCTTCAAAAAGTTTCGTGGCATTTGGACTTCGTTTGTTACTGATATTCTGAAAAAGCAAAAACAGGCAAAAAAACAGCAACTGGCAGTGGGCACTAAGTTAATAGGTTAGTCCCAAAAAATGATATATAATTGCTTGTAAGTGTATATAAAACATCCAAGATTGATACTATAATAGCATGGAACAATCAAAAATTATAGATACGTTGGAGACGTATCAAGAGGTCCCGCCGCAACGCGGCAGCCGCAACAAAGATGTCCTGCCGCGCACTATCTGCGTCGGTGAACTCGACGAGCAGGCAGGGCTGAAGTCCTTAGCCAGTGACAACGATATTCTCACTGGCCTAATTAACCAGCAGGAGCTGGTCGCTGGCTTGGAGAAGCTGCTCGAGATTAGCGATGCCTCGATTGATAAGGCGACCGGCCTCGTCGTGCAACTCATGGGTGACAATGCGAAGCTCCACAAGGAGCTTGACAAGCAGAAGGAGGAGGCCGCCGGCTGGAAGAAGCTGTATGAGAAGAGCATTACCTCGCGGATGACGCTGACAGTCATCGTCCATGAACTTAGGGATGACTTGAAGAAGCTCTGCATCGAGCGTGAGCTGCATGTGGAGGAATCTGTGGGTGCTGTCAAGCAAAGTCATGAGGATGTGAAGAAGGAGCTGGAAGAACTCCTCGCCCAGCAATCCATCGAGAAGTAGAGAGCAGCGACTTCCTTCTTCTCTTGCCCCTGTTTTTTTCGGGCGTTGCCGCATGTGGCATTTTAAATTATCCGGGATATGTAAGACAATTATTATCCGTTGCCATTGTCAATTTGTCATCATATTATTTTGTTCGTAACCTCGTAGGTACATGTATACGAGTCGAAAACAGGCTAAAAGTCACGTTCTCAACGAGGCTGGAACAAAACAAAGCTAGCTAGCGTTGAGCGGGGCCATGGGATCACAAGCTAACACCCTCCGTCCAGGTGCATTAACCACATGTTAAACAGCAGCTCGGCCACCATTAATGGAGAAATTGGGAGCGAGGCGGCGGGTGGAGGTCAAAGAGCTCGCTTCCCGGTGACCCTGCTCGGTCGCCATTAATGCAGAAGTTGGGAGCGAGGCGGCGGGTGGAGGTCAGAGAGCTCGCTTCCCAGTGAGCCTGCGTGGTAGACTGCTCGCACGCGTCCCATCGAGCCTGTGCGGCGGACTGCTCACACGCGTCCCGTCGAGCCGCGCGGCGGACTTCTCGCACTCGTCCTGTCTAATCAAACAGCTGCACGCACGCCACCTAGTATGGTCAAATTTTGGCGCAAAATACAAAGAGGACCAATAAACCAGGACCGAGATAGTACTCTCCAATAAAAAGAGGGACGTGTGGCCGCACGTAAATGGTTAGTGGAATGCCCATGGTTCAAACAATACAACCGTATGCGATATTAACATGTCATCTATTTGTTCCAAAATGCCTACGTTGGCTATTAGTGTGTGCGCCTTGTCTCAAATTGGACAATTTTTTTACCACGACATGTATGTGCCATATAATGACACTATGCCAGGTTTCATGAATTTCGGGTGAGTTTTGGATTTACGGGGATTTAAAAATCAAGATTCTCAATGTTTGAAGTCGAGCCAGGACGCTGAGATATTTGTAATTCATTTCCATTTCTTGCATGGGACCTAAACATGCACCCAAGGACACATGTATGGTATTTGAAGCCATTTTGGTGCACTAGAGCATGTGCTTGTAATTCAAATTTGAATTATGGAGATTAAATGCCTAGAAAACTCAATTAATGTATAAAAAGGTCAAACGAACCCTGAATAATTCCATATTTCAGCGCGAATCTCCTGTTGGTCTATGTTGCCTGTAGAAATAAATACTAGGCGAGAAGAGGCAGCGACGATTGTCGTTTCGCCCACAAGGGTGACACGCTCCCTATCAGAACCACGAGGCTTCTTGCTAGAAGCTTCGGTTTGTAAGAGGCTTGTACCAAAACTTGCCCCAAATTGGACAAAAAATTTACCACGGCATATATGTGCCATGTCATGACACGATGCCAGGTTTCACGATTTTCGGGTGAGTTTTTGATTTACAGGGATTTAAAAACCAAGATTCTCAATGTTTGAGGCCGAGCCAGGATGTCAAGATGTTTGTAATTTATCCCCATTGCTTGCATGGGACCTAATCATGCACCCAAGGGCACATCTATGATTTTTCAACCTATTTTGGTGCACTGGAGCATGTATTTGTAGTTCAAATTTGAATTATGCACATTAAATGCCTAGAAACTCTATTTTAATGTATAAAAAATGCCAAACGAACCCTGAATAATTTAAAGCAGTTCTGTTCAACCATCTGGCACCCGTGGATAAGCATTGTGCGCACGCATCGTGCTAGCTCGCGCTTCCTTCTTTCCCAAGTTTTCCATATTAATGGTGTTAAATATCCAAACACGCTACCGTTTCCCGCCACTCCCCCAATCAGTTTCCCGCCACTCCCCCCCCCCCATCGGTTTCCCGCTGCCAGTGTCAGTGGGCATAGAAGGCTAGGCGGCGACACACCGGCCATATCGCAGTATACCATTCCAAGCATGCCAATCCGGTGAAGCGCCGCCGCCGTCATCAACCTCCTCGACGAGGAGAACGAGCCGGAGCAGGCCGGAGAGCCAGAACGGCCGTGCGCCGCCGAGCAAGAGAGGCAGTGCGCCGCCGAGCAAGAGAGGCAGTGCGCCGACGAGCGTGAGTGGTATCATCACGCCCCAGTGCTTGAGCGGGCCAATGTCTACACATATGTTCGTCGCCGCCCATGGAGTGGAGCAGAGCAAGAATGGGAAAGCGCTGCCACGCAAGAGCGGGAGAACGCCACCACGCATCAGGTGCGGTGCGCCGCACTATCTGAGCGGAGCCGTGTCAGCATCTTGTTGACTCAACCACTCGAGAGTCCGTTTCCAGGGCCGGTAAGCATCCCGATTCCCCGCCAGGAATGGGCAGACGCCGTCAGCGCCATAATCGCGCCGGATGAAGTACGCACTGCCAGAATCTGCCGCCACGACGCCAACGGGCTGGTCGATTGGCTCTTCGACCTCGTCGGCCCCCCACGTGCCGCCAATGATGAAGAAGAGCAAAATACTCGTCGCGGCTTGGAATCAACTGTCGCCTATGAAATATCCTAGGCGGAGATCGATATTGCGGTATAGCAGTTCCGCGAGCGTATCAGACACGTGGATGAAGGCCTGTACCAGTCATGCTCAGCCAAGAGTTCCCGTAGGTTAAGGCCCTGATTGTATCGGTTTTCGCCCGGTTTTCCGCAATTAACTGGGCAACTATCTTGTTCTTAATTAATGAAAAGGCAAAGCTTTTGCTTCTTCCAGCTAGTTTTAAGTAGTAAAAAAATAATGTAAGTTTGAATGGAAGTGGTCCGGTATGTAAAGATTGCACACAGTTTCGAAAAGCACAGACGTGTGTGATAGTAAGGAGTAGGTCCCATGCGGTGACAATCGGTAAACGCCTTAAACGCGAGGAGGCAACTCTTATCAGCAAGGGCAACTTCCCATCTGCTAGCCTAGTCGAATAGAACGCATGAGTTAAGCGTGCTCGTGCTGGAGCAGTCTAAGGATGGGTGACCGGGTGGGAATTTGCTATATCTCAAGCTTCATTTAAGCGCCATGAGACAGTCGTTATAGACATTTAGCATTTAAATGTGTCTGTAGTGACCAGTCATGTCGATTAAAAAAACCTTGAGATCCTTGTTTTGAAAATTTGGAGAATGATGCTTTTTTGTTATTTGTTGTTTTGAAAAATTGGAGAATGATCGAGATCGATCTGTGGGCCCGCTACGTTCTATCCTTTGACCCACAACGTTCGAGATCTGTGGGCCCGCACGTTCTATCCTTTGACCCACAACGTACGAGAAGGGTTTAACCATGACGGGGTCCTCTTGGTATAGGTCATGGCGGCATGTCAGGCCAAATTTAGTTTGGGAACATTTGTTGGATTCCCTCCCGCCAGCTCAAAGTTGGGGAACCGACATCATACGTAACCTGGCTTCCTGGGGGTACGGTGTTCAGTTTGTAATGCAGCTCGTGCCCCATCGAAGTTGTGCATTGGGGATTTGATCACATCACATAGCACCCATATATACATATATTTGGGCCGCATGCAGGGTATAGGGTCTTCTGATCGACCCCGTCTCCCATGTGCGATTTTCAACGACACGCCTATCTGTGGGCCTGGTCTATATATATCATCCCTTTGGTCGACAACGAGGGGGTTTGGCCATGAATGGATTCCTCCTGGTTCGTGTTACCGCGGGTCATGGTGACATGTCCGAGCAAAGTTCGAGCTCATGCGTTCTCAGGATTCCCTCCGATGCGCTCGAAAATTGGATTGCCACCCTACGTACGTCGACGTCGTCCTTAATTATTACCTACCTTTCGTGGGGGTTGTCCATTTCGTGAGGTAGGCGCCACATCAAAATTGTACATTATTGGGTATTTAAAACACATCACCCTTCCAACGTGCATCAATTTGGGCCCCATGCAGGTGGTGCTGGTTTTGTGGCCCCTCTCGTGCGGTTTACGGTGATGGTCCAATCTATGGGCCCGAGTGGTCTACTATATCCCTTTTTGACCGAGAACAACAGTGGTCGTTTTGCCGAGATAGATTCACTTGGTCCGTCTTATGGTAGGTCATGGTGACATGCATGCATGTAAGACCAAAGTATGAGTACGTGCATGCGTCCCGCCGACATGAAGTGGGTGTGGGGCAGGCACCCTAGCTACGACCTTAACCTGTCATTATAGACATCCAAGGGGGCTTTCCGGTTTGCGAGGGAGGTGCCACATCAAAGTTGTGCATTGTGTATTTAAACATGGCGAAGTATCTAGTGAAAATGTCTTTTCAGTGAAAATCTGGAAATTCCAACATGGGCCATCAGATCTCTAATGGACGCGACGGATCAAAGGTGGGATCCCTAAGCATCCACTTAAACACGATTAACAGATAACCCCCTAAATTATCTCTTAATATGCAGTAAAAATCTTTCATGAGTATTCTTTGGATCAGTTCACGTTCCAATCTACGCCGCAATGGAGAATCACGTTCCGCCGACAGCAACAGGCCCTCCGCCGGCAGCGTCGGGCCCTTCGTCGGCAGCAACAGGCCCTTCATCGGTGGCGACTCGAGCCATGCCCTTCCCTCCGCCGGCCGTGACGGAGGGACAAGCCCCAGCCAGACATTACAAAGCCCCGATGATCGAGCTAGTGCAGCTAACTCGTGCTTCAGGTTTTTCAATGTGTTCATCACCACCGAACAATAAGTGTGGTACAGCAAGATGCTTCAGGTTTTTCAATGTGTTCATCACCACTGAACAATATGTGTGTACAGCAAGATGCTTCAGGATTTTCAATTTGTTCATCACCACCGAACAATCATCTTCAAAAGCTACAGGGGAGTTGCACAGGTCTAGCACTAACAGATTAGCAAATATCAGTGCACAACCTTTAGCATTTTCATGTACAATTCTTCAGAGAACAGAGACTGCGCTGAATGTTTTGTCCGAGAAATTGGTAAAATGAGGTACAATTCTTCAGAGGGGCAGCACACGTCCGCCGTGTTGCCGCTCGAGGTCGACGCATCCAGACGCCATTGTGATGGACAGGGCAGGTCACACCCACCGTCACCCGGTGCAGCAGCTTGGTGGCGTTGGTAGCACGACGTCGCTCTACTTCACCCCCACGGCTGGTGCGGCCAGCGTGAGCGTCACCTGCGCAATCCCACTCCCTGCCACATGGTCTGCATCGTCGGTGAAGCTGCCTGTTCGGACGCCGCGGATATCCTCGTCTCCCCCGCAGCGGCGTCCTCGCCTCGGCTCCTCGGGAGCCCTACCCGCCGATGAGAGGAGCCCTGACGCGGCGCGTGCCTGCGTCTCCGCCAGCTGTGGCCGCCGCGCCTCGGGACTCGCCGCAGCTACGGGAAGTCTCCTGGCCACCATGGCGTTCACGGCGGCAGCAAGTTGCGTAAGGCAATCCCCAAATGAATTTTGCGAGAATAGGGGGTTATCTGTTAATCGAGTTTAAGTGATGCTCATGGATCCCACCTTTGTTCTGTGGTGTCTATTATAGATCTAATGGCCCATGTAGGAATTTTCAGATTTTCACTGAAAAGCCATTTTCACTGGATACTTTGCCTTTAAACATCATACCTTTTATTCCTATATATATTTGGCCACTTCCAGGTGATTGTTGTCTTCTGGCCCCTCTCACCCGATCTTCGACGACGCGCCCACCCGTGGGCCCGCGCGTCAAAGTTGTGCATTGGGAATTTGAACATCACACACCACCCTTTTCATACATATATATTTGGGCCACATGCTGGTGTGGTTGTGTTCTTACCCTCTCTCTCGTTTTTTGTTGCCAAATGGTGCTATATAAAATAGCAGATGACTCGGATGAAAAACTGCCTGTGAACTTACGCGCAACGGACACGGGTGCACTGGCTTAACCGTGTGTGAAGCTCGTGCCCTGTAAAATCGCCACGACTTCGCAAGCGCCAGCAAGGGTGAAGGGGTAATGTATACAGGATATTTAGGACGAATTCCACGTATGCGTCTGAAAATTAGGACGAACCATGTGCGATAAACCAGCTAGCTAGAAATCTCAAAAAAAGCTACCCGCCTTGAGCGATGCAAAAATTGGTGGTTCCGCGACTTTTCCTTATTATCGTACACAATTATTATGTTTGGACCGTGCGCGATCTTGGTTGCTCCCGCCCCGCTTCATTTCCTTTACCTAAATTTTAGTTGCCGCGGTATTTCAACCGTCGCCCTCACTCCTCCACCACCGACCTCATAGTAAAATTCCAGTAGCCGAGGCATTTGAACCGTCGCCCTCCCTCGTCCACCACCATCTCCACCCACCATTACTAAAATTTTCAGTAGCCGCGGCATATCCTCAAACACCACCCGCCCTAACCCCATCCCCCTCCATAGTCTACACCCCCCGCTCGAACCCTAGCTCGCCGCCGCCACCGAAGCCGCCGCCGCCACCACCAACCCCTGCCGGTCTGCCCGTGCCTCCTTGCTTAGATAAGTTCAGGTTACCCACCGACTCCCATACCCTCGCCGCCCTGAGTTTTTAGATGAGGCCTGCGGTGTCCCTCCTCCCAGATCCCCATCCCCTACTCCAGAGAGTCGCAACCTAAGCCCGACCACATATCCCGGGGAGCCCGAGGAGCGTACGGCAAAAAGAAGGTCTATCATGGCCTCTCTGCCCTACGATGTCGAGGTGGCCGCCGTTCGTGCCAACCTGTCAATCCCGGAGGAACACCTCGCTGCGGAAGCCGGCGAGGACGTTGACTACGTCGCCATGGCGAAGGTTCACGTCAGCGGGCTCGCGTATTACTGAATCTCAGGACAGCCGGCTATGACATCACGCTCGTCGACAACGAAGGCTTCACGCGGGCCATGTCATAGGTTAAGTGGTCCATCCCCAACGCCTCTGGTTCAACCGCCGTCAATCTCTTTGAAGGCCCCACCGCTGATCTCCTCCACCTCGCGGTTAAGGATTTGCGATCCTTGTACGCCATCGAGCCCATCATGTCATCGACCATGACCACGCGAAGGGCACCCACTACGGCTCTTCCAAGGTGAGACAGCCCATCTGCGACATCAGGGAGCGCACCCTGGGTCTGTGCTCTTACAAGTGGAAGGATCCTGTCCATGACAAGTGAGGCAATATCCTATAAGCAAATATTACTTTTTCTAGCTAGCCAACTCGTACCCATTGTTGTAGTAGCTTTTTCCATGCGATGCTTTAACTGTGCCATGTTTAATTATTTCAGTTATGCAAAAATGTAATGTTTAATAGGGCTATCTGATGTTTAAGTATGAATTGTCCACTTCAATTTCACGAATGTCTATATTTGGTTGTTTATAGTGAGTAGATGCCTTGTTTATCTGTATTTGGTTGTTAGGTTGGTTGCAGTGAGCATTTGCCCAGTTTTCAAGCAGATGTCATGTTTATCTGTATTTGGTTGTTAGGTTGGTTGCAGTGAGCATTTGTCCAGTTTTCAAGCAGATGTCTTGTTTATCTGTATTTGCTTGTTAGGTTGGTTCCAATGAGCCTTTGTCCAGTTTTCAAGCAGATGCCTTGTTTATCTGTATTTGCTTGTTAGATTGGTTGAAGTGAGCCTTCGTCCAGTTTTCAAGCAGATGCCTTGTTTATCCGTATTTGCTTGTTAGGTTGGTTGCAGTGAGCCTCTGTCTAGTTTTCAATGGCTATATTAGGTTGTTATAGTGAGCATATATGCCTTGTGTTGGGGATATTTCCCAGCATGTAGACCCGGCAGGACGATGACCCGGCCATGGAGTTGAGGGGCTCAACAGGTTATCTCACTGTAGGGCTAAGAAGATGCTTGATGGGCCAGCTTGGCGAAGGCCCGGTAAGAAAGGCCGGCTCAAGAAGAAGATGAACGGCTTAAAGGTCGTCTTGGAGAACAAGTAGGAAAAGAGTAGGAGACGGGTCAGGATGATGACCCGGACTCTCATGTAAATCTAGGGTTCCGCCTGTATATATAAAGGGGAGCACCTAGGCGAAAAAGACTAAGTGGCAATCCCTCGAAAGCTAGGTTAGCGAATCCGCATCCTTGTAATCGAGATCTACAACAATATAATCAAGCAGGACGTAGGCTTTTACCTCCACTTTGAGGGGCTGAACCTGGGTAATTCCGTGTCTTCTCATTCCCGATCAACCCCATTAAGCTTCCACACTTGTGCGATGGCCTCATCTCCAAGTCCTTTCACAAGGGCATCTGCCGTGTCAAAACCACGATAGTTGGCGCCCACCGTGGGGCCTACGCGCGGTGGCGTTGAGTTCTTAGCGGGATCTCTCCTAGGGTTCGGGAAGTACGCGGTCGGCATGATGATGAAGAGACGCCGCGGGAAGTTCTACATCGACGATTCATACTGGGGCCCCGACGCCGACTCAATTGAGTACGGGTACCGGGCCCCCTTCGGCAAGATCCACACCTTCATCGGCGTGGTCGGCGAATCGGCCGCCGGGTTGGAGAACATCGCCGGCGTTGAGTCGGCGCGCCGTGCGGGTCCGAGCCAGGCAAGACCCGGCCCGCCTCAAGCCAGCCTGTAGGATCGAAAGTATGTCTAGAGGGGGGGGGGTGATTAGACTACTTGACCAAATAAAAACCTAACCTTTTCCCAATTTTAGTTGTAGGCAGATTTTAGCAAGAACACAAGTCAAGCATCACCCTACACATGCAATTCTAAGAGTGTGGCAGCGGAAAGTAAAAAATTGCATATGTATGTAAAGGAGAAGAGTTTGGAGAAGGCAAACACAATGGAGACACGGTGATTTTTGGCGTGGTTCCGATAGGTGGTGCTATCGTACGTCCACGTTGATGGAGACTTCAACCCACGGAGGGTAATGGCTGCGCGAGTCCACGGAGGGCTCCACCCACGAAGGGTCCACGAAGAAGCAATCTTGTCTATTCCACCATGGCTTACGTCCACGAAGGACTAGCCTCACTCGGGTAGATCTTCACGAAGTAGGCGATCTCCTTGCCCTTACAAACTCATTGGTTCAACTCCACATCATGTCAGAGGCTCCCAAGTGACACCTAACCAATCTAGGAGACACCACTCTCCAAAAGGTAATAGACGGTGTGTTGTTGATGAACTCCTTGCTCTTGTGCTTCAAATGATAGTCTTCCCAACACTCAAACAACTCCTCACATATTTGGTTATGGTGGAAGAAGAATTTGAGTGGAAGGTAACTTGGGAAAGGCTAGAAATCAAGGTTCTAATGGTTGGATTGGAATGTCTTGATCTCAACACATGAGTAGGTGATTCTCTCTCAGAAAATGTATGGTGGAAGTGTAGGCACGTTCTGATGGCTCTCCTTACTGAGAAGGAAGTGGTGGAGGGGTATATATAGCCTCCACACAATATCCAACCGTTACACACTTTTGACTCAACTCGGTGGCACCGATCAGAAATCTCGATGGCACCGAACTGTGTAAAAGATATGAACGTTAGCAAACTCGGTGGGACCGACTGGAACAACTCGGATGGACCGAAGTGCAATGGTTAGGGCAAACCTCGTCTAGGTGGCACCGATTGCATCAACTCGGTAGGACCGAAGTGAAGCAATATGGCGACAGAGAGTTGGCAAGCCATCTCGGTGAGACCGATTTGCAAAACTCGGTGAGACCGAAGTAAGTGCAAACGATTATAGAGAGTTGGCAAGGCCATCTTGGTGGGACCGAGATCCATATCGGTGGATCCGATTTGTTAGGGTTTTGGCAGGGGCTAAGTCCAGATGAACTCGGTGGCTCTGGATAGGAAATTTCGGTGGGGCCGAATTGAAATGTAGGTTTTGGACATATTTGGATTGAGAAAGTGGTTGAGGGTTTAGGGGTACTGTCACTAAGCACTTGAGCAAAAAGACCATTAAGCAACACCTCATCCTCTTTTAGTAGTATTGGCTTTCCTATGGACTCAATGTGATCTTGGATCACTAAACCAAAATTGTAGAGTCTTGATATTTTGCCAATTTATGTCCTTAGCATTTTCAGGGGTCCACATCTCTAGTCCTTGCCATGCCAATCATTGAACATCTGAAATCTTTAAGTTGAATGGACATTAGTTCAATGAGATATATGTTGTTATGAATTACCAAAACCACCAAGGGAGCAAATGTGCTTTCACGGCCGGAAACATGTCTTTGTAGGGTTCACCCAAGGGGTGGCCTTGTCGGAGAATTCCCTGTCTAGAGATGATACGCTCATGCAGTCTGACGGTGAATCCTCGATGGGAGAAACCGAGTCAATTCGCCCCCTACATGATGGCAGGCTTGGGCACACTGACGACGTCTTTCTAGAAGTCCTCGAGCCGCCTCGTTTTGCAGCAGTGTACATGGTGGGTAGACAAGATCCTACCCGTGACCCGGTCGATCCAGCGGCTGGACAGAACCTCACCCTGGCCGGCTCAGGAGAAGCCGGCACGACAGCCGCCGGCTCTCAAAAAACCGGGGTGCAGGCGCTCGCAGACTTGATGAATACGCTCACAGCCCTGCTGGCCGAGCCACTTAGTGTGGAGAACACAGCGGCACGCAACGCGGAGATCATGAAGTGTCGCGAGCAGATGGCCAAGATCCAAGAGGACATCAACACGGAGAACACAAGCATGGCATAGGCGCAGGCCCGGCTTGCCAAGGAGAGGCAGCGCTTGGATGAAGAGGCGCATTACCTAAGCCGCCGACAGGCCGAGTCAGAACTTGTCCACCGGAGGTGTCATCAAAGCCGGCTTCCGGCCGATCTTGAGCCGACTCAGCTATTCACCACACCGCCGGCTCCGGCGAACCCGGGGGCTGGAGTTATTCCCCTGGGAGGACCGCCTCTGCAGCAGCCGGTTCAGCAGAGGGAGCCAGCCTAGCATCGTACGCCAGATCAGCAACAGCAGCCGCTGTCTCACCGGTTCCAGACCCCAATTGGACGCTATTCCAACCCGGTCGATAACGTGCTGGCAGCAACCCACAATTTGGCGGCTATCCCGATCGAGGGGGACGGTACGATTCAGGCGGAGGCCAGGAATGCTATTGCGATGCTCAAGACAGCGGTAGTACAGCAGGCCAACTACTCCCGTAGCCAGCATCGGCTTCACTCAACTCCTCACCAGAGCCATACCAGGAGCCAGCATCCAGAGTCGCCGGCGGTTTCCACCAGCGCACATCGCAGAAGAGCCTCCCAACCGCTGGCGGATCAACACCAACCTAGAATCCCGAATGCGTAGGACATTGTGGACGCCGCTCGGGCTCTCCGAGCGTTGGAGGAAAACGCGTACGCAGTGTATAACCCGTCGGCAAACGGCAACCCGCCGACGGCACACGACCCGCCCACCGCAACCCAGCCAGCTGGCCGGTTTGGGGGCTTGTCGAGCCGCCTGATCGAAACTCCTTGTTTAGTACCAGCGCTGCAAGAAGCGCGCATACCACCAGATTTCAAAGGTCCTCGCAAGGTTCCTAATTACACAGCGAATCTGGAGCCCACCGAGTAGATCGAGAGTTACGAGCTGGCAATGGATTTATTGGGCGCAAGTGAGGTAGTGTGTGTGCGTTATCTGCCTCTCATGCTGGAAGGCCCCGCTCGCACTTGGTTGAAAAACCTACCAGTGAATTCTATCAACACTTGGCAGGAACTGAAGGAGCGCTTCATCAAGAATTTTTCAGGGAACCTGTAAAAGGCCAACCACAATTGTTGATCTTGAACGTTGCGTTCAGCGGGAGGATGAGTCGGCGCACCATTGGGCTCGCCGGGTTGCGGAGGTTATACACAGTTCCGACAGCATCTCAGCGGCTCAGGCGGTGCTTGTTCTGGAATGAACATGCAAATTTCAGCCACTGGTCCAAAAACTAGGACGACTCAAGAGAAAGGCCCAGGACATGGGTGATCTCATGGATGTCTTAACCCGGTATCTGGAGTCTGACAATACTAAAGACCCACCGTCTGACGAGGAAAAAGCCGGTAAAGACAAGAAGGGTGGTGGCAAGGGTCACCAGCAGAATAATAGTAATGGACAGGGCAACAATGGCGGAAAATTCAAAAGCTATGACGGTGGCTCTGAACTGGTGGCAAACACAAATACTGGTAACAAAAGTCAACGCCAGAACGATGGTTCTAGGAGGCAGTCCTCCGGTAATCGCCCTCTCAGCTTCGAGGAGGCTCTCAAGGGTCCATGTCCGAAACATAGTTATAATGGTAAGCCGTCCAGCCACTCCTGGGAAAATTGTTATATCATGCAAGAGTTTTCCAAATGAGTTGTCCAAAATCATCATAACGGGGGCGGCAACGGCGGAGAACCCGGCAACCAGGGACCCGGCTTCTCGGGAGCCGGCTTGCAAGGGCCCTTCGCAGGTCCTGACTTTCACGGAAATTGTAGCCTGAGCAGCGGGTTTCAGGGGGCTGGTAATACTGGAGACAGCAATCAGTGGAGCAACCATTGAAGTCAGCACCAAGCCAGTCCGACAGGGTTCCAAAGCAACCCAAAGCAGTTAAATAGTGGGCAGTATCATGTTTTCACCACGAGCACCTGCAAATGGGACCGGAAGGTGCAACGACGAGCCGCCCACACGGTTGAGCCGGCAGCCCCTTATTATCTCAATTGGTCCGAACAGTCGATTATCTGGAGCAGGGCAGATCATCCAGTCCTCCTTGATCGCCCTGGCCATTTGGCTTTGGTGGTAGCGCCGCAGGTTGGCGGTTATACATTGACGAAAGTGCTCATGGACGGAGGCAGCAGCATCAATATTCTGTACTATGACATGTTCAGGCAGATGAATCTGTCTGACAAGCAGTTGACTCCATCCTCTATAGTTTTTCATGGCATCGTTCCTGGAAAGTTGGCTTACCCCATGGGAAGGATATTCCTGGAGGTGGCCTTCGGCTCAGAGGATAACTGGCGTTCTGAATTCCTGTCCTTTGAGGTAGTCAAGTTGAAAAGCCCGTACCATGCTCGGTTCGGTAGGCCAGCTTACGCATGATTCATGGCACGACCATGTTACGGTTATCTGAAATTAAAGATACCAGGGCCAACGGGAACCATCACAGTTGAAGGCAACCGGAAAATTGCACTCGAGTGCGAGGAAGGAGATGCAACATATGCCGAGACGGCCTGCGCCGCAGAAGAATTGCGGTATTATAAGGACAATGTTGACCCGTCTGACAGGACCTCCCTGAAGAAGCCCACGATGGAGTCAGGCCCTCTGCTCAAGTTTAAATCGGCCAGGGACACCAAGAAAGTTCATTTCACCCCGGGCAATTCTTCTGAGTAGTTCACTATAGGGGCCAATATGGATCTCAAATAGGAAAGCACGCTCATCGAATTCATCCGTGAGAACCGGGACATCTTTGCATGGAAACCTTCGGACATGCCAGGTGTACCGAGAGAACTCACTGAGCACTCCCTCAATGTGGATCCTAAGTTTAAACCGGTTCGCCAGTATCTCCGTCATTTTAATGAAGAAAGGTGGAAAGCTATTGGTGAAGAAGTGGCCCGGCTCCTAGCAGCCGGGTGCATCGTTGAAGTCTTCCATCCTGAATGGCTAGCCAACCCGGTACTTGTTCTGAAGAAAAACGGGACTTGGCGGATGTGTGTTGATTACATAGATCTAAATAAGGCTTGTCCTAGTGACCCCTTTGCCTTGCCCCGTATTGACCAGATCATCGATGCTACGGCGGGTTGTGAGTGTTTATGCTTCCTGGATGCTTACTCTGGTTATCATCAAATCAAAATGAAGCTGGAAGACTAGGAAAAGACGGTTTCATCACACCCTTTGGGGCTTTCTGTTATACAACCATGCCGTTTGGACTGAAGTGAGCATAGGCGACTTAACAGCGTTGCGTCCAAAGCTGTTTTCACAAACAGATCGGGCGGAACGTTCATGCTTATGTTGATGATATTGTGGTTAAGTCTCGGAACAAACAAACCCTGTTGGAGGATCTCAAGGAAACATTTGACAATCTCCGTGTCTACCAGATGAAGCTTAACATGGAGAAGTGTGTTTTTGGTGTCCCTGCAGGAAAGCTTCTGGGATTTCTTGTTTCCGAGCATGGCATCGAAGCTAACCCGGAAAAGATCAAAGCAATCACGACCCTGGCTAAGCCGGCCAATCTAAATGTCGTGCAGAAGCTGGCTGGGCGGGTTGCGGCACTAAGCCAGTTCATAAGCCGGCTTGGAGAGAAGGAAATTCTGTTGTATCAATTGCTTAGGAAGTCGGATAACTTCATCTGGAGTGATGCTGCAGATCAGGATTTTGAGGCCCTCAAAAAGCAGTTGCATGAGCCGCCGGTCCTTGCTGCCCCTCGTGAGAAGGAACCAATGTTGTTATATATTGCTGCCAATAACAAAGCTGTAAGTGTGGCAGTCGTTGTAGATCACAAGGAGGACGGCAAGGAATATCCAGTTCAGCACCCTGTGTATTATATCAGTGAAGTGCTAACCGAGTCCAAGCAGCGATATCCGCATTGGCAGAAACTGGTCTACGGAGTGTTTATGGCTAGTCGCAAGCTGAAGCATTACTTCCACGAACATCCAATCACTGTGGTCAGCTCAGCACCTCTCGGGGACATAATCCAGAATCGGGAGGCCACAGGCCAGGTTGCTAAGTGGGCCATCGAGCTTGGTCTGCATCATCTAAAATATGTGCCCCACACAGCAATCAAATCTCAAGCGTTGGTGGATTTTATTAATGATTGGATAGAATTACAGGCTCCCGAAGAGAAACCCGACACAACATACTGGTCCATACATTTCAACGGCTCAAGGCAGCTTGAAGGCTCGGGGGATGGAGTGGTGATCACTTCCCCGCGAGGAGATAAGTTCTGTTATGTTTTAAGACTTATGTTCCCTTGTACTAACAATGCAGCAGAGTATGAGGCATTGCTTCATGGACTTCGCATGGCCAAGGAGATGAACCTGAGCCGGGTCAGGTGTTTGGGCGACTAAGATTTGGTAGCCCAGCAAGTTTCTGGTACATGGGATTCTAAGGATCCCCTTATGGCGGCTTATCGGCGTGCGGTCACCAACATTGCTGGACACTTCAAGGGTTATCAAGTTGATCACATTGATCGCCGGCATAACGAGGCAGCAGATGCACTTTCTCGCTTGGGT
This sequence comes from Elymus sibiricus, assembly GCA_039707655.1. NCBI lineage: Eukaryota > Viridiplantae > Streptophyta > Magnoliopsida > Poales > Poaceae > Elymus > Elymus sibiricus. The sequence continues at coordinate 327,165,920 of CM077664.1, forward strand.
TCTCAGCGCAAGCCGGTGCCACCCAATATTTTTCTGGACGTTTTGCATAACCCATCTGTCAAGTTGCCGACAGAGGAAGACTTGGCTATTCCTGACCCGGAGGCGGCTCTAGTGGCTATTGTCCACGCTATACCTGATTGGACAGTCCCCTACTTGGCTTATCTTGGCCGGGGAGAACTTCCAACAGAGGAAATCCTTGCCCGACAGATAATCAGACGATCCAAGTCCATGACTATCGTCAATGGTGAGTTGCACCGACGAAGCGTCACTGGGGTTTTTCAGCGTTGTGTTTTGCGTGAAGAAGGCTATGCAATTCTCAATGAGATTCATTCTGGAGATTGTGGTCACCATGCCGGCTCAAGATCACTGGTCACAAAAGCTTTCCGGCACGGTTTTTACTGGCTCACAGCTCACGCCGATGCAGAAGATATTGTGCGAAAATGTGATGGGTGCCAGAAATATGCTCGCCAGGCTCATGTGCCAGCTCAAGAGCTCCGGATGATCCCGATAACATGGCCTTTTGTAGTCTGGGGGCTTGACATGGTTGGACCCTTCAAACGTTCTAAGAACAAGCATACACACCTATTGGTGGTTGTTGATAAATTTACCAAAGTGGGTAGAAGCAGAACCGGTCAGCCGTTGTGATGCTACTACAGCCGTCAAGTTTCTGAAAAAGTTGATATTTCGCTTTGGCTATCCGCACAGTATCATCACAGACAATGGAATCAATCTTTCCAAAGGAGTCATGAAACAGTTTTGTCAACAGGAGCATATCCGGCTTGATCTCGCGTCGGTTGCGCATCCTCAGTCCAATGGGCAGGCTGAAAGAGCCAATTAGGAATTACTACATGGTATCAAACCCTGGCTCACGGCGCCTTTGCAACGCACGCCAGGTTGCTGGGAAGAGGAATTACCTGCGGTGCTTTGGAGCATATGAACTACTCCCAACAGGTCAACAAGCTATACGCCGTTTTTCCTAGTCTATGGTGCAGAAGCTGTACTTCCCAGTGATATTCGTCATGACTCCCCTCGAGTGGCGGCTTATGTTGAATCTGATAATGAACAAGCTCGCCAAGACACTCTTGATGCTCTGGAAGAAGAACGTGAACTTGCCGCATCTAGGTCAGCAATTTATCAACAGGACCTACGTCGCTATCACAGCCGTAGAGTTCGAAGCCGTACTTTTCAGGAAGGTGATTTAGTGCTCCATTTGATTCAAGATCAGACAGGAATGCATAAGCTTTCACCACCTTGGAAAGGGCCCTTTGTGGTCAGCAAGAATCTCAACAACGGGTCATATTACCTGGTTGAAATACGTGAGGCAGATAAGTCACGAACCTCTGAAGAGGAGACAAGCCGGCCCTGGAACATTGCCCATCTCCGGCCATACTACACCTAAGTCATTGGCTGGGTTACATCTTTGTACATACCTTCTATTATGTATATACATATCTTTTGATCAATGAAATAAAGACCAACAGCTCTGTATTAAAGAGTTCGTCGTTTCACCTTGAAATTGTGTGTTGACTCTTTATTGATTGATCTTGGTTATTTGGGGGCTTCCAACTCAATTGAGTTTAGCTTACAAAACCCTTTAACCCGGCGAAATGCCACAAGTTGGTTAAACCTGCCTGTTAGCAAGATGCTACTCCAAAAAAAAACCCGGCGTACGCCTGATGAATCAATCACAAAGGTGACCCTGAATTCATCAGAGTTAAAACGCTCGATTGGTCAAGTGAGAGCCGGCTTTCAGAAAGCGAGGATAGACCAACAGGCCAAAGTGCCAGCTTCATGAAAGCAATTCAGACTTGAGCTTTATAAGCCGGTCTTTCAAGTTGTGTTCTCTTTTCTGCATACATTTCATCTTTGCATGCATACATTCATACATGGCATCTACCTTAGTTACATTTGATATTCTTGATTCATTACAAACAGTAACAAAGTTACTAGTTATTTATATGATTTCATCAAACAAAATTATGGTTATATGCAATTGTTAGTGTTTCAGCAGAATCACTCTTATTGCAAAAATCGGCTCTTGAGGCCCAAAAGAGGATTCACAATGGCAAGGCATCCACAAAAGTGTTTTTACAAGCAACAGCAGCACAGTACACGATGGCACTGGCATTAGCAACAAGTGTTTAACGCTAAGCTATTACAAATCGCCCATCGGGCTGCAGGTTAAAGTGTTATTCCTCCCAAGTTCCACTACAATCAAAGAAGAGCCGGTATGTGCCAGATTGAGGACACGGGATGATCAAGGAGTGCTTTGACCCAGCTCTTCACGGTTGTCGTCATCCTCCGCCCCTTCCTGGCTTATGGACTCGCCGGTCGACCACTGAATGGAGCGCAAGGCTTCAAACATTGCATCGGCAGAAATCACGGAAGAAGGATCAACTTCAGGGGCAAAAGATTGCTTACGCGCGCGAGTAAGAGCCACCGGTTGAAAGTTTGGCGGCTCAATTCGCTCATTATCCTCCGTATATCCGGCTTGGTACTTGGACAAGTTCGCTTCTTCGGCAATGGCAGTAGCAGCAACTCGGGTTTCCTTTAGGTAGCGTCTGAAGTCCTTCCCCGAAAATGGGGTGTCATCTACGTTGAACTCCGGATACCCTCCCACAATCTGAGCCGGATCCAGTTCTAGCACATAGGCTTTGGCACGAGCAAGAACCGTCAGAGCGCCGGCGCGACAAGCCGCCTTCTTCCACTCTTCAAACCACTTGGGCATAACTGACAGTTCCTTCAACATGTCAGCAATCAACTGTGGCGGCGTCTTAGTGTTTTTTGCGGCCATTACGCAACAAGAGGCGCCTATGTACAACTGCTCTACAAAGGTATAAACTGCCTTCAATTTCACCAGTGGTTGCTGAACAAGGGTTTGGTTCTTGCGGCCTTCAAGGATAAGTACACACGATCAGGAAGGCCGGCTTAGCATGATAAGTTGGTATAGTTGACTCATGGTAGTCTTTTTGCTTACCGAAGATGGCCTTACACATGGCTGTGATTTGGCCCTTCGGAGTGGTTAGCTCTCGAGTTACCGGCTCCAATTTCAACTCGGCCTCCTCAGCACGTTGGGCTAGGGCGGCTCTTTCTGCTTCAGTCTCCTTCAAACTGCTCCTCACAAGGAGCAGAGACTTGTTGGCTTCTGCGGATGCCTTTTAAGCTTCTTTGCGCAGTTTTTTCTGCTTCCTTGCTTCCTTTCGGAAGAAGGAAGCCCGAGCCTCCACTTGATTCAGCATGTCCTGCAAGGCAGCTTCAGTTATACATCATATAAGCATGTCCCGAGCCGCCCTTCCGGTCGACCCGCACATGGGGGCTACGTGTTTCAGCGCTTTTCAAAAAACCAAAAAGCAAGTTCCAGCAGATGCAGGCATTCTACATGGCACTTGGGGGCTAATGCATAATTTGATCTATCTTGCTAGATATAGAGACCCGCCCATCACAGTATGACGAGCCGGCCTTTGGGGTCACCGATTGAGGTTATGCAGGCAAGATAAAGTTCTGAAGTTCCGGGTCATCATCTGATAATGACCCGGCCCTTGGGGGCTACATATATATATGTCTCATGACAGAGGGCACAAATTACCTCGTATTTCACTTCAATGAAGTTATCATGGCAATTTCTGTATCCCGGCTTTCAGACAGCCGGGTCAGCACAGCTTGGTGCAGGGTACTGGCATCTTGATCTTCAAAGGCAGAGAAATCAAGAGTTGTCTTCCCCTTATCTTTCAGGGGCGGTTCAGGTTTGGCAGGAACCTTGGTGAGAGCAGTAGAGGCTTCTGGTGGAGCAGCTTGCTGTTCACTGATCACCACTGCTTCGTCTTGAGCCGGTACCGCGGGCTCTTCCTCGGGCTGCTCTTCAGTTAAAATCTCCGTCTCCTAAATAACAGGAGAGGAGGCGCGAGCCGGGCTCACGGTAGTGTCTTGGGGCGGCGGGCTGTTCTGACATGCCGGCTCGTCCTGGATGTCCAAGGGAGCTGCTGTTTCTTGATGAGGACCTGTTGGAATGACCGGGTCAGATGACCCGGCGGCGGCGGTGGTCTTCTTCTTGATGGCCTTGGCAGTATACGAGCAGCAAAGAGTTATTCAGTTAAAGGTTAAAAGGTAAAGAGCCGTTGTGCGATACAGGAATAATCAACGTGCTTAGTCCGGGTTGATGTTGAAAGCCGACGCCTGTGTGGCGCTTGACTCGTCCGAGGAGATGGGCGTTTGATATGCCGAGTCATTTAAATGTAAGGGCTCCTTGAAACGACCAGCTAGACGAAAAGAGGGAGTTGGACTAAGAAGCACCTCTGTCCGCGCTTTACGTGTGGGCGGCTCATAGGGTAGCCCGCCACTGAGCTCTCCTTCACTACTCCGGGTCTTCCTTTTGGAGGTTCCGGCGTGCTGTGTTTTCTTCAAAAGAAATTGGGGATCCTAGTGAGCATCTTGATGTGAAAAAGGGACTTTACGGATGGTAACCCGGGGTTTTCTTCGGACTTTGCGGACTATAGCCCGGGTTTTCTTTCGAACAGGTGTTGGGGAGTCAGAGTCTGAAGAGACCAAAGTTACCTCTGGGTCGACGGTGTGGCTAATTTCAGCTTCTTCCTGTGAGGAGTTAGCATCAGCAATTTGATTAAAAAGGCGGCCAAGAGAGTCAAGTTCTACCTCATTGTCATCATCATCATCCGGGTCTTCTTCGTCGTCCTCTCGAGGAGGGGTAGGATCTTGAACTTCAACCCGCCACCAGTCAGCGTTCTCCTGTAGATATGATGGATTGATGAAATAATGACAAGGATAAAACAATAGTGGCAAGGTGCAAGATGACAAAGATGGCTTACCTCAGGAGCTGGGTTGTTGGCGTAGAATGGGGCGAGCCCCACGAGCTTAATGTCGTCCTTTGTTTCGCCAAGAAACTTCTTGGCAAATTTTCGGATGTCCTTCTCCTTGAGATTAACCCGGCTAAAACAAAGTGGGTCTTCACGATGGCCGGTGTAGGTGTGCATGAGCCTGGTCCTAGAGCTGAGCGGCTGAATTCGCCACTCGACCCAAGTCTGGGTCAGATCGACACCGGTGAGGCCATGAGCGATTAATGCATTCATCTTTGGATAGAGAAGCTCCAGGTTCTCTCACTCTCTTCCTTGGAAGCAAGTCCCGGGAAGGCGGCATTGATAGCAAGCCAGCTTGACCTGTAACCCAGGAGTGGATTTTGTCCTTCGGGGGATGTGTCTTTGCAGTAAAACCAGGTTCTATGCCATCCCTTGGGGTGGCTGGCCGGCTTGGCGTTGGGGAAGACTATGTTTTTCCTTCGTTGGATAGAAATCCCACCAAGTTCAATACTCGGACCATCCTTGTGCTCCGTTTGGTGGTTCAGGTAGAAAAATTCCCGGAACAAGCTAATGGACAACTCGAGCTATAGATACACTTCACAGAATACTGGGAATTGGCATAAGTTGAAGATCAAATTGGGGGCCAGGTCTTGAGGCCTGATGTTGAAGAAATGCAGCACGTCTCGAAAAAATTTCAAGCCGGGAGGACGGAAGCCCCTTGAAACATGATCAGCAAATATGACTATCTTGTTCTGGCCGGGTTCGGGGTGAATTTCTTCTTCAGGAGCTCGCCATGAAATTGTCTCTTTAGCCGGCAGCAGCCCAGAATCTACCAGAGCTTGCAGACTAAGCTCGGACATGCTGGACTTGGCCCAGTTGACAATCTTGGGCTTGGGAGGCATTGTTTCAGCTGCTATGGGATAGAGAAGATGTTATAAGCCGGCAAAAATGAGCTTTTCGATTGAAATATAAACGGTACATACGAGCCGGCAATTGACATACTCGGCCAGGTTACAAAAAGGAGATGCAAATGAAATCTGGGTCAAGATTACTAACGAAGATAAGCTGAAAATTACATGGCGCGGATTTTCACAAGTGTTGAGCATGGTTTGGACTACGAGTCCGCAAACAAGATTCAGTAGGACAAGGAGATTCTACGGATCTAAAAAATGGATAAAAATGAAAAAGAAAAAAACTAGGTATGTTCTTCGCGCTATGAGATGAAACACGTTAGGGTCCATCTAAGGCAGTACAGTGGATCTACCGATGTTGAAAATACTGCGGGGCAGCCGTGCGAACTAAAAACGAGAGGGACCAAACGCATTTTTGGATCTGCAGCGGCTGTGGCGAAGAACTCGGAAGAACAGTAAAAAGCTAATAGCGATGGAGAGGAACTTACAGATCTACTGGACGAGTTCGAGGTCTTTAAGGTGCGGTGGAGGCGGCCGCGCGACGATGGATGGCTCCGGCGATGAGGAGGAGAAGCGGCTGGTGCTAGCTCCGGTAACGATGAGCTCAGGCAGTGTGGCGGTGTTGGGAGCAGAAGGGAAGAGGAAAAGCGAGAGGTAAAAGAAGACGATGGGGGCAAGCTGGCCTATTTATAGGCATGGTAAGAATTGGAACGGCGAGTGCGGAGCCCCAGGCGGCGCAGTATATTTCGGCCGTGGGCTCCTCGATTTTCGTGCCTGACAAGACAATACGAACCCACTCAAAAATTCGATATGATGTCACCCCAAAATTTGCGGAAGTGGATCGTGACGTCATATGGAAAGGTGGTGAATGAATACCAAGTTATGGACGGTGATAACCCGGCAAAATGATTGAGCCGGTGAATTTGAGTGCAGATGAAGGACACTGAAGAACTGGCTTGAGAAACAGATTCAGAACTCCACAGATTTTCGATTTATTTTATTTGTTTTTCAGGATTGGAAGTTTAACATGGATAAATGCAAGTTAAACTGAGGGCTAATGTTGGGGATATTTCCCAACGTGTAGACCCGGCAGGACGATGACCCGGCTATGGAGTTGAGGGGCTCAGCGAGTTATCTCACTGCAGGGCTAAGAAGATGCTTGATGGGCCGGCTTGGCGAAGGCCCGGTAAGAAAGGCCGGCTCAAGCTATGGGCCGGCTCGAGAAGAAGATGCACGGCTTAAAGGTCGTCTTGGAGAACAAGTAGGAAAAGAGTAGGAGACGGGTCAGGATGACGACTTGGACTCTCATGTAAATCTAGGGTTCCGCCTGTATATATAAAGGGGAGCACCTAGGTGAAAAAGACTAAGTGGCAATCCCTCGAAAGCTAGGTTAGCGAATCCGCATCTTTGTAATCGAGATCTACAACAATATAATCAAGCAGGACGTAGGCTTTTACCTCCACTGTGATGGGCCGAACCTGGGTAATTCCGTGTCTTCTCGTTCCCGATCAACCCCATTAAGCTTCCACACTTGTGCGATGGCCTCATCTCCAAGTCCTTTCACAAGGGCATCTGCCGTGTCAAAACCACGACACCTTGTTTATTTTAGTTATTCACAATGTGATGTTCATTATGTGCAAGTATGAACTGTGCAGTTCGATTTCATCAATACCAGTTTGAACGGCTATATTTGATTCCTGTTATGCCTAGTGAAGTTAACACATGCCCTTTATTTCAGTTTTACACATTTATGCAGTGTGATGTTTAAGCATGAGCTAAGTTCTATTCATTTTCAACAGTACCAGTTTGAATTACAATATTTGGTCCATGTTAAGCCTGTTGTATTTTACATTCCCTTCCATTTTTTATCTGCTTTAACAGCATGCTGAAACCAACAGATTCAAGCTGTCATTTTGAGATGTTTTTGTTTACCATGGCTATATTTGGTTGATGTTAAGCCTGTAGTACTTATCACGCCTTTCCATGTAATTACGCAGGACAACAACGGGAGTGGCCAGCATTTTCCACCGAGGTTAGTTTCATCCCTTGGCTTATACTGTCTCCATTCCATAATGTAGTGCATACAGATCCATGGCTGGACACTTTTTAGCTTCTAATATTGACTTGTTGCATGTAGGTACATATGTCCTTGGCAAAGATCCACGCCTCGACCCTTTTTGCGCATGGGGCAATGAGATATTCATGAACCAGCATCAAGTGAGGAAACTGATAAGAATTATTAGCAAAAAGATACGACTGATGGCAATTAAATTATTTGTCAACGCTCTATCCAACACCACAGAGAGCTATAGGATGGTAACTACGAACTCTGTAGCCTTCTCTTTTTACTGCCCATAATGAGTTTTTAGACAACAATGTCTGAATCTTTTTCGTTTGCAGTGGTTCCCAAAGCAGTTTACTCAAGATTACCTCGCAAAGTACATGATTGGTGGACATGCAATAAAGGTTAAAGTATTTTATCGAGACTACAATGAGCACAATATGGGCATTCCGCTTCACCTTCTCCAGCAACTAGAATGTCTTCCACCTCTCTCTTTACAGTCTTTAGTACAACTGTGGCTCATCATTCTTTCCTTGCTGCTTCTGTAGTTCTTCAGTATATGTACCTGTGCATCGAATTATGCATTCGTCCTTGAACTTATATTTGTAATAAACATGGTTCGATATGAAATAAGTTATTGCCTACTTTCATATTGAAAATCTGTTTCAATTTCAAATTCTGTGAATTTTAAATGCAGGAATTAAATTAGGGATAAATTATGATCTGCAGGCCATTACACTGCACACGGTTTGCGAAAGCAAAACATCTGTGATAAACGTCAGGATCAGACATGTTTCTCAGATCTGTACGTGTGCGATGAAACTCTACTGCACACACGATCAGACAAGAAAAAACGTGTGGGATTAACAACAACAACGCACACAGTTCCTTCTTAATAAATGTTTGTGAAAGTCACCTTATCACACATGCTAGGCAATTATGAACTGTTTATGATGTCATGTGCATCGTAAACGTTTGCTCATAGAAGAACGCGTGCGATAGGTTTCATCCGACACGTGTAATACGGATGAATCGTTTGGGACATTTTATACTTCTCAAACGTTTATGTACATACAAATGTGTGGGATATATTCAAGCTTCGCATACGGTGTACAATCGTGAACTGTTTGTGATGGGGTGAGCATTGCAAACATTGCACCACAGAATACCGAGTGCGATGGTAATGCGAGCACACACGAGTAGCAAGGACGGAGCATTTGGGAAAGATGCGGGCATCGCATACGCTTAGTTCTACTAAACGTATGCTTGCATGCTCCCTATCGCCGAGGGTTTCTGGGTCGTGTGGGAAGACCCCCCCTATCGCACACACAGGCAAGGCGACGGTTTAAAACTCTATCACGGAAAGGGGGTGAAAACCATTTGTATAGTAGGTTGCTGCACCAGTGTGGCACCAACATGTCGTGGTAAAATTTTTGTCCCATTTGGGGCAGGTTTTGGTATAAGCTTCTCACAGACCAGAGCTTCTCGCAAGAAGTCTCGTGGTTCCAGTAGGGAACGTGTCACCTTTGTGGACGAACTGACATTCGTTGCCTCCTCTTGCCTTGATTTTTTTTCTAGAGGCAACATAGACCAATTGGAGTGTCGTGTAAAATTTTGGAATTATTCGGGGTTCGTTTGGACATTTTATACATTAATTGAGTTTTCTAGGCATTTCATGTGCATAATTCAAATTTGAGCTACATGCACATGCTCCGGTGCACCAAAATGGGTTGAAAAATCATATATGTGTCCTTGGGTGCATGTTTAGGTCCCATGCAAGAAATGGGAATGAATTTTAAACACCCAGGCTTCGTGGCTCGGCCGCAAACATTGAGAAACTTGGTTTTTAAATTCCTGTAAATCCAAAACTCGTCTGAAATTCATGAGACTTGGCATGGTGTCATGAAATGGCACCAACATGCTGTGGTAAAAAAATTATCCAATATGACAGAGGGTGCACACACTAACAACCACAGCCAACATAGCCATTTTGGAACAAATAGTTGTCACGTTATCATCACAAACGGTTGTACAGTATTATTTAAATCGTGGGCGTTCTACTGACCATTTACGTGCCATCACGCGTCCCACTTTTTTATTGGCAAAGAGGTGCCGTGCTGGCAGCTGTTTGAGTAGACGGGAGGCGTGCGAGCGAAGTCCGCGGCGCAGGCTGACCGGGAGGCGTGCAACCAGTCTCGCACTGCGCAGGCTGACCGGGAGGCGTGCGAGCAGTACGTTGTGCAGGTTCACCGGGAAGCGAGCCCTTTAACCTCCATCGCCGCCCGCCTCACTCTCAACCTCTCAATTAATGGCGCCCGAGCCGCTGTTTAATAGGCAGCCTTACTGGTCTCTCTTCGCCTCCCATTCCCCTCTCGCCCGAATCCTATCTTCCAGTGCTCCACCTACGCTATGGCGCACAAGGATCATCTGCCACTAGTCTTCCGGTTTGGTGAAGTCAACTCCGAGCTGGTGGCGATAGAAAATAAGGAGGAATGGGACCTCAGGGACATGGCCCTGAACGAGCTGGCCGCGGCAGATGCTGCCCCCGCACCCGTCCCAGCTCCCATCCTCACGCCCGCGCCAGCGACCATCCCCATGGCATTGACGAGCTGGTCGCCGAGCACTATCGCAACGCTGGAAGCCGCGGGCGTCGGCGAGGTCCCCGCGGACCCACGTGAGCTCGTGTACGTGCCAGCGCCAGCGCCCCAGCACCCACCGCGGCGCCGGTCCCCGTGCGCTTGATTGCACCCGCCGCGCCCGTGCCCGTGCGAGCGCCTGCATCTGCCGCCCCCCCTCAGTGTCATGGGACGCCGCCGTCGACTGCTACCTTGCAACGCCGCGAGTCGCCGTCCCCCGTCCCTCGCCCGTCGATAGCGCGACGAACGGCTCTTGGATTTGCAAGTCCAGAACATTCTGGGATGGCTTGAAGACTTGAACAACGGTGTCCCGGAGGACGACAACGCCAGCACAGCATGCCGCCGCCACCGCAATTAGTTTTTTTTGTTTAATATTGTATCTCAATCGTATGAATGTAAAATCATAATGTCACTGAATGAAATCTATGCTTTTGATCAACTTAGGGTTTTTTCTCTGAATGTACAAACTTATCAAAGTAAAAAAAACATCAATGTTTTTCTCTGAATAAAACACTCATCGCAAATGTTTCAGACTGAACACCCGTATGCAAAGCGAGAGCTGGGTTCCTTCGCAGCTAAGCCAAGGGAAAATGTGGCGCGCAGGTTTTGTGCATCTCTTCATCGCAAACGTTTCAGAATGAACACCCGTATGCAAAGCGCGAGCTGGGTTCCTTCGCAGCTAAGCCAAGGGATAATGTGGTGCACAGGTTTTGTGCATCTCTTCATCACAAACGATTTTGCATGATGACCCGTGTGCAATAACGTACAAACAATGTGGTAAGATTTGCATCTGCCATATTGGGTATATTTGCCATTTGTCAAATTGGAAAAATTGGCATTTGTCAATGTAGTAACATTGCCATTTGTCAACTTTGTAACACTGCCATTTGTGATCCTCAAGAAAAAAAAACACTGCCATTTGTCAAATTTTGCAGGTAAAAATCACTAGTACTGTATAATTTTTGCAAATGAAATTCAGTAAGCATAGATTTCATTCATAGATTAAGCAATTGTTCTTTATACAAACAGTTCAACTCGACAGCTGAACCGAACAAACTTTTACCCAACTGTTGCCAACCATGTACTGAAATAGCTAGTTCAACTATATATACTAACTAATTTGAAGTACGTACTACAGTTCAACCATATCTATAGTCACATGAACTAAACAAAATAGCCCCTAAATACTACTACTACTACGGAGGGGCTTTGTACTACTTCCAGCAGCCTCTCCTCTGCCGAGCGTGCTCAATAAGAGGAAGAGGAGGAGGAGCCTACTGACGAGCTGGAGAAGTGGAATTGGTGCCTGCCGCTGCTGCACCTTTAACGACGCCCAGTTCAAATGCCCTCTGCCGCTCGAGACGATCCCTTTTGAAGCGGCGAGACTCCTCGTATATCTCCGCATTCCGCGCCACTGGGGCGGCTTTTGCTGCGGCCACGGCGGCGGTAAGACGCTTTGCGTGCTCGACCAGGCGCTCCTCCTCCTCCTGCAGGAACTCGATGTAGCACGCGGCAAGGTCGCTCATGCTCATGCGGGCCTCCACATCCCGCCTTCAGGCCGCGGTGGCGGAGCGGGTGATGACCCCGGCGGTCGACGGTGGGGTGGCGGCCACGGCGACCGACAGTGGGGTGGTGGCCACCTCCCGCCTTCGGGCCGCGGTGGCGCAGCGGGTGATGGCCACGGCTGCCAACGGTGGGGTAGCGGCCACGACGGCCACCACCCGCCATCGGACCACGGTGGCGGAGCGGGCGATGGCCCTGGCGGCCGACGGTGGTGTGGCGGCCACGGCAGCCAGCAACAACTGTCGTCGGGCAGCGGCGGTGGAGCGTGTGGCGGGTGTTGTGCGCACACCCAACAGGGACGCCACGGGGAGTACACGCCGCCGGGGACTGCACCGCCGCCGCAGTGTAGCCTCCCAGCTGGAGCTGTCCTCAGATGACGGTGGAGTGGCTGAGCGACAACGACGGACCGGTGCCATTGGCGATGGTGGGAGAAGCAGACGAGATAAGCTCCGGGGAGGGAGGGGAAAATGCGATGCCGACTTGCCGGCCGCGACTGTTTATATAGCAGGCCGATAAGCACTGGGGTTTTGGGGGATTTCGCTGAGTTGGGCGGGAAGCTTGCACAGTTGTGCGCGGGAACCTGTACGGTTGCGCGGGAACGGGTACCTTTTCGAGCTAACGTTTGGCCAAAAGAACGCCTGTGTGGTGCTCAAGCTTGCGCTCGAAGCCTTCTGCGGCAACGCGGTGACAAGACATGCAAGAGGAGGACGAAATAACACGTACACATATGGTTAATAAAAAAATGTTTGTGATTTAATTACCTAGCACACGGCCACTCTCTACGCAGCGTCGCGAATGATTGTTCGCCCACTGTGTGATGTGGAACGCGACATAGTTTCACATCACATCGCCGGCTCGCAACTGCCGGCTAGCTTGTAGACGGCCATTCCCTGCGTGTTCAACTGCTCTATACATGTGGTTGCTCGCGGTTGAGGCGGCCGTGGCGCGCTCTGCTCATGTCCTGCCGCGCGTGCTCTGCTCGCATATCGCCATGCGTGCTCTGACCGCGTCCCTCCACGCACGCTGCCGGTGTATCGGGCCGGCACACGATCACGTACGTTCGGGGTTCCATATGCATGCGGTTGCGCCGGACGTGGCTCCACAACGCAGTTACGTGCGGTAAAAACTGCCCAGTGGACGTGCCGAGAATCCCGGCCGCCCGACCCTCATTTATTCCCGTGGCCATTTACCTTCATCTCTCGCGCCCCACGACACAATAAGCACACCCACGACGACACATACAGAGAGGTTATCCAGCGGCTCCAATGGCGCTCCCAGTGGCTGACGATGACGACGGGCGGCAGTTCATCACGCCTCACGTAGTGGACACCCACGTGAGGGGGAAGGACCTCTCGGTGGTGTACACCAATGAGCCGGTCTCGGTTGAGAGCTCCATCGACACTATGGATCAGTTGCTTGCAGAGGACAAGTACCAAGTGGTCGACTTCGACCTCGAGTTCACCGGGGAACGTGCCGGGTATGATTAGAAGGTTGTCGTTGCCCAATTGTGTGTGCGCCATCACGTCCTCGTCTACCACTATTCACTGGCCACAAGGCCTTGCGAGCGTTTCGCTATGTTTATCAACAGCCCCGACTACAGGTTCGCTATGGTGGACACCTTCAACGATCTAAAGGTGCTCAAGACTACGGGCTTGGCCTGCCAGAAGCTTGTCGACATCCAACGCCAGTACAGGGTTTGGGGCAGAAAGAAGGGGAAGGACTCCCTCGTTGACCTCGCCGTGGCCATCATCGACCCCTACTACAGAGACATGAAGGATGAGTGCAACAAGAACAAGGATGCCTAGCATGAGGCCTGGGTGCGGAGACTGAATGAAGAACACGTCAAGTACGCGGCCAAGGACGTGTACACAAGCTACGCGATGTGCAGGCGGATCATTGACATGAGGAAGTGCCTTCGTCCTACCCCAGGCGAGGGATCGACCCACAGAGCAGTGGCGGCAGCGGCACAAGAAGTAGATGATTAGATGATCGTTTCTCCTAGTTTAGAATGCATGTAATTGTTTATTGAGGTGTGTGCGAATGTTTTGTATAGTGACCTATGTAATTGGATGTTTAATTTGGTTATATATGTTGTTCTTCTGTAGACAGAGCAAATTACATCGCAGACGGACTAAACTAGGGAACCCGTCGGTGATGATTTCATCAATCGCTGACAATTGTATAGCAGCAAGCGTTTGCTCACAACACACATGGCTTATTAGCAAGAATCGTCTGTGTTCTTATCGGTCTTCCCACACATTTCTGATTACTGACCTGTTTGCCGCGTATCACACACATCCTGTTAAGTTGAACTGTTTTTGTTGTTTTGGCTCATCGCAAACAATTCATCCGAGTGAATTGTATGCCGTCTATCGCACACACCTTGATCTGGCTGACCGTTTCTGTTGTGTTGGGTAATCGCAAATAGTTCATCTCAGTGAACTGTATGCTGTATATCACACACACCTTGATCTGGCTGACAGTTTCTGTTGTTCTGGCTCATCGCAAATAGTTCGTATGGATCAACTGTATGCCACACATCCCTCGCAAAAAAAAACTATATGCCACACATCGCACACGCGTCTCTAATCAGAATCGTGCTTGATGTCTCTGCCATCGCACACAGTTCGTCTTATTGGTGACAGTTTTATTACGACACCGTTTGCGATTCATGCATCGCACACAGTTTGGTCATGAGGTCTCTGATTCATGTGTCGCGTTAGCGGTCACCTGCAGTAGTGATGTATTTGAGAAAAACCAGAATAACATCTAGAAAACAAAAGTGTATGTGCTTAGACAGTCTTTCTAACATTTGATCAATATAAGGCAATGGGTAAGAGAAAAGTCCACATTTCAACCCCGAACTAACCACTCGGTTTAATTTACAACCCCGAACTTCAAAACCGGTCGAAATACACCCCGAATTACCCATGAGGTTCAAAACTCAACCCTGGTCTTGGTTTTGCGTCGGTTAAGCGGTTTTGACAATATTCAATGCTGACTGGGCAACGCCACATCAGCAGTCATTATTATAGCAGGGAGGAGTGAAAGAAAGTGGTTCATTCTCTTGTCTCTGACTCGCCCGACCCTGACCCTTTAGCGCGACAACAACCGCTGCCACTGCCTTGCCCGCGGGGCGGTCACCGCCCCTGCCTCCGTCCGCCGCACGTACACACGCTGCTGACCGGGAGCATGCACGCAAGCTGCTGGCCAAAGCACGTGCATGAGTTGCTGGCCAGGAGCATGCATGCACGAGACGCATCACCGCGGCGCTCCTGGAACACGGCAGTATAGCAAGCAAGCATAGCGGCAGGAAGCAAGCACGGCAGCATGCCAGCATGCTACAAAAAACACAACCACACGTGCGCGAGATCGCCGCGAGCCAAGACGTTGGTAGCAGGCGGCAAGCTCACGCCGAGTCGCGCGCCACGCACCGCTCGGTGCTCTGTGCTGCCGCTCGTTGCGTCCAACTCCGGCGAGCAATTGCTGGCGGAGGTGACAGCAATCGGTGCCTCCGACCACCATGTCATGGTCGCCTCGCCACCGTGAACCTCCCCGGCCACCCCACGGGAACGCCAATCCCGACGACAACCGCACTTCCCGTCGTCTTCGTCGACTCCGGCGAACCCTTGTGGATGGGATCTCCGCGGGTGGTACCGACCTCGACGAGCTTCCAGACAGCCTGTCGTCCGGTTCATGCTGAAGGGCGCCGAGGCGCTCGTACTTCGCTGCATGCTCGCCGTTGACTTCGCCACCTAGCTGCTTCGCGCTGGCGGTGCTGGGATGGTGCTGCTGCATGGCCGGGGGAGGAGCGCTGGGTGATGGTCGGCGGGGAGTGGTCGTGGGAGGGGCGCCTCGCGAGCTCGGGACGGCAGCGGCAGCGACAGCAAGACCGTCTCCAGTCAGGCATCGCGTCCAGCATATTTGTCGATAGAGAGGAGGGAAGGAGAGAACTAGAGGTTTTTTTTGTTGCTGGGTGCCCAGTCAGCGGTCAATGTGGTCAAAACCACTTGACTTAGTCAAGACCGAGACCAGGGTTGATTTTTGAACCACATGGTTAGTTCGAGGTGTATGTCGACCGGTTTTGAAGTTCAGGGTTGAACTTTAAACCGTGTGGTTAGTTTGGGGTTGAAATACAGACTTTTCTCAATGGGTAATGATCTTTTATAGTAGCTTTATTTAATTTTCTAAAGTCAATTACCATCCTATAGCTGGTTACAATTCTTTGTGGGATAAGTTCATTTTTATCATTAGGAACAACAGTGATGCCTCCTTTCTTAGGAACACAATGAACAGGACTTACCCATCTACTATCGGCTATAGGATAAATTATACCTGCCTCCAGAAGCTTTAATATTTCAGTCCTTACCACATCCTTCATTTTGGGATTCAAACGACGTTGATGATCAACATCTGGCTTAGCATCGGATTCCATATTAATCTTGTGTTGACATAAGGGAGTTTCTTTAATTCAAACACAGGATTAGTCTTAGGTGGGAGAGGATCCCCCAAAGTTTCAATAGGCAAATTATGTTTAAGAATAGGAGCTTGACTAAAGAATATCTCATCTATTTCATTTCTTTCATTCATATGAATGTCATTTTCGTGGTCTAGCAAATATTGTTCTAACGGATCAGTAGGAGGCACAACAATAGAAGGAAGACCAATAATTTCATATTTACTAGGTAATTCTTTATCATGAGGTTGTCTACTAAACTTGGAGAAATTAAATTCATGAGATACATAACCAAATTTAACACTGGCCTTCTCTTTAGCACAATCAATTACAACATTAACCGTATTAAAGAAAGGTCCACCAAATATAATAGGACAGAAATCATCTTGTGATGATCCAAGAACTAGAAAATCGGTAGGGTATTTTATCTTACCACACAAGATTTCAACATCTCTAAGTATTCCAAGCGGTGAAATAGTATCTCTATTTGCAAGCTTAATAGTAGCATCAATATCTTCTATCTCAGCAGGTGCAATATCATGCATAACTTCTTGATATAAATTAAATGGAATAGCACTTAAGCTAGCACCCATATCACATAAACAATGATAGCAATGATCTCCAATTTTAACTGAAACAATAGGCATGCCAACCACAGGTTTACTCTTATCTAATTTATCTTGTTTGGTATTGACTTGTTTAGCGATCCTAGTTGCTTCCTCACAAAAATATATGACATGACCATCAATGTTATCAACCAAGAGATCTTTAACCATTGCAATTTTAGGTTCCACTTTAATTTGTTCAGAGGGTTTAGATGTTTTAGCATTACTCTTATGAACCACAGTTGTAGCTTTAGCATGTTCCTTTATCCTAGCAGGGAAAGGAGGTTTCTCAATATAAGCAGTGGGTACAACTGGATTAACATTATAAACAATTGTTTTAGTTTTAGCTATAATAGGTTCATCACAAATTTCTTCAATAGGTGGATGAAATTTAAACCATTTATCCTTAGGGAGATCAACATGAGCGGCGAAGGATTCACAGAAATTAGCTACTATCTCAGAGTCAAGTCCATATTTTGCACTAAACTTATGAAAAGCATCTATTTCTGTAAAAGATTTAACACAAACATACTCAAGATTTATACCTAACTCATTACCTGTGTTGGTTTCCCAATCTTCAGAGTTATGTTTAATTCTTTCCAGAAGATCCCATTTAAATTCAATAGTTCTATTCATGAAGGAACCAGCAGAAGAAGTATCAAGCATTGATTGATCATTATGAGAAAGCCGATCATAAAAATTCTGTATAATCATTTCTCTTAGGAGCTCATGATTAGGGCATGTGTTCATCATATATTTAAGCCTCCCCCAAGCTTGAGCGATACTTTCTCCTTCACGAGGCCAAAAATTATATATATAATTCCGATCACGATGAACCAAGTGCATAGGATAATTTTTTTGATGGAATTCTAGCTTCAACCGGTTCCAGTCCCATGTTCCGGTGTCATCCAATAGCCTATACCATATCAATGCCTTTCCCCCGAAAGATAAAGGGAATACTTTCTTATTAACTCCATCCTCAGATAAACCTGCAAGCTTAAACAATCCACAAATTTCATCTATATAGATTAGGTGCATATCAGGATGCACTGTTCCATCTCCTTCATAAGGATTAGCTAACAGTTTTTCCAACATACCCGAGGGAATTTCATAGTAAATATTTTCAGTAGCTTCAGTAGGTTGAGGAGTGGCTCTTACCACTTCCGTTTGAGGTGAAGATACCCCTAACAAGCCCCTCAAGGGTTTACTTTCCATAGTGACAAGTAACAGTAAATTTCAACACGTAATAAAAATGTTTCCTTACCAAATTCCACTCACCAAAGGCGCTTCACTCCCCGACAATGGTGCCAAAAAAGAGTCTTGATGACCCACGAGTATAGGGGATCAATCATAGTCCTTTCGATAAGTAAGAGTGTCGAACCCAACGAGGAGCAGAAGGAAATGACAAGCGGTTTTCAGCAAGGTATTCTCTGCAAGTGCTGAAAGTAGTGGTAACAGATAGTTTGATAACAAGATAATTCGTAACAAGTAACAAGTAACAATAGTAACAAAGGTGCAGCAAGGTAGCCCAATCCTTTTTGTAGCAAAGGACAAGCCAGAAGTTTCTCTTATATAAAGCAAAGTGCTCTCGAGGACACACGGGAATTCTCGTCTAGTCACGTTCATCATGTTTAGTTGATTCGCGTTCATTACTTTGATAATTTGATATGTGGGTGGACTGGTGCTAGGGTGCTGTTCTTACTTTAACAAGCAACTCTCTTATGATTACCCCCTCTCGCAAGCATCCGCAACTACGAAAGAAGAATTAAGATAAATCTAACCATAACATGAAACATATGGATTCAAATCAGCCCCTTACGGAATAACGCATAAACTAGGGTTTATGCTTCTGTCACTCTCGCAACCCATCATCTACTTATTACTCCCCAATGCATTCCCCTAGGCTCAAATATGGTGAAGTGTCATGTAGTCGACATTCACATGACACCACTAGAGGAATAACAACATACACATCATCAAAATATTGAACGAATGCCAACTTCACATGATTACTTATAACTAGACTTCTCGCATGTCCTCAAGAACAAAAGTAACTAATCACAAATCATATTCATGTTCAAGATCAGCGGGGCATTGCATATGATTAAGGGTCTGAACATGTAATCTTCCACCAAATAAACCAACTAGCATCAACTACAAGATGTGATCAACACTACTAGCAACCCCCAGGTACCAATCTGAGGTTTCGGGACAAAGATTGAATACAAGGGATGAACTAGGCTTTGAGAGCAGATGGTGCTGGTGAAGGTGTTTATGAAGATTGGTCCTCCCTCGATGAGAGGAATGTTGGTGATGTCGATGGCTTCGATTTCCCCCTCCGGGAGGGAAGTATCCGTGACGAAATCGCTCCGCCGGAGAGCAAAAGTGCTCCTGCCCAGGTTCCGCCTCGAGACGGCAGCACTTCGTCCTAAAAGTCTTCTTCTGATTTTTTTTTCTAGTGAAAATGACATCATATAAGAGAAGATGGGACATGGAGGCCTGTTGGTGGGCCCACAAGCTCACATGGCGCACCCCAGGGGGTGCGCCACCTGATCTTGTGGCTCACTGGTGGGGCCCCTCCCGATGATTCTTCTTCCAGTATTTTTTATTAATTCCAAAATGATTCTTCCCAAATTTTTAGGTCATTTGGAGCTCCAGATCATAGCTATCTCTGCTGTAGCTTTTTCAGGTCCAGAATTCCAGCTGTCGTCAATCTCCCTCTTCATATAAATCTTACAAAATAAGAGAGAAAAGGCATTAGAATTGCATCAAAAAGTAAAATATTGATCCAAAACACTTTACATTATAGTAGGAAATCGTGATGCAAAATGGACGTATCAATGCTTAAAGTGCCCGCAATGTTTGGACACAGCCTCTTGGATGGTGTACCATCGATGGTTGAGGGACTTCCATTCACGGTTGCGGATGACCGCCTCATCGTAGGGCGCGAAATGCTTGTGTTCATGGAACCATATGTGAATGTTCCTCCAAAAGGTTGTGCCCTTTTGCTTCGTGCCATGGAGAGGATCATGGCTAGTGGCCAACCATGCATCTTACAATAGATTGTCCTCCCACATGTTGAAGCTTTCTCCTCTACCCTTCTTCTTCGGATCACCGATTGTATCATCCGGGTCAGCGTCCTCGCCATCCTCACCCTCCCCCTCCGGCTGCTGCTCTTCGGCGGCCCAATGTTGTTGTTGCTGTGTGCCATCACCGGTCTGGGTGTAGGACTGCTGAGTGGTCATTTGGGTGTAGGACTACTGCTGCAGGTAGTTGCTGGACTGGGTGGGACCTGAGTCTTCCACCTGCCCGTCCTCATAGCCCCCTCCTCCTGCATCACCTCCGTCGTGGATCAAATCGAGCATCTCCGTGTCCCCGGCGTCGTATGCCGACTACCCCGCTCTAGGCATTGCAGCAAACAGCGTGCGGCCACGCATCTGCTCCCCACCCGCCGTCCGTGCCTAGACGAGCTGCGGTGAAGAATACTCGAAGAAGAGCGGCGCTGCGTTAACATCGACGATGTAAGGGACCGTACCAGGGGGGTTACGAGCTGCTTGGCGGCGTAGTAGTACGGAGGCTTGTAAGGCTCCGGCCATGGCGCCGCTGTGGGTGCGCCCGTCTGGCGGCATCTGCCACGGCCGCCATGCCTAACACCACCACTTGGCCCACCGGTGGCCAACCGCTTCTTCAGCTTCTCCTCCTTTGCGGCCCTCACTTTGATGCGGCGATTTTTCCGCGTAGCCGAGCTGATCTTCTGGGCGAGCATGATGGTCGAATCCTCCGGCACCTCCGCCGGCTCCATCTTCGACAGGTTCTCTGACGGTTCCATGCATTGGCGGTGGAAGGAAGGAGAGGGTGGGAGAAAAGAGCAGGAAATGGCGAAGAGCGATGGGGGATGGAAGAAGAGAGTGGGGGATTTTGGCGTGGAAACAATGCGGGATGCTCCAAAAGCACGGGCTCTGCCTTCCGTTTGGGTGGGCCATGGGGGCGGAGAACGACGTATCGCGTGTCCGAACTCCCGTAAATCTCCCCCACGTTTGTCTCCGATTTGCAGGAGAAAACATGTCCGGACCACGCCGCGGACCAATACAGGACCGCGTTGGATGGCTTCCGCGGTCTGGATAGTGCGGTCCGGACGGATGCTGCCGGTTTGCGGGTCGGCATTGGAGATGCCCTTACCCACCGTACTGAAATTTTACAATTGCCTACAACGGTGAATATTGGCTCCCGTGGAAAAGAGAGAGGTGTTTTTAGAAGAGGCAAATGTTTTGCCTTATCTCAAAGAAGTAGAATTACGTGGTTAACTATATTACAACTTAGCGAAAATCATCACAACCATACATGCAGGGCAATGATACGTCTCCAACATATCTATAATTTTTGATTGTTCCATGCTATTATAGTATCAATCTTGGATGTTTTTATATGCAATTATATATCATTTTTTTGGACTGACCTATTAACCTAGTGCCCAGTGCCAGTTGTTGTTTTCTACTTGTTTTTGGTTTTTCGGGAAATCAGTACCAAACGAAGTCCAAATGCCATGAAACTTTTTGGAGATTTTTTTTGGACAAAAGAGACCCTGGAGACTTGGAGAGGAGGCCAGAAGTTTCACGAAGCCTCCACATGGCAACAGGGCGCGACCCCAGGGGGGCGCCCTGATGCCTTGTGGGGCCCTCGTGGCTCCGTTTGACCTAATTCCACTTCTATAAATTCTCAAATATTGGGAAACCAATAGAGAGCCACCCCGAATAACTTTTACGCCACCGCAAGCCTCTGTTCTTCCGCGATCCCATCTGGAGGTCTTTTCCGGTACTCTGCCGGAGGGGGAATCAATCACGGAGGGCTTCTACATCAACCTTGATACCCTTCCGATGATGTGTGAGTAGTTTACCACAGACTTACGGGTCCATAGCTAGTAGCTAGATGGCTTCTTCTCTCTCTTTGATCTTCAATACCATGTTCTCCTCGATGTTCTTGGAGTTCTATCCGATGTAATCTTCTTTTGCGGTGTGTTTGTTGGGATCCGATGAATTGTGAGTTTATGATCAGATTATTCATGAGAAATATTTGAGTCTTCTCTGAACTCTTTTATGCATGATTATTATAGCTTTGTATTTCTCTCCGATCTATCGATTTGGTTTGGCCAACTAGATTGGTTTATCTTGCAATGGGAGAGGTGCTTTGTGATGGGTTCAATCTTGCGGTGCTCAATCCCAGTGATAGAAAGGGACATGACATGTATTTGTATTTTTGCCATTAAGGATAAAAAGATGGGATTTAATCATATTGCTTGAGTTTACTTTGTCTACATCATGTCATCTTGCTTAAGGCGTAACTCTGTTTCATACTTCATACCCTAGATGCATGTTGGATAGCGGTCGATGGGTGGAGTAATAGTAGTAGATGCAGGCAGGAGTCGGTCTACTTGTCGCGGACGTGATGCCTATATACATGATCATTGCCATGAATCCATCATAATTATTTGCTTTTCTATCAATTGTCCAACAGTAATTTGTTTACCCACCATATGCTATGTGTTCGAGAGAGAAGTCTTTAGTGAAAACTATGGCCCCCGGGTCTACTTTTATCATATATAAAAACCAAAAATACCTTGCTGCAATTTATTTACTTTTATTTTATTTAGTATTTTAGTTTATCTATCTACCACTATCAGAATTAATCCTTGCAAATAACCGCTAAGAGGATTGACAACTCTCTTATTTGCGTTGGGTGCAAGTGTTTGCTTTTGTGTGTGCAGGTGCGCTTAACGGGATTTTGCTTGGTTCTCCTACTGGATTGATAACCTTGGTTCTTAACTGAGGGAAATACTTATCTCTACTATACTGCATCATCCTCTCCTCTTCGGGGAAATACCAACGCAGTCTACAAGTAGCAGGAAGAATTTCTGGCGCCGTTGCCGGGGAGACATCATCAAAATTACCAAGTACCTTCACACAAACTATCATCCACTTGCATTTATTTTATTTTCCTTTTTATTTGCATTTGCCTCTCGTTTTCATCTCCCCCACTTCTAATTTTTTTTTACAAAAACACAAGAATATTTTTATTTACTTGTTTGCTTGTTTGTTTCACCATGATGGCTAGTTCTTCGCTTGTTAATATTACCCCTGAAAATGATGTGCTTAATTTTAAACAAAGGGGAGGAGAAAATTTAAAATATGCTTGGTATAGGATTTGCGATGCTCAAAATAGATCAACTCGTAAGCAATCCACTACCGTTCTTCTTCGAAATTTTTACGTGGGAGTTACTACTTGGTATAGATTTGTGCTTGACACTATTACCGGAGGGAATTTCTTGATGTGTCCCACTTTGGATGCTTTCAATGCTATGGGAAATTTAGTGGGTTCACCCCCTATCATTATTAATGAAACGGCATTGACTTTGGAGCATGTTATGCAAAGGTTAGAAGCTATTGAAAATAAGATGCCTACTATTGAACATCTTGAAAATTTAGATAAAAAGGTCCATAATCATATTACTCAATTTGGTTCTAAGGTGGGAATTGCTTTGAAAACTTTAAAGGAAAAGGAACCGATAATTAACTAAAGGATTGAACAAAGCCCCGCTAGGATTGACAAGTTAGAAGAGATTATCAATAACTTAGGTTCCGCTTTTTCCTCTGCTAAAAACATTGATAGGACTCCTCCCAATAAAAATTGCAAGTTTATATATGTTCCTAAGGTTAAGGGTGCTACTTCTAGTAAAGGGAGCAAGGATCTTAAAATGATTAGCGTGCACCCCAATTTCATAGATATAATAAAGGAACCTATCCATAAAAGCAAAATTCTTGATTTTGTGCCTAGAAGTGTGATGATGAGAAACTCCTATGTTAAATCTACTATAAAAAATGGGTGTGTAATTGAGGAGTTGGAAACCAAGGATGACAACACTTGAAACTATGCATTATGCCTAGCTAGGGGCATAAAACAATAGCGCTTGTTGGGAGGCAATCCAATGAATAAAATATTTTTTTAGTTTTACCTTCTGTCCTTGTGTGTTTACACAATTATAGCCTCTGTTATGATTGTGTTTTTATCTTTTAATTAGTGTTTGTGCCAAGTAATGCCTTTGGGATGATTTGGAAGATAGTATAATTGATGCAGTTTGAAAACAGAAACTTTTGCGTCCAGTGCTGGAATTTTTATTTTTCGCTGGAGCGTCAGAACCTTCTGAATATTTTTACACAATATTGATATATGAATTTCCCACGTTTTCCTAATTTTTCAGAATTTTTGGAGCTACAGAAGTATGACGTTAATTCAGATCTTTACAAACTGTTCTGTTTTAGACAGATTCTGTTTTTGTTGCATAGTTTGCTTATTTTGATGAATCTATGGATCGTATCGGGGGGGTATGAGTCGTGGAGAAGTTGGAGTACAGTATCATTATGCCAATATTAAATATGAATCAATTTACAACTGTACCTAAAGTTTAAGATTTGTTTGTTATATTAACGGATCTCACGAGGTTTCTATTGAGTTTTGTGTGCTGAAGTTTTCAAGTTTTGGGTGAGAATACGATGGATAAAGGAATAAGGTGCGGCAAGAGCCTAAGCTTGGGGATGCCAAAGGCCCCCCAAGGAAATATTCAAGGAAGACTCAAGCGTCTAAGCTTGGGGATGCCCTGGAAGGCATCCCCTCTTTCGTCTACAATCTATCGGTAACTCACTTGGAGCTATATTTTTATTCATCACATGATATGTGTTTTACTTGGAGCGTCTTGTGATATAGTTTGTTTGCTTTTGTTTGATTTTTAGTTTGTCACAATCATCTTTGCTGAACACACCTTTTGAGAGGGACACACATTATTTGTGATTTGTTAGAATACTCTATGTGCTTCACTTATATCTTCTGAGCTAGGCAGTTGCTCTAGTGCTTCACTTATATCTTTTAGAGCACGGCGGTGGTTATATTTTAAAGAAATAGATGCACTATCATGCTTCACTTATATATTTTTGACAGTCTAATTAATAGCAATGGTAATATGCATGGGTTATGAATTTGGTCCTAATATGATAGGTATTCAAGAGGGATATAATAAAAACTTTCATGTAGATCACTGAATATGATAATTTTGATTCCTTGCAATAGTTTTGCGATATTAAGATGGTAATATGTGGGAGGCGCTAGTAAATAATTGTGGTTTAGTAAGAATATTGGTGTTAAGGTTTGTGATTCCCAAAGCATGCACGTATGATCTGTCGTTATGCTAAGAAGTTGGAGCATGATTTATTCTTGATCGTCTACCTTATGAGTGGCGGTCGGGGACGAGCGATGGTCTTTTCCTACCAATCTATCCCCCTAGGGGCATGCGTAGTAGTACTTTGCTTCGAGGGCTAATAAACTTTCGCAATAAGTATGTGAGTTCTTTATGACTAATGTGAGTCCATGGATTATACGAACTCTCACCTTTCCGCAATTTGCTAGCCTCTTCAGTACCGCGCACTGCCCGTTCTCACATCGAGAGTTGGTGCAAACTTCGCCGGTGCATCCAAACCCCGTGATATGATACGCTCTATCACACATAAGCCTCCTTATATCTTCCTCAAAATAGCCACCATACCTACCTATCATGGCATTTTCATAGCCATTCTGAGATATATTGCCACGCAACTTCCACCGTTCCGTTTTTATGACACACATCGTCATTGTCATATTGCTTTGCATGATCATCTAGCTGACATAGTATTTGTGGCCCAGCCACCGTTCATCATTTTTATACATGTTATGTTAGCATCATTGCACATCCTGGTACACTGCCAGAGGCATTCATATAGAGTCATGTTTTTGTTCTAGTTTCGAGTTGTAATTTTCTTTTGCGTTGTAAGTAAATAGAACTATGATGATCATCATTATTAGAGCATTGTCCCAGTGAGGAAAAAAAGAGGCCAAAAAGAGCCCACGAAAAAAGAGGCCAAAAAAATGAGAGAAAAAGAGAGAAGGGGCAATGTTACTATCCTTTTCCATACTTGTGCTTCAAAGTAGCACCATGTTTTTCATATAGAGAGTCTCATGTATAGTCAGTTTCCTATACTAGTGGGAATTTTTCATTATAGAACTTGGCTTGTATATTCCGATGATGGGCTTCTGATAACCCACAAGTATAGGGGGTCAGTTGTAGCCTTTCTTGATAAATAAGAGTGTCGAACCCAACGAGGAGCTAAAGGTAGAATCAATATTCCCTTCAAGTTCTATCGACCACCGATACAACTCTACGCACACTTAACGTTTGCTTTACCTAGAACAAGTATCAAACCAAAAGTACTTTGTAGGTTTAATGCTAGAACTACTTTGCAAGAATAAAACTAGGAGTACTTTGTGAGAATAAAACTAGGAATAATTTGCAAGATAATAAAAGTTAGTTGTTTAGTAGAAAGCTTTTGTAACACAAGAGAAAGATTTGTCCCTAGGCAATCGATAACTAGACCGCTAATCATTATTGCCATTTTATATGAGGGAGAGGCATGAGCTAACATACTTTCCGTACTTCGATCATATGCACTTATGATTGGAACTCTAGCAAGCATCCGCAACTACCAAAGATCATTAAGGTAAAACCCAACCATAGCATTAAGTAACAAGTCCTTTTTACTCCCATACGCAACAACCCCCTTACTCGGGTGTAAGCTTCTGTCACTCTAGCCGCCCACTATAAGAGAATTATGAACGTATTGCAAACCCTACAGCAGGAATACCTCACGCTTGCGCGACATGGAGGGCACCATAGGACAGCACCAAAATAAAACATACAACTCAAACCAATCACGGTCATCAATCAACCCATAGGACAAAATGAATCTACTCAAACATCATAGGATTGCCACATATCATTGGATAATAATATATAGCATTAAGCACCATGTTTAATTAGAGATTACAGCGGGGAGAAGAGGTGTTACACCACTGCATAGAGGGGGAGAGAGTTGGTGTTGACGGCGGCAAAGTTGTTGGTGTAGATCGCCGTCACGATGGTTCCCCTGGCGGCGCTCCGGCGCCACCAGAAGAGAGGGGGAGAGAGCCTGGCTCCTTCTTCTTCTTCCTTGGCCTCCCCCCTAGATGGGAGGAGAGTTTCCCCTCTGGTCCATGGCCGCCATGGCTCCCGAAGGGCAGGAGCCCCTCCGAGATTGGATCTCTCTCTCTCTGTTTCTCTTCTGTTTCGCGTTCCTCTTTTCTGGCCTTTCACCATTTCTTAAATATTCGGAGATCCGTAACTCTGATCGGGCTGAAATTTTAACACATTTTTTCTTGATATAAGCTTCCTTGTGGCTGAAGAAGGGCCCCAACCGACTTACGGTGTGCCCACAAGGCAACACCATGCGGTTGGGGGGAGGTCGCGCCAAGATGCCTTGTGGAGGTTGTGGGCCTCCGTTTGCGTTGATGGCACCTCCCAAAAATCACATATATTCCAAAATAATTCTTCGTAAAATTTTATCGCGTTTGGACTTCGTTTGATATGGATTTTCTGCGACACAAAAAACAAGCAGAAAACAGGAACTGGCACTGGGCACTGGATCAATATGTTAGTCCCAAAAAATAATATAAAATGTTGCCAAAAGTATGTGAAAGTTGTAGAATATTGGCATGAAAGAATCAAAAATTATAGATACGACGGAGACATATCAGCATCCCCAAGCTTAATTCCTGCTCGTCCTCGAGTAGGTAAATGATAAAAAAATAATTTTTGATGTGGAATGCTACCTAACATAATCTTGATCATATAATCTAATCATGGCATGAATATTAAGATACGAGTGATTCAAAGCAATAGTCTATAATTTGATATAAAGACATCAATACTCAGGCATACCAACAAACAATCATGCCTTTTATAATAAATATGCTAAAGAACGCTATCCCTACAAAATCATATAGCCATGTCATGCTCCATCTTCTTAACACGAAATATAAATCATGTACAACCCCGATGTCAGCCGAGCAATTGGTTCATACTTTTTAGCGCGCTTCACCTTTTTCAACCCCCGCGCAATACATGAGCGTGAGCCATGGACATAGCACTATAGGTGGAATAGAATGTGGCGGTAGGGATCAATAAGGAGAAGTCAAA
This sequence comes from Elymus sibiricus, assembly GCA_039707655.1. Taxonomy (NCBI): domain Eukaryota; kingdom Viridiplantae; phylum Streptophyta; class Magnoliopsida; order Poales; family Poaceae; genus Elymus; species Elymus sibiricus. Next base: position 327,194,050 of record CM077664.1, read on the forward strand.
AAGGGAGAAAGTCTCGCATCAACTAGGTGGATCAACGGGCTATGGAGATGCCCATCAATCGATATCAATGCGAGGAGTAGGGATTGCCATGCAACGGATGCACTAAGAGCTATAAGTGTATGAAATCTCAAACTGAAAACTAAGTGGGTGTGCATCCAACTTGCTTGCTCATGAAGACCTCGGGCATTTGAGGAAGCCCATGATCGGAATATACAAGCCAAGTTCTATAATAAAAAAATTCCCACTAGTATATGAAAGTGACAACATAGGAGACTCTCTATATGAAAAACATGGTGCTACTATGAAGCACAAGTGTGGTGAAGGATAGTAGCATTGCCCTTCTCTCTTTTTCTCTCATTTCATTTTTGTCTTCTTTTTTTTCTCTTTTTTTCCTTTTTTTTGTGGGCTCTTTTTGGCCTCTTTTTTTTACAAGAGTCTCATGGACCTCATCCCCATTTTTTCGAGGACTCATTAGTCTCCACCATTCTTTCCTCACTGGGACAATGCTCTAATAATGATGATCATCACACTTTTATTTATTTACAACTCGATATTACAACTCGATAAAAACCATACAAGATGACTCTATATGAATGCCTCTGGCAGTGTACCAGGATGTGCAATGATCTAGCGTAGCAAAGATATCAAAAAACGGACAAGCCATGAAAATATCATGCTAGCAATCTTACGATCATGCAAAGCAATATGACAATGAATGCTCAAGTCATGTATATGATGATGATGGAAGTTGCATGGCAATATATCTCGGAATGGCTATGGAAATGCCATGATATGTAGGTATGGTGACTGTTTTGAGGAAGATATAAGGAGGCTTATGTGTGATAGAGCGTATCATATCACGGGATTTGGATGCACCGGCGAAGTTTGCATCGACACTCGAGGTGAGAAAGGGCAATGCACGGTACCGAAGAGGCTGGCAAATTGCGGAAAGGTGAGAGTGTGTATAATCCATGGACTCACATTAGTCATAAAGAACTCACATACTTATTGTGAAAGTCTATTAGCCCTCGAAGCAAAGTACTGCTACGCATGCCCCTAGGGGGGAGGTTGGTAGGAGTTAACCATCGCGCGCCCTCGACCTCCACGCAAAGGAAGACACTCAATAATAAATCATGCTCCAACTTCTTAGCATAACTAAAGACTATACGTGCATGCTTCGGGAATCACAAACCTTAACACCAATATTCTTACTAAACCACAATCATTCACTAGTACCTCCCACATATTACCACCTTAATACCGCAAAACTATTGCAAGGAATCAAACATATCATATTCAGTGATCTACAAGTTTTATGTAGGATTTTATGACTAACCATGTGAATGACCAATTCCTGTTGACTCTCTAAATAGATATAAGTGATGCATGAGAGTTTAATTATTTCTACAAAAGACTTTCCCATGCTCTAACAAATATAAGTGAAGCAAAAGAGCATTCTACAAATAATGGTTTTCCAAATGTAGAGAAACAGGCATCCAAACTTCAAATGATATAAGTGAAGCACATGAAGCATTCTATAAAGCCATACTGAAAAGATATAAGTGAAGTGCATAGAGCATTCCATAAATCAACCAAGGACTATCTCACACCAGCATGTTGCATTATTAAAAGAAAAGGCACACGACGCTCCAAGAATTTACGCATATCATGTGAACAAAACAAAAACCGAGACATACCGATAATTGTCGAAGAAAGATGGGATGCCTTCCGGGGCATCCCCAAGCTTAGACGCTTGAGTCTCCTTGAATATTTACTTGGGGTGCCTTGGGCATCCCAAAGCTTGAACTCTTGCCTCTCCTTATTCTCCTCATATCGATACCTCCTCGATCTTCGAACACTTCATCCACACAAAACTTAACCGAACTTTTTATTAGAGGGGTTAGTACATATAACATCAAATCCCATCATGTCCTGCTGTAACATTATTGTATAATTATAATCAAACATTACCCACTGTATGCTATCACAATTCTATGGCTCCCAAGTCAATGGGGCTCAACAAGATTTCAAACATACGCAAATAAAGAAACTATAACAACAATCTGTGAAAACATGACAGTCTGTAAAGATGAAAATGAAACATATACTTCTCTAACTCAAAAAATTCTGAAAAATTAGGATAAAATAAAAAAACTGCATATAAGTACTGTGTAAATTTTTTAGAATTTTTGCACGTTCCAGTAAATTATAAAAATTCAAGAACTACAGCAAAAGTTTCTATTTTTTCATAGCACACACCAAACAAGCAATTTAAACATCCTAAAGGTAAATCTTGGCATATTATTTTTATAATACATTGTATTTGTACAAGGGGATAATTATTTTTGTTGAAAATTTTCTGTAATCAAGATTCACAAAGTTTCCATGGGCATGAACAAAGTTCAAGGACGTCCCCCACTTCAACGGTGTTCGTCTTTCTCACTTTCACTTTTCTTTTTTGAAAAGTTTTAGGTTCCCCTCTATATTTTTTTGTTTTTAAACTTTTTTTAAAAGCACACAACAGAATAAAATGACTCTCTAAAACTTCTGGGCTGTCTCCCAGGTAGCGCTTTCTTTAAAGCCATTAAGCTAGGCATATAGTGCTCAAGTAATTGATCCACCCGGATCCCAAGGTATATCAAAGCCAATTTTAATTAACAATGATTTATAATTTAGTAGTGAGCACAAAGAAACATATTTCATGCAATGACAAAGTCTAACTCTCTTCCTATGCATTGGCATGTCATAAAAGAACAAATCATGCACACATAATAAAGGCCGGTACATAGCATAAACCGTTTCTTGCAGTTTTATCGTATTGGAAACATGGAGAGTTTGAGATATGGTTCCTCTCTCATAATAATTGCAATTAGGAGCAGCAAGCACATGCATATTATATCCATCAAAATCATCATGTGTAATAGGAAAACACAACCCATCAATATAATCCTTAATAAGAGCAAACTTCTCCGATATAGTGTAGTTTGGAGAATTCAAAAAGATAATAGGACTATCATGTCTGGGTACAATAGCAACAATTTCATGTTTAACATAAGGAACTATAGCAAGTTCATCTCCATATGCATAATTCATATTGGCATCATGGCCACAAGCATAGCAAGCATCAATTTCATCAAAAAGGGATATTTCAAACGAATCAAAGGGATCATAGCAATCATCATAGCACTCATCCTTCGGTAAGCACGAAGGGAAATTAAACAATGTATGAGTTGAAGAGTTACTCTCATTAGAAGGTGGGCACGAGTACCTAATCTGCTCTTCCTCCTTTTGTTCTTTGCTCTCCTCGTCATCTTTTTCATCTAATGAGCTCACAGTGTCATCAATTTCTTCTTCCATAGATTCCTGCAAAATATTAGTCTCTCCTTGGACAGCGGAGACCTTCTCAATAAATTCATCAATATAGGCATTATATTCATAATTGTTATGGCAATATTTAAGTATAGCATAATTTTCAAATCTGTAAATAGCAGCATCACAATCTTCATACTTTTCAAACAAAGATTTAATTTCATAAGCACCCATAAAAGCAACAAATTCTTCTATTAGTTCCACATCATAGTAATCATATATACCATTAGCCTAAAATCCAAGGTTTCATTATCATTAAATTCACATTGAAAGGAAAGGTGTGGAGCCTTCATCTTAGAGCAACAAGTATAATCACACCTTAAGCATAAATTCCAAGCATACCAACGCAACATTTTAATTTGATCCCATAAGAGTTTCCCTTTTTGAGACAAGTGATAAGCCCTAAAGTATTCCCGTTGATCCAAAGTATCTCCCATTATCAAGTTGAATGGAGATTTATCAGGATTATCAAAGTAGTATTTAATGTTTTCCACATAACCAGCATCGAGGGTTTTAGGAGGTTCCCCATCTCCATGAGTAGCAAGTACAACTAATTTTTTTGATATTTCGTGTTCCATATCCATAACTAAAGATATAAAACAACTTAGAACAGAAAATAAAAACTACTTAGTGATAAAGCGAACAAGCACACACGAGAATGCAACCCCACGCTATTGCTCCCTGGCAACGGCGCCATAAAAAGGTCTTGATAACCCACAAGTATAAGGGATCGGTTGTAGCCTTTCTCGATAAATAAGAGTGTCGAACCCAACGAGGAGCTAATGGTAGAATCAATATTTCCTTCAAGTTCTATCGACCACCGATACAACTCTACGCACAATTAACGTTTGCTTTACCTAGAACAAGTATGAAACTAGAAGTACTTTGTAGGTGTAATGCTAGAACTACTTTGCAAGAATAAAACTAGGAGTACTTTGCGAGAATAAAGCTAGGAATAATTTGCAAGATAATAAAATTTAGTTGTTTAGTAGAAAGCTTTTGTAACACAAGAGAAAGATTTGTCCCTAGGCAATCGATAACTAGATCGGTAATCATTATTGCAATTTTATATGAGAGAGAGGCATGAGCTAACATACTTTCTGTACTTGGATCATATGCACTTATGATTGGAACTCTAGCAAGTATCCACAACTACCAAAGATCATTAAGGTAAAACCCAACCATAGCATTAAGTAACAAGTCCTCTTTACTCCCATACGCAACAACCCCCTTACTCGGGTGTAAACTTCTGTCACTCTAGCCGCCCACTATAAGAGAATTATGAATGTATTGCAAACCCTACAGCAGGAATCCCTCATGCTTGTGTGACACGGAGGGCACCATAGGACAGCACGAAAATAAAACATACAACTCAAACCAATCACGGTCATCAATCAACCCATAGGACAAAACGAATCTACTCAAACATCATAGGATTGCCACATATCATTGGATAATAATATATAGCGTTAAGCACCATGTTTAAGTAGAGATTGCAGCGGGAAGAAGAGGTGTTACACTGCTGCATAGAGGGGGAGAGAATTGGTGTTGACGGCGGCGAAGTTGTTGGTGTAGATCGCCGTCACGATGGTTCCCCCGGCGGCGCTCCAGCGCCACCGAAAGAGAGGGGGAGAGAGCCCCCCTCCTTCTTATTCTTCCTTGGCCTCCCCCTAGATGGGAGGAGAGCTTCCCCTCTGGTCCATGTCCGCCATGGCTCCCGGAGGGCAGGAGCCCCTCCGAGATTGGATCTCTCTCTCTGTTTCTCTTCTGTTTCGCGTTCCTCTTTTCTGGCCTTTCACCGTTTCTTAAATATCCGGAGATCCGTAACTCCGATCGGGCTGAAATTTTAACACGAGTTTTTTCTTGATATAATCTTCCTTGCAGCCGAAGAAGGGCCCCAACTAAGTTACGGTGTGCCCACAAGGCAACACCACGTGGTTGGGAGGGAGGTCGCACCAAGATGCCTTGTGTAGGCTGTGGGCCTCCATTTGCATTGATTCCACCTCCCAAAAATCACATATATTCCAAAATAATTCTCTGTAAAATTTTATCGTGTTTGGACTTCGTTTGATATGGATTTTCTGCGAAACAAAAAACAAACAGAAAACAGGAACTGGCACTGGGCACTGGATCAATATGTTAGTCCCAAAAAATAATATAAAATGTTGCCAAAAGTATGTGAAAGTTGTAGAATATTGGCACGAAACAATCAAAAATTATAGATAGTACGGAGACGTATCAGCTTCCTCAAATGCCCGAGGTCTTCATGAGCAAGCAAGTTGGATGCACACCCACTTAGTTTTCATGTTGAGCTTTCATACACTTATAGCTCTTACTGCATCCGTTGCATGGCAATCCCTACTCCTCGCATTGACATCAATTGATGGGCATCTCCATAGCCCGTTGATTAGCCTCGTTGATGTGAGACTATCTTCTTATTTTTGACTTCCCCTTATTGATCTCTACCACCACACTCTATTCCACCCATAGTGCTATATCCATGGCTTGCGCTCATGTATTGTGTGGAGGTTGAAAAAGCTGAAGCGCGTTAAAAAGTATGAACCAATTGCTCGGCTTGTCATCGGGGTAGTGCATGATAAATATTTTGTGTTAAGAAGATGGAGCATGACAGGATTATATGATTTTGTAGGGATAACTTTCTTCATCATTTTTATTTTGAAAGACATGCTTGTTTATTAGTATGCCTGGATATTGCTTTGAATCATTCGGATCTTATTATTCATACCGTAAGATAAAGATTACATGATGAAACATGTTAGGTAGCATTCCACATCAAAAATTCTGTTTTTATCATTTACCTACTCGAGGACGAGCAGGAATTAAGCTTGGGGAGGCTTGATACGTCTCCAATGTATCTACAATTTTTTATTGTTCCATGCTATTATAGTATCAATCTTGGATGTTTTTATATACAATTATATATCATTTTTTGGGACTAACCTATTAACCTAGTGCCCAGTGCCAATTGCTGTTTTCTGCTTGTTTGGGGGTTTTCAGGAAATCAGTACCAAACGAAGTCCAAATGCCACGAAACTTTTTGGAGATTTTTTTCTGGACAAAAGAGACCCTAGAGACTTGGAGAGGAGGCCAGAAGGTTCACGAAGCCTCCACAAGGCAACAGGGCGCGGCCCCAGGGGGGCGTGCCCTGATGCCTTGTGGGGCCCTCGTGGCTCCGTTTGACCTCATTACACTTCTATAAATTCTCAAATATTGGGAAACCAACAGAGAGCCACCCCGAATAACATTTATGCCGCCGCAAGCCTCTGTTCTTCCATGATCCCATCTGGAGGCCTTTTCCGGTACTCTGCAGGAGTCGGTCTACTTGTCGCAGACGTGATGCCTATATACATGATCATTGCCATGAATCCATCATAATTATTTGCTTTTCTATCAATTGCCCAACAGTAATTTGTTTACCCACCGTATGCTATGTGTTCGAGAGAGAAGCCTCTAGTGAAAACTATGGCCCCCGGGTCTACTTTTATCATATATAAAAACCAAAAATACCTTGCTGCAGTTTATTTACTTTTATTTTATTTAGTATTTTAGTTTATCTATCTACCACTATCAGAATTAATCCTTGCAAATGACCGCTAAGAGGATTGACAACCCTCTTATTTGCGTTGGGTGCAAGTGTTTGCTTTTGTGTGTGCAGGCGCGCTTAACGGGATTTTGCTTGGTTCTCCTACTGGATTGATAACCTTGGTTCTTAACTGAGGGAAATACTTATCTCTACTATACTGCATCATCCTCTCCTCTTTGGGGAAATACCAACGCAGTCTACAAGTAGCAGGCAACACCGATGGCGGCTGAGAGGCGATCGCTTTGGGCGATTGGAAGGCGGCGCAGGGCTAGGGTTTAGCTCACGTGGGTGGTGATCTCCGGCGGCAAGGGGGTTACGACGGCGTAGCTCTCCATGTTGGCTAGTCTGAGGTTCTTCTCGTCCCGACTTGATCCACATGGACTCGCGACCGGGAAGCGAGGGGGCTACTCCGGCGAAAGTTTTCACTCCGAAGAAAACGGTGAAACCGCCAAAGAGGGTGGCCGATATGTCTCCAACATATATACTCATCCAAACACTTTTGCTCTTGTTTTGGCCTCTAATTTGTATGATTTTAATGCAACTAATCCGGACTGACGCTGTTTTCAGCAGAATTGTCATGTTGTTGTTTTTGTGTAGAAATAAAAGTTCTCAGAATTGGACGAGAATTTTTGAAGAATTATTTTAGAATATATAGAACAACTAGAGCCAAGAATTGCCAGAGGGGGGCCACCAGGAAGCCACAAGGGGAGGGGGCGCGACCACCCCCCAGGTCACGTCACGTGTCCTTGTGGGGCCCCTAGCCACCGCCTTGACCTAATTCCAGCGTTATAAATTCACATATCTCCTGAAAAAATCACAGAGAAGTTTCACCTCGTTTTACGATACGGAGCCGCCGCCACCTCCTGTTCTTCGTTGGGAGCCCTGATCTGGAGTCCATTTCTAGCTTCGGTTAGAGAGGGATTCATCGCCATCGTCATAATCATCCCTTCATCAACAATTTCATGATGCTCACATCCATGTGTGAGTAATCTTCTTGTAGGCATACTGGAGGTAGTTGGGATTTGGATAAGATTTCATATGTAATCGTGTCAGATTTGTTAGGGCTTGATCCCTAGTATCCACTATATTCTGAGATTGACGTTGTTATGACTTTGCTATGCTTACTGCTTGTCATTAGACCCGAGTGCCAGTGCCATGATTTCAGATCTGAACCCTATGTGTTTTCATGAATATATTTGTGTTCTTGATCATATCTGCAAGTTGTATGCACCTGATATTGTTCTGATCCCTAGACCCCCAAGGTGACAATATTTGGGATATCGACGGGGATGATCTTAACTTGAGGATTACAGGTATTCAGTATGTGTTAATTGAAAGGATCGATATGGTTGTCTAGAGGGGGGTGAATAGGCAACTACCAATTTTTAGCTTTTCTTAACAAATTAGGGTTAGCAACATAATAGGTTGTCTAGATGTGCAACTAGGTGAGCAACCTATATGATGCTAACAATCACAACACAAGCAAGCAAAGGATACAACACAAGTAAAGCAAGCAAAATGTAAAGGTAAGAAATAACCACAAGTGGAGCCGGTGAAGACGAGGATGTGTTACCGAAGTTCCTTCCCTTTGAGAGGAAGTACGTCTCCGTTGGAGCAGTGTGGAGGCACAATGCTCCCCAAGAAGCCACTAAGGCCACCGTATTCTCCTCACGCCCTCACACAATGCGAGATGCCGTGATTCCACTAGTGGTGCCCTTGAAGGCGGTGACCGAACCTTTACAAACAAGGTTGGGGAAATCTCCACAACTTAATTGGAGGCTCCCAACACCACCACGGAGCTTCACCACAATGGAATGTGGCTCCGAGGTGACCTCAACCGTCTAGGGTGCTCAAACACCCAAGAGTAACAAGATCCGCAAGGGATTAGTGGGGGAATCAAATTTCTCTTGGTGGAAGTGTAGATCGGGGCCTTCTCAACCAATCCCTAAAGAATCAACAAGTTTGATTGGCTAGGGAGAGAGATCGGGCGAAAATAAGCTTTTGGAGCAACAATGGAGTTTGGGGAGGAAGAGATGGTCTTCTTGGGGAAGAAGACCCCTTTATATAGTGGGGGGACAAAACCAACCGTTACCCAGATTTTCAGCCCGCACAGAGCGGTACTAATGCTCTCACGAGCGGTACTGTCGCCCTGGCGGTAGTGCACGAAGTGCAGTGCAAAAGAGCGCGGTAGTGCCGCCTGAGCGGTACTACTGCTCTCCCCAGCGGTACTACCGCTGGGGTTGCAGCACAAGGCACTCGGAGAGCAGGGCAGGACAGAGCAGGAGCGGTACTGCCGCACCAGCGGTACTACCGCTGCAGACAGCGGTACTACCGCCTACGCACGGTATTGCCGCTCTCCACTGCCGCTCTACTACCGCTGAAAAACAGAGGAGGTTACGCAGAGCCGTGCCACGAGCGGAAGTGGTAGCAGTGGTAGGCGCGGTACTACCGCTTACAAGCGGTACTACCGCTCCTACTGCTGCTGCTACTGTCGCTTGCCCGGTTGGGTCAAAAAGGGGTCAGCGGTAGTATGCCAGTGGGACCACCGCTGGACTACCGCTGAACCCGACACGAAAAATCGTGTCCCGAATCGAGGCGGTAGTACGAGCGGTACTGGTAGCGGCACTACCGCTTACAAGCGGTACTACCGCTGCCAGCCGCGGTACTACCGCTGGCGGCTGTCCGAGCACTCCTGCGAAATGGAAGGCGAAACTCCAAAGATGCGGAAAGGAATAAAGGGTGCAAATGAAAGTGTGTACGTGTTGATTCCACCCAAACCTTTCCAAAGTGGACCCCCTCTTGATAGTACGGTATTTCCTACGACTCAAGTCCACCGAAAATGAAACGAAGGAAAATAAACTGTCTTCACTCTAATACATCGAGGGGCATCAATCGTCTTGTGCCAAGTGATGGAATATCTGAAATGCTCAATGCACACGATTAGTCCGCAAAAGCATTATCATCAATCACCAAAACCACTAAGGGAGAAATATGCCCTAACAATCTCCCCCTTTTTGGTGGATTGATGACAACACGGGATTTGCACAAGGAATAAAATGAGATAATAAGCAAACCCAACATCTACAAAATATAGACGGGCTCCCCCTAGATGTGTGCACTATTTAGGTATGCTTTTGGAATGCAAAGCACACACACGAGAGAGAAAAGCAAAGCAAATACGACATACTCGTGTCTCGGCAAATCCCTAAACTCTCTCCCCCTTTGGCATCGAGACGCCAAAAGGGCAAAGAGTAAAACAACGATCACATGTGATAGCAACGCTGGAGATCCTCATCATCAATACTCCCCGTGGTCGCTTGCGTCCTCGTCAGCAGCAGTAGCAGTGGTGGTCTGATCAACATCTGAGTCCGTCCAGTGACAGTGCTGCGTGGTCCACTCCTCCTCATCGGTGATCCGATCCTCTGATCCACTGGCAACCTCGACCCCAAGCTGCCTCATGATGAGCTTGTCACGACCTCGGGATTTCTTCTCTGCCACATGAGCCATGTACTGCCTGTGAGCCTCCATACAAAATAGCTTCTTCATCTTCAACTTGAGCTTCTTAGCCCAAGATGGCTCCACTCCAGCTGGCTCATAGTCAGGCTCGTCATCATCATCAACTATATCCTCATCCATAGGAGTCTCTGTCTCCGGAACAGGAGTGCCCCAGTTCTCCTTCTGTCTCAGTCGTACGATCTCATGAGAGATCAAGTCACCAGTCACAAACATCTCATCAGGATAAGTGAAGGCCCATGCCTTCTCAATGAGCAGCATCAGGTAAGGGCCATAGATGGGGCACTTGCGCTCAGTGATGGCGGAAAGAAGCTCCGACCACATGATGTGGGAAACATCCAAAGATTGCCCCGTGTTGGACTCCTTCTCACTCTGACAGAACAGCAGCAAATCCACAAGGTAGGAGTGTACCTGATCCAAGTTCCCAATCCGAGGGAAGAGAGTGTGCCTGAAGATGCGATGCAGGATGTCCAGGAAAGGGCTAAGCTCATAAGACTTCTTCTAGGTTGTTGGAGAAATCTTCAGAGTGCTGTAGGGCCAGAGAGCAGACTTGTGCGTAGCACCCGCCTCCTTGTGAGGACGGAATCCAACCGGGTTGTCAAGCCCCTTATCATCATAGCCCAAAAGTTCCATGAACGCCTTCCACTTAACCGAAAGGAGCTTGCTGTTGGTCATCCAAGTCAGAGTCCTCTCCACATCAGTACCGAGGTGAACCGTGGCATAGAACTGAGCCACGATGTCTGCATCAAAATCCTTGTTGAACTCCATAACCTTGATGATGTCCAGCTGATTGCACAGCTCAAGAGCCCCTCCAAAGTAGGGCATGTCCTTCTGCATATGAGGGATATCAAAGGTTCTGACTGACACAAACAGATTCTTCTTTGCTTTGAGCACATCCAGATAGATAGAGCGCTGCTGCTTGGTCCAGAAGGGACGATTGACAAGAGCTGGATCTTGCTCGTGACGGTACGGGTTACGGCGGCGAAACATACAAAACTCCTTGGCATTCATCTCAGTAACGGACTTGACCTTCTCCTTTGGCTTGCTTGCAAGTTGCTTGGTCTTTGCATTGGCTGAGCACTCGAAGTTGCACCGGCATCCTCAGAAGTGCGATAGCGCTTGGAACACCCTGGACGTTCTAGATTCTTGCAACGGGCCTGATGCCCAGCACTGCTATCACCTGGAACCCACAACAAAGAGCGAGGGAAAAGCAGGTGTAAATCATTGCATAAGCCAATCAAAAAGGAAACAAAGTGAGGTGAAGGTTGGTACGAGGTAAGTGGAAGTTGATATCCCTGAGCGGTAGTACCGTCCATCAGCAGCGGTAGTACCGCTCGAGAGGAGCGGTAGTACCGCTCGAGGCGAATATCACAGGGCTGACCACAACCGCGGCTAGATCCGGTACTACTGGGGATGCCAAATTCAAATTTCCTCCAACCAAACTTCAATCCACCTATTCTAGCAGTCTTCTACGTCCTACTCAAGCCTCGATTTGAATAAAAAAATCGACGTATGCCACACGCATTGCCCTAGAACCTAGATTCAAAAAATAGAACCATAGGAGAGGAAAACGAGAGCAATACCGGCATCCATGGCAAGAGGAGATGGTGGGGAACGATCCCACCAGACGGAATCGCGGAAGACGGCACGGAATCGGCGGCCCGACGGCGGCCCACCGGTGCTTGTTCGTCGCCTGTGAGAGGAGAAGGCGTGGGAGAGACGAATGGGTATGGGGGAGTTGGAACCCCCCCTGCCCGAGTCATAACCCCCCAAACCCACCACAGAGCGGTAGTACCGCTTAGAGGAGCGGTAGTACTGCCCCGGTACTACTCCACGGCAGGAGGCCAGGTAGTACCGCTCGAGCGGTAGTACCGGGGTGCTAGGACGGTAGTACCGCTTATAAGCGGTAATACCGCCCAGACACCGCGGTAGTACCGCGCAGGCGAGAGCAAGCAGGATCAAGACAAAAAAATGGCTTGTGTAAATTTAGAGAGGTTGTAGATGATATGGCTTGGGCTAGAGACACGAAACACCAGCAAATGGGCAGAGACACTCCAAGTTCAAAAAGAGAGAAAAAGCGAGGAGCAAACTTGGAGTGACTCAAAGCACAAACAAACCCCTAACGATAAAAACTCTCAAAGAGAGGGTGGTGGCCGAAGCCACCTATGTTTGAGTCAATTGGTATGGCACCGCGAAGATTTTAACCTTGGGCCCATGACCAAAACTCATCTTTGAAGCACATGAACCATCAAAAATGGCTAAAGTGAAAGACTTGATCAATTTATGCATAATGGGGGGAGGGAGAGTTCATTGAGAGAACAACACTCCCCCTATGTCCATGCCTACATCTAGAACAAGATAATCATGATGAATGTGGTGGGGTGTGACGAGATTCAAGACACGTTGTTCGAATCAATGATATTTAGCTCATGCCTTAACTCGCGAAATCTTGCTTCATCCAATGGCTTCGTGAAAATATCCGCTAGTTGCTCTTGAGTTCCTACATGAATAATATCAATCTCTCCCCGCTTGACGTGATCCTGGATGAAATGATGACGAATCTGAATGTGCTTCGTCTTGCTATGTTGCACCGGATTTTAGGAGATCTTGATTGCACTTTCATTGTCACAGAAAAGAGGCACTTTGTCACAAGTGACACCGTAATCCTTTAAAGTTTGCCTCATCCATAACAATTGTGCACAACAACTTGCGGCAGCTACATACTCGGCCTCGGTGGTGGAGAGAGACACACAATTTTGCTTCTTCGAAGACCAACTCACCAAAGAGCGACCAAGGAATTGGCACCCTCCGGAGGTTGACTTCCTATCCACACGGTCTCCCGCCCAATCCGAGTCCGAATAACCCATGAGATCAAAGCTTGCTTCTTTGGGATACCATAAGCCAAAGTTTGGGGTATGAGCCAAATATCGAAAGATTCGCTTGACCGCCACAAAGTGACTTTCCTTAGGCGCAGCTTGAAACCATGCACACATTCCCACACTCAACATGATATCCGGCCTAGATGCACAAAGGTAAAGCAAGGAGCCAATCATGGAACGATATACCTTTTGATCCACCGCTTTACCATTGGGATCAATGTCGAGTTGGCACTTGGTAAGCATTGGAGTCTTGGCCAGTTTGACATCTTCTAGCTTGAATCTCTTGAGCATGTCTTGGGTGTATTTGGCTTGGTTGATGAAGGTTCCTTCTCTTCTTTGCTTGACTTCGAACCCAAGAAAGAACTTCAACTCTCCCATCATAGACATCTCAAACTTCTCGGTCATGAGTGCGGCAAACTCATCATTAAAAGCTTTGTTAGGAGAACCAAAGATAATATCATCAACATATAGTTGGCATATGAACAAATCCCCTTTAAACCTCTTAGTAAAAAGAGTGGGATCGATTTTCCCAATTTCAAACCCACGGTCTTGCAACCACTCGGTAAGGTGCTCATACCACGCACGTGGGGCTTGTTTAAGGCCATAGAGTGCCTTATCGAGCTTGTATACATGATTGGGGAACTTGGGATCCTCGAACCCCGGGGGTTGTTTGACATATACCAACTCATTAAGAGGTCCATTAAGAAATGCACTCTTCACATCCATTTGTTGCAACTTAAAATCATGATGAGAAGCATATGCAAGCAACATACGAATAGATTCAAGACGAGCAACGGGAGCAAAGGTTTCACTGTAGTCGATACCCTCGACTTGGGAGTAGCCTTGTGCCACCAATCTTGCCTTTTTTCGAGTGACAACACCGTTCGTATCTTGCTTGTTCTTGAAGATACATTTGGTTCCAATGACATTATGATTCTCTGTTGGCCTTGGCACCAATGTCCACACTTTGTTGCGCTCAAAGTTGTTGAGTTCATCATGCATGGCTTCAAGCCAATCCGTGTCCTCGAGCGCTTCATGTACCTTTTGGGGTTCAACACAAGAAACAAACGCGTGATGCTCACAAAAGTTTGTTAATTGTCTACGAGTGGTTACCCCTCTTTTCAAGCTTCCATAAACATTCTCCAAGACATGTTGTTGATGCTTGAGTTTAGAAGCAATCTTGGCGGCACGACGCTCCAATAGCTCCTCCGAAGTCACTTGAGGAGGATCATCTTGAGCGTCATCTTGAGCTTGCTCTTGATCATGAGCTTGACCTTGATCTTGAGCTTGCTTGGTGTCGTGATCTTGAACTTGGGCATCATTTGGTGCATCACCATCATCTTGAGGTTGATCTTGCCCTTGATCTTGATCACTTGGTTGAGGGCCTTCGGTTTGTTCTTCGGAAGCGTGTGGGTCAATGGTTGGTGATGGCTCCACTTGCGTAGAGCATTGTCCTTCTCCTTTGGCCACAAGGGGTTCCTCAATGGGGAGTATTTGACCAATCCCCATTCTTCTTATGGCTTGGGGAGGAATTTCATCACCTACATCACACAGACCACTTTGCTCCACTTGGGAGCCATTATTTTCATCAAACTCTACGTTACACGTCTCCTCAATAAGTCCGTTGGACTTGTTGAGGACACGGTAAGCATTAGAGTTTGTAGCATAACCAACAAATATGCCCTCTTGAGCTCTAGATTCGAATTTAGACAAACGAGTACCTTTCTTGAGAATGAAACACTTATATCCAAACACCCGAAAGTACTTCAGGTTGGGCTTGTTACCGGTAAGTATCTCATATGGAGTCTTGTTCAAGCCTTTGCGGAGGTAGAGCCGATTGGATGCATGACATGCGGTGTTGATGGCTTCGGCCCAAAAGTTGTACGGAGACTTGAATTCCGCCATCATGGTCCTTGCCGCGTCCATCAACATTCGGTTCTTCCTCTCCGCTACACCATTTTGTTGAGGGGTATATGGTGCGGCGTATTGATGCTTGATCCCCTCATCACTAAGAAACTCATCCAAGGTGTAGTTCTTGAACTCGGTACCATTGTCACTTCTAATCATCAATATCTTTGCCTCATGTTGACGTTGAGCTTCATTGGCAAAGTCGATGACGGTTTGTTGGGTCTCGCTCTTCCTCTTGAAGAAATATACCAAAGTGTATCTTGAATAGTCATCCACAATCACCAAGCAATACTTTCTTCCCCCAAGACTATCAAAGGATGGAGGTCCAAAGAGATCCATGTGAAGGAGCTCCAAGGGCCTCTTCGTGTAGATGATAGTCGTGGGTCGGTGAGTTGTCTCATGAAGCTTTCCTTCGATACAAGCACTGCAAGCACGATCTTTGGCAAAACTCACATTTGTTAGTCCACGAACGTGGTCCCCCTTGAGGAGACTTTGCAAAGATCTCATATTGACATGGCCTAGTCGGCGATGCCAAAGCCACCCCACATCAACTTTAGCCATTAGGCAAGTCGCGGTCTTAGTGGGTCGCTCCGAGAAGTTAACCACATAGAGACCGTTATCGACATGCTCAACAAAAGCTACTTTAAGAGTCTTGCTCCACAAAAGGGCCACGATATTAAGGTCAAAGAATGTGGCAAAACCCATAAGTGCAAGTTGACGAACGGCAAGTAAATTGTATGCAAGGGTCTCAACAAGCATGACTTTCTCAATTGATAAATCATGAGAAATCACAACCTTGCCAAGACCCAATACCTTAGATGTTGAGGCATCACCGAATTGAACATGGGTGGGCATAGATGAGCTTGGTTGCACGTCCACCACCAAATGCTTGCTCCCGGTCATATGATTTGTTGCTCCACTATCGAGCAACCATGATCCTCCACCGGAAGCAAACTCCTACAAGAGATCAATGCTTGGTTTTAGGTACCCATTTTTTAATGGGTCCTTTGATGTTAGAAACAAGGGTCTTAGGAACCCAAATAGATCATTCAATGTACTCATAATAAGAACCAACAAATTTGGCATAAACATGCCCATCACTAGCACGGCATAAAACATAAGAAGGGTTAAAGTCGCCGGCTTTGTTCGATGGAGTGTGTTTGTCCTTCTTGACATTTCCACCCACCACCTTGTTCTTTTTCTCCTTACGAGCACCCTCTCCCTTCTTGACAAATACCTCTTTGAGAGGGAAAGGTTTCTTGGTCTTGTTGTTCTTCTTCTTCTTTGACTTGGGCACAAACCCAAGTCCCTCCTTTGCCACAACATCCTTTGATTGCTCAAAAGTTCGTTGAGGTTCTTCTCACCTTGTATGCAAGTCACTAGACCTTTCTCGAGTTGCTCTTTCAACTTGGCATTCTCCTCCACAAGATGCTCATGCTCACAACAAGGGTTAGTTGCAATGACATTATCAATTAAAACGAACGGAGGACAAGTGGCTATTTCCGTTGTTTGCTTCACTTGGAGTTGATCATGAGACTCTTTGAGAGAGCCATGAGCACTTTTCAAAGCCTTGTGGGCTTTGTCAAGTAGCTCAAACTCCTCCTTGAGTCTAGCATGGCCAACTCCAAGGTCAACCTTGTCAGATTTGAGCACACGTGTAGGAACTTGAGCATGTTCAAGATCTTTCTTTAGTTGAGCAAGGTCAACGTTGTGTGACTCCTCATGAGCCAAATGAAGACCTCGCTCTTCCTCAAGAGCAATGGAAAGATCCGCAATCTCATCGGCATAATCACGACTATGGCCTTGCAAGTTAGTGATGGTTTCTTCGTGAGACTCAATGATATCATTGGCCTCACCAAGTTGTTCCAAGAGAGCAACAAAGTGCTTCTTGGTCTCACCTTTGAGCTTACTCATGAACTTATCAAACTCGTTCTCATCCACCTTTACCATCTCACTATCATCCACACAATTCAACAATGAATGTGTAGTAGTGGTAGTGGTTTTGATGTTGGAGGTTACCTTGTTGATACCTTTGGCCATGAGGCACTTGGCAATGATGTTTTCATTGGGGCCGCCGAAGAGAGACACCTTGGCTGGGGAAGAGGTGGCAATGGCCACGGTTGCCGTTGCCATTCCTTCACCACTTGTGTCTTCATCATCATCATCGGAGATGTACTCTTCTTGCACCACCAAGCCCTTTGGAGGCACCTTCTTGTTGAAATTGTTCTTGTTGGGGAAGGACTTGGCCTTGTCTTTGCGGATGAGCTTGCCACCATTGTCCTCCCTCTTCTCATACGGGCAATCCGCAACAAAGTGACTCACATTGCCACAATTGTAACAAGTCCTTACTCGTTGCTTGCCCTTTGAGTTGTTCTTGGAGGAGTTGGGCCTTGTGTTTCTCTTGTTGCCCCAAAATTGCCTTGACGCAAGAGCCATGTGCTCGTGGTAAGCATATTTGGTGTCTTTGGGGCAACTCTCTTCTTCTTCCTCTTCTTCTTCTTCCGGAATCCCCTTGGCCTTCAAAGCAAGGTTGGGTGAGCCTTTCTTTGACCGGACACGAGCTAGAGCATTGTCGGCGGTCTTGTTCATGATGTTCATGGCAATAAAGTCATCCAACACTTCACTTGAAGACAATGTGTGGAAGTCCGGTCTTTGACGGATCACGGAGGACATTGCCTTGTTGAATGGCATGATGGCCTTGAGAAACTTGCGCTTGATCCAATTATCATTCGTATCCTTGCTCCCATGATCTTGAAGAGTGACCGCAAAAGTTGTCAATCTTCGGTAGAGATCCCGAGGATCCTCATCTTCATTCATCACAAATTCATCGGCCTCATCAAGTACCACCTCAAAGTTGGACCGTTGAATGCTTGAGCTTCCCTTGTACAAAGATATAATGTGTTCCCAACAATCCTTTGTACGGGATAAGGGACGCAAGTGAGCTAGATCTTCGGGAGGCACCGCGGATTGAAGGATGAACAAAGCGGAGTGATTGTATTGATTGTCCGCCTCTTCTCTTGGAGTGAGGTTGCTTGCATCATGTGGGTAGAAGCCTTGCTCGATGATTCTCCAAAGATTCGTTGAGCTGTGATTCAAATGAGACTTGATACCAAAAACCCAATTAGCAAAATCACCCTTTACGAGCTTAGGAGGAGGACCAAGATGGTTAATATGCGGTGTAGGGACCGGTCCTCCATAGGCCGGGGGAGGGGGAACCGAGGCGTAGGTTCCCGTCCCATTCTTACCATGAGGGGAAGATGTTTGAGTGTCTTTAGCCGCTTCCTTGCCAGAATTGGCCTCCGACGCCGATGCGGTGGGATTAACCACAAGCAACGGATCGGGAGTGGACTTCAACCCCTCAAGGAGTTCTTTAAGCATGGACTTGACCTCGGCCGTCATAGACGTCTTAAGTGAAGCCATAGCTTCATTTAAGACGTCTCGGGTGACCGTGTTCAACTCCACGGCCTCGGGCACTTCCTCATCCCGATCCCCGTCGTCAACCATACTCTTCGGGTGGTGAAACCCATAATAAAGAGACGAGGCTCTGATACCAATTGAAAGGATCGATATGGTTGACTAGAGGGGGGGTGAATAGGCAACTACCAATTTTTAGCTTTTCTTAACAAATTAGGGTTAGCAACAAAATAGGTTGTCTAGATGTGCAACTAGGTGAGCAACCTATATGATGCTAACAATCACAACACAAGCAAGCAAAGGATACAGCACAAGTAAAGCAAGCAAAATTTAAAGGTAAGAAATAACCACAAGTGGAGCCGGTGAAGACGAGGATGTGTTACCGAAGTTCCTTCCCTTTGAGAGGAAGTACCTCTCCGTTGGAGCGGTGTGGAGGCACAATGCTCCCCAAGAAGCCACTAAGGCCACCGTATTCTCCTCACGCCCTCACACAATGCGAGATGCCGTGATTCCACTAGTGGTGCCCTTGAAGGCGGCGACTGAACCTTTACAAACAAGGTTGGGGCAATCTCCACAACTTAATTGGAGGCTCCCAACACCACCACGGAGCTTCACCACAATGGAATGTGGCTCCGAGGTGACCTCAACCGTCTAGGGTGCTCAAACACCCAAGAGTAACAAGATCCGCAAGGGATTAGTGGGGGGAATCAAATTTCTCTTGGTGGAAGTGTAGATCGGGGCCTTCTCAACCAATCCCTAAAGAATCAACAAGTTTGATTGGCTAGGGAGAGAGATCGGGTGAAAATAAGCTTTTGGAGCAACAATGGAGTTTGGGGAGGAAGAGATGGTCTTCTTGGGGAAGAAGACCCCTTTATATAGTGGGGGGACAAAACTAACCGTTACCCAGATTTTCAGCCCGCACAGAGCGGTACTACTGCTCTCACGAGCGGTACTGCCGCCCTGGTGGTAGTGCACGAAGTGCAGTGCAAAAGAGCGCGGTAGTGCCGCCTGAGCGGTACTACTGCTCTCCCCAGCGGTACTACCGCTGGGGTTGCAGCACAGGGCACTCGGAGAGCAGGGCAGGACAGAGCAGGAGCGGTACTGCCGCACCAGCGGTACTACCGCTGCAGACAGCGGTACTACCACCTACGCACGGTACTGCCGCTCTCCACTGCCGCTCTACTACCGCTGAAAAACAGAGGAGGTTACGCAGAGCAGTGCCACGAGCGGAAGTGGCAGCGGTGGTAGGCGCGGTACTACCGCTTACAAGCGTTACTACCGCTCCTACTGCCACTGCTACTGCCGCTTGCCCGGTTGGGTCAAAAAGGGGTCAGCGGTAGTATGCCAGTGGGACCACCGCTGAACCCGACACAAAAAATTGTGTTCCGAATCGATGCGGTAGTACGAGCGGTACTGGCAGCGGCACTACCGCTTACAAGCGGTACTACCGCTGGCAGCTGTCCGAGCACTCCTGCGAAACGGAAGGCGAAACTCCAAAGATGCGGAAAGGAACAAAGGGTGCAAATGAAAGTGTGTACATGTTGATTCCACCCAAACCTTTCCGAAGCGGACCCCCTCTTGATAGTACAGTATTTCGTACGACTAAAGTCCACCAAAATTGAAACGAAGGAAAATAAACCGTCTTCACTCTAATACATCGAGGGGCATCAATCGTCTTGTGCCAAGTGATGGAATATCTGAAATGCTCAATGCACACGATTAGAACGCAAAAGCATTTTCATCAATCACCAAAACCACTAAGGGAGAAATATGCCCTAACATTAATGCTTTGTTCCGGTTCTCTATTAAAAGGAGCACCTTAATTACCCTTAGTTTCCATTAGGACCCCTGATACGTCTCCAACGTATCTATAATTTTTTATTGTTCCATGCTATTATAGTATCAATCTTGGATGTTTTATATGCAATTATATATCATTTTTTTGGACTAACCTATTAACCTAGTGCCTAGTGCCAATTGCTGTTTTTTTCCTGTTTTTTGCTTTTCAGAAAATCAATATCAAACGGAGAAAAAACTTTGGATTGATTTTTTCTGGACCAGAAGAGACCCTCGAAGGTTCCGAAGAAGACCAGAAGAGCCACGAGGGAGCGACAAGCACGGGAGGCACGCCCCAGGGGGGTAGGCGCGCCCCCAGGCTTGTGGGCCCCTCGTGGCACATCTTGACCTAATTCCACCGCTATAAATTCTCAAATATTCACCATATACCAGAGAGAAACCTAAAAAAACTTTTACACCGCCGCAAGCCTCTGTTCTTCCGCGATCCCATCTGGAGGCCTTCTCTGGTAATCTGCCGGAGGGGGAATTGATCACGGAGGGCTTCTACATCAACCTTGTTGCCCTTCCAATGATGTGTGAGTAGTTTACCACAGACCTACGAGTCCATAGCTAGTAGCTAGATGGCTTCTTCTCCCTCTTTGATCTTCAATACATTGTTCTCCTCGATCTCCTTGGAGTTCTATTCGATGTAATCTTCTTTTGCGGTGTGTTTGTTGGGATCCGATGAACTGTGGGTTTATGATTAGATTATTCATGAGAAATATTTGAGTCTTTTCTGAACTTATTGATGCATGATTGTTATAGCTTTGTATTTCTCTCCGATCTATCTGTTTGGTTTGGCCAACTAGATTGATTTATCTTGCAATGGGAGAGGTGCTTTGTGATGGGTTCAATCTTGCGGTGTTCTATATCCCAGTGACAGAAAGGGACAAGACACGTATTTGTATTGTTGCCATTAAGGATAAAAAGATGGGGTTTAATCATATTGCTTGAGTTTACTTTGTCTACATCATGTCATCTTGCTTAAGGAATTACTATGTTTTCATTAACTTAATACCCTAGATGCATGCTGGATAGCGGTCGATGGGTGGAGTAATAGTAGTAGATGCAGGCAGGAGTCGGTCTACTTGTCTCGGACGTGATGCCTATATACATGATCATTGCCTTGAATATCATCATAACTATGCGCTTTTCTATCAATTGCCCAACAGTAATTTGTTTACCCACCGTATGCTAGGCATTCGAGAGCGAAGCCTCTAGTGAAAACTATGGCCCCCGGGTCTACTTTTATCATATATAAAATCCAAAAATACCTTGCTGCAATTTTATTTCTTTTATTTTACTTTGTAATTTACTTTTCTATCTATCACTATCAGAATTAATCCTTGCAAGTAACCGTCAAGGGGATTGACAACCCTCTTGTTTGCGTTGGGTGCAAGTATTTGCTTTTGTGTGTGTAGGTGCTGCTAACGAGGTTCTGTGTGGTTCTCCTACTAGATTGATAACCGTGGTTCTTAACTGTGGGAAATACTTATCTCTACTGTACTGCATCATCCTCTCCTCTTCGGGGAAATCCCAACGCAGTTCACAAGTAGCAGGAAGAATTTCTGGCGCCATTGCCGGGGAGACATCACCAAAACCTATCGAGTACCTTTGCATAAACTATCATCTACTTGCTCTTATTTTCATTTGCCTTTTTATTTGCATTTGCCTTTTTATTTGCATTTTCCTCTCGTTTTCATCTCCCCCACTTCTAAAACAATTTTACAAAAAACACAAAAATATTTTCATTTGCTTGTTTGCTAGTTTGCTTACTTTGTCGCTATGTCTCAAGAAAACACCAAATTGTGTGACTTTTCAAATAATAATAATTATTAGTACTCGAATTGCTCCTCCCGCCACTAGTGCGGAGTCATGTGACATTAATGCTGCTTTGCTCAATCTTGTTATGAAAGAACAATTTTGTGGTAGTCCTAATGAAGATGCTGCATCCCGTCTTAATACTTTCATTGAACTTTGTGATATGCAAAAGAAGAAAGATGTGGATAATGATATTTTCAAATTAAAATTATTTCCGTTCTCACTACGAGATCGTGCTAAAACTTGGTTTGCATCCTTGCCTCAAAATAGTATTGATTCTTGAGATAAGAGTAAGGATGCTTTTATTGCCAAATATTTTCCTCCCGCTAAGATTATTTCTCTAAGAAATCAAATTATGAATTTTAAGCAACTTGAGCATGAACATGTTGCACAATCTTGGGAGAGAACGAAATTAATGATAAGAAATTGCCCAACACATGGTTTAGGTGATCATACAAAACTTTTATGCGGGACTAAACTTTGTTTCTAGAAATCTTCTAGACTCTACCGCAGGTGGTACTTTTATGGAAATTACATTGGGAGAAGCTACAAAACTCCTTGATAATATTATGACAAATTATTCTCAATGGCACACTGAAAGAACTCCAACTGGTAAGAAGGTAAATTTTGTTGATGAAATTAATACTTTGAGTGATAAGATGGATGCTCTCAAGAAATTGGTTGCTAGTAAAAGTGCTCATATTGATCCTAATGATGTGCCATTGTCTACTTTGATTGAGAAAAATAATGATGGTATTGGCGTGAATTTTATCTCTAGAAATAATTTCAACAACAATGCTTATAGGGGTAATTTCAATCCTAGACCGTTTCCCGGAAATTCCTCTAATAATTGTGCTAATTCCTATGGTAATTTATATAATAATAATAATAATAATAATAATAATAGGATACCCTCTGATCTTGAAAGTAATATTAAAGCATTTATTAATTCTCAAAAGATTTTCAATGCTATGGTAGAAGAAAAATTGAATAAAGTTGATGATATGGCTAGGAACATGGATAGAATTGCTCATGATGTGGATACTCTCAAAATTAAAATTTTGCCACCCAAGCATGATATAAATGAGTCTATTAAATCTATCTATCTCTCCATTAATGAAAGTAAAGAAAGAACCGCTAGGTTGAGAGCTAAGCGAGAATTCTTAGAAAAAGGTATTCCACCCGGTTTCTATCGTAGTAATGATGAAGATATTAAAATGATTGGTGTCTCACCTATTGAATCTTTAGTTATGAATGTAAAACTTGATAAAAAAGGTACTGAAGATGAGTCAACTTTAGCTAGAAGGCTTCCCAATTATTTGGAGGGTGATGATCTTATTGATAAAAATGATAAAAGTGGGTTTGGAGAGGTCAAAACTTTAAATAGTGATGTGCCCACTACTTTGGATTACAAGGAATTTAATTATGATAATTGCTCTTCAGTTGAATGTATTTCCTTGTTTCAATCCATGATTAATTCAACTAATGCCTATGAACAAAATAAAGCTTTTACTAAACATGTTGTAGAAGCTATGATAAAAGCTCATGAAGAAAAGCTTGAGTTGGAGGTTTCAATACCTAGAAAATTACATGATGAATGGGAACCTACTATTAAGGTTAAAATTAAAGATTATGAATGTAATGCTTTGTGTGATCTAGGTGCTAGCGTCTCTACTATACCACAATCTTTATGTGATGTGCTAGGTCTCACCGATATGGATGTCTGTTCCCTTAATTTACATCTAGCGGATTTCACTATTAAAAAACCATTGTGTAGAATAAATGATGTGCTCACTCTTGCAAATAGGAATTATGTACCCATGGATTTTATTGTGCTTGATATTGAATGCAATCCGTCTTGTCCTATAATACTTGGTAGGCCTTTCCTACGAACCATAGGTGCTATTATTGATATGAAAGAAGGTAATATAAGATTCCAAATTCCATTAAAGAAAGGGATGGAACACTTCCCTAGAAAGATAATTAAGCCACCATATGAATCTATTATGAGGGCCACCTATGGAATTAATTTGAAGGATGATAATACTTGAAACAATGCATTATGCCTAGCTAGGGGAATAAAACAATTGCGCTTGTTGGGAGGCAACCCAATATTTATCTTAAATTTTTGTTTTTTATTTATGTTTTGTGTGTTTACACAATTATATATTCTGTTATGATTGTGTTTTTATCTTTTAATTAGTGTTTGTGCCAAGTAATGCCTTTGAGATGATTTGGATGATAGTATAATTGATGCTGTTTGGAAAACAGAAAGTTTTGCGTCCAGTATTTGATTTTTGGATCTGTACTGGAGCATCAGAAAAATCTAAAATTTCTACACAGAATTTTTTTATCAATTTTTTACATTTTCCTAAGTTTTCAGAATTTTTGGAGTTACAGAAGAATGGTTTTTAAATAGATCTTTACAGATTGTTCTGTTTTAGACAGATTCTGTTTTTGTTGCATAGTTTGCTTATTTTGATGAATCTATGGATCGTATCGGGGGGTATGAGCCATGGGGAAGTTGGATTACAGTAGAATTATTCCAATATTAAATATGAATCAATTTACAATAGTACCTAAAGTTTAAGATTTATTTGTTATACTAACGGATCTCACGAGGTTTCTGTTGAGTTTTGTGTGTTGAGGTTTTCAAGTTTTGGATGAGACCACGATGGATGAAGGAATAAGGAGCGGCAAGACCCTAAGCTTGGGGATTCCCAAGGCACCCCAAGGTAATATTCAAGGAAGACCCAAGCGTCTAAGCTTGGGGATGCCCCGGATGGCATCCCCTCTTTCGTCTACAATCAATCGGTATATCACTTGGAGCTATATTTTTTATTCATCACATGATATCTGTTTTACTTGGAGCGTCTTGTGCTATAGTTTGCTTGCTTTTGTTTTCTTTTTAGTTTGCTACAATCATCTTTACTGAACACACCTTTTTGAGAGGGACGCACATTATTCGTGATTTGTTAGAATACTCTTTGTGCTTCACTTATATCTTTTGAGCTAGGCAGTTGCTCTAGTGCTTCACTTATATCTTTTAGAGCACGGTGGTAGTTATAATTTAAAGAAATAGTAGAACTCTCATGCTTCACTTATATCTTTTAGACAGTCTAATAATTAGCAATGGTAATATGCACGGGTTATGAATTTTGTCCTAATATGATAGGTATTCAAGAAGGATATAATAAAAACTTTCATGTAGATCACTGAATATGTTAAGTTTGATTCCATGCAATAGTTTTGCGATATTAAGAAGGTAATATGTGGGAGGTACAAGTGAATGATTGTGGTTTAGTAAGAATATTGGTGTTAAGGTTTGTGATTCCCGAAGCATGCACGTATAGTCCTTAGTGTGATGAAGTTGGAGCATGATTTATTATTGATTGTCTACCTTTGCGTGAAGGTCGGGGGGCGCGCGATGGTTAACTCCTACCAACCTCCCTCCTAGGGGCACATCTTGACCTAATTTCGTCGCTATAAATTCACAAATATTACCCATATACCAGAGAGAAACCTAGAAAAACTTTTCCGCCGCCACAAGCCTATGTTCTTCCGCGATCCCATCTGGAGGCCTTCTCCAGTAATCTGCCGAAGGGGGAATCGATCACGGAGGGCTTCTACATCAACCTTGCTGCCCTTCCGATGATGTGTGACTAGTTTACCACAGACCTACAGGTCCATAGCTAGTAGCTAGATGGCTTCTTCTCTCTCTTTGATCTTCAATACAATGTTCTGTTGGAAATATGCCCTAGAGGCAATAATAAATTGGTTATTATCATATTTCCTTGTTCATGATAAATGTTTATTATTCATGCTAGAATTGTATTGACCGGAAACTTAAATACATGTGTGAATACATAAACTACACCATGTCCCTAGTAAGCCTCTACTAGACTAGCTCGTTGATCAAAGATGGTTATGGTTTCCTGACCATAGACATGAGTTGTCATTTGATAACGGGATCACATCATTAGGAGAATGATGTGTTGAACAAGACCCAACCGTAAGCTTAGCATCAGATCGTTTAGTTTATTTGCTACAGCTTTCTTCATGTCAAGTATCTATTCCTAAGACCATGAGATCATGCAACTCCTGGATACCGGAGGAATACCTTGTGTGCAATCAAATGACACTTCGTAACTGGGTGATCATAAAGGTGCTCTACAGGTATCTGCGAAGGTGTTTGTTGGGTTGCATGGATCGAGACTGGGATTTGTCACTCCGTATGACGAAGAGATATCTTTGGGCCCTCTCGGTAATACAACATCGTAAAGAGCTTGCAAGCAATGTGGCTAATGAGTTAGTCACGGGATCTTGTATTACGGAACGAGTAAAGAGACTTGCCGGTAATGAGATTGAACTAGGTATGGAGATACCGACGATCGAATATCGGGCAGGTAGCATATCGTTGGACAAAGGGAATTGCATACTGGATTAACCGAATCCTCGACATCGTGGTTCAACCAATAAAAGATCTTCGTGGAATATGTAGCAACCAATATGGGCATCCAGGTTCCACTATTGGTTATTGACCGGAGAGGTGTCTCGATCATGTCTACATGATTCTCGAACCCGCAGGGTCCGCACGCTTAACGTTCGGTGACGCTAGAGTAGTATTGGGATATGTGCGTTGGTGACCGAATGTTATTCGGAGTCCTGGATGAGATCTCAGACGTCACAAGGAGCTCCGGAATGGTCCGGAGGTAAAGATTTATATATAGGAAGTCCTATTTTGGTCGCCGGAAAAGTTTCGGGTATTACCGGCAGTGTACCGGGAGTGCCGAAAGGGGTCTGGGGGTCCACCTGCCCCGGGGGCCCACATGGCTGTAGGGGGTGCGCCTTGGCCTATACGGGCTAGGGGAACCAGCCCTAAGAGGCCCATGCACCAAGGAGAGGTGGAGGAGGAAGAGTCCTAAGGGGGGAAGGCAACCCACCTAGGTGCCTTGGGGAGGGAGGACACCTCCTTAGGCCGGCGCCCCCTCCTTGGAGGAGTGGCTAGGGCTGCGCCCCAGACCTCCCCCTTGCCTCCTATATATAGTGGGGGAGAGGGAGGGGCTGGACACACCAATTCCCACGCCCCGGCGGCAGCCCTACCTCTCCCATAACTCCGTTTTCTCCTCAGATTGGTTCCGACAGCGTTTGGCGAAGCCCTGCCGGCATTGCACCACCACCATCTCCACCACGCCGTCGTGCTGGTTGAGATCACATCTACTTCTCCTCTCTTGCTTGCTGGATCAAGAAGGAGGAGACGTGACCGAGCCGCACGTGTGTTGAACGCGGAGGTGTCGTCCGTTCGGTACTTCATTGGATTGGATCGTGAAGAGTACGACTACATCAACCGCATTATATACGCTTCCGCTTTTGGTCTACAAGGGTATGTAGACACACTCCCCTCTCGTTGCTATGCTTCTCATAGATAGATCTTGGGTGATTCATAGGAATTTTTTTGATTTTCATGCTTCGTTCCCCATCAGTGGCATCATGAGTCAGGTCTATGCATAGATGTATATGCACGAGTAGAACACAAAGAAGTTGTGGGCGTTGATGCTCAAATTGCTTACCTCTCTTTTCTTATTTGGATTCGGCGGTATTGTGGGATGAAGCGGCTCGGACCAACCTTACATGCCCTCGCACATGAGACCGGTTCCACCGACTGACATGCAACTTGTTTTGCATAAGGTGGCTGGCGGGTGTCTGTCTCTCCTACTTTAGTT
Source organism: Elymus sibiricus (assembly GCA_039707655.1). Lineage (NCBI taxonomy): Eukaryota > Viridiplantae > Streptophyta > Magnoliopsida > Poales > Poaceae > Elymus > Elymus sibiricus. The sequence goes on from CM077664.1 coordinate 327,222,117, forward strand.
GAATCTGATTTAACAAAGGTGGTCCTTGTAGAAGGTTAAAAGGCAACTTGATTATCACCGTTGTGGCTTTACATAGGTAAGAACTGTTCTTGCTAGTTGCCCATAGCAGCCACATAAAATATGCAACAACAAAGTAGAGGACGTCTAACTTGTTTTTGCAGGGCATGTTGTGATGTGGTATGGCCAAAACGTGATGTGATATATGGTAATGTATGAGATGATCATGTTTTGTAATAGGTTCACGACTTGCATGTCGATGAGTACGGCAACCGGCAGGAGCCATAGGGTTGTCTTTAATTTATTATATGACCTACGTGTCAATCATTAAACGCCATGTAATTGCTTTACTTTATCGCTATGCGTTAGCAAAAGTTGTAGAAGCCATAATTGGTGAGACAACCACGTGACGACACAATGATGGAGATCATGGTGTCATGCTAGTGACGATGGAGATCATGCCGATGCTTTGGAGATGGAGATCAAAAGCACAAGATGATGATGGCCATATCATGTCACATATTGATTGCATGTGATGTTTATCTTTTTATGCATCTTATTTTGCTTAGGACGACGGTAGCATTATAAGATGATCCCTTCACTTAATTTTAAGATAAAAAGTGTTCTCCCTAAGTATGCACCGTTGCGAAAGTTCATCGTTTCGAAGCACCATGTGATGATCGGGTGTGATAGACTCTACGTTCACATACAACGGGTGTAAGCCAGTTTTACACATGCAGAATACTTGGGTTAAACTTGACGAGCCTAGCATGTACAGACATGGCCTCGGAACATGGAGGACCGAAAGGTCGAACATGAGTCATATAGTAGATATGATCAACATGGAGATGTTCACCATTGATGACTACCCCATCTCGCGTGATGATCGGACATGGGTCAGTTGATTTGGATCATGTAACACTTAGACAACTTGAGGGATGTTGATTTAAGTGGGAGTTCATTAGTAATTTGATTAACTGAACTAATTATCATGAACTTAGTCTAAATTGTCTTTGCAAAATTGTGTTGTAGATCAATGGCTCGCGCTGTAGTTCCCCTGAATTTTAATGCGTTCCTAGAGAAAGCTAAGTTGAAAGATGATGGAAGCAACTATGTGGACTGGGTCCGTAACTTGAGGATTATCCTCACTGCTGCACAGAAGGCTTATGTCCTTGATGCACCGCTAGGTGAAGCACACCCCCAGCGTTGTCTGTGCATGTTGTGAACATCTGGCAGGCACGTTCTGATGACTACTCGATAGTTCAGTGCGCCATGCTTTATGGCTTAGAACCGGGGCTCCAAAGACGTTTTGAGCACCACGGAGCATATGAGATGTTCCAGGAGCTGAAATTGGTATTTCAAGCTCATGCCCGGGTTGAGAGGTATGACACCTCTGACAAGTTCTTTAGCTGCTAGATGGAGGAGAACAGCTCCGTTAGTGAGCATATACTCAAAATGTCTGGGTATAACAACCGCTTGAATCAGTTGGGAGTTAATCTTCCAGATGAAACGGTTATTGACAAAGTTCTCCAGTCACTGCCACCAAGCTACAAGGGCTTTGTGATGAACTATAATATGCAAGGGATGGAGAAAACTATCCCCAAACTTTTCACGATGCTTAAGGCTCCGGAGGTAGAAATCAAGAAGCAGCATCAAGTGTTGATGGTTAAAAAGATCACTAGTTTCAAGAAAGGTAAGGGAAAGAAAGGGAACTTCAAGAAGAATGGCAAGACAGTTGCCGCTCCCGTGAAGAAACCCAAGGCTGGACCCAAACCCGAGACTGAGTGCTTCTATTGCAAGGGGAATGGTCACTGGAAGCGAAACTGCCCAAGTACTTGGCAGATAAGAAGGCTGGCAACGCCAACAAAGGTATATTTGATATACATGTTATTGATGTGTACCTTACTAGTGCTCGTAGTAGCGCCTGGGTATTTGATACTGGTTCGGTTGCTAATATTTGTACCTCGAAATAGGAGCTGCGGAATAAACAAACACTAGCTAAGGACGAGGTGACCATGCGCATTGGAAATGGCTCCAAGGTTGATGTGATCACTGTCGGCACACTCCCTCTACGTCTACCTTCGGGATTAGTTTTAAACCTAAATAATTGTTATTTGGTGCCTGCGTTAAGCATGAACATTATATCTGGATCTTGTTTATTGCGAGACGGTTATTCATTTAAGTCAGAGAATAATGGTTGTTCTATTTATATGAATAATATCTTTTATGGTCATGCACCCTTGTTGAATGGTTTATTCTTGTTGAATCTCGATCGTAGTGATACACATGTTTATAATATTGATGCCAAAAGATGCAAAGTTAATGATGATAGTACCACATACTTGTGGCACTACCGCTTAGGTCATATTGGTGTAAAGCGCATGAAGAAACTCTATGCTGATGGACTTTTGGAATCTCTTGATTATGAATCATTTGAGACATGTGAACCATGCCTCATGGGAAAGATGACTAAAACCCTGTTCTCCGTATCAATGGAGCGGGCTAGTGATTTGTTGGAAATAATACATACCGATGTATGTGGTCCGATGAGTGTTGAAGCACGCGGTGGATATCGTTATTTTCTTACCTTCACAGATGATTTGAGTAGATATGGGTATATTTACTTAATGAAACACAAGTCTGAAACATTTGTAAAGTTCAAAGAATTTCAGAGTGAAGTGGAGAATCATCGTAACAAGAAAATAAAGTTTCTACGATCCGATCGTGGAGGTGAATATTTGAGTTACGAGTTTGGTATGCATTTAAGACAATGTGGAATTGTTTCACAGCTCACGCCACCTGGAACACCACAGCGTAATGGTGTGTCCAAACGTCGTAATCGTACTCTATTGGATATGGTGCGTTCTATGATGTCTCTTACCGATTTGCCACTATCGTTTTGGAGTTATGCATTAGAGACAGCCGCATTCACTTTAAATAGGGCACCGTCTAAATCCGTTGAGACGACACCGTATGAGTTGTGGTTTGGCAAGAAACCTAAGCTGTCATTTCTTAAAGTTTGGGGATGCGACGCTTATGTCAAGAGGCTTTAGCCTGGTAAGCTCGAACTCAAAGCGGAGAAGTGCGTCTTCATAGGATACCCTAAAGAGACCATTGGGTATACCTTCTATCACAGATTCGAGGGCAAAATCTTTGTTGCTAAGAATGGGTCCTTTCTAGAGAAGGAGTTTCTCTTGAAAGAAGTGTCGGTACCAAAACCGGCAGATCTCGGGTAGGGGGTCCGAACTATGGGTCAAGGAGTCGATGGTAACAGAGAGCGTAGAGACAGCGATTTACCCAGGTTCGGGCCCTCTCGAGGAGGTAAAACCCTACGTCCTGCTTGAGTGTATTGATGTGATTGTATGAAGGTTACAGAGTTGATCTACCACGAGATCAGATGGGCTAAACCCTATATTATGAGTCCTCCTTCTACGGACTAAACCTCCTGGTTTATATAGACACCAGGGGGGCCCTAGGGTTACATATGGTCGGTTACCATCAGGGATAACATGCTGCTTACGCCATCTATTCCTTGGAGGAGACGCCAAGACTTCAGAGATTTCCTTCTTTCATACGGGGTCGTCCCCAATCCAGCCTTCCATCGACGTGTAGAGAGCGGCCCACCAGTCCGGCCCATGAGAGATAGGCCGGCAGCCCGAGTACCCCCTAGTCCGGGACACCCTCAGTAGCCCCCAAACTAGCCTTCAATGCCAAGGTCTACGGTCTTCGGCAACTTCATGCTTCAGAAGTCTTCGGCTTGGATGGCGAGTTCCTCCCGTTACCTATATTTGGATTAACAATAATTCGGCCACCAATAAGTCGGTTACCGAGGTATCTTCAGAGAGAGAATTAAATGACGACCCTCGATTTCTGCGCGCCCACGGAATGCGAGCGGCCCGATGGGTTCTTACAAAAATTTCCCTTTAATAGGCCAAGGGCGTGGAGGTTAACGCACCCCACCCCCTGCCATTCTTCTCCACATCCTCGCAAAGCCAAAGTCAACAAACAATGGCAAGCGCCCCAGGCTCTTCCTCACGCCCTCATGGCCCCCGTCAAGGTGATTGGGCGGGATGCTCCGTATCTTGTATGCGACTACGTAGGCTTGAGGCGCAGGGGTATCTACCCGGCTCAGATCTCACATCCACCCGCCCCGGATTAACTTCCGCAGACAGAAAGGCCCTTGCGGAGAATTTCCCTTCCCCTCACGGGGAGGAGAGAGTTTGCATCGTGCCCTTCATGCTGCGAGGCCTGGGTTTTCCCATTCATCCCTTCTTGAGGGGTTTACTAGAGTTCTACGGGATTCAGCTCCACCACCTTACCCCCGGATCGATCCTCCATATTTCGGGCTTCGTCGCTTTATGCGAGATGTTCCTGGGCTGCGAGGCGCACTTTGAGTTGTGGAGGAAATTCTCCTGCCTAGTCCCCCGCACCCGGGAAGGGGTCATCTACGAGGTCGGCAGAGCCGAAGTATGGCGCATTGCCGGGACCGGATACCCCGTTGGGACTCCGAAGAAGGATGCCGAAGAGTGGACTTCGGAATGGTTTTATATCGAAGACGTCCCTTTATTCGATCCAGTTCGAAGGGGTCTACCGGAATTTTCATTGGCTTCTCCAACGAAGCGGTTCAACTGGCGCCCGAAGAGTCCTTCTCAAGAGGAAAGTGCCGAAGTAGCTCGTCTGGCTGATCAAGTGAGGTGGTTAGCTCATAACGGACTAACCATCGTTGATGTGATGGCAATAGCCATTGCTCGATGTGTCCAGCCTCTCCAACAGAGAATTCACCCGCTATGGAACTACAATGGGGAGGACGACGCCGCCCGGTACACCAAGAAGGGGCCTGCCAACCAGGCGGCGATAGCCGCCATACTAGCCGATTTGTTCAAGGGGGAAGAGCAAGAGTTCGCTCGACTACAACTCAAGAAAGGCTTCTCGATGTATGAGCCCATCGAAATGGTGAGTTCGACCACTCTTTATAGTTCGGATATTACCCCAGATTTTTCATAATCGGATATTCATCTCGTCCGAACAGAGTTGGAGGCGATGGATCGAAACGGTGAGTTGCCCGGCTCCTCAACCGGAGAATTACTCTCGCGATGATGATCCTGGGTTTCATGACGACCCTGAAACATCGATTAATTTCGAGGACGGGGTCTTCTACCAGGAGAGCCTTGATGGCTCCAAGGTGGCCCTATTGGCCGATCATCCCAGGGCACTTCCCTCCTCCGTGGTAAGTGGCCAACGGGCTTCCTCTCGAAAGAAACGCTCAGCCGCTGCAGGCCCGAACACACTGACACCTACTCCCAAGGGCCGTCGCACGACGCGCCGAACAGCCGCAAAAGCGGCACCAGCGGCTCCGACGACAAGTAGTCATGGGGTGACCCCACGCGTGGCCCCAACAGGAGCTACATCATCGGCGCCCTGCCCGAAGAGGTAATGTATTCACTGTACTGTTATGGCCTCTATCTTCAACATCCACCGCATATGTCAATAATTTGTTCCATGGTGTTCGATAGACGATGTGTAGAACCGCACGCGGCCGAGGATGTTGAGAAGGTGCCAAGGGGTGACTCAAATCCGAGGTCGCCAGCTGTAACCGGAGTTACTCCGGGAGCCACTGCCGAGGACCAAAATCCCGAGGACTCGGGAGACGTCTCGGTCACTAATTCCGAAGTTGAAAGTGTGATGAATCATCGGCGGCGCAAGGCATCACTTCGGCAAACCGCGTTGTCTAATCAGGGGGTCAATGCTCTTAGCTCGGTAGATGCATACCTCGGCGCTGCCCGAACGGGACTTGAAGGTGCGGTGAGGCTCATGTCTACGAATATGCAGGTATAGTAATAGTTTTGAAAACTAGTACCTAACCCAGTAGCCCCTGAGCCTTAATTTGGGCGGGACGGCCGAGTTAAGGGTCTGATATCCATGCTGCCCTGCTATTTGTGCAGACTGTTCGGGAGCAGAACAAAAAGCTGTCCGAGGACCTCAAGCTGGCTCAAACAGAGTTAAAGTCTGTGAAAACCGAGCTAGAGGGGGTGAAAACATTCACCGGAGAGGCACATGGTAAGTGCCTGAATTTAAAGTTCGTTAAAGAGAAAATGGGGTGGAACACCTCCACTAATGAAAAATGTTTCCATAGCAGCCGAGATGATAAGTCAGCTGCAGAAGGACCTGGATATGGCCAGGAAAGCCCAAAGATATGCGGAGTCACAGCAAGAGGCTGGCTACCGGGTGCTGTCCCGAAGTCATGAGGAGAGGGATAAGCTTAAGGCGGAAGGCGAACAACAGGTCCAAGAAATCAAAAGCTTGAAAGCTCAACTGACTGTAACCCAAGAGGAGCACCAAAGACTGAAAACAGGCATGTTCGATAAGTGCAATCTAACTCGCCCGTTCAATAATTGAACGTATATGGTAGCAAGATGAACAACGCCCCGTCTTATTGTAGTTCTGCTGACCGGGCGTCCCGAAGAGGAAGCCGGTTCCTTCGGGCGGGACCTGCTGAAGGAGCTATCCGCTGTACATGAGCGGGCCCGGAGAGCCATGAAGAGCATGTTCAAAGCACTGTGGCCTGGCGAAGTGGCTCCGGAAGGGATGGCCGAACTCGCAAGTCGCTTCAAAGGAGCTCGGCGCCGCTTTGAGTTATGGAAGATGTCATCTTGTCGTGAAGGAGCACGGGAAGCGTGGGCGATGATCAAGACCCGATTCACCAAGCTGGAACCGGAGCATTTAGCGAGAGTTGGGCCGGTAGGGCCAGATGGGCAGGAAGTGCCCGTGCATCTGGTATATGACCAGGTTATGCCCGCAGCTCGGCTGTCCCAAGCAGATTGTGCTCTGGAGACCATAATAGATGGTCTAGATCAAGATTGATAGGTCGATTCTATGTACCTATGTACTTTACATCGGATAGTCTCCAAACCGTGCATAAAAAACGTTGTCTTAACCAGCCATCGGCTTCCGCCTCCTCGACCAGAAGCCAAGGAGTGTTTTCCTACTATGTAATCCGAGAACGTCGGAAAGATACTTCGGAAAACCAGGCAATCCGGCCATTTGGTGCGAACAGACAAAAACGTGCTCGGGGAGTTATGTTATATTACTGATTAACGTAAGAAACATCTTCCGACGAAAATAGTTCCGCTATGGGTTCCTTTCGTTAGGTGACCACGTTATCCGTGGATGAATAACCGAGTACCCAAATGTAGACGGGGACGGTTACTTCGGGAAAATACCCCGGAAACTTGGTGATAGGTATCAATTATTTTCACTTCCCCCCGTGGCCGACCAACTAGTTGTCTTAAGACGCTAGCTTTCGGCTTCACCCGTCTGAGGTACGTACCCGGGAAATCTGGACGTAACAATCGCGGAGGTGCTCCCTTTACTCCCTAGCCGAACAATCGGGAACGTAGGGGGTAAACATAGGAGCGAGGCGACCCAGCTTGGCCAAATCTTAAGTCAAGTTGATGCATATAGTGGCTTGAGAACGATACAGGAAGGTTGCAAACACGTAAAAAAACGGATGATTGCATAAATGAAAGTTGACGAGCTTCGTAAAAGAAGCCCCCAGGTAACAAAGTGTGGTACATTCAAAGATGTTTGCCGAAGAAGAACTTAACGTAATTCGGCATTTCCGAACACAACCCGGGAGAGACTATTGACTAGAAAGATGAAGATCCAAAAAGGATAAATCAAACAAGGTAAGTTTGCGGGACTAGCCGTAGAAACGTCGCAGCCGAGCTGCATTCCATGGGTTTAGTTCGAGGCGATCGTCCGTCGGGTCGCGGAGGCGGTACGCCCCGCCCGTGAGTACTTGGTCGATTATGAAGGGCCCCTCCCATTTGGGTGCCAGCTTATGCTTCTGCTTCTCCGGGAGGCGCGAGACTAAATCGCCAACGTTGTAGGCCTTTGCCCGTACTTCCCTGCTCTGATAACGTCTGGCCTGCTGCTGATAAAAAGCAGAACGAGCCCGAGCTATGTCGCGCTCGCCTTCCAAGGCGTCCAGGTCATCTTGCCGATCCAGCTTGGCCTCCTTTTCTTCGTACATACGCACCCGAGGGGCGTCGTGAATAAGGTCGCAGGGGAGGATGGCTTCTGCCTCATATACCATGAAGAATGGTGTGTAGCCCGTGGATCGATTAGGAGTGGTGCGTAGGCCCCACAGTACGGAGTCGAGCTCCTCAACCCAATGGCCGCCGGAGTCTTGCAAAGATCGGACCAAACGAGGCTTAATGCCGCTCAAGATCAGGCCATTTGCTCGCTCGACCTGTCCATTAGACTGTGGGTGATACACCGAGGCGTAGTCGAGCTTAATGCCTAAATTAGCGCACCAATCTTTGACTTCCTGGGCGGTAAAGTTGGATCCGTTGTCCGTTATTATGCTGTGGGGAACACCATAGCGGTGTACGACGCCGGATATAAAGTCGATGACCGGCTTAGACTTGGCTGAAGTGACCGGCTTTGCCTCGATCCATTTAGTGAATTTATCTACCATGACGAGTAGATATTTCTTTTTCTTGGTCCCCCCTTTAAGTGGTCCAACCATATCCAGCTCCCAGACCGCGAAAGGCCAAGTAATTGGGATCGTTCGAAGGGCCGTGGGGGCCATATGACTCTGATTTGCAAAGAGCTGGCATCCAACGCAATGTTGGACCAATGTCTGGGCGTCTTTTCGGGCAGTGGGCCAAAAGAACCCTGCTCGGAAAGCCTTGCTGACCAGGGCCCGAGCTGCTGCGTGGTGACCGCCCATGCCAGCGTGAATCTCGGCCAGAAGCTGCCTTCCCTCCTCTTCGGAGATACATCTCTGGAGGACGCCAGTAGTACTTTTCTTATATAGCTCTCCCTCGTGGACTTTATAGGCTTTAGATCATCGAAGGATACACCTGGCCTCAGTCTGGTCAGCCGGTAATTCTTGGCGGAGGAGTTAGGCGAGGAAAGGCTCGGTCCATGGCGCGATTACCGCCATGACTTCGTGAGCCGAAGTTGTCATTGCGATGGCCGAGCCCCCGATAATTCCATTATCTGGTTCAATAGGCGGAGGGATGAACCCTCCTGGGGTAGTGGTGTCCGAGCCCTGGGCGTTCTCCTGCCACACCACGGACGGCTTGAAAAGTCGTTCCAAGAAGGTGTTCTCGGGGACGGGGTCGCGCTTAGCGCCCATTTGAGCCAGGATATCCGCAGCTTGATTGCTGTCACGTGGTATATGGTGAAACTCCAGTCCTTCGAAGCGGGCGGAGATCTTCAGGACGGCGTTGCGGTATGCTGTCATTTTTGGGTCTTTTGCGTCGAATTCGCCGTTAACTTGAGAGATGGCAAGATTAGAATCCCCCCGTACCTCGAGCCACTGTATACCCATTGACACTGCCATCCGAAGTCCGTGCAGCAGAGCCTCGTATTCGGCTGCGTTGTTGGAGTCGGTGTACATGATCTGGAGTATGTACCGAATATTGTCGCCAGTGGGGGATGTGAGGACCACTCCAGCCCCCAGTCCTGCGAGCATTTTGGAGCCGTCAAAGTACATCGTCCAATGTGAGTATGTGCCGTACTCCCTAGAGAGTTCGGCTTCCGTCCATTCCGCCACGAAATCAGCTAAAACTTGAGATTTAATAGCTCGGCGTGGTCGATAGATGATTTCGAAGGGGAGAAGTTCTATAGCCCATTTGGCTATGCGCCCTGTGGCGTCACGATTGTTGATTATGTCATTCAATGGTACTTAGGATGCTACCGTAACCAAGCACTCCTGGAAGTAATGGCGGAGTTTTCGGGATGCCATGAAAACTGCGTAGGCGATCTTCTGGTAATGCGGGTACCTTGTTTTACACGGGGTAAGCACTTCGGATACATAGTACATAGGTTTCTGTACCTGGAACTTGTGACCCTCGGCCTCTCATTCGACAACGAGAACTGCACTGACCACCTGATTCGTCGCCGAGATATATAGCAGCATTGGCTCGGCCGGGCTGGGTGCCGTCAAAATCGGGTTGCTGGCCAGTAGAGTTTTTATTTCTTTGAGTGCCGCCGCCACTTCGCTAGTCCATTCGAAGTTCTTCGTCCGTTTGAGCAATTTATATAGTGGCAGGGCCTTTTCGCCGAGGCGCGAGATGAAGCGGCTTAGGGCTGCAACAGTACCGGCCAGTTTCTGGACGTGTTTGAGCTCAGTGGGGATAGCCAACTCGGACAGTGCCCGGATTTTCGCTGGGTTGGCCTCTATTCCTCTATGGGAAACTATGAAGCCGAGCAACTTGCCGGCCGGCACTCCGAAGACACACTTTTCCGGATTAAGCCGTATATCGAAAGTCCGAAGATTGTCAAAGGTTTGCCGGAGATCGTCCACCAGCTGGCTGACGTGTTTGGTTTTGATAACCACATCGTCCACATAAGCTTCGACTGTTTTGCCGATTTGTTTCTCCAGACACGTTTGGATCATGCGCTGGTATGTGGCCCCTGTGTTCTTTAAACCGAAGGGCATTGTGTTCAAGCAGAATGATCCATAGGGAGTGATGAATGCGGTGGCCGCCTAGTCGGACTCCTTCATTTTGATTTGATGGTATCCGGAGTAAGCGTCAAGGAAACATAGCGAGTCGTGCCCGGCGGTGGCATCAATGATCTGGTCGATGCGGGGCAGGGGGAAAGGATCCTTAGGGCAGGCTTTGTTCAAATCCTTGAAGTCGACGCACAATCGCCAGGACTTATCCTTCTTCGACACCATGACCAGGTTGGCCAACCACTCAGGATGTTTGATGTCCCGGATGAATCCGGCTTCGAGCAACTTGGCCAGTTCCTCACCCATGGCTTGACGCTTGGGTTCGGAAAACCGACGGAGAGTGTGTTTAACTGGCTTGAAACCTTTGATTATGTTCAGGCTGTGCTCGGCTAATCTACGCGGGATTCCTGGCATGTCTGAAGGGTGCCAGGCGAAGATATCCCAGTTTGTGCGCAGAAATTGGCGCAATTCTTCATCAACCGCGGGGTCCAGCTGGGCTCCGATGGACGCCGTCTTGTTGGGATCCGTTGGGTGCACTTGGAATTTAATGATTTCATCTGCTGGTTTAAAGGACGTGGATTTTTGCCTTTTATCAAGGATGACATCGTCCTTGTCCACCGTTGAGCGGAGCGCGGTTAATTCTTCGGCCGCGAGGGCTTCGGACAACGCTTCGAGGGCGAGCGATGCCGTCTTATTCTCGGCTCGCAGGGCTCTGTCCGGATCACTTATTACCGTGATTATACCGTTTGGCCCTGGCATTTTAAGCTTCATGTACCCGTAATCTGGCACAGCATGGAATCGTGCGAAGGCATCGCGCCCTAGTAAGGCATGATACCTGCTGCGGAAGGGCACGATGTGGAAAAGCAGTTCTTCGGACCAGTAGTTCTCGGGAGTTCCGAAGACCACATCAAGAGTCACGCGGCCACTGGCACGCGCCTTCTTTCCGGGGATAATCCCTCGAAAGGTGGTGTGACTTTGCTCTATGCGGGATCTGTCGAACTGCATTTTATCCAAGGTATCCTCGTAGATGAGGTTGAGCCCGCTGCCGCCGTCCATCAACACCTTTTGTAGTCGGAATCCATCCACTATGGGGTCAAGGACAAGGGCGGCAGCGGCTCGAGTAGGACAGGATCTTGGCTGGTCTTGTTCACTAAAAGTGATGGGTGTATCTGTCCAGGAGTCTGTCTCTGCCACGTGGTGAATTTGGGCGAGCTCTCGAAGGGCTCTCTTCCTCTGATTCTTCGAAGAGTAGGTCTCGTAGATTGTTAAGATTTCGGCGTCGTCGTCAAGGGGCATAACTGGACTTTTAGTGGAGTGCGGGCCTCCGAGAATAGCCTCGCCGCTCTTGGCGACTTGCCTGACCACCCAGCAAGCTCGAAGGCTGTGGGTTGGATTTGTAGAGTGTATGGGGCATGGTTTATCCAGTATTCCGTCAAGGACCGTTCTGGACCTCGTCAGGGGTTTCATCTTTTTCTCGGACGGCTCATAGTGGCGTGTCCGGTGAGGGAGCGCGCGTTTCGCCCAAGCTCGGTTTAGTTCCTCTGTGCAAGTTGACTCCCTTTGCTCAAGCTGGGCCTGCCAAGCGTACTCCATGGCGCAATATTTGGACACCAGATCCGATAAATCAGAGAAATTTTGGATGTGGCGGCGGGCGAGGGCGTTTAAGACGCCCTCGTCTCTGCAGTTTTCCCGGAAGATCTCTAGAATGTCCTTGTCGCAGCCATCTGTCATCTTAGTTTTGATGATAAGGAATCTGGCCCAGAAGTGCCGGACTGTCTCTCCGGGCTGCTGCTTAACGTACATCAGGTCCCATATGTCGGGACGTCCTGTGTTATCCGGACAATACTCAATGTGGGGGGTGGGCGGGATAAAAAACTTGATCCCAGCGGAGTGTGAGTCCAGAGTTTTGGGGGCCGCGTCCTGGATTGTGGTGAAATCCGGTTCGCCGAGACCTGGATAATTGACCAGGCGCTAGTGAGCGGATCCGGACTTGCATGTTGAGCCGGACTCCGGCTCTAAACCCTCTCCGGAGCGGAATTCGGCTGCCGAGCTGGAAGGCGAAGCCTGTTGGTCGAAAACCCGCACCTCATGCGTTTTTGGTTCGGAGGTAACGGGTGAGGCCTCTGAGGGGCCTTCGATAGTGGCGACCAAGTGAGTAGTGGCGGGGGTATAAATTTCCCTGTCGTCGGTTTTAAGCCCGATCAGATCGTATACCGAGGACTGGCCATCAGCGATTCCCAGAGCTTGGATCCAATCTAGTATCCCGTTTAATGACGAGAGATCGGTTGATTCCAGGTTTGGGTAATTTGCGGGGTCGACCCGCAGTATGGCCGTGACAGGGGTGTCAGAATTTGTCCCGAAGTTACATTCTGCCGAGGCTGGAGTTCGACAACCGAGCACGGAGGTCAGATCCGGGCTCAAGGTTGAATCTGCAGCGGCCTCCGTCTTGGCGGCGGGGTTGGCCGTATTTGAAGCCGGCGCTTCAAGATTAGTGGGTCCGTCAGGCGAAGCTGAGGACCCCGTGAGGATAAGATCTCCCCGGGAGTCGGCGACGAATTCTAAGCTTCCAAACCTGATCTCCTGATCGGGGGTGAAGCTGTCGACCCGGCCAAGGTGACCGGCCGGATCGGCGTGTAGCACGACGCTTCCGAACGCGAAGAGCTGGCTGGGAACAAAAGTGTCCCTGCGGCTAGCGTTGTTGCTGATGATTAGGCGAGCCATTGATCCTTGATGTCCCACGGCGGAACTCTCAATGAAAGCACCAATGTCGGTACCAAAACCGGCAGATCTCGGGTAGGGGGTCCGAACTATGGGTCAAGGAGTCGATGGTAACAGAGAGCGTAGAGACAGCGATTTACCCAGGTTCGGGACCTCTCGAGGAGGTAAAACCCTACATCCTGCTTGAGTGTATTGATGTGATTGTATGAAGGTTACAGAGTTGATCTACCTCAAGATCAGATGGGCTAAACCCTAGATTATGAGTCCTCCTTCTACGGACTAAACCTCCTGGTTTATATAGACACCAGGGGGGCCCTAGGGTTACATATGGTCGGTTACCATCAGGGATAACATGCTGCTTACGCCATCTATTCCTTGGAGGAGATGCCAAGACTTCAGAGATTTCCTTCTTTCATACGGGGTCGTCCCCAATCCAGCCTTCCATCGACGTGTAGAGAGCGGCCCACCAGTCCGGCCCATGAGAGATAGGCCGGAAGCCCGAGTACCCCCTAGTCCGGGACACCCTCAAGAAGTGAGTGGGAGGAAAGTAGAACTTGATGAGGTAATTGTACCTTCTCTCGAATTGGAAGGTAGCACATCACAGAAAGAAGTTCCCGTGATGTCTACACCAGCTGGAGAGGAAGCAAATGATGATGATCATGAGACTTCAGATCAAGTTACTACTGAACTTCGTAGGTCGACCAGGGTACGTTCCGCACCAGAGTGGTACGGTAATCCAATCCTGGAAGTCATGTTGTTAGACAACGGCGAACCTACGAACTATGAAGAAGCAATGATGAGCCCGGATTCTGACAAATGGCTTGAGGCCATGAAATCCGAGATAGGATCCATGTATGAGAACAAAGTATGGACTTTGGTGGACTTGCCCGATGACCGGGAGGCCATTGAGAATAAATGGATCTTTAAGAAGAAGACAAACGCTGATGGTAATGTCACCGTCTATAAAGCTCGACTTGTCACAAAGGGTTTCCGACAAGTTCAAGGGGTTGACTACGATGAGACTTTCTCACCCGTAGTGATGCTTAAGTCTGTTAGAATTATGTTAGCAATTGCCGCATTTTATGATTATGAGATCTGGCAGATGGACGTCAAAACAGCATTCCTTAACGGGTTTCTTAAGGAAGAGTTGTATATGATGCAACCAGAAGGTTTTGTCGATCCTAAGGATGCTAACAAAGTATGCAAGCTCCAGCGATCCATCTATGGACTGGTGCAAGCATCTCGGAGTTGGAATATATACTTTGATGAGGTGATCAAAGCTTTTGGTTTTATACAAACTTATGGAGAAGCTTGTATTTACAAGAAAGTGAGTGGGAGCTCTATAGCATTTCTAATATTATATGTGGATGACATATTATTGATTGGAAATGATATAGAATTTCTGGAAAGCATAAAAGGTTATTTGAACAAGAGTTTTTCAATGAAAGACCTCGGTGAAGCTGCTTACATATTGGGCATCAAAATCTATAGAGATAGATCAAGACGCCTGATAAGACTTTCACAAAGCACATACCTTGACAAAGTTTTGAAGAAGTTCAAAATGGACCAGTCAAAGAAAGGGTTCTTGCCTGTGTTGCAAGGTGTGAAGTTGAGTAAGACTCAAAGCCCGACCACGGCAGAAGAAAGAGAAAGGATGAAAGTCATCTCCTATGCCTCGGCCATAGGCTCTATAATGTATGCCATGCTGTGTACCAGACCTGATGTGTGCCTTGCCATAAGTCTAGCAGGGAGGTACCAAAGTGATCCAGGAGTAGATCACTGGACAGCGGTCAAGAATATCCTTAAGTACCTAAAGAGGACTAAGGACATGTTTCTCGTTTATATGGAGGTGACGAAGAGCTCGTCGTAAAGGGTTATGTCGATGCTAGCTTCGACACAGATCCGGAGGACTCTAAGTCTCAAACCGGATACGTATTTATATTGAATGGTGGAGCAATCAGTTGGTGCAGTTCCAAGCAAAGCGTCGTAGCGGGATCTACATGTGAAGCGGAATATATAGCTGCTTCGGAAGCAGCGCAAGAAGGAGTCTGGATGAAGGAGTTCATATCTGATCTAGGAGTAATACCTAGTGCATCGGATCCAATGACTATCTTTTGTGACAACACTGGAGCTATTGCCATTGCCAAGGAGCCCAGGTTTCACAAGAAGACAAAGCACATCAAGCGCCGCTTCAACTCCATTCGTAATTACATTAAAGATGGAGACATAGAACTTTGCAAAGTACATACGGATCTGAATGTGGCAGACCCGTTGACTAAACCTCTTCCACGAGCAAAACATGATCAGCACCAGGACTCCATGGGTGTTAGATTCATTACAATGTAAACTAGATTATTGACTCTAGTGCAAGTGGGAGACTGTTGGAAATATGCCCTAGAGGCAATAATAAATTGGTTATTATCATATTTCCTTGTTCATGATAAATGTTTATTATTCATGCTAGAATTGTATTGACTGGAAACTTAAATACATGTGTGAATACATAAACTACACCGTGTCCCTAGTAAGCCTCTACTAGACTAGCTCGTTGATCAAAGATGGTTACGGTTTCCTGACCATAGACATGAGTTGTCATTTGATAACGGGATCACATCATTAGGAGAATGATGTGATGGACAAGACCCAACCGTAAGCTTAGCATCAGATCGTTTAGTTTATTTGCTACAGCTTTCTTCATGTCAAGTATCTATTCCTAAGACCATGAGATCATGCAACTCCCGGATACCGTAGGAATACCTTGTGTGCAATCAAACGTCACTTCGTAATTGGGTGATCATAAAGGTTCTCTACAGGTATCTCCGAAGGTGTTTATTGGGTTGCATGGATCGAGACTGGGATTTGTCACTCCGTATGACGAAGAGATATCTCTGGGCCCTCTCGGTAATACAACATCATAAAGAGCTTGCAAGCAATGTGGCTAATGAGTTAGTCACGGGATCTTGTATTACGGAATGAGTAAAGAGACTTGCCAGTAACGAGATTGAACTAGGTATGGAGATACCGACGATCGAATCTCGGGCAGGTAACATATCGCTGGACAAAGGGAATTGCATACGGGATTAACCGAATCCTCAACATCGTGGTTCAACCAATAAAAGATCTTCATGGAATATGTAGGAACCAATATGGGCATCCAGGTTCCGCTATTGGTTATTGACCGGAGAGGTGTCTCGGTCATGTCTACATGATTCTCGAACCCGCAGGGTCCGCACGCTTAACGTTCGGTGACGCTAGAGTAGTATTGGGATATGTGCGTTGGTGACCGAATGTTGTTCGAAGTCCCAGATGAGATCCCGGACGTCACGAGAAGCTCCGGAATGGTCTGGAGGTAAATATTTATATATAGGAAGTCCTATTTTGGTCGCCGGAAAAATTTCGGGTATTACCGGCAGTGTACCGGGAGTGCCGAAAGGGGTCCGGGGGTCCACCGGCCCCGGGGGCCCACATGGACTGTAGGGGGTGCACCTTGGCCTATATGGGCCAGGGGCACCAGCCCTAAGAGGCCCATGCACCAAGGATAGGTGGAGGAGGAAGAGTCCTAAGGGGGGGAAGGCACCCCCCTAGGTGCCTTGGGGAGGGAGGAAACCTCCCTAGGCCAGCGCCCCCTCCTTGGAGGAGGGGCTAGGGCTGCACCCCAGACCTCCCCCTTGCGTCCTATATATAGTGGGGGAGAGGGAGGGGCTGGACACACCAATCCCACGCCCCAGCTGCAGCCCTACCTCTCCCATAACTCCGTTTTCTCCTCAGATTGGTTCCGGCAGCGTTTGGCGAAGCCCTGCCGGCACTGCACCACCACCATCTCCACCACGCCGTCATGCTGGTTGAGATCCCATCTAGTTCTCCTCTCTTGCTTGCTGGATCAAGGAGGAGACGTCACCGAGCCGCACGTGTGCTGAACGCGGAGGTGATGTCCGTTCGGTACTTCATCGGATTGGATCACGATTGGATCGTGAAGAGTACGACTACATCAACCGCGTTATATACGCTTCCGCTTTCGGTCTACAAGGGTATGTAGACACACTCCCCTCTCATTGCTATGCTTCTCATAGATAGATCTTGGGTGATCCGTAGGAATTTTTTTGATTTTCATGATTCGTTCCCCATCATGTTCTCCTCAATCTCCTTGGAGTTCTATTCGATGTAATCTTCTTTTGCGGTGTGTTTGTTGGGATCCGATGAATTGTGGGTTTATGATCAGATTATTCATAAGAAATATTTGAGTCTTTTCTGAACTTATTTATGCATGATTGTTATAGCTTTGTATTTCTCTCCGATCTATCCGTTTGGTTTGGCCAACTAGATTGATTTATCTTGCAATGGGAGAGGTGCTTTGTGATGGGTTAATTCTTGCGGTGTTCTATATCCCAGTGACAGAAAGGGACAAGACACGTATTTGTATTGTTGCCATTAAGGATAAAAAGATGGGGTTTAATCATATTGCTTGAGTTTACTTTGTCTACATCATGTCATCTTGCTTAAGGCATTACTCTGTTTTCATTAACTTAATACCCTAGATGCATGCTGGATAGCGGTCGATGGGTGGAGTAATAGTAGTAGATGCAGGCAGGAGTCGGTCTACTTGTCTCGGACGTGATGCTTATATACATGATCATTGCCTTGAATATCGTCATAACTATGCGCTTTTCTATCAATTGCCCAACAATAATTTGTTTACCCACCGTATGCTATGCGTTCGAGAGAGAAGCCTCTAGTGAAAACTATGGCCCCCGGGTCTACTTTTACCATATATAAAATCCAAAAATACCTTGCTGCAATTTTATTTCTTTTATTTTACTTTGTAATTTACTTTTCTATCTATCACTATCAGAATTAATCCTTGCAAGTAACCGCCAAGGGGATTGACAACCCTCTTGTTTGCGTTGGGTGCAAGTATTTGCTTTTTTGTGTGTAGGTGCTGCTAATGAGGTTCGGTGTGGTTCTCCTACTGGATTGATAACCTTGGTTCTTAACTGAGGGAAATACTTATCTCTATTGTACTGCATCATCTCTTCCTCTTCGGGGAAATCCCAACGCAGTTCACAAGTAGCAACCCCGCTGTCACGGGAGGGTAGGACAAAAGTTGTTATGCAAGTTCTTATCGCAAGCACACATGACTATATACGGAATACATGCCTACATATGATTGATGAATTGGAGCTAGTTTGTATTGCTCTATGTTATGACAGTTACATATTGAATCTCATCTGAACACCCAATCGCTACTCCATGCCTATGCTTTTCTGCTATCGTCTCTGTTGAAATCAATATTTGTTCTGCTTTGCTACGAACTTCTTACTATTGCTGCCACTATTACTGTTACTGTGCTATCACTACTATCATATTACTGTGGTAGTAATAAATTGCTACAAGTTATCTCTCAGGTGTGCTTGAATTGACAACTCAACTGCTAAGACTTATAATTATGCTTTGGATTCCCTTGTGTCGAATCAATAAATCTGAGTGAAATATTACCCTCAAAGATTGTTGCGATCCCCTATACTTGTGGGTCATCAAGACTATGTTCTGGCACCGTTGCCGGGGAGCATAGCTCTATTTATTAAGTTCACTTGGGAGTTATCTATCCGTTGCAATTTATCTTTACTATGAAGAATCTTAAGGACTCTAAAATTAAGATAATACCTTCTAAGACGATGGGAGGTAAGAAACTTTCAACTAGCTCTACTCTTGATTCACCTACTATTTTGAGTCAACTTGTGACACCACCACCACATACTTTACATACTGATATGTCACACATAGTAGGCACTACTTCTGCTATTGATGATACTTGTGATGATGCTTCTACTTTGCTTGATAATACGGTTCCACTTGGCGAATTATTGGATGCTCATGTTGCTAAAGCTAAATAAACTGAAATTATTGAAAACCATGAATCATCTGCTACACCTAGTACTTCTGTTAGAAATAAAATATTTGATGTGCGTGAATCATATACATTTGATGAGGTGTCTACTAGAGAGTTTATGGCTTATGATGGTATGAATGGTTTAGAAGGTTTCATTGTCATAATTAAAGAAAAGCCCATGAACAAAATGATGAAACTTGATCCTAAATTTGCCACTTCTCCTATTTTTGTTGATGATAAGGATTATGAATTCTCTGTTGATCCTGACCTTATTACCTTGGTACAATCTGATCCTTTTCGTGGTTATGAATCTGAAAAAGTTATTGCACACCTGATTAAATTAAATGATATTGCAACCCTTTTTTCTCAAGAGGAAAAGATTCGATAGTATTATATACTTAAGTTGTTTCCTTTTTCACTGAAAGGTGATGCTAAAATTTTCTTTGATAATCTTGCTTCTAGTTGTGTGCGTAGTCCCCAGGATATGGTTTACATTACTCTTCTGCAAAATTTTAGATTCTCACTCGGACCAAAGGGGCCTAAGTTTCATTCCACTTGTATAATCAAGTCTTTTATATCACTTTGGCCGAGTTCTGTAATGTTTTCATGATCCCTTTGGAGGGTAGTATAGCTGAACCTCGACTTGCGGGTTGATACATCTCCAATGTATCTATAATTTTATATTGTTAAATGCTATTATGTTATCATTTTTGTATACTTTACATGCCATTTTATATTATTTTTCTGGAGTAACCTTTTAATTTAGTGCCCAGTGCCAATTCCTGTTTTCTGCATGTTTTTGGTTTTTCAGAAAATTCATGCCTATAGAAGTCCAACACGGCGAAACTTTTTGACGATTTTTTCTGGAACATAAGAGACCCTAGAAGCTTCGAGGAAGGAACAGAAGACCTACGAGGGGCCCACAAGCCAGGGGGCACGCCCTTACTTGTGGGCCCCTCGTAGCTCCGTTTTCCCTAATTCTTGGCCTATAAATTCCCACATACTCATAAACGCTCGAAGAGAGACACGAAAGAATTTTATCCCCGCCGCAAGCCTTTGTTCCAAAGTGATCCCATCTGGAGCCCTTTTTTGGCACTCTGCCAGAGGGGGAATAATTGGGGTGGCTATCTTCATCAACCTTGTTGCCTTTAGGACCTACGGGTCCATAGTAGTAGCTAGATGTCTCTCTCTCTCTCTCTCTCTCTCCCTCTCTTGATATTTAATACAATGATCTTCTCTAAGAACCAATAGATGTAACTTTTGCGGTGTGTTTGTCGGGATCCGATGAATTGTGGGTTTCTGATCAGATTATTCATTGAATTATTATCAATCTCTTGAAGTTTCTTTTGCTGCATAATTTTATAGCTTTGTATTTCTCTCTGAGCTATCCGTCTTCTTTGGCCAATTAGATTGATTTATCTTCAGTGGGAGAGGTGCTTTGTGGTAGGTTCAATCTTGCGGTGATCCTGCCCAGTGATAATAAGGGCAAGGGCACGTATTGTATTGTTGCTATTAAGGATAAAACGACGGGGTTTGGTCATATTGAGTGATCTTACTTTATATATATTATGTCGTCTTGCTTAAAGCGTTACTCTGTTTATCATGAACTTAATACTTTGAGATGCACGCTGGATAGCGATCCTGGGGTGGAGTAATAGTAGTAGATGCAGTTGGGTTAACTGTCTACTTTTCACGGGCGTAATGCCTAGCTATGTAATGATTATGCCATGAAGGGTCACAATTATAACTATCCGCCATTCTGCCAATTGCCAAATAGTAATTTATTAATCCACCATTGCTATGCTTTCGAGAGAGATGCCACTAGTGAACCTATGCCTCCGGGTCTATTCTCCATTAAATACAAACAGCTTAAACAATTGCAATCTCCACTTACTTTTATTTTCTTTACTTTTGCCCTTTTTCATATCACTATCTATCTATCTTTACTACTAATCTTGTAGCTAGGAAGAACAAGGGGATTGACAACCCTCTTGCCTTTGTTGGGTGCAAGAAATTTTATTTGTTTGTGTGCAAGTGCTGCTAACATTGTTAGTGTGGCGCCTCCAACTGGTTCGATAAACCTTGGTTCTTAACTGAGGGAAATACTATCTACCACCGTGCTACATCACCCTTCCTCTTCGGGGAATCCAACAACTCCTATGGGATTAGCAAGGGTTCGAGGAATTTCTGCTTGAATTATGTGTGGGAGAATTCAGAGGGGTTTCTAAAGCTAGAGCCACTAGTCTGGCTAGTGCCCGCGTGAGTCGGCTGGCTTGCTGGTCGTCCGGCCAGCGCCCGCACGCGGCGTCGTCCCACCAGAGCCCGCACGCCACGTCAACTTTAGCCATTAGACAAGCTAACCACTAAAATCTGAAGATAAATAGTTATGGAGAGAGTTCCAGTGGTGCACCACCTCCAGGCACTCGATCTCCATGACGATTTCTTTAAATCTCATGATATTTGCAAAGACTACGTCATCCCGTAGCAATGGAGCTTCAGCTATCATCGGATCCGTGACCCATCTTGGGGCTTACACCAAGCTCCTAGAAAACCGGTAACAGACCTCGCTACCCCTCCAGCTCCACCAGCATTAGTGTTGATCTTGATACAAATTGTGAGTGACTTGACATGCTTCTTTTGTTTATGGTATTCATTTTAATACTTGTCAAACAGATTTATCATTTTGTGTAGTGTTTCCAGAAAGATGAGAAGCTACACCTGACCTGATCTTAGGGCATCTCCAACGACGACCTGCAAATTTCCTCCCGCATCCGTCCGCGGTCAGGGGGGGGGACCGGTCTGCGGACACGGATGCGGGAGGCCGCCATCCAACGCTAGCCGCATACATCCGGTCAACAATTTGAACTAACCAGACGAAATTCGTTCAAACACGGCCGGATTTCATATAAACATGACGGATTTCATACAAACCGGACGAAAACGGTTATATTCTGGAAATATTTTAACTAAAAAGGTAAAACTATGTGCAGGTACGGTCGCACGGAGCTCCACTCCCACGACACGGATACACTACACTAGTCTAAGGCCGGCCGCGGCGGATCCCTTTGTCTTCCCCATGTCCGGCAGCCCGCTTACCGGACTGCCGGGAGTCCTGGAGGCATGTTCTTCCCCCGTATCTTCCCTATGTCCGGTTGCGCCGCTCTTCGGAGTGGCAAAGATGGTGCTTCAGTTGGAGGGGAAGGGTGCTTCCGCGGAGCCCAGGCGGGGGGCCAGGTTGGTCTGACATAAAGAACCGGATAGGTCACTGGTTGTAGAAGCCGGCGACGCGCCGGTGGTGGCCTTCCTGGGACCCAAGCGGCGGCGGCCTCCCGTGTTCTACTTTCCCTCGATGTTGGCGGCGGACGCGGATGCGCTGGCCGCGGACTCTTCGATCTCCGCGCAACCGGCTTCTTCCTCTGCCGGCAGGGCGCGGCTACGCGCGCGTTGACGGCGGATGGTGCGGTCGCAGGCACGGGAGGCGCGGTACGACGCGGCGTCGTCCACGGCAGTAGCGACGATGCCCGTGCCACCGTGCTCCCCCCCCCCCCTCCCCCTCCCGTGCCGGCCTGGAGCAACTCGCCACTCCTCCACCAGCTGGCTTGGAGCGGCGACTTGCCGAACCATGCGCCGGCTTGGAGCGGCAACTTGCGCCGTCGGGCTAGGCGAGGGAGGTGGAGCAGCGAGCTGCCTCGCTCGTATCCGGCCGGCTCGGTTGGCCACCCAGCCGGCTTTTATGCTGGAGAACTGCTCTTCCTGCTCGTCGGATGCCATCGAAAGGATGAAGAAAATGGTGGAAGGATGAGATGGGGAGCGGTGGAGTGGTGCGATTCTTGCCCGGTGTCTGGCCTCCTTTAAATATCGGGCGGACGGGAGGAGCTTGCCCGGCGTTGTGTTTAATGTCGGCCTGCTCGTGAACGGACGTGTGGCCGGATTAGGTTTCTCGGCTTCCACGCGGGTTTAATGGAGGCGTCTGCAACACGGCGAGGAGGCGTGTTCAGGCGGGCGGCACCCCCGGCCGGCGCGCCGCTTCAATGGATTAGACTTT
This sequence comes from Elymus sibiricus, assembly GCA_039707655.1. Lineage (NCBI taxonomy): Eukaryota > Viridiplantae > Streptophyta > Magnoliopsida > Poales > Poaceae > Elymus > Elymus sibiricus. Next base: position 327,245,232 of record CM077664.1, read on the forward strand.
ACACATAATTAATTTGTATCAAATTCTTACAACAAGTCAATGAGTGAACCCCAATGGTTGAACTTTGTGGCTTCGCCTCTGGCTAAATTTGGTGTTGAACATGCCTAACATGTGTGTATGGTTTTATTCTTGCAACGGAATGATCTTCTAAGAAAACAAAACCCAACCTGCATCCTCCTCCTTGTAGTTTAAATTGCATTGACCCGGCCTGCATATGAGAAAACGATCGATTCGAGCATTCCTCTCGGGCGTGACTGAGCTTCAAGTTCCGTGCGGGTCAGTTTCCTACTGCGGCTCACACAGCCAAACAGCTTAGATTTGACCATGAGAGCTGGCTGGGTGTTATGCAGGATACAAACACGTCCCTAGTGTTTTGATGTGGCTCCGGTGCCGTGTCCGGCGATAGCCAACCGGTGATATTGTCTTGATGGTGTTTTTTTTTTTTAGCATTTCTTGATGGTGGTGTTGGTACTACTGGGTTTTAACCATAGAGTTGATTTGATGTTCATACAGGGAGTACGTGAAGCACGGGTAGTATTAATCAACACGGCGCCGGGACCAACTAGTTTCGCCCGGGCTCCATCCCATCGTAAACCACCGCGATCACGTGCCCCGCGCAACCGACGACGATTACAATACGCGAAGCAAAAACACCTGGGCCCCCCTTCCGGGGAGCGACGCGGACGCGCGCGTGACGCAAGCTGCGCCAAATTTCAATGGGGCTGCGAGTAAAAGTAGTACGGCCGCAGCATATTTAACGCCACGCGCAGCGTATGCCCCGGCCCCCAACACGGCCCCATGACGCCATCCCCACCGGCCATCGCCGTCGAGCCGTCGTGGGGGAACATAAATAAAGTTTTCAAACCGGAGCGGTAGTCGGATCTCCGGTACTGGATGGATCCCACCGCGGCGTACGAAAAGCATACATACCACCGTGTTTCTTTCTTGAAACCTACGACAAGATACACTTTACATACCGTTCGAGAGAGGGCTGGGGATACGCGTACGGCGACACACACCGCAGGTGGGCGCGTACGTACGCACGCACGGCGGGAGCAGTGATACTCCAAGATCCCTTTTCGTGGCGTAGCGGCGAAGGGAATCCAACCGCAGGGCGGTACTCCGCCAACTATTTTTTTTGGTTACGTTTATTATTTATACGAGTACTACGCCGGACGTAGTACGAGCTGGAGCTGGAGCTGAACGCTTTGGGCGCGCATGCAGTGACCGGCCGACAGTCCGGGCGGGGAGAACTGCGACCAACCCAACAGAGCACGCACGCAGGCAGGCCGCAGGCGATCGCTCGCTGCAGGCGAGAATTGATGCCGCAAGGGAGCCCGTAGCAGCTGCGGCTACTCCGGCAGCGATCGAAGACGGACCAAGGCGCAATCAAGGCGAGGCTTCGTACACCTACGAGATCCCTGCCGGCTCCGGTTTCGTCATTAATGGCCTGGCCGAGCCGAGGCAGGCAGACAGAACGGCCGGCGTCACCGGGCGTCAGCGGCATGGCCCTGGCCGGGTCAACACTTGTTCTGCCGCGGTGCTGCCCCCTGCAACTCGTCGTCATGTGTGGTGCGCATTTCCCATTCCTGCTCAGTTCTAGACCTGCCACCGCAGCGGCAGGCCTCGCCGGAACAGTGCTCGGTCCCCTACCGCTGCTGCGATCGAGCCCCTACTGTTGGAAACGGTCTTCAGCTGCTTCCCTACACGCACGCCACACGGCTGCCAGGGCCTCAACTGCCCACGATTGCATGAGCTAGCTTGTAGGGCTGTTAGATGAGTTAGTTAGAGTAGTGCGGCCACTTCTGTAATCAGTTGTATATAACATAGTCATTGGATGAATACAAGCCATCATTCCTCCTTTTCCTGTTCTACATGGTATCAGATTCCTAGTTCCTCGGACAAGTTCGCTTCCGCCTCCCTCTGCTCCGATGGACATCTTCTCCGCGGCTTCCTCCGGCGGCACCAACCCGTTCGCCGGCAGTGACCAGCCCTCGGTCCCCTTCCACTCCATCCTCACTCTGAATATTCAATCTGCCGTGCCCACCCTCGAGCTCGTTCCCCCCAACTACACTCTCTGGCTGTCCTTCATGAATGCGCTCCTCCAGTCCTTCGCCATCACCGATCATGTGGACGGCAGCGTCGACGCGCGCTCTCGTCTTTCCGATCCCATCTGGACGCAAATTGACTGGTGCATCATCCGCTGGCTGTACAGCTCCGTCTCCAAGGAGATCGTGGCCGCCATCCGCGTCGACAACCCCACGGCGTACGTGCTCTGGACGGCCATCCGCACCCTGTTCCTCTCCAACCGCACCCAGCAAGGAGTCCACGCGCTCGAGGAGTTCCACTCCCTCTTCCAAGGCCACCTCTCCATTCAGGAGTACTGTACCCGGCTCAAGACGATCACCGACACCCTCGCCGACTGCGGTCTTCGCCAGGACGACAAGGCCATCGTCACCAACATGATCCGCGGCCTGAGTCGCAAGTTCGACCACGCGGTCGCCATCCTCACCTACGACGAGACGAAGCTGCCGACGTTCCTCCAGGCCCGGACGTACCTGCTGCGCGAGGAGAGCCGCCTCGCCCATCTGGCGGCGCACGACACCGCCACTGCTCTCTACGCCGGGCGCGCCCCCGCGCCCCCTGCTCCTGCGCCTCCGGCCCCCGCGCCGGCGCCGCCGCAGGCTCCGGCCTCCTCCGGCGGGCAACGCGGTCGCAGACGCCGCAAGGGCGCCCACGGTGGCGGCGGTCAGCCACCCAACCCTTCAACCCTTGGAGGACCACCCTCGGCCTTCAACCCTTGGACGGGGACCTTCCAGGCCTGGCCGGTGCAGCCGCGCCCTCCCGGCGCCGGTGTTCTGGGGCCACGCCCTGCGGCTTACGGCCTCTCTGCCATGGGCTATGGCGCGCCCGCGTCCGCGCTGGGCTACGACATGGCCCCTTCACCGCTGGGCTATGGTGCCCTTCCCCCGGCGCAGTACGGCCCATACTCCCCGTCGGGCCTGGCCTGCATGCTCCTCCACCAGTGCCTCCTCCCGCGGCTGGCAACCCGTGGGACACGTCGTCGCTCCAACAAGCACTTCTAGCGATGCAGCAGCAACCTTACTCTGGTGGCGGCGACTGGTTCCTTGACACAGGCGCCTCGTCCCACGTGGCGGCAGATCCCGGTATCCTCTCTCTTACATCTTCTCGTTCCCATCCCTCCCACATAATTGTTGGCAATGGCACCTCTCTACCAGTCTCTCACATCGGTTCTACATCCCTCCCCACCTCCTCTCGCCCGCTTCATCTTAACAACATTTTAGTCTCTACTTCTCTCATCAAGAACTTAATTTCCGTTCGTGCACTTACCCGTGAAAATTTTGTTTCGGTGGAATTTGACCCTTGTGGCTTCTCTGTTAAGGATCTTCACTCCGGGACGGTGGTGCTCCGATGTGATAGCCCCGACGAGCTCTACCCTCTTCGTGCTGCTGCTCCTACCACTGCGACCGCGCTCCTCGCCGACACCACCAGCACCACCCTCTGGCACGCTCGCCTTGGTCACCCCGGCCGCGCCACTTTATCTAGGGTTTTAGCCACTTTTCCCTTTCAATGTAATAAAGTGCAAGATCACTCTTGTCAGGCTTGTCAGCTTGGAAAGCATACCCGTCTCCCTTTTTCGAACTCTTCCATGGTCGCTCCATCTCCGTTTCATACTTTGCATTGTGATGTTTGGACATCCCCGGTTATGAGCAATTCGGGCTTCTTTTTTTATCTTGTTGTGCTGGATGATCATACACACTACGCTTGGACGTTTCCTTTGCGCCGCAAGTCGGATGTCTTCGAGATCCTCATTACATTCCATGCGTACGTAGCCACACAATTCCAACGCCCAATTCTTCACATCCGTAGCGACAACGGACGCGATTTTGATAACCGTGCTTTTCGTTCCTTCCTCGCTTCCCACGGCATTTTATTTCAACTCTCTTGCCCGTACACGTCTCAGCAAAATGGCCGCGCCGAACGCATTATCCGCACCCTCACCGACGGTCTCCGCACGCTTCTCTTCCACTTGCACGCGCCCACCACATTCTGGCCCGACGCACTCTCCACTGCCACGTACCTTCTCAATCGCCGTCCCTGCCGTCCACGTCGCCGTCATACACCCCACGAGCTCCTCTTCGGTTCCCCGCCATCGTACGCACATCTCCGCGTGTTCGGCTGTCTCTGCTACCCCAACACGGCCTCCACTGCTGCCCACAAACTCGCGCCTCGCTCAGTAGCATGTGTCTTCCTTGGTTACCCACCCGACCACTCCGGCTACAAGTGCTATGAACCGATCTCCGGGCGAGTTCTCATATCGCGGCATGTCATTTTCGACGAGACGCGCTTTCCGTTTGTGCAGGCTCCCAGCTCCTCCACGACCGCTACGCCACCGCCGTCCCTACTCTACTACGACGACACACCAGCGCCTCCTGACCTGGCTAGGTCGCCCGCGGCTCGTCGTGGTCATCTGGCCACTGCCGCGGCCCCGTCTACTCCACCTGCGACTTCAAGCCCCACGACCACCATGTCGGCTGCCTCCACGGGAAATTCTGCTACGATGGCTAATAGCGGCTGTGCAGGGCCCTCGTCTCCTGATGGTTCGGCTACTGGTGGTTCGGCTGGTTTGGCCGGGTCCTCGCTCGCCCGCTCGGATAGCGGACGTGCTACCCCAGCATCTTCTTCGGGCGGTCCTTCGTCATGTTCACCTGCTGCGGCGGCCGGTTCGGCTGTGCCCTCTACCTCGTCCTCGGGCGTTGGCACCGCCCCTCCCCGCGTCCACGGCCATCCCATGGTCACCCGCGCCCGCGCCGGCGTCCGCTGCCGCAACACGGCCTACGACCGCGACTACGTCCTCACTGCCACGTCGGCCGCCATCTCGCCGCTCCCCACCTCTGTTCGGGTGGCATTGCGCGACGACCATTGGCGGGCGGCCATACAAGATGAGTTCGACGCTCTTCGCTCCAACGGCACCTGGACGTTGGTTCCCCGGCCACCGGGCGTCCGCATCATCACCGGCAAGTGGATCTTCAGGCACAAACATCGCGCTGACGGCACTCTCGACCGGTACAAGGCGCGTTGGGTCGTCCGCGGCTTCAATCAGCGTCCCGGCATCGACTTCCACGACACCTTCTTGCCGGTCGTCAAGCCGGCCTTCATCCGCCTTGTTTTGCAGCTCGCCGCCGCCCGCTCGTGGCCCGTCCATCAACTTGACGTCAAGAATGCTTTCCTGCATGGAGAGCTCGCCGAGAACGTCTACTGTCAGCAGCCGACGGGGTTCGTCGACGCCGCTCGCCCTCACGACGTCTGTCTCCTATCCAAATCGTTATACGGTTTGAAGCAGGCGCCGAGGGCCTGGTTCACGACGTTCACCGCGTGCTTGCAGCAGCTGGGCTTCACGGCTACACGTTCAGACGCCTCCCTGTTCGTTCTTCGTCACGCGCTGGGCACTGCCTATCTCCTCTTGTACATGGATGATATTGTACTAGCAGCCTCCTCCGACGCCTTGCTGCAGCACATCGTCGCGCGTCTGCACGCCTCCGTCGCGCTCAAGGACCTCGGGCCGTTACATTTCTTCCTCGGCATTCAGGTGCAGCGCTCGGCCGCCGGCTTCTTCCTCAACCAAGCCCAGTATGCCGCCGAGCTCCTCGACCGCGCCGGCATGAAAGACTGCCACTCCGCTCCGACGCCGGTTGACACCAAGGCCAAACTTTCTTCTTCCGATGGTGAACTCGTCTCCGACGCGACACACTACCGCAGCATCACCGGCGCCCTACAGTACCTGACTTTGACGCGTCCGGACATCGCGTACGCCGTGCAGCAGGTATGCCTGCACATGCACGCGCCTCGCCAGCCGCACTGGACCATGGTCAAGCGCATCTTGCGCTACGTCCGTGGAACCACCGCCTATGGCTTGACGATCGACGCCTCTCCTCCGACGGACCTCGTCGCTACAGTGACGCGGACTGGGCCGGCTGCCCGGACACGCGTCGCTCTACGTCGGGCTACTGCGTCTTCCTCGATGGTTCTCTCGTGTCTTGGTCCTCGAAGCGTCAGCCCACGGTCTCTCGCTCGAGTGCTGAGGCTGAATACCGTGCCGTGGCGAACGCGGTGGCCGAGTGCTGCTGGGTTCGACAGCTTCTCTCCGAGCTTGGCTCTCCGCTGCACAAGGCCACGATCGTCTACTGCGACAATGTGTCCGCCGTCTACCTCGCTCAGAACCCCGTGCATCATCGCCGCACCAAGCACATTGAACTTGATATTCACTTCGTACGTGAGAAGGTGGCCCTTGGTGAATACCGCGTTCTTCACGTCCCAACGAGCCAACAACTCGCCGACGTGATGACAAAAGGACTACCATCCCCTACGTTTGCTGAATTCAGGTCCAATCTCTGCGTCACCAACGGCGACGCTGTGATTACCGGGGGGTGTTGGAAACAGTCTTCAGCTGCTTCCCTACACGCACGCCACACGGCTGCCAGGGCCTCAACTGCCCACGATTGCATGAGCTAGCTTGTAGGGCTGTTAGATGAGTTAGTTAGAGTAGTGCGGCCACTTCTGTAATCAGTTGTATATAACACAGTCATTGGATGAATACAAGCCATCATTCCTCCTTTTCCTGTTCTACACCTACACCTCTTGGTTCGTTTAGGCCTGGTGGGCGATCGATCCCAAGTGCCGGGAAATAAATGGAAGGCGATGCACGCATGCATGCGCATCTCACATGAACGAAACGGACGTACTTCCAGCCGCATTGAAGTGGGTACGAGTGCCTCCGCCCCGGCTAGCTACATAGGCCTCATTTATATGCGAGCACGTTAATTTACTAAGTTCTGCGGCCGTTCATTTCGTACAGTACGAGCGACCATGAGTGCGTGGGCGTGGGGGTGCACTACGCAATCTATATATACCAGCGATGAGCGGTGTTGCAGCTGCAGGGTATGATGAGGTTAATGGCGACAAGGAGTATGTCGTGAGACGAGCTTGGACCCAGCTATGCTATGGAGTTAATACTTGTGCTCTTTGCTGGGCTCGCGACGTAGAGTCACCTAGGGCTCCAACCTCTACCACTTTGTTCGGTTCGGTCCCGATGCTAGAACTATGACGAAAATAGTGGATCGTCTGTCGAGTGGGGGTGGGCCGCCATGGCCCGCACTATTTTCCTTCTTTTACGGGCCTCGTTTCGTCCTAATCTGGAGGAATTTCGGAACGAGAACAACTAGTTGATGAGCGCTCCTTCGGGAGCCTACCAACGATCACTTGGGGGTGGGCTTAGAGCGCACCACTCTCTGGACGCTCCCTCCGGATTTTGTTTTCTTTATTTTTTTCGCACGCATTTTCGGCTTTTAAAACGATTTTTTTCGGCTTTCTGGTTTTTCACCGGTCTTCCTTAGATTTTGGACCAAAATAATTTTTCGAATTTTTTTTTCAACGAAAAAACGCATTTTTTCCTTCCGCGAGAGGCACAGTTTTGCTTCCACGAGATGCACGGTTGCTTTCGCGAGAGGCATGGCCTTGCCTCTCGGAAACGAAAAAAAAACGTGTTTTTTTGTTTTTTTTCCTTCCACGAGAGCCACGGTTTTGCTTTCGCGAGAGGCACGGTTTTGCTTTCGTGAGAGGCACGGCCGTGCTTCTCGAAAACGGAAAAAAACGCGTTTTCTGTTTTTTTTCCTTCCGCGAGAGGCACGGTTTTGCTTCCGCGAGAGGCACGATTTTGCTTTCGCGAGAGGCACGGCCGTCCCTCTCGGAAACAAAAAAAAAAAACGCGTTTCTGTTTTTTTTTCCTTCCGCGAGAGGCACGGTTTGCTTTCGCGAGAGGCACGGCCGTGCCTCTTTCGGAAAGGGGAAAAACGTGCTCCCGGTTTGGTTTTTTCAACCGGTTTTTTTCGTCTGGTTTTTTCGTGAAAAAAAAAGTTTGTCAAAACTTATCAACATGGGATCTAGTTTTGAAGATCTCGACGCGAGGAATTCAATGGTGAAAACCGTTTGAGATTTGGACGCATGGTTAAAAAGATAAAACGTTTTGAATAAATGGATATACGGAAAAAGGGAAAATTCACATGCGCGCCACTTGTCGCAACTTGAGGAGGTGGGAGTGATCTTTGAAAGGAGTACTCCTCAATTAGTGATTTCGGAACAACTAACTAACTAAAGATTGAGAGCTCCTCTTCGGCGCCCTCAACGCCGCTTAGGGTAGAGGGCGCCCGAAGGTGCGCGACAGTGGGCCGGCCCAGCATTGCTTGTGTCCCTGTGCTAAAAAAACAAACATCAAGAAAAATATGCATGAACAGAGATTCTAACCCACATGCTACCGCGAGGTACTTGGTGCAGTAACCACTGCACCACGATGACTTTGATGTGTTCGCTCCGAAAACATAGTTTATGACAATTGTTTCAGTCCCAGTACAAATCTTTTTTAAAAGAAAACATAAATTTGAAAAAGGATTCACTTTTTTTTGAAAAGTTCATCGATTTTGAAAATCAATTCACGGATTTTCAAAGCAATGTTCATAAAAATCGAAAAAAAATCATCAATTTTGAAAAAGTTCACCAGATTTTGAAAAAAAAATCACGGATTTGAAATAAGTTCATCGATTTTGATTAAATAGTTAAAAAAAAGTTCACCAGATTTTGAAAATGGTTCACGGATTATAAAAAAGTTCATCGATTTTCATAAAAAATGTTCATGAATTTGAAATAGTTCACCGGATATTGAAAAAAGTTCACGTATTTGAAAAAAGTTCATCAATTTTGATAGAAAAGTTCAAAAATTTGAAAAAAGTTCATCGATTTTGAAAAAAGGTTCATGGATTTTCAAAAAGAGTTCATCCAGTTTGAAAAAAGTTCATCGATTTTGCAAAAAAAAGTTCATCAATTTTGAAAAAAAGTTCATGAATTTGAAAAGGTTCACCGATTTTGAAAAGAAGTTCATGAATTTGGAAAAAAGTTCATCAAATTTTGAAACGAATTTGGCAAAAAAGATCACGTATTTGAAAAAAGTTCATCGATTTGGGGCACTAAAAAGAAAGAAAAAACCATATAAGAACCAGCGATCCAGGAAAAACGGTTTGGGGCACGAACATATAAAAGAATTAAAAGTACGAAAAGGTAGTAAATGGTCACAATGGATCAGCCGGGGTGGTTACTGTAGCAGTATTTAATAGCGGGCGCTTAGGGCGCCGAATAGGATTTTGGTTTTTTTTATTTTTCTTTATGCCTTTTCTTGTTTTAGATGTTTTTTATTTTTTTATTTTTGCCTAGTTTTTCCTAGGTTAGGGAGAATTTTTTTTTGTTTTTATCAGGAAGCATTGCTTTTCCGCAAGAGGCACAACATGTGTTTATGCGAGAACTACAATTGTGCTTCCTAAAAAGGGAAAAGTACAGACACGGCTGTGCTTCTCATGAAAGCATAGATTTTCTTCCACAAGAAGCACAACTGCGCTTCTTAAAACGGGAAAAGCACAGCCGTGTTTTCGTGGAAGCACCGGTTTACTTCCGCAAGAAGCACAATTGTGCTTCGCGAAAGGGACAACACAGCATTGGCGTGATGCAAATCCTATACGGCGACTTCTCCGCCAGTTACTATTGTTTCTGCAATCGGGCACACACCCTCCCCTCCGCACTGGGCCGGCCCGTGTAGTTTTTGTTCTATTAAACTGCAAAATACGCGAGCGTGAGCTGATTCGAGCACGATCTCTTTGTTCTCGATTAGCTACAGTGACCACCGGAGACACCACGCATGTTGTGATTACTAACTCGGTTTTCTTCTTTTTGTTTACTTTAGCTAATCGAGAACAAAGAGATCGCGTGTTCGAATCAGCTCACGCTCGCGTATTTTGCAGTTTAATAGAACAAAAGGTACACGGGCCGGCCCAGTGCAGAGGGGATGTGTGCGCCCGATTGCATAAACAATTGTAACTGGCGCAGAAGGTGCCGTATAGGATTTGCAAGAAGCGTAGCTAACGCGGGTATGGGCAAGCCCATTGGCACACGACACGCACACAACAAGTAAACCGAGCGAGCCCGTCGGACTTGTGACGCTCCAAGCCCTGATAGTGAGAGGAGTGCTCGCACTCCCCGATGATCTGTATATTTAGAAAATTTATATCACTTTATATTGCAAAGTGGTGGTGGATGACATCGAGAAAGGATCTTCAGCCAATTATGGGGACGTTATTCATGAAATCATAGAACGCTACAAGGCCTTCACTACTTGTAATATTGTTCATCAGTTTAGGAATTTGAACTTTAAAGCTCATAACCCGGAAGCATGCACTCTCTTTAGGGGGTTGGCGCCATGTTTGGTTAGTTCAGCCAGAAGATCTTTTATTCGTTCCTATAAACATTGCGACGGGTCAATAAAGCTTTCCAAGTTTGCCTAAAAAACAGAGCAAGCCTTGCACATTACTAATAACGTCTTTTCCCGTCATTTTCATATTTTTTTTGTGTCTTCTCTATTTCCAAGAATGCTAAAAAAATATATTTATATTTCAATTTTTTTTTTGTCCACTAGAAATATGTTCACGAATTTGATTTTTTTTTCATGATTTCAAAAAATGTTTGCAAATGCAAAACAAAATTATTCTTGAATTAAAAAAAATTCTATGATTTTTTGACAAATTCGGAAAATGTTCATGATTTGAAAAATAAGCACAAGTTAATTTTTTTTATGAATTCATAAAAGTTTATGAAATTAAAAAATGTTCAAATTCAAAATTAATTGGAACTTCAAAAAATTTCTTGAATTGGAAAAAACGTTCACGAATTCAAATAAATTTTAGCAAATTTTTAGAAAGTTCATGAATTTAGAAAAATATTCACAAATTCAAATAAAATATTGAAAATTAAAAAAGGTTCATGAATTTAGAAAAATGATTCTGACTAATTTTAATAATTATAAAAGTAAAAACGAAAAACTCAAAAAGGTAGAAAGAGAAGGAAAAAATTATAACGAAAAAGTGATGAAAAAGAATAAGAAAAAGGAATGAAGAAAATATAATACCGAAATAAACCCAAAAAAACCGGGTAAGAAAAAGAAGAAAAAATAAATAAACAAAAAAACCTGGAGGGAGGGTTCTGGAACCTTCCCAAAACTGAATGAAAGGTTCCGGAATTTTCACAAAACCGCTTAAAACCTTCTTTATGAACCCCCGTTAATGGGCCACCCCACGCATGCGACCGCTGAGAGCGATACATATCGGACATGTCTATACACTGCCTGACGCGGGAGCTCCTAACGGGAGCCTGTAGCGCCGGTTGCCAGTTCGGGTGCCTACGCGCCCGTGAACTGGGCCGGCCCAGGTTGCCTCGGTCGCTCCTCCCGCGCACATCGCCTCGTTCGCTCCTCCGGCAGGTCACCTCATTCGCTCGATCACGGTTGACAGATCAACAGCTGACCGGTCAACCAATGACTTTTGGAAAAAAAGAAAAGAAATAAAAATCCGAAAAAATCGTAAATTAAAAAATGTTCACCAATTCTGAAAGAAAAGTTCACAAACTTCAAAAATAGTTTATGAATTTTTAAAAAATTTCAACCATTTAAAAAAAGTTCATCGAATTTGAAAAAAAGTTCATAGATTTTGAAAAAGTTCATCGGTTTTGGAAAAAAGTTCACAAACTTAAAAAAAAGTTCAAGAATTTTATAAAAAGCGTTCATCAAATTTGAGAAAAAGTTTACCGATTTTAAAAAAAGTTCATAGACTTCAAAAAAAAGTTCAGCAAATTTGAAAAAAAGTTCATCGAAATTGAAAAAAAGTTCATCAAATTTGAAAAAAGTTCAACGATTTTGGAAAATGTTCATCCAATTAGAAAAATGTTCATTGAATTTGAAAGAATGTTCATCAAATTTGAAAAAACGTTCATAAAATCTGGTAAACTTTTTGCATCGAATGAGAAAAAAGAAAAAAAAATAAGGAAGGAAACGAAAAAAGAAAAATAAAAAGAAAAAAGAAAAATAAGAAAGGAAACGAAAAAAGAAAAGAAAAAGAAAAAGAAAAAGAAAAAAGAAAGAATAAAAGAGTGATGAAGCTGTACGTTACCACAGTTGGTGGAGTTGCTGGAGTGGTTAGCGCGTCTTGAACTGAACCCGGTGGCGCGTGTTCGAATCCCACCGCAGTGCGCGTTTTTGCAGCAGTTTACAAAAGTAAAAAGAAATGGAATTGGCTAGCCCATCGTGGAGGGGGGTGTGCGCCCTGTACCGTTAAACCTATAACTAAGCGCCGTTTAGGATTTGCCGCCTGACGCGAGCTGGAGCTGATTCGAACACGCGAATTCAGGATGTCGCGAATGGGTCGACCTAGGTAGGTTACAGTTAAGTTCGTCTTTATACTGTTTTCCCCTTTGTTCGTTTTCTGTTTTTTCCTTTTATTCTTATTTTTGAAAATACTGTAAATACATATATTGAAGAAAATATAAAATAAACAAATCGTGAATTAGTTTTTTTTACAAAATGTAAAACAAATGTAGCTTAATTCAAAAACTGCTGATAGCATATTAGGAAAATGTTTTTAAAAATGTTCACGTGTTTCAAAATATGTAGGTGACCTGATAAAAAATCCCACCACAGTGCGCGTTTTTGCAGCAGTTTACAAAAGTAAAAAGAAATGGAATTGGCTAGCCCATCGTGGAGGGGGGTGTGCGCCCTGTACCGTTAAACCTATAACTAAGCGCCGTTTAGGATTTGCCGCCTGACGCGAGCTGGAGCTGATTCGAACACGCGAATTCAGGATGTCGCGAATGGGCCGACCTAGGTAGGTTACAGTTAAGTTCGTCTTTATACTGTTTTCCCCTTTGTTCGTTTTCTGTTTTTTCCTTTTATTCTTATTTTTGAAAATACTGTAAATACATATATTGAAGAAAATATAAAATAAACAAATCGTGAATTAGTTTTTTTTACAAAATGTAAAACAAATGTAGCTTAATTCAAAAACTGCTGATAGCATATTAGGAAAATGTTTTTAAAAATGTTCACGTGTTTCAAAATATGTAGGTGACCTGATAAAAAATCTGAATCATTTATTTGAAGGATGTTAAACCTATATAAAATAAATGTTTCAGATGTATATGAAAAATGTACAATATTTATGAAAAACAAGACATCAAACATGTATAAGAAAGAAATGTTAATCATTATAGTTAAAAATGATAATCATGTATTAAAAAATGTTGAAAATGTTCAACGGGTATACAAAAATGTTAATAATGTGTTGAAAGTTTTATTAATAACAATAAACATTTTTTTGCACACCATGTACATTTTTTTGTACATCAGAAACATTTTTATTCACATGTTTAATATTTTTATACATAATTAACTTTTGTTTGAACATATGTTTGTTGAAGTCTACTTTTACATGTTGATCATGTATTTATAAAATGGTAAATGTGTATAAAAAGTGTTGATCATGTTTTGAACATTTTTTCCCACAATGTGTATTTTTTGTATAGATCAGAAACATTTTTATATACATGTTTAACAGTTTTTAAATACTAAATTACATTTTTTAATATATGATTTTTGAAATTTACTTTTAATTAATGTACATTCTACATTTTTTGATACATGATCAACATTTTTTGTAAAAGGAAACAAGAAAACCGGAGAAAGCCGAGACAGAAAGAAACTGAGAAACATTTTTTTGTACATCAGAAACATTTTCTAAAAACAGACGAAAAATCAAAAGAAAATGAAAACAGATAGAAAATAAAAGAAAAAAGCAACGATAAGAATCGAACGAACGAGAAAATACGTTATACTGGGCCGGGTTAGTCGCCCAGCCCTGCTGAAACCTTTAGGCGAGAGGAGCTATCATCTCGCTGTAAGTTAGATATAGCTCCTGTTAGAGATATATTTGGGTTACATATATTGGATAGTCTAGGATTTGTAATCCGTCTTCTACCTTATCTTCAGGAGAGGCTTCTTGCCCTCCAAATCTTGTACTCAATATATACTCGTCCTCGAGGCTCAATAATACATCCATCATATTCCGCCAATCCCTCTCTATCCCTTCTAACATGGTATCAGCCTAATTGATCCAACCCCCGCCGCCCGCCGATTCCGCCTGCGCGCCGCCCCCGGGGCGGTCAGCCCCCATGACCGCCGCCGGGGGCCGCGCCGCCAGTACCTAGGGTTCGTCCGCCGGTCGTGTTGACCGGTTGCCATAGAGAGTCTTTTTCCCGATCCTTTGATCCGGGTTTTTCTCTCTCTCTCCGGTCACCTTGATCGGCGTTTACTTTTTGGTTTACCGATCATAGCTCGGATTGCGTCGCTCGCCGCCGCCGTCGACCCCGCGTCTCTACTCCGACATCGGCGCGACCACCCGGCATCCTCTTCGACCCGGCGGCCTCGCGCGACGCGGCGACCCGTCACGGCTGTCGTTCGCACCTCTGCCCGCCCGTCGCTCTACGCCGGCCGTCGCCGCCCTGCTCCGACTGAGACTCCTGCATCACCTCCCGCCTCCGCCGTGTATGTACGGCCGCGTCTGCACGACGTTGCGTTCGTCGCTTCGGGCCTGGCCGATCGGGTGCCGCTGTTGCGTTGGCCGCTCGGGCGTCGCTGCCCTGGCGCCGGTGCCGTGTTGGCCACCCGCGCGTCGCCGCTGACGCACTCGTCCGCACGTCGTCCTACGCCGGTCGTCGCCGCCGGCTTCAGCTTGGACTCCGCCACCACCCCGCCTCCACCGAGCGGCATCCCCGACCTCGCGCGCGATCGAATTGATCACCCGCCCGCCGCCGCGATCCGCCTCATCTACGCCGTGCGACCGACCTGGCCCGTCGGTTGCGCGCACCTCTGCAGGTCCCGTGAAGACCGTCCATAGTACAACGCGCCCCTACCCCGATCGAGCATCAGGCTGCCGCTGCATCGCCCCGTCGGGCCGCAGCGCCGCCGCCTCGTGGTTCTCCCTGTGGCTCCACCGATCCGCGCCGCTGCTGTGTCGCCCCTTCGGGCCGTAGCGCCGCGGCACGTGGTCCCCGCCGCCACCCTGAGGCCGTCCCCATGGTTGCACCATCCCGCGCGCTGCCGCTGTGTCGCCCCTTCGGGCCGTAGTGCCGCGGCCCGCGGTCAACCGCCGCCCCGAGGCCGTCCGCTCCAGGCCATCCCCGCGGCTGCACCGACCCTCGCGCTGCCGCTGCGTTGCCCCGTCGGGCCGTAGCAAGCGTGGCATGCGGTCCCTGCATCCGTCCCGAGGTCTTTCCGCCGTCGCCCCGACCTGCCCGCCGCCTCTGCGTCGCCCCTTCGGGCCGTAGCGCCACGGCCCGCGGTCCACTCCGCCGTCACCGCGCGTCGACTTTCCGTGGTATGCGCCGCGCCGCCTCCATCGGCGCGGGAACGCCACCGTCCGCGCCGGTCTTTGTCACGCTGTCGGGTTCATCGCCTACTTCAAGCACCGCCGCCACGCTCCTAACCAAGCCGCCGCCGCCATCAGGCCGCAGCCGCCGCTCTTGTTCGGCCGCCGCCGCTGCTACCCCCGTAGCCGCCGCCGCCGCCCGTCCACCCCCTTCGTCTTCGTCCAGCACCGGCTCATCGCCAACGTCGCCGTCATCTTCCCCGACCACTTCGTCTACTCCGACCACCGTTGGCGACATCGGCCCCACGCCGATTGGCGCCGCAACCGTCGTCGAGTCCTTCTCTGCTGGCCCCTCCGACTCCTCGACGTGGTGTACAGCTCGTGCTGGTCCCTCATCTACGCATGCCCGGTGCTGGCAACACCGATGCGTGCCTTCGTCCATGACGTGTTCCCGGGCCTGGCATGCCTGGTGCAACGCTTCGTCAACTTCGTCTTCGTCCGTCTACGCATGCCCGGTGCTGGCAATACCGATGCGTGCCTTCGTCCACGATGTATCCCCGGGCTTGGCAAACCCGGCGCGACGCGTCGTCAACAACGTCTTCTTCCCGGCGCACCACTACTTCGACACCACTGCGCCCATGACTAACTCGGCGCCTCCTTGCGCCCGCGCCTCCACGGCGACTTCCTCGACACTGGCTACCCCGAAGCGACATCGACCCCGGAATGCTCCGCATGGCTACCTCGTCACGGCTACACCACCCCTGCTCTCAGCTACCTCGACAACGGCACAAAGGGTATCACCTCGCTTGAGCAACTGGTCGGCTTCCTCTACAGTCAACGCGTCCGCGACGCGACACCGTCCACGACGCTACCGCTACGACTGCGGGGGGATGTCCGCCCGACGGCTGCTATTCTCTCCAGTCTGACCGTCCGCGACGCTCCTGTTATTCGCAACGCTACCGCTACGACTGCGGGGGGATGTTAGAGATATATTTGGGTTACATATATTTGGTAGTCTAGGATTTGTAATCCGTCTCCTACCTTATCTCCAGGAGAGGCTTCTTACCCTCCAAGTCTTGTACTCAATATATACTCGCCCTCGAGGCTCAATAATACATCCATCATATTCCGCCAATCCCTCTCTGTCCCTTCTAACAGCTCCCAGGATAGATATCATCATTCCCACTATATGACACGTTCTGTTTCAAACATCGACGTGACGCACAGGTGCGAGCCAATGGGCCAACCCATTAAGCAACTGATTCATGCGCACTCGCCACAGGGCCGACACTGTAGCAACTAGGGTGTACTGTAGCGTGTGTTTGTTTGGTCGGTTTTAATTCTTTTATAGAAGCGCAAACATTTTTTAAAATCTTGAATTGTTTTATAACGTTAGATTTTCTTAAAAACCTGAACACTGTTGAATTTGTGAACAACATTTGAAATTACAAACATATTTTTAAAACAGGAGAATTTGTGTTTTTTTTAAACAGGAACATTCTTTGAAATTCCAAACAAGTTTTGAAAACAAGAACATTTTTTGAATATGTTCCCATTTTTAAAAACACCACAATTTTCCGAAATTCGTGATAAAATTTCTGAATTTTTATAAAATGTTTTTTTGAAAAAGAAACTGAAGAAAATCCGTAAATGAAGCAACAGGAAAAACAAAAAATGAGAAAAAACCGGATCGGTCAGGAAGAAGGTTTATAAAACCCGAACATTGTGTACACCGCTTCCACTAAATGGGTCGCCCCATTATGACATCTTTCGCTCGATGCGTGTACGTTTTGCCGCTAAATTGACGCAATGTGGCCCAATAGGGCTTGCCATCCAAGTCCCCAACCAGGGATTCCACAAGTTCATATGACTCAGCAAACCGGTATCTCGACATCCTCAGCAACGATGGATGACTCCATCCGCCCGTGTGATGCAGTATGCACGCACAAACCTCAACGACACGAGCAGTTAGCGTCCACACGATCTTCATCAAGGGACAAAAATCACATCAAGAAGCCTAGGGTGTACGCGCAGTCGCCATGGTTCTCTCAGCTCCAAACCGGCTTCATCGGACGTACCCTACGCCGCTTAGCCGAGTGGTTCAGATCGAGTGTGGGATTTAACTTCCGCACAGTTCCACCATATGCATATGCGTGCACGTGTGTGCCCATGGGCCCGCAGCCATGCACTTCAGTATCTCTGTTGGACATATGCAGGGCCACCTAGTTATACGGGGGCACGACTCTCATCTACATCGACCCGTCCACTCCAAACACGACGGCACAATGCAATCCTCGCATCTCCGGCGATCCTCAGAGAAGGCAAAGAAGAAGGAAAAAAACCCACAGAGAAGGCAAAGGACAAAAAGAACAAAAGCAAATCTTTATAAGCCATAAGAAGCGAGAAGAAAGTAAAATGACAATTTTGTGTGTGTGTTTTTCTTGGACTTAAAACCAACAAAGAAATCCAAAGAAACAAGAACGAGAAAATATTTTTGTTGTTTTCTGAATGTGAAGGAGCACACCAAAAAGAACGAGAGAAGAACAAATACAATCTTTTTGGGTTTTCCTTTTAAAGGTACATAAGAAGCAACTAAGAAACAAATAAAAAGTAAGAAAGAAAGAAATAAAGAACAAACTCAAAGAAACAAGAAAAAAATTCATTGTTTTTGAAAGCATAAAAGCAAAAGAGAAGCAAAAACAAACAAACAAACGTGAATAAATACAATAACGACAAACTTGCAAGATCAATGACAACACAACGATGAAGCATGAGGCATGACATAGTTGTGCTCCCGCAGGAGTTGTTGGGATTCCCCCAAGAGTAAGGGTGAAGCATAACAGTAGCAAATATTTCCCTCGTTTAGAGAACAAAGGTTATCAATCTAGTAGGAGTCTCCCAAACTAGACAAGTCAACAATACCTGCACATAGAACACAAACACGCTCGCCTCCAACACGACAAGAGGGTTGTCAATCCCCTTGTCTTGCTAGTTACAAGATCAAACACAAGTGATAGAGATAGATAGTAGCAAGGTAAAACGACAAATAGTAGCAATTGTGTAGAAGAATTCAGTAATGGAGATTAGACCCAGGGGGACATAGGTTCACTAGTGGCATATCTCTCGAAAATATGCAAATGGCATGGTAAACATATTACAGTTGGGCAGCGATTAAATTGCAATATTTAGGACTATGATCATTCATGGTATAATCTCATATAGGCATTACGTCCGTGATAATTAGACCATTAATCCAACTGCATCTACTACTAACACTCCACCCCAAAACCGCTATCCATCATGCATCTCAAGGTATTAAGTTTGTAAGAAACAGAGCATCGCAATAAGCAAGATGACATAATGTAGACATGAAGACATCAATCAATATGACGAAACCCCATCGTTTTTATCCTTAGTGGCAACAATACAATACACGTCTTAGTCCTTATTGTCACTGGGTTAGGTCACCACAAGATTGAACCTACTACAAAGCACCACTCCCTCTAAAGAAAAACCCATCGAACTTGGCCAAAGAAGATAGATAGATCGGAGAGCATGCAAAGCTATTTAATTATACAGCAAGAAAAACTCAAAAGCTTCAATTGATTTCAATGAACAATCTGATCTTAAAGTGAAAATTCATCATGTCCCAACAAACACACCACCGATTACATCGAATTGATCCCGATCATGTGAGGCAGCTCACGGGAACATTGTATTGAAGATCCAAAAGAGAGAGAGAGAACCATCTAGCTACTACTATGGACCCTAAGGTCCTAATGGAACTACTCACACATCATCATAGAGGCAGCAAGGTTGATGAAGAAGACTCCGGCAGAGCTTCGGAACAGGCCTCCAGATTGGACCTTCGCGAAACAGGAACTTGTGACGGCGAAAAAATTCTTCCAAATTTACAGCGGATGGTTTCGTTATTTATAGGGATTTATGGCGGTGGAACGGAGCACAGGTGGTTGCTATGGGCCCCACACGCCTGGGTGGCGCGCCACCTGGCCGTGTGGCCCCCCTGGTGCACGACTGGTCCATCTCCGAAGCTTCTAGGGTCCTTCGTCGTCCAGAAAAAGTCGCCAAAAATTGGCATCGTGTTTTGACCTTCCTAAATATTGATTTCCCGCAGAACCAAAAACATGCAAAAAACATGAACTGACACTGGGGACTAAATTAGTAGGTTAGTCCAGAAAAATAATATAAATTGCTATAGAAAGTATATAAAAGTGATAATATAATATCATGAAACAATAAAAAATTATTGATACGTTTGAGACATATCACATATTAATCCATGAATATGACAAGTAAGGTGCAACAATGAAAACAATACTCCCCCAAGATTAGGCTTTTGGCCTATCCCTTGTGTCGGTGTAAAAACCGGCAGACTTCGGAGTAGGGGGTCCCGAGCTGTGGATCTCGGATCGGTGGTAACAGAGACGAGGGAGACGATGTTTACCCAGGTTCGGGCCCTCTTAATGGAGGTAAAACCCTACGTCCTGCTTCTGTTTATATTGATGGAGATGTATCAAGTACAGAGTTGATCTACCTCGAGATCGTAATATGTGTCTAACTTCTAGGGCTAGGTGAGCGATATTGCGTTGTTCTTCCCTACGGGCTAAACCCCACGGCTTATATACACGCCAGGGAGGGTATCTAGGGTTACAAGGTCGGTATCTAGGAGTAAGGAGGCTGGAAAAATCTTAAAGTGTACTACAAGTCTTCGGTAGAGACAGCCTCGATCACGTCTCCCGTGTGCGGCCTCCGGAGTCCATCTTGATAACGTATGAGGGCATATTGGCCCAACCGAGGAGACGGGCCGGCTAGTTGGCACCCCCTAATCCAGGACACCGTCAGTAGCCCCCGAACTGGTCTTCTACGCCGAGGACGACTTTCAACAAACATCACTTCGGATCCGGAGTCCCCGGCTCGACAGATGAGTTCCACTTTGTATTTCGGATTCCCTCAACGGAGCATCAACACCCTTGGTCCAACCGAGCTTGCACCCTGCCCGAAGTGGGTAGATATCTTAGCCTCAAAGGCTTGTTGTACAGGTATGAACGATCTAATCCGGCCTGACAACTTTATCGGAGAGGCTTGCCCCACGACGGGTCGTGCAGTTACTGCCTCCCCCTCAAATCGTGGTTCGAGGCAGCCCTTCTACTGGCATGTTCCTCCGAGGCAGAGATCGTGCCCGTTTTCTTAGGGATATCATCAAGATTTTGTTTCCCCCCATATGCTCCAACGACATTTTTGATGGCAACCGCGAATTTATCGGCGCAGCGAGGGGGACTCCTGGGCTTTCACAGGCTTATAAGAGCAAAGGGGAGAACAACGCAATAGCGCACGCTCCCACTCCTCCCACACTACTGCTTCATCTAGCTCCAGCGCCCAGATCCAACCATCCCGCCTTTCCCGTTCGCGAGCCCAACTCCTCAACCAGCCATGGCCGACACCCTCAAGGGGCACTGGGGCGGCTCCATCGTGACGGCCACGACCATCTCAGAGCTGCGCGACGCGGGGTATCTGACCCCCGCCATCGCCGCCCGTGCTCCAGCGGCCGGCCAGCTGGTACCCGCTCCCAACGCCGGGGAGCGGGTGGTCTTCGTCCCCCACCTCATCCGAGGCCTGGGGTTCCCGCTGCACCCCTTCGTGCGTGGGGTAATGTACTATTACGGGTTAGACTTCCATCACCTGGCCCCCAACTCCGTTCTCCACCTTGCCGCTTTCATCACGGTCTGCGAGGCCTTCCTCCACTGTGAGCCGCACTTCGGCTTATGGCTGAAGCTCTTCGGGATCAAACCGAAGTCGAGTGGCTCGGATCTTGCGGAGTGCGGGGGGGGGGGGGCATGATCAGTAAATACCAGGGGGCCACCTGATTCAAGGGCACCTTCATCGAAATGGTGAAGGAGTGGCAAAGAGAGTGGTTTTATATCACCGAGCCACTCGCCCCTGGTCAAACCGAGGTCCCGGCCTTCTCAGCTGGGCCTCCCAAGAAACTCAAGTCCTGGAAGGAGAAGGGCGTCACCTGGGGGAAGCCAGAAGAGGTGGGGACCCTGATCGACAGGATCTTGTGGTGGTCCACAACGGGGAAGGTTGAGCTGGCCGACGTCATCAATGTCATGCTCAACCGCCGTATACTCCCTCTCCAACTTTGGGCCACCCCGATGTGGGCACAAAAGCCCGAGGACATGGACACCATCACCTCCTTCTACCGCTCCACCTTGGCTGCCATGTGGACGAGGCTCATGAAACTGGCCAAGGACAAGATCCCCAAGGAAGGGGAGGACCGCGGCCTCGAACACGGCTATGAGCCCCCCCCCCCGATGAGTGGTTCCGTCCTTCAATCTTTGTTTCCGGCTCATTGCACTGAGGAGTAAAGTTTTCACTTGAATCGTCGTGTTTTGATTTTTTGCAGAAGTGGTTGGCCTGGGTACAAGGGGTACGATGCCCGGCCCCACTGCCGGAGCAACCCCCGACTCCCCTTCTTTCAGCGCTTCTGATCGAGGAGCCGCATGTGGTGGCCCCCAAAGGGACGAAGTCCCAGAAGGGGAGGTCAAGTGCTCGGACCCGGGGGACTTCGGTCACCCGGTCCGAAGAGACCCACACCTCCGCCGCCCAGGACGGCGGCGCCGAGGAGGGTGAGGAGGAGGAGGTTCCCCCTCCGAAGGGGAAGAGGTCGGTGTTAGAAGACGCCGACGTGGGTATGCCGCCGAAGGGCCCAAAGAGGCCGAGGCGGGCCTCATCCGAGGCCGCAAACAAGTCGTCGGAGAGGGCCGAGCTCTCCGGTGACTCAGAGGAAGACCTCCTCGGTATGGGGAGGAAGAAACCGGCACCCCGAGGGTAAGCCCTTGTCCTTGTCTTCCATCCTTGAGTCATTTTTTCAGCAAGGGAAATCTTATAGAAGCAACTTTTCACATGCAGCCCGCCAAGGGTAATCCCCAGCGGTTCTTCGAGCGGGCTGACATCCGCCAGTGGGACTCCAGAGCCCGCCGCTTCTCCCCCGACACATGACGGACTAGGGGAGGCAACATCCACCCTGGTCCCCGACGTCAACACGACGGGGGCCGGCGAGGTGGCGATCATGGCCGAGGTCGATACCTCGGCCCAACAAGACCCGGGGGCGGAGCGTCCTGAAGTCATTGAAGAAGGGCTGGGTCAATCATTGGCCCAGCCGGCGTCTACCTCGGCTCCGCCACCCTAGGCGAAGGCTGCTCGGGTGGATGCATCCGAGGTCATCCCTCCACCCCAGCCAACTGCCCAAGGATGGGCCGGCGTGGGGTGGACCGAGGAGATGGAGGACGCCCTAAGGGGCTCTTCCGTCAAGGAGGAGCACCGTGCCCTGATAGGTTCGGCGCTACAGTGCTACCAGTCCACAGGGGCCGGCCTGCATGAGGTTTTCAAGAACCTCGTGGCAGGTTTCGAGGTACGCTTTTTGCGCATTCAATTTGTTTATTTAAGCTGTTTGTTTCATGAGTTTTGTCCGAGGACATAAAAGTACAGCCTACTAAATGGCTTAATGAGTGAGTATCCCCCGAGCTCGAAGTCGGTTTCAAGAAACCGGCATCGGGGTCGCTTGATTAAGTAGGAGCCCGTTGAGTAGCCCCCAGGGCGCTGCTTAAGGCAGCCGTCCTGGAGCCTTATTGGTGATCTTAACTATTCCCTTTATAATAAGGATCTATTTTGTTCCAGGTTTCAACCTCGGTTCCGGACTCCGTCTCCGAAGAGATGGCGGAGATGAACCGGAAAATTGAGCAATCTCAAGGTAAGCAAGCGTAAACTTGCCCCGTACTTTGAACAAAAAGTAATGTGTGTTAAAAAAAACAACTAAGGCCGAACTGTGTTGACAGCGGAGCTAGAGACGCTCAAGGCTGAGCTCGAAAGGGCTCGGAAGGAGGTGCAGTAGCAGGAGGCTGCTGCCGCCGCGGCCGATAAGGCCCGGGCCGCCGAGAAGGCAGACGGGGAGAAGCATCAAGCGCGGATGCTGGAGGTCGAGGAGACCCTGAAGGGCGTGCTCGAAGCACGCGACAAACATCCGGAGGAGGGGCAACGAACGAAGGAGGAGCTCGAGAAGCTTCAACGTGCCCACTCCGAGCTCAAGACCTCGGCCCGAGCTGACCGCGAGGTGCTCCAGCAAGTGGAGCAAATTGCCTCGGGTAAGATATATTTGCTCCAGTGTTCATTTGGCAGCAAAGGGTGTGTCGAGCTCACCCAGTTATGGCGTTCCGCAGAGGTCTTTGCAGATCTCCCGCAGAGCGTAGCGGATGCGGTGGCATACTTCGGCCAGCTGGCGGGTCATGAGGCGGAGAAGGCCTTCTGGGGGCAGTTTCCAGAGTCGCCGTCCGCGCAACTGCTGAATCATCGAGTGAAGCAGCTGGTGGAGCTGTTTCGCATGACGAGACCGGCGCTCCAGTACCTCTGCATCGCTCTGTGGCCTACCGAAGCCATGCCGAGGAGCCTCTTCGGCCTTACGGCCCGTCTCCGAGATGCCGTGCCCTGCGTGGATCGCTGGAAAAGGTCCGCGTGCTTCAAAGGGGCGCGGAGGGTGTACGCTTGCGTGAAGACTCGCTTCCGCAAGGTTGATGCGGAGACATGTGCCGCGGGCCCTCCTGCCGACAAGCCACGCACCACCGAGCAGTTCTTCGCCGAGGTAGAGGCGGGAGCTCGGACCACAGAAGCCATGTGTCCCAAAGACACTTTGTATTTCTAGATGATACTTCGGAATGCCGGAGTGTGCGATGTAGAGACTTTTTTTTTATTTTTTGTTGAATGAGAATGGTTTGAAATTCCATGTGTGTTGTTTTATATTTTAATTATTCCTTCGATATGACTGTTTAAAATGAGAGTGGCCAGTCGTCAGCTTCAGCCCCAGTGTAGGTCATACAAAGGGTGTTCCTTAAGGCACACATGACCCTTAGCCGACGTCTCGGTACCCAAAGGCGGTCGGTGACTTATAGGAACTAGGCAATCGGACTATAGTGGCTTGATATCTTTCACTTAGTCATAGGAGTTTGACTGTGGGGGCTGATAACCAGCCCCCGGTGTGGGAAGTGTTCGGCTGGGTCGGCCGAGGTCGATACAATGACACACTTCGGCTAGGAATAAAAGCCCTTCGTTTAACACGGGTGATCTCTAACGTCACATCGCTTGACGCGGTCTATGGATGGCAGACCAGTTTGCGCATACCTAAATAGTCAGTTTTTGGCTTTCTCCACTGAGGCGCTATGCCAATTGACCTGGTAGCGCAATCGCAGTGGTTCTCCCATTACGCCCTTAGCCGAATTTGTCGGAAACACAAGGGGTACACATAGGAGCAGGGCAACCCAACTATTGACCGAAATCTAGGTTCGAAACTGATGCATATAAGGCCAAAAATCTGAGACGCCGAGTACTTCGGACTTGTTATACAATTGCATCTTTTTTTTAAAGAACTTCTCCGTCCCAGAGGGGCTATGCTGATGAAGAAATACAATAGAGACCTTGAAAGGGCATAGTTTCTTTATTTCATGATATCAACCTTGTACATGCCCAGCTGTGACGAGAGTAATTAAAAAGAGTACAATGTAAATGGTAAAGGAGGAGGAAGAAACAGGGTGGGTAATTACTAACGGATTTTAAAGAACCCGGGCCGCTACCTGCCGCACGTCTGCATTTCCGAACTATTGACCAGATGTTCACCATTAACAGTGAGGAATTTGTGAAGGTTGATGCCCTTCCGGCCCTTTATACACTTTAAGTGTTTGATTGACCGAGTTCCTTTAAAGGAGGTGTTGTCGAAGTCACTCTGTGGTTAAAACCACATAGACGTAGTCATGCTTGGCTGTTTCTTTTATAGATACTTGCCTGTGCAGAGGCTCGAAGCCACGTCTTTGCTTGGTTGATCCGCGCCGACGTTTGAGTATATTTTCGGCTCCTCGACGGCCCAGGGAATCTTCAATGTGAAATTGTGCACCCTTGGGACGTAGTGCCCACTCCAAAGAGGGCACGCGAGGAGCCCGTATCCCTATTTCGGGTGCAGTGGTAACTGGCCGAGGTCGATTTGTGCAGCCCGGGCGCGCTTTAACGAGCGGGCGGCGCGTGCATCGCTGCGGGCTGCTTCCTCGGACGCCTGTGCCTCGGCTGCGAAAGCTGCAGTCTGTTCCTCTGTCCGAAGTGAACGTTCGGTGTTGCCATTAACTGTGATCATGCCGTTAGGTCCCGGCATCTTGAGCTTGAGGTAGGCATAATGCGGGACTGCGTTAAAGCATGCAAAGGCCGTGCGTCCTAGGAGCGCGTGATATCCACTTTGGAATGGGACAATATTGAAGATTAACTCCTCGCTTCTGAAGTTCTCTGGAGAGCCGAAGACTACCTCTAAGGTGACCGCTCCGGTACAGCGGGCTTCGACGCCCGGAATGACACCTTTAAAGGTGGTAGAGCTCGGCTTGATCCGAGATGAGTCGATGCCCATCTTCCGAACCGTGTCCTCATAGATGAGGTTAAGGCTGCTTCCTCCGTCCATGAGGACGCGTGTTAGATGATAACCATCAACGATAGGGTCCAGGACGAGTGCCGCCGATCCACCGTGCCTGATGCTGGTCGGATGATCGTGCTTGTCAAACGTGATCGGGTAAGCCGACCATGGGTTATACTTCGGGGCGACTGGCTCCAGCGCGTATACGTCCCGAAGCGCACACTTCCTCTCCCTTTTAGGGATATGGGTGACATAGATCATGTTGACCTCTGTTACCTCGTCAAGAAACTTCTTTTGGCCTCCATTATTGGGCCGCCGAGGTTCATCTTCGTCTTCGCTGTGGTGTTGGGTTTCACTCTGACCCTCTGTCGCTATCTTGCCGGCTTGTTTAAAGACCCAGCAATTCCTGTTAGTGTGGGTTGCTGGTTTTTCCCGAGTGCCGTGAATTCCACATGGGCGGTCCAGGAGCCTATCAAGATGGCTAGGTCCGTCTTTGTTCCCTTTAAAGGGTTTTCTTCTCTGCCCGGATTTAGGTCCGGTGAACCCTGCGTTGACCGCGGCGTCTTCAGTGTCGCTTCCGCCATTTTTATACCTACGCTTATTTTTGTTGCGCTTTGGTTTTCCATTGGCGTCGTGAGTTTCCGAGGTGCCTGCCTCGCCGTTATGAGTACTTCGGGCGAGCCAGCTGTCCTCTCCCACACAGAAGCGAGTCATTAGTGAGGTCAGTGCTGCCATAGTCCTCGGCTTATCCTGGCCGAATTGTCGAGCCAACCATTCATCTCGGATATTGTTTTTAAAGGCGGCGATGGCCTCGGCTTCGGAGCTGTCTATAATCTGGTTCTTCTTGGTGAGGAACCTGTTCCAGAATTTTCGGGCCAATTCGCCTGGCTGCTGGGTGACACGGCTGAGGTCGTCAGCGTCCAGAGGTCGGACATATGTGCCCTGGAAGTTTGCTCAAAAGGCGTCTTCTAGGGCCTCCCAGCTGCCGATAGAGTGAGGAGGAAGGCTGTTAAGCCAATGCCTTGTCGGCCCCTTTAGCTTGAGCGGCAGGTACTTAATGGCGTGGAGATCATCTCCGTTGGCCATGTGTATGTGTAAGAGGAAATCTTCGATCCAAACTGCCGGGTCCGTGGTGCCATCATATGATTCGATGTTAATGGGTTTAAACCCTTCCGGGAATTGATGTTCCATTACCCTGTCTATAAAGCAGATTGGGTGAGCCGGACCTCGGGACCGAGGAGCATCTTGTCGGAGGTCGGGGGAGAGCCGTGAATAGGCGTGATCTCGGGCGCGGCCGTTCCTGTCCAACCAGGCATCGTAGCCGTCGAGCCCGGCGGGCGCACGTCCCCTTGATCCATAAATGGACCGAGGGGGAGCCCTGTTTTCCTCAATGCGACGTCGAGCATCGTGAGGATCTAGATAGTCCACGGGGTCCTTGCCATAACGGCGTGGAGGTGGTCGTTCGTTGAGGTCTTCCCGTCTTGGCCTGTCCCGGCCTCTAGGGGGTCGGTCGAGGTCGTCCGCGAGCTCCTCGTCGAACTCCGGCAAGAGACGCCGACGTGGGTATGATTTCGGCGCACTATGGCGCCGGTTCTCCATTTCTTGCTCAGCTGAGAGCACTTCGATCCACTTTTCATTTAGTGCATCGGTATTGGCCTGCAGCTGTCGCTGCTTGCGTTTCATGCTCCGGGCGGTTGCAACAAGGCGTCGCCGGAATCTTTCTTGTTCGAAGGGGTCTTCGGGGACGATGTAGTCCTCGGTACCGAGGCTCTCGTCCTCCTCGGATTCTGGCATGTAGTTGTCGTCGGCCCCTTCGAAGGGGTCATCGGGATCTGAGTCCCTGAGAGGTCGGTCCGGTGTGCCGTTCCTTATGGGGGAGGCTTGAACGTCCTCTTTGCGGTTATCGGCATCGCCGTCCTCCGCGTCTCCGTTATTGGCTGTCGCGTCGTTGCCACTGGGTGCCCCGTTAGGGCCCCTTCGGCGTCTTCACCGACGTCTTGGAGGGGATTTGGGGGTGTCCACCATGTAAACATCATAGGTGGATGTGGCGGTCCACTTGCCCGCGTTTACCGGGGGCAAGGCGTTCTCAGTGGGGTCATCAGCATCTTCCTCCATATCCGAGGCTTGCGACTAGGTGGGTGGTGGGTGGGATGTAAATTTCCCTATTGTCGGTTTTAAGTCCGATCTGATTGTAAACCGAAGTCTTGCCGTCCGAGATGGACATGCTCCGGATGCCGGCCAAGCATCTCATCGAGGTGAGATAACTCTTCGGGATTCATGGATGCGCCATAGGCAGGGCTGATTCGAAGTACACCCGGCATGTAATCGGATGCGTTTTCGGAGCGAAGGGAATCTGAACATAATTCCGGGTTCTGCGCCGAAATCAGTTCTGGCACCGGCGCGATTTCGGGAGTGGGAGCCGGATCTATCTTCGGACTGACGATAGGGGAGAGACTGGCCAGAGTGGCAGCGTCAGGGGTCTCAAAAGGCGCCGTGACAGAGTTCGGTTCCGGAGTCGAGTCTCCAGAACCGGCCGAGCTCTCGATCCGGCCGGGAGTCCATCCTGATAGAATGAGTTCGCCATGGGAGTCCGCAGTGTACTCAAGGCCACCGAAAGTCACGATCCGACCTGGGGCATAGTTCTCGACAGAGGCCAGGTGACCCGTCGAGTCAGCGCAGAATACCATGCTGCCGAAGACGAAAAGCTGGCCGGGGGCATAAACGTCCCCGTGGCCGTTGGCGCAGTTGATCTGCAGGCGAGCCATCGATCCTTCTGGTGATCGCGCAGCAGAACTCTCAATGAAATCACTAGTGTCGGTGTAAAAACCGGCAGACCTCGGGGTAGGGGGTCCCGAGCTGTGGATCTCGGATTGGTGGTAACAGAGACGAGGGAGACGATGTTTACCCAGGTTCGGGCCCTCTTAATGGAGGTAAAACCCTACGTCCTGCTTCTGTTTATATTGATGGAGATGTATCAAGTACAGAGTTGATCTACCTCGAGATCGTAATATGTGTCTAACTTCTAGGGCTAGGTGAGCGATATTGCGTTGTTCTTCCCTACGGGCTAAACCCCACGGCTTATATACACGCCAGGGAGGGTATCTAGGGTTACAAGGTCGGTATCTAGGAGTAAGGAGGCTGGAAAAATCTTGAAGTGTACTACAAGTCTTCGGTAGAGACAGCCTCGATCACATCTCCCGTGTGCGGCCTTCGGAGTCCATCTTGATCACGTACGAGGGCATATTGGCCCAACCGAGGAGACGGGCCGGCTAGGTTGGCACCCCCTAATCCAGGACACCGTCACCTTGGTAGTTCCATGGGTCTCGTATGTCCCAGCTATAGTTCACGGGCGCCGGTGGTGCAAGTGGTGCAACGTGCTAGGGTGACAATTCCTCGCGTGCATGCTCATCATAGTAATATGCCACATCAGTGTCTAGAACAATCCACCTAAGCCTGATACGAATATCAAAGAAAAAGGGACAAAGAACGGGTAAGTTGAAAAGGTACACTCATATGGACCCTCGAGATCATCATGATGAAGACATTTATGTCTACACAAAACATGTTCATCTAAATATTGAGGACTAGTCGCTTCATATTCATTAGTGTAATCAAGACATTAACTTCATAGCACACATCGTACCAATAGCACCACAACAATAATCATAGCTTCTACGCCAAGTGGCCTTAATATAACATGCACAAATTGCATCCAAGTTATACTTCCCCTTAAGCATGTGATTAAAGACACACATAGGAATGTAAACATCATGCATGTTAATAGCGGTATGATCAAACTTAGCATTAAAAACTCGTGCTGTGAAGTAAGAAAGATAGCCAAGTGCGGGTTGTTAGAGGGTGACACAATCGGGATCCTTAGATCCTAGAACCCTTTGGTGCGAAGCCTTCGTCAACATGGACGTAAGATAGCACCAACTATTAGAACCACGGGAGAAATCCTCACGTCACAAGTGTTTGAATTCTCTAAACTCTACCTCCTCCTTGCTTGCAAGATTGTTACTTCTTCGATGCTTACTACTCTTGATATCTTGCATGCTAAGTTCATTGGTAGTCTAGTTCTTTTTGCCAGAAGTTAAAATTTGCCAACCCATAAAAGTTGAGTAGAAAATTTCATAGGACTATTCATCCCCATCTACTCCTTAGCCCTCAATCCCAACACTTTGCAACAATACTTTTCTATTTTTAACTCATCTTAAATGAGGTCTTCCTCTTAGTCGAGTTGAAAAATCATTCATGATGGCGAGCTTTACCGCCATTGGCGATCATATGGAAATGCCTAGTGTTATTTTTTCTCCAAGAACACTCACGAGAGCTGTTTGTCTTTTCGCTAAGAGAGAAATATGCTGAGAGAGTTACAGGGCTACTTGAAAGCGCCACAGTCCGGCGCCACGCCGCCAACTATTACATCAACGACTACTACTCATGTCCTTCTCCGCGTGATTTCACAATCCTCCAAAGGGATGGCTCAGCCATTATATGGCGTACCACCTCCTTCTGCGTTGAAGCAATCTGGTCAAATACCCGTTTGTTACATTCTAGCCTATCAGCCAGATGAAAACAGAAGGACCACCGTTATCATTGAGTTGATTTCGTTCCGTCGGTCTCTTGGGGCAGCCGCATCCACCCACGGCCATCAACCAAAATGTTTGATATGAGCCATGGGGGTTGCAATAGATCTCCTCCTCAATAGAAGATTTTCCCATGACTTGTTCAAATCTCGGTTGAGGGTAATTTCGCCATCATTCCGATGGATATTCTCAAATTTCTTGTCCAATTCATCAATAATATGGAGAAGACACTTTTACTCCTTATCTCTGTCACTAGTGTTTTTTGCCCATCCTAAAATTAACTGACGGTCGTGTGAACTTTATTTGGCCAAATCTGCATAGACATGGATCGTCGCTGCCCATCCCACCACTCTTTGGACACGATGTCAACAAAACCATTATGTTGCAACCATTCGCGTACAAATTTAAACAATGGCTTATTACCTAGATCACAAGCTGCTACGGAGTTTACTAAAAGAGTTGTGTGTTCAGAGATTGAAATCGTTCAAGGCACATATACTATAAGAACAAGTCAAAATACAGATTGGCTAAGTGAGACATAAGAGCATCTACACTCGGACTGGGCAAATCCGGCCCCCTATACGTCCGGGGACGTGCCCGGGCACGCCCACGGACGCATCCGGGTGGCCCCTCATATTTTGCTTCCAGCATCCACATATCTCAAATCCGGACTCTCAAATCCATGCACATCGATCACACAAGCCATTGTCGCACGTAAATAACAAATGTTGGTACCGAACATAAATAGTGTTTACATAAAATTTATTTTAAGTGCACAATAAAACATCAGCTCTTTTGGTTTCCATTGTGGGTCCACATTTGCTCCACAAGATCATTGAGTAGCTGCGCGTGCACCTGATGATCTCGAAGATTCTGATGCATCTGCAGAAAGTTCATAAGCTGAGCTGCATCTTGATCTTCCGAGATTTCAACATGTTCTCCAGGTGCTTCAAAATCATTGGTTTGGGCTACACCATCACCCTCATCCTCGACAATCATATTGTGCAAAATAACACAACATGTCATGAGCTGCCTGATACGTCTCCAACGTATCTATAATTTTTGATCGTTCCATGCTATTATAGTATCAATCTTGAATGTTTTATATGTAATTATATATCATTGTTTGGGACTAACCTATTAACCTAGTGCCCAGTGCCAGTTGCTGTTTTCTGCTTGTTTTTGGTTTTTCAGGAAATCAGTACCAAACGAAGTCCAAATGCCACGAAACTTTTTGACGATTTTTTTCTGGGCAAAAGAGACCCTGGAAGCTTCGGGAGGATGCCAGAAGCCTCACGAGGAGGCCACAAGGCAACAGGGCGCGGCCCCAGGGGAGGGGGAGGGGGTGCCTTGATGCCATGTGGGCCCCTCATGGCTCCTTTTGACCTAATTCCACTTATATAAATTTTCAAATATTCGGAAACCAACAGAGAGCCAGACGAGAAAACCCTACCGCCGCTGCAAGCCTCTGTTCTTCCGGGATCCCATCTGGAAGCCTTTTCCGGTACTCTGCCGGAGGGGGAATCGATCACGCAGGGCATCTTCATCAACCTTGCTGCCCTTCCGATAATGTCTGAGTAGTTTACCACAGACCTACGGGTCCATAGCTAGTAGCTAGATGGCTTCTTCTCTCTCTTTGATCTTCAATACCATGTTCTCCTCGATGTTCTTGGAGTTCTATCCGATGTAATCTTCTTTTGCGGTGTGTTTGTTGGGATCCGATGAATTGTGAGTTTATGATCAGAATATTCATGAGAAATATTTGAGTATTCTCTGAACTCTTTTATGCATGATTGTTATAGCTTTGTATTTCTCTCCGATCTATCCGTTTGGTTTGGCCAACTAGATTGATTTATCTTGCAATGGGAGAGGTGCTTTGTGATGGGTTCAATCTTGCGGTGCTCAATCCAGTGACAGAAAGGGACATGACACATATTTGTATTGTTGCCATTAAGGATAAAAAGATGGGGTTTAATCATATTGCTTGAGTTTACTTTGTCTACATCATGTCATCTTCCTTAAGGCGTTACTCTGTTTTATACTTAATACACTAGATGCATGCTGGATAGCGGTCGATGGGTGGAGTAATAGTAGTAGATGCAGGCAGGAGTCGGTCTACTTGTCTCGGACGTGATACATATATACATGATCATTGCCATGAATCCGTAATAATTATTTGCTTTTCTATCAATTGCCCAACAGTAATTTGTTTACCCACCGTATGCTATGTGTTCGAGAGAGAAGCCTCTAGTGAAAACTATGGCCCCCGGGTATACTTTTATCATATATTAAAATCCAAAAATACCTTGCTGCAATTTATTTACTTTTATTTTATTTTGCAATTTACTTTTTATCTATCACTATCAGAATTAATCCTTGCAAGTAACCGCTAAGAGGATTGACAACCCTCTTATTTGCGTTGGGTGCAAGTGTTTGCTTTTGTGTGTGTAGGTGCTGCTAACGAGGTTTTGTGTGGTTCTCCTACTGGATTGATAACCTTGGTTCTTAACTAAGGGAAAAGCTTATCTCTACTATACTGCATCATCCTCTCCTCTTCGGGGAAATACCAACGCAGTCTACAAGTAGCAGGAAGAATTTCTGGCGCCGTTGCCGGGGAGACATCACCAAAACTTATCAAGTACCTTCGCATAAACTATTATCCACTTGCATTTATTTTGTTTTCCTTTTATTTTCATTTGCCTCTCGTTTTCATCTCCCCCACTTCTACAACAATTTTACAAAAACACAATTTTTTTATTTGCTTGTTTGCTCGTTTGCTTGCTAAAATTGTGTGACTCAATGAAAATAAAAATATAGACTTATGGATCCTCATCCACTTGCTAATCTTTTCAAACAATCCAATTATGATGAACCAATTGCTAGTGAGTTGAGTGTACTTGATTATCTTTATGAAGTTTTGCTTGAAAATCATGAATCTGAAAATTGCGATGAAGTGTTAGAAAAAGAAATTTATAAAGTGATTCATGATAGTTCCTTGAATAAAAAGCATGATTGCAATGATGTTAGTATAAATTCTATTAATGTCCATTGTGCTAATGATATGCAAAGCTACAAGCTTGGGGATGATAATTTTGTTATGTCCACTACTTATTGTAATGATCATGATTGGGGTGATGCTTCTTATGATATTGAAAATTTATTTAAGCCTCATGATGGATATGATATTGATAATAATGATTGCAATACTATTGAAAGTGGGTTTGGAAGAGTGTCAACTTTAAGTAAAAATAATCCCATATATTCGAAGAGTGTTCAATCTTATGATTTTTTTGATAAAAGTGGGTTTGGAGAGGTCATGACTTTAGTTGATGTTAATCCCACTATCTTGTAAGATTATAAAACTTTGATGCATGTGGATCATGAAGATAAAATTTTATATGATAGCTATATTGTTGAATTTGTGATCCTACATATAATTATTATGAGAGAGCAAAATACGGTTGTAGAAACTTTCATGTCACTAAATTACCTCTTTTTGTGCTAAAATTATTAATGCTCCATTCTTCCTATTTGCATATGCTAGATATTGCTTGTCTTGATAATTTGTTTTCTTATAAAATGTCTATGCATAGGAAGTATGGTAGACTTAAATGTGTTTTCACATGCTACATGATTCTCTCTTTGTGTTTCAATTATTATCTTTCATGAGAGCATCATTGAAATCTCAAGCCTATCTTAATGGCTATAAAGAAAGAGCTTGTTGGGAGACAACCCAATAAACTGTTTATTTCTGTTTTTGTGTGTTTACACAATTATAGCCTCTGTTATGGTTGTGTTTTTATCTTTTAATTAGTGTTTGTGCCAAGTAATGCCTTTGGGATGATTTGGAAGATAGTATAATCGATGCTGTTTGAAAAAAGAAACTTTTGCGTTTAGTTCTGGAATTTTAATTCTGTACTGGAGCGTGATAAAATTCTTAATTTTTTACACAGTATTGTAATATGAATTTCCCACATTGACCTAATTTTTCAGAATTTTTGGAGTTACAGACGTATGACTTTAATTAAGATCTTTACGCACTGTTCTGTTTTAGACAGATTCTGTTTTTGTTGCATAGTTTGCTCATTTTGATGAATCTATGGATCGTATCGGGGGGTATGAGTCATGGAAAAGTTGGAGTATAGTATCATTATGCTAATATTAAATATGAATCAATTTACAACAGTACCTAAAGTTTAAGATTTGTTTGTTATACTAACGGATCTCACGAGGTTTCTGTTGAGTTTTGTGTGCTGAAGTTTTCAAATTTTGCGTGAGACTACGATGGATAAAGGAATAAGGAGCAGCAAGAGCCTAAGCTTGGGGATTCCCAAGGCACCCCAAGGTAATATTCAAGGAAGACTCAAGCATCTAAGCTTGGGGATGCCCCGGATGGCATCCCCTCTTTCATCTACAATCTATCGGTAACTCAATTGGAGCTATATTTTTATTCATCACATGATATGTGTTTTACTTGGAGCATCTTGTGCTATAGTTTGTTTGCTTTTTATTTGTCACAGTCATCTTTGCTGAACACACCTTTTTGAGAGGGACACACATTATTCGTGATTTGTTAGAATACTCTCTGTGCTTCACCTATATCTTTTGAGCTAGGCAGTTGCTCTAGTGCTTCACTTATATCTTTTAGAGCACGGTGGTGGTTATATTTTAAAGAAATAGTTGCACTCTCATGCTTCACTTATATCTTTTTGAGAGTCTAATGAATAGTAATGGTAATATGCACGGGTTATGAAATTGGTCCTAATATGATAGGTATTCAAGAGGGATATAATAAAAACTTTCATGTAGATTGATAACCCACAAGTATAGGGGATCAATTGTAGCTTTTTCGATAAATAAGAGTGTCGAACCCAACGAGGAGCTAAAGGTAGAATTAATATTCCCTTCAAGTTCTATCGACCACTGATACAACTCTACGCGCACTTAACGTTCGCTTTACCTAGAACAAGTATGAAACTATTTTGTAGGTGATAGGATAAGTTTGCAAGAATAAAACTAGAAGTACTTTGCGAGAATAAAACTACGAATAATTTGTGAGATAATAAAAGTTAGTTGTTTAGTAGAAAGTTTTTGTAACACAAGAGAATGATTTGTCCATAGGAAATCGATAACTAGACCGGTAACCATTATTGCAATTTTATATGAGGGAGAGGCATGAGCTAACATACTTTCCGTACTTGGATCATATGCACTTATGATTGGAACTCTAGCAAGCATCCGCAACTACCAAAGATCATTAAGGTAAAACCCAACCATAGCATTAAGTATCAAGTCCTCTTTACTCCCATACGCAACAACCCCCTTACTCGGGTGTAAGCTTCTGTCACTCTAGCCGCCCACCATAAGAGAATTATGAACGTATTGCAAACCCTACAGCGGAAATCCCTCATGCTTGCGCAACACGGAGGGCACCATAGGACAGCACCAAAATAAAACATACAACTCAAACCAATCACGATCATCAATCAACCCATAAGACAAAACGAATCTACTCAAACATTATAGGATGGCCACAAATCATTGGATAATAATATGTAGCATTAAGCACCATGTTTAAGTAGAGATTACAGCGGGGAGAAGAGGTGTTACACCACTGCATAGAGGGGGAGAGAGTTGGTGTTGATGGTAGCGAGGTTGTTGATGTAGATCGCCGTCACGATCCTTGCCCCGGCGGCACTCCGGCGCCACCGGGAGAGAGAGGGAGAGAGGCCCCCTCCTTCTTCTTCTTCCTTGGCCTCCCCCCTAGATGGGAGGAGAGCTCCTCCTCTGGTCCATGGCTGCAATGGCGGCGGAGGGGCAGGAGCCCCTCCTAGATTGGAGCTCTCTCTCTGTTCTCTTCTGTTTCGCGCTCCTTTTTCTGGCCTTTCACCATTTCTTAAATTCCCAGAGATCCGTAACTCCGATTGCGCTGAAATTTTAACACGATTTTTTCCCAGATATTAGCTTCCTTGCGGCCGAAGAAGGGCACCAACTGACCTACAAGGGCTTCACGAGGCACCACGGCGTGCCGGGCCCCCCTGGTGCGCCCTGATGCCTCGTGGGGCCCACGAGCACCGCCTTGCATTGATTCCACCTCCCAAAAATCACATATATTCCAAAATAATTCTCTGTAAAATTTTATTGCATTTGGACTTCGTTTGATATGGATTTTCTGTGAAACAAAAAACAAGCAGAAAACAGGAACTGGCACTGGGCACTGGATCAATATGTTAGTCCCAAAAGTAATATAAAATGTTGCCAAAAATATGTGAAAGTTGTAGAATATTGGCATGAACAATCAAAAATTATAGATACGACGGAGACGTATCAGCATCCCCAAGCTTAATTCCTGCTCGTCCTCGAGTAGGTAAATGATAAAAAAAGATAATTTTTGATGTGGAATGCTACCTAGCATAATCTTGATCATAAAATTTAATCATGGCATGAATATTAAGACACGAGTGATTCAAAGCAATAGTCTATAATTTGATATAAAGACATCAATACTCA
Source organism: Elymus sibiricus (assembly GCA_039707655.1). Lineage (NCBI taxonomy): Eukaryota > Viridiplantae > Streptophyta > Magnoliopsida > Poales > Poaceae > Elymus > Elymus sibiricus. Next base: position 327,282,098 of record CM077664.1, read on the forward strand.
AGCATACTAACAAACAACCATGTCTTTCAAAATATCAACGCTAAAGAAAGTTATCCCTTGCCCATTATGCTCAGTCATTGATCCATTCATGAAACACACTCAACATTAACTACACCCAATGCACAAGTATGACAATAGTGCTCTCCAGTTGGTGCTTTATAAGAGAAGATGGAGACTCAATAAAAATAAAAATGCATAAAAGTAAATAGATAGGCCCTTCGCAGAGGGAAGCAGAGATTTGCAGAGGTGCCAGAGCTCAAAGCTTAAATTAGAGAGATAAAATTATTTTGAGAGGCATGCTTTTCCTGTCAACACTACGACCGAAAGTTCCCAATATCATCCATGCTAGACACATTATAGGCGGTTCCAAACAGAAAATAAAATTCATTTCCTTTCCACCATTCTATCACAATCCATGGCTAGCCGTATCCACGGGTGCCTTCCATACCAACACTTTCCAAGGAATTTTGTTATTATTATTTTTGATTCATTGTGGGATTGGGCATCCCTATTACCTGCCACTCTCTCGTGCAATGATAAGTGAATAAACACTCATCGTGAGAATAACACACCTAGCATGGAAAATATTGGCCACCCCCTGCCGCCACATGAGCGGTACGAGCACACAAAACAGAAATTTATTTTGAATAATTATAGTTGGCACATGCAAATTTACTTGGAACGGCATGGAAATACTGCATATAGGTGTATGGTGGACTCATTTGGCACAACTTTAGGTTTAAGGAGTTGGATGCACAAGCAGCATTCCTGCTTAGTACAAATGAAGGCTAGCAAATAGATTAAGAAGCAACCAACAAGAAAACGAAAATGGTCATAAGCATGCATTGAACATAACTAACACCGAATAATGCACCATAAGTAGGATATAACTTCGTTGCATAACTATTGACTTTACGTGCATGCATAGGGAATCACAAACCTTAACACCAATATTCTTACTAAATCACAATTACTCACTAGCATAACTCACATATTATTATCTCCATATCGCAAAACTATTGCAAGGAATCAAACATATCATATTCAGTGATCTACAAGGTTTATGTAGGATTTTCTGACTAACCATGTGAATGACCAATTCCTGTTGACTCTCTAAATAGATATAAGTGAAGCAAGAGAGTTTAATTCTTTCTATAAAAGACTACACTCTAATAAATATAAGTGAAGAAAAAGAGCATTCTACAAATAACGGTTTTCTATATGAAGAGAAACATGCATCCAAACTTCAAATGATATAAGTGAAGCACATGAAGCATTCTATAAAGCCATACTCAAAAGATATAAGTGAAGTGCAAAGAGCATTCTATAAATCAACCAAGGACTATCTCATACCAGCATGGTGCATAAAAGAAAAGGGAAAAATAAACACAAAAGATGCTCCAAGAATTTACGCATATCATGTGAACAAAACAAAAACCGAGACATACCGATAATTGTTGAATAAAGATGGGATGCCTTCCGGGGCATCCCCAAGTTTAGACGCTTGAGTCTCCTTGAATATTTACTTGGGGTGCCTTGGGCATCCCCAAGCTTGAACTCTTGCCTCTCCTTATTCTCCTCATATCGATACCTCCTCGATCTTCGAACACTTCATCCACACAAAACTCAACAAAACCTTCGTGAGATCCGTTAGTATAATAAAGCAAATCACTACTTTAAGTACTGTTGAAAACCCATTCATATTTTATTTTTGCATTATACCTACTGTATTCTAACTTCTCCATGGCTTATACCTTCCGATACAATCCATAGTTTCATCAAAACAAGCAAAACAATGCATCAAAAACAGAATCTGTCAAAAACAGAACAGTCTGTAGTAATCTGAACATTGACAATACTTATGTAAATCAAAAAATTCTGAAAAATTAGGAAAAAATAAAAAATTTGTATATAAGTACTGTGTAAAAATTTCAGAATTTTTGCACGTTCCAGTAAAAAATGTAAATTCACGCACTACAACAAAAGTTTCTGTTTTTGCACCGCACATACCAAACAAGCAATTTAAACATCCTAACGGTAAATCTTGGCACATTATAATACAATGGATTTGTATAAGGGGATAATTATTTTTGTTGAAAAGTTTCTTTAATTCAAGATTCACAAAGTTTCCATGGGCATGAACAAAGTTCAAGGAGCTCCCCCACTTCCACGGTGCTCGTCTTTCTTACTTTCACTTTCCTTTTGGAAAAGTTTTAGGTTCCCCTCTATATATATTTTTGTTTTTAAACTTTATAAAAGCACTCAAAAGAAATAAATCACTCTCTAGAACTTCCGGGTTGTCTCCCAGGCAGCGCTTTCTTTAAAGCCATTAAGCTAGGCATAAAGTGCTCAAGTAATTGATCCACCCGGATCCCAAGGTATATCAAAGCCAATTTTAATTAACAATGATTTGTAATTTAGTAGTGAGCACAAAGTAATATATGTCATGTAACAACGAAGTCTAACTCTCTTCCTATGCATCGGCATGTCATAAAAGAACAATTCATGCACATCAAGCAAAGGCCAATGCATAGCATAAGTAGTTTCTTGCAATTTTATCGTACTAGAAACATAGAGAGGTGGAGATGTAGTTCCTCTCTCATAATAATTGCAATTAGGAGCAGCAAGCACATGCATATTATATTCATCAAAATTGTCATGTGCAATAGTAAAACGCAACCCATCAATATAATCCTTAATAAGAGCAAACTTCTCCGATATAGTGTAGTTGAGAGAATTCAAAAAGATAATAGGACTATCATGTGTAGGTGCAATAGCAACAATTTCATTCTTAACATAAGGAACTATAGCAAGTTCATCTCCATAAGCATCATTCATATTGGCATCATGGCCACAAGCATAGCAAGCATCAATTTCATCAAAAAGGGATATTTTAAACGAATCAATGGGATCATAGCATTCATCCTTCGGTAAGCATGAAGGGAAATTAAACAATGTATGAGATAAAGAGTTACTCTCATCAGAAGGTGGGCACGGGTGATCAATCCGCTCTTCCTCCTTTTGTTCTTCGCTCTCCTCCTCAATTTTTTCATCTAATGAGCTCACACTGTCATCAATTTCTTCTTGCATAGATTCCTGCAAAATATTAGTCTCTTCTTGGACAGCGGAGGTGTCCTCAATATATTGTTTAACATATGCATTAGAAGCATAGTTTTCATGGCAATACTTAAGTATGGCAAAATTTTCAGATTTGTAAAGAGTAGCATCATACTTTTTAATCAAAGAAGCAATTTCATAAGCACCCTTAAAAGCAACAAATTCTTCAATTTGTTCAATATCATAGTAACTATAAACACCTTTAGCATAAGAAGATACGATTCCATTATCACTAAACTCACATTGGTAGGGAAGGTGTTTCTTAGGGTCTTCAGAACAACAAGTAAAATCATGTATTTCGCATAAATTCCAAGCATAGCAATGCAAAGTATTAATTTGATGCCATAAAAGTTTCCCTTTTTGAGATAAGCGGTGTCGCAAAAAATAAGCATGCTAATTTAATGATTTTCCCTCAACTAAGCTAGTTGGGTTTTCAGCACGAGCACAAAGGGATCGAAGATGATCCAAGTAGAAAGCTTCAGCAGTATGATAGATTTTGGGTGGTTCTTCAACCATTGGTTTAGCAAGTACAACTAATTTTTTTTTGGTATTTTACGTTTCCGACCCATAACTAAAGATAGAAAACAAGAGCACAAAATAAAAACTACTTAGTGATAGAAAATAAAATCTACTTAGTGATAAAGCAAACAAGCACACACGAGAATATCAACCCCACGCTATTGCTCTCCGGCAACGGCGCCAGAAAAAGGTCTTGATAACCCACAAGTATAGGGGATCAATTGTAGCTTTTTCGATAAATAAGAGTGTCGAACCCAACGAGCAGCTAAAGGTAGAATTAATATTCCCTTCAAGTTCTATCGACCACCGATACAACTCTACGCGCACTTATCGTTCGCTTTACCTAGAACAAGTATGAAACTATTTTGTAGGTGATAGGATAAGTTTACAAGAATAAAACTAGAAGTACTTTGCGAGAATAAAACTACAAATAATTTGCGAGATAATAAAAGTTAGTTGTTTAGTAGAAAGTTTTTGTAACACAAGAGAATGATTTGTCCATAGGCAATCGATAACTAGACCGGTAATCATTATTGCAGTTTTATATGAGGGAGAGGCATGAGCTAACATACTTTCCGTACTTGGATCATATGCACTTATGATTGGAACTCTAGCAAGCATCCGCAACTACGAAAGATCATTAAGGTAAAACCCAACCATAGCATTAAGTATCAAGTCCTCTTTACTCCCATACGCAACAACACCCTTACTCGGGTGTAAGCTTCTATCACTCTAGCCGCCCACCATAAGAGAATTATGAACGTATTGCAAACCCTACAGTGGAAATCCCTCATGCTTGCACGACACAGAGGGCACCATAGGACAGCACCAAAATAAAACATACAACTCAAACCAATCACGATCATCAATCAACCCATAGGACAAAACGAATCTACTCAAACATCATAGGATGGCCACAAATCATTGGATAATAATATGTAGCATTAAGCACCATGTTTAAGTAGATATTACAGCGGGGAGAAGAGGTGTTACACCACTGCATAGAGGGGGTGAGAGTTGGTGTTGACGGTAGCGAGGTTGTTGATGTAGATCGCCGTCATGATCCTTGCCCCGGCGGCACTCCGGCGCCACCAGGAGAGAGGGGGAGAGAGCCCCCTCCTTCTTCTTCTTCCTTGGCGTCCCCCCTAGATGGGAGGAGAGTTCCCCCTCTGGTCCATGGCTGCAATGGCGGCGGAGGGGCAGGAGCCCCTCCTAGATTGGATCTCTCTCTCTGTTCTCTTCTGTTTCGCGCTCCTGTTTTCTGGCCTTTCACCGTTTCTTAAATTCCCGAAGATCCGTAACTCCGATTGCGCTGAAATTTTAACACAATATTTTTTTCCAGATATTAGCTTCCTTGCGGCCGAAGAAGGGCACCAACCGACCTACGAGGGCCTCACGAGGCACCACGGCATGCCGGGCCCCCCTGGCGCGCCCTGGTGCCTCGTGGGGCCCACAAGCACCGCCTTGCATTGATTCCACCTCCCAAAAATCACATATATTCCAAAATAATTCTCCGTAAAATTTTATTGCATTTGGACTTCGGATGATATGGATGTTCTGTGAAACAAAAAACAAGCAGAACACAAGAACTGGCACTGGGCACTGGATCAATATGTTAGTCCCAAAAATAATATAAAATGTTGCCAAAAATATGTGAAAGTTGTAGAATATTGGCATGAAACAATCAAAAATTATAGATACGACGGAGACGTATCATGGATCACTGAATATGATAAGTTTGATTCCTTGCAATACTTTTGCGATATTAAGATGGTAATATGTGGGAGGTGCTAGCAGATAATTGTGGTTTAGTAAGAATATTGGTGTTAAGGTTTGTGATTCCCGAAGCATGCATGTATGATATGTCGTTATGCTAGGAAGTTGGAGCATGATTTGTTATTGATTGTCTACCTTATGAGTGGCGGTCGGGGACGAGCGATGGTCTTTTCCTACCAATCTATCCCCCTAGGGGCATGCGTAGTAGTACTTTGCTTCGAGGCCTAATAAACTTTCGCAATAAGTATGTGAGTTCTTTATGACTACTGTGAGTCTATGGACTATACACACTCTCACCTTTTCGCAATTTGCTAGCCTCTTCGGTACCGTGCATTGCCCTTTCTCACATCGAGAGTCGGTGCAAACTTCGCCGGTGCATCCAAACCCCGTGATATGGTACGCTCTATCACACATAAGCCTCCTTATATCATCCTCAAAACAGCCACCATACCTACCTATCATGGCATTTCCATAGCCATTCCGAGATATATTGCCATGCAACTTCCACCGTTCCGTTTTTATGACACACATCATCATTGTCATATTGTTTTAGCTAGTATTTGTGGCTCAGCCACCGTTCATCATTTTTTATACATGTTACGCTAGTGTCATTGCACATCCTGGTACACTGCCAGAGGCATTCATATAGAGTCATATTTGTTATAGTTTCGAGTTGTAAGTAAATAGAAGTATGATGATCATCATTATTAGAGCATTGTCTCAGTGAAGAAATAATAAAAAAAGGAAAAAAAAGAGAGGCCAAAAAGAGCCCACGAAAAAAAGAAAAAAAAGAAAAATAAAAAAAAGGGAAAAGAAAAAAAAGGAAAAAAAATAAAATGAGAGAAAAAGAGAAAAGGGGCAGTGTTACTATCCTTTTCCATACTTGTGATTCAAAGTAGCACCATGTTTTTCATATAGAGAGTCTCCTATTTTGTCACTTTCATATACGAGTGGGAATTTTTCATTATAGAACTTGGCTTGTATATTCCGATGATGGGCTTCCTCAAATGCCCGAGGTCTTCATGAGCAAGGAAGTTGGATGCACGCCCACTTAGTTTTTCATGTTGAGCTTTCATACACTTATAGTGTTGGAAATATGCCCTAGAGGCAATAATAAATTGGTTATTATTATATTTCCTTGTTCATGATAATCGTTTATTATCCATGCTATAATTGTATTGATTGGAAACTCAAATACATGTGTGGGTACATAGACAACACTGTGTCTCTAGTAAGCCTCTAGTTGACTAGCTCGTTGATCAAAAGATGGTGAAGGTTTCCTAGCCATAGACATGAGATGTCATTTGATAACGGGATCACATCATTAGGAGAATGATGTGATGGACAAGACCCAAACTACGAACGTAGCATATGATCGTGTCAGTTTATTGCTATTGTTTTCTGCATGTCAAGTATCTGTTCCTATGACCTTGAGATCATGCAACTCCCTGACATCGGAGGAGTACCTTGTGTGTATCAAACGTCGCAACGTAACTGGGTGACTATAAAGGTGCTCTACAGGTATCTCCGAGGGTGTCTGTTGGGTTGGCATGGATCAAGACTGGGATTTGTTACTCCGTGTGACGGAGAGGTATCTCAGGGCCCACTCGGTAATACAACATCACAATGAGCCTTGCAAGCAATGTGACTAAAGTGTTAGCCACGAGATCTTGTATTACGGAACGAGTAAAGAGACTTGCCGATAACAAGATTGAACTAGGTATAGAGATACCGACGATCGAATCTCGGGCAAGTAACATACCGAAGAACAAAGGGAACAGTATACGAGATTAACTGAATCCTTGACATAGAGGTTCAACCGATGAAGATCTTCGTAGAATATGTAGGAACCAATATGGGCATCCAGGTCCCGCTATTGGTTATTGGCCGTAGAGGTGTCTCGGTCATGTCTGCATAGTTCTCGAACCCGCAGGGTCTACACACTTAACGTTTGGTGACGATTAGTATAGTTGAGTTATTGTGTTGGTGGCCGAAGGTTGTTCGGAGTCCCGGATAAGATCCCGGACATGACGAGGATCTCCGGAAGAGTCCGGAGGTAAAGATTGATATATGTGATAATAGTGTTTTGATCTCCGGAAGGGTTCTGGAATTCACCGGAAGGGGTTCCGGGTGTTTACCGAAGTGTTCGGGTGCAGCAACACTTTATATGGGCCAAAGGGGTAAAGCCCACGAGGTATTGGAAAGTGCAAAAGGAAGTTTTGCTGCTGCCTTAAGCGGTACTACCGCTTGTAAGGCAGTACTACCGCATAAGCGGTACTACCGCTTGTGTGAAGCGGTACTACCGCTCAAGCGGTACTACCGCTTGTGCGCGGTACTGCAGGGATCCGAGTTGGACCCTTTCCCTGCGGGCCAAACCGACCTTGTGCGGGCAAAACCAACCTGGAGGAGGCTTTTACTCCAAGTTTAGACCCCAAGGCTCAACATATAAATAGAGGGGCAGGGCTAGCACACGGGACACATCAAGATTTCCCAAGCCGTGTGTCGGCAACCCTAACCCTCTAGTTCTCCCGTCATAATCTCCGTAGTGCTTGGCGAAGCCCTGCAGAGATTGTTCCTCACCACCATCACCACGCCGTCGTGCTGTCGGAACTCATCTACTACTTCACCATCGCTCGCTGGATCGAGGAGGTGAAGGCGTCATCAAGCCGTACGTGTGTTGAACGCGGAGGTGCCGTCCGTTCGGCACTAGTTCGTGATCGGATCGAGGGACGACTTGCGATTTGGATCGTGGAGACGTTCGACTACATCAACCGCGTTTTTTAACGCTTCCGCTTAGCGATCTACAAGGGTATGTAGATTCACTCTCCCTCTCGTAGATGCTCATCACCATGGATAGATCTTGTGTGTGCGTAGGAAAATTTTTGTTTCCCATGCAACGTTCCCCAACAGTGGCATCTGAGCTAGGTCTATGCGTAGATGAGATCTCGAGTAGAACACAAACGAGTTGTGGGCGTGGGTGTATACATATTGCTTGCCGTTACTAGTTGATACTTGATTCGGCGGTATTGTGAGATGAAGCGGCCCGGACCAACATTACTCGTATGCTTACGAGAGACCGGTTCCTTCAACTGACATGTAACTTCGTTGCATAAAGATGGCTAGCGGGTGTCTGTCTCTCTCTCTTTAGTTGAATCGATTTCAATGAAGAGGGTTCTTTTAGAAGATCAAAAAGCAATCACTACACCACGTTGTGGTTTTGCGTAGGTAAGAACGGTTCTTGCAAACCCGTAGCAGCCACGTAAAACTTGCAACAACAATTAGAGGACGTCTAACTTGTTTTTGCAGGGTATGTTGTGATGTCATATGGCCAATTACATGATGAGATATATGTGATGTATGAGATGATCATGTGTTGTATAGAATATCACGACTTGCATGTCGATGAGTACGACAACTGGCAGGAGCCATAGAGTTGTCTTTAATTATTTTTGCCGTTTTGCTTTACTTTATCGCTATGAGTTAGCAATAGTCGTGGAAGCAACAGTCGGTGCGACAACCTCATGGCAACACGTTGATGGAGATCAAGATGATGGAGATCATGGTGTCATGCCGGTGACGATGGAGATCATGCCGGTGCTTTGGAGATGAAGATCAAAAGCACAAGTTCATGGCCATATCATGTCACTTATGATTTGCATGTGATGTTAATCCTTTTATTCATCTTATTTTGCTTAGGACGACGGTAGCATTATAAGGTGATCCCTCACTTAAATTTCAAGATAAAATTGTGTTCTCCCCGAGTGTGCACCGTTGCGAAAGTTCGTCGTTTCAAGACACCACGTGATGATCGGGTGTGATAGACTCTACGTTCACATACAACGGGTGCAAGCCAGTGTTGCACATGCGGAACACTCGGGTTAAACTTGACGAGCCTAGCATGTACAGACATGGCCTCGGAACACAAGAGACCGAAAGGTCGAACATGAGTCATATAGTAGATATGATCAACATGAAGATGTTCACCATTGAAACCAGCTCAACTCACGTGATGATCGGACTTGAGTTGGTGGATTTGGATCATGTTACACTCGAATGACCAGAGGGATGTCTATTTGAGTGGGAGTTTTTAAAGTAATATGATTAACTAAACTCATTAACTTGAACAATAGTCTAAGTTGTCTTTGCAATATTTATGTTGTAGATCATGGCTCGCGCAGTAGCACCCCTGAATTTTAATGCGTTCCTAGAGAAAGCTAAGTTGAAAGATGATGGAAGTAACTTTGTGGACTGGGCCCGTAATCTAAGGATTATCCTTACGGCTTCCCAGAAGGCTTATGTCCTTGATGCACCGCTTGGTGATCCACCCGCTCCAGTTGAGTCTCTAGACGTTGTGAACGCCTGGCAGGCTCGTTCTGAAGATTACTCAATAGTTCAATGTGCAATATTGTATGGCTTAGAACCGGGACTTCAAAGACGTTTTGAACGTCATGGAGCATATGAGATGTTCCAGGAGTTGAAGTTTATCTTTCAGAAGAATGCCCGGATCGAGAGATATGAGATCTCCGATAAGTTCTATGCTTGCAAGATGGAGGAGAACGGGTCTATCAGTGATCACGTACTCAGAATGTCTGGGTACTCCACCCGTCTGGCTGAATTGGGGATGCCCCTTTCGCCAGAGGCTATCACTGACAGAGTTCTTCAATCATTGCCACCTAGCTACAAGAGCTTCGTGTTGAACTATAACATGCACGGGATGAACAAGTCAGTCGCCGAGCTGTTTGCGATGCTGAAAGCCGCTGAGTCTGAAATTCAGAAGGAGCATCAAGTGTTGATGGTCAATAAAACCACTAGTTTCAAGAGAAATGGCAAGGGTAAGAAGGGTAACTCCAAGAGTGGCAAAGCAGTTGCTCCTCTCGTGAAGAAACCCAAGGCTGGACCCAAACCAGAAATTGTGTGCTTTCATTGCAAGGGAACTAGACACTGGAAGCAGAACTGCCCCAAGTATTTGGCTGACAAGAAGGCGGCCAACAACAAACAAGGTATATATGATATACATGTTATTGATGTGTACCTTACCAACTCTCGTTGTAGTGCCTGGGTATTTGATACCGGTGCGGTTGCTCATATTTGCAACTCAAAACAGGAACTGCGGAATGGTTCCAAGGTTGATGTGATCGCCGTCGGCACACTCGCTCTTCGATTACCATCGGGATTAGTGATGAACCTGAATAATTGTTATTTAGTGCCTGCGTTAAGCATGAACATTATATCTGGATCTTGTTTATTGCGAGACGGTTACTCATTTAAATCAGAGAATAATGGTTGTTCTATTTATATGAGTAATATCTTTTATGGTCATGCACCCGATGTGAGGGGTTTATTCTTATTGAACCTCGATAGTAATGATACACATGTTCATAACATTGATGCCAAAAGATGTAGAATTGATAATGATAATACCACTTTCTTGTGGCACTGCCGTTTAGGTCATATTGGCGTAAAACGCATGAGGAAGCTCCATGCTGATGGACTTTTGGAGTCACTTGATTTTGAATCACTTGACACATGTGAGCCATGCCTCATGGGCAAGATGACTAAAACGCCGTTCTCTGGAACAATGGAACGGGCAAGTGACTTGTTGGAAATCATACATACTGATGTGTGCGGTCCGATGAGTATTGAGGCGCGCGGTGGTTATCATTACTTTGTCACCTTCACTGATGACTTAAGTAGATATGGGTATATTTACTTAATGAAACACAAGTCTGAAACATTTGAAAAGTTCAAACAATTTCAGAGTGAAGTTGAGAATCATCGTAACAAGGAGATTAAATTCCTACAATCTGATCGAGGAGGAGAATATCTGAGTTATGAGTTTGGCAGTCACTTAAGACAATGTGGAATTGTTTCACAACTGACACCGCCTGGAACACCACAGCGTAATGGTGTGTCCGAACGTCGTAACCGAACCTTATTGGATATGGTGCGATCTATGATGTCTCTTGCCGATTTGCCACTTTCGTTTTGGGGTTATGCATTAGAGACAGCTGCATTCACTTTAAATAGGGCACCATCAAAATCCGTTGAGATGACGCCATATGAACTTTGGTTTGGCAAGAAGCCAAAGCTGTCGTTTCTTAAAGTTTGGGGATGTGAAGCTTATGTCAAAAAGCTTCAGCCTGAAAAGCTGGAACCCAAAGCAGAGAAATGCGTCTTCATAGGATACCCAAAAGAGACAGTTGGGTATACCTTCTACCTCAGATCCGAAGGCAAAGTGTTTGTCGCTAAAAACGGAACGTTTCTTGAGAAAGAGTTTCTCTCGAAAGAATTGAGTGGGAGGAAGATAGAACTTGATGAGGTTGTTGAACCTTTACTTCAACCTGAGAGTAGCGCAGCGCAGAAAGATGTTTCTGTAGAGCCTACATCGGTTGAAGAGGAAGTTAATGATGATGATCATGAAGCTTTGGATCAAGTTGCTATCGAACCTCGTAGGTCGACAAGGACGCGTACTGCTCCTGAGTGGTACGGCAACCCTGTCTTAGAAGTCATGTTGTTGGACAACGACGAACCTACGAACTATGGAGAAGCGATGATAGGCCCGGATTCCGAGAAGTGGTTAGAGGCCATGAAATCCGAGATGGGATCCATGTATGAAAACAAAGTATGGACTTTGGAAGTATTACCTGAAGGGTGTAAGGCCATTCAGAACAAATGGATCTTTAAGAGGAAGACGGACGCAGACGGTAATGTCACCGTCTATAAAGCTCGACTTGTGGCAAAAGGTTTTTCACAAGTTCAAGGAGTTGACTACGATGAGACCTTCTCACCCGTAGCGATGCTTAAGTCCGTCAGAATCATGTTAGCAATAGCTGCCTTTTTCGATTATGAAATTTGGCAGATGGATGTCAAAACAGCGTTCCTTAACGGTTTCCTTAAGGAAGAGTTGTATATGATGCAACCAGAAGGTTTTGTCGATCCAGAAGATGCTGACAAAGTTTGCAAACTCCAGCGATCCATTTATGGACTGGTGCAAGCATCTCGGAGTTGGAATCTTCGCTTTGATGAGGTGATCAAAGCGTTCGAGTTTATACAAGTTTACGGAGAAGCTTGTATTTACAAGAAAGTGAGTGGGAGTTCTATAGCGTTTCTAATATTATATGTGGATGACATATTACTGATTGGAAACAATATAGAAATGTTGGAAAGCGTGAAGGAATATTTGAACAAGAGTTTTTCAATGAAGGACCTAGGAGAAGCTGCTTTCATATTAGGCATCAAGATCTATAGAGATAGATCGAGACGCTTAATAGGACTTTCACAAAGCACATACCTTGACAAAGTTTTGAAGAAGTTCAAAATGGATCAGTCCAAGAAGGGGTTCTTGCCTGTTTTGCAAGGTGTGAAGTTGAGTAAGACTCAATGCCCAGTGACTGCAGAAGATAGGGGAAAGATGAGTGTCGTCCCCTATGCCTCAGCCATAGGCTCTATCATGTATGCAATGCTGTGCACAAGACCCGATGTCAGCCTTGCCATAAGTATGGCCGAAAGGTTTCAAAGTGATCCAGGAATGGAACACTGGACGGCGGTCAAGAATATCCTGAAGTACCTGAAAAGGACTAAGGACATGTTTCTCGTTTATGGAGGTGATCAAGAGCTCGTCGTAAAGGGTTACGTCGATGCAAGCTTTGACACTGATCCGGATGACTCTAAGTCACAAACCGGATACGTATTTATTCTTAATGGGGGTGCGGTTAGCTGGTGCAGTTCCAAGCAAAGCGTGGTAGCTGATTCTACATGCGAAGCGGAGTACATCGCTGCCTCGGAGGCGGCGAAGGAAGGTGTCTGGATGAAGGAGTTCATGACAGATCTTGGAGTAGTGCCTAGTGCGCTTAACCCAATGACTCTGTTTTGTGATAATACTGGTGCCATTGCTCTAGCCAAGGAACCAAGATTTCACAAGGGGACCAGACACATAAAGCGACGTTTCAATTCCATCCGCGATTACATCAAGGAGGACGACATAAATATTTGCAAAGTACACACGGATCTGAATGTTGCAGATCCGATGACTAAACCTCTTCCAAGGGCTAAACATGAACAACACCAGAACTGCATGGGTGCTCGATTCATTACAATGTAAATCACATAGTGATGTGAACTAGATTATTGACTCTAGTGCAAGTGGGAGACTGTTGGAAATATGCCCTAGAGGCAATAATAAATTGGTTATTATTATATTTCCTTGTTCATGATAATCGTTTATTATCCATGCTATAATTGTATTGATTGGAAACTCAAATACATGTGTGTGTACATAGACAACATTGTGTCCCTAGTAAGCCTCTAGTTGACTAGCTCGTTGATCAAAAGATGGTGAAGGTTTCCTAGCCATAGACATGAGATGTCATTTGATAACGGGATCACATCATTAGGAGAATGATGTGATGGACAAGACCCAAACTACGAACGTAGCATATGATCGTGTCAGTTTATTGCTATTGTTTTCTGCATGTCAAGTATCTGTTCCTATGACCATGAGATCATGCAACTCCCTGACATCGGAGGAGTACCTTGTGTGTATCAAACGTCGCAACGTAACTGGGTGACTATAAAGGTGCTCTACAGGTATCTCCGAGGGTGTCTGTTGGGTTGGCATGGATCAAGACTGGGATTTGTTACTCCGTGTGACGGAGAGGTATCTCAGGGCCCACTCGGTAATACAACATCACAATGAGCCTTGCAAGCAATGTGACTAAAGTGTTAGCCACGAGATCTTGTATTACGGAACGAGTAAAGAGACTTGCCGGTAACGAGATTGAACTAGGTATAGAGATACCGACGATCGAATCTCGGGCAAGTAACATACCGAAGAACAAAGGGAACAGTATACGGGATTAACTGAATCCTTGACATAGAGGTTCAACCGATGAAGATCTTCGTAGAATATGTAGGAACCAATATGGGCATCCAGGTCCCTCTATTGGTTATTGGCCGTAGAGGTGTCTCGGTCATGTCTGCATAGTTCTCGAACCCGCAGGGTCTACACACTTAACGTTTGGTGACGATTAGTATAGTTGAGTTATTGTGTTGGTGACCGAAGGTTGTTCGGAGTCCCGGATAAGATCCCGGACATGACGAGGATCTCCGGAAGAGTCCGGAGGTAAAGATTGATATATGTGATAATAGTGTTTTGATCTCCGGAAGGGTTCTGGAATTCACCGGAAGGGGTTCCGGGTGTTTACCGAAGTGTTCGAGTGCAGCAACACTTTATATGGGCCAAAGGGGTAAAGCCCACGAGGTATTGGAAAGTGCAAAAGGAAGTTTTGCTGCTGCCTTAAGCGGTACTACCGCTTGTAAGGCAGTACTACCGCATAAGCGGTACTACCGCTTGTGTGAAGCGGTACTACCGCTCAAGCGGTACTACCGCTCGTGAGCGGTACTACCGCTTGTGCGCGGTACTGCAGGGATCCGAGTTGGACTCTTTCCCTGCGGGCCTAACCGACCTTGTGCGGGCAAAACCGACCTGGAGGAGGCTTTTACTCCAAGTTTAGACCCCAAGGCTCAACATATAAATAGAGGGGCAGGGCTAGCACACGGGACACATCAAGATTTCCCAAGCCGTGTGTCGGCAACCCTAACCCTCTAGTTCTCCCGTCATAATCTCCGTAGTGCTTGGCGAAGCCCTGCAGAGATTGTTCCTCACCACCATCACCACGCCGTCGTGCTGTCGGAACTCATCTACTACTTCACCATCGCTCGCTGGATCGAGGAGGTGAAGGCGTCATCAAGCAGTACGTGTGTTGAACGCGGAGGTGCCGTCCGTTCGGCACTAGTTCGTGATCGGATCGAGGGACGACTTGCGATTTGGATCGCGGAGATGTTCGACTACATCAACCGCGTTTCTTAACGCTTCCGCTTAGCGATCTACAAGGGTATGTAGATTCACTCTCCCTCTCGTAGATGCTCATCACCATGGATAGATCTTGTGTGTGCGTAGGAAAATTTTTGTTTCCCATGCAACGTTCCCCAACATATAGCTCGTACTGCATCTGTTGCATGGCAATCCCTACTCCTCGCATTGACATCAATTGATGGGCATCTCCATAGCCCGTTGATTAGCCGCGTTGATGTGAGACTATCTTCTTCTTTTTGACTTCCCCTTATTAATCTCTACCACCACATTCTATTCCACCCATAGTGCTATAACCATGGCTTGCGCTCATGTATTGCGTGGGGGTTGAAAAAGCTGAAGCGCGTTAAAAAGTATGAACCAATTGCTCGGCTTGTCATCGGGGTAGTGCATGATAAATACTTTGTGTTAAGAAGATGGAGCATGACAGGATTATATGATTTTGTAGGGATAATTTTCTTTAGCATTTTTATTGTGAAAGACATGATAGTTTGTTAGTATGCCTGAGTATTGATGTCTTTATATCAAATTATAGACTATTGCTTTGAATCACTCGGATCTTAATATTCATACCATAAAGAGATTACATGATGAAACATGTTAGGTAGCATTCCACATCAAAAATTCTGTTTTCATCATTTACCTACTCGAGGACGAGCAGGAATTAAGCTTGGGGATGCTTGATACGTCTCCAACGTATCTGTAATTTTTTATTGTTCCATGCTATTATAGTATCAATCTTGGATGTTTTATATGGAATTATATATCATTTTTTGGGACTAACCTATTAACGTAGTGCCCAGTGCCAGTTGCTGTTTTCTGCTTGTTTTTGGTTTTTCAGGAAATCAGTACCAAACGAAGTCCAAATGCCACGAAACTTTTTGACGATTTTTTTCTGGACAAAAGAGACCCTGGAAGCTTCGGGAGGATGCCAGAAGCCTCACGAGGAGGCCACAAGGCAACAGGGCGTGGCCCCAGAGGGGCGCCCTGATGCCTTGTGGGCCCCTCGTGGCTCCTTTTGACCTAATTCCACTTCTATAAATTCTCAAATATTCGAAAACCAACAAAGAGCCAGACGAGAAAACCCTACCACCGCTGCAAGCCTCTGTTCTTCCGCGATCCCATCTGAAGGCCTTTTCCAGTACTCTGCTGGAGGGGGAATCGATCACGGAGGGCTTCTTCATCAACCTTGCTACCCTTCCGATGATGTGTGAGTAGTTTACCACAGTCCTACGAGTCCATAGCTAGTAGCTAGATGGCTTCTTCTCTCTCTTTGATCTTCAATACCATGTTCTCCTCGATGTTCTTGGAGTTCTATCCGATGTAATCTTCTTTTGCGGTGTGTTTGTTGGGATCCGATGAATTGTGAGTTTATGATCAGATTATTCATGAGAAATATTTGAGTCTTCTCTGAACTCTTTTATGCATGATTGTTATAGCTTTGTATTTCTCTCCGATCTATCCGTTTGGTTTGGCCAACTAGATTGATTTATCTTGCAATGGGAGAGGTGCTTTGTGATGGGTTCAATCTTGCGGTGCTCAAACCCAGTGACAGAAAGGGACATGACACGTATTTGTATTGTTGCCATTAAGGATAAAAAGATGGGGTTTAATCATATTGCTTGAGTTTACTTTGTCTACATCATGTCATCTTGCTTAAGGCGTTACTTTGTTTTATACTTAATACCCTAGATGCATACTGAATAGCGGTCGATGGGTGGGGTAATAGTAGTAGATGCAGGCTGGAGTCGGTCTACTTGTCTCGGACGTGATGCCTATATACGTGATCATTGCCATGAATCCGTCATAATTATTTGTTTTTCTATCAATTGCGCAACAGTAATTTGTTTACCCACCGTATGCTATGTGTTCGAGAGAGAAGCCTCTAGTGAAAACTATGGCCCCCGGGTCTATTTTTATCATATATTAAAATCCAAAAATACCTTGCTGCAATTTATTTACTTTTATTTTATTTTGCAATTTACTTTTTATCTATCACTATCAGAATTAATCCTTGCAAGTAACCGCTAAGAGGATTGACAACCCTCTTATTTGCGTTGGGTGCAAGTGTTTGCTTTTGTGTGTGTTGGTGCTGCTAACGAGGTTTTGTGTGGTTCTCCTACTGGATTGATAACCTTGGTTCTTAATTGAGGGAAATACTTATCTCTACTATACTGCATCATCCTCTCCTCTTCGGGGAAATACCAACGCAGTCTACATGTAGCACTGCCACAAAGTTTCTGATTCCCACATCATTGCAGCCCCACAAACAATTCCCAACGAGCTTGAAGCACACCAAATGCCCTCTCCACATCCTTCCTAGCCGCTTCCTACGTTGTTGCAAAGTGGCTCTGTTTATTGCCATGCGGTTCGGATATGGTCTTCACAAACGCCGCCCACTGAGGGTAGATGCCATCGGCAAGATAGTGTCCCATGTTGTAGTCTCGGTCGTTGACGGTGCAGTTGCACGGCGGTGATTCCCCATTGCAAAGACTCCTGAACACCGAAGATCATTGAAGCACGTTGATGTCGTTGTGAGAACCCAGCATTCCAAAAAAAGCATGCCAAATCCATAAGTCATGTGATGCCACCGCTTCTAGTATTATGGTGGCCTCTTTGGTGTGACCTTGATACATTCCCCGACCTTTGGGGCAGTTCTTCCATTGCCAATGCATGCAATAAATTGATCCGAGCATTCCTGGAAACCCCCTGGCCTCTCCAATAGCCAACAACTTCTCCGTGTCCTGCGCATTTGGTTCTCTGAGATACTCAGGTCCAAACACCCCCACCACGGCGCGGGCAAACTTGACAGTAGTCTTGAGGCATGTGCTCTCCCCCATCCTAACCATCTCACCAATGACATCTGTAGTAGTACCAAGTGCAAGCTTCCTCAGAGCTGCCATGCATTTCTGCTTGGCACCGAAAGATAGTTGGCCGCAACAAACCCTTGTGAGCTTGAAGTAGTCATCATGTGCCTCCACTCCCTCCACAATGCGCAAAAACAATGGTTTCCGCATGCGAAAACGGCGACGAAGCCATGGATCATCCGGAAAAGTTGTGTTCGGAGCAAAGTAGTCCTTCTGCAGTAGTCGAGCTCCGGACACCCTATCCCGATTGATCACTCTTCTCCCTTTGATTGAGCCCTTGAAGTTGAGAATATGCTCCACTTGCCGGTCCATTTCCTCTTGCATGCTGATGACCCACAAGTATAGGGGATCGATCATAGTCCTTTCGATAAGTAAGAGTGTCGAACCCAGCGAGGAGCAGAAGGAAATGACAAGCGGTTTTCAGCAAGGTATTTTCTGTAAGCACTGAAATTATCGGTAACGAGTAGTTTGATAGCAAGATAATTTGTAACAAGTGACAAGTAGCAATAGTAACTAAGGTGCAGCAAGGTAGCCCAATCCTTTTGTTGCAAAGGATAGGCCGGAACGATCTCTTATAATAAGCAAAGCGTTCTCGAGGACACATGGGAATTTCATCTAGTCACTTTCATCATGTTTGTTTGATTCACGTTCGCTACTTTGATAATTTGATATGTGGGTGGACCGGTGCTTGGGTGCTGTTCTTACTTGAACAAGCCTCCCACTTATGATTAACCCCTCTCGCAAGCATCCGCAACTACGAAAGAAGAATTAAGATAAATCTAACCATAGCATTAAACATATGGATCCAAATCAGCCCCTTACGGAATAGCGCATAAACTAGGGTTTAAGCTTCTGTCACTCTAGCAACCCATCATCTAATTACTACTCCACAATGCATTCCCTTAGGCCCAAAGATGGTGAAGTGTCATGTAGTCAACGTTCACATGACACCACTAAGAGAATCAACAACATACATATCATCAAAATATCGAACGAATACCAAATTCACATGATTACTTATGACAAGACTTCTCCCATGTCCTCAAGAACAAAAGTAACTACTCACACATCATATTCATGTCCAAGATCAGAAGGGTATTGAATAGCATAATGGATCTGAATATATAATCTTCCACCAAATAAACCAACTAGCATCAACTACAAGATGTAATCAACACTACTAGCAACCCACAGGTACCAATCTGATGTTTTGAGACAAAGATTGAATACAAGAGATGAACTAGGGTTTGAGATGGGATGGTGCTGGTGAAGATGTTGATCAAGATTGGTCCTCCCACGATGAGAGGATCGTTGGTGACGACGATGGCTTCGATTCCCCCCTCCCAGAGGGAAGTATCCCCGGCGAAATCGCTCCGCCGGAGAGCAAAAGTGCTCCTGCCCAAGTTTCGCCTCGAGACGGCGGCGCTCCATCCCAAAAGTCTTCTCCTTCTTTTTTCTAGGGCAAATTGGCTTATATACCAGAAAATGGGCACCGGAGGCCGGCCAGGAGCCCCACAAGCCACCAGGGCATGCCTGGGGCGGGGGGGGGGGGGGGTGGCGCGCCCTGATGCCTCGTGGGCACCTGGGTGGCCCCCTCTGGTACTTCTTTTCTCCAGTATTTTTTATTTATTCCAAAATAAATCTCCGTGAAATTTCAGCTCATTTGGAGATGTGCAGAATAGGTATCTCTGACATAGCTTTTTCAGGTCCAGAATTCCAGCTGCCGGCAATCTCCCTCCTTATGTAAATCTTGCATATTAAGAGAGAAAATGCATTAGAATTGCTCCACAAAGTTTTATATTGATTAAAAACACTATAAATAACAGTAGGGAAACATGATGCAAAATGGACGTATCAACTCCCCCAAGCTTAGACCTCGCTTGTCCTCAAGCGAAAGCCGATATCGATAATCATGTCCACATGTTTAGAGAGGGAGGTGTCGATAAAAATAAAATACGGACATAGTAGCATCATGATCATTATTATAACATCAATATTCATTATCATAGAACTTCTCATGAGCAAGTAACAATTCATCACAACAACGAAGTATAAGACATAAACTTTCTTGAAAACTAACAAACTATGTTCTCAGTCAACAATGCAATTGCAATTCATCATATTTTCAGGAAGGGTCTCATGTAGGAGCTTTTAGCAAGTCCACATACTCAACCATCATTTAGTCTTCGATGATTGCTAACACTCACAACATATATATGGAGCAAAAAGTTTCAGCCAGACACATAGAAAGATAGGGGCTTATAATTTTGCCTCCCAACTTATTCACCTCAAGGGTAATGTCAACAATAATAACTCATGATCACTCATATCCAACTGGATATATGTGCCTAGATCTTTCCCCACCACATGATGCTTGCAAAAGAGAAAAATAAAAAGGAATAGAGGAGAACACTATTGACTCTTGCATAAAAAGTAAATACATAAAAGTAAAAGATAGGCCCTTCGCAGTGGGAAGCAGAGGTTGTCATGCGCTTTTTTGTTGTTGGACGCACAAGCTCTTAATGCAAAGGAACGCCACTTTATATTGCCCCTTGTGATAGCAACCTTTATTATGCAGTCCGTCGCTTTTATTTCTTTACCATCACAAGTTCGTACAAAGCTTATTTTCCCTTACAATAAAAGTTCATACATATTTAGGAGCAATTTTTATTGCTTTATGCACCAATGACAACTTACTTGAAGGATCTTATTCAATCCATAGGTAGATATAGTGGACTCTCATGACATGAAACTGGGTTTAAGGGTTTTGGATGCACAAGTAGTATCTCTACTTGGTGCGGATTTTTGGCTAGCAAAGATATTGGGCAAGCACCACATGTTGGAGGATCTATGACAATATAACTTCTATGTGAATATAAGCAAACATAATTCATTGCGTTGTCTTCCTTGTCCAACATCAACAATTTGACATAAAATACTCAATGGGGGCTCACAATCATAAAAGATGTCCAAGATAGTGTATTTGCATGTGAATCTTCTCTTCCCTTATTAATTTTTTCATGAATTGCATCATTGACTAATGCTATGCTTGTTAACCTTCAATAAATTTTACCACTTATACTTTTCTTTATGTAATGTCATTACTTTCCATAAGATTAGCATATGATATCTTTTTTCATTATTTTCATTGCTAGGATTGAAACATAAAAGTAAAGAAGCAAAAACTCAAATTACTCTTTATTATATAACTCTCAACTCAATTACATAGATAGATAGATCACGAAACTAGCACCCAAAAATAGATCATACTAAACTTTTATTCAACTAGATCACGAAATAACTAAGGATCGAACTAAAAATAGGTAAAGATAATAAAAGTGATGGTGATACGATACCGGGGCACCTCCCCCAAGCTTGGCACAAGCCAAGGGGAGTGCCCATACCCATGTACTCAAGTTTCTTTCTTCGGTGATGATGGTGATGATGAAGTAGTGGGCTTGTCCTTCAGCTTTAGTAGATACTCCAATTTACGGTTGATGCTCCGAAGGGCGATGTTTTGTTCTTCCAACAAAATAACTTCACGAGTGAGAGATGTATTCTGAGCGCAAACTGTTTCAAAGACTCTTAGGGCTTCAATTACAGATGGGGAGAGATGATCATAGAGGGGTTGAAGGATATCTCCCTTCTCTGCGGTCTCCTCCATGGGGATGGCTTGCCCTCCTTCTGGAGCCTGGGTTCCCGCAACTTCCTCGACCTTGTCCTCCTTGCCATTGTCTTCCTCTCCCGACGACCACTCGTAGTAAACATCACTGTAGGGGCGTTTGCCCGGCAATGGTTGCACAATACGGTGCTTGGTACGGAGCTTTTGGGGAGCCATGGCGGTCTAGATCTGTTAGAAAAATAGCATGAAACAAGAACAGAGGATATTTCTGCGATACGGTGGTCAAAACGTCCAGAATTATATATAAAGAATTTTTATCTTGCAAAACAAGTATTCCAGAAGAAAACGGAGTCAGGAAGGCTCACGAGGGGCCCACGAGCCACCAGGGCACGCCTGGGGGGGGGTGGAGTGCCCTGGTGCCTCGTGTGCATCTCGTGGGTCCCCTCAGCTGTTTCTTATTTTTGTATTTTTTCTAATATTCCAAAACTGACAGAAAGTATTTTTATGAAATTTTTGGAGTCGGTTTATTTACCGTATCACGTACCTCTTCCTTTTCAGGGTTCTGGAGTGTTCTGGAAGGTCTCTCTTATGTATTCCTCCGGTGTCATAGTTTGAATAATGTTAGTCTCAACATTAATAGGCGTACCTGAGATGTAATGCTTAATTCTTTGCCCATTGACCACCTTCGGATTAGTGCCTTCGGCGTTATTGATCTTAATGGCTCCAGAGCGATAAACTTCCTCGATGATATACGGTCCTTCCCATTTAGAGAGAAGTTTTCCTGCAAAAAATCTAAAACGAGAATTGTACAATAGAACATACTCACCCACTTTGAATTCCCGTTTTTGAATTCTTTTATCATGCCATCTTTTAACTTTTTCTTTAAACAATTTGGCATTTTCATAAGCTTGGGTTCTCCATTCATCTAGCGAGCTAATATCAAATAACCTCTTTTCACCGGCAAGTTTAAAATCATAATTGAGTTCTTTAATGGCCCAATATGCTTTATGTTCTAACTCAAGAGGTAAATGACATGCTTTTCCATAAACCATTTTATAAGGAGACATACCCATAGGATTTTTATAAGCAGTTCTATAAACCCATAATGCATCGTCAAGTTTCTTAGACCAATTCTTTCAAGATCTATTGACGGTCTTTTGCAAAATTAACTTTATTTCTCTATTTCTCAATTCAACTTGACCACTAGATTGAGGGTTATAGGGAGATGCAATTCTATGGTTGACACCATATTTAGCAAGCAGTTTACGGAATGCACCATGAATAAAATGTGAACCACCATCAGTCATTAAATATCTAGGGACTCCGAACCTCAGGAAAATAACTTCTTTAAGCATTTTAATAGAAGTATTATGATCAGCACTACTAGTTGAAATAGCTTCTACCCACTTAGTAACATAATCATCAGCAACTAAAATATGTGTATACCCATTAGAGGAAGGAAAAGGTCCCATATAATCAAATCCCCAAACATCAAATGGTTCAATAACAAGTGAATAATTCATAGGCATTTCCTAACGTCTACTAATATTACCAATCATTTGACATTCATCACAAAATAAGACAAACTTACGAGCATCCTTGAAAAGAGTAGGCCAATAAAAACCAGATTGTAGTACCTTATGTGCAGTTCTGTCTCCCGCATGGTGTCCTCCGTAAGCCTCGGAATGACACTTCCGTAGGATTTGTTCCTATTCATGCTCAGGTATACAACGTCTAATAATACCATCCACTCCTTCTTTATAAAGATGTGGGTCATCCCAGAAGTAATGTCTTAAATCAAAGAACTTTTTCTTTTGTTGGTATGTGACACTAGGTGGTATAAATTTAGCAACAATATAATTAGCATAGTCTGCATACCAAGGAGTATTACGAGAAGCATTTATGATAGCTAATTGCTCATCGGGAAAACTATCATCAATAGGCAGTGGGTCATCAAGAATATTTTCCAACCTAGACAAGTTATCAGCTATGGGGTTCTCAGCTCCCTTCCTATCAGTAATATGCAAGTCAAATTCTTGTAGCAATAGAACCCACCTAATGAGTCTAGGTTTAGTATCTTTCTTTTCCATAAGGTATTTAATAGCAGCATGATCGGTGTGAACAATTACTTTGGAATCAACTATGTAAGATCTGAATTTATCACATGCAAACACAACTGCTAGAAATTCTTTCTCGGTAGTAGCATAATTTCTTTGAGCACTGTCTAGAGTTTTACTAGCATAATGGATAACATTTAATTTTTTATCAACTCTCTATCCTAGAACAGCACCAACAACATAATCAATAGCATCACACATAATTTCAAAAGGCAAGTTCCAATCAGGTGGTTGAACAATAGGTGCAGAGGTTAAGGCTTTCTTAAGTGTTTCAAAGGCTTCTACATAATCATCATCAAAAACAAATGGAACATCTTTTTGCAAGAGATTAGTAAGAGGCCTAGAAATTTTAGAGAAGTCTTTAATAAACCTTCTATAAAAACCAGCATGACCAAGGAAACTTCTTATACCTTTAATATCTTTAGGACATGGCATTTTCTCAATTGCATCAACTTTAGCCTTATCTACTTCGATACCTCGTTTAGAAATTTTATGCCCCAAGACAATACCTTCATTTACCATAAAGTGGCACTTCTCCCAATTCAAGACGAGATTAGTTTCTTCACATCTCTGCAAAACTCGATCAAGGTTGCTTAAGCAATCATCAAAGGAAGTTCCATAAACGGAAAAATCATCCATGAAAACCTCAACAATCTTTTCACAAAAGTCAGAGAATATAGCAGTCATACATCTTTGAAAGGTAGCAGGTGCATTACATAAACCAAAAGGCATACGTCTATAAGCATAAGTTCCAAAAGGACAAGTAAAGGTGGTTTTCTCTTGGTCGGCTTGTGATACAGGTATTTGAGAGAAACCAGAATATCCATCATGAAAGCAAAAGTGTGTATCTTGGACAATCTTTCTAACATTTGATCAATAAAAGGTAAGGGGTAATGATCTTTTCTAGTGGCTTTGTTTAATTTCTAAAATCAATTACCATCCTGTAACCAGTTACAATTCTTTGTGGAATGAGTTCATTTTTATCGTTAGGAACAACAGTAATGCCTCCTTTCTTAGGGACACAATGAACGTGACTTACCCATCTACTATCAGCTATGGGATAGATTATACCTGCTTCCAGAAGCTTTAATATTTCAGTTCTTACCACCTCCTTCATCTTAGGATTTAATCGTCATTGGTGGTCGATAACTGGTTTAGCATCAGGCTCCATATTAATTTTGTGCTGACATAAAGTGGGACTAATGCCCTTAAGATCATCAAGCGTATATCCAATAGTAGCATGGTGCTTCCTCAGAGTTTTTAGTAATCTCTTCTCTTCATGCTCTGAAAGGTTAGCACTAGTAATAACAGGATATATCTTCTTTTCATCTAGATAAGTATATTTCAATGTATCAGGCAATTGTTTCAGTTCGAATACAGGGTCACCCTTAGGTGGAGGAGGACCTCCAAGAGTTTCAACAGGCAAATTATGTTTAAGGATGGGTGGTTGATCAAAGAACATCCTATCTATTTCACTTCTTTCATTCATGTGCATATCATTTTCATGATCTAGCAAATATTGTTCTAACGGATCAGTAGGAGGTACGGCAATAGAAGCAAGACCAATAATTTCATCTTTACTAGGCAATTCTTTATCATGAGGTTGTCTACGAAACTTGGAGAAATTAAACTCATGAGATATACCACCAAAATTAACACTAACAGTTTCTTTAGCGCAATCAATCTTGTCATTAACAGTGTTCAAGAAAGGTCTACCAAATATAATGGGACAAAAATCATCTTGTGGTGAACCGAGGACTAGAAAATCAGTAGAGTATTTTATTTTTCCACACAAGACTTCAACATCTCTAACGATCCCGAGCGGCGTAATGGTATATCTGTTTGCAAGCTTAATAGTAACATCAATGTCCTCTATTTCAATAGGTGCAATATCATTCATAATTTCTTGATATAAGGTAAACAGAATAGCACTCACACTAGCACCCAAATCACATAAGCCATGATAACAATGATCTCCTATTTTAACAGAGACAACAGGCATGCCTACTACAGGTCTGTTTTTATGTTTAGGATCTGGTTTAGCAATTCTAGCTGCTTCATCACAGAAGTAATAACATGACCATCTATATTATCGACCAAGAGATCTTTAACCATAGCAACATTAGGTTAAACTTTAATTTGTTCAGAGGGTCTAGGTGCTCTAATATTACTTTTGTTAACCACAGTTGAAACTTTAGCATGTTCCTTAATCCTAACAGGAAAAGGTGGTTTCTCAATATAAGCAGTAGGCACAACTGGATCAACATGGTAAACAATTGTTTCTTCTTTAACACTAACGGGTTCCTCAATCTTTTATTTAACAGGGGGATGATATTTAAACCACTTCTCCTTAGGGAGATCAACATGAGTAGCAAATGATTCACAAAAGGAGGCTACTATCTCAGAGTCGAGTCCATATTTAGTGCTAAACTTATGAAAAGCATTGGTATCCATAAAAGATTTAACACAATCGAACTCAAGTGTTATACCTGACTTATTACCTTTGTCGAGTTCCCAATCTTCAGAGTTGCGTTTAATTCTTTCTAGAAGATCCCATCTGAATTCAATAGTTTTCTTCATAAAGGAGCCAGTCGAAGAAGAATCGAGCATGGTTTGATCATCATGAGAAAGCCGAGCATAAAAATTCTGTAAGATAATTTCTCTTGAGAGTTCATGATTAGGGCATGTGTACATCATGTACTTAAGCCTCCCCCAAGCTTGAGCGATGCTTTCTCCTTCACGAGGCCAAAAATTATATATATAATTCCGATCACGATGAACCAGATGCATAGGATAAAACTTTTGATGAAATTCCAATTTCAATCGATTCCAATCCCACGTTCCAATATCATCACATAGCCTATACCATGTCAATGCCTTTCCCTTCAAAGATAAAGGGAAAACCTTCTTCTTAACTTCATCTCCGGGTAAACCTGCAAGCTTAAATAATCCACAAACTTCATCCACATAGATTAGGTGCATATCAGGATGTAGTGTTCCATGTCCTACATAAGGATTAGCTAGCAGTTTCTCTATCATACCGGAAGGAATCTCATAATAAATATTTTCAGTAGGTGCAGTAGGTTGAGGAGCAACTCTTTGTGCTTTCGGTCGAGGTGAAGATACCCCGAACAAACCCCTCAAAGGATTACTTTCCATAGTGACAAGTGACAATAAATTTCAGCACCTAATATAAATGTTTCCCTACCAAATTCCACTCACCAAAGGCGCTTCACTCCCTGGCAACGGTGCTAGAAAAGAGTCTTGATGACCCACAAGTATAGGGGATCGATCGTAGTCCTTTCAATAAGTAAGAGTGTCGAACCCAACGAGGAGCAGAAGGAAATGACAAGCGGTTTTCAGCAAGGTATTTTCTGCAAGCACTGAAATTATCGGTAACGAGTAGTTTGATAGCAAGATAATTTGTAACAAGTAGCAATAGTAACTAAGGTGCAGCAAGGTATCCCAATCCTTTTGTTGCAAAGGACAGGCCAGAACGATCTCTTATAATAAGCAAAGCGTTCTCGAGGACACATGGGAATTTCATCTAGTCACTTTCATCATGTTTGTTTGATTCGCGTTCGCTACTTTGATAATTTGATATGTGGGTGGACCGGTGCTTGGGTGCTGTTCTTACTTGAACAAGCCTCCCACTTATGATTAACCGCTCTCGCAAGCATCCGCAACTACGAAAAAAGAATTAAGATAAATCTAACCATAGCATTAAACATATGGATCCAAATCAGCCCCTTACGGAATAGCGCATAAACTAGGGTTTAAGCTTCTGTCACTCTAGCAACCCATCATCTAATTACAACTCCACAATGCATTCCCTTAGGCCCAAAGATGGTGAAGTGTCATGTAGTCGACGTTCACATGACACCACTAAGAGAATCAACAACATACATATCA
Organism: Elymus sibiricus; assembly: GCA_039707655.1. NCBI lineage: Eukaryota > Viridiplantae > Streptophyta > Magnoliopsida > Poales > Poaceae > Elymus > Elymus sibiricus. The sequence continues at coordinate 327,309,899 of CM077664.1, forward strand.
TCAAAATATCGAACGAATACCAAATTCACATGATTACTTATGACAACACTTCTCCCATGTCCTCAAGAACAAAAGTAACTACTCACACATCATATTCATGTCCAAGATCAGAGGGGTATTGAATAGCATAATGGATCTGAACATATAATCTTCCACCAAATGAACCAACTAGCATCAACTAAAAGATGTAATCAACACTACTAGCAACCCACAGATACCAATCTGAGGTTTTGAGACAAAGATTGAATACAAGAGATGAACTAGGGTTTGAGATGAGATGGTGCTGGTGAAGATGTTGATGAAGATTGGTCCTCCCACGATGAGACGATCGTTGGTGATGACGATGGCTTCGATTTCCCCCTCCCGGAGGGAAGTATCCCCGGCGGAATCGCTCCGCCGGAGAGCCAAAGTGCTCCTGCCCAAGTTCCGCCTCGACACGGCGGCGCTCCATCCCAAAAGTCTTCTCCTTATTATTTCTAGGGCAAATGGGCTTATATACCAGAAAATGGGCACGGGAGGCCGGCCAGGGGCTCCACAAGCCACCAGGGCATGCCTGGGGGGGGGGGGGGGGGGTGGCGCGCCCTGGGGCCTCGTGGGCACCTGGGTGGCCCCCTCTGGTACTTCTTTTCTCCAGTATTTTTTATTTATTCCAAAATAAATCTCCGTGAAATTTCAGCTCATTTGGAGATGTGCAGAATAGGTATCTCTGACATAGCTTTTTCAGGTCCAGAATTCCAGCTGCCGGCAATCTCCCTCCTTATGCAAATCTTGCATATTAAGAGAGAAAAGGCATTAAAAACACTATAAATAACAGTAGGGAAAAATGATGCAAAATGGACGTATCACATGCTCATGAGCATGATCATGTCCACTTCTTCGTCCAAATCCGAGGAATCGAAGAACTCATCTTCAATCATTTGATCAAGCTCCGTCGGTCCATACTCCTCATCGGACAAAGCATCGGAATCCATCGTTTTCCCTAATAAAATCACAAAAAACCAGGTCCGACAATGTGTCGAACACATCAAGCGCAAGGCGGAGCCAGAGAGTTGCCGGACGTACCGTGGTGGCGTCCGGGCCGGCGACGACGTCCACCACGGTGAGCACGGGAGAGAGGACTGCTCTGCCGGAGCTGGCGACGCAAAGGCTAGGAACGGCTGCGGAGCGCGCACAACGGCGGAGCTGCAAGATGGACGGCGTAGAAGATGAAGAAGAGAGGAGAGCAAATGGATCCGACAGTTCTGGGGGGGGATTTGGTGCAATTACGATGGGGTCGGGCTGTCGGGTCCGACATGGCGGGCGCGCCCGGGCGCCCCCATATCCGCCCCATTTTTGGGCTAGATATGAGGGGTGCCGGTCAGCCCGTGCGTTTGAGGCCCGTTTGAGGCGCCCGTCTGGGTCAAAATTTCATGACCGGTCAGTGACCGGGCGGCCCGCCCGGGCGTTTGAGTGGGGTTTGGGGTGCTGCTACTTGTAAACTACGTTGGGATTTCCCAGAAGAGGAGAGGATGATGCAGTATAGTAGAGATAAGTATTTCCCTCAGTTAAGAACCAAGGTTATCAATCCAGTAGGAGAACCACACAGAACCTCATTAGCAGCACCTACACACACAAAAGCAAACACTTGCACCCAACGCAAATAAGAGGGTTGTCAATCCCCTTAGCGGTTATTTGCAAGGATTAATTCTGATTGTGATAGATACAAAAGTAAATTGCAAAACAAAATAAAAGTAAATAAATTGCAGCAAGGTATTTTTCAATTTTAATATATGATAAAAGTAGACCCGGGGGCCATAGTTTTCACTAGAGGCTTCTCTCTCGAACACATAGCATACGGTGGGTAAACAAATTACTGTTGGGCAATTGATAGAAAAGCAAATAATTATGATGGATTCATGGCAATGATCATGTATATAGGCATCACGTCCGAGACAAGTAGACCGACTCCTACCTGCATCTACTACTATTACTCCACCCATCGATCGCTATCCAGCATGCATCTAGGGTATAAAGTATAAAACAGAGTAACGCCTTAAGCAATATGACATGATGTAGACAAAGTAAACTCAAGCAATATGATTAAACCCCATCTTTTTATCCTTAATGGCAACAATACAAATAAGTTTCATGTCCCTTTCTATCACTAGGATTGAGCACCGCAAGATTGAACCCATCACAAAGCATCTCTCACATTGCAAGATAAATCAATCTAGTTGGCCAAACCAAATGGATAGATCGGAGAGAAATACAAAGCTATAACAATCATGCATAAAAGAGTTCAGAGAAGACTCAAATATTTCTCATGAATAACCTGATCATAAACTCACAATTCATCGGATCCCAACAAACACACCGCAAAAGAAGATTACAACGGATAGAACTCCAAGAACACCGAGGAGAACATGGTATTGAAGATCAAAGAGAGAGAAGAAGCCATCTAGCTACTAGCTATGGACCCGTAGGTCTGTGGTAAACTACTCACACATCATCGGAAGTGCAGCAAGGTTGATGAAGAAGCCCTCCGTGATCGATTCCCCCTCCGGCAGAGTACCAAAAAAGGCCTCCAGATGAGATCGCGGAAGAACAGAGGCTTGCGGCAGCAGAAAGGTTTTCTCTTCTGTCTTTCTGGTATATGGGGAATATTTTGGAATTTATAGCGTTGGAATTAGGTCAATAGGTGCCACGAGGGGCCCACAAGCCTGGGGGCGCGCCTACACCCCTTGGGCGCGCCTCCCGAGCTTGTCGCTCCCTCGTGGCTCTTCTGGTCTTCTCTCAAAGCTTCGAGGGTCCCTTCTGGTCCAGAAAAAATTAATCCAAAGTTTTTTCTTCGTTTGGACTCCGTTTGATAATGATTTTCTGAAAAGGCAAAAACAGGCAAAAAACAACAACTGGCACTCGGCACTAGGTTAATAGGTTAGTCCCAAAAAATGATATATCATAGCATATAATTGCATATAAAACATCCAAGATTGATACTATAATAGCATGGAACAATAAAAAATTATAGATACGTTGGAGACGTATCAAGCATCCCCAAGCTTAATTCCTGCTCGTCCTCGAGTAGGTAAATGATGAAAACAGAATTTTTGATGTGGAATGCTACCTAACATGTTTCATCATGTAATCTCTTTACGGTATGAATATTAAGATCCGAGTGATTCAAAGCAATAGTCTATAATTTCATATAAAGACATCAATACTCAGGCATACTAACAAACAATCATGTCTTTCAAAATAAAAATGCTAAAGAAAATTATCCCTACAACATCATATAATCCTGTCATGCTCCATCTTCTTAACACAAAGTATTTATCATGCACTATCCCGATGACAAGCCAAGCAATTGGTTCATACTTTTTAACGCGCTTCAGCTTTTTAAACCCCCACGCAATACATGAGGGCAAGCCATGGTTATAGCACTATGGGTGGAATAGAATGTGGTTGTAGAGATTAATAAGGGGAAGTAAAAAAAGAAGAAGATAGTTTCACATCGACGCGGCTAATCAACGGGCTATGGAGATGCCCATCAATTGATGTCAATGCGAGGAGTAGGAACTGCCATGCAACGGATGCACTAAGAGCTATAAGTGTATGAAAGCTCAACATGAAAACTAAGTGGGTGTGCATCCAACTTGCTTGCTCATGAAGACCTCGGGCATTTGAGGAAGCCCATCATCGGAATATACAAGCCAAGTTCTATAATGAAAAATTCCCACTAGTATATGAAAGTGACGAAATAGGAGACTCTCTATATGAAAAACATGGTGCTACTTTGAAGCACAAGTATGGAAAAGGATAGTAACACTGCCCCTTCTCTCTTTTTCTCTCATTTCATTTTTTTTTGTGGGCACTTTTAGGCCTCTTTTTTTTTCCTTTTTTATTTTCCTCACCGGGACAATGCTCTAATAATGATGATCATCATACTTCTATTTACTTACAACTCAAAATTACAACTCGAAACTAGAACAAATATGACTCTATATGAATGCCTCTGGCAGTGTGCCGGGATGTGCAATGATACTAGCATAACATGTATAAAAAATGATGAACGGTGGCTGAGCCACAAATACTATGTCAGCTATATGATCATGCAAAGTAATATGACAATGATGATGTGTGTCATAAAAATGGAAC